>OX463239.1:76345631-77696881 GCA_949820135.1 Sylvilagus floridanus | reverse complement strand
TGGGGTGAGCGACACGGAGGAGACCTCAGGGCACTCTATGGAGAGCTGTCTGGGGTTGGCAGTGCAGGGTGGACACCAACATAAAAATGTACATGGGTATCTCCTTACCACTACTGAGATTTCCTGCACTCATGGGACGCTCCAGCCAATTTTTTAGAACTCATGTTCATTCCAGGATTATCTGCCTTTGAGGAATTATCAAAATACACATTGTTTTCCTGTTTGCTTGCTTTCTGGAAGGTTCTAGCACAGAATGATCTCTGATTTTGCTGCATCCTTATGTCCTAAGGCACACCTTGGGGCATCCACCTGCTACACTCTCACATTCCCTTCTCCCTTCTCAAAGCATCCCCAGCTCTCTAGCCCTGTTGGCCTGAAGGAGACCCACCCTCCTCGCTCTAAGCTCAGTCAGTGGACTGCTTTCTGCCCTGCCCTCGCCCCACCCAGACAATGCACACTCCATGTGACAAAGCCTTGTCCGATCCATCCATTGTTCTGTAGCTGGGAAGATAAAGACATCACAAACCCTGCCTGCTATACAACACATCCCAGGAAGTAGAATTGTAGAGAGAGCTCGGGCAGCAGAGAGATGGTCCTTACAGGATCCAACCCCAGGGGACTTCCTGGAGGTGCTGATGCTCTGAACACTGAAACCAAATGCGAGTTTCCCTCTGGCTGGAAATGTGTCAGGGCTGAAACACCATCGGGCTCTGCCACTCACACAGACACTTATAGAATTACGTGAATGGCTAGCAGGTTGCTGGCTGACTTGACCCAATTATGGCATCTGACAGGTGGGCCCAGTGGGAGGTCTTTAGCTTGCTGAGGGCTGCTCTCAGAAGGTAGTTCATTCTCTCTCTCTCTCTCTCTCTCTCTCTGAAGCTGAGATCAGCCTCCCTTCTCTCTCTGCTTCCAGGTGCACCTGCCACGTGGGTGCCCCTCCACCATGCTCCAGCCTCACCAGAGGCCTACACCAAGGGGCTGCCCCATCTTGGATTGAGAACCTCCACACTTTAAGCTGAAGGAAACATTCCTCCCTCCTTAAAAGCTCCTCTCAGGTATTTATATAAAAGTGATCGGGGCCAGCACTGTGGTGTAGCAGGTAAAGCCGCTGCCTGCAGTGCCGGCATCCCATATGGGTGCCATTTCAAGTCCCAGCTGCTCCACTTCCAATCCAGCTCTCTGCTATGGCCTGGAAAGCAGTGAAAGATGGCCCAAATCTTAGGACCCCTGCACCTGTGTGGTAGACAGGAAGAAGCTCCTGACTCCTGGCTTCAGATCAGCACAGCTCCAGACATTGCAGCCAACTGGGGAGTGAACCAGTGGGTGGAAGACCTCTCTCTCTCTCTGCCTCTCCCTCTCTCTCTGTATAACTCTGACTTTCAAATAAATAAATAATTTTTTTTAAAAAAAGTGACTATTACCAAGTGCTTAGAGAGGGAAGAAGCTGCAGAGAGCACGGTGGTGCATCTGTAGGTCTGAAGACCAAATAACCCTGGCCCGTTCCTGCCAGCCCAAGGTCACAGCACGGTCCTCCGAGGTTGGCAGGTGTATGCCTGGGAGAGCGGGAACCCTGGGGCTGGGCAGGCTGTCCCACCAGGAAGCCCGCTTCCTTCCTCTCTGCTTCTCCCTCTTCCCTCCTCTCTGCTTCTCACAAAGTGGTCCTGAATTGACACTGAGAGCAGCTGCTTAAGCAATTTTGCCAATTAATGGGTCTCTGAAATTAAACCGCCTACACAGTCTGGATGCGCCTTCTCCAGGAGGGATTGCAGCGATTGTCTTCATGGTAATCAGGCTTGACTTGCCTTCACGCACATTAATAAAAAAGCAAAGGCGTCGGGAGAGATGCCCTTTCGCGGGGAATATCGACAATATCGTAATGAGACCCGAGGAGAAGGATGCTGAGGCGTGGGCCTGCATGCTCAAAACCATTTTCCTCTGCCAGTGAAGCCGGCTCTGGCTGCAAGCTGCTGGGCTTACAGTAAAGGAATATCAATGCCCGGGAGCCAGTCTGGCTGGACCAGCCTGGGGAAAGCAAAGCAAAGGGCAGGACATGCTTAGAAAGAGCAATCGGGAAGGCCTCCTGGAGGAATGGATGCTCTGGAGGGGGTGGAGGGACCAATGAGTGGGTGCTGGGCACGTGGAATCTTAACACTGCAGGATGAGTGGTGGTGGTGGGAGGGACCAACGAGTGGGTGTTGGGCACAACTTGCCAACGTCACAGCAAGTACGAGGTAGAGATGGAGGACTGGCACTGTGAGTTCCAAGTGTGTGTGTTTTCCAGCCTATCGGGCTGAAGATGGAACTCACAGCCCATCGGGTAGTGTCCTCAGGTCAGTGCAGGAAAGCACCAGAGAGCAGAGCATGGCAAGGGTCTCAGCTGCCTGGATACCAAGCGTGGGGAAGGAGGGGAGGGAACAGGCCAGCGGCAGCACAGATCCCAGCTCAGCCACGTACTGAGCACTTACTGAGTGCCCAGCACAGCATCCACAAGGAAAGGGAAGCTCTTAGGAGCTCTGCCGAGCTTGCTACACCCCTTGAGCCAAGTGGCAGGTGCCCGGGGCCTGTGGCAGGCTGAACTGTGTCACAGCCCTGGATGAACCTTGACAGGGTCTGACTCTGATTCCTGCCACGGTCAAGGTCATGCGGTTCTCTAGCGGCCCAGTGAGGACAGGAAAGCAACCAGGCCCACCTCATACCTCTCTCCCCCTCCCCCGGCGTGTGCACAGCCAGGCTGGGGGCCAGGGTGGAAGGGCGAGCTTCGTCACCCAGATGGGGCACTTGCACCTCCCCTGCCCTGCCTGGATGCAAGCCCAGCTCCCGCGCTGACTGCCGGGCCATGGTTTTTGCTTTAAATGGCCCCTAGCAGGCTCCTCCTCCTCACACCCACACCGCCAGCTCTTCAAGAGCTGCGAACGACAACTCTTGCTTTTTTCTCTCTTGAAACACTTAGCAGGGCAATTATTTTGGGAATTGGAATACTTGCTTAAACCTCAAATAATGTAAGACAGTGCGTGGTGGTGCCAAGCCTATACTATATATAGTCTGCAGGCATCTATAGCTTTTTGCCTTAAACAAGAAAGATCTGTTTGTTTCTCTCTTCTTGTGCTGTGATTGTGTGTACATCTTCACTACTGGAGAGAAGGTGTTTCATAGCAGCTTGGCCCTGTATCCAAGAACACACACGCACGTCTGCCTTGCAAGGCCACGGCTGGGCTTGGACGTGGCGCTGTCTGTTAGGATGGAGAGGAGAGTGAACTGCCTCCTTCGCACCCGTGCTCAGGCCTCTTGTGCGGTCTCTGAGGAAGCGCGGTCTCCTGCCCACGCACTGGGGCCATCTTCTCATTTAAATCACCCATCAATCTGAGGACGCGGGTACTCTTCATAACCACGTTTCCCAGTTGGATAAACCCGGTGGGGCCACTCCTTTCCTCTTCCCTGCTGCCCCAGTGGCAATGATGCCCTCCAGGGGTAGGGGAGGCAGCCAGACGAGGCCGTGTAAGGAAGAGGCCTATGACCTCACCTTCTCTGCTCAGACCTGCAATAGGTTGAGCCCCATGCCCGCCCCATCCCCGCAGAGGAGACGAGCTGTCCACCAGAAATGCAGACCACCCAGCCCATCTGTGCATGAGGCACTACCTCTCCCAGGACCCCATGCGACCTCTTGAGGCCACGTGACCAGCGCTCACTAAGGGCAGAGCCAGCCGGGATTTCAGCAAGCCCTTGTGCCTTTGCATGACCTCCCTCCCTCAAACAGAGGTGTCTGAGCCCCGAGCGGAGGTGAGATCCCCGAGACGGGTGGAGGGAGCCTCGACCCTGGAGTTGCTGTGTGGGGCAGCGTTCTCGTCAGCCAGCAACACTGTTATGCAGCGAAGAAATCAATTCACTCTGTTAAACCCCTGATGATGATGGCAAGTTTATGAGGGCTCTCCAGGAAGTTCATGCAAAATGCATATTCCAGGGGAAAATGCACAAATGTCCATTGTTTTGGCACCAAAATCTGTTTTTCCACAAAACTGTCCATGGCCAGTGAAGAGTCCAAGTTGCCTGAAGGGTTTTCCTCACCTGCACTGGGCCAGGAGACCCTGGCCGCAGCATCACAGAGCTCACTCTGAGCGTGTCACCCCCATTTCACAGATGCAACATGGAGGCCCCGAGAGAGCAGAACTGGTCTGGGGTGTCATCATACCATAAAGGCAGGTGGACATCCAGCACCCTTGCTGCACATGGCACACCCATGCAATACTCACTGCACAAGAGTACAGGACATCAGGGCCAGCATGTTGGCATAGTAGCCAAAGTCACCACCCACGATGCTGGCAGCCCATATGGGTGCAGGTTCAAGTCCTGGCTGTTCTACTTCTAATCCAGCTCACTGTTAATGTACCTGGGAAAGCAGCAGAAGATGGTCCAAGTCCTTGAGCCCCCGCACCCACGGAGGAGAGCTGGATGAAGCTCCAGGCTCCTGGCTTCAGCCTGGCCCAGGCCCAGGCATTGTAGCCATCTGGGGAGTGACCTGTGGATGGAAGACTCCTCTCTATCTCTCCCTCTCTCGGTAGCTCTGTCTTTCATATAAGTAAAATAAATCTTAAGAAGAAGAGCAGAGATGTGGCAACATCATCGAATGCCTCTGGTCCCTCTGCTGCTCCTCCTCGCCTGGTACTTGCTAAAGGAGCAGCCCGAGCTGGGACTGGGGAGGGAGGGAATTGCCTGGGAACCCAGCTGCCAGCCCCTGCTCTGAGAAGCAACAGCCACCCTGGCTCCGGCAGCCCAGGTGCTGGAAAAAAACCGGCTCCAAGACATAAAGGCAGAAAACACAATGTTTTATTAGTGCTTGAGACGTTTATTTCCCGAGTTAACAACAATAATAAACTCGTTTACGGCTGCGAGTTTCATTGCCTTCCCCAGTGGGGCTCCCACCTGCTGCCGCCTGTGCAGCTCGAGAGCACGGAGGGGCCAGCCTGGCAGCTGGCATGGGCGGGCACCGCCTCCTGGCAGCCGGGAGGGCTGGGGCGGGGGTCCCGAGGGCGCTGTACCAGCAGCATGGATCCTGCCTCAGTGAGGGGCGGGAGACTCACTCCCCACAGCAGGACGATTGGTGAGCAGGTGTTAGCTGAGGTTCCTGGGCTCTCACCTATCTGTTCTGCAGGTGTCTGCTCCCAATCAAGGGATGCAATGACAGCTCTGTCTCAGGTGAGTTATTGGGAGGAACCAAACCTTGAATGTCAAGGCACGGGCCCAGCCTCACGAAGAGCAGAGACTCGGATACAAAGGTATGGAAGGCACTCATGCTCCCACGTCCTGATGGTCTGCCCTGGGCCTGGCTTCACCCTCGTGCTCTCCCTCCATTGCCAGCCACACACTCGCAGTGTAGCTTGTTAAAGCGGTCAGTCTTTCTCTTTCCTTTTCTGAGTCTCCTGGTGGCGGCTGTTGACCTCCCACCCCGTCCTCGGGAGGCAGGTTACCTGGCACTGTGGTTTGGATGCGTGCCCCAGGTCCCTGTGCTGGAGAGTCACAGTGAATGGCATTTGGAAGGGCCTTTGGGGTTGATTATGATTAGATGAGGTCAGAAGGGTGAGGACCCCACGATCTGCTTCATGGCTTTTGCAAAAAGATATATTTTATTTACTTGAAAGGCAGAGTGGCAGAGAGAGAAGGGGAGAGAGAAGGAGATGGGGGGAGAGAGATCTTCCAACCACTGGCTCACTTCCCAAATGGCTGCAATGGCCAAGTCTGGGCCAAACTAAAGCCAGGGACCAGGATCTCCATCTAGATCTCCCACATGTGTGGCAGGGGCCCAAGCACTTGGGTCATCTTGTGCTCCTTTCCCAGGCATGTTGGCAGGGAACTGGATCAGAAGTGGAGCAGCCAGGACTGGAACCAGCGCTATGATAGGGGACGGCAGCAACGCCCTAACCTGCTGCACCATAGTGCCTGCCCCAATTACTGGGGCTTTATCAGGAGAGGAAGAGCAACTCGGCTGTCTGGCCAAGGGATGCCTTTCACCGTGTTAACCCAACAACAAGGCCACCGCCGTAACATTGGACTTCCCAGTCTCAGGACAGTGAGCTGAGAAACTCCTACTCTTTCTGAATGACCTCGTCTCAGGTATTTTGTGACAGCTGCAGAAAAGGGACTGAGACCCGCAGGCTGGAGAAATGCGGGGAAGGGGGAGGGCGGGCCCAGGGTCGTCAACCCTCCAGCAGGTGCTGGGAGAAGGGACATGGGGCACAGGGACCTCATGGATCTACGAAGATACCACTCAACAGCAACAGTTGTTTAAAAATTCACTCGAAATAGCTCTCCTCCTGTTGCCACCAACTTCCTCGCTGCTTCTAACTGCTTCTCTGCCATTTCTCTTGAAGACTTGCTCTGTCTGATCTTTCTTTGCAAGGGACTATGAAAAGTTCTGAAGCTTCCCTGAGCGGGACAGGGCACAGCGGACAGGACAGTAGGGAGAGGTGGGGACCTGTGTCCCGTTAATCATCCTCTATCAGAGCTCCTCAAGTTGACGGTGCATTGGAGTCCTATGGAGGGCACAGAGGGTGCCCGGAGTTTCTGACCCTGTGAGTCTACAGTGGACCGCATAGAATTTACACTTCCAGTGAGGCTGATACTGCAGGGCCAGGGACCACTCCTTGGGACCCCCCCCCCACCCCGCACTAAGGCAGTTCTGATAGAAGTGCTCTGGGATTAGTGAGAACTGGGTTCCAATGCAACTGCACCGTTGATCAGCTCTGGGCTGATAATCGTTCAAGACCCTTGGAGGTCTGCCTCGTAACCCTCCTGACAGCAAGTGCGGATCTGTTGATTACGTGCTGGGGGCTGTGTCAGAGTCTTTGGCCTCATTTTTTTTCATCCTCAGGATGACACAAAAAGACACTGGCGATTCTAAGCAGCTCTGTTTTGTGGGTGCACAACACAGGGGTTAGGAGCTTTGTCTGCGTTTGCCCTGACTCACTACATACATAGGAGATTTCAGTGAGATGTGACTACGGAGCCCACAGAGAGGGCCCCTAATCTGAGGTCACTGGGACTGTTGAGGATTCCTAGGCCGTGTGTGGCCCTCCAGGAAGAGTCACTGCCCCCAGGATGCACTTCCTCACAGGAAGACCCGGGATGAGGGGGGCCAGGGAAGACTGACATTTCAGGTCACAGGGGAGCCCGTCTTCGGGAAGTGCAGAAAGTGGGAGGCAGACTCCAGGCGCTGAGCTGAACACACCGGGCACAGCTCTGGGTGGAGTGGAGGGTCAGCCTGTTTCTGACATTGGAGAAAGCAACAGTCCACTGCCGTTGGCTGGATGCCGTCTCCCAGTCCGTCCAAATGGCCTCAGCAAGCTTGAAGTGTCCTCCGGCCCGAGCCCCACTGCACTGTGTCAGTGTCTCCAGGTGTCCCTGAGAACTGTAATGAGGGCCACAGTGCTTCCGCTCTCCCATTGTGCTCCTGCCAGTTGGCTGGGCCCACCCACCCAACGTTTGCCCAAAGTGAGGTGGACCCATCAGAGCCAGAACCCACCTGGATCCAGAGACGGGGTCCCTAGAGCTTTGCACCCTGTTTTCTCTTTCACTCCACTTAGCAATGTTCTTCAAGCTTGTCCATTGTGTCCATCACTGCCATTGCCATGCAAAGGAGGTGCATTTACATATGCACCCAGATCGTGCAGGGAGTCCTGGAGTGCAAGTTCCAGGCAGAGAAGTAGCAGAGGGCGCTCAGCCCCTGGAGCTTGCATGAGCCCTCAGAGCAGGTGTTCAGGCCAACTTTGCTAGACAGGATGCGGCACACAGAAACTTCTAGATCCATCGCGCTTCATCTCCGTACAGGAAAGCGGTGCAGGGAACATCTGGTCTACTACACATAATCAACACTTCCTATGGCTAAGTGAGCGCACAAAGAGCTCAGAGGCTGGAGCCAGCTTCTTGGTCCCTGGAGTGCAGTCTCCTTGCTGGGCCACTGTCTCAAGGTGAACCTCTTGGGCTGTCCAGATTCTCTCTCTTCAGCCAGTGTCATTAGCACCACTACGCCACCACCCTCTCTCCAATAACCCTTCTGTTTAACCCATGAAGGCTTTTTCCCCAGCCAGCCTGTAAGCTGGGACAGAAGGCTGGATTCTCCACAGCTATGACAACACGAGTTCCTGCGTGGTAGGGATGGCAACCTGTGCAACGTTTGTCCAGCAGGTGTCCAGTGAACATGTTGGCAGGGGAAGGAGATGGATGCAAAGTCCCTGGAACACGAGACATTGGTGGCCACCTCCCCAGGGCCACTGGTCATGGGGTGTGCTGCTTTGCCCACCACAGCCTTCCTGCCTGTGATGATCTGTACTGGGAGATAGCTTTGATCAGGAGACATTAAAATGAGCTGCTCTGAAGATGACACTGCCTCGCAGGGACTCGCCAAAGGTCAGGCAATGTAGAGAAGCCTGGCTCCAGTGAGAGAGACTGCAGAGCTGGGCACGGCTGGGCACAGGCAAGTGAAAGGGGTCTGCTCTGAGAAGCTGACTCTCACTGCCTGGGTGTGACCTGGGCCGGGTCGCTCAAGTCTCTGTGTCTTCAGATCTGTAAAATGGGGATGAGAATACAGCCTCCCCCCACCACCACCACCATGCTCCCACAGGTGATGAATGGCAGGAACCTGGCTTGGGGAAGACGTTTGAACAACATCAGAGGAGAGAACAAACGCAGGGGATGATTCTCTCTGTATTCGAAAAGGATCTCACAGTTTCAAAACACTTTCAAAGGGAGTATCAGTGACTAACAGATACAAAAGCAGACAGAGAGCGAGCGAGCGAGCTCTTGGCCCACTTGACCGTGGGGAATGGGTTCCACAGCTCTCCAGGGAGCAGGCAAAGCTGTGAGTGTTTGATCTTGGCACAAAGTGACTCTGACTACTTCTATCCTTTCGTTAGGGCTCCGTAAATACTGATTTGTCTGTGACAACTTCGCCATACCTGCTTTACCATGAGAATTCAAAACACCTTGCTGGGAGATAGGAGGCAGCTTGTCGACACACAGAGCAAGTATTTCAAAGCACGAGTCTGGGTTTCTGTATTACTCAGTCCTCGTGTCTCTGCCTTTCCGTCTCTGTGTCTGTCCCCCACCCCCAGCCCCACAAACACACACAAACACACACACACCTGTGCAGATGGCAAGTGAGGAAGACAGAACCCTTAGAAACACCCTGGTGGGGTCAACTCAGAGGAACAACACACCCTACCCCAGAACTAGACTCTGCACACCAGCAAAGCCTAGGATGGCTTTTTGATTTCTTATATCCTTCCCACTGGGCCACAAACTGTCCCAACACCTGTGCTCTAGACACTGATTCCAGAGATCAGGGAATCTGCATTTCAGCAAGCTTCTGTAGCGAAGCCAATGGTGTAGGCAAGAGGCCACAAGTCCAGCCTCCACGGCTGAGTGCACCCCGGCAAATCACTTTCCCTCTCTGAAACTGGATCTCTCGGGATTCACACCTCGGGGAAGGCGGAGTGTTTCCTTGACAACAGATGACTAATTTAGCAGTCCCTGTGAACAGGTGGGAGGCAGGAAAGGACAAGAGAAGCTACATGGGCAAGTGCCAAGTTGAAACAAGAAGCTCTCCATAGCCCCAGGTTCACACAGGGGAGAGGAGGAGCCTTGGGGCTCAGACAGAAAAAAAAAAAACCTGCTGAGGGATTCCAGTGTTCTGTCTGCAAAGAGGCCCTAAGGAACTAGTAAGAGCAGGTCTTTTACAGGCTGCCCTGGAAACTGGTGTTTGCAATTCCACATTCTTGAAAGAGTTCGAGGTTACATGGAAACCCGTCTCTGGCAGCTGGCTAGATGTGGGGTTTCCAGAACAGAGACTTGGCAGGCGGAGAACTCAAGGGGAATTTCATGCCTGGCAGGACCTGGGCCCCAGGTTCATGACCTTAGTGCTCAGTAAGCTCTTTGTGGGCCCCTTGGGCTCAGCTCCAAGCCCTCTCTGGTTTCCTCTCCCACCTTTCCTGTCTGGGACCTCTGCTCCGGAGCCTCCAGCCACTGCCCAGATCTTACGATGCACGACCTCCTCTTACGCAAGGTACTCTGTCTGTCCAAATACTGCCCGTCCTCCCAAAACCAAGCTCAGATCCTGTTGCTGTGGGACCTTCCGTGGCAACACCAGCACAACAAATCTCTGTCCCACAAAACTCATGGTCAGTTGAGCTTATTCACCTCCAGGGCAAAGACTAGAGTCTTCAGTTTGCCTTCGAAGGACAGAAAGCCCAAGGCGGGACCTAAACGATGCGTTTGTGTTGCTTCATCAACCGAACTCTCAGTCAGCACAAAGATTCTCAGCCCTGGCTGTACATCAGAGCACTCAGGGAGTTATAAACCATGCTGAGGGCTGGCCCTTCCCCAGATCAGTTGAAATCGAGCATCAGTGGCGCCATCCAAGTCATTCCAACTGCTTGCCAGGTGATTCCCATGCACACCAAAGACGGAGGAACACTTCCATTCTCAGCACAGGGTGACTGGAGAATAAAGTCACTTCTCCGTCATTCTAACCCTTTAAGGGTTCGATATATTGTTCTGTTGTTCTTTTGTTCTTTTTCTGGTATCTACTCCTTCAGGAAGGGTCACAGAAATGATCCAAGGCTTGATGTAGCCTTAAACTAGCTAAAGACCTATGAATAATCGCCAAGGATGGCAGATGCATAGATAGCCACCCCATCTGATACCATGCCCTTGACAGGCATTGCTAATCAATTGTGGCACACCTTTCTTCTGAACCTCACACTGTCTCATGCCTCCCTCTGTGCTCCACGCAGCTCCCATCATTGGCATCCTTGTGGAAATCTATTTGCTATGCCTGATAGAAGAAGCAGGGATAGAGCTGAGATGCCTGGTGTTTAAGGTTAGATCACAGAAGCCAACTTTAGTCTTCCTGTAACTGTGCTGTGGGTTCCTGAGTGTCCAATCTGAGATGAAATTGGCAATTCTGAGTTTCTTTAAAGTGAGTTTCTTTCTTCATCTTTCTTAGAAACTGCATGTGCTCTGCTGCCCCTCTTGGCTGACTTAGGACAGGAAGAGCTAAATAGAGAGGAACAGAGCAACGGGTCAGGGTGTGCTTTTAAACAAAGTTGACAGCATTGCCAACTTCTCCACCACGTAGCCATGTTCTGGAAGTGACGAAGCCACATTCCTGCTTCTCCGCATATACAGGATTTCTTGGGGTTCTTCTTGCCTAACGGTTGCACTGCCAGCCTGCAAATGGGAGAGACAACACTTAGCTCCATTTTTCAAACTCTATTCAATTCATCTAACCCTGCAGATGCTCTGGCTTAGCCCCACAGCACTGCAGAATATCAATCCTTTTCCCTTGTGATGGCCTGACTAACTAAGAACTGTAGCTGGCAATCACTGCCCAACTTTATGAGAGAGGATGCACCCCCTACTGCCAGGAAAAGATGAGCTATCCAAATCAAAGTTATGTTCTCTACTGAATGTGTGTTGCTTTTGTATAATGATAAAGTAAAAGAAAAAAAGGAAGTTGAAGCATCCTGGGTCAGAGATAACCTGTGTTGCTTAAGCATCTGCCAAGCAGCAGGCAGTTAAACCTATTTTACGTAATCTTGTCAACACTCCTACGTCTTCTCATCACCTACCGTTTGCTAATGAGGAAACTGACCATCTTCACAGTTCAGAGATGGCCCAAGGTAGCAGAGCCGCCTCTCCCGTGCTTGTCCAGGCTCTGTTCTTTCGCCTGTCTCCTCTGTTTCCAAGGCAGAGCTTCCCCTTGTCTGCCTGGTGCTTCGGGTTTGCAGTCAGCTCATCTAGGCTGTTGTTGTGGCAGTTTCCGTAAGGCAGACCTTCACAAGGCCAACTCTGCCTGGCTCACGGACCACAGCTCCTCTCTCCACGGCTCATGAGCCTGTTTGACATGAGGTCTCATTGCTCATATTTGTACTTCCATAGTATTTGGTTGGCACTGGGTCTAACTTAGTAAATTCTCAGTAAATCCTTGTGATCCAATTAAATGAAATTCAATTAAATGCATCAACAGGTTAAGGGGGAAAAAATCTAAACCTCATTTGGGGGTCCAGAATTGATTATTCCCCAAAGCTTCATGGAGAGTGCGTGTTGATCCTGGTTTCCTATTTGCTTTGTTTAGCACATTCCTTCACAGAGCCCGGGAGGAGCCTGGGAAGGCAGGCGAAGGGTGTGGGAAGATGCTGGAATCCGAGTAGGAGCTCAGATTGTTGGTTGAACATATTGCTGTCTGTGTGGAAATGTTCACAGCAGTTACCATTTTGGATGAATATGCATTAGCGACGGTGCTGTAATTTGCCCGCGTGCGCCACGCTCCACTCGGCGACTTGGCAAGATGGGTAATTATCTCCACATTATGTGCCTTGTCTCTTTCTCTTCTTAATTAAGTAACTAATCTGGTGGAGGAGAGCTCTGTTTGTGTTTGTTTGGCAGGTGCAGCCTCGTGACAGTTGTCTGGAGAAGTTTCTTGGAAATTTATGAGACTTTCAAAAAACAAACTGCTCGGAGCAGAGCCGACCTGCTGGAGCCTGGGAGAATCAGAATCCGCCTCTCCTGGAGCTCCAGGCAACATGGCAGTGGCAGGGCCGCCCAGACTGAGTGGCTCCTGCAGGGAGGGACCGCAGGGCTGGGGTGGGGGCTCTGAGGGAGGTGGGAAGCAGATTGCTCCAGAGGACAAGTCCTCTTCATGGGAGGGAGGCAGAGCAGAGCCCAGAGCTGGGTGGCACTGGGCGCCCCTTTCTACCGCTTTCCTCATGGATTTCTGGGTCTGAGCAGATGTTTTTCCTCTCAACCCTACCACACTGTCTGAGAAAGAACTGATTGAATACGCTAAGTATGGGGCGAACGCTTGGAGCATTGGTTAGGATGCTGCTTGGGACACTTGCATCCCACGTCAGAGTGCCGGGTTCAAGTCCCACATCCATTTCTCATTCCACTGCCAGCTGAAGAACACCCTGGGGCTAAACTAACTAATTCTTTTTTAATAAGCTAAATGCTGCTCACTAATTGAATTCTGATACTATGGCTCATGGGCAAAGTTGCTGACATAAAGGTATGTGGCTGGACTGGACTGGATAAACCCGGATAACCCAGCCCAGTGACCCAGGACACGCCTGGTCTCCTAGTGCTGCAGTGTGGCCACTCGGCAGGCACATGGACCATCAGTCCAACCACTCCAGGCAGCACAGTGGCCAGAGCAAGCAGGCTGAGGAATGTGAAAGGCCGTGTGGCTTATTTTGAGGTCTGGGGGTTAGTTGCAAGAGAGGAGTAGAGATGACATAACAACAGGATGTCATAAACCCAGGGAGAGCACCTGGAGGAGCTACCAAGAAGTACTAGGAGCCACACTTTTTAAGATTTTATTTAATCATGTGTTACTGGAGAGGCAAAGAGACAGCGACAGAGAGAGAGAGGGAGAGAGAAAGAGAGAAACAGAGAGACCAGAGGACTCCCCTCTGCTGGCTTATTCCCCAAATGCCCACAGTGGCCAAGGGCTCGCCCCAGGTTGAAACTAGGAGCCAAGAATTCAATCCAGGACTCCCACATGGGCGGGGTAGCCGGGATCCAACCACTCGAGCCACTACTTGCTGCCTCTGAGGGCGTGTGCTAGCAGGAAACTGGGATTAGCAGACAGGGCGAGACTTGAACCCAGGCGTTCCTCTATGGGATGTCTTTAACTGCTGGGCCAAATGGTTGTCAATCACAAGAGTGCCATCAACAAACACAGCAGCACGATGAAGGTGCTGCAGCGGGCTGCTATGCTTAGACAGCCACACCAGCCCAAGGAGCTCTGGCTTCCTCGCTCTGTCTCTGCGCTCTCTCCCCCCATGTAGTTCCCCTAGTAAATCATAGGTCTTTTGGGGAAGCCTTGGGAAAAGATAACAGCAGAAACCGCTCAGTGTTCCAGGATCCTCCTTTGAAGGGCCTGACTGACCTCCCCTTCATTCCAAGGGGTTCTGGTTCTGTAAACTGGCTCAAATCCAGGAGCTGGTCCACAGGCTGTGATTCTCTGCTTGTATGATTCAAGGTAGATTTCACTCCACCCAGAAGCGTTCTGTTCATGCAGATCCAGCAAGAGCATGGAGGCTTGTTATCTCTTTCACTTCTAGAAACAGCATGCACTACTAGCCGAAGTCCCAGATTTGCACAATTCCAACTGGAGATACATGTCTAACAGCAAGAAGGAGTGCAGAGGTGGCGCCCCAGGAGAATCAGCCCTGCCTCGCCTTGATGGGGAGGGGACCACTTCCCCTGGCAAGGAAAGCCCGTCAGGATTTAGCAGCTCGCTGACCCCAGCCTCATCAGGATCCTTCTACACATCCCCATCCCAACTTACAGGACCCACTCTTTTCCACCCAATACCCACACTTCAATAGGGTACTTCTATTTTTTTTGTCTTTATAAATAGTAAATATATTAAAAAAATTTTTATTTTGGAAAGAAAAAGCAAAGGAATGAAATAGAAGCAAGCTAAAATAATAATTAATTTTTCCCCTAGGTCCTCTGTGTCTCATTCACTGGGTCCAGAAGAATTTCCTCTGCATTTTTTCCCTGAGACTTTTCCTGAGGCTACAGTAACTCTGCTTTTATTAAACTATCTTTTCGCGGACTGCCAGTGCGCGTCCTCACTATTCCGCCATCTTCCAATAGGGTACTTTTAAAAGTTCATGGACAGGTGGAGTGAAAAGATAAAATGCAACTTTTTACTGCAAACAATTTTGAAATCCATGCATTTTCTCTGAACTTTTTGAAGACCTCTCATAGATACCGTATGAGGTTGAAAGTTCAACTCTCATTGTAATTGAGACAATTGTATAATGAGGTCTTGCGTGTGGTTCTTGGCAACCTCAGCCCTGTGTCTAAAGGAGAGACGTTTGGAACCTAAGATACTGAGAAATTCTTGGGTCATTGATGCTGAGCTGGCACTGAGAAATGGTATTCTCAAGTTTGTCTTTTCCTTTGTCCAATGCAGATGAGATCAACCAATCAGCATCACTTCGTTCCTTAGTTCCCCACAAGTCTTCGGGAGCACTAAGCACAGAATCACTAAATACCTTGCCTCTTAGGAGTGCTGAGTCAGGAGTGTCAAATGCACTTATCTTACAGATCTCTAAAAACCATCGCTGCTCTTGCTATTATTAGAAGTAGAGTCCTTATCATTTTTAGGTCTAATACGATTAGACAGCCAATTTCACAAACCACAAAACCAATTAAGGAAACTCATCCTTGAATTTCTGTTCCTCCCAGTACCAAAATCTGTATTAGTCAGGATTCTATAGGGAGACAGAAGCAGTAGGACACATATCTATACGGATGGAGGGAGATTTGTTAGGGGAATTGACTTATGCAATTATGGCAACTGAGAGATTCCACGGTAAGATTCTCTGGCAGCTGGAGAGCTGGTATACAAGTTGCTTGGGTCAGTTCAAGTCCAAAGGCCTCAGAATGAGGGAAGCCGGTGCTGTGACGTTCAGCTGGAGGCTGAAAACCTGAGGACCCCGTGAGAGGGCTGGTGCTGTGAGTCCAGGACTCCAAAGGCCAGGAAGTCTCGAATGGCCATGTCTAAGGCAGGAGACCAGCACATCCCAGCTGTCGGAGAGGGACCCTGGCTTCAACTTCCAGCTTGACATGATAGTTTTTCTTCTGTGTAGCTGTGCACTCTCCCACCTCATACACCTGTTCAATGACACAAGCTACCAGCTCCCTTCCTGGTGACCCACGTCACAGGAGCGACATTCTGCTTTAAGAGGCAGAATGTGCCCCAAGATTACTGGATCCTGGTGTGTGTACACACAAGCTTCTCTTTGAAGTTAACGACAAGAGCTGCACCAGCCCAAGGAGCTCTGGCTTCCTGGCTCTCTGTCTCCCATCACCGCCATGCGGTTCCCCTAGTGGAAGATCATAGGTCCTTTGGGGAAGCATTGGAGGGATTGTGCAGATGTAATTAAGGTTCCTAATCAGTTGACTTAAGGACAAGAAGACTCTCAGGAGCGCCTGCCACAGTCACACAAAACCTTTGAAAGCCCAGCATTTTCTCCAGCTGGTTACAGGACAGAAAGAAAGACTCAACATATCATTTCTGGCTTGAAGACAGATGGGGCCATATAGCAGAAAATGTGGCAATCACTAAAAACTGAGAGCAGCCCCCTTATAATACACAAGGAATGGAGTCCTACAAACAAGGAGAGTGAGCTTGAAAGTGGATTTTCCCCTGGGACCTCAGGTAAGAACTCAGCCCGCCCCACCTAGATTTCAGCTGTGTCCAACCCCAAGCTAGGAAGCAATGACTCTTTAGCAGACTCCTGGCCAGCCGGAACAGGAGCTGATGACTCGGCACTGTTTGAAGCCTCTAAGGTTGTGCTAATTTGTTATGCATCAAAAGACAATGAATGCAGGCACTAAGCCCCCCATCTGATCCAGGAGAAAAGTTACATAAAGGGGCTCCGCCAGTTCTTTTATGGTCTCCACACATCGGGACCTGGACTCCCGTAGTGGTTTTGCCGCTGGGTTCACCAGATAATCTAACACAAGTCACGCTCCCCATCTCAGCCAACATTTCCTCTTTCGTAAAAGCAGCAGTGAGACTCGGGGTTCTTTTAGGTCCTTCCTAGCACGTTCATTCCAGTTGTGGCCATGGACCCTTGGGGATCCCACCTGGGAGCCAGTTTCCTTTGCACTGGATCTCTCTGGCTTTGGGACAGATAATCCTCCTGTATTAGTCAGCCTGTTGTTGCTATCATGAAATCCCCAAGGCGGCCTAACTTGGTAAGAAAAAGGTTCGTTTTTGCTCATGGTTCTGGAGGTTCAGAGTTGAAGGCGGAGTGGTCCTCCCTGTTTGGTGACGGCGATCTTGCTGTCAGAGTCCCAGGGTAGCACAGGGCATCACACAGCAAGGGAGGGGAGAGCACACATCTGGCCATATATGTGGTCTCTCGCCTTCCTCTTAAAGCCACAAGGATTTAGTCATGGGGACTCCACTCTAAAAAGCTGATCCAGTCTAGTGACTCCCAAAGACCCAACATCACATATGGATTAACTTGCATGAGCTCAGCGTCAAATCACCCCAACCACAATGCCTGCCATGGGGCTGCTTCTGTACTGCCATACTCTGCCCAATCACCATTCCTGGCCTTCCACTGCCTATTGGCACTATTCCACTGCCTCCTCCTCTCTCTGCTATTCAGTCTGTGTTACTCGGGCCCAGGCTAGCTTTGGCATTCAGGCTCTACCTCTCCCTGTACAGTCTTGTACTTCACCCACACAGCACACACCACCACCAGTGTCTGCAGCCACTCCCCCTCCTCCCTTGGCCAGGCTCTCCGTCCCTGCTACCAGCCTGAAGCTTAAACAAATAAGCCCCTGTGTTAATCAGTTCAGGCTGCTGAAATGGAATACCATAGACAAGGTGACTTAAGCAGCAAAAAAATTGTCTCACACCCCTGGAGGCTGGACGTCATGGTGAGGCTCTTGGTGAAGTCCCTCTCCTGGCTTGCTGTGTGCTCACAGGGTGGGGATGAAGTAGGCAGGCATACAGGTTAAAATTGATTAAATTTGTAATCTGGAAGACCATGCCTTTGCCATGCCCCTGTGTGGCCTCATTCCCCTACCTGGCCACAGCTGGGTGCCCACCAGCCAATCAGGTTAATTAACCACTCCCCTTTGGAAGTGGGTTGAAAGCCTGGACATGGTGTGGCCCGACCCTGCTCTTCTTCCCTGGCCTCTTGTCTTGCTGTAGCCCCATGCCTCCAGGCTGCATGGCCTTCGGGCCATGTGCTCTAGGCTTCCTGGCCCAGATACAGGCCTAGATGCTCTTCCACGTGGCTGGTTCCTGGTGCTTGGTATGAACCCCTATTTACCTCTCTCTCTCTTAAATAAAGCTCTCCCTCTCTTACGCATCTTTCTCACTAAATAAAAGTTTAAAACGTAGCATGCTGCCTCATTTATCTGTGCCGTATTTAGAATTCTTCTCTAAATATTAGGCAAGAACCTTCTTGGGCTTATTAGTATCAGGGATTTAGTAATAAGCCCGTGGTGAAATCGTAAGGCACCCCAAATTCCAGTAGCACATGTGGCACCCCAGTTAGCATTACTAGGGAACTTTAAGGGGCCACATTTCAGTGTAGATTTTAGGGGGTCTTTTCCGATTTCAGGGAGACACCGTCTCTCTGAGTCTCTTCTTTAAAGGACAGTAACCCTATAGATGCAGGCTCCACCACTGCAACCCAATCACCACCCACCCCCAGGAAGCTCCACACCTCCTGAGGCCACTGAACTGAACTGGGGATCAGGGCTCTACCGTACAAATTAGGAGGAGGGAGACACAGCTTGACCACAGAAGTTCCCCCACCTTTCCAGGCTAGCCCCAGCTCTCCTTTCGAGTGAGGCTCTCCCTTTGGTGTAACGACTAGAGACCCACCGCAAACTAGCTTGTGAAGAAAAAAGTGGGAATTAAGTGGAGTCTAAGGCACACCTGAGGCACAGGTGGATCCAGGGGAGGGAATATGGCCTTAGGACTCTCTCTCTTTACTGGTCTCTCTTCTTGGCTTCCCTCTTTGAGTCAGCATCTTTCTCACATTGGGAAGAAAGTGTGGCTCCCGACAGCCCAAGCCAGGTTCTTGCCAACTGAAAGTCAAGAGGAAGAAGTCTCCTATCTCCCCAAGCTTCTCTATATTAAAGATCATGGACAACTGTGTGCTCCTACTTGGATGATGCGGCCATCCAGAACCAATCACTGCATTCATGTAGCTAGACACTTCTCTGATTGGCTGGAGGAGACATCAATCTAAGCCTTGGTGGAAGGAGGTGGGCTGTGCCTGACATCCTCCCCTCAACCACATGGAGCTGGCAGACATGGAATCTTCCAAGGAAAGTGGGGTGACAGAAAAGTGCGAAGGGGAGCTGCCCTGACAGAAACAAGAAAGGCCCATTCTACCCATTGCATCCTCACCTCTCCCAGCTCTGGATGCCCACTGTTTGGTCACCTTTCCATTCGTTTGGCCATGATCACTGACTGCCCTGCATAGCAAATAGGCATATAGCTGAGCTGATCAATTATTCATACAATGATTCATATTTGCAGAGAAAATATACCTAGTTGATTTTTTCCTCATAACACATCAGATCTTCTTCCTCTCAATATTGGTGAGCAGGGGGAGAAACTGACTAATCTACAATGTGATTGAATGCAGTTGGCTCTGCTAGTTTAAACAGCCACATCAGGAAAGTGTTTATGAATTGGAGTAGAAATACTCAGCTGCTGCACATGCAAAGGCAGAGTCCAGCCACATGGGCAGAGGGGGCTTCTAGAAGTAGGTGGTGGTGATGGGGGAGGAGGGGAGGGGATGAATCTCTCTGGACATTGTCCTGCTCTCCTCTGCCTTGTCCACCTGCATGGTGCTTGTTCTGGGGACACTCACCGGCACAGGAAGACCGTGATGTGCCTCCCTTGGCTTGGGCAGGGCCAGTGTCCCTGGCTCAGCGTCCTCAGTTCCCACTGGATGCAGACCTGTAGGGCCAGCCCACCCATCCTGTGGTCCACTCCACTCACCTCTCCTTGATGCACAAGCTCTGGTAGGGGAAGAGTGAGGGGCTTGCACTCAATATGTCCTCCCTCTGTCTGTCTCCCCCTTGGCCAAGGCTCCACACGTGCTCTGTCCACTCCTTAGGGGAACTCAAAAAGAGCTGTGCTCCCCAGTGTGGGTGGTTGATATGCTAATGTGGGAGATAAAGGAATTTAGCAAATCCTCTCTGAGATAATAGCTTGCTTACTAGACTATTGCCCTGATGCATAATCCTATTTTGTGTGTCAATAACTGAATATTTCTCCATCTTTTTCCCCCATCCCTTTTGAAACAAAGTCTAATCTCTCTCCAGGCAGATAGCTCCCGGGAATGAATCAAGAAGGCAAATGGGAAAATGCATTAAGAATGTAAAGCATCATCATACTGTGTGTGTGTGTGTGTGTGTGTGTGCTACTCAGCCCGATTGTCTGCTCCTTGAAGGCGGGAGCCATTCGGCACCCAACAGTGCCCAGATCCAGGCTCTTGGACAGCACACTGTGGCCGGGAAGAGCTGTGCTCTTGGAGCAAGATCCAGTGTATTCTGGAAAGTGCCTTATCCCATCAACCCCATCGAGAAGTTCTTTTAGCAGGCTGTGACTGGGGACCTCCTGTGAGCTGCAGGAATAAAAAGATGCATGGAAACTGGAAGAAGATATGTTGTACATCAAACACCAGCTTGGAAGTTCTACTGGGTAAAGTCCCCTGGGAGTTCCTATCTATCTCCCATCCTGCCCTTAGGATCCAAGGAGGCTGCTTGCAATGTTCTGGGTGTCTCCAATGCTCCATTTCCTTCTCTCTGTTGATGTCAGCATTCAGCCACTGCTGGTTCTTAGAATGTGTTTAATGTGTCATTGGTTGACCCGATCTATAAATATTGGTGCCCGCAGTGCCAGCTCCCTGGCGCGTGATGGGGAGGCCACCAGCAAGTGCGATTCACTTGAGCACCTGATTTATTTCTTGGGTTACAGATGAGTGAGGATTTTTAATGGAAGTAGCTTCTTTAGCGACCCAAGAAATGTGGAGAGGGCAGAAGCTCACTTAATCCTGTCCTCCTTGAATTTTTGGGCTCTAGCTATCTGCACTTCAGGGTCTCCTCTCATCGAAAGCGTGATTCTGGCTCTGGGCAATTCGCACAAAAACTCAGTGTCCGCTGCAGACCCATCGTAGCTAAAAGAAGCAAACGAAGTTGCAATAATTTTAGGATGGTGAAAGGGTTGATTGCAAAGCAGTGTGGAAAGACATTGATTTTGAGGACAGAGCAAGGGCGAAAGTCTGCCACAGGCCTTTGCCAGAGGTGACTCAACAGCTGGGCCATCTGGGATGGGGACACATTCTCCAGCAGAGTGCAATGCAGGGAACAGCAGATGGAGAGCAAGATTTCATTTTAGGCCTGCCTGAATCGACTGCTGATTTGCTGTGTGCCAATGGAAAATTCACTTTCCATCTCCGCTGTTGACCGGTCACAAGCCCTGCAGCTTCCACCCTCCAGAACAGGTGCTGGCTCCAGGAGCCTCTGTCTGTGCACTGATGAGCTTCCCAGGAGGGGCACCCATGGCCACGCGCCCTCAGAGAGGAGGGTCTGAAGAGGTTAGCTCCCCTAGCATGTTACCAGGGCACTAAGGAAGCCCCATGGAGTGGGTGCTTTTTTTTTAAAAAAAAATCTATTTATTTATTTATTTATTTGAAAATCAGAGTTACACACACAGAGGTGGGGGGAAGCCCTCCATTCACTGGTTCACTCCCCAGTTGGCCACAATGGTCGGAGCTGTGCTGATCTGAAGCCAAGAGCCAGGAGCCTCCTCCCGGTCTCCCACATGGGTGCAGGGGCCCAATGACTTGGGCCATCTTCCACTGCCTTCCCAGGCCATAGCAGAGAGCTGGATCTGAAGTGGAGCATCTGGGTCTCAAACCAGTGCCCATATGGGATGCCGGCACTTCAGGCCAGGGTGTTATCCTGCTGTGCCACAGCGCCAGCCCGGTGGGTGCTTTCTGAGCAGCCAGGGGACAGCCCATGAGCATTGAGAATGAGTCTGGGTTGATAGGGACCCAATCAGGGAGACAGGATTACATTGATTAGATTCATGAGCTGGATACCACGTTCCCCCTTGCCCCTACGTGATCCCACCTGTATCTACCCACCTGTCAATCAGACTACATGACCATGCCCCTTTTGGAGGTGAATAAGAGGCGTAGTTCACCCTGGGCCTGCCCCTGCTCCTGTACCAGAGCTGCTCCTCTTCCTCATGGGTCTGGGCTGTAGACTCCTGCAGGGGGCCTCTGGCCTGCCCTCTGAGAGCCTGGTATGGAACTCTGGGTTTACCATTATGACCCCTTCTCCATTAATAAAGTCCTTGTTCCTGCGCGTTCCTCTCACTTCCCCCAAATAAATCCTGAATTTCACTGTGCTGCCTGTCTTGTCTGTGCCTGAGCTTAGAACGCTTCTCTAAGCTTAAGGCAAGAATCCGAAATACTCATTTTAGCCAAGGCTAGCCGATAACAGCGTGTTGAAAGGAAATGATGGTGCAGAGTGGGGGTCGGGGGCAGGGTAACAGTTACCCCATAAAGAGCCAAGCTGGGCACGACCCCAGCAAGGGCAGCAAAGACACAGCAGAGGAGGCTGTGGCCCATGCCCTAGCAGCTACCCACGAGTTCTCATCCTGATGTGACCCAGGTCAAGTTCCTGTGCCTCCCTTACCCTGCTGGCATCTCTCTCTCCACGCCCCCTCATACCCAAACACACACATGTACATCCCTGCCATGCACAGCAGAGGGTTTTCCATAGATGATTGGACTGGGTGGTCCCTGCTCAGAGCCACTCCTGCCACTCCTGAAAGACAAAGTCCTCAGTTTCTGTGTACAGTTGGGCAGGTAGCTGAGACCGCACAAAAGAGAAGAGGCAGAGAGAGCTGGCTTGCTGCGATCCAGCATGATGTAGATACAGGGAGAGCAGAGGGAAGAACGAGACAAAGACCTGAGGCCATCTGAACAGCAGCCCCAGAACCTTCCCGGAGCAGCATGCCACCTGTAGGTTCTGGAAAGCACCCTGTGTCGGTACAGAAAACTAATAAGCAAGCTACTCAGGTCTTTGGCTTAGCCTGGTCCCTTTGCTGTGGTTTGCCACCCAGCAGGTCCCTACCACTGTGCACAGACTCCATGAGAGCAGGCAGCAGTGCACAGAGGCCCCGGTGAGCAGGTGGACATTGTTGGAGGTGCTCCCTGAACCCCGTGACATCCCTGGTCCCAGCTGAAACTCTGCAGCAAACTCCCAGTAAGCCCCTCCTCCTGAAGCAACTGTTTCAAAGCTGTTCTTACAGAGCCTTGCTTTAAAATGAGGATTAAGTTCCCCAAGATCTACACTAGGCAGTTCAGTGTGGCTCAGACCCTGTTCAAATGCCTTAAGCCTAGCCCTTAAGACACCAGTTAGGACCCACTCAGCCCCCCCACCCCACCCCGTGGAAGTGAGGGTTTCTCTTTCTGGACTCCAGCTTGGTGCCAAGGCAAATCCCAGGAGACAGCAGTGACAGCGATGGCCACCCACATCGGAGTCCTGACCCAGATTGAGTTCCTGGCTGCCAGCTTCAGCCCCAGCCCAATCCCAGGCATTGCAACCATTTGGAAAGTAAACCAGTGGATGGTGTGTGTGTGTATGTGTGCACGCGCATGCACGCACGTCCGCCTGTCTCTATGTATCTCAAACAGGTAAATTTAAAAATTAAAAGAAATTTTGATTCCATGGCGCAGAGGGGCAGAGCCTGGAAATCTGCATTTCTACTGGGCTCCCAATGTGCCCAAGCTGAAGCAGCAAGGATTCACTTTCCATTCTAGGAATTGCAAATGAGTCGTCAATTAGAACACCAGGATCATCAGGGCTGCAACTAAGTAACGATCCTAATTAGGAAAGAAACCCCAAACCCTCACTAGTCTTAATTAGTAGGGGGTGGGAATACGAACAGTGTTATCCCTGCTAAGAATTCCCATTGTATTCTGGCCCAAAGAGTACACCAGGAAAGAAGAAATAGGTAAATAAGCATACGTTGCAATTAGCATATCAATGACCGGTCTCGGAAATTCTGGGGCGTATTTGAACAGCCTTTCTCTCCGGCTCAGATTCTTAGATACCCTCTGCTTGTGCTGCTTGTGTGGGGGACAGCCTGTTCCCACGGAGCACCGAGTGAGCGACGGCACTACAGCGCATGCCTTCCCGTGCCGTGCGCACACTCCTGAGGCTCACAGCCCCTCTGCCGCCGCCAATCTCCTTACCAAAGGCATTGCTTTTGTTTTATTTTTCTCTTTCAAGAGACTGACATCTTCGCGCCTCATATCCATCTTGGTTTAAACAAATGTTTTGATTACACCCAAGCGCGAGCCCAACAAAAGCTGTTGGGACTGAGCTGACGCCCTCGCTATTAGTTTTAGACAATTCGTGCTAATATTGTCTGGAATCCTTCATTGATACCCCCATGCAGATTTGATGACTGGACTCGTTTCATTAATCTTTATTTGTTTAATCATCTGTTTCATCTGTGTAATCACTGGCTTAAGTGGAGAGATTACGTGAAGACGTTCCGTGTTGGCTTGCACGGGCGCCCTGACGGGGAGCCCAGCATTCCTCTCTGTTTATTATATCCTTTTATAGGGCATCACAAGCCACTCTGAAGCCCAAGGAAACTTCAGGGAATTCCATAATTTAGCAGTTCTTCACCACTGAACACGATGTATTTTTTAAACTGCTGTTTGAACAAGCAGCGTTTGTGGAATAATTCGACTTCCATTCTGGGCGTGCGGTTCCGCCTCTCCCAACCAAATGCAATATTGAAGTTGGCACCGAGACCACCCCTTAAGAAACAGGGAAGGGAGGTCTGGGAGACGGGGGCGTGTGCTCAGAGATGACAGTGGTTTCTTCTCTGTGGGCGTGTTTGCTCAGACAGGCCAAGTGGGTTCTTGTTTGAAAGCGTAGGTGCGCCGGGACCTGAAGCCCTCGGGCACGGTGCCCCTGAGCACGCCTCCCTCTGTGCTGGAGGCGGCCTCACTTGCCGGGAGGGATCCCTCCGCAAACACAGCTTCTGTCATGGCGTCCAATGTGATGGATCAGACTGTCCCCACGCATCTGTGACGACACCTTTTGATGCTCTGCCCAGTTTTTGCTTGAGGATGCTTCGTGGTAGCTACAGCGGGTACAAGAGGCAGAGCCGATACAAGATACAAGATGTCCATCTTGGGCGTGGGGGAAATGGCTGCATTGCAGGCAACACCTCCTTCAGAGTGCAACCCCTTCCCCGATCCTTCCCAAATCTGCATCTCCCAAGGTGCAGCTTAAGTTTTTGAAGGAGATGCATGCGTTAACCTTCGCCCCAGACTTCTGGATTGTGGTGCTCGGAAGCCACTGGTTCTGATGCTACTTTCTCACTCTGGTCCTTGTCTGGAAACTTACCAGACATTTCCTTTCGCCCTCTATCTTTGTGATCCCAGGTTACAAGCAGATTTGGTAGAGTCTGCAAGCAGCTGGAAGTCAACACTGCCCCAGACTCTATTTCCGGCTGCAGACATTGAATCTCTTGTGGGCTGGGGGCATCATTTAGTAGAGCTGACCATCTACGCGCAGCCTTGGACCGATAAGCCATCTATCATCCAAAGGCTTTGCCCTCTTCCATCCGTCAGGCTTTGGGCTTCCTGCTTGGAATAGTGTGGGAGCTGGAGATAGCGGTCCAACAAATCAAGTCAGCTGACTAAATCCCAGTGCTTAGGGGCACGAGCTGCATAAACTTTGTGTGCCCAGAAGACACAGGAGAAAGCAGGTTCTCTTTAGGCACCACTGCGTAGTATGACAGTCCTGGAAGACTCATCCTGTTAATTACAAATGTGCTGGGGTTAGCCATCTTCCTTCTAGACCCAGCTTTGGTATCAGGCTTTGGAGTGGAGAACCCTTGTATTTAAGAAGAAGGATGCATAGAGTGCTCCTGGGTCCAACATCTCTAGGGGTCTGATGACTATGGGACCTGGGAGAGAGTCTTTGGGAATGACAGGAACTCCAAGGAGAGGAAGGAAGCCAAGACACACTTGAGATTCTGCTCCCCTAGCGCTGGGTCCTGGCCACACTTGGCAGATGCTTGAGTCCATGTGGCCCATGAGGCTACGCTACCTGTGGCTGAGACCTTTGTCTGCCACAGCCACAAGGGCAGGAACCACATCTCATATGTCTGTGTGTCCCATGCTTCCTTCTCGCTCCCTTAAATGAAAGGGCATCATTCACAGAGTAGATGCACGAGAAGATGAGCTTGACCGAGACCTGAAGTTGGAAATGCAAGAAAATGATGGGCTGGTGCTGAGGCTACTATCTGCTAATGGTTACTGAGCCCTCTTCATGTGCTGGACCCCACGCTAGGTCCCGGGAGCCTAGCACTCAGTCACACAGACCCACTTTCTGGGGCTGTGGTGTAGATGACCAGGAGGACATGGGCAGCCACCATGTCACTGCCAAGTGAACGGCTGCACTCTCACAGGTGACGATGATGAAACAGTGGGACGAACTGTTTTGTTTTGAAATTTTTATTATAAAAACAAATCACACTCATAAAAAATAGAATTGCATGAAGACATAATGGATCAAAGTCTTCATCATGTCATCTTTGCAATGCCATTCCCT
Source organism: Sylvilagus floridanus (assembly GCA_949820135.1). Lineage (NCBI taxonomy): Eukaryota > Metazoa > Chordata > Mammalia > Lagomorpha > Leporidae > Sylvilagus > Sylvilagus floridanus. The sequence goes on along the minus strand of OX463239.1, from coordinate 77,670,673 downwards.
TCCCAAGAAAACCCTTGAACAGTTTGTTGGATCTGCATCCAAATCCTTGTTTATTTTCGCAATTACAAACATATGTGTATATTTGAATAGAAATACAATATCTGTTAGCTTACTTTTCCCACTTAATAAATGATGATTTTTCATATGGATACATATGCATTTATATTATTCTTTTTTGCTATGTACCAATATAATGTATGTATGTAACCGCATTTACACATTTCCTTACTGATGGACATTATTTTACTTCCTTTTAAAAACTATGACAAAGTTGTGATATTCTCCTTTAATCTAGGAACAATAACTGAGTATACCTGCATGGTTAACTTTCTTTTTTTTTTTTGACAGGCAGAGTGGACAGTGAGAGAGAGACAGAGAGAAAGGTCTTCCTTTGCCGTTGGTTCACCCTCCAATGGCCTCCAAGGCCAGCGCACTGCGGCCAGCGCACTGCACTGATCTGATGGCAGGAGCCAGGTGCTTATCTTGGTCTCCCATGGGGTGCAGGGCCCAAGCACTTGGGCCACCCTCCACTGCACTTCCGGGGCACAGCAGAGAGCTGGCCTGGAAGAGGGGCAACCGGGACAGAATCTGACGCCCCAACCGGGACTAGAACCCGGTGTGCCGGCACCACAAGGCAGAGGATTAGCCTAGTGAGCCGTGGCACCGGCCCTATGGTTAACTTTCAGCAATGAACTTACCAGATCAAAGAGTTCACATGGGTTCAGATTTTCCCAGCTTGTTCCCCAAAGGCCATATTAACATGTGCTCCCACAAACAGACCCTGGAATACACGGTGTATTACTAACCTTGTCGCTATTTGAAAATCTAATGAGTGAGCTGTTCTGTCCCACTATAATTTTGAGTGTTTAATTTGAACCTTTTTGCAAATTACTTATACTTTGTTGACTTGTTTTTCTTTGCTTGCTCATATCCATTGCCTGTTTATCTATTAGGCCATTTTAAAAAATTTCTAAGATATCTTTATTATTGCTGTTATTTGGATTTTTAACCAAATTTTACCTTTATTGAAATACACTTTCCATACATAAAGTTCACTAGTTTTAAACATAGCTGCTGACTTTTGACATGTATCTGCTCACATAACCAAGATCTAAAATATTGCTGTCATTCCCTTCACTATCAGTCTCCCACCACTCCCTACCCCAGGTAGCTATTAATGTGATTTGTATATCCATGATTAGTTTAGTCTGTTCTAAAATTTCCTGTATAAGGAGTAATCAAGCATGTGTTCTTTTGTAAATAACTTATTTTTGCTTAGCATAATATTTTCTGAGAGTCATCCATGCTGTTCCACTTATCAGGGTTTTTTTCCTTTTTCTTTCGGGTGGCATTCCATTGGGTGGGTGTAGCACAATTTGTCTAACTGCACACTTGGTGGTGGACTGTTCAGTTCTTGAATTACTGTAAATAAAAGTGTGATGAACATATTTGCACAAAGTCTTTGTGTGGACTCATGTTTTCCTCTGTCTTGGATAAATATCAAATGACAGCATGGTTGGATCATGTGATAAGTGTATGTTTGGCTTTCTAAGGAACCGGCAGGTGTTTTCCGAAGTGGTTGAACCATTTTACATGCTCACCAATAGTGCATAACTGTTCGATTTGGTCCACATCCTTGTCAACACTTGGTATTGTCAATCTTTTATTTAACCTGTTCTAAGGATACAGAGTGCTATATTGTGGTTTTAATTCACATTTGCCTATGCTTAGTGAGTGTGAGCGCGTATTCATGCACTTACTGAGCTTCCATTTGTCTTCTTTGGTCAAGGTCTGCTCAACTATTTCACTTATGTTCAAGGGGGTATCTTAAGTATTCTGTCAATATTATGAATACAAATCCTTTGTCAGATAGTCATACTGCAAATATTTCCCCCCATTTTCTGTCTTGCCTTCTTATTCTTCATATGGTGCCTTCAAAGAGCAGACGTTTTCATTTTGATAAGGTTCATTTCACAATTTGTGCTTTTGTGTCTTGCCTAACAAATCTTTGTTCACTCATATGCACAAAACTTTAATTTTCAGTTTTAGTGTGTCTTCCTTTGTTTCACACATGAAAGAAAGATTGGTTGTTTGTTTCCAAACTGTGTAGTGTTTGTAAAGTTTTCTGACATGAATTGATTTTGTGCAAAATTTTTCAAAGGTTTATTTATTTGAAAGGCAGAGAGAGAGAGAGAGAGATGACAGACAGATTCAGCTCCTTTCCAAAGCCACCTGTGCTTCTTCTTTATTTATTTATTAAATTTATTTTATTTGAAAGGCAGAGTTACAGAGAGGCAGAGGCAGAGAAAGAGAGAGGTCTTCTATCCACTGGTTCACTCCACAAATGGCTGCACAGCTGGAGCTTGGCCAATCCAAAGCCAGGAGCCAAGAGCTTCCTCTGGGTCTCCCATGCAGGTGTAGGGGCCCAAGGACTTGGGCAATCTTCTACTGCTTTCCCAGGCCATAGCAGAGAGCTGGATCAGAAGTGGAGCAGCCAGGTCTCGAACTGGTGCCCACATGGGATGCTGGCACTGCAGATGGCAGCTTCATCCCCTACACCACAGTGCTAACCCCTTGTATTACTCTTAATGATTCAGTTGCTAGGTCAATTCACATAAGTAGACACACATGTCTAAAATATATACACTGAACTACATGGTGGTTATCTTATTTGTATAAGAGTATTTCAAGAAACTCCTATAAAATGGGATTAAAAGATAGGTTTATATTGGAGTAAAAAGATTGAATTCCATGCAGTTTTTCCAAATGTGGTTTTCGTCAGCTTTTAGAAGTACCTTCACAGGCACGGATCTCAAATAGCTTGCATCAAAATAAGCCTATGTTTTAATTTCCGTTTCCGTGAGCTTTTTGGAGTAGTCTGACCTATCTATATTTTTGTTTTTTGGGAGAATGTTTCCGTGTTTCTCTATAGTCTACGTGAGCACGCTCTGCTGTGTAACCAGACCCAGGACTTTAGAATGACATCCACTCCATAGCTCATTAACAAACCACTCTGGAGTAGGAATTTCACACTATGCCCTCATTCAAGCTCTGATAGCTATTGCAAAGTGAACATTAGGGGATGAGCTGATAGCTACTGTGAAGTTTCTCCAATACGGAGCTGCGTTCCTTACATAGAAGGTCTCTCATCCCGTGGCCTAAGCAGACCAGCCGCTGATGTGGGTCTGTGCGTGTGTGTATATGTGTGTGTGTGTGTGTGTGTGTGTGTGTGTGTGTCTGTATGGTAAATATTCATTTATCTATCTGAAAGACTGAGAAAGGGAGAGAGAGAGAGAGAGATTGTCCATCTGCTGACTCACTCCCCAAATGGCCACAAAGGCCAGGACCAGGCCTTGCTGAAGCCAGGGGTGTGGAACTCACTCCAAGCAGGTGTCTCATGGGGGTGGCAGGAAGCCAAGCACTTGGGCCAACTTCCGTGGCTTTCCCAAGCACATCAGCAGGAAGCTGGATTGAAAGCCAAGCAGCCAGGACTCGGCCACGTGCTCACATGAGATGCTGACACTGCAGGCAGAGGCTAAACCCGTGGTACCACACACCGGCCCCATGAAGATATGTTTTGACAACACAATAATCAGGGTTTTTGGCTTGCTTTGCTTTTCAAATGTTTGAGCCTTTAAGTGGGGTATGTCCAGTCTTCACAGGCCCTCCCTGGGATAACCTGGGCCCACCTGGCGGTCTGGTTCACAAGCTGATGACTACCAAAATGAGCTCCCACTGATTTTATTTTAGTTTCCCATGCTCATGTATTTACAGTCCAAGTAAGGAAAGGGACATGAAGGCAAGTAGACACTCACTGTTTACCATAACTTCCTTTGAAGGAAGTGGTCAATTTGACTCTGAGCTTCCCGGTGGCTAAATCAAAGAGGGCAACGCAATCCGATCTACAATCCACGTGGTCAACAAGTCTAAAATTACACTGTCTTTTCAAGAGGAGAAACCTCTGCTGGGAAAAGCAGTTCGTAACATGAAAACTGCCTTTGCGTGCTTCGTCTAGATTTGGGAGCTGAGAAATCTTAGCTGATCCCAGTAGAAGCTACAAATACTTTCACTGCCAAATTCATGCAGAGCAAGCTTGGTGTCTCTGTGAGCTAACTGAGAAGAGAAAAAAGTCGTGAGTTTAGCACACAAGCAATACATCTCTCTTCCCACATCAGAGACAGCGTTGCTGTTTTCTAAGCATAAACTGAAATATTTCATCTAGGCATGCAAATTAGCTTGGTCTCTGTGCCCAAGGTGTGAAATAAATGGGATCATGAATTTTTGGTTTTTTTTTTTTTTGAGTAATTCATTCAACTTCTTTTTTTTTTTCCAGTTTAGTTGATAAGACTCTACGCATAGAGGTCACGGCTAGGATTCTGCTTTCTTCATGGAAACTAAGAGAAGACTCGGGGACATTCTGTCCTAGTATTGTCCTATCAGAGTATTTTTAGACCTGGAAGTCTTCGGATAAAAGCATGCCTGGGTGTGACCCCTGGCCAATTCAATCTGCACCTCTGTGATGGGTCGGAAGGGGGTTACTTTGATTCCAAAGGTCTGCTGGTGATTCTGAAATGCAGCCAGAGCTTTGAGCTCTAATGTCTCTGAGATTCCACTGGAGAGCTGGCTGGGAACGCTGGTTCCTGGGCCTCAGCCACCGACCCCTCTGCACCGCTGCACTGACATCCTAGGTAGGCAGTCTGGAGGTGAGGACAGTGCTGAGAAAAACCGAAACCGCCTTCCTTCCTGCCTGACCTGTATCATCAGCCATGTGATGTGTTTTAAAACGTGGAACAAATGCAGAGGAGAGCAATTACTAGAAAAGGGGGAAGGGCCGTGGGGACTGGAAAGGAGACATCAGAGGGCAGGACTCATCGCTGCACACAGACGCTGACCCACTGTCCCTGCCAGCCAGAGCCCTTGTCCATTCTCTGGAGCTTGGCCAGCCACAGGTGCCCTCACTGTAACATGGCACTGCTGGTACGCGATGCACAGGAATGGAGGTTCATCCGTGGCCTTGAATGAACCCCTGGGAAAGGGCTGCGGCGGCAGAGATTTCAAAACAGTGCCCTGGCTCTGTGGTGGCTTCACAGCCATGGCACCTGCCAGCCCCCACCCCGTTCCCATTGGACACCACCAAGCTCTTCCTGAGCTGCCCATGTCACGTGGGAGGCTAAGGGACATCTCTGTATCAGAGGCACTTTCCAAAAACCAAGAGATGGGGGTGTGAAACGTCTGCTGGGGCCCCTGAATCCTCACACGGGAGCCAGCTGGGCTGCAGGCACCGCGGCAGCCACCCCTTCCAGCCCAGCCTGGCTGCCCAAGGCCAGAAGGGGGAAGGAGCACTTTGCCTGCGACATCTGCGTTTACACTTGGAGGACCCGATAGGAGCCGCTGCAATATTTCACCAGCTCTTGTGTGTGTCGGCTCCACTAATCATCAGCCTCAATCACTGGGGCGATATTTTATGAATTAATAAAAATGATCACAGGCAGCGCAGGGGAACCGAGGGAAGAAATGCGTGTGGTAGAATTTTAATGAGCACCGTGGGGAATTTCAACCTCTTCTGGCTTTTTATTAGTAGTATTTTTTTTTAATCTTCCCCCTTTCCCTTCCGTGCCCCCCCCCCCCGGAAATCTCTTTCTCACCCGGCCCCCTCCCCTCTTCTTCCCTCCAGCAAAATCATAGCTTGATCTGCTCTAAATCACTGTCACGCAAATTAGGTGTTTTCCCGGAGTCTGTTGTTTGGCCCACAACAGTACAGGCACCCTGCGCACCTGCTCTCTGCTGATTTGTCATGCTTAGCTCAGACCCCCTTCCTGGCACTCCCTCCCCCACGTTGCCTGGAACACTGGGCAGATGCGAAGCTCTTGTGTGTGCGTGTGTGCGTGCTTGTGCGTGTGCGCGCGATGGCAGATCTTGTACTCATTATTGAATAATTCATTGTTGCGTTAATGTCCTCAGATACCATCTCTCACTTCCTCACTCTTCCTCCCTCTCCTCAGGCTCCCTCGGGAAAACTTGATTATGCTGCCACGCTGACGACAGAGTATACAGATAAAAGATAATTGCTTGGCTCAACTCCGCCATTGATATGAAAATAAGATTTAAATTATTCACTCCGGTTTAAAGGTTAGTTGAAGGTTATTACAGGGGATGAAGGGAAAAAGAATCACTCTTCATAACGTTAGGCGTTGAGATAAGACAGGTTTGAAAGGGCCTAATTTGCGCTCTAGGCTGAAGCTCCTTGTTGTGAATAAACCAAGAGTCCCTCCAGAGATTTCAATCTAGGAGAAGTCAATTATTTATAAGCAAATTATGGCCGGCTTTTCACATATATATATAACACCCTGCGTCACGAATAAGGACAAGACGATGTTCGCTCCTCCTCGGCACCCACATTTTCTAGATCCCGGGGCTCCAATCTTGTGGCAGCAGAAACTGAGTGAGGCACCTCTGTTAGGAAGATCTGCTGCCTTGGTGGGGGCCCTTTTTAATAGAGGATGATGGTAATGAATATCCTAATGGCCTAACTTTGACGGTCTCAGCTTCTAGGCCTGCCTGGCCAGGAGGTGCTGGGGAGGCAGGGAGCTTGGGGGGCATGGGGTGATGCCTGCCCGCCTGCACTTGCCCCCCACCCCCACCTCCAGTGTTGGTGGTCCCAGTAGGCCCTTGGAGCTTTACATAGGAAATCATCTCAGAGCCGCTGCTTCCGGAGGAGGCGCATCTCTGCCTGAAAATCAATAATTCATCGGCTTCCATGTTTCTGGAAGTTGGGCGCTGTTTCAGAAAGTATCCAGTGAGCTCTTTCCTGACCCGGCTCCATGCATTAGTCATGGGCAGCCATTGTAGCAAAACAGAGAGCCTGGGAGAGTGAGTGTATGTCTCCTTGGGGCGGGCGGGCAGCCTGGCTGGGGAAGGCTTTACAAGAGCCCCACTCCACCCTCCCAGGGCCTTGCTTCTGTGCCCTAGGCCCCGGAGCACCTGCTCTCGCTGCCACTGAGGAAGCCTGGGCTGGCCTTACACCTGCAGAGAGGGTGTCGGCCACGCCAACCCTGCGCCCTTCTGGGGCTGCATCAGGGAGGTGTGGTGCCTTCAGAGAGCCAGGTTGTTGGGTCTCCAAGGAGGACTCTGGCCTGGGGCGTCCCAGGCTGCCCCACAGGCAGGGGTGTCTGGCCAGGGAGCTCTCAGTCATTCACCTATGGCCTCTCCAGGCTGTCAGGCCAAGTTCCTCCTGCAGAGGTCCTGTCCGGAGAGAAGTCTGCCTGCTCCCTCTTCCCCGCCCTGCCCCAGCCCCACCAGGTTTCAGGGCAGATCTGGAGCAGCCTGGGTTTGCCCAAGTACTGGCCAGGCCTTGCGTCCATGTGGCGGACATAGCTGGCTGAGGGGCAGCACTGTAGGACAAGAGGGAACCTGCGTGAACTGGGAGCTGCCACAGGAATCGTGGCCGAGGCTGGGCCACTGAGACAGGGGACCTGCGGGTCATGTGCAGGGACTTTCTTCTGCACCTTGTGTCTAGGCCTGCAGCCAGTGGCTCTTCCAAAGCTCTTCAGACAAACCGCATGGGACCCTGGGGGAGTGTCTTCCCCTAGCTTGCTCACTGGCACCCAGAGAGGTTGCAGGAGCCAAAGCCACACAGCAAAGAGATGGCAGAGCTTAAACTCAGCCCAGCTCTCCCAGTGCATGGCAGGGTTGTGTTTGTTTCCATCTAGTGTTTGAGATCTGGAAGACGTGGAATGCTTCTCCTCGACTCACACTGTGGCCCCTCGTGGAAGGTGGGAGTGGCAGGACTTAATCCTTCATCCATAAGGGAGTGGACAGGGGTCTCCCTCGCCCCTTTGCACTGTAAACTCTATGAACACAAGGTAGTAGGATATTCCTCCAGAGACATGCTCCAGGGCAGAGACCCTGTGCTGAGTCTTCAACAAAAAGAAACATTTTCTGTCCACTTCTGGGGAACAGGGCACGCCCAGGCGGTGCTCCGGATGTGGAGGGCAGGAGCCTCAGGTCTCTGTGCGGCTGCAGGAAGCTTACAGTAAATAAAACCAGCCAATCTCGGGCAGGTGGGAGCTGCTGGGAGGTGGCAAGGTTCATGCTCCCAGCACCGCGGGAGCCGCTGCTCGGGCAAGGACCTGCAGGACACCAGGCTGACACGGGCAGGGTCTGAGGGACGGAGGGGAGGAAACACGGGGAAGAGCAGGGGAGGATGGAAGCGAGAGGGCAGGGGGAGGTTTCTGCATGTGTGCTGTGTGAGCTCTGGGGTCAGGCCAGGCTCTGTCACGGAGAAGCCCGTGCTCAGTGGAGCCCCTGGTGGTCTTGCGTGGGAAGGATGGCGCATTGCTTATCCATGGGGAGGAGGAATCCTGAGCCAGGAAGGAGGGAGTTGGTAGGATGCAGCAAGAACCAAGGACGAAGTGTTTGCAAAGACCAAGTGATAGGGCTTGCTGTAAAGGAAAAGGAAGTAGCAGAATGAGTCCAGAAAGAAAAGTGGGTGGGCAAACACAGGCGCTTAACCCTGGACATGTTGGGGGTTGCGCAGCTGGCCACGGCAGAGGAATCAGAAGAGACCTGGGAGGGGACGTGAGTTGGTAATGTGGCCTCAGGCGGTTGAACTGGCCTCAGCTCCCACTGTGGGCGCTGTGCTCCTTCCACTGGGCCACACTGCCTCCTGCTAGCACCTGTACCGGAGGCAGCGTGAGCAGAGGAAGGAGAATGCAGGCCCAGCATTGTGCTTGCTCCCCCATGCCTGTCCCCAGTAGGGACACAGGAAGGTTGGAACTACTCACTTGGGTGGGGGCTGAGGCGGCCTGAGTTTCATTTCAGGGGAGCTGGTTGTACCAGGCCAAGTAAGATTTTAATTATTCCAAATCTCTGGGTTCTGGGAGGCCCCATGAGAGATCTGGGATGGAGGCGGCTCTACCAGCACAAATGATTGATTGTGCACGCAAGACCGCGAGGTTAATGAGTCCAGGGTCGCTGTAGGAGATGGGGAGCCATCCAATCGGTGCAGATTAAAGCCCTCCTAATCATTTTTTGCAAGCTGACTCCCTAATGTGATCCGGTGATGTGCCTAGATTTAAGTTCTCATTACCCGTTTCCACCCACAGGTAACAGGTCTTGCTCATTCACCACGGCCAATTTCCTGCCCCACTACCTGTGAAAATCAGAGAGCAGCCAGGCCCATTAGCAGAGCAAGAGGGCCCATCTCCTCCTCCTCTTAGACTCACAGTAAAAGCACCCTTCATGGACTTCTGTGACACTGAGTGTCAGGCCAGCGTGCAGCCCAGCCGTGCCGGAGGATAGATGGGGCCCACCCAGTGTGGGCAGGTGTCGGAGCCCGGCTCACCCTGCCGGGTCTGGGAAAGCATTTCCCTTCTTTCCATCACAATCCGAGCAGAGCGTGGTCTGCATTGCAGGCTAACTGCGCACCTGTTGCCTCTGGGGCCTCTGAATGGAAAGCTGGGGCGGCTGATCCATCCCCTGGGCCTTGCATAGAAGCTCAGGATGCTGTGAGATGCTGGTTTCTGGCCACGCTCCGGCTCAGGTTGGCAGTTCTGTATGCCCCTTTCTCTCCTCTGAAGCTGGGTTAAAGAGGGAGGAGCCCACAGCTGGCTTCGTTATCCGCTGCTTCCTAACGAATTGCTCCCACCATCACAGCTCACAGGCATGAGAAGGCATGAGAAACTTTTATTATCTCGCAGTGTCTGGGGGTCGTGAAGCCTGGCGCTGTTTAACACAGGCGGTGCGTGAGTGCCTGGGTGTAGCGGCTGAGAGAAGCTAAGCTGGTCACAGACTCAGGGTGGGAGGCACTCAGGAGCAGCTGAGCTGGGGGCTCCCAGGCCACCGAGGGCTGCAGCCGGGACATCAGCCAGGGTCCTCCAAGACCTCCATGAGCCTGAGGGCTCCGTGCCAAGGCGGCAGACTTACATGGCTGCAGGTTCATGCTGGCTGCAGGCAGGAGGCCTCAGCTTCCTGGTGGCTGGGGCTGCTGGAGTGGCCTCACCGCGTGGCAGCTGGCTTCCCCCAGCCTGGCCTTGGCAGTCCCATTCCCACAGTCTTCCACCGAGGCAGGGGCTGGCTACCACAATGGGTGGTGATTCCACATCCTTCCTGGGCTGTGCACCACACCTGGCGCCGTGGTGGCTTGGTCCAGGAATGGCCGGTGCCCCCCTCCCCCAGCACTTCCACCTTCCCCTCTGCCCTCAGGCAAAGAGGAAGGCTCTGAGAAGGGCTTGCTCCCCACACTTAGCAGGGCTGCACTAAGCTGCCCACCTGGACGCGGGGGTGGATCCTTCCCCAGTATGGATTCTGCGATGTGGGTAGGCAGGGGGTATCATGCCTGCTGTAGAGATGAGGAAATGGAGGCCTCAAAAGTTTAGTGGCTGCCGACGCCGAGGCTCACTAGGCTAATCCTCCACCTGCGGCGCCGGCGCCCTGGGTTCTAGTCCTGGTTGGGTCGCCGGATTCTGTCCCGGTTGCTCCTCTTCCAGGCCAGCTCTCTGCTGTGGCCCGGGAAGGCAGTGGAGTGGCCCAGGCTTGGGGCCTGTACTCCATGGGAGACCAGGAGGAAGCTCCTGGCTCCTGGCTCCTGGCCTCGGATCGGTGCAATGCACCGGCCGTGGAGGCCATTTTGGGGGTGAACCAACAGAAGGAAGACCTTTCTCTCTGTCGCTCTCTCTCTCTCACTATCTAACTCTGCCTATCAAACAAACAAACAAAAAAAGTTTAGTGGCTTCCTGGAACCTTGTGGCCGGGCCAGACGACAACTCGGCACTCCTGCTTTCCAGACTTTAAATCCCATAAGCCCTGTGGGCCATAATTGTTCCCTAATAAAAACCTGGGAAGCAAGTCAGGTGGGTGGTCTTGTGCCCACTTGACAGATGAGCAAAGTGAGGTCCATATGCCAGTCCCTTTTCTTCTAGCCCTGTTCACCAGACCACATTCCTGCACGTGTTCTTCTGCCATGCTTATCACCCCTTTCTCTCTAATATTCTCATCAATCTGTCCTGCTGTCCAGTCCTGGATGTCAGATCTGTGATGGCAAAGACATGCATCTCGGTTGTTCCCTGCTGTGTCTGAGGCTCTCAGACCAGCACTTAGGAGGCCCCGTTGTTTCCTTGCCACTCTGGGGGCAGATGTCACTCTTAATGCTAGTTCACAGTGGAGGGGGTGGAGGGAGACCACGTGGCTCCCCGAGGCTGGACAGCTGGTGAGTGACAGACCCGGGGGAAGCACCTCCTTGTCCACCAAGGTGCCTCCCTGCGGGACCTCCCAATGACTGGGAAAATACAAGGAAACCTTTCGCTCCCTAGTCACGGGGCGGGGGGTGCAGCCACACCTCCCAGGATGTCCCCGCTCCTGCCTCTCTGTCCCCAGAGCCACAGGTCATAGCTCAGTCAGCACACCTGGAGGACCTACAGCCCATCTCGGAGCACTGGGCTGCAGGATTCTGGAGCTCAGGGTCCAACTTCCCTCTTCCACTGGGTCATGGCTAAAGCACAGTTTGGGCATCCACCAAAGGCCTATGTGTTGGAGACTTGGTCCGCAAAGCCTCCTGTGAACAGTTAGTGGATCAAAGCTGTGGATCAATGCTCCAATTACCATGTCTAGGACTTGCTCCCGCGGGGGTCCTCGGGTCGCCAGGGGTGCAGTCTCAGAAGGTAAAGCCCCAGAGAAGATGGGTTCCAGAGGCCGGATCGGGCCCAGTAGCTCTCTCTTTATCTCCCACCCCCAACAAGTGATCCCCTCTGCACACGCTCCACCATCCATTGCCCACACCGCACACCAGACCCATGGGACCACCCGGTCTTGGACCGTGAATCTCCAAACCACCAGCCAATGTAAGCTTTCTCCCTCCTAAGTAGCTCCTCTCAAATATCTCAGTTACAGTAATATTTCCCTGAGGCCAGGGAGAAGAGACAGCTGCATTCTTCCAAAAGTGCAGCATTTTGGAAGACTGGGCATTCACCTCTGCATCACTCCCTGGCTCCCCCAACAGCTTGTTAGTCCTTCCTCATGGCCCCAGGTCCATCTTCCTCCCAGCATGCTTTGCAGCCCACCTGTATGCCCTGCCCCCACCTCAGACCCTTGTCCTCAGCCTGACCAGGGCCCTGACTCTAACTCACCTCCCTCCCATCACCTCTAAGGGAGGAAGGTTGTTTCCAAGTCCTGTGGCTCAGAGAGTCTGAGGTGCTGGGGGCTGGGTTTACTCGCACAGGCTGGGCCCCCTCCCTACCTGTCTGCTGGGACCTCACTGTCCCGCCTGATGATGGGGTCAGGAATGACCTTGCCAGGGAGACTCGCTGCTATCCCAGCAGGCTGGGGAGGGGAGAGGGATCTGTCTGGAGCAGAGGAGCCTCTGGAGGCTGAGGCTGGACCCAGGGCAGACATGGAGTAGTTCCTGGCAGCCCAGGAGAAGCCAGGAGCGGGGGGCAATGGTCGTAGCTTGGTTCATAGAATGCATTGTCTGCCAGGCTAGGCTGAGTATGGTCTGTGCACAGCCCTCGGGCTGGCTCTCTGCGGGCAAGAGGACTTCTCCCTGGTACAGCTGAGGCCCCCGCAGCCCAGGGACGATGGAGAGCTTGCCCTTTCAGGTGGTGAGGCAGGGCCCTGACCCAAAGGCGATTCAGTTCTAAACCACCCCAGTGACGTCACATTCAGGGCCAACAGCCACGGTTTACAACCCCCTTCTCTACCGCCTTGCAGGGAGCGCTCTCAGCTCCTACCTTTGGGTTTCTTGGCCCAGACATGCAATCAAATATACTATGCCACAGGCAGGCTAATCTTGCAAGGTGCATACATTAGGGAGTAATGAGATCATGTGTGCATGCCTGCATGCAACATACACTCACATGCACACATGTGTTCATGTGTGCAAGCAACATGCACTCACACACATGCGTGCTGCAGCATCCACAGCCAGTATCCATGCTCTTGTGCACAAGCGCACACACACACACACACACACACACACACACGGGCAGAGGCCTGCACACTGGCCCCGCCCAACTGTCTATGCATGCATGTAAACATGTGGGTGCAGGAGCTTGGCTGTTTACATCCAAGTGTCCCAATATGCACACACAGGTGCTCAAACACACAGGCGTGTGTGCACGCCCAGCTCCGTAGGGGTTTATTTTATCTTACACAGCCTTCCAGATGCTCCCTCAGGAAAGCCCATTTGCAGTTGCTAGGGAGTGCAGAGGGAGGGAGTGCCTCATCCCAGCTTCTCCCGCTTGGATACAAGCTCCCACAGCCCCAGCCTCCCCCAAGCACTTCCGGTCTTGCTCCCCTGCATTTAGTTTCTTAGTCACCATTGCACTTCTGTTGGCTTTGAGGGGAGGCAGGAGGGAGCAGCGAGGAGGGGGCGCAGCTGGTATTTGGGGCATGCTCAGCATCCGCACCCCCCCACACACACACTGGGCTCGGCTCCGGTTCTGCCCAGCAGTGTTCTTGCTGGAAACGGCGTCGTTTGACGGTTCCTATTGATTATGGCAAGATTGTGTGTGGCTAAGAGCTCCTTGGAGCCAACTGGTATATTAAGCAATCATTTCTGTAGCAGATGACACAACTCCCCCGGCATCGGTTTGTCCTAATGGGCTCGGTATTACTCATGTGCTAATTGATTGGGCACGGAGGGAAGAAAAGCTAAATTCACTTGTGCGGCGATTTTATGGCAGAGCTCATAACAGAGGTAATTTGCTGAAAATGTTCAGTCCCGCTTCGGTTATGTAAGCCGGGCCATTCCTGTGTTTTATCTCCTGGCGGCCCCGGAGCTGGCCCCGCTGGCTGCAGGCAGGATCCCCCAGGAGCCAACCGCCCTTCCTCCCCGCCTGCCTCTCTCCCCACGACGTGGGAAGTTGGGCTGCCCTGGGCGAGCCTTGACAATTAGTGTCTTATGCACAACTTTCTCGCCTCGGGGGTGGCTTTCAAAATATCTCAACTTCTCCTGTTAAAAACCGCTTCTGTCTAAGGGCAAAATAGTTATTTTCGGATCAGCCACACAGCGTAACAAGGCTCTTGTCAGAAAGGCGTGGGGCGGGGGGGGGGGGCGCGGGGGGCGGATTTATTTATTTATTTCCTAGAGAAAGAATAATTTGCCTGAAAGAGGGAAGGATGGATGAGAGGTTTAATGCTGTCCTCCTCCTCCTGCACTCCTGCTGACTCTCCCTTCTCTCTCTTGCCCTCTCCCTCCTCCCCACTCTCCTCCTCCCTTGGCAGTCTTCTCTGTGGGGGTCCTGAGCCCTCCTTGGCTTTTGCACTCTGCCCTGGCAGGCTGTCCAATCTCATCTGCCTGACTCCCAGCAGCAGAGGGGACGGGGTTAAAGGCAAGGCTAACTTGAGAGGAAGCACCCCCACCCTGCACCTGGGGCTGCGGTTGCTGGACAGTGCCCAGCTGTCTCTGTTGTCTTCGGAAGCAGTCTGGGGGCTTCGAGAAGGGAGGCAGACTGCCGTGGGCCGTCTCAGGGTTTCCCCAGCCCTGGAGCAGACGTGAGGTGAGGGAAGGAGTGTTTGTCCGTGGGAAGGTCAGTGTTTTCTGAGCAGGGAGACAGGAAGGGGAGCAAGGCACTGGCTCCTGGAGGTGCTTCCCACCTGTTGGCCGGGTGGGAGGAGTTTCTATGGGAACCGCAGCCTGATTGGCTGCCAGCAGGTCTCAACAAGACACAGCCTTCCTTCTGGAGCCCCTGGGTGGAGACACAGTTCATCCCAGGATGTCAGGAGCAGGAGGGGAGGTTGGGGCAGGTGGTGGAGGCCACTGGTTAGATCCAGGCCTGGATTTCCCCACCCTAATTACCCTGTGATAATTAATAGGTCTAGAGCATTTGCCTGGGAGCCAAGCTAGGTGAGAGCGAAGGAGGTTGCTCAGCCGCAGGGAGGGGGGAGGGCGTGAGAGCAGAGGAGGCCCCGTGGTTTGGTGGCTGTGGGCCCTCCATGGCTGTGGGAACCATGCCCGAGTGAAGATGAGCTGCTTCTCGCCGTCTGCGGGAAAGCCCCCGCCACTCGTGCTGCGCCGGTGTCCAGAAAGCCCCTCAGTGCTGGGCGATTGTGAATGTGAAATGCTACCCTTGTTCCTGGTGACAGATTTAAAGGGTGTCACCGCTCACTATTGGACCACTAAGGCAAGGCCCGGGAAAGAGGGCGGGGCAACAGCACGAGCCCCTGGGCCAGATGGGGCCAGTTCTAAGCCGGACCTTGCTGTCTCTCAGCCCGTGACTCTGGGAGACCCCCTGGGAATCCCAGTCCTTCTTGGGGAACTGAAGTGACAAAGCGGTCCCCACTGCAGGGGCTGGTGCGAGGGTCACAGGAGGCAGAGTTTCCAAGGACTTAGCCAGAGCCCGGTCGGCAGGACACACTCACTAAACAGAGGTGATGACTTGGGGACTGGGAGGGTTTGGGGGACGCCTAAAGGTACCGGAGGCCCCTTGACTGACATCACAGGGGGACCACTGTCCCAGCATCCCTGAAGTTCAGCTAGGCACTGGCCTCCCAGGTTCCCCATAGGCAATGGCGGGGGTGGGTGGGGCACAGGCAGCAGGAGCTGAGGGGTCGGAGAGGGGACAGGGGTTACAGGTGAGGCTAATTTGAGAGGAGGATGAGAGGCTGCGTGGGTCACCTAGCCAGGGCCCTCAAGGCTGGAAAGGGTGTGCTGGTGGGTTCCGGGCAGAAAGAAGACAAGGCTGACACCTCTTCTGCCAAGAAGGTAAATCCCATGATGGCAGGGATTTTGTTTAACTTCCATATTGCTCCGACACCTGGAGCAAGCTCTGGGGCAAAGCAAACGTTTGATAACTATTTCTTGAATGTATGCATGCATGTGAGAAGGGGGTCCCATCGCAGCCAGGGGCTGGCCCGAGTGTGCCCACAGGCCACCAACCACGGTCCAGCAGCACCCATTTGCCGTGTCCCAGCTGGTGAACAGGCAGGTGCAGCAGCCCAGGACAGCCACGTGGGGGGGGGGGGGGGCAGTTCCCTTCCTCTCCTCCCTCCCCAGGATGGGAAGTTGAGGAATGGCCTGTCTGCTGTGTCCCACTCTCCCCATCAGAGGCCACCCTGCCTGTGGTCCTGCCTATGAAGGCCACAGATGCCACTGCGCAGACTCCGCTCCTTTCCAAAGCCTCCTGTGCTTCGGGCCCTTCCTCCCGGGTCGCCCGGGAGTGGGTGCTGTCCTCAGGCCCTTCACTGCACCTGCAGGCCCTGCCTGAGCCCCCTGCCCCAGACCTCAGTGCATTCGGTAAACAGGCCTCTAGCTCAGGGAGGGCTTATTTACCTGGGGAGCCGGCCCTACTGCATGTTGGGGCCGCTGTCCACTGGGGACGTGCAGAAGAGCTTAGTTTCTGAAGTCTGCACTGCTGAGGAAGGGGCCATGGGGGAGTGTAGGGGCTGGGAGGGACAGCACCAAGTGACCCTGGCTACTGGACTTGACCCTGACAGAGAACGGAGAGGCCTGCACCCTGCAGCATCTCTGGCTTCAGTCAGCAAATCGGGGACACTCTGTCCCACCCGGGCTCCAAAGGCCCCTCCACCCCAGCCTAAGGCCTCGTGTTCCTGCTCACTGCAATGCATCCAGCACCCCAGTGCCCCCCTCCTCCCCAGCTGGAGTCTGCCTGGCTCCTGGAGGCATGAGCTAACCTGGGAAGGGCCCCTCCCCAGGAGCATGTGGGGGTGTGAGGACTCACTTCTCTGCAGGGCGATGAGCGCTTGGGCAGCCCAGCCCTCCCCTTCTCATTGCACAGGGGCTGTCACCGTGTCTTTGTCCTCTCCGTCAGAGGCTGTGCCTCCTGGCGTAGAGGGGCAGGCGAGGGTGCCTTCCAAAATCCTTTTCCCTGGCAGTGATGGCCGAGGGAGGAGGTCCGGATTGGGAGAGCAGGGCTGAGGTCCAGCCTTGTTCTGACCATCCCCGGGCCTCTGGGCAGTCTCCTCCCCCTCCTGTGGTTTCCAGGTGGTGTCCAGACAAGGATCAGGGATACTAGCCTTTAGCCCTCAGGGGCTGGGGCTTTGGGTGGGACCCCAAACATGGCCTGCCTAGAAGACTTCCTGGGAGCTGTGGCTGCCTTCCAGGTAAGTGACAGGGCCCCCCCCCACAAGAGGCGAGGCAGCTAACCCCCAGCCTAAGGGGCGGAGGCCTTGGGGAACCCCATGCACCCAGCTGTGCGTGGAGGCTCCACTGATGGGTAGTGAGGTTCAGCAGCCCTGCCCAGAGAGTGGCCGCGGCTGCCTGGGCTGATCCCATGCCACCCCTGAGAAGGCGCAGGTGAGAACGCACAGCTGATTTCTTCTCACTCCTCCTGCCGTGCTGTTTCCTCATCTGCAAGTCCTGCCCCTCGCCTCTGCAGCCACAAAGCCTGGCCTCTTCCCCACTGCTATGGCCCTCTCCTGCGCAGCCCCCTCG
Organism: Sylvilagus floridanus; assembly: GCA_949820135.1. NCBI lineage: Eukaryota > Metazoa > Chordata > Mammalia > Lagomorpha > Leporidae > Sylvilagus > Sylvilagus floridanus. The sequence continues at coordinate 77,653,287 of OX463239.1, read as the reverse complement.
AAGCCCCCTGTCCCTCTGGTCCCTGGAGAGCTGTACTCTGCCCTGTGGTTGTCACAGCAGCCCCAGCCCCACGCTGGGCCAGGGTCTCTTCCTCAGCTGGGTCTGCCCTGAGCCTACGGCTCTATCCTCTGCATGGCATGCACTCACTTGACCCAGGGACTGGACGCAAGCGATGCGATGGTCACCTTCGTCCCGGGAGTTGCCTGGGCTCTACCGCTCCACTGGGTGCACTAAAGGCACTCGGGCTGAACCTGGGGGTAGAATGCAAGGCAGACCTGAGCAAGTTGCTGTGTTTTTTTTAGACTTATTTGAAAGGCAGAGTTCCAGAAAGGCAGAGGGACACACACACATACACACATACACACACACACAGAAGAGAGAGAGGGAGAAAGAGAGGTCTTCCACCCGCTGGTTCACTCCCCAAATGGCTGCAACAGCCAGAGCTGGGTGGATCTGAAGCCAGGAGCCAGGAGCTTCTTGAGCAGGTGCCCAAGGACTCGGGCCATCTTCTCCTGCTTTCCCAAGCCACAGCAGAGAGCTGGATCAGAGTGGAGCAGCCGGGACTAGAACTGGTACCCATGTGGGATGCAGGCACTGCAGGCGGCAGCTTTACCCACTACGTCACAGCGCCGGCCCTCCGAGCAAGTGTTCACCATGACTTGGATCACCTGTGTCCTGCGCAGGAGTCGAGGGCTGTAGATGTCCTGTGTGAACATGAGGGGGCCTAGGGGCTGGCAGGTTAGGGGCTGCTCCAGGACACCCCTCGCCATGGCAGAGCTGGTTTGGAGCCCAGGCCATTGTCTTCTGCTCAGAAATGGTAAGGAGCAAATCAATGTGCTGGGTCTCAATGCAATGCCTCTCGAGTCACAAACACATCCTTTTGGGGCTGGCATTGTGGCACAGTGGGTTAGGCTGCCATCAGTAGTATTGGCATCCCATGTGAATGCTGGTTCCTGTCCTGGCTGCTCCACTGCCGATCCAGCTCCCTGATAATGGCCCGGAAAAGCCACTGATGATGGCCCAAATGCCAGGGCCCCTGCAACCGTGTGGGAGACCTGAGTGGAGCTCCAGGCTCCTGCCCTCAGCCTGGCCCGGCACTGACCATTATGGCCATCTGGGGAATGAACCAGTGAATGGAAGATATCGCTCTCATTCTCTCTCTGTCTCTCCCTCTCTCTCTGTCATCCTGAGTTTCAAAAAAAATAACAAACCTGGTTTTTAAAAGGCCATCCTTTTAGGATTTTTGTTGAAGTTAAATAATAAAAATATAAAATAAAATAAAAATGACCCATAATCCACTACCCAGATAATCCTTAAAATAGTGTTGTTTTAAGGTAATTTGTTCATTTCCAAAAGGTATAAAATGAAACGTTGCCGCTTCCTTGCTGGCACTACTGTCCCTCTCTCCTATGTAACTTCTATCTATAGAGCTTTGGGTCGATCTGCATATGCATGATGTATTATACATACTTATATTAGAAGGGACACAGGGTATCATGCCCTGTGCGAGGCATTGCATCCTGAAGGCATCCGTGCGTCCTTCTGTCTGTTTGTATGCCCCTGTTTTGACGCTCAGAGCCACCTTGTCTTGCTAAGACTACACACAGCCCAGCAATGGTGTTCTCTGTTTTATTCGACCCATCTACTGCTGAGATACAGCCTCCAGTTTTCTCTCTGTTCAACAAGGCAGCAAAATAACCCAACATCTCAGTGCACAGCTCTTGGCATACTTCTGTGAGTTGGAAATGGGTAACTGTTCACACAACAATTAAACAGACCTTTGGGCCGGCGTCGTGGCTCACTAGGCTAATCTTCCGCCTGCGGCACTGGCTCCCAGGGTTCTAGTCCCAGTTGGGGCGCTGGATTCTGTCCCGGTTGCTCCTCTTTCAGTCCAGCTCTCTACTGTGGCCCGGGAGTACAGTGGAGGATGGCCCAGGTCCTTGGGCCCTGCACCGGCATGGGAGACCAGGAGGAAGCACCTGGCTCCTGGCTTTGGATTGGTGCAGTGCTCCGGCCACGGCTGCCATTTGGGGGGTGAACCAATAGGAAAAAAAGGAAGACCTTTCTCTCTGTCTCTCTCTCTCTCACTGTCTAACTCTGCCTGTCAAAAAAAAAAAATCTTTGATTAACATTGTTGAGGGGCTGGCATTGTGACGCAACAGGTTAAACCGCTGCTCATTCGAATGCCTGTTCAAGTCCCGGCTGCTCCACTTCCTATCCAGCTCCTTCCTAATGCCCCTCGGAAAGCAGCAGAGGATGGCCCAAGTGCCTGGGCCCCTGTTGCCCACTTGGGGAACCCAAATGGAGTTGAACACTCCTGGCTTCAGCCTGACCATTGGGACCATTTAGGGAGTGAACCAGTGGATGGAAGATCTGTCTCTCTTCCTCTCCATCTCTCTCTGTCACTCTGCCTTTCAAATAGATAAATGTTTTTTTTTTAAAGTATCACAGACTGGTAGCTTGAAATACAGAATTTTATTTTTAAGTCATTTATTTATTTGAAAGATAGAGTGACAGAGGGGAGAAAGAGAAAAATATCTCTGGAGAGAATTTCCACCCGCTGGCTCACTCCCCAAATGGCCTCAAGGTCCAGGGCTGGGCCCGACTGGAGCCAGGAGCCTGCAGTTCCACCTGGGTCCCCATGCAAGTGGCAGGGGCCCAGATCTAAGGCCATCTTCGTCTGCTTTCCCAGGTACACTACCAGGGAGCTGGGTCAAAGCGGAGCAGCCAGGACTAGAACTGGTACTCAGGATGCCAGCATTGCAGGTGGCAGCTTAACCCGCCACTCTACAGCACTGGACCCCAGAACTTTATTTTCTTAGAGTTGTGCAGGCTGGAAGTCTGAGATCGGGGAGCCCACAGGGCTGCTCTCTTCTGAGGCCTCTCTGTTGGCTTTGCAGGACGAGGGCTGCTGTGAGGAGGGGCCAGCCAGCTGTCAGGGGCCTTGACAGCCAAGCAATAGGCATGACCTCAATTGACTTTTTTTTAAGATTTATTTATTTATTTGAAAGAAAGAGTTACACAAAGAGAGTCGGAGAGGCACAGAGAGACTCAGAGAGAGAGGTCTTCCATCTGCTAGTTCACCCCCCAAATGGCTGAAATGGCCGGAGCTATGCCCATCCAAAGCCAGGAGCCAGGAGCTTCCTCCGGGTCTCCCACGTGGGTGCAGGAGCCCAAGGACTTGGGTCATCTTCCCCTGCTTTCCCAGGCCACAGCAGAGAGCTGGATTGGAAGTGAAGCAGGCAGGACTAGAACCAGTGCCCATATGGGATGCTGGCACCGCAAGCAGCAGCCTTACCCACTATGCCACAGCACCGGCCCATCGACTGGCTTTTAACAGTGAGACATAATTCACAGATCATGCAACTGATCCAAATTTAGAGGGTGCAATTTAATATACATTCAGTGGTGCAACCATCACCAGTCAATTTTACATCTCCAAAAGGAACCCCCACACCCATCAGCAATCACTCCACAATTCTGTTTCCACTCCAGCCCCAGGCATCAAGGAATCTGCAGCCCATCAGCATGTTTGTCTGTTCTAGACGTTGCATGCACATGGAGGCACACACCATGTGGCCCTTGTGTCTGGCTTCTTTTCCTTTTTAAAGATTTATTTTATTTATTTCAAAGAATTACAGAGAGAGGTAGGGACAGAGAGAGAGGTTTTCCATCTGCTGGTTCACTCCCCAGATAGCCACAACGGCCAGAGCCAGGTGCTTCTTCCGGGTCTCCCACATGGGTGCAGGGCCATCTTCTACTGCTTTCCCAGGCCATAGCAGAGAGCTGGATTGGAAGAGGAGTACCCGGGACTCAAACCGGCGCCCTTATGGGATGCTGGTGTTTCATGCTGGGGCGTTAACTCACTGCACCACAGCATGAGCCACATGTCTGGCTTCTTACGCTCAGTAACGTTTGCAAGGCTCAGCCACCCTGTAGCACGGCATTCCTTTTTCATTGCCGAGTAGTATTCCACTGTGGGAATGTGTTCGTATGGCATGTTCTGTTTGTCCACCCTGCAGTTGAGGGGCATGTGAATGATGTCTTGCTACTCTGAAGATTCTCGGCAGGGTCCGCGTGTGGGTGTGTGTTCTTTGACTCCTTTGGTACGTGCACCTCAGGGCGGACTTGCTGGTGCTAGCCAAACTCTGTGTCTAACATCTTGTGAAACAAGGCAGGCCTCCGAATGGCCATGGGCCAGGGGAAGACTTGAGTTCTGTCTGCGTGAGGCCAGGATTTTCCCACGGGTAACCCTGCAGGTGAGATGTGTTGACAGGAAGATAATGCGAGTAAAGCGGCTTCTTGCTCATTAAGGAAAGCCAGAGGATGGCCCAACACTGGGAAGGGCGACTCTGGAGCTTCCCTGTCTGAGTGCCTCCTGCCTGCACCCTCCCTTGCCCTTGACCATGTCCCGAGGCTCAGGCATGGGGCTGGCCCTAGCAGAGGTGAGAAGACCATGCTCTTTGGGTGTGATTTTAGGGAGGGTCAGGGAGACAGCCCCAGGCCCAGGAAATCTCAGCTCCAGGATCACAGCCTTCCACATCGTTAGAAATCAGGCTTAGCATCTTGGCACAATAGGTTAATCCTCCGCCTGCAGTGTCAGCATCCCATATGGGCACCGGTTCTAGTCCAGGCTGCTCCTCTTCCAGACCAGCTATCTGCTGTGTCCTGGGAAAGCAGTGGAGGATTGCCCAAGTGCTTGGGCCCTGCACACACGTGGGAGACCCGGAAGAAGCTCCTGGCTCCTGGCTCCTGGCTTCAGATTGGCCTAGCTCTGGCCGTTGCAGCCATTTGGGGAGTAAACCAACGGAAGGAAGACCTTTCTCTTTGTCTCTCCCTCTCACTGTCTGTAACTCTACCTCTCAAATAAATAAAATCTTTAAAAAAAATAGAAATCAAGCTTAGAATATAGCCTGCTGGGGCCCAGTGTCCTGGCCCAGTGGGTTAAGCCACTGCTTGCAATGCCATCATCCTCTATGAGTGCTGGTTTGAGTCCCAGCTGCTCTACTTCCAATCCAGCTCCTGCTAATGCACTCGGGAAAGCAGCAGCAGTTGGCACAAGTACTTGGGTCCCTGCCATCCACATGGGAGACCTGAATGGAGCTCCTGGCTCCTGGCTTCAGCCTGGACCAGTCCTGACCATTGCAATCACTTGGAGGAGTGAACCAGTGGGTGAAAGATCTCTGTCTCTCTCTTTCTTTATCTGTTGTTTTGCCTTTCAAATAAACAGATGAATCTTTGTTTTTTAAAAAAAAAATGCAGCCTCCTCTGGAGAGAGAACCCATCCATAGCAGGCAGCCAATGAGCAAGGGGCCGGCGTCTGGGGTGGGGACGGAGGTGCATCAGGAAGGGATGTTTTTGGGGGCTGTCTTCAGAGAGCTGGGGCTCTAAAGAGAGTTCCGCAGGTGAACCCCGTCTGACCCAGACAGCCTGTGTCCAGCCAGATCCATGGCACCCCCACAGCCTGGGAGAGACTTCCCATGATATCTGGTGCCTTAGGCCAGCACACTGCTCTCCAACACACACACACGAATCCCAATAAATAAGCAACACCCAGCATGCTCTGTTCTCCACACCCCACCCCAACACTCACCTGCTAACACGTTATTGGATGAGGCCATCCCAGAACACGACTTGGCACCAGGCAGCCCTGTGGGAAAGCCAAGTCCTGCCCCTCACAAGCTGTGCACATTTGTTGGGGTGAATTCCCCTCTCTGGGCCTCAGCATGTCACAGCTGGAGGGAGTTGGTCCATGGCAAGCTCCCAGCAACCCTTGGCTCTCTCCTTCTCTGTTTCCTGTGGTCCAGGCCCCACCTTTCTGCCTTCCCTTCTCCCCACCCCCGCTCCCTGTCCCAGGGATAGGAAAATTGGCACAGGTGCTAACACCTGAGGAACTGGGGCCTTTCTCCTGTCTCACTCACACAGATCCCTTTCTCCTTCCTGGAGGGGCCGAGGCTCTCTGCCCACCTTGCTCTTGGATGCGGCCAGCGGCCCTCCACGCCCCAGCGGTGACAGGTGTGCTTTGCCAGCTCTCCACAGGAGTCCCCAGGGCAGGCAGAGGGCTGCTCTTCCCATACGTGTCACCAATGAATAATGAGGAAGCCTGCAGCCTGCAGCCCGCACCCTCCTGGCTCCCTGCCTCTGATATATTTGATCCGAGATGGCATAATTTTTCACCTAAATGTGAATGTATTTGCGAATTGATAGAAAATAGTTCTCGCTCGGGTGATATAATATAGGGCTGCCCCATCCTGGCTGCTATTTTGATTGTGACTTAAATGGATGGGGCCATCAATAATTATTTTATTGAACAGGCACATAAAAAATGATGCTGGGCGGAAATAATTTCCCTGACAAAGCCAGCTAATGCATCGCGAGCAGCCTACCTTTGCAGCCCGAGCTGGCTAAGAAGGGCTGGAGGGGCTGTTTCTTCATCTGCCTGTCCCCGTTCCCTGAGATTTCCCTCCACCGAATCCCAGGAGCTCTGGGTCTGCAGCATGGAGCAGGCAAGGAGGATTTGCCCTCACCAGTACGGAGTGAAGAGATCCGCCTTTTTGTCATGGCGCACTGGACATGCTGCACCTCCATCCTTCCTTCCTCTGTGCAAAAATGAGTCACGTGTTCATCATCTGCTGGACGAGGCCAGTGAGCCTGCAAGAGGTTAAGGGACGGCATGGAGGAGACCAGGTGGCTCCTAGGAGCCAGTGGTCCAGAGTGTGTTTCCAAAGCTACTTCTCTTCGCAGCTCTGCTCTCTCCAGTTGTGATTTGGGGACAGTGAGATGATGGTGCCTCTCCAGGCACCCAGCTTCCCCACATGTACCCCATGAAGGGGAGAGTCAGCAGGGTGAGGGCTGCTGGAGGAAAGATGGGGTTGAAAGCCCCCTGAAACAGGCTCCCTGGGCAACCATTGCTCCCAGGGAGAGTTTGGAGAACGTCTGTGAATGCCTGTCTCTCTCAGTGTGTGTGCTGGGAAGAGGCACACATTGCTAACAGCAGGTGAGAAGGCACCAGAAGCCTGGCATGATGGAATAAGGACAGTTAAAGTCCCACTAAGGAGCCCCACCCTTGACTAGGTAACTCAGAGTTTCCCAAACTTCAGCCGTTTGTGTCCCATCACAGTTCTTAGCTTTATCTGCATCCCACATGTGCTACTATTTACTTAACTTGTTTCCTTAAACCAATGCACAGTTTACCATACCCCATCAGAGGCAATGACCCCAGTAAACCATGGTGTGATGCAATCACTTTATTTTTCTGATGATGCACAGCAAAACAAAAACATGCCTAGAAGAAGAACGTGTGTGCCCAGGGAATGATCTCGACAACACCAGGGATGTCTGCCTTGGAAGGTCTTGTGTCTCTGGCATGCAGAGACAGAGGCAGGTGCATCGTTGAGGTTGTCAGCCATCCTGACCTCAGCCCGATCTGGATCAGCAGAGTGGGAGGCTCTCAGACGGACTGCTGACCAGTGGCCTGTGACCGGCAGTGTGAGCAGAGGCCTGGGATGACACACATCTCATCTCTAGGGTGTGCAGGGGCAGGTGGCTGGGGTCCCTGTGCACAGGATCTCCAGTGCCTCCCCTCAGGGCCTGATAGCCCCCACATGGCAGCTGTTTTCTTTCTTTCTGGGGCTGCAACCTGCTTCCTTTCTGACCTAAGCTACCCCCTCCTCACTAGAGAGGAAGCAGTGCAGCCTGTCCCTTCATTTCAGGTCTGGGAATCAAACACACAGCGCTTCATGTTTGGATTGCTCCTCTCCACTGAGAAGTGGCCAGAGGAGGGAAGAGAGAACAAGATGGGAGCAGGAACTCAGACGGCAATGCCCAGGACTCCAGCCTGAGAGTCTTGCCATTCCCTAATGAGTGCTAATCAGGCCTCCCTGGCTCCCCCACCCACTCTGACCCACCACTCTCTCTGTTCTCCGCAAACCCCTTCTCCCCAGAGGCCTGGCCTCAGGGAGAAGGGGGCAAGCTGGGACCACAAGGCTGAGCCAGGAGCTGCCAAGCTGAGTGGGCTGGACCCCTGCTTGGGGGGACTGAACTCTCGTGCCCCTTGCAACTTTCCCAGAGACCATGGGTCTGCTCAAGGCCATCTGGACCCTCCAGGACACAAGTCAGATGCCAGGGCCTACGTGGGCTCTATGGACAGGACAGGAGAGAGAGGAGAAGGCTGTGACCCACAAGAGGACCCTGGAGTTCAATCAAAGAAACACACCCTTAATGGGCTTAAAAAAATCCACAAAACAGCTGCAGTCCTAATTCACCCAGCGTATGACCTCTGGCCTAGAGTGCATGATAGATCTGTACAGTGCAGGTGGCAAGGCCCAGGAGGGCTGGGGCCGGCTCCCCCGCAGTGGCTGTGTGCTCCACTGAAATCCACTGCATTGGTTTAATCAGTGTCCTTTGTGCAGTCAGAAGTGTCCCTCCCCCAGGGACAGCGACCCGCTGCAGCATGCTTGGTTACTGAGCAAGGCTTGGCTGGCCTTCCGCCTCGAGAGAGCGCTGGAGCCACTCGCCAGCCCCGGTCAGGCCCAGGCTGCTGCAGGCTTCCAGGCCAGGGCTTACAAGAATTCACCTGCATCTTCCAGACTGTGGCTCACTCACAAGGGGCTACAGAGAGTTTGGTGGAATGGGAAAGAGCACCCTCGTCTCCGGGGTCACCTTCCCTCCCCTCTCCTTTGTCCATTTCCAAGTGTGTCTTCCTTCCTCCAGCCTTCCCCCTCTTTTCTTCCCCTGGTGTATTTCTCTGTGTCCCTATTCCTTGGCTTCTCCACCACCTCTGGGAGCTGAGAGGTGGGGGCTGGACGGCTTGTTGGAGCCACCACTCATGGGAAGCGCAGAGGTACGAACTGTGCCCTGTCCCCATCCTCCAGCCAAGGCCATGGGTTCTGTGGTTCTCCAAGGACAGGGGCTCTCCCACATGGCCAACCAGAGGGCACAGCTCCCTGGGGCCACATCTGCTGGGCTGCAGAGGTGTGGAGCCCTGAGTCCAAGGAGGGCGCCTGTGAGCTCGAGAGTGCCCCTGGTGGTCTCTGGTGGAAGGGCAGGAGCTGGTTCTAAGAACCTGGCGGTTAGACACAGGGCCCTAAGACACAGGCACTGCTTTTATCCCTGTGTTCAGGCGAGGGAATTAAAGAGCCCAGAGAGGGGGAACGACTTGCCCAAGGCCACTCAGCTGACTCTGGTTGGGCTGGGACCCAGCTCCGTAGCGCACACTCTGGACCCCCGTGCCTTTCTTCCTCCTATCTCCAGTTCTTGACAGCCCCAGGAAGAGCTGGGTCAGAGTTCTGCCACTCTCTGCAGCCGGCAGACTGGTCAGTAGCCAGAGAGTCACCATTGCCTCCACTGTGCAGTGTAGGATGGAACTGCCTGCCTCGGTGTGATCTGAATTTGTCAGATATTTGGGGACAGAGCAGAAATATGAGGAAGCTTCAAAGAGAAAATGAATGTGATATATCAATTTCAATTTTTTTCACCAAAGTAAACTTGTAATCAATTGATCTTTTAATGTCATCTTCCACGAACTTAAAAAAAATATTTTTTTATTTATTTGAAAAGCAGAGCCAAAGAGACAGAGAAAGAAATCTTCCATCTGCTGATTCACTCTTCAAATGGCCACAGTGGCTGGGGCTGGGCCAGGCTGAAGCCAGGAGCCTGGAACTCCATCTCAGTTTCCGTGTGGCTGGCAGGGGCCCAAGCACTGGGGCCACCTTCTGTTGCCTTTGCAGGTGCATTAGCAGGGAGCTGGATCGGAAACACAGCAGCCAGGACTCCAGCCATGGCTCTGATGAGGAATGCTGGCATTGCAGGAGGCGCCTTGGCCTCTGTACCCCAACACCAGCCCCTTCCAGTAACGTGCTGCAGTCCCCTCTCTGAGGTTTGAAAACTCAGGCTGTGGAGGGCACTCTGTGGGACAGGACTCCCTGTCCCCACCCAGGCAGGCTCAGGTCTGCCACGGTGGTGGAGCTGGGGAAGCTGCCTTGCCACCTGCTCCCAGGGGGCCATGCTGCTGCTGGCTGAGGCCCACACACTGAGAACCGCTGACTTCCAGAAAGGGGAAGCCAAACTCCAGAGGCCAGTGGTGGTGTGTTCACCGGAGCCGGGGGTTAGAAGGGGAAGTCGGGGTCCCTGCAGGGGCCTGGCAGTGTCACGCAGCCTCCCCTGCTCAGTGTGAGCACCCGGGCGTGTGTGTGCCCAGCCGTGATGAATAGCGCTCATTTTAGCAATGTGGAGAGCACCTCGGTACCATCTAGCGGGCTTTTATGAACTGCTTTACTGTCACAGTTTCAGAATCAATCACACTGTGTTGGCCTCCAGAGATTCTGAGGTTTGAGGCTGAGGCTCCCGATCTAAATGCAGCCCAGGCCGGGCCCAGACAAACCCGCAGCGGGGACCACGGGGGTGGTGGGGAGCTGGGGGCGGTGTCTGTGTTCTTCCTGTGGCTCATTGGGCTGCAGCCTTTGTCTTCCCTCTGAACCCAAGCCTCACCCTGGTCAGAACTGTGCACCCTAGACAGGCACAAACTGCTCACATGCATTGAGCCAAACCCAAATCTGAACCACGCCCGTGTACCGCTTACCAAAGCAGCGCTCAGAAGAAAGCCGGGAGAGAGGAGAAAAGGCCCTTAGCGACCCAGCTCAGGATGGGAAGGGAATCTGTAATTTCCAAAACCACTCAACTAAAACAAACCGGGCACATCAGAAGCCTTCCATCCTGGCCTCTGTCAATATTGCAATTGGTCGGGCTCCCTGGCTCAGCACCGCTCAGCCCCAGGTGCGAGGAACAAGGGTCTCTGTTCTAGGTTAATCCACCCGGGGAGGGAAGCCGTGCCTTGGGGAGGGAAGCTGCCGTTCCTTCCCCAACCCCTCGCGCATGAACGTGGGAGGCACATCTGTCCAGAACGGGGAGTGAGCCCAGGCCACCTCGCATCTGGCAAAGGGGCTGCCGCAGCAACTTCCCGGCCCAGCGGAGCCAAAGGGTTTTGGCCTCCCAGAGGTGGAGAGCTGAGAAACTGAGGCCCCACGGGGCGTCCACCGTCTTCACAGGCTGCAGCTGTGAAGAGGAGACAGGTGACGGAGGGGGAGGTTGTGAGACCGTGAGTGGACGCCACGCCCAGGACGTTGTGTGGTTTTCGAGGTTTTGTGCCCAGCTGGAGTCCACCTAACTCAAGTGCCCACCCCTCCCTGATCACAACAAGGTGCCCTCTGCCCCGCGCTGCGTCCACATGAGCCCTGCGGCTTGGATTCCTCCTTGCTCTAGGAGGATATCCCCGTCTCCTGCCTTCCCTCCCTCCCTCCTCCTTTGAATGCCATCCACGTGTGGCCAGGTCCACTTCCCTGCCTCCAGGAAGAGCTTTGCTCAAAGGTAGAATGGGAGCTACTGGGGAATATTATTCAGCCACGAAAAAGGCATGCAGCTGGAGAGTTGCCGCCTTGTGAATGAGCCCCGGAAGCACGCTGAGGGAAAAGCCAATGCTGTCTTCATGAATCATCCCCAGCGGGCACATCCGTACTGGCAGGAAGCAGAGGGCAGGCGCAGGGAGCTTGGGGGACACTGCTTAGTGGGTCTGGAGTCTCCTTGGGGGGTGGTGAAAATGCCTTGCGAGTGGATGGGGTGATCATTGCACAGCACTGAACGCATGGACCCCTCCTGGTTCTGCATCTCAGAGCAGTTACATTCATGTCGTGGGAATTTTGCCCAAATAAACAAAGTGAAGTCTGCTGGGGTCCTTGCCATCATCTCGTGAGCCTGCTCTGTGGCCCTGCCAGCAGCTCCTCCAGCTTAGAGGTGGGGTGCACCCTGGGGGCCTCAGGGTAGGGGAAAAGTTTCCCTGTACTCTTGGGCACAGGCACTGGCTGGGATGCCTCTGTGAACCTGACCCTGAAGGGGAGAGCAAGAGCTCAGGGGTGCTGGAGTGGACAGGGAAGGGGAAAGGGGGGAACCCCTGTGCTGAGCGCATGTGCCCTGCGGCACCCTAGGCGGGCACTTTCCATACGACTCTCGTTCCCCGCCACGCTGGAGCTGGTGTGCGAGGCGGGCACAGCTTCTCCCTGTCACACAGAAGAGGCCCCTTCAGCACGGGCAAACGCACCGCCCAGAGTCATCCAGCCAGCAAGGGGTGGTCTGGCTCTGGCCCCCAAGGCTTCTAGCCCTGGCCCTACCCACCAGGCCCACTTGGTGCCTCCCTGGAAAATGACGCTGTCCTGGGCTGCTCCCTGCTCCCGGCCCCTGCCCTCAATTCAACTCTAGTCTGTTCCCTGTGTGCCCTTTATGGCCACTGGTGGCAGCCTGGCCCACCCACACATTGGAAACCAGCTTCGCCTGTCTGTTCTCCAGCTCTCCGTGCACAGGGGAGGCGCTGGCTTGCTGCAGACACAGCTCCACACCGTGCAGCCGCTTTCTGCCCATGCAGGGGCCTGTGCACCCTGACGGGCTGGCTGCCTGAGCCCGGCCTGGGTGTCCGGGGAAGCTGGGCAAGTGCATCGAGTCCTCTTTGCACAAAGAGGGATTGCACGCCTGCCATGGCACTGGGCACTGGGGCTGCAGCAGTGAGCCCCTGGCTTCCACCTCCGGCAGGGGAGTAACCTACTGATAGAGAGGGAGAGCCTCGCAGCCTGAAGGCAGCAGCCGTCCTGGTAAGCAGAAAGAAAAACAAGCAGGCGAGAGGGAGGGGCACAGTGGTGGGAAGATGGGGAGGAGAGCTGTGGATGACGCCTTCTGGAGTGACCATTTTGTAGAAACCTAAAGGAGACCCGGGGGAGAGTATTCCCAGCAGATGTATGGGCTCCGAGTCGCCCATGAACTTGTGTGCTCAAGGATCACTCAAGGCAGGGGGCAGAAGCTCAGAGCTGGGCCACCTGCTGAGTCAGAAGTCCTGCCCTGCTGCTCCCTTGCTGTGTGACCCTAAGCAAGTTGCTTAAGCTCTCTGCGTCTCTGCTGGCCCATCTGTACACTTGGGGAAAGAATCTTCCCTTTCTCCCAAGTTGTAGGGAGGATTGTGTGGCAGGAGGATGTTAGCACCCAGGAAGCATTCGGGGCACCCTAGCAATTACTGTTACTTTGCGATACGGGGATCAGCTCATGGTCTCCTGGCAGGGAGGCGGAAGAGGTAAGGGGCTCCGCCTTGCGCCGCCTCACACTGCCTCCTCCACGCGTTCTCTTCTCTGGGCCTCAGTGTCCCACTTGTAGGAAGAGAGATAGTAGAGGTAAGTATGTTGGAGGATATGCTTCCATTTCATTATTACTTAACAAGCATTTTAAGTTTTTGCTTTAATTATCTTCCTGGATCTCTGCTCCCATGTTCAGCTGGAAGCAAAGTCTCCTGCTTTGCTAAGACTGATCCTTCACACGGAGTCCTGGCTGCTCCGCTTCCAATCCAGCTCCCTGCTAACGAGCCTGGGAAAGCAGCAGAAGACGGCCCGAGTGCTTGTGCCCCTGCACCCATGTGGGAGACCAGGATGGAGCTGCCGGCTCCTGGCTTCAGCCCAGCCATTTGGCCATTTGGGGAGTGAACCAGTGGATGCAAGATTCTCTCTCTCTCTGCTACTCTGCCTGTCAAATACGTAAATAAATGCTTTTGGAGGCTGGAACATAAGGCAGGCGGTGGGCTCGCAGCTCCCTGAGACCTGACTGAAGTGAGTAATGGAGGCTTCCATTTCCATCTAGGGGGAGGTCCCTGGTGGCCCTGAACTCATGAGCTTGTGCATATCAGTGGGTGCAGACACAGAAGCGGGTTCAGCTCCCGGCCAGGAGGCGGAGCGACGGCCCAGGTGTTTCAGTGTCAGGCTGGGCGAGACCTCAGAGGTCACCCCTCCCTGCCCTGGTGAGACACAGCCCTCGTGCTATGTCACACGACCGGGTTCTGGCACAGGCGGCCCAGGGGCAAAATCCTCCAGCGGCTCCCTGCGCCCTGCCGACCCATTTACAATTCACATGATCCTGGTGGGCCTGGGCCAAGCGGCTGGCTCTGGCAGGGTGCAGCGGAGCAGGCATGAATGTTCGCTTTGCGTTTCAGCTTCAGAAAAATCGATTGCCTAAGTACAGGATGTGGGAGGCTGGCTGGCTGCCGGTCTTGTGTAAAAGACCTGGAGGGAGTCTGTTGGCCACGAGATCAATAGAAGTCAGAGTGTGATGCAGCCGCTAGGCAGAGACGCCTCACCTCCCACACGGCCTAGGCAGGGCCGGAGCCTCCAGAGCCTGGGGCAGCAGCAGGGGAGGGGGCTGGGGGGGGTATTCCAGCCCAAACTCGTCCTCCACTTTCCAAGACTTTCGTGTATTTCTAGGCGGTGCAGATTACAAAGGACACCAAGGTTTGACGCCTGTGGACAGGAGGGTGGCCGGGCTGTGGAGGAGTCTGGGGGACCTGTCAGGAACCTTATTACAAGGGCACACCCTGAAGGAGAGGAAACGGAGAAGGATGAGGGATGGGAGCGAGGCTGTAGCCCCTGAGTGCGTTGTCCCAGGACACAGGCAGGGCTCAAGCAGGGCAGCCCGGGGCAGGGGGCAGAACAGGGACTCAAAGCCACACGGGCCAGTGTGAAGATTTACCAGTGTTTCCCCTGGCAGACGAGGAGCTTAGCAGGTACCACCTGAACAGCTGTGCGGAGTGATCACAGTTACAGTAGCACACACATAGGCTGACATCGAACGCACCTCAGTCCCGTATATGCACCTGCACCTTTGTGGTATCCACAGGTACTAAAGGTTTGTCTCTGCCTGAGGTCCCTGGAAAGCAGAGGTGACAGGGCCTAGGTAAACAGGAAGTGCTTCTTTTCCTTTTTTTTAAGAGTTATTTGTTTATTTGAAAGGCAGAGTTACAGAGAGGCAGAAGCAGAGAGGTCTTCCATCTGCTGGTTCACCCCTCCCCCACTCCCCAAAAGGGCCACAATGGCCAGAGCTGAGCTGATCTGAAGTCAGGAGCCAGGTCTCCCACATGGGTGCAGGGTCCCAAGCACTTGGGTCATCTTCCCCTGCTTTCCCAGGTGCATTAGCAGGGAGCGGATTGGAAGAGGAGCAGCTGGGACTTAAACTGGCGCCCCTATGTGGTCTGGCATTGCAGGCTGCGGTTTTACCAGCTATGCCACAGCACCGGCCCCAGGAAATGCTTTCTTAGGGAGAAAGAGGGGGAATGAGCAGCCAGGAGGAGACCTGGGTGAGGCTGTGATGCAGAGCTGGCAGCAGCCAAAGGCAACTGACTGCTCGATCCCGAGGGATGGCTCCTGAGAAGCTGGATTGAACTATGTTTCAGGTCTACCATTGCAGGGTCAACAGCAAGAACATGTCCATCAGATCTGGTCTGCAAGTGGCTGAAGGTCCACTCCACACCTGGGTTGGGCACGCACGGGCCCTGGGATGTGGTGCTTGATGGCAATGTCCATAGGCACGCCCCAGGAGCACAAAAGAGGTGTAGCAGGTGCAGGAGGCAAGATGATACCTCTGAGACAGGGGCTGATGCCAGCACAGAGCTGGTCACTGTTTGAACCTGGAACTAAAGACAGGTAAGGCAGAAAGGATTTTTAAAATTAATTAATTAATTTAAAAGGCAAAGTTACAGAGAGAGAAGGAGAGACACAGAGATAGAGAGATCTTGTATCTGGTAATTCACTCCCCCAAACGGTGGCAACATCCAGGGCTGGGCCAGACTGAAGCCAGGAGCCAAGAGCTTCCTCCAGGTCTCCCACATGAGTGCAGGAGCCCAAGCACGTGGGCCATCTTCTACTGCTTTCCCAGTGCCTTCGCAGGGAGCTGGATGGGAAGGGGAGGAGTTGGTACTCAAAGCAGAGCTCATGTGGGATGCTGGCATCACAGGTGGTGGCTTAACCTGTCATGACACAACTCGGGCCCAGGCAGGAAAGATCTGACAGGTGTGATACAGAGTAGGATGTAAACCCCACTCCCTCCAGAGCCCCCATCATGGCAAACAAGAGAGATTTCACACATGGACAGGCACATACACATAAGAATATATATATGTATATGATATATATGATATATACATGATATATACATTATATTGTGTGTATATGATATACACAATATATATGTATATGTTATACACAAATATATCATATACATATATATAGCATAGGACACAGGCAGGGCACATATTTTCATACGAATGGGAGTTCGCTATACTTCATGGCCTTTGTATGAGCAACAATGTATCTTGAAGATCCATCAGTACACAGAGCGCTGTCTCACGCATTCAAAAGGCGGTGTGTATTACCCTTCCTTCTGTGGTATAGGGTAATTTATTTAAATGTCTTATAAATGAACATTTAGGCTATTTCTAATCTCTTGCTATTGCAATCACAGAGTATGCTTGTACAGAAGTCATTTGGCAACCCCAGGAGTTCATCTGTAAGGCAGAATACTTTGAAATGGAATCGTTGGGTCAAAGGGAATATGCATTTGTAGTTTTGATAAATGTTGCCAAATTGCCTTTTGGGGCGGAGTGCCAGATCCCTCCACCCGGAAGTCTGGGAGAGGGCCTGCTTCCTCGCCTCTCACAGGGGCATCATCACGCTTTGGATCTTTGCCAAAGTGAGAGGTGCAGAGCGATATTTCAGTACCATTTTAATTTTCATTCTTTAAGTTATAAGTGAGATTGAGCCTTTTTTTTTTCACATAATTAAGAGCCAGTTACATCTTATTTTCTGTGAACTGTCTACTTCTTTTGCCTATTTTTCTTGATTTAAAACTTGTCATCTTGGGACCAGTGCTGTGATGTACTGGGCTAAGCCTCCGTCTGCGGCGCCTGTGTCCCAGTTTGAGTCCCGGCTGCTCTGCTTCTGATCCAGCTCTCTGCTATGGCCTGGGAAAGCAGTAGAAGATGGCCCAGGTGCTTGGGCCCCTGCAGCTATGTGGCAGACCCAAAGAAAAGTCCTGTCTCTTGGCTTCAGATCGGCTCAGCTCCGGCTGTCACAGCCATTTTAGGAGTGAACCAGCGGATGGAAGACCTTCTCTCTCTGCCTCTGCCTTTCTGTAACTCTGCCTTTCAAATAAATACATAAATAAATCTTAAAAAACCAAACTTGTCATCTAAGTCTTTCAGATATACAAAAAGATATGTGTATATATTCATATGTGGTTAGTGTATATGTTTATATATCTGTAAAATTTCCATATATATCTACAGATATTTTATTTTATTTCCATATATATCTACAAATATTTTAATTTTTTAAAGATTTATTTATTTATTTGAAAGGCAGAGCTACACAAAGAGAGAAGGAGAGGGAGAGAGTCTGCTGGTTCACTCCCCAGATGGCCACAATAGCTGGAGCTGAGCCAATCCTAAGCCAGGAGCCAAGAGCTTCTTCTGGGTCTCCCACGAAGGTGCAGGGGCCCAAGGACTTGGGCCATCTTCTTCTTTCCCAGGCCATAGCAGAGAGCTGGATCAGAAGTGGAGCAGCCGGGACACAACCTGGCACCCATATGGGATGCCGGCACTGCAGGCACCAACTTTACCCACTATGCCACAGCGCCGGCCGTATATATATATTTTATAATGTTTAGCTTAAAGAATAAACATGGGAGAGATTATATCTCCTTCAATAACACCTCATTACATGGATGTAGTGTTTCTATAGGAATACTATGAAGCTATTATATAATTCTGCAACTGACACTATTTATTCAACATTTTTCAAAGTCCCCCCCCCCCATTGGCTCTGTCATTTGTCCCTGTCGGTGTAGACCGTCATGGTTTAATCATCTCCATGGCATCGGGTATTCTACTGTAGTGCTCTACGGTGAGCCACCCCTCCTCTGTGATGGCCCTGTGGATCACCCCACGTTTTGTTAGGATGGTGCTACCGGGACCATCCCCTGTAGATTTCCTGGTGCTTTCAGAGCAAAACTTCCCAGACTGGAGACCAGACAGCCAGGGCTGGGATTGCCGGGCCCGGGATGTATGCATCTTCAGGGAACGAGATAATGCATCCCCACCCGCCTCCAAAGTCGATGGCTGGGCTTTTATTGATTGCAGGCAATTAGCACTTTTTCTGCGATGCGGGCATATTCGTGCTGAGATGCTCAGAAAGGTCCAGCAGGGAGGAAACCTGTCTACCCCAGTGTTTCCCTAACGAAATTGACCACAGGCTCCTCTCCGCTGAGGATCTCCTAGGACTAACGAGGGAAATGCTCGTGGGAGGGGATAAGATGCTTGCTTCTGACAGCAGGGTAAGGGCTCTCCCTGCCCAGGGGAGCCCAGAGCTCTGGGTGCCCACCTCACAGAGGCCTTTCTGTCTGCAGTCTGGGAGAGCTGCCACCTTGTGCGTCTGTATGCCACTGCCCCAGCCCCCAAATCCAGAGGGGAACAGGGCTCAGGGCAGAGAGACTGCCATGAGACCCAGAGCCACCCTCACGCCGTGCCATGGGACACCATGACAGGGACCCAGTTCCCTAGGAAGCTGGACACCAATCCTGTCCCACCCTCACCTGCAGCCACCAGTCCTTGGTTGTCCCCTCCTTGGGCTCGTGCTCTATGCTTTGACGCACAAGGCCCAGCTCTCCCACCTTAGGATGGCAGGTCCATGCCTTTCCCCCTCAGGTTCCTGGCACTTGGCACAACACCCCTCTGAATGACTAGCTCAGTGATGACAGTGACAGTGGGTGACTCTGTGCTAAGGACTATAGGAGGATCACCCCATATAGCTGTTCACAGTGACCCCAGGCAGGTGCTGTTTCCATCACCTCCATTCTACAGATGGAGAAACTGAGGCTGAGGGTTCAGGCAGTAGTTCAAGGTCACACAGCCCCTGAGTGCTGAAGGCAGGATTTGAACTCCAGTGGCAGGGCTTGCACCTGATGGGATGGATGGGCCGGGCAGGCCTTGGCTAGCTGGTGCCACATGCACAATAGTGCCCAGGAGAGGTGACGATGACAGGAGCCCAAGAGTTTTCAATTCAGCGTTGCAGGAAGGCCTCTGGGACCAGCCAGCCGCGCGCTGGGACTTCCTCAGGCCTGTCCTATGCCCCTGTCTGTGTCTCTCTTTACTGTTGAGGTCACAGACTCCGCCCAGGGCCACCTGAGGCTCAGACAAGGAAACATCCCAGTTTGCAGAATTGGCAGTGGCTCCGGGCAAGCTGCAAGCTAACAGCTGTGCCCAGTCGCCAAAGCTCTCCCCCTCTTACCTGTGTCAACGCTTTTATTTTTAAAGCTGCAGCCCCAAGGTGGGGGCCAGGGGTGGGTACGGGGGAGGGAGCTGGGCCCCTTATCAGCACTGGGGTCCTTGCATATGTAACGCTGTCATATAATTAACAGTGAAGATCATTTACATTGTCGCTTAGCTAATTTTCATAATGTTTTCTTTATTATCAGAGGAAGAAATTAACCCAAGAATTTATTTACATAGCAGCCTCAAACAGTAACAGCTTGCTAATTGCCTGTTAGGTGATTAATAAGCTTGCAGCAGATGCTAATGCGTCGTGGGCTCCCCATTTCAAAGGTGCTCTTGCCGCACGCTTGTGTTTTTGGCAGCTTAATTAGTGCAATAATTATGTACTTGTTGCTTCTTCTTTCGAGCAAATACTGTCAAATGCTTAAAAGATTAAAGTGAATTATATCCTGAGAACTCACGGCGCTCAAGGATGCCCGATCTTGCTTAACTTCTCCGCTAGTTCAAAAATAGATGGGATTAAAAAAGAGAGAGGGTCTAGCTTGTCAGCCAGGAACAGGGATGAGGGTGAGCCTGCTGGGTCCCAGCCCCGGTGTTGTCCCTCACTAACAGACAGCACCCAAGCTCTGCCTCAGTTTCTTGTCTGCAAAAGGAAGAATACATCATTTGCATGGACAGGGGTGGAGGGGGGGCAGTAAAATGCTGGAACCAGAGAGGCCGATGTTTGGGTCTTGACTTGAAGGGACCAGATGTCAGGAGCCATCTTTGAGATTGGCAGAGAAATGGGGCCCTGGGTTGTGTAGTAGGAGGCACCCGGAAGTCGCCGTTGATTTTGGCTGGTGTGCTGCCGGCGTACTGAAGAGCACGCTTGGCTGATGGACATTCTCATGAAGGAGCTAGGACTGCAGTGACACGACGTCTGATTCGCTTCACACTGCTCTCCTCCCCTCTGAGACAGCAAAACGGGAGCAGACGCGGGAGCCGGAGGCTGGGCCCAGGGACAATCAGTACAATTTTCTGCACTTTTACACTTGCTTGAAAACGTGCATGGCATAAAACTTAGACCTTAGAATTCTATGGAGGGGCCAGTGCTATGGCGCAGCGGGTTAACCCTCTGGCCTTGAGCGCCGGCATCCCATATGAGCGCCGGTTCGAGACCTGGCTGCTCCACTTCCCATCTACTCTCTGCTATGGCCTGGGAAAGCAGTAGAAGATGGCCCAAGTGCTTGGGCCCCTGCACCCACGTGGGAGACCCAGAAGAAGCTCCTGGCTCCTGGCTCCTGCACAACTCCGGCCGTTGCGGCTAATTGGGCAGTGAACCATCAGATGGAAGACCTCTCTCTTTCTCTGCCTCTCCTCTCTCTGTGTAACTCTGACTTTTGAATAAATAAATCTTTAAAAAAATAAAATTAAAAAAAGAACTCCATGGAGACCCCAGGGCTAAGAATTCTAGCTCCCCTCCATGCGCCCTCCCCTGCTTGCCACTTGTACATGCAGTCTCTGGCAGGGACCTGACCTTCTGCGCCTGTTTCCCCATCTGTAACATGCAGGTGTACTTACGGTGAGGATTTGCCAAGACAGTGCACACAGGTTTCAACACAGTGGCAGGATCAAGGTGTTTTCCTTGTCATTGTTATCACTATTGGTCTGGTTGTTAGCCAACACCCTCCTGCCCTAGTGACCAATGCTGGCCACTGCTGGCCATGGATTGCTTCAGGCCATCTCTCAGACAGGAAGGACAGCAGCTGGGCTGGCTCCTTACCCTGGGACCTTGCAGGTCAGCCTTTGCCAACTAGAACTGGGCCTATTCTCTCACTCACTGTCTCCCAGGCTGCAGCCCGGCAGCCTCCAGTGCTTCGTCATAATGTCCACTCTTACAGAGAAGTTTCCAGAAGCCTCCACTCTTGCTGAACCTGGCCTAAACCCAACTGTCAGGACTTCAGCTGCTGCCAATTGTTCCACTTTTGTGTTCAGACCCTTCGACCCCTCCCAGCCCCAGAGACTGGAGTCAGCTCCCAGCACCTGTCTGTGTGTCTCTCTCCTGCCAGCTGGGGCTTGGGTCCACACAAGCTGCAGCCTCTCAGAGCCATTCCCTTTTGGCTGATGGGAACACACCTGGGCCCGCGTGTCCTGGCCACACCACTCCACCCCTCATATGCCATGGTCTGGACCTCAGTTTTCCCATTTGTAAAATGGGGCATTTAGACAAACTCTAAATGCCCAGAGTTCACTAGCTTCCAGAACCCATGGAGCTGCTGCAACCCCAGCACATAGGAGGGGCCTTCCTCCCCCCATCCCCATAGAAGGAGCTCAGGCAGCAAGACTGTTCAAGTGACGGGCAGGAAGGCCCAGCCCCGTGTCACATGAACCAAGGCAGAGACAAGGCGTCTCCCCCTCCTCCTCCAACACATGGCCCAACCCTGCCTTCACATCTCTGCCTAGCAGTGTCCCCACCTCCCCGCCGTGAGCCTTCTTCCCAGTCTCCAACCACAGCTACCTCCCTCCAAGGCCCACTTCTTCCAGGAAGTCCACAGTGGTAGCCTGCTGCATACAGGCTGTGCTTGTATCCTGCACCTAGAGCTGGCCACGTGAGCCGCTGGCTTGCTTTTGGGTGACCTAGGAATTGCTGTTCTGCCTGGAACTAGACCTTACAGTCAGTGAGGCCTGGAGCCACCCTTTCTTCCTTCCCTGCACCACCCCAGGGTCAAGGGCAGAGCCCTGCAGGCCCTCCCGTGTCACACTGATGTGGCCCCCGGAACCCAGACTCCTGAGTCTCTCACCGGGACACAAGGAAGTTGATGTTGTGGAGGTTGAACTTGCCCTGCAGGGTTCTGGAAAGTTCCAGGAGCCTGGTCCAGCCATGCCTGGGCCTTGGCTCATTCTGCCACCCCCTGCTGCCCCTGGGAACAAAAGCTGTGTCAGTCAGCCTGCCACAGACCCCCAAAGCAGAGGCACGGAGACCTCAGTCATGCAGCTGCAACCCAAGGACTCCAGGGTAGAGAGAGATTATGCCAGGCAGATTGTTCCAGCAGGGTTTTCGGGAACAAGGGACTCTGTGCTAAATCTGGGGTGGTGTCACACAAAGCAGGAGTGGTTGACCCCTGTATGGTGTTGGCTGTTGATGTGAGTGCCCTGCGCCCTGGTCTGGGCTCCTCTTCTCCCTGCCTGGACAAGGCTGACGCAGCCAGAGGAAGGAGGCACCGGGCTCGGGTTGCCCATAATCTGACACTTGAGAAAACACAGCATGGACCATGAGGCACCCTAAAGGCAGAGCCTAGAACTAGAGTCCAGCACCCTGGTTGCCACCATCTTCAGAATGACCTTAGCATGACCATCAGGAGGCCCGGAGCTGCAGACACCTCCACGCGTTCACAACTCTAGAAGATTCCCAGCACACCAGATTCTGCCTTTCCCACCGCCCGAATCACTGAAGCTCCCTGAGTACATTTTTGGTGCATCTCAGAGTTGCCCGTTTGTCATCATTTCTGTCACTTTTGATGACTGCTGGCCTGTAGTTCCAGAAGGTCTGACTTTGGTTGCTTCCCACGCCTGGGACACATGAATCACACTGCTCATTTTGCTTTCTTGAGCACTTACTGTGTGCCAGCAGAACCAAGGAAGGAAGATGGGACAGAAGGGGCATTTCGGTTGCCTAGAGTGGATTTCTGTTGCTGGCAACCAGACAGGTCCTGCGTAATAAATGCCTTTCCTCAGAGGAGCAGCTGGTAGTCACCCTCTGTGCATTCATTGCTTGGCTTATTCCACGTAACGGATGTCCGGTGCTGATGGCAGGCAGAATGCAAAACATGCGAAGACTTCAGTGCGCTTGTGAAAATGCCTGTTATGAGAAAAGGAGGCAGGAATTTCAATTTTTTTTTTTTTAATGCATTGAGATCCTAATTCAATTTTGCCATGCTGGGTGCCACGCCCTTGCTTTCCAGGGGTGATTTTCAAACTGGACTACAGCCAATGGGCCTGGAGGGCTGCTCAGTGCGCATTCCTGGGCCCTGCCCCCAAGTGGCTGATTCAACAGGTGTGGGTGTGGCCTGAGAATGAGGCTTTCCAATAAGTTCCCAGGTGACGCTGATGTTGCTCCCTGAGGATCCCTTTTGCAGAGCCTCTGCCTTAAAGGAGCTGACAGTCTGGCTAGGAGACAGGAGTTTCTCAGGGTTAACATGTAAATGCATGGCCAGGATCCAAGGCAATGTGTGGCTTCCTGGCATGTATTTTCCCTTCTTTGGATAACAGCACCGGGACTTCCTTTTGAAGGTCCAGCCATCCTCCCCTGTCAGGCCATGTGTTCCTAATAGGGTCCCCACCTACTTGTGCTATTTGCATGTACATCGGAAACAGCCAATCAGAAACTGAGCCCACCCCAGCACGTGACTTACACTGGTCCAATCAGGTCAAACCCTGAGAGTTTTGCAGCAGTCACTGAGAAGCAAGATTTTTGACTGTGGCCATCTTGCCACAGTGTAGAAAGAGCGTCTGAAAATGACGTCAGCAGAGAAAAGCACCTGCATCTGTTTATACCTGAGGCCAGCACACTCTGAGCCAATCAAGCCCCCTTTTCTGCACAGGACGTGTTTTGGGGTGGGATTCTGACATGTAATAGAAAGCTTCATATATGATGCCAGGTGTCCCAGGATTTTTGAAGTAGGTCACCCCTTCGGGGGGGGTCAGGACAGTTTTTGTGGATAATCAGAAGATTCTGCAAAGATGTACTGGTAAGAAACAGCAAGGTACAGAGGTCACAGTGAGACCAGCCGGGCTGGTCCCTGGTACCCGGGAGAAGCCTCGGGAAGAGCTGAGCCCTGTGGAAAGAGGAACACCTTGCCACCCCAAGGAAAAGCACTCTGCCTTCTGTGGTCCCCCTTCCAGGAAGAGGTCATCCCCACGCCAGAGGCTCCCAGAGCCTGCTGGCCCCTCGAATGCAGACTTCCTGCCCAGACAGGGCAGCTGCGATGAGGTCATAGCTGGGGAGTCTTTTATCCCCTTGCTAAGCTGCTTCTTTCAGTAGCAATCGCTCTCTTGCTTAATCTCAGAATTATCTGATTGTCACAGGCGAGTTTTCCACATTAGGCAGCGAGCCAGCAAGTTACTTAACCTATAATTGCCCTTTAATGAAGCCCATCTTCAAAACTGAGTTGTCAAAAGGAAACTTGTAAACACACAGTGAGGCCCAAGACCAAGCTGGCCCCAGACGTCGCAGCCAGGCCCTTGACTTGTCTCTGGCGTCAGCCACGTTTGTCTGTGTTGCTGCGGCTTTATCGCCAGCTGCCACCCAGGGCGAGAGAGGCGTCTGGGGCTTGCTACAGTTGCCAGAGGCAGGTTTTTTAAAAGCCAGCAAGCTTGGGCGGACACCTTCCCCTTTGCTCAGTACCTCCCCCGCCTCCCGTGATGCTCCAGATACAAGATAGTAGCAGCCGGTGTCTGGACTTGACCTCTGCAAAGCAACTCTAGGAGTCTCTGCAGTGAGACCCCCTCGCAATGTGACTGGTAGCAGGTCCTTGCTCCGACAAGTGTGGGTGATGGAGGCTGGCCTGGGGAGCGAAGGTCTTACCGACGCAGCTGCCTGTGCTGGACATCTGCCCTGTGGGAGTTTCCAATCCAGTCTTCTGGGGTTCAAAGGGGAGTGTCAGTATTGCAGTCAACCAGTTGCTTCATGGTGCTGTCAGAGCCACCCAGGGCAAGCCGGGACAAGGGAAGAACTATTTACGGACACCTACTCGGGGCCAGGTATCGTGCAAGGGGCCTTACCTGCTTTGTCTCACTGAGTTGTCAGAGCAGCTCCGGGAGCTCCGTTCCTTGTCCTTATTTTGCAGATGAACGTGGGGCCGAGAGGTTCAGCAGTTCTCCCCGTGTCACACAGCCTACAGGAACTCAACTTGGATTTGCCCAACGTCAATGCTCCTTCGATGCCGTACTGGTTCTCTTTTCAGCACTATGCTTGCCCAAAGCCAACGAGAGGAACCAATAAGGAGAGCTGTGTACTCACAGATAAACTACAATGTCTGATATCTGCTTCCAAATGATACAAGATTACAATGAGGAGGAGGAGAGAGAAAAATAGATGAAATGATTGCTGTGAGGTGATCAGTGACACGGGTGGGAGATGGGGACATCAGAGTTCCTGACAGAATGTTCTCTGATTTTCTACATGCTTGATATTTTCATCACAAAATGGTTTTTGTATTTTGAATACAGCATCTTCTCCAGAAGTAGTTGTCCCTTCCTATCCCTAATTCCCATACTTGTCTGTCTGTCAGTGGCCTGAACCCAGCCCGGTGCAGTGGATTCGCCCTCTAAGCTGTCTGGGTGCCTCCCCGATGGTGTACCCCAGGAGGGCAAGAGCAGTGTCTGTGTTGTGCATCTCACGTGTTTCTATGGAGTGGATGTCTGCAAAGAAGATCCTGCCACCCAGCAAGCATTGAAGAAGTATTGGCTGAATGAATGAAAGGTCTGAATAACTGGGTCCCGCAGTTCTGGCTGAATGTTGATAAGCCATGGGTGACAGAGAGGGCATGGCAGGCCGGGGGCTCGGCTGGAGCAAAGGCCCACGCAGCGAGCCCCACTCAGAGCTGAGTGCAGGGTGCAGCCCCAACCAGTCATCAGTGACAACGCACTGGCCCAGCGAGCCGGCGTGAGTACTTTTTAATAACTTACGTTTCACAGACGCAGCACTGACAACATTTATTTTCTATCGCTCTGGCAGGGTCAGTCTCCTGCCATGGCTGTGAAAAGTGAGGCTCTCCACTTCAGTCTCAGCTCATTAATTGAAGAAAGTTGGCCAGCCTGGGCCTCGTGCAGGGCGGCCCCAAATGGATGCTGACACATTTCTGAGGACTTGAAGGAGACAAAAGAAATCAATTAGAGGACAGCTCGGAATTCCAGCTGGGAATCGTATAGGCTGCATTTCCCAGTATTCCCTAGCAAGGGAGGGACAAGGAAGTGTCTCCTGCCCAGGGCCACGCCAAGACCTAGGGCCAGGGCAGGAGGCTGGGATACTTTGCGATTCGGTGGCCTTGGCGGGGCCAGCTTACGTCCTGAGGCTACACAGGCTGCGCCATGTCTGAGTCCCGGAACCCACAGAGCACTGCTGGCTCAGGTGGAGACCCAGAGACTGAGGACATCTTCCAAGGCTGCGTGGTGCAGCTGGATGGACGCCCCCACAGCACATGCCACCCAGGGCAGGGACAGCGGCGACAATGTAGCACTGCAAAGCTCTTGGGAGTGGACACACAGCTTCCACATCACGGAGATCCTCCTGCCCTCTTAATACTGATGAGAGAATGGGAAACCGGGTAGGGCGCACTTGGAAGGAAGCGAAATAGTCACCTTCGAGTAGCCGAGTAGGGATGTAGGGGCAGGCAGTGGAGCCCAGATGCCTCCCTCGCATCCCCGGGCAGGGGCCTGGCCCAGGTGACGTGCAGGTCTCTGCTCCCCGTTTCCTGCCCTGCTTTGGCACTTGTCATCATGGACACCCAAACCAGGCCGATCTCTATGCTCCCATAGGCCTCTAGGATCATGGGTGACCCCCGCGGCCTCCTGTGACTCCCGCCTTCCAGGCCTGCCTCTCTGCTCAAGCTGCTCTCTGTCTCTGGAATACTAATTAGTCTGGGAGGCTGGAGCAGCTGATTTCTCCTAGGAGAAGGCAGAGTTGAACATAAATGTGTCTAGTATAATAATTCCTTTTGTCATAACACGCTGAATTTCTCGGAGGGCCTCCGCGTTTGCTGTCTTGTTTGAAACAAGCAGTAGCTCTGTGAGCTGCCTGGGATGGCTGCGAGTCTCTTCTCCCCTCACGCAGAGGGAGCGCAGGCGCTGGGTGGGTCTGGGTCTTGTCTGACATCCTGTTTTCTGCCCTTTTCACTCTCTGAAGTTTAAAAACATAATGTCCACTGTTATCCTCACTGTAGAATGAGAGGCTTGGAGGGGATGGTTGGGAACCATTTTTATTTCTGTTTTAAAGAAACAGAGTGTGGGGCCAGCACTGTGGCGTAGTGAGTGAAGCTGCCACCTGCGGCACCGGCATCCCATATGGGCGCTGGTTCGAGACCCGGCTGCTCCACTTCCCATCCAGCTCTCTGCTATGGCCTGGGAAAGCAGTGGAAGATGGCTCAAGTGTTTGGGCCTCTGCACCCATGTGGAAGACCTGGAAGAAGCACCTGGCTTTGGATCAGCAAAGCTCCAGCCATTGTGGCCATTTGGGGAGTTAAACAGTGGATGGAAGACCTCTCTCTTTCTCTCTCTCTCTCTCTCTCTCTCTCTCTCTCTCTGCCTCTGCCTCTACTTCTCTGTAACTCTGCCTTCAAATAAATAAATAAACCTTAAACAGAAAAACTGATTTTATTTACTAGGTAGTACATATTACAAATGTTTGGAGTCCCTCTTGCTTCTTTGATTCTTTATTCTCTTTACGTTGAAAGTGTCAGGTTAGGCTCTTTTCTGTCTTTTAATCTAAATGTTGAGTGATAGAGCTGCTGGCTTGGTGTAGGTGGAGTGTGGTCCCCATGGGGTAGGGAAAGCTCCCTCCCACTCCCTGAAGTGCTTGCTCAGAACTGCTCTGCAGGGAGAGGGGAAGGCCACACACCCTTGGAATTTAAGGTCCTCCCAGTTCACAGTTCCTGCAAGGGCTTCTCACCTCATGTCACACCCAGAGGTTCATCTGTTGTCCTCAATAGACTGAGAACACCGAGAAGGGTGGGATCCGATTTGGGCCCAGCCATAGTGAGACCGAATGGAAGGGGAAGGGTAGGAGTTAGCCAGACGCGGGGGCCTGTCCTACAGAAACAAACCATGAGGACCACGATTCTGCTGTAAGAAACCAGGGGGGAGGAAAGAACTCTTGAGCAGCCAGTGGACCAGGAGTTCCAAAGGAGGAGATGGACTCTTGGGCCTTGGGGGAATTAGGATCCGTGTGAGTCTCTGCAATGAGCTGGGGAGCTTTCAGATGCTGTCTGGACAACCAAGCACAGGGACAGTGCAGCCTTGACCAGAGCGAGCGCCGCAGGGTAAGATGCACACAATGGGGAAAACTATGATTTCTTGGTTCCAGAAGGATCAAGTGCAAGGTGACTTTAGGTCTGGCCAGATGCAAAGTTGGGCAGGTAGCAGCTCCTCAGTGGCCCTTGAAACCCTGGCCTGTGGCTCCCTGGTCCCTGTCAGCACCCATGAGCTGGGCTTCTGCCTCTGTCACCTGCTCCCTGGCTCCCTGGTGCCTCTGCATGGTGTAGACCACAGCGCTTCCTAATTCCTGAGGCTCCTTCGCGCCTTCCACCACATGGCTGGGGTGAGGGTCCCCGAGGCCACGTGAATCTCACTCTGTAGCCCATTGTAGAGTATTAAAGGTCACCTAGCAGCAAGAACGGCAATAGGAGCCAGTAAACCTGACTTCAAGACGTGGCTCAGCCAATAACTGCTATGCAATACTAGACAGTATCCTCTCTGGACATCACATCTCAAACCCTAACAGTGAAGCGGCCAAGTTCCTGTGCTGGCAATGACGTTGTCGGAGTGGCTTGTGTTGGACTAACTTCCCATATTAAACAGTTTCAGTGTAATATATCTCAAGTATTTGGAAGCATTGGGGGATGGCCAAAACCAGGCAGCACCTGCAGTGAGGCTGATCCTTGGAAAATCACATGTATGAAATACATGAAATTTGTTCCTGTTGTACAAACAAATAAATAATTTTTAAAAAGAACATAAACTCCCTGGGTGAAATTCACATTTGTATGACTTTTCCCGTGCACAGCACTGCTGTCTGCCATGGAACTCAAGTAGAAAATTCCAGTCTTCCTGGCTTTAGGCACTTCTGAAACCTGGAAGGACCTGGATCAAGGGGAGACATTGTGGAGAGGAGAGAACCGCTGGAGGGGATCCTCGAAATCCGGGTATAAACTACCTCCAATCCTTGGCTGCCCCCTGGATTGTGTCTGCTTTAGAATCAAGCAGCCCAGTGGAAGCACCAGCTAGCTGACCAGGGAGTTCAGAGGTGGCTCAGCTGCAGCTACTGAGATGAAATGTAGAGTTTGATTCCCACCGAGTTAGCAGAATAAAAAGCTACGCTCCAGATCCACGGGCTTCACGCTAACACCAAGGCAAGCCAAACATTACCTATCCCAACAAAGTGGCAATCAAGGCCCCACAAGCTCAAAGTGACCATCCAGCCACCCAGCTGCCAGTCGGGACAAAAGCAAACGCTCTTCGGAAGAGGATAACAGATTTAGAATCTTTGCAGTGTGTCACCCACAACATCCCTTATAAAATGTTTAAAAGTAGACATGAAAAATGAAAGATGCCGTAACTCAAGATCAAGAGAAAAGGCAGGCAGTACAAGGAGGGGCCGAGATGATTCGGGTGTTAGCAGATGACAACTTCACAGCACCCACCATGAACGTGTACAAAGAATGCAAGGGAAATTAGGAGCAGTAGAACGGAACAGATAACGGATCTCGGTAGAGAAATGAACAAAATAAAGCAATGGAAATATAAAAACTGGAAAGAATAATTGGCATGAAAAATGCACTGGATGGTTAGACTTCACAGTGGATTGGAAATGGCACAAGTACGACCTGATGAACTCAAAGAGCAACAGAAATTCAGTCTGAAAACTTCAGGACTAAAGTTCTTCAAAACAAAGGTAAATGGAACTCAGATTGCAAAGAAAAATGAAAAGCATTAGAAGTGGTAAGTCAAAGATGTCTTCTAAAAGTTCATGGAAAAGGCTTAAATTTCAAGGTTTTTCATCAAAGTCACTATGCCCTTTAATTCTATTTTCCATGGACTTTCTGAAGTACTCTCATTTATGGATAAATGTAAAATGCCATCTAAAAATCACATTTCAAATACAAGGACCCAGATGAAAATGAAAGTATGAAAAAACATAGAGGCATTAGTAAAAACAAAAAAACCCTTTATTGTCATCAAGACAAAGAGAAGCATAATGCTAAAAAGGTTAGTCCGTTAGGAAGACATAGGAATTATAATCCAAGGTAATTTGTGGTGTGTATGCAAATAATAACGAAATTTTAAAATATAGGAATAAAAGCATATAGAACTAAAGGTGACGATAGGGAAATAGATAATCATAGCTAGAGGTGTTAATATTTTCTCGGCAATTGTTAAAATACCAGTAAACCTTTCCTCCAAAAACAAACCTGTAAGCGTAAGATTTGAACAACAACTTGTTGTTGCTGCTTGTCAGCAACAATGACCTCACTGGTATTTATGTACCGCTTGATTCAACAGCAGCACCATACACATAAGTAACAGTAGGACAGACCAATGCTGGACAGCAGGACGGAGCAGGGCCACAGAAAGAGATGGACATCGTAAACATGTTCTTCAACTACAATGGAACAAAATAAGAAATGAATGAGGCTATTTATATATTTAGAAAAAAAGAATATTTTGCAACCAGTAACACATTGTCTATTAAGAAACAATTGCAAAGACGTGAATGAGTCAGCTGTAATAACAATGAGAAAATGTTTCAAACAGAATGAAAACCGAAATGCAGCACAGTAGGATTTGTGGGGCACAGCTAAGGGAGGAACTGTACAACTTTAAATACTTGTATTAGAAAAGAAAAAGGACCGTCGGAACTGAGCACCTACTTTAAGAAGTGACAGAAAGCATGAACAAGTAGAAGGAAGGAAATAATAATTATTGGAGATGTTAGTAATGAAATAGAAGTGACAATAATAAAGGGAAGGTTGATTCTTTTAAAAACAAAACAACAAAACCATAAACCTTGGCAACACTAAATAAGGAAAGAGAACGTATAAACAGCCAATATAAGGAAAGACGTGGCACCACTCTGGGTCTTACAGATGCTAAAGAGATAGTAACAGGACACACTGTGAGCAAAAGGGTCAAATTTCATACCCTAGGTGAAATGCGCAAATTATCTGAAAGGCAAGGCTAACTAAAACTGACACAGAAAAAAGAGACAGGAAAAAAAAAATCCAACAGTTCTGTGTCTGTTAAAGAGATCGACTCTGTTACAGAAATCTGCCGACAGAGAAAACTTCAGTCTCCGATGGCCTCATTCATTAAATTCATCAAACATTTAAGGAAAGAAGAATGTCAATGTTACATCAATTCACCCAGAAAATAAAGGAGAGGATCCTTCTCTGTCCATTGTATGTGAACCTGACCACAGTCCTGAGGCCAAAACTGACAGACATAAGAAAGTCAAACTGCAGAGGCAAGCTCTGGGCCAGCACGGCTGGGCAGCGCAGAGGCAGGGAAGGCCACTGTCCCCTCCTGGGGACCTGCTCAGCCACGGCTGGCAAAGACGCAGGAGCCAAAGTCTCCACCAGGCCGTTGCTTCCCAGCGAGGCTCGACAGTGTCCCGGGCTCTGGAGAGGAAGCAGGCAGAGAAACTGGCCAAATGATCAGGGAAGTGATGGAGGCGGCAGAGGAGGCCATGGCCCCTGGTTCCAGCCTATCAGCTCTCGATTAGGGCTGGAGGAGAGAACTGTTCAGCACGCTGCTGAGTCGTGGTGAGTCAAAACTTAGAAAGAAAAAATTCCAAAGTATAACAAACACCAACATACAGGCAATGACAGAACTCCTGAGGCAGAAGCCAAAACTGTCGGCAGCAAGGCAATGCAGAGATAGACGCAAAAGCAGGAGTAGATGATGTTGTTTCGGAAGGAAAAGGAAGGAAGGGAGGGAGGGAGGGAAAGAGAGAAAAAGGAAGGAAAGACAGAAAGAACGAAAGAAAGAGACACAGAGGAAGGGAGGGAGGGAGGGAGGGAGGGAGGGAGGGAGGGAGGGAGGGAGGGAAGACAGAGAGAGAGAGTACGAAAGAAGGAAGGCAATCACAACCTAGGTTGCACAGTGGAAATCTTTGCCTTCCGACCTTGTGTTGGAACAGCCGTGAGCACAGATGTCAACAGTGTTAAACATTGGCCATAGATAGACTGGGATCAAATTCAAGAGCAGGCTTTGAAAGAGGGAAAAATAGTGTCCAGGTTCACCTCCAACTCTAAAAAGCTTTCTCTTAGGGTCAGCAGCCACAAGTTCAACGGCACAAGAGCAATTGCACAACTGGAGGAAGGGAGATTTTAAGGCACTGTGTGATGACTTGAGAGAGGGCGAGAGACACCCTGTCCCTCGTCCCACCTGCACATTTGACGACGCCTTTCCATCTTACCCAGAAGTCATGGAAAAACACTAAAAAGACAGGGTTTTTAAAGCCAATGTCAATTCAGTCTGACATGGCCCATAGTTCTAAAGAGCTAGATCTTACAGGAGTAGCCCCAACTGGAGCCCAGAAGACATTGTCTTATCAAATGCCTGGATTTATTCAACCAGACTCTCAGCCAGTGGCTAGAGGACAAAGGAATGGACCTCAATGTCAGTCCTTAAACCTCCTCGGAAGTCAGCTCTCCAAGTGCCAGCTGCATGTTGTACATGCCCACACAAAGGTGTTGCAAGTGCTGGTATACATGGTGCTGGAGACAGTGATGCAGCAACAAGAGATGTTTCAGAAGATGTAGGCAGCATTAATGCAACTGCGTAACTTCACCAGACTCAAAACCATAGCCTGCTTGGTTTCAGATGCAGCAGACACGATGCTGGGTATCAGATTGGAAGCCCGGATGTTGAAGATTTTGTTAGATGTGCTCCCAGATAGGCCGGCAGCTATGACCAGTGAGACTTGGCCACCTTGTCGTCTGTCAAATTGCGCCATCTCGCTTCCAACAATGAATGATTGTCTACGGGCACTCTACAGTGTGACCGAGGCCTGCTCCAAGTCTGGTGAATCATCCCCATGGAAGAAGAGAAACAAACCCATATCCAGATGTCCCTAGAAAATGGGCCACCTAAGACAAGGCCACTGTCTCTCAGTAGCAAGGCTGTTGCTGACGGCTCATCAATGTCCTGTGCCTCTGACACACATGGGGAGTCTCCACATGGCAACGACGCACAAGGTGATCGGACAAGTCCGTGACATCACGCCTGTCCATGATCACAATTTTCCGTAGAACATTGAACAGCATGCACTCAGGGCAGTCGCACTGAACGAGCAGGAGGACTGGAGTACGCGTCACCCTGATGGTTAGGAGTGAGTGGACAGTGGCCGCTGAACTGACGGATGCTCTGCAAAGAGCAAGGCAGAGTATCCCGGGGGATTATGTCAACAGCTGACGGGTACAAGGGCAGTAACTGAAAGGAGAAACCACAAAAAGAAGGGGACTCCGCAGGGAAAGCCTGCTAAGCATCATTAAAGACGTCTCATGCTGAGAAGTGACACAGACCCACAAGAGGAGACAGCTGTATAACCTGCACTCAGATGCCTACCTTTTTAAAAAGGCATTTATTTATTAAAAAGTATTTATTTATCATTTAAGAGGCAGAGTTAGACAGAGGGAGACAGAGAGAGAGAGAGAGAGAGAGAGAGAGAGAGAGATCTTCCATCTGCTGGTTCACTTCCCAAATGACCACAATGGCTGGAACTGGGCCAATCTGAAGTCAGGAGCCAGGAGCTTCTTCTGGGTGTCGCATGTGGGTGCAGGGGCCCAAGCACTCAGGCCATCTTCTGCTGCTTTGCCAGGCTATAGCAAGGAGCTGGATCAGAAGTGCACCAGCTGGTACTCAAATAGGTGCCCATATGAGATGCTGGTGCTGCAGGCAGAGGCTTAGACTACTATGCCACAGCACCAGCCCCTCAAATGCCTACCTTAACAAGCTAGGCTTTGTTCATGTTTATTGCAATCAGCATTATCTAAAGCTTTAATTATTAGGTGTTACTCTTTTACCAGTTACCTAAGGTCTAATGTGTGTTTCGACTCAGAAGTACTAATTCAGAGTTGAGAAAACAAATATGAATTGTACAGAAAGAGCATTAGGGTATAATGGCATTGGTAGAGTATATATTGGTATATTCTGTTTTGAGTAACATGATAATGTGTCAGTTGTGAATATATATGCCTTTTGATACAACAGTTCTTCTAGGAATGTATTTTTATCAAGATGCATATATATATATATATATATATATATACATACACACACACATACATACATAAGATTTAAGCAATATTTGTACTACCAAAGAATATAACCAAAATGTCTGGTAGAGAATGAGATGAATAAACTGAGTATCTTGGGTGCACTACACAGCTGTTAAAGATCATGTGATGCACAGTGAAGAAGTCTAAGTGTTAAAAAGCAAAATGCAAGGCCTTTACCCTAGGATGGAGAACTGAGCTAATACCAGAAACCCTGCTACGTTAAAGTCAATGGAAATGCTAGATGAAGTATTTTCTGAAAATGTTCTCAAAGCTATGGGATGGGTGTGGGTTTGTAATTCTGTACATTATAAAACATTTGCATAGGGGCCAGCACTATAGCACAGTGGGTTAACGCCCTGGCCTGAAATGCCAGCATTCCATATGGGTGCCAGTTTGAGACCCGGCTGCTCCACTTCCTGTCCAGCTCTCTGCTATGGCCTGGGAAAGCAGTAGAGGATGGCCCAAGTCCTTGGGCCTCTGCACCCACGTGGGAGACCAGGAAAAAGCTCCTGGCTCCTGGCTTCGGATGGGCATCCGGCCATTGCAGCCATCTGGGGAGTGAACCATCGGATGGAAGACGTCTCTTTCTCTCTCTCTCTCTCTCTCTCTCTCTCTCTCTCTCTGCCTCTCATCTCTCTGTGTAACTCTGACTTCCAAATAAATAAATCTTTAAAAAATTGCATAATAAAACTTTATTGACAACCAGAAAAGAAAAGACAAGCATCTCCATCCTGCAATATAAAATTCCTCAAACAGGAACCTGGGAAAACACATAGCATGCCATGGCCAACCGGGGTCTGTCCCAGGAATGTCAAGTTGGCTGAACATTTGAAAAATCACACGCATAATCCACCTTCTGAATAGAATAAAGGAGAAAAAAAATAGGAGTATCATCACCCCCGTAGGTCCACAAAAACCATGTGTAAATTCAGTATATGTCCACAATAAAAAAAATTCTCAGCAAACTAGCAAGAGACGCTAAATAGCTCAATCTGATCATGAGTATCTGTTAAAAAAAAAAAACCTCTCACGGTTAACATAAATTAAATAATATTACATGTTACATACTGTTACTGGTCACGGAGGGGAGGGCAGTGTCCGAAGCGAGTCTCATGGGTTCTTTTCTTCAGCTTAGTATAGAAACAATTTGCAAAGAGGCAAGAATTTTATTCAATTGGCAAGCGACAGAGAAAGCGTCTGGTCCGAGAGGAGGGCAGGAGGAGTGCCGGAGCGGGACACTGGCTTTGAGGAAGTGCCCTGGGTTTTTAAGGCATTACTGGTTTTTCTTATTGGGTCATTCTGTGGGGGTGCCCTTCGGATGGGTGTTTCACACACTCTAAGTTGATTGGCTTGGGGCTCATAGAGATGCAGGGGTCTCCTGGAGTCTGTCTTAAGGGCCCAGCCCCATCCTCTACTAGTTCCGGGTGAAAGATTGTCCCACCCTGAAGGTGTGACTTAAGGCTGCAGGGTCACCCATGCAGCACAAGAAGCTGTTACTGGGGGACATGCCGGTTGCCTGGAGACAGGCTTTCCAGCCTCAGCTGACAGGCGGCTTGTGAAGGACATTCTACCTGTGTCCAAAGAGGCCCACGGACCCCCAGCCCCGCTAGCTGGCCTCACACACACCCCTAAGACAAAAATGGAACAAGAAGGTCTGCTCTCATCACTTCCATTCAGCATTACGTTGGCAAGCCAAGACAGTGCAAAAGGGAGAGAAAAATGAAATAGAGGCTTTAAAAGTTGAAGAAAAGCGTAAAACTGTCTTTGCATGCATTTCTTATGTAGAAAAGCCAAATAATTCTACAAAGCAACCCCTTAGAATTAATAAGTGAACTTGCAAAGGCCCTAAGATGCAAGACCAATATACTGAAGTCTACATCTCAATTAATAGAAGCACCAAAAATTAGAAAATGCAATTTTTCAATGTCATTTTACACTCGTGCCCCCCAAAATATGAGGACTAAATTTAGTAATATATAAACAAATATTTATCATAAAAAGGATAAGGAATGGCTAAATAACATTTAGATAGAACTTGTAAATGAAGAGATATTCCATGTTCATGAATTGCAAACTCAGTGGCAGCTGTCCCCAAATAGATCTATGAATTAAAGCAATCTTACTCATAACCCTTAAATATTTTTGTAGAAAGTAATAAAAAAATCTGTCATTAAGAATTTATATGGAAAAGCAAAGATAGAGAATTGTTAAAACTATTGAAAGAGAAAAACAAACTCTTTTTCCAGACTCACTGTCAAGCCACCTAGTCCAGATAACATGATATTAGTATATGACTAGACAGAAAAACAGAATTGAGGGGCCGATGTTGTGCACAGTGGGTTAGGTTGACGCCTATAGTGCTGGCATCCCATATGAGTTCTGGTTCGAGTCCCAGCTGCTCCACTCTCGACCCAAGTCCCTGCTAATGCACCTGGGAAAGCAGCAGAAAATGGCCCAAATGCAATGGGCCCCTGCCACCCACATGGGAAACCCAGATGGAGTTCCTGACTTGGCTTCAGCGTGCGAGCCCAGCCCCAGCTGTTGAGGCCATTTGGGAGTGAACCAGCAGATGGAACATCTCTGTGTGTTTTCTTCTTTCTCTGTAACTCTGCGTTTCAAATAAATAAATAAATCCCTTTTAAAAAATCATGGAGCCAAATATTAAAACTAGAAATATAGACTCACATACACAAAATGAGATGCTTTATCACCAAAATTGCCAAGCCAGTTTAATGTGCAAATTCCTTATGACAAATATCAAACAAGTGGTTAAGCACGAAGGTGCTTCAAAACATTTCTGAAAAAAAAATGGAATTAATATTTTTATCCAAAAAAATTTGAAGTCCATGCAAAATTTTTTCCTCCACCCCATATATGGTGAAAATCTAGGGGCTGGTGTTGTGGCACAGCAGGTGAAGCCACGGCTTGCAAAGCCGGCATCCCATATGGATGCCCGATTGTGTCCCAGCTGCTCCACTTCCCATACGGCGCCCTGCTAAATGTGTCTAAGAAAAGCTTGGGCCCCTGCTACCCACGTGGGAGACCCAGAAGAAGCTCCTGGCTCCTGGCTTTGGCCTGGCCCAGTGCTGGCTGTTGTGGCCATCTGAGGAGTGAACCAGCAAATGGAAGCTCTCTCTTTGTCTTCCCCTTTCTCTCTGTAACTCTGACTTTCAAAATAAATAATACAATAAATGGGTGATTTTTTAAAAAAGAAAATATGCTTAACCTCTCATTTCTCACCGTACACAAAGATCAATTTTAGAGATCGCACAGATGGAAGATAACAGCTAACTCTATGATGTGTTTAGGAGATAACCCAGGAATATCACTGAGTGTACCTTGCTGGTTAGAATGTGAAATTGTACACCCACTTCAATTTTCAATACCTTATAAATGTGAAGATTTGCCTGCTAATCATCCAACAATTCCACAGCCAGGGATTTACCCAGGAGAGAGAGAAACAAGTATGTACAGAGCCTCTGGGGTCTGAGGGATCAAGGCAGTGCATCCAGAATCGCCCCAAACTGGGAACAACCAAAATATCCACGAACAGGTGCACTGGAGAAACAAATCGTGGCCCCTTCACAGCCTGAGGTAGCATCAGTGCAAAGGGGAATGAATCGTGGAGGCCGGCAACAAGGGGCATCCCCCAGCCACAACTGGGAGTGAGCAGAACGGCTCACAATGTAACACACGCACGTTGTGCTTCCGTTGTCTTCTCCAGGGGGCAAAACTCCACTGGAAGCCACACAGAACTTCCGGGGCCAATGGAAACGGCCCCTAGCATGATATGTTTAGAGAGAAGACGTGTGCGTTTCACTGTGTGTAGGCTTTTCCTCCATTACGAGAAAATGAAGGGAGTTAAAAAAAAAATCATTAGGACGCTGACATGCCAGGAGCCTCAAGCACACACATCCAGGGCTTAATCACGCTGGCTGAGGTCAAGGCTTGCCTCTCCCTGCATGAGCTGGAGCTGAGGAAAGAAACACTCAGCACATTTGGAGCCGGGAGCCTGTGGGCCTGGCCAGTCCCCAGCTGCCTGAACAAGTCACTTCAGATTAGGAAGCATCGGTACAGTAATCCTGAAGTCGGTGTGAGTCCTTCGGTGTCGCAAGCTGGTGTGTTTTCTTAGGAGCCTCCTCCCTCTCCCTTCACTGCCCGTAGCCGTCAGAGAAAATAACCATTCCCTTGGGATGGTGTGTGACACACACACACACACACACACACCACCACCACCACCACCACCACCAATCAAGGGCTAAATTGTCTGGCCAACTTGGGCAGCCGACAGAGGAAAGTTTCCTGGAGGGCTGCACCACCAGTTGGATGTAAATGGACTAATGCTTTCCTACAGCCCTCGCAGCCAAGGGGAGGGAGGCCAGCTGGCCTGGAGAAGATGCAGAGAGTCCCGAGGGGTGTCACCTACACAGAACAGCTCAGTGCTGCCGGGAACCCTCCCTCCTCGCACCAGCATGGCCTTCACACCAACTTTCGATGAGCTTCCCCTGGCTCAGAAGTCAGACGGACGAGGTGCCCACAGGACAAGGGAGTGCAGAGCAGGGTGTGTGGAAATGGGCCAAGGCAGAGGAAAAGGGAAGGGTGTTTTGAAACAGAAGGAAGAGGAAGAGGAGGAGCTTTTTTTTTTTTTTTTTTTTTGACAGGCAGAATTAGACAGTGAGAGAGAGAGAGAAAGGTCTTCCTTCCATTGGTTAACCCCACCAAATGGCTGCCATGGCAGGTACACTGTGCCAATCCAAAGCCAGGAGCCAGGTGCTTCTCCTGGTCTCCCATGCGGGTGCAGGACCCAAGCACTTGGGCCATCCTCCACTGCCCTCCCAGGCCACAGCAGAGCAACCGGGACAGAATCCAGCCCCCCAAATGGGACTAGAACCTGGTGTGCCGATGTCATGCTTTTGTACGACAATCCTTCCCCCATGGAGTGGCTCAGCCCGGTTTCAAGACCTCCCTTTAATAAACCAGGAAAGAGCAACCAGAGAGGGCAGGGCACTTGCTCAAGTTTGCACAGCTGTAAAAGAGCAAAATGCACATTGAGCCAGTCGCTGGTCCTGGGTTCTGGCGCCTCCCACAGACTGGAAGCCGCAGGGGCCCGCTGTGCACGGGGCAGTGTAACTTGCTAGGTGAGGACCCCAGGCCTTTTTAGGAAACGCAACTGTGCATGAAACACTGGGCTTTGATGGGAAAGAAAGAAGTGCGTCTACTAATTAAAGGTCATTTAGGATTTTTTTTTTAGCTTTAAAAACAGAGTAGAAGGATTGAATTCCACTGACCGCAGCCACTGGGCACTTCCGCGAAGTGCAGAGCTCGCTCTCTGCAGCCTCTTGGGTTCTGGAAGATCATTGGATTTCTCTCTGTCTCTCTCTCTCTCTCTGGTTTTGTTTTGATTTTGTTGTTGTTTTAAAAATACACATCCTCTGGAGTTGAACGCGTCGACTTCTTTGATGCAAGGGAAGCCAACCGTGGCTTCTAAAGTTAGACAGATAGGAGTTGACATTGGCAGGAACTAAACCACAGGGCTCAGAAGCCGCTGCACCGCAGGGCCCTGGTCCACAGCCCGTGTGGTCAGCGTCGTGTCATTATGTTCTCTGGAGAAAACTAGAGGCCCAGGGACCTGCTGGTTACATTGCTGTTGGCTCCCTGCCCCTGGCCAGGCAGGCAGTAGGCACCGACAGGGAGCTATGGTCATCCCTGCCTCCGTGGGCAGAAGGCAGGGCCTGCTGGCTATGAAAATCTAAGGGGACTCCGGGGTGCATGCTGATGGGTTCCCTAAAAGAGGAAGAAGCCAAGCTGTGAAGACACCATGGTGTAGCCCATGGAGCTGCCCTTACCTCTGAGGGTAGAGCATTTCCTTCCTCGGGGGCACTCTTGCTGTGGGAAGTGAGTGGGGCTGGTCCTGCTTGCCCCCTGGCCACAGGACACCCCTCTTACATGACCCTGGTGATCGTGTTGTGGGCCTGTTGGGCCTAAATGTCAATTCCAGACGTTTATCTTTTACTTAGAGGAGACTTCTAAGTGCAGGCACAAACACACCGTGCAAACTGATGTGGTTTGTTTACAAAGTGAGGAGAATACACAGGCACTTGTGGCTTTATTTAGGGAGAGTGGGCCAGGGAAGGAAAGAGGCCTCTATACCCTGCTCACCCTGGGTCCACGGGGGGGGGGGGGGAGAGAGAGACCCCCTTTACCAGGCTTCTTATGAGCTTAGAAAAGGGGTGTGGTCACATGGTACTGCCCCCAGGTCCCAGGCAAGGGGAGGTACATCCTGGGGAGGGGGTCATCTGATTGACAGGTAGGTGGAGAAGATTACATGGGGTGGGGGAGGTGTGCCCTCCACTGGTGAACTTATCTATCTCCCAGACTTATTTCTTGTCATCATGGACACGTGACCCGAGTCAGGGCAGTCAGAAGCCTTCCTTCCTTCTGTTCTGATGGAGCCTCCACTGCCCGCCTTGCCTGTGGCACGGAGACCGCCTGAAAGATGGAGACCCAGAGCCCTCAGGCTGCAATGCTACCATGTGAGTCTGTGCACATGATCATGCCTGAAGACAGACTGTTTCCATGAGCAAAGAGCTCCTCTCTTTTTTTTTCCAATAAACGATTTTGTATTTTACACCTGCCACCTCACCTGAAAGAGAGCCAAGTACCACGTGTCTCTCTTGATGTGGCGTCTCTGGCACCCAGGACACAGGGGCAGGCTTGTGAAATGAATCTTTGAACTTCCTGAGGCTGGGGGTAGTGGGGGTGGGGTGGGGTGGGGGAAGGAAGCGCATTGCCGAGCTTGGGAATGCAGCCTTTCGCTGACCTGTGCCGGGGGCTGTTTCATCAAGACGTTGCAGCACTAGGATCACCACCTGCACTTGAAGCGAGGGAGGGTGCAGAAGTGGAGAAGCCCGCCCAGCGAAAGGAGCTGCAGGAGCAAGGCAGAGCATGAGCATGCAAGCTGGGCACTGCCCCGACATCCCAGACCCTGGCCTAGGGCACGCGTATGCCTTGGCCCCTGGCCCTCGTGGGGAGCCCACATCAGAGTTGGAGGGGTTCTTCGCCCCAGGGCCCTGCTTCCTTTTACTATGAGGGTGAGGTCTGGTGCCAGACTCAGAGCACCACCAACACAGGAGATTCCTCAGCGCCCAGAGACCACTCCTTTGCTCTGTCACTTCACGTCCCTTTCCCAGCACCTTGGCCATGCCAACACCACCAAATTCACTTCCCAAATCTCAGATGCCCAGTGGATCTGACGTCAGGCCAAAGTGGACTTCTGCTGGGTAGAGCTTTGGGTCCTGAGTGCAAGTAGTTTCATGGGTGCATATGCAAGAGAAGGCAAAGGGGACAGTCCCCAGCTGGAGGAACATGGCAGGAACACGGGCACCGGTGTTGCATCCGAGGCCTTGGTTTGCATTTTCACCAGGATTTGAAGGACAGAACAGGAAGAACCGCAAAATTCCTGTAGTCCAGAGAGGACACATCCCTGGTGAGCTTGCTTAGCCCTGCTGACCAACTTGAGAGAGACAACTCATATGCTTCCCACACAGCACTACAGGCTGTC
Organism: Sylvilagus floridanus; assembly: GCA_949820135.1. NCBI lineage: Eukaryota > Metazoa > Chordata > Mammalia > Lagomorpha > Leporidae > Sylvilagus > Sylvilagus floridanus. The sequence goes on along the minus strand of OX463239.1, from coordinate 77,611,574 downwards.
CCAACAATCCACGGGAGAGGGCTCACGTGGGAAACTCACTCGCCTGTGCACTTTAGCACGAGACCCTTCTTTTTGCAGCTGTGCGAATGGAGGTCTAGCATTGTGAGAGGTCTTGTCCAAGGTCGCACAGCCCAGCTGGAGGCTGGAACCAGATCTTCCGCTTCTGTCGAGTCCACATGCTTCCTTCTGTAGGCGCTGAGTCAGTGCCATTCACAGGGGGTGAGACGCCAACCCGATCCGAGCTGCACGGATAGTATGCTGGAGAAACCCATCAATCAAGTTGATGCAGCTTGGTGCTGTGGAAATAAGTCTGCACAGGCATTTTAGCTCTGGCCTGGCAGTGAGCTAGCTGTGTGACCTTGGGTATGTTAATTCACCTCTCAGACGTGCACTCTGTAAAGACAAAGTGATCTTTGAGACACCCTCCAGTGCTAATTCTGCGTGAGCACCACTACACAAGGAATTGTGGAAGCTATGAGAAGAACATAGGAAGCAATCATCTACTACAGGGACAACAGAACATTCAGCATCGTCTCTAACTCATAGAAATTAAAGGCCAAAGGTGTGCAAGCTCCCGAGACCCTCTGGGAGTTCCAAGGGGGGGGGGGGTTCTGAATAACAGGAAGGTCTCCTTGTGGAGAGTAGATTTAAGCCTGGCTCAATTTGAAGGGTGGATGGCATATGCCGGGGAGAAGGGGCTACAAGCAGCCAGAGGAGACTGACAGAAGGCAGGAGGGTGAGGTGCGCAGGGCGTGTTCGGGGTAGACCAGCAAGGCTGGAGAGGAAGTGGAGTAGGGCCTTCCCTTCTTGAGGGAAGCAGAGGCATGCACTGAAGCTGGGGGTGCTGACACTAGGGTTGTGTGAAGCGTAGGGCCAGTCCCATTCATGACACAAAGGTACAGGAACGTTGCTTTCTTTTTTTTCTTTTTTCTTTTTTTTTTTTTTTGACAGGCAGAGTTAGACAGAGACAGAGAGAAAGGTCTTTTTTCCATTGGCACATTCCCCCAAATGGCCACTATGGCCAGCTTGCTGCGGCAGGTGCACTGCACCAATCCGAAGCCAGGAGCCAGGTGCCTCCTCCTGGTCTCCCATGCAGGTGCAGGGCCCAAGCACTTGGGCCATCCTCCACTGCCTTCCCGGGCCACAGCAGAGAGCTGGACTGGAAGAGGAGCAACCAGGACAGAATCCCCAACCGGGACTAGAACCCAGAGTGCTGGCGCCGCAGGCAGAGGATTAGCCTAGTGAGCCACGGCGCCAGCCAGGAACGTTGCTTTCTAGAATAAGATCCTCTGATGCAAGGTGGCAGAAATTCAGCTCAAATGTGTTTGACAGTGACAATGGACTTAGTCACACACATAACCAAAAAGTTCCCAAGTGTAGGCTTCAGCCACAGGTGGAAAATCAAATCTCACAGAGAATTTGTCCTCCGTGGTACTGCCTTGCAAGTGGCCTTTTCCACCGATAGTGGGCTGGCACCCACCTCCCCACTTACATTCTGCTACTTGAGGCCAGTGGAAAGAGGGCTCTTTATCCTGTCGGCTTTGTCAAAAGCACTGGGGTGGATGCTCATTGGTCTGTATCTCATCCCGCTGCCATCTCTGAACCAATTGCAAAAGCCAGGGGCTAGATAGAATGCGCTGATTGGCCAGCTAGAGTCGGGGGTCTGCCCCAAGAATCATGGGAATTGAGAATGAGAAGGTCCCAGAGCAGAGCCATGGTGTTGTGATCAAAAGTAATGATGAGGGCCGGTGCTGTGGCACAGCAGGTAAGGCTACATGGGCGCCGGTTCAAGTCCCAGCTGGTCCACTTCTGATCTGGTTCTCTGCTATGGCCTGGGAAAGCAACAGAAGATGGCCCTGCACCTGCATGAGAGACCCAGAGCACACTCCTGGCTCCTGGCTATGGATTAGCACAGCTCCAGCCGTTGTGGCCAATTGGGGAGTGAACCAGCGGATGGAAGACTCTCCCTCTCCCTCTCCCTCTCCCTCTCCCTCTCCCTCTCCCTCTCCCTCTCCCTCTCCCTCTCCCTCTCCCTCTCCCTCTCCCTCCGTGTAACTCTGACTTTCAAATAAATAAATAAATCTTTTTTTAAAAAAAGTAACAATGGTTGAATCCTGGATGGGCAACCCCCCCTGCCCTCTGGTGCCGAGGGTGTTTCGCAAGAGGCTTCACGTAGACAGAAAACAGGAGCCGTCTTCACACCCAGGTGGGCCCCGGCTGCCATTCCTCAGCTTGTGTGAGGAGTCCTGATGCCGGCTCTGTGGGGTTCCCAGGCAAAAGTCCCAAGAGGCTGGGCTGAGGTGGCTGGCCCGAGGAGCTTCCGGGGAAGGCTCATGTTCCTTCCATTCCTACTTCTTGGAGAGCCGAGCGGCAGGGCAGGAATTTGTTAAAGTACATAAACATTATTGTGACCCGTAAAATTCAATGAATCTCGGCCTGTTTACCCGCGGCTGGCTTTAATGTTTGCACAGTGCAATGTAATGTGTCAATTTGCTCTCAAATAAAAAACATCTGGCCCTCTGACACGCCAGAGGCTCTGGAGAGCGGGTGTTCAACAATCAACTCCACGCCCCAACCGGAGTTGACGCTTCGAGGGGAAAAAGGAGGCGAGAGGCTCGGCCAAAGAAGCCAAGATCGTTAGAGTCCACCCCTGGCCTCGTGAGGAGACTCTGTTTGTACATCTGCGACGTCAGTAAATTTCATCCCAACAGAATAAGAAGAGCTGAGGAGACTGCGTTCCGTCTTTAATGGGCACCCATCAGCAATTACATCTCCTGTGGCCTCCCCCGCCAATGTTGACATGCTTGCTATAGGATTTTTAACCGTCTTAGTGTTCTGTTATTGAAAAGAACAGGAGCCAATTCCACTTTTTCTACATAGATGATCTGCACAGGTCAAGTACCTCCTGGAGTCCCCCAGGGTCGACGGGGCTTGGGGAAGGGGCTGGGAGGGCTGCCGGGAGAGTGTGCTTTCCTGGTGGGATGACACCCATGGCCAAAGGCAGAAGAACCACTCCTTCCTGCAGACAGAAGCGGGGCTTGGCAGGCGTGTCTGGGTTGGAGACACTGACCTACACAGGACAGGACAGGGGACGTCTGCTCCCCCTGCAAGACAGTGGCCACTGAGTAGGGGTGTGGTGGGGGAGCGGGGTGGACCCTCCCCCAGAATTGGGCAGGCAGAGGTGACCCAAGGGACCCCGTTTCCATCTGCAGTGCCTCTCCTCCTTCTCAGCATCAAAGGCCCAGCCAGGCTGAAGTGGAACCAGGCAGAACCGTCTCGCCTCCCCTCTTTCTCACCCCAATAAATGCTGGAGACATCTGATGAAAAGGGGCCCGGCCTGGAGCCCGGGCAGCCGCCCCGCTGGAAGGCGCGGAACTGCTCTGCTGGCCGAGGCTTGACGGGGTCAGAGCGAGTTCAGGCAGTGCTTTAATTGAGTAGAAGATAGTTCTTCCTTAAGGGAGCCCTAAAATGATGCTTCGGCTGAGCGAGTGACTTCCCATATTGTCAGGAGGGATTAGCCAGGCTGCTTCGTAAATAAACAGTGATCCTTCCTCCCCCTCCAGGACAAACAGATCATATTTTCTTCAGCTCACCAGGGACCGGGCTTGCTCTAATCAAGTCCTTGACATTTCAGTAACATTCGAGGAGTTGCCTGTTTTCCGTGAATGAGCCCTCGGTAATTGCCCATTTTCCTAAATGATTGCTGGTTTCCAAATCCGAAACGTTTTGGGGAAGTGGGAAAATGAGCTGTCTGGCCAACGACGGGAAGGGGAGGGGGGGCAGGCCGGAGGTGCCCAGACGAGCAAGAGCGAGAGCGAGAGCGAAGCTCTCGGGGTGCAGACAGTGTTGTTCTAATGAGAACCAGGAGGGCTGGCTGTCGGGACCCCTGTCGGCGTGGCTGGCTAACTCATCTTCCCTTTCATTTGGGCAGCAGTGGTCTCTGCAGCATTTGACCGATGCCAAACCCTGGGCCAAGAGCAAAGCCAGGACCTGGAGCCCCTGTTCTATAGGGAGAGACCAGCATGTTCCTGAAAATAAATGTCACAGAATTCCCAAGTTCACAGGGGAAAAATGTACCCCAACCAAAGCCTTGCTTGGGAAGGATAGGAAACCTTCCCAGAGGAAGAGATAAGGGGCTTTGCAGGATGAGTAGGAGTTGGCTACCCTAATACAGTAACAAATATCTCATCCCATCTGCTGAGCACTGGTCCAAGGGCCTCATGGGTATCATTTACTGGGTCCTCAAAACAGCCTCAGGAGGCAGGCTCTACTTCTGCCTCCCTTTTCCGAGGAGGAAGCAGAAGTGCAGGGAAGGGAGAACACTCCGGGCTGAGCGGGCAAGAACACGCGTGTGAGAAAGCAGGGGGGGGGCACTTCCTTTTCATACTTTATTAATTTTTTTAAAGATTTATTTATTTATCTGAAAGTCAGAGTTACACAGAGAGAGAAGGAGAGACACACAAAGAGAGAGAGAGAGAGAGAGAGAGAGAGAGAGGCTTCTACTGGATCACTATCCAAAAGCCTACAACAGCTAAGGCTGGGCCAGGCTGAAGCCAGGAGTCAGGAACTCAATCAGGGCCTCCCACAGGGGTGTCAGAGCCCAAGGACCCGAGCCATCACCTGCTGCCTCCCAGGGTGTGCATCAGCAGGAAGTGGGGGAGCCAGGACCCCTCCCCCCAGGCACTGCATATGAGATAGGGTGCGACCCACACACCAAGCACCCGTCTCAGGGGAGCTCCTGCGGGAGCTGTGCCGGTGACCAGCTCTGACTCGAGGTTTCGGGATGATGACATCACCGTGGTGGAGCCAGGAAGGGAAGAAACGGGGGCGTCAGGACAAAAGGGCAAGCAGCAGTCCTCACAAAAGTGGACTCGCCTCTGATCGTCAGCCCTTACATTATCTATCTTCCCCGCCTCGCCCCCACCCCCTCCTGGGGAGGGAGCTGGAACTCAGCCACCCCCACCACTAGCAGCATGATCCGCCATGCAGTGCGGCCCTCCACACCCAGCCCATGCTCCTGCACGGGCACGGGGAACCAGCTGATGGGTCAAATCCACGGGCATGGCTAACCGTCCCAGCCCCATCAGGAAACCCCAGGGCAGAGGACGAAAGACCCTAAGGTTGAACGAGCCCCGGGAGACCCGGACACTCTGTGGCCACATAGACAAGTGTCTGTTCTTGCCTTGTTGGCTCCGGCCTTTTTTGAATTTGCATCTCTTCCTTCTGAACCATCCTCCTTCCCACCCCCCACTCCCCTCACCGTACCGCCCCGTCCCGCGCGCGTGCGCACACACACCCGTCAGCCGGTGTCCGCTCCAAACAGAGATGACGACAAGTCTTGGAAATGAAGCCTAAAGAAACACGAAGCAAACGGTTTCCCTAACGAGCCTGTCGCTCTGACCTTGGTGAGCCAAGAGCTGCACTTTCTAACCGGGGAATGCACAAATATTTACAGCCGCAGGAGAGGGAGCCAGTGTCGGCCGGAGGGTCCCGGAGTGGGAAGGGAGCCCAGAGCTCCTCTGGCCAGCCTCACGCTGGCTCCAGGCCTCTGCACACTCCACGCCGTGCTCTCCTCGCCAGGCCCCCAGGTCGCGAGCAGGAAGGGGAGCTCCCTGTGCGAACGCACCCTCTCCTCATCCTGTCTGGGGAAATCCTGAGCTTGAGCCAGAACTGTCTCCAGGAACGGCCCCTACTTCTGGATGGGCTCTCGGGCCTCGTGCTCAGCGTCTGAGAAGCTGGGAGCCAGCCTCCCTGTCTGCTCCAGTGTCTCTTCTTCCTCTATTCTTCGTTTCTTGGGGGACTTCATTCACGGGCTCCTCACTTCAGAAGTTGCGCTCCCTTGCCAGGCCAAACATCCTAGATCATCAATGCCCAGCCTAAAATGTGATCCCCTGGGGCTGCCGTGGTGGCATAGCAGATTAAGCAGCTGCTACAATGCCGGCATTCCATTACGGTACCAGTTCGAGTCCCGGCTGCTCCACTTCTGATCCAACTCCCTACTAATGCACCTAGGAAAGCAATGGAAGATGGCCCGGATGCCTGGGCCCTCCAGCACCCACATGGGAGACCAGGATGGAATTCCTGGCTCCTGGCTTTGGACTAGCCCAGTCCCGGCTATGGCTCGAGCCTTGTGCCATCAGCTCCTCATCTGGCAAAGTGAACTCAGCTCTCCAGGCACAGAAGCAAGGAGAGAGGGTAGCAGGGAGGTTTTCTGGAATCCCTGCCATGCTGGGCATTGTTCTAGTTCCTTCTAAACACTCAGAGCTCAGCACAGCCCCAGGAGGTGGGTACCCCTTGCTGGTTTCACATTTGTAGGAGTTTTATTCTCTGAGCTAGAATTGAAAATAAGGAAACAAGCAGAACAAGCCTTCAAGGAGCCTGAGAGAGGCCAGGAACATAGCAGACAGTTCCCTCTGGCTGCCCGTTCACTGCCACCAAGTTGTTTGGTCTCAAGGGAACTGATTCGAAATCCTGGCTCAGCCACTTTCTGAGCCCGTGACCTTGGGCGACTTAGCTAACTTCTCTAAGCCTAAGGTGAACCACTTATCTCCATCAGCCAGGGACTATTCTGGTCGTAAAACTGCGAGTCCCATGTCCTGAGAGCACTCGGTTCTTGAGCTCACTGGCGCTAATAATGACTCACTCCCCAGTGCTGCCGTGGAGTCTGACAGACAGCAGACGCAGGAGACTCAGCACTGTGTCAGGGACACGAGTGGCAGACACTCCACTCGTGTTTCATTGAGTTTGAGAACTTAGTTGATTAGAACAAACTGAAACGAAGTGGAAGGCTGAGATATGGCTGTGAGCAGTTTAACCGGAGAACCATTTCTAAAGGCACCTAGGAACCACATCAACAGAGGCACTGCTAAAGGGCATCCAGGCTCTCCGCAGTCTAACATCCCACTGGAGCTCACCTAGGCATGGGGACAGTCACTGTTGAGTGAGACCCCAGGTGACATTGTAGGCATCATCCTGGGACTGATAAGCCAAGGCAAGTGGCCCACCGTGGAAGGAGAGTAAAGGCTTTGGGTGGGTAAGGCTAAGCACGCAGCCACCCGATGGGTTCCCTGCAGCCCAGCGTGGCAGAGGGAAGAGGTGCTGAAGAAAGGGACCCGGAAGAACCTGAATGTACAGCACATCTCCTGGTTAACTGTGCACAAAGCACCCTGTGGTTCCGGTCCTGCCTCATCTGTGAGATGGGGAAGAGAAAGTGCACAAGGTGTTGTTGAACAGAAAAAGCAGCAGAGTGCGTGGTCAGGAGTACGACCCCAGGATCCCCTGGCCACGTGACCTTGGGCAGGCTAATTGCCCCTCCGTGGCCTGACCTGGCCACTGCCGGCGGTGCCCTGTTTGGTGAGCAGAGGGAGCCCCTGGTGAGGATGGGCTCCTCCTCTGGGTCCCCCACTCCAGGACAGAGGTGTTCTCTCCCCCTCACCAAGGATCAATACAGCCTGAGCGTGGGGGCCCAGTGCTGTGGCGCAGTAGGTTAAGCTTCTCCCGGCTGCTCCACTTCTGATCCAGCTCCCTGTCTATGGCCTGGGAAAGCAGTAGAAGATGGCTCAAGTCCATGGGCCCCTGCACCTGCCTGGGAGACCTGGAAGACGCTGCTGGCTCCTGGCTTCGGATTGGCCCAGCTCTGGCCGTTGCAGCTGTTTGGGGAATGAACCAGCAGATGGAAGACCTCTCTGTCTCTCCTCTCTCTGTAACTCTGCCTCTCAGATAAATAAATAAAATCTTTAACAAAAAGTGCAGCCTGAGCGTGGACTGGGATGTTACGTTTCTGCTCTCTCCACCGCCCGCCTCACCCCTCAGTTGGCTCTTGCTGAACTTGAGGCAGAGTAAAACCTCTGGATCTTTTTTATGTGAATTGCAGCCGAGCCAGGTCTCCCTCATCCCGTCCTTGTGCAACTGACTTTTGGAAACTGCATTCAAGACGTTAGATTTATTGATGCTAAATTTCATCTGGTTGCTTTTGACCCAGCATTCCCGACCGTCGAGATCATCGTGAACCTTAATTCTCTCATCCCCTCCAGCTTTGAGTCATCCACAAATTTGATGCACATGCTGTCCGCGTCTTCATCCAGCTTGCTGCCTTACAGAAGCGGTTCTGTAGATAAAGTCGAGACATAGGCCGCTGCATAGATCAGGAGGGCCCCGTGTCCAAGGCTGAGCAGCACGGGGTTTGTGGTGGGGAGCGGAGGCCCACGGCCCCCGTCAATATTCAAGTCTTTTCGGCACATAGCCACTTCTACATACCCATACCTTGCCTCGGATCGCGGGGTGTTCCCAGCAATGACAGGCGGAGTTCACCCTCCCGCCACCCTCCCCGGGGCTCTTCTAAACTACCAAATGCACCAGCATGGTCTGAATCCCTTCCCGTCTGCACCAGATGCAGCCCCAAAGGCAAGTCCCACTCTCCTCCACTCAGTGCTTCTCAAACGAGGCCACCCCACCGCAGGGCCTCGCCAAAGACGTGCTGGTGATCCAAGAGATCAATTCTCGCTCGCACAGGAAGGCATGGCCCCCGCTGACTTCATAGTCTCCTGCTCAGATGTTTCCATTTTCACAGGCCTTCAGTCTCTCAACAGCTGAGCCAGAGCTGCCGCGGGTCAGCCAGCAGCCACCTGCAGCTGTATGGGGCTTGGTGCACAGCCCAGGGCCCCGAGGGCCACGTGGCTCACAGCACAGGGTAGCCTGTGTGGCTCACGGGCACGCGTGGAGGTGGTCGTGGAAAGGTGCAGGGCAAGAGGGCGTGGAAAAGTGGGAGCGGAAAATTTCCAGGGGTTTAAGAAAGAGGTGTAAATAGGAAAAATCCTAACACTTCCTCTTTCTCTGGGTAGTTTGACAACTCTGGTGCCGTTCCAACCAAGTAGCCACTGGTTACGGAACATTCTGGAACCCCATGCCCACTCCAGGCCCAGGAGCAACTGTGGGCACCTGGCTAAGCACTCCAGCCCCGGGCTCAGCAAGTGCAAGCTGGGTCCTCTCTGATGTCCTTGGTATCAAATCCTTCCTATTGTCCTTCATAGGATTCCTCTGCAGGGAAGAGCTTGATGAAGAAGAAGGGGAGGGGTGGAGGAAGAGACAGACAGGAGGAAGAGGAAGAGGAGGAGGAGGAAGATTACTCCTGATCGAGCACTACTAGGTGCCAGGCATTATGCTAACCCCTCTACATAAAACGTCTCTAGTGTTTCCAACCTCAGGAAGCAGGTGTTTAGCATTCCCGTGCTGCAAAGGTATAAACCGAAATGGAAGTAACTTGCCCATGGCCACCAGAAGCAGCAGGGCTGGCCTCCCTGGTTTCAAAGCCTGCTCCATCCACAGCTCCTCCATTTCTGTAGCTTTCAAAGAACTGCCGCTCTTATTCTCTCTTTTGATCCAAGCAGTCTTAGGGTTGTGGGAGGCTGGGAGCAGGTCACAGGTTCACCAAGAGTGCAGCAGAGGCTGGGCTCAGCCTGCTGACTTGTAACACACGAGCTCATGGCCCTCAGGATGGTACCCCCAGGATCTGGAGGGAGCCCAGGGGTGCCCAGGGGAGGGAAGGGAGTAGAGAGCAGGGCTGTGGGGAATGCTCCCACAGCTGTACAGGGGTGAAGCGCGTAGGTGCGAGAAGTAAGAGCGGGGTCCCAAGGGGCCCCAGCCTCTGCTATCTGTGCGAACTCACCTTCGCGTGTTAGAAAGCGGGGTAATAGCTCTGGGGCGGGATACGGCAAGAGTCCCATGAGGCCTGGCACAAAGCCATCAGCACGGCCCAGGCACGTCTCAGCGACTCACACACTCTCCTGCCATCACCGTGGTTTTCCTACATCTGTCGGTTTCCACACTGCCCTGCAGTTGCCCACCCCACCAGGAGGCACTGTTGTCCCCATGCTGCTGACCAGGATGATCCAGGTGGTCCGGGAGATGCTGACCTCAGCCAGGCCCAGCCCCTCACGCTGCCACTGTTGCTCCTTCCTCTGGGTCCCCCGGGGCCAGCTCCTGAAGCTGCTGCCTCCAGCACTGGGATCTGGTCACCCTGCAGGCTGCTCCCAGCACTGGGATCTGCTCACCCTGCGGGCTGCCCCCAGCACCAGGATCTTGTCACCCTGCAGGCTGCTCCCAGCGCTGGGATCTGCTCACCCTGCGGGCTGCTCCCGGCGCTGGGATCTGCTCACCCTGCAGGCTGCCCCCAGCGCTGGGATCTGCTCACCCTGCGGGCTGCCCCCAGCACTGGGATCTGCTCACCCTGCGGGCTGCCCCCAGCACCAGGATCTTGTCACCCTGCGGGCTGCCCCCAGCACCAGGATCTTGTCACCCTGCAGGCTGCTCCCAGTGCTGGGATCTGCTCACCCTGTGGGCTGCCCTCAGCAGGCTGCGCTCCAGAGGGCTGGTGGGGCCTGGGACTTTGCCCTCCTCCCCATCCCCCAGGAGGTATCAGAGCTGCTAGGCTGGGGTCCTTGTTTTGCTCAAGGGTCTCGTCCACACCTAGGGGCCCCTCAAGCAGGTTCAGAGGAACAGAGAGCCAGCCCTGGGGCTCCTGGGGCTGGGAACCGCAGGAGCCCTGCAACTTGGTTTTAAGCATTGCTCCCCATTTCTGGCATGGAAAGCCAAGACACTCTGGCAAAAAATGACCTACATGAAAGATCTCTGTGAGATCCCAGTGGGAAGAAGGGGCCATCAAAGAAGGAGGTACCTTTCTCTGAAAGGAGGAGAGAACTTCCACTTTGACTATGGCCTTGTCTGAATACTGACTGAGTTTGTGGACTCAAGAGGCTTCCATAGCGTGGGCAGCTCATGTCAAGAGTCTCAGGTGATCACTGACATCATAAATAAGAGTGTCAATTGTTAAATCAACAACAGGAGTCACTGTGCACCTGCTCCCCATGTAGGACCTCTGTCTAATGTGTTGTACTATGTGAATGAATGATAAAACTAGCCTTTAAACAGTACTTCATACTTTGTGTGTCTGTGTGGGTGCAAACTGTGGAAACTTTACTTAGTATAGAGTTGATCTTCTGTATATAAAGATAATTAAAAACAAATCTTATTGAAGAATGAGATGGGAGAGGGAGTAGGAGCTGGGATGGTTTGGGGGTGGGAGGGCAAGTATGGGGGGAAAGAACTGCTATAATCCAAAAGTTGTACTTATGTAATTTATATTTATTAAATAAAAGCTTTCTATATATTAAAAAAGCATTGCTCCCAGAGGAAAGAATTTCATGCTCACCGCCCCCGCCAAGTTCCCCAACTGGGTCTAAGGGCGGAGGGGACCCCGGAACCACCTCCCGCAGGGGAGTCTGCTGGGATCTGCTTCCTGCTCCTGTTCCTCGGCTTCCTTCCGGCCACTTGTGTCCGTGCCTGACAGTCTCAGCCAAACCCGCTGGCTCTCCCACCCGGAGCCCCAGCTACACGCCTGGGTGAGTGGCCGGCAGCCTGCAGGGACGGAGCTGGAATCTCTCTTAATGGGTGTTACCCCTGTAAGTCCCGCCCTCCCACCCCCTCCCCACCCCGCTCCCACGCCCTTGGCCTTGGATGGGCGAGGGGATCCTGAGCAGAGCAAGGATCTTCTTTAACTGCCAAATGAGCACAAATTCACAGCTACTGAACAGCCACCAACCCATTCACTGTTTTAACCAATGTCTGTTGAGCATTTGTTATGGGCAAAGAGCTAGGAGAGATTCAAACACACAGCTCGTAGAACCTGCACTAATTAATGTCTGACAAGGACAAGTTAGACAAGACAGTCTACAGCAACCAGTAACCCTGGGGGTGACAGGCTGTGAGGCAGGGGACTGAAGAGACATGGAAATGTATCCCACACTTGGGAGGTTGCCCAGCCACGTGCAGCCGGCTCGCCTATGCTCTGTCACCTGTGCCGATGAACGCTCCAAAGAGGAGGTGCCAGGTCCACTTTGCAGAGGAAGAAGCCGGGACTCAGAGGGGCTGCCGGCTTGTGTGTGGTCACACAGCTGACAGTCCAGCTGAATGTGACATTCGTGGTTTCTCAGCACCTCCCATGGCATAGGCCTGGGCCCAGGTGGCTGCTCTCTGCCCTGGAAGATAAACTGCCTTCAGTAAAGTTGGGGGATGCAACTAACATTTAAATATCAGGATGTGTGGTGATGGGTAATACTAAGAGGGGTGTATGGTGATGGGGGGGATGGTGGTGGTGGAAGTGGTGATGATGACCATGCTGGCTGTGATGGGTAGTGATGCTGATGGTGATGATGGTGGCAGTAATGTTTGAATGATTGACATCCAATGGCTGCTGGCTCTCACCTCACTCATTGCCAATCCCTCCATGTTCTCAGACCTGTCACACTCTAAAGGCCCACATAGGAACCCTTTGCCCTCTCTGGTTTTCTGCTGCCCAGCTGTACCCCACGATGTGGTGCCCAGCTTGGGGAGCAGCCCCTTCACCAGTGCCCGCTGAGAGCCGGTGCCCAAGAGGCGGGCTAGACCCTCGCCACTCTCAGCCCTGACATCCGGTGGATTTCCAAGCCCTGGGGACCTGACCTCTCCAATGTCTCTTGAATCCCACAGCCTCCTCCCCACCTCCCCTGCTCCTCCTGGACTTGACACCACAACACTTTTCCCCGGGAGTATAGAGCAGCATCCCAAGAGACCCCTGGGCTCCTAGCTGTCCTTCCTCCAGGTCACCCTTCCTATCACAAGTGGATTCAGCCCTGCCATGTCCATGTCACAGGGACAGAGCATGGATGGCAGGTGCAAGCTGATCCCTGTATAGCAACCAAGCACGAGCAGCACAGAGATGCTGTTCCCTGCCCTCTGCTCCTGATGCACAGAGCAATGCTTCTCAGCCTTCTGTCCTGAGCACCTGCCTCCTCTTCCCCGACTGCTGTGGCCCCACCCAGCCCCATGCAGCTCTCCTCTTCCTCCAGTGTCAGACTCTCTCTCCTGCGCTCTCACAAGCAAGCTGAAGTCCTGCCTACCCCACCTGCTCTCTGTAGCTTAGTTTGCCCCTCTGCCTCCTGTGCTACGCCATGAGCATCCCCAGGGGAGGGCCACGCCTTTTCCGTCTCTGAAGCCTGAGGACCCAGCCTAGGTGCCTACCCCATGCTTCCTGAATCAGAGGTCCAGGGTGCTGCTTCTGCAGGGTGAGAGCTGTTTCTCCCCGAGCTCCCCGAGCTCTGGTTCATTTCATGGAGAGCTACAGTGGGATGGCGCTAGCTGTGTTGTATTGAAGAAATACTGAGATCTGGCAAAAAAGCTCAAATGACTGAGTCAAGGCTGTGGTCAAGGCAGTGCAGGTGTCAATGTCTTGACTGCAGTGTGGGAAATGTGTCGATTTCACACGCAACACTTATTTCCTTCCTCTCCAAGCGACCCATGGCAAGGAGGCGACTCAAGCTCACAGCTCACGGGAGAGCTGTGTCTGAGGGTGGCGGGAGGAGGGGCGGTGGCTGTGGATTCTTCAGTAAAGAGAATAAAGACAAACATCCAGAGGGCATGGACCCGTGAGGCGGTGGCTTTACCCGCTGTGCCACAGTGTGGACCCCCAGAAAACTCTTGAAGGATGTAGATACCAGCCCAGTTGAGGGGATGCACCAAGAAAAAGAATGCTATGGAGCAGCCCAGATCGATGGCCATGGCCCCGGCAGAGAGGGTGGCTGGTCCCAGCTGGAGAGGCTCACTGAGGCCCATGCTCATGGACATGGAACTAAAGGAGCACTGGACACCCATTGACATGTCTAACAACAGGGGAAAACACAGTAACTCCAAAGAAAGCAAAAGATGTACAGGGACGGGACAGGAGTCCCAGTTTCCTTTGTGAATCCACCCTGAGTAGTAGTAACTTAGGAATAATAATGTCACTGAGCAAGCAAATTAACCACAGTGACCTTACCTGGCAACCAGGCCAGCCGCTCCGTGTATATGAGAGGGAGAGCTACACCCCATTCTTCCATAATGGAACATCATGACGCAATGCCTAAAACATAGAGCACAAGACACAGCAGCAAAAACATGCTGATCAGAGCTGTTCAGGTGTTGAACGACTCCACTGAAAATTCGTAAATTTGCTGACTCATCAAACCACATGCCCATGTCACTTTTGTATTAAAAAAAAACCGTGAAATAAAACATGGGAGGCTGGCGCCATGGCACACTAGGTTAATCCTCCACCTGCAGAACCGGCATCCCATATGGGCGCCAAGTTCTAGTCCCGGTTGCTCCTCTTCCAGTCCAGCTCTCTGCTGTGGCCTGAGAGGGCAGTGGAGGATGGTCCAAGTGCTTGGGACCCTGCACCCACATGGGAGACCAGGAGAAGCACCTGGCTCCTGGCTTTGGATCGGCACAGTGCACCTGCCATGGCGGCCATTTTGGAGGTGAACCAATGGAAAGAAGACCTTTCTCTCTGTCTCTCTCTCACACTGTCTATAACTCTACCTGTCAGATAAATAAATAAAAAATCTTAAAAAAAATACTGGACAGCACCAAGAGCATGAAGGGCAGAGTGAAGCAGCCCAGTCTCCTCACCCTGTGGCCACAACAGGCTGGGCACTCTCCCTGAGCTCTGGTCTCTGTCCGTGGAGCAATGAGGGGAGACCAAACAGGACAAGTGTCTAAAGTGTAGGACACAGGGAGCCTCCGTAAGCACTGGTTGGTCGTCGGGCCAGGTGGGACAATGGTTTCCCTTTGTAGCCCAGGAACCGTCCTCCCTCAGCTCCACACACCCATAAGAGGCAGTGCTCATTCCTGGTCCAGGGTTCCACACTGTTGTCAGCAGTGATTGCCCCAGTCAAGCCAGATGAAGACAGGAAGTGCAAGTTCACAGGCCAACTGGGGGTGGGGGTAGGGAGAGGGGACCTCACGCCTTCCTCCCCAAACCTTGCAAACACCCAGGCTCACTTCTTGCTCTGGTCTCGAATCCACTCCCCCAGAGCCACTTTCACTTCCAGCCTCCCACCCAGGGCTCCGCTAGAGCAGAGTGCATCTTCCTAGCCTGCCCCCGCCTGCCTGTAGATAGTTACACTGCCAGCCCACAAGCCTGGAGACACAAGGCTGCATGCACAGCCTGCCTGAGGAGAGGGGCTATGCTTCCCAGCTGGGCCTCTAAATGGGCCCTGGAGCAGCAAGTCACATCAGCAAATCAGGTCTCCTACCCTGAACATTCTCCCCAACCCCAGCCAACTTACCACCTCTCTAACCTCTCCTTCCCCTCTGTTCCCATCCTGTCCTTGGTGGTTGCAAGATTGCGGCACTGTTCAGCAAAAAAAATGGAGTAAGCGGAAGAGGAGGAAGGATGTTTGAGATGTAGTTAGATACTCAGCAGACGGTTGGAGCCAACAGTCTTGGGTTCAGGAGAGTCCCCGGGGGCTGCCAGGATAGACCTAAGAGTCATCAGGCTGAAGAAGTTAATAGCACGCGTGGTTATGGCTCAGAACAGGATGGGAACTTTCTTCTGCCCAGGGCCATACAGCATTATCAACTTAAAAATCAGCCTGCGGGGCCAGCGCTGTGGCGCAGCAGGTAGAGCCGCCGCCTGCAGTGCCGGCATCCCATATGGGCACTGGTTCAAGTCCCAGCTGCTCCGCTTCTGATCCAACTCTATGCTCTGGCCTGGGAAAGCAGCGGAAGATGGCCCAAGTCCTGGCCCCTGAACCCACATGGGAGACCCAGAAGACACTCCTGGCTCCTGGCTTTGGATCAGCTCAGCTCTGGCTGTTGTGGCCAACTGGGGAGTGAACCAGCGGATAGAAGAACCTCTCTCTCTCTCTCTCTCTCTCTCTCTCTCTGCTTCTTCTTCTTCTCTCTCTGTGTAACTGGCTCTAAAATAAATAAATAAATCTTTTAAAAAATCAGCCTGCTACAGGTTTATTGAATTTCAAGTCCCACCGGCAGTTGCCTTGGCAGGGGCCAGGGCAAATGGTTTTGCCAGCCTTGTATATGGCCCGCAGGCTGTGCGCTCTCCACCCCCGGGAGCGTGGAGACAGAGCTGTGAGCGTGTTGAGAGAGAAGAACTGAGAGCCTAGGGACCGCCCGGTGGCTCCTCGGGTTACAGGTGGGAACAGAAGGCGGAACCTGCCACGGGCTCAAAAGAGGCTCCCAGAGAGACAGTAGGGCAAGTCCTGCGGGGGCCCCTCTGCTCAAGAGTGTGTCTGAAGGAGGAGGAAGTGGTCAACCTCAAAGGCAGCAGAGAGAGCAGGTGAGATAATGACTCACATCGGCATCACGGAGGCCGCGAGGAGTTCTGGGGTGCAGGAAGGAGGGCAGCTCACGCTGCGGTAATGAGCTGGGGGCGGGGCTGGTGGCAGGTGGAGGCAGGGAAACCAAGCAGCTCTCTTGAGAAAGAAAGGAGAGTGGCAGGCTGGCCGAGTGCTCAGACACCACTTAGAAGGGACCAACCGAAGCGCACGCCGCTTGAGGGGGAACACGGTCCCGGGGGTGGGAGGCTGTAGTCCAGAGCGCCCCCGCGGAGACTGTGGAGCGTGGAAGGGCTGGGCCTGGGGCAGCGACCCGTGCAAGGAGGCAGGGCCTTGGTGAGGCCCTCTCCTTTTCAGATTGGCTTTCCCAGGCTGGTGTTTACCAAGCACCTAATGCTCTGGGTGCATTTCTCGGTATGTACCAGGGTTCCCCGTGGGCACCAAACTCCATGGATGCTCAAGAGCCTTGGATAAACCGGTGTAGCATTTGCATATAACCCACGTCATTTTCTCTAGAACACTTCTTTTTTTAAAAAATAAGATTTATTTATTTACTTGAAAGTCAGAATTACACAGAGAGAGGAGATAGAGAGAGAGCGAGGTCTTCCATCTGCTTGTTCACTTCCCAAATGGCTGCAGTGGCTGGAGTTGTGCTAATCTGAAGCCAGGAGCCAGGAGTTTCTTCTGGGTCTCCCACACAGGTGCAGGGGTCCAAGGCCTTGGGCCATCTTCCACTGCTTTCCCAGGCCATAGCAGAGAGCTGGATCGGAGGTGGAGCAGCTGGGACTCGAGCCAATGCCAGCTTTACCTGCTATGCCACAGCATTGGTCCCAACACTTCTAACACCTGCCACAGGGTACAAGCTGTGTAAACAGCTATGGCACTGTGCTGCTTTGGGGATAGCAAGGAAAGTACCTGCACATGTGCAGTGCAGATGCGATTTTTTAAAAAATATTTTCAGTCCAAAATTGGTTGAGTCCATGGATGCAGAGCTATTGGCTACAGAGGGCCACCTAAATTCCTGACACCCCGCCCCCGCCCTGCCTCGCAGAGTCTGTGGGAAGCAGGTGAGACCACACTCAATTTGCCTGTGAGAAACTGAATCTGAGAGAGGTTAAGTACGGAGCCCCAGTCACACAGCAAGCAAGTGCCTTCCAGGGTCCAAGTCGACCCCAAGGAATTCCCCAAAGCACTCACCCGACAGGACCCTTTCACCTCCTGTCCCTTGCTGCCCTGAACTTTGAGTTGTTCAAGGACAAGTCTGTCCACGTGAGCTCTGCTCCTGCTTGGAGCACTCTCGTTGTCTCCCCAACCCCCCGGGCGCAGACGTGTTCCCACGCACTCCATCCCTGCCTCTTTGCACACTGGCTGCACCGTATACGATGCTTCTCTCTCCCCCATACCATGAGCACCCACGGTTCAGGGCGCTAGCTCACATGTCTCACATACTCCCAGCATACAGTGAGTTCTGCAAGACTGTTCGTCAAATGAATAAATGAAAACTTTGGTTTGGAAGCGAGTGCTGGCCAAGTGGTTAAGACATCCACATCCCACGTAACAATGCCTGGATTCGGTTCCTGACTCTGATTCCTGACCCAACTAATGCAGACCCTGCGAGACCGTGGTGACAACTTATGTCACTGGATTCCTGGGGGCTCATGCTGTGGTGTAGCGGGTTAAGCCGCCGCCAGCATCCCATATGGGCAGTGGTTCAAGTTCCAAACGCTCCGCTTCCAGTCTAGCTCCCTGCTGACACACCTGGGAAAGCCGTACAAGATGGCCCAAGTGTTTGGACCTCTATACCCATGTGGGAGACCCAGAGAAAGCTCTAGGCTCCTGCCTTTGGCCTGGCCCAGCCATTGTGGCCATCTGGGGAGTGAACCAGCTGATGGAAGATCTCTCTGTCTGTATGTATTTCCTTCTTTCTCTATAACTCTTTCAAATAAATAATTAAATAAATCTTTAAAAAATAAATTCTTCTCTAATCTTCCTTAAACCCTAGACTGTAGCTGTTAAGTTGCTACACTTAATAAAAATGGGATTGGCTTCCTACCACTATGAGAGAGAACTGAATTACACTCCCATTTCCCAGCTGCAGCTGTTGTGGGCATTTGGGAAGTGAACCACCATTTGGGGCTCTCCCTCTCACTCCATTTCTCTCTCTCTCTCGCTCACTCTCTCTCTCAAGTAAATAAAAAATTTAAAATGCTGATAAGAACAATTTGATCATTGAAATAAATAATGAGTGATAGATATTTGCAAACTCTATATCTGATAAAGGACACATCTAAAAAATATAAAGAACTCCCAAAACTCAATTGTAAGCCACAAGCAATCCAACTAGAGAGCAGTCAGAACTATGAAGAGATGTTGCATCAAACCTCTTTGATACACAGATGGAAAATGAGCCTACAAAAAGACGGACAGCATCATTAGCCTTTAGGCAAATGCAAACCAAAGCCACAATGAGATACTGCTATCACCACACACTATCAGAGTGACCTGCGCAGAGAAAGCACCAAGTGCTGATGGGAATTTAGAGGAATGGTGTCACTTTCCCATGGTGTGGCCACTCCAGGAAGCAACTTGTCAGCTCCCTAGATGTCAAAACACCCCCTTACTCTCACTCAGAGACACCAGGTGGATAAATGCAAACGCATTCAAACATGAACCTGTGCAAGCCTGCTCACAGCAGTTCTGCTTGTAATAGATGAAAGCTGGATACCAAGATGTCTTCAAATTGGGTGAATGGTTAACCCAACTTGGCACATTCGTCCCATGGACTACTACTCAGCTTTATTGCTGAGTGGCTCATTTTCATTCATGAATAAGACATTGATATAACTTGGATGACTTGCCAGGACATTATACTGAGTTGAAAAAAAATCCAGTTTCAAATGGCCAATTTTGTATTCTCTGATTCCGCCTATGTTATACTCTTGAAATGGAAAAAGTATAGAAATGGAGAACAAATTAATGACTGCCTGGGGATTCGGGTTTGTGGTAGGGCAAGGGGCGTGACCCCTTGTAAATTAGCAGCCAAAAGAGGTCTTTCCAGAGCTGGCAGAGTTCTACATCCTGATGGCAAACCTGGAAAAAGGACAGAAGATGCACACACACTGAACCAGGGGCGTGCTCTGGCTTGGACATTGCCCTGTATCGCATTTGCGTCACATAAAACCATTGGGGAAAAAATCTCTCAATGCTATCTGTGCAACTTCCTGAGAATCCATAACTATTTCAAAACAAAGCATTCCAATGACTACATGAAGAATCATAATAACAGATCATAACTCGTAGTACAAGAAAAATACTTCGATGACACTGATAGAAACAAGTGAATGAGCAGATACACAACCAAGGGGCCGGAAAACTGTTTCCTGCAGAACATTGACCAGCATATGTAGGTGAAGTGTCGCAGTTAGAGCATCTCCCAGCAACCCCCGCGGCAACAGCTACTTGGGGCAAGAATTAAAATTGGTGGGCAAAAGGATAATGAGGAAGAAAGTATTTATATCCTCTCAAAGCGTCTTCTCCTAAAAAGACTTGTTTTTCAAAGTGAAAGAGGGAAATTGGGCAACACCACCTTACCCAAGTGAGTTAAGTTTAGCGTCAGCAACACGTCCTGGCTGATGGGATGCCCTGGGTAGGGCGCTTTAGCCATCAAGGCAAAGCTGCACAGCCCGACTCTCTAATTCAGAGGAAATATCATCACACAGACCCCATGGAGGGCACCGGACAGCGTAACCGGCTGCCTCTCGTCTGACACGTGAGGATGGAGGAAACGCAGAGAGACACTGAGAAGTGTTTCCCAGCCACAGGAGACCCAAGAGTGAGTGTCTTACTGCTAGGCTATCACGTGCTCCTTCCTTGAACTTACTGAAGTCCCCTTGTACACACGTGCACACACACACACACACACACACAGACACCAAGAGCATTTATAAAGGAAATTATAAAGCAAAATACCAATGTGACAAATATTGTTAGCTTTTCCTAACTTCTTTGAGTACTTTTGCAATATTTTTTCAATATTTATTTATTTGAGAGACAGAGTTACAGAGAGGCAGAGGGCAAGAGAGAGAGAGAGAGAGAGAGAGAGAGAGATTCTCCATCGCTGGTTCATTTCCCCAAATGGCCACAAAGGCCGGAGCTCGGCCAATCTGATGCCAGGAGCTTCTCTGGGTCTCCCACATGGGTGCAGGGGCCCAAGGACTCGGGCCATCCTCCACTACTTTCCCAGGCCACAAGCAGAGAGTGGGGTTGGAAGTGGAGCAGCCAGGGCTCAAAGTGGTGCCCACAGTGGATGCCAGCACAGCAAGTGGTGACTTTACCTACTACGCCAGAGCCTTGCAATATTTTTTAAGCTGAAAATATTCTTAGAAAGTGTAAAAGACAAAAAATAACAAGGGAAATAGGTAGGACTTCTCACAAATTAGAAATTGTTGGTCCTTATCTAGTTGGCAATTCAGAACATCCTTGTACTGGTTCTCTCATGCGGGCAGCCTTCCCCGGGGTCACAGTGCCTGTCATGAGGGTTAGCTGGGAAAGCTGAGTACTGCCTCCCCCTGGCCTCTCCTAGAACATGGGCTTCTCTCCCCATGGGAGAAAGAGGTCTTTCGGCAGAGCCTGATCTCCTAGTTTTCCTCTCAAAACACACTTTCTTCCCGGAGGAAGCAGAGGGCCCAGGCATACGGAGAGACTGTGTTCCTCCAGTCACAATGCACGTGCAGCTGAAGAGGCCCCAAGCGGAGTCTGGGCCACAGCGGGGAGCCATGTGGGGTCACCTTGGCCAGCTCCTCCCTTAGAAGAACGACAGAGGCCTGTGATGGGTAGGGACCTCCCCTGCCTTGCAGCCAGGGCTCTTGATGGCCACACAGCTCGGGACCAGGAGCCAGAGGCCAGAGGACTGATAGATACCTCTTTGAACTAGTTGGGTGTCCAAGAGCAAAAACCTTAGCAGCTGCAGCTCCCAATTTCCTCGCCCAAAGAGAGGGACCCTTAACTCTTGCTTCCCCTCCTCTCTGAGGAGGCTTGGGGCACCTGGGGAGTGGACGGGTTCTCAAGTTGTGCCCCAAGTTTTTCAATGGGCAGGGCTATGTGCTGGGAAAACAAAAGTTCCAGGGATGTCAGAAGTCATTTGGGGGCCCCTTCCGGGGACCAATAGAGTCGCAGCTGCTCCACTTCTGATCCAGTTCCCTGCTAAGGCACCTGGGAAAGCAGTGGAGGATGACCCAAGTGCTGGGACCCCTGTCACCCACGTGAGAGACCCAGATGAAGCTCCTGGGCTGCTGGCTCCTGGCACCTGGCTCCTGGCTTCAGCCTGGCCCAGCCCTGGTTGGTGTGGCCATTTGGGGAGTGAACCAGCAGATGAAGACTTCTCTCTTTGCCTCTGTCTCTCCCTCTGTATAACTCCATCTTTTAAATAATAAATAAATAAATATTGATTGCCTGCCCTCTCACCTGCTTACCCATCCATTCATCCACCCCGCGTCCATCCAGCTACTCCTTTATCCATCCAATGTTTATTTGCCTACCCAACTCCCTCCCTTCCTCTCTCCTCCCTCCCTCCCTTCCTTCCTCATTCCATCTACCCATGTATCTATTCAACGTGTATCCCTTTATCCTCTCCATCTTTAATCCTGATATCAGCCAGCCAGCCAACATCCATCCATCCCTCTCTTTGTCTATCCTTTCTCTCATTCACCAAATGGTATGTTGAGCACTAGCTGATTCCAGACAATAGATGAGATTCTGAAATTCAATGATGAATAAACCCAAATCATGGCCATAGCTCCCAGTAGAAAGAATAGTGTGTACACGAAATCAATACACTAGGAGCTGCTAAGAAGAATGTACAAGGGTGTTTCAAATAGTCCATGGAAAATAAAATTGAAGAAGTTTGCTTTGGTGTAAAAGAAGTTATGCAATCAAGCTGTCATTTTTTCCATGAACTTTTTGAAGATTCTGTATGCATGGACTTTTTTTTTTTTTTTGCACCAAAATTGATGTCCACACATGCAGGGCCTGCGCACCAGGTAATCAGTGTTGGCTCAGCATCTCAGCAGCTCCCTCGCTGTGTGAGTGACAGCGAGAAGGGGCTCTTCTTCGCTACCCTACTCTGCAAATGTGGAAGAAGTGAGGTAAAACAACCTCCATGTTCCTCCCGGCTCCTACGTTCTCTGGGGGACCAGCACCCATGTGCATGCACTTGGTGCTCTGGGTCTCCCCCAGCGTAGCCACGGCTGGACATCGCACCATTGAGTGACACAACTCCTATTTCCTGGCATGCTTCCCCTCCTGGGTCCCCAGGAAGGGAAGGCCCCTGGAAGACATCAGCCATGATCAGTCGATCCTGCTCTATCGCTCCCCAAACCGTGCTGCTTCGGGGTGAGGAGCTGAGCACACCCGAGGCTGGCAGCTGGGAGCAGGGCCTGGAGGGACCAGGCTGTGCTGGCACGGGGGCTTTGGGGGACAATGAGCAACAGCCAGAGGTCTCAGAGCTGGAGGGCAGGGCTCTCCAGGAGACCAAGAGGCCATTTAAGGTGACAAGGGACGCTGCCAGGGATAGTATTTACAGATTGCACAGTTGTGCCAGAGGCCTGCCTGGGGCTTGGGGATGCTGGTTTGGGATTTGAGCTTTATCTCCTGGTATTTATTTTAAACCTGACTACCTGCTGAGGCAGCAAATGAAAGTTACACAAATCCTCCATCAGTAGCTGATGTAGCCTCTGCCGTGGGCACCTGCCCGCCTGCCCACCGGGCAAGGCCTCCTATCTGACACCTGTCTGTACTACTTCATCTTCTTAGGCTACCAGTGTATTACCACCGAGCTAGCCAGTCCTGCCTCTTGAGGGGCCCCAAGACGGGCCACCCAGCTATAGCTGGTTTCTGTCTGAGTGTGCCCTGCTGGGCCTCTAACTGCCAGCCCAGAGCTGTGAGCTCCCACCTCTTCCCTCTCCCAGCCAGTGATGTGCTGGGCTCCAGGCAGACCTTCCTACAGGGAGGGCCTGACCCTTCCTTGTGCCCAGGAAAGCAGCCTTCGGGCACAGTGGTTCCCAGCACTTGGGGAGCACTTGCCAGAGCTGGCCCGGCCTGCCTCCCCTTGCACTATTCTGACACCCGCACCCCACCAGGGCACTTCAACATGTTTGTGGAAACGGAATTGAATGAGGAGTTTGTTTTGGTGCAAAACATTTTTGAAAACAGCTCATAATTTTCTCGTCGTGTGCTTTCTCTATGAACTTTTGGGAGGCCCTCAAAGCCCCGCCTATGATGGTTAGCACTGGGCAGCCACGCAGCTGGGCGAGGGCCCCTAGAGACTCAGCCAAACACAAATCCAGGTGTGGCCCCGGGGCATTTGGGGGATATGGTGAACCCCAGCAGCCGCGTGGCTGTAAGATGAGCTTGGTCCTCTCCAGCCTGGTGGGGCTGGCACCCAGTTGTAGGCTTTAGGAGGAAGATTTTTTTTGTATATTCTGCACAAAGCAATGGCTACCAGTGCAACAGACTTTGAAGGTTAATCAGCACTAACATTTTCTCCATTATCTCTGAGTCTAAGACGAATCAACAAGACAAAAGCTACGCCCTGACGTGTAGAACTTTCCAGCTCCCGTGGAGTAAGTGCTGTCACCACAGCTGGCTTCAGGCCCCCAGCATGAGTCACTGCACATCACAGAAAGCGTTTCTTCCATAGCTACAACAGATGCCAGCCAGCTCAGGAGCACAAAGTGCACTAAAACATTTAGGCAGTTCTAAGTCGTCAGTGTCCATGAGCTTTGCTTTTGATTTCACTTATTTAATCAGATTGGCCTAATTACAATTTGACTCACTATTTATTTTCATTTTATTCTTGTAAGGCAGAGAGATAGAGGGGAAACTTCCACCCCCTGGTCCACTCCCCTAGTTGACTGCAACAGCCAGAGCTGGGCTAGGCCAAAGCCAGGAGCCAGGCAGGGCCTGAGTCTGCCTCTCCCGCATGGGTGCCAGAGATCCAAGCACTTGAGGCAACATCTCCCAGGTGCATGTTAACAAGAAGCTGAATAAGAACAAGTAGCTGGGACTTGAACCAGGAACTCCCATACACGATATGGGCTTCTCAAGCAATGATTTAACCGCTAAGCCAAGCACCTGTCCCCTAATTTTTGAAACAGTAAAAGTTTGACAATCAGCCCACAAAATTCCTGAAAGTTACCCATCAGCTCCCAAACCTCTATCTCCAGCACACCATCAGAGGAAACACTCGAATGCCTCCTCTTCCATGAGGGCTCCCATGACCTCCCGTGGGCTGTCTGCTGCTTACTCCCCAAAAGAACCTCCGCGCACCTGCTGTGTTGTCACTATTTACTTCCACGCTTGTCTCTGCGGGAGACTATACACTGAGGACTCGGAGTGCAAGCCATATGTAGCTCATTTGCCTTGAACGCCCACGGCATCCAGCTCAGGGTGCTCAGAGAAGTGTATTGTTCAATGCATACGGCAGGGATTTTCCAGCTGCGTTCCCCAAGGGCACCAGCTTGCAGAGCTGCATCTGAAGTTCTCAGAGGCGGGTAGGGAAGCTGAGTGGGTGGAGTTCCAAAAGGGAGAACCAGGTACCAATGGAAAATGAGAAAGAACTCCTAGACGTTAGGATTGTTGTTATCAAATATTGTATTCAAAGGTTGCAATACAGAGTTTTAAAAAGGTTCCCATGGCTGGTGCTGTGGAATAGCAGGTAAAGCCGCCGCCTGCAGTGCTGGCATCCTACATGGGAGTCCTGGCTGCTCCACTTCCGATCCAGCTCTCTGCTGCGGCCTGAGAAAGCAGTAGAAGATGGCCTAGGTTCTTGGGCCCCTGCACCCCTGTGGGAGACCCAGGAGAAGGTCCTGGCTCCTGGCTTCGGATCAGTGCAGCTCCAGCCATTGAAGCCAATTGAGTAAACCAGTGGATGGAAGACCTCTCTCCCTCGCTCTCTCTCTTTCTCTAACTCTCTCTCTCTCCCTCTCCTTCTCTGTGTAACTCTGACTTTCAAATAAATAAATAAATCTTTAAAAAAGAAAATGCTCCCAGAACATGGAGCAAATGGCATGTAATATGAGAAAAAAATATTCAAACAAGATTCATTCAGAAGGTTCCACGTCCATCCAACAGTAGGAATTTCAGACAAACAAAAACAATGGAAGAAAGGGAATTAGTGCAAAAAATAAGTGTATTTTTTCATCTCTGGGGACACTGAGTCTTTACACTGAGAGGGCCAAGAGAAAGCCCAACAGACAGAGAATTGGGCAAATTAAGAATATCTAAGATTAACGAAGATCTGGCACATTTCTCGGGAAATCGGACTGTTCACGGCCTTGAACTTGTTTGACCAACAGATACGCAGCCATCAGACTCACGGCATAATCCTGGACAGAAACAAAACAGGCCAGAAAGGTAGCAGCCGACACTCACGAGACAGCACACCATGTGGGCATGGCTGCTGGCCTCCAAGCACTCTGTAAACTGGCTGATCCTCACACAGGCCACAAGGCAGGCACTGCTTTGGTCTTGGTGTGTTGATGGACGACCAAGGTACAAGAACGTGAAAGGACTTCGCTGGCTCTAGCAAATGCAAAGATTTGAACCCGGCCGTGGCAGCCGGAGACCAGGCCTCACTACCCGTCCATCTCCAAGTGCCAGAGGCAGACGGCCTGGGACCTAGAGTTCTGCAGCCAGCCGCATCGTCAAGCGGGAGCCAGAAACAGCTAAAAGAACACGCACATTCAGATAGTTAAGGACTCAGAGGTTTACGGCCCATGCTTCCTTTCTGAGAAGGATTTCTACTTTATTAATTTAAAAAGCAGTGTGACAGAGAGAGAGAGGCACACACACAGACACACACACAGATATCTTCATCTTGGGGCTCTGCTCCCCAAATGGTTGCAATAGCCAGGCCTGCGTCATTCTGCAGCCAGGAGCCAGGAGCTTCCAGGTCTCCCATGTGAGTGCAGGGGCCCTAGCACTTGGGCCGTCCTCTGCTGCTTTCCCAGGAGCATTAGCAGGGAGCTGGGTCAGAAGCCGAGCAGCGGAGACTGGAACTAACACTCATATGAGATGCCTGCCTCACAAGTATGGCAGCTTAAACACCTGTGTCACAATGCTGGCCCTCTGAGAAGTTACTTAAATACTCATTTTAGTGATACTGATTTGGAAGTCCTGAAGGATAAAGTTATGGGGTGAAGATTGGTAGAATTAAGTCAGGAATTTAATGTAAAGCAATTCCAGATTGATCTGTATACAGTTGCCCCGGAAAACCTTCCAGACAAATAAGAGCAGAGAATCAGGAACCAAAGTAGAATGAAATCAGAAAGAAACTAACACATCCCTGTGTGTGTGTGTGTATGGAGATACATTCCAGTGTGTGTGTGAGTGTGTGTGTGTGGAGATACATTCCAGTGTGTGTGTGTATATGTGTGTATGTATATGTGTGTATATGGAGACACATTCCAGTGTGTGTGTGTGTGTATGTATGTGTGAATGTGTGTATGTCTGTGTGTATGTGTGCATGCAAGTGTGTGTGCATGGAGATACATTGCAGTGTGCGCATGTGTGTATGTGTGTGTGCATGTATATGTGTGTGTATGTGTATCTGTGTGTATGGAGATATATTCCAGTGTGTGTCTGTGTGTCTGTGTGTGTGGAGATACAGTCCAGTGTGTGCTTATGTGTGTGTGTGTGTGTGTGTGTGTGTGTGCAGGCTGGAAGATTTTATGAATATGGTGAAGAGGTCTATGCTTATCTTCCCCAAACAAAGCAGACAGAACACAAGGGGAAGGGGAGAAGAACAAAACTTCGACCAGAAATTAATTGTTCAAGTAGGAAGCCAAGTAACATCTGACAAGACCTGGAAGAAGCGGCAGAGGAAGAAGGGAAAATCCATGCGCTGCTGCCGCGGAGCCTCTTCCTGTGAGCGGCACGGAAGTCCTGGCGCTGTGGCCCTGGAGGAGGCGCGGAGACCGCGCAGTGCACCCCTGCATCACGGGGGGCAGGCGCGCGTCCCGAGCACGGCGCCAACACCCAGCCTTGGGCCTGTACAGAAGAAATAGGAAAGGCTGGACGGCAAGTCCCCAACAGGAGCAAAGGGAGCATCCTTGAGGAGAGAAACAGAGAGAGAAGCAAGGAAAGAGGAGGCATCGCAGGACAGAGGAGGGAGGGAGGCATAGACATGCTAATACCTTCACTGCACCAGATGGCCCCAGCTAGACATACAGCACCTAAATGCACTGTTAGGTAACAGAGAACCTAAGCTAGGACAAAACGAGGTGAGGCTGGGCAGGGGCTTGAGGTGGAGCGTCCGAGCCCAGCACAGCTGCGGAAGCAGAGAGTGAGCTGACCACACATCCTGATTCCCCGAGAGGCCCACGTTACACCTGTCGTCTTGTGTAACTACGGCTCGGATCCCTTTTCCCTTTCAACAGTTTCCTGGTTGGAGGATTAATGATATGCCACCTTATCTAAAACGGATAAAAATATCAGTATAAACACATGACATGGAAAAACCATCAAAGGAAGTAAAACAGAAACTCTTAAAAGTGAGTGTTTTATGGGGAAGTGGAGAGAGGGCCGCAGCTCATCCCAGGTCAAATGCTGGCCTTTGGGGCTGCTGGGGGCCAGTGAGTAGTCATTCCATATATTTGATTTTGTTCAAGCAGTGTGCGTTTTGAGGTTGACTAGATTCTTACAAATTAATAATTAAAACTATTTAAAAAAAAAAAAAACCAGTTGCAGGGGTGCTGAATGATGTCCAGAGCTCTTACTGGCTTGGAGGCTTCCTGAGGTTTTAGGGCAGGATTGGGGAGCAGAGTTTCCCCTGGGACCCCCCCCCCCACCCGGACTCTTCTGGATACAGTGGGAAGTGAAGAATTCAATAGCTGGTTCTTGGCAGATTGGCCTGGGAAGGGAAAAAAAAAAAAACCACCTTTTCCTGGTATCCCTAAGGAACAGCCAGGCTAAGAGCTTCTGCATCTGGTGAGGGAGCCCTGGGCTCCCCAGGGTGAGGAACTCAGGCTGGCAGGGGATTAGGGGGGTGAGAATCACCCCACCACACTCACAGCTCGGGGAACTGGCCCACCGCCCAGTGAGGGACAGTGTCTTGTCCAGACTGGGGAGGCCACTCACGGCCTCCTGGGGCCACCACCAGGACCCTCTGACCCCCAGCCTCGCGCTCACTTCACACTGGCAGCGCCCAGGGCCGTGGCACGGGAAAGGCAGCCACACAGGTACAGGGGTGTGCCGAGTGCCAGACCCCGGAATCAGAATTTCTGCAGACAGGATTTCAGGAGGTGTGTTTCAACCAATGCCCCCGGCAGTTTTTAAGCCTGCAAACAGTTGAGAGCCACAGTCTCTAGAAAGAGCCAACCCCACCTACCTCAGGACCTTTGCCCCTGCGGCTTCCTCTGTTTGGTTAACCGCCCCACCTGCTCTCCCTCCTAAGTCCACACTTCCCCTGGGGAGCCTGTTGATTCTTGAGATAAGGAAAACTCTTCCCACTGCACACTTTTTTACACAACAGACTTTTCCTCTGATGCCATTACAATGGGAACTTACAAAACAATGTGTTCAATGTTCTCTTTAACCTTTAACGTCTGCACTTTGAGCACCAGGCCTGGCACCCATCAGGGGTTAAACAAGCAGCCCCGTGACAGAAGAGAGGAACAGAGGCAGGATTCAACCCAGACCTGTGTGACCCCAAATCTCCTTAAATCTCCACGTTGAACGGCTTCTGAAAAAACGATGAGGCAAAGCAGACATAGGAATGCTGGCCATTTGCTCAGTCTCCAGGCCCCTAAGCACTCTGCTTCCGCACATTGGCGTGGATAGCCTGTAATCAAGGGGGCCGGTGAGAGCTTGGATCTTCCACAGCAGATTAGCAAGGCAGAGACAGACCTGAGACCCAGGCCTGCCAGCTAGCGCACACAGGCCCAAAGAGCGAGACGGCCCCCAGGAGCCCAGTGCAGCCCTCGACTCTGACGCCACCTGGAAGGAAAGCTTCCTCTGAACCAAGGTGGCGATCATCGTAACAACCCACTGTGCTTCCGGTCAGAGACGGGCAAACCAGCATCAGCCAGGAATGCGGCCAGGGGGGTGGCAATGCGGTTAAACTGCCCCACACCGTACCAGCACCATGCATCAGAGCTCCCATTCAACTTCTGGCTTCTCTGTTTCTGGTTCAGCTCCCTGCTAATGCACCTGGGAAGCAGCAGAGGATGGCCCCTAAGTTGGACCCCTGTGACCCATGGGGAAGGCCAAGATGGAGTTCTGGGCTCCTGGCATAGGCCTGACTCAGCCCCAGCCACTGAGGCCATCTGGGGAGTGAGCTAGCTGTCGAAGCATGCTCTCCTCTCTCTCTCTCTCTCTCTCTCTCTCTCTCTCTCTCTCTCTCTCTCTCTCCCTTTCAAATAAATAAAATAAATATTTTTAAAAATAAATAAATAAGATTCCACCAAGTCAGCAGGCCCACTCCGGCCCACCTGCTAATTCCCAAGCAGGTTACAGAACACACTGGGATTCGCTCCAAAGTTTTCTCTAGCCCAGGTCTGGCATGGTAGCCTGAGTCCAGCCCTGCCACAGGCCAGCCATGGAATAGGGAAGTGCCTATCAAATGCTAGTGTGTGTCACAAAGAGACTGTGAGACTGAAATCAGGAGAGGAGGAGAGGGGAAGAGAAAAGTTTGGAACATTCCATCACCAGTGTCCTGGCCCCTCTTCTGTCCTGGGCTTTGTTTGCTCCCACTCTTTCAATATTTGAACTGTTTTTACAGCTCTGCAAGTTAGAGAAAACGGATTATCCGTGTACATACCAATTACATGCCCTGCGATGCAATGGATTCTTGCCAGCAGGTTGTTGCCAGCTTTGCATCTGTTCGCAAATCTACCTCAAATTCCAGGTGACCTGTGCATGTTTCTTGTGTTCTTGGCACCGTCCTTTGCATTGCTTGTAACATCTTAGTGGTTTCCGCACTTTTTAATGAGTACAATAAAATCACCAACCTGGGTTCATCTTATATCCATGTGAGAGTCAATGTTTATACCATCTTTGAATAATTCCACGTGTGCATACAAATCTTGGGTCTCATGAAGGTACAGATTTTGATTCAAGGTCAGGGTCACCTCTCCTGAAGGTCATGTCTTGCCCCTTCTTTGTTAAACGCTTCCTGTGATGTTTTGCCTTGAATGGGTGATAAGATGTGTCTGTGGCTACCCTGTTATCTCCCCTTTAGATCTGATCCATGAGCACCAGACGGGTGTCAGGGCTTTGAGATTATTATTGGTGAAATCATGTATAACAGGACTTTTTGTTGTTGAATGAGGATGCTACTAGAAACTGGCCCATCCTGGCCCAGGATCCCAGCCCCTCTCCAGGGTTCCCCAACCCAATCCCACAGGTTGGCTGCACCTTGCATGCATGTCCATGCCCCCACAGGCTCACATGCTTCTGACTCTGAGCTGAGCCCAAGATGGAGGCCAGAGAGATGGGAGGGGCCGTCCATGACCAGATAGGGGTCCCTTCAGCCTGGGCTTGAGTGCCCTCAGCAGCAGGGATGGGCACTCACTATGCCCAGGAGCTCTACCCCCAGCTGACCAGAGACAGTGCCCTGAGGGATCTCTTGGGAGCCCCTTGGCCTGTATCCAGGGCAGAAGGAACAGTATCTGGACAAAGCTCCAACCCTCCCCTCCCCTGCACCTAAGTGAGGCACTTTCTCTCCAAGCCTCCATTTTTTTAAAAGCATGTACAACTCTTAATTTTTTTCATTTACTTATTTTTGTTTTATGTAAACTGCAGAGAGAGAAACAAAGCCATAAAGAAAGATTTTCCAGCTACTTGGTTACTCCCTAAATGCCCAGGATGACCAGGACTGAGCCAGGCTGAAGCCAGGAGCCCAGAACTCAATCTGGGTCTCCCACATGGGTGGCAGGGGTCCAAAAACCAGAGCCATCACCAGCTGCCTTCCAGGGTGTGCGTCAGCCGGAAGCCGAAACGAGAAACAGAGCTAGGGTTGAAACCAGTGTGAGCTGCAGTGCCAAAATCCAGCCCAAGCCTCAGTCTCTCCATCCACACAAGGGGCACAGCACATTGCAGGGGGTGAGGCTGAGAGGGCAGGGTGCCCGTGGGTACCCGGCAGAGTTCCTGCCAGCCACGAGGCCACTCTTCCGGCTCTGCACTGCCGGCCTGTTCTCCCCAGGGAGCTCCTGGCAGAGTCGGGTGCATTTGTCCTCACTTGGTCTTGTCTATCCTCCTCCGAGAGGCCAGGGACCTTGTCTGTTCAAGGCTGTGTTGCTGCCTCCAGATCTGTTCCCTGCACGTGGCTGGTGCTCAGGGGAAGCACAAGGGAACTGACCCTTCCTGTGTTTACAGGGTTGGGGCGGAACAGAGCAGAGGAGAAAGGGACTGGGGACTGTCACAGCCTCAGCTGCTCCTGCAGACAGCCCTTCATCCGCTCAGCAAATGAGAGCACGGAGGCTGCCGCCTGTGCCCCTGCCTCTTCTTCTGCATCCCTTCGGGCCCACGGGTGCCCCTGTAGAGTCGGGAACTTGACCTTCCAGCCCCTCTTCTTCCCATCTCCCTGCCCATCCCCACCCTGCAGCCTCCTTAAGTTAAGCCCCAGAGATCTCTCAACCCTGCAAGAATGTGTTGATAAGGCTGGAATTCCGGGCATCTGGCCCCCAGGCTCCCGCAGACCAGGCCTGTGGCATGTTTAGGAGGCTGCAGATTTATCCCCTGTACCTAGAGGCTTCTTCTCTGTTCTGGAAGACTACTGGGCCTGAGACTGAGAAGGATGGGGCCCGGGGGGCGTCTGCAGGGGTCTCAGGAACAGGCAAAGTAGGGAGGTCCCGGGCGGGCGCTGGCAGCTCCACCGCTCTCCTCTGCCAGCCGCCGCCTCTCCAGGCTTGTCGTTGGCGTCTTGGTCATTAGCATCATGTAGCAGGGCTGGCAGTGAGCAAATAATGCAGCCAGGGTGTGGGGCAGGCTGAGGTGCACTAGGGAGGTGCTGTAAGATCTTGCCCATGTAGTTTCACGGGCTATCAGTCCCTTTCTTCCCAGATGAGGAGAGTGAGCCCTAACAGGGCTCACAGATTCTCCTGCACTCGCTCAGGCAGCGACTTGTGGGAGGCGCTTGAAGATACTCAGGAGCGGTCTCTGCCCCCAATTCTTCACATTCAGAAAAAGGCATCTAGGTCAGCCTCAGGATGTGCTGGTCCTCGCTCAGGACACTGAACCGGCGCCTGCCCCGCCCACCTGCTGCTCACCCTGCTCATCAGGGGACTGCACTGGGGAGAGGGTGGGGAAGCCCCAGGGCTGTGGACCAGTGACTGGGCAGCTTCCCCAGCTCTCCGCTCTGGCCATGGAGACAGCACCCTGGGGTCTGCCTCAGACCGGCCACACTACAGCTGTCAGAACTCACCGAGACACATCCAGTGACACAGACACAGAGAGACGTGCTCTCCCCACACGCGCCCCCATGGGCTTGACCTGCATTAACTCATCCGATCCCCGCTACGCACTCCTGGGACATTTGTGCCATCGGTATTTCCCTTTCACAGATGAGAAGACGGAGGCACAGCCTACGTGTACGTGGAGTTTGGATGAACCAGGCTGTACAAGAGTCCACAGCTGCTCTTCAATTCCCAGCCTGCTAACGACCACCCACCCACCCAGCCACCAGCCACCATCCACCATCCACCCATCCATTCTACAAACTCTGCGTCCAGGCACCACGCTGAATTCCGCTGAATTCCGGCAGGACACCCATTGTGAACAGTGTGGCACATGATGACACATGAGAAACGAGATGTGCCTTTCCCCAGATATCCACGGGGGACCGATGCAAGACGCCCTCCCCAGGAGAGCAACGCCGAGGAGACTCAAGTCTCCTTCATGGGCTGGTATCTGTGTGTAACCGGCACACATCCTCCCCTGCCCTTTAAATCATCTCTGGGTCACTCACAGCACTTAATGTAAGTGCTGGGTAAGCACCTGCTACTCTGTACAGCTTAGCAGATAATAACGTGAGAAAAATCTGTACATGGCCAGGACGGACATCCTTTTCTCCAAAACATGTTTGACCCAAGGCAGGTTAAATCCTTGGAGGCAAAACCCAGAGATGCAGAGAAGTAGCTGCATGAGACATACGGGCTGCAGGAACACAGAAGACCGGAGGGGGGGCAGTCCAGGAGGGCTTCCTGGAGAGGGCGCTGCCAGGCAGAGAAGGGGCATTTCCCAAAGTGAAACTGGCAGGGGAGGCATCGGGAGGAGGAGTGTGGCGAGTGCGACAAGAGAAGGGCGGCAGTGTCAGGTTGGGATGACGTTATAGGCAGGGCGGACATACCAGTCTCCTCCCCAGTGACAGGCCTTGAAGGAGCTGAGTGGGGGCTGGCTGGTCTGGATGTTTTTATTAAAAGCTAATTGACACAAGATTCAAAGCACATGAAAGTCACAGGATGAAAAGTTTCCTTCAGGTTCTCTCCTCATCTCTGGTTTTAAACGTCCTTCCAGACATCTCTATTTTACGCTTACGTAAGCTAATTATCCGTCTGCTTGTCCATCTAGCTCTACCTCCATTTTTAGCCTCAGAGGTCGCACACTATTCCTCTCTGAACCTTTTTCTCCCTCTAAGAATACATCTCAGAGACCGGCGCTGTGGTGCAGCGGGGAAAGCCCCAGGCTGCCGTGCTGGCATCCCATGTGGGCACCTGTTCAAGTCCTGGCTGCTCCACTTCCAATCCTGCTCTCTGCTATGGCCTTGGAAAGCAGTAGAAGATGGCCCAAGTCCTTGGGCGCCTGCACCCACGTGGGAGACCCAGAACAAGCTCCTGACTCCTAGCTTCAGATGAGCACAGCTCCAGCCATTGCAGTCAATTGAGGAGTGAAGCAGCGGATGGAAGACCTCTCTCTCTCTCTCTCTCTCTCTCTGCCTCTTCTCTTCTCTGTGTAACTCTGACTTTCAAATAAATAAATAAATCTTTAAAAAAGAGAGAGAGAGAAAGACAGGGACTCATAAAAAAATTAACACTCGTATTTATGATGCCAGTGATCACCCGAGGCTCTTGCCATGTGCTGCCAAGGCTATGGAAGCCTTTTGTGACCACAGAATCCATCAGTATTTTGACACGGCCATAAGCAAAATGGAAGTTCTCTCCTTCCTTCGGAGAAAAGTACATCTTTCTTTGATGGCCCCTTCTTTCCACTGAGGTCTCACAGAGATCCTCCGTGTAGGATATTTTTTGCCACCATATTTGGTTTTCCATGCCTGAGATGCTCTCATTGGCCTTTCAGCCAGACCAGGAAGACTTAGGGGCTGATTCTGAGGTCAGAGTGTTATTTACAGCAAATGTCAATCTAGGAGTTTGCTGTGTGGACTGCTTCCCATATTGGACATTCCTTTCTCTTTTTTTTGTTTTGTTTTGTTTTGTTTTTTGTTTTTTGACAGGCAGAGTCAGACAGTGAGAGAGAGACAGAGAAAAAGGTCTTCCTTCCGTTAGTTCACCCCCAAAATGGTTGCAACGGCTGGCACGCTGCACTGATCCGAAGCCAGGAGCCAGGTGCTTCCTCCTGGTCTCCCATGCGGGTGCAGGGTTCCATGCACTTGGGCCATCCTCCACTGCCTTTCCAGGCCTCAGCAGAGAGCTGGACTGGAAGAGGAGCAACCAGGACAGAACTGGCACCCCGACCGGGACTAGAACCTGGAGTACCAGTGCTGCAGGCAGAGGATTAGCCTAGTGAGCCGCGGCAACGGCCTCCTTTCTTTTTAATTGTATTATTATTACCAGGCAGTTGATGTTATTTATTTGATCACTTTTACACTTAAACCTATCTAAATGTTGACTTTAACACTTAATATGATCATTTGAACAATTAAGATGGCATTTATACCACTGATTTCAATGGGTTTGAGGTCCCATGACATGTTTTTAGGCTGTACCCCTAGTCTATAGGACTGTATGCAGACTATACTGCTTTAGAGTTATAGACTACCTCCTCCCTCTCTTATCGCCCTCTTATTTTTTACTGGGATCTTTTCCCAATTGACTTAATATACATATGATTAACTCTATGTTACATAAAGAGTTCAACATATAATATGAAGATAAAAAAGAAAAAGAAAGAAATTTAAAAAGGAAATACAAAATAAAAAGTAACAATAAAAAAACTGTCACTTGGGGCCGGTGCCATGGCTCACTTCGTTAATCCTCCGCCTGCGGCACCGGCATCCCATATGGGCACTAGGTTCTAGTCCTGGTTGTTCCTCTTCCAGTCCAGCTGTCTGCTGTGGTGCTGGGAACACAGTGGAGGATGGCCCAAGTGCTTGGACCCCTGCACCCGCGTGAGAGACCAGGAGAGGCACCTGGCTCCTGGCTTTGGATTTGCGAAGCACCAGCCGTAGTGGCCATCTGGGGGGTGAACCAACGGAAGGAAGACCCTTCTCTTTGTCTATAACTCTACCTGTAAAAAAAAAAAAAAACTGTCCCTTGATAGTCAGAACAGGGACTATTCAAGTCATTGATTCTAAAAGTGTCAATTTCACTTCTATAGCTTTCATTTTAGGCAAGAACATATGGTATTTATCTCTTTGGAACTGGGTTATTTCACTAAGTATGAAGTTTTCCAGCTTGCTCCATTTTGTTACAAATGACAGGATTTCATGCTGTTTTTTACTGCTGTGTAGTATTCCATTGTGTACATATCCCACAATTTCTTTATCCAGTCTTTGGTTGATGGGCATTTAGGTGGATTCCATGTCTTAACTATTGTGAATAGCTGCAATAAATATGGAGGTGCAGATAGCTCTTTTGTTTACTGATTTCATTTCCCATTGGTTAATTCCCAGGAGTGGGATGGCTGGGTCATATGGTGGGTCTATATTCAGATTTTTGAGGTATCTCCATATTGTCTTCCATAGTGGCTTTACTTTAACAGTTTACATTCCCACCAATAGTGGGTTAGATGAATAGACCAATGGACCTCCTGAAATCACTCCAAACATCTACAACCAACTTGTATTTGACAAATGAGCAAAAATCAATCCCTGGAGCAGGGACAGTCTCTTCAACAAATGGTGCTGGGGAAACTGGATGTCCACATGTAGAAGTATGAAGCAAGACCTCTACCTTACACCCTACACAAAAATCCACTCAACATGGGTTAAAGATCTAAATCTATGCATGACACCTTCAAATGATTAGAGAACATTGGGGAAACCCTGCAAGACATTGGCACAGGCAAAGAATTCCTAGAAAAGACCCCAGAGGCACAGGTAGTCAAAGCCAAAATGAACAAACAGGATTACCTCAGATTGAGAAGTTTCTGTACAGCAAAAGAAACAGTCAGTGAAGTGAAGAGGCAACCGACAGAATGGGAGAAATTATTTGCAAACTATGCAACTGATAAAGGATTAATCACCAGAATCTATAAAGAGATCAAGAAGCTCCACAACAACAAAACAAACAACCCACTTAAGAGATGGGCCAAGGACTTAAACAGACATTTTTTTTTTTAAATTTTTTTGACAGGCAGAGTGGACAGTGAGAGAGAGAGACAGAGAGAAAGGTCTTCCTTTTGCCGTTGGTTCACCCTCCAATGGCCGCCACGGCCGGCGCACTGTGCTGATCCGAAGGCAGGAGCCAGGTACTTCTCCTGGTCTCCCATGGGGTGCAGGCCCAAGCACTTGGGCCATCCTCCACTGCACTCCCTGGCCACAGCAGAGAGCTGGCCTGGAAGAGGGGCAACCAGGACAGAATCCGGAGCCACGACCGGAACTAGAACCCCGTGTGCCGGCGCCACAAGGAAGAGGATTAGCCTATTGAGCCACGGCGCTGGCTTAAACAGACATTTTTCAAAAGAGGAAATCCAAATGGCCAACTGACACATGAAAAAATCTTCAGGATCACTGTCAGGGAAATGCAAATCAAAACCACAATGAGGTTTCACCTCACCCCAGTTAGAGTGGCTCTCATACAGAAATCAACAAACAACAGATGCTGGCGAGGATGTGGGGAAAGGGCACCCACAATTCTGATTTAATTAGGCTGAGGTGGGGGCTTGGGCCTTGGTGTTTTATAAGCATCCCAGCTGGTGCCAGTGTAAAGATGTGTCCAGGAACCAGGACTAATGCCACCTGGTATCATCCTCACAGCAAGAGCCTGAAACGGGAGTGAGAGGGGCGGCTCGGGGGGGGGGGGGGGGGCAGGGGAGTGGGTAAAGTAGCATTTACTGCAGAGCGATATTGCCTGGCCCTGTGTCAGGATCAGTGCGAGGGCTCTGGAGCTCCTGTCTCATCTGTCGCTTGTGGGGAAAGGTATCAGGATCCTTGTCCCCAGGTGACAAATAGCAAACGCAGTGGGGTGGGCCACGGCCACCTTGAGAGCAGTGACACTATAGTACTGGGAATGCAGCCGCACCCCCACACCCAGCGGGTCCTGACCCCAGGGAGGCCTGAAACGGGACGAGAAGGACGCGCCCACCGGTGCTAACCGTGGGTGCTGTGATTCTTACTCGAGCCTCCAGGCGGTGGAGAGCAATCGCTGGCCCTTTCCTGGAGCACCAGGCTGTGTTCCCGAGCACACCCAGTGGGTGAGCGAGAGAACCAAGGCCACGGCTGCCCAAGTCCCAGGCTGAATAGAAATGAACAGGATCTTTACCTGCAAGGGTGGGGCTCCTGAGCACAGTGAGAAAATGTCCCCAGGCAAAACTTGCTAGGTTGTCTTGCTTTGGTTATCTACACCCTGGAAGAATAGTTGGGATATCCAGAAAAAATAAAAATTAAAAAAAGAAAAACCTGCATTCTCGCCACCCACCTGCAGACAGTGGGAAGTCTGGGCGAGACCATTTTTGGATTCTTTCTATTTCTCTCTGTCAGTATGCACAGAGTTCAGGGTACACATCGTATTCCACCCGTGGATCTACTGCAAGGAGTTGGGTTTTTTTTTAATTGCATGTATTTTTTAAAGATTCCTTTACTTATTTATTTCAGAGTTAGAGTTACAGACATAGAGAGGTAGAGTGGTCTTCCGTCCACTGGTTCACTCCCCAGATGGCTGCAACAGCCAGAGCTGCGTTGATCCGAAGCCAGGAGCCAAGAGCTTCTACCGGGTCCTCCATGCGGTGCAGGGGCCCAGGGACTTGGGCCATCCTCTACTGCTTTCCCAGGCCACAGAGCTGGATTGGAAGGGGGACAGCCAGGAATAGAACCGGTGCCCATGTGGGATGCTGGCACCGCAGGCGGAGGATTAACCTACTATGCCACAGCGCAGCCCATGGTTTTTTTGTTTTTTATCGGAAACGCAGAAAGAGAAATAGAGACACAGACTGAAGGCTCCCATCAGCTGGCTCATTCCCCAGATGGCCACAACAGCAAAGGTAGGGCTGAGCCGTCCCTGCTGTCTCCAGGGATCTGCACTGGTGGGGAGTTACAGCCGGGAGCCAGAGTAGAGTCATACCCCCGCACTCCAGTACAGCATGCGGCGTCTGAACCGGCGTCCCGACCAACAGATGCACACGCTGCAACCTCCTATGCAAAAAAGTTTTGATTGATATATTTTCCTTTTATTTGAAAGGCTGATAGAGAGAACTCCCATTGGCCGGTTCTCTCCACACGTGCCTACAACAGCCAGGACATCAGCCTGGCTCTCCCACTCGGGTGGTCCAAGTGCCTGAACCATCATCTGCTGCCTCCCAGGGTGTTCGTTCTCAGGAAATTGGAATCGGAAGTGGAGCTGGGACTCCAACTCACACTCTAGTACAGAATGTGGCCAGAGCACCCACCAAATGCCTTCCCTACAACCTCCTTTCTTTTTTTAAAAAAGATTTATTTATTTATTTATTTATTTATTTGAAAACCAGAGTAACACAGAGAGAGAAAAGGCAGAGAGAGAGAGAGAGGTCTTCCATCCGCTGGTTCACTCCCTAGTTGGCTGCAACACCCGGAGCTGTGCAGATCCGAAGCCAGGAGTCAGGAGCTTCCTCCAGGTCTTCCATGCAGGTGCAGGGGCCCAAGGACTTGGGCCATCTTCTACTTCTTACCCAGGCCATAGCAGAGAGCCGGATTGGAAGAGGAGCAGCCAGGACTTGAACTGGCGCCCATATGGGACGCCGGCACTGCTGGCAGCGGCTTTACCGGCTTTGCCACAGCGACGGCCCCTACCTCCTTTCTAAACTCAATCACATGTCATGTTCGTGCCAAGACACAGAGCACCCCCCACCCCATCTGCTCTGGAGTCGCTGTAGATGTACGATGAACTGCAGAATATTCAGCCCCTCTCCTGTGATGGGCCTGGGGTTGTTTCTAAGCACATCTTGTTTTAAATGTCTGGGAGATAAAATTCCAGTATGGTCTTAACGAAACACTCCACAGTGAAAGTTTGTGCTTGGGGACGGGGGAGCTGGCTAGAGTGAATAGTGGTTTCATTTGTGTGTGCACGTGTGGGAGTATGTGTGAGTATCAATGTGGGTTTTCAGGGATGGAATTTGATTTACATAATTTAATGGTTGTTAACCCATAGAGATCCTCTCGCGCGCGCGCACACACACACACACACACACCATTATTTGCAGTTCAGATATGGTTGCAAAAGTACAAAAGTAGCACTGGGCAGAGCCACCTGATGAGGTCACGTGGCCAGCAGCAAAGGTCAGGTGCCCTGTGCCAGCTTGGACCCTGGACATACAGCTTGATCTGAACAAACTGCTGTGAGCAGTGACCACACACGTGCACACACGCGCACACACACACACACACACACACACACACACATGCCCCAGCCCATCTTAGCCTCCCTGTGTGCAAGGTGCCTGACTGATAATGGGATCTGCATGTCCAGGGGCAGGCGTAATTGAATGGCTGAGGGCATTAAGTCCTTGATTAAACTGGCTGTTCATTTGAAGGGACAATTAACCCAGCTAATGTCCCAGGCCAGCCCAGCAGCAAAGTCCCCATCAAAGGACATATTGAGCGGCTAATGAAGTGGCTGCCTCACGTTTACAGAGGAGGGTAGATCTCTGGGGAACCTTCCTGCCCAGGTCAAGCTGGAGCCACAGACACTTCTAAGCAAGGAGACTACGTGTCTAACGAGCCCAACGAGGGGTTGTCTTTGCTTGACTTCGGCTGTGAAAGAGGACATTGCTTCTGGGGAAGGTTTCTCTGGCAGGGGGAACGGCCTCCCCTTCTGACTTTTCACACCTCCATCGGATGGAGTTGCAGCAGCCCTCTGGCAGCCACGTGGGGACTTTAAGGGCGTCACACCTCGGTGGGACCAGACCAGATGAGTGACAGGTCAGCTGCCAAGCATGACTGGGGACCCCAACAGGCTTGCAGAGAGCAAGAGAGGGCAGGAGCAGGTTGGTGGGCAATCCCGGCTCCCACAGGAGCAAGCAGAAGTCACTCGGGCGGCAGGGGTGTGTCTCTGCGCCAGGCACCGGGCTCTGGGATTTGAGGGACTCTCAGAACTGCCTTCCCACAGTACAAGCTGGGGACCGTGACCCAACAACAGAGGAGGGACCAGGCCCGGGGCAAGGCGTGGTTAGGAAGAGGGGGCCGGATTAAAATTCAAAGATTGCTCAGCTCCAAAGTCCTTAGCACCCTCTTTGGGTAAGTTATGCTTACACCAGCCAGCCTGCAGGCCAGCCAGCGTCCATTCTCCCATTTGTTCTCATCACTTGTCCTGTGCCAGGCACTGCAGGAGAAGCCAGGAATAAAACAATGCTCACTGCGCTCCTAGTCCACTGCACGGATGGCACAAGTCCCCCTTGGATAAAGGCTGGTGGCCGCTTTTTAGGTCTTCTCACACTTCCCAGATCTCTGGAAGGCTCTGAGCCATGAGGTCACAGCCCCATGTTGGGTTTGTGTCTTGGCTCGATGCATAGACTGCATCGAGCAAAGTTCTCTCCCTCTCTCTCTCTCCCCCCCACACACACCCCCATCTGTAAAATTGGGATCATAGAGAGCACTTGGAAGGACTGCTGGGAGCACAAAGGGAGACCTTTGTCTTAAGGAGCTTTGCAAGCTCCAGTGTTCAAAGCAAACACCCAGTAGTCGATCCATTCTCTCCATGCATTCTCTCCCTGCATTCACACACCCTCTTGGAGGAAGAGGCTTTCTTGCGATGTGATCAGCAAGCAACTTGGAAAAGCTCGTTTGTCACGCCTAGTAGACTTGCTCCAGGGTGCCTGGTGAGAAATGTCTCTGCGGAGTCTCCAGGGAGCCTGTGAGAAAGCCTGCCTGAAGCCCAGAAGGGTGACAGGGACATGCACCTTGCACATCAGAGCCTTGTCCTTAACACTGGCAGCGGTACCGGAGGGGGGCTGCTGTTGGGACGCGTGTTCTCCAGGTTCTGCTACCGCTGCT
Source organism: Sylvilagus floridanus (assembly GCA_949820135.1). Lineage (NCBI taxonomy): Eukaryota > Metazoa > Chordata > Mammalia > Lagomorpha > Leporidae > Sylvilagus > Sylvilagus floridanus. The sequence continues at coordinate 77,570,075 of OX463239.1, read as the reverse complement.
GCTGTTCAGCAGGAGGGCATCTGAGGCAGTACAGAGCCCCGAACAGCTGTCCCCTGCCTTCTTATAAAATAAAGTCTCATACACACATGCACACACACACACACACACACACACACACCCTTCTATATTTGTGGGTAGTAAGTGACCTTGAAGTGTCCCATGTTCGTGGTCTCCATACATGCGTGTCTGTGGGGACACACCTGTGTACGGATATCTATAGCAGTCTCTGTGGATGGACACATGTCCCTGCAGACGAGTGGCTCAGTCCATGTGAGTGTGCCACTGTGGGGAAGGGACCACTGTTAGCCCATGTCCCCATGCCAGGGGTGCATGTAGGCGGAGACCCTCATGGGCAGGGCGCAGTCCTGCTCTGGCTCCAGAGACTGAGCAGGTGCACAGAGAACGAGGGTGTCTCTGTCAATGCCAAGGTCAAAAGAATCTTATCCCATGAGGGGAACCTCCTGTTGGGTATAGATGCCCAGGCTGACAACCTCCGCATTTGGAAGTCGAAAATACCCATCTTACAATAAGGCAAAGGCTGGTTTTCATTTATCTCTATTAAAGCACTTACAAACGATTCATTGCTTAAAGGAAATAGAAGAGAAAATCATCCCCGAAACCTCATGCCACTATGATTCATCTGATACTGAGGGTTAGGATATCCGGAGCAGGCACCATGGTTTAAAAAAATTGCAGAAATAAATTTTTAATACCAAAGAATCAATAAACTACACTCAGGTTGAGACACGAAGCAGTACATGGAAAGAACTCTGGAGATCAAAGATGTCGAAGGAAGTTGTGTGTATGTGTGTGTGTGTGTGTGTTGTGCATGCATGGGTGTACATCAGTGTGTCGTACATTGTATTGTGCATGTGTGTGCTACACCTGTGTCTGTATGTTGTATCGTGTCTGTGTGTGTACCCCTGTGTGTATATATACGTATATGAACGTTGTACGTGCCTGTGCATCTGTATATATGTGCATATGTGCATGTTGTATGCATTTGTGTGTCTGAGTGAGTGTGTGACCTTAGACATGACACCCTCGCCTTGTCCCCATGCCTGGGCCTCAGTTCCATTTCTTACACAACAAGGAGGAAGAGAGGGGGCCTGGTTCCTGGGGGGGGGGGGGGGGCTGCAGGTGCTCAGTTCTGACCAGTTCCCACTTCTCCCCAGAAGTTCACCCACTGACTCTCCTCCTCCCTGCTCCACACCCTGGTGCGGGCTCCCGAGGAAGGCCTGAGGTCTTTGCCTGTATCCCACATTCATTCGTCTCTGTGTGCTCTGGGACTGGCTCTTCTCTTCCAGGGACTCAGGCAGGAAAGTGAGGTGGCGAGAGACCCCCGCCCCTGGCACTGTCCCTCTCCACAAGCAAGCTCCTGTCCTAGAGGGCTGGTGCACGCTAGAAGATGGTCCAGGGATGGTTACACACACCAAGCCCTCCTTAGAGTCCAACAGCCCAGGGACCAACCTGGCAGTGTCTCAGGCACAGAGCCTGCACAGAGAGAGTACTGCAGACACGCATGCAGCACAGTGGAGCCTCCTGCGCTGCCCCCCACCCATCCTGCCCTGAATGGATACTGGGAGTCCGTGAGCGTGGTCGCCCTCTCCCACTGTCTCCTTGGCTGCAACAACAGCATCACTGGGGGAGCAATTAGAAGTAAGGGTGCCCCGTCCCCAGGTCTAGTGAATCCCAATCTGGGAGTGCAAGGTTCACACACACCTGCAGGCTCTAAGTCCTCCCGATGACGCTAACACACAGTGCAGCTGGCCAGTGCTACATACACACACACCCACACACTCACACACACTCACACACCCACACCCACACACACACTCACACACACACTCACACACACATGCAGACGGGATCTCCTGGAGACCAATTTCAGGTCTCCCACTTGCCGTCTGCTGAGCTCACAACATTTCTGGATGCCCCGGAGCTTCTGATTAGGGAGGGCTGGGTGCACCTGGGAATCTGCATTGACAACTCCCAGCCCCTGGCTCTGATGCAGAAGGGCCTTGGTCCTTCTAAAAAAAAAAAAAACTTGAAAGGGATAGTTATAGACAGAGGGGAGAGACAGGTCTTCCATCTGCTGGTTCACATCCCAAATGGCCACAATGGCTGGAGCTGAGCCAATCTGAAGCCAGGATCCAGGAGCTTCTTCCAGGTCTCCCACAAGGGTGCAGGGGCCCAAGCACTTGGGCCATCTTCTACTGCTTTCCCAGGCCACAGCAGAGAGCAGGATTGGAAGTGGAGCAGCTGGGACTCGAACCAGAGCCCATATGGGATGCTGGTGCCACAGGTGGATGCTTAACCTAATGTGCCACAGTGCCGACCCCCACTCAGGCCTTTTTAACAGCAGCAACTGGAAGGCTTCAGGAGCAGGGCGAGACCTCCTGGCCCCATGCAGACTGCAGATGCTATGAAGTACGAGTGGTCTGTGGTGCGAAACCTGAGCATCCCCCGCGCCTCCTCTCCAATGCTCACACACACAAAACCCATCTGATCCTGTTCCTTTCCTTGTTCAGCGGCTTCCCATGGCCCTGGTGACAAAGACCCTCAACCACACAGCAGCCTGGGAGGGCCCGCAGGTGTAACCAGCCTTGGGGCCTCCCCTGGGCGCCTGGCCCTGGCAGTTGGGCCTCTGCAGGCCGCAGCCACGCCAAACTGCTCCCCGCTCAGAACTCTCACAACCCTTCACCTGCCCAGGTCACTGCGTACTTCCTCCCACAGCTCCCAGAGCCCAGGCCTCCGCCAAAGTGCACCCTGCAGGAAGGTGGCTCCTGGGTGCCGCTGACCCATCAGTCAGCACTGCCATCCACCATGTGCTCAGGAAAGATTCGCAGAGGGAATAAGTGACAGCTCACCAAGTCACACGCTTTGGGTCGCGGCGATTGAGTAGGTTTTCCAGCCTCACTGAGGTGGCAGGCAGGGGACTGTGTCCCTGAGGACATGCGGAGAGTACAGAAGGCCAGCCACCCTGGCCCTGCATGTGTGTATGTGCGCACACATGTAGGAGTGACCTTGGCCCTGAACCTCCTTGTGGCAATCACAGAATGGCTCGTGCGAGTCTGGTTTTTCTCCCTGTTGCAAGGGCCCCTGTGCCAGACACCTGCAGTATGTGGCATTGCTCAGAGCACCCATTAGAAATGGGGGACCGGGAGCCTCAGTTGTCCAGGGTTTGACTAGGAGAGGGCTTGGGGGGGGGGTGGAGAGCGTGGCTCCTGAATTGAATCTAGAAGTCTAGAAGGCCAGGCCAGGCCCTGCCTGCATTGTGCCTCGTTGTCCAAGGTCCCCTGGGAATAACACTGCTGAAGTACTGGCTAGGGAGTGCACGGGCCAGAGCACTGGCTGCAGACACGGTGTGCCCGGCTCCGGCCTTCTCCCAGGGAGTCTCCCCCAGCACCTGCTTCCCCCTCCCTGGCCCTGGCCCTGAGCCCCAGCGCTGCCCGGCACAGGGCCAGGCACACCGCTGATGCTCCTTCCGACACTGCTGGCTTGTCTCGGAACTGGATGCAGGGCCTGCACGTGGAGTCAGCAGTAGGCATCAGCAGTCCGCTTCCCCTGCTGGAGACAGCACCGGCCTGGTGTTTACCCCACAGCACCCTGTGTGTGAGCGTCCAGCCCTGTGGCTCCCAGGGCTGGGGTCTGTGGTGCTTTGCATTGTCCATGGTAGAGAGGGCTGGGCCCAGCGGTGGGAGTGCTGGTGGGGTGCCCCGGGGGACCTGGGTGTGGGCTGGCTCATAGCACCAGCTTGGCAGTGTCGCTGGCCCACGGAAACAGAAGCAGGGTGTGCCTCTCCCCGCCCCGCCACCCCACCACGGTGCTGCAAAGCCTCTTCCGTGGCTTCCTCCTCTTGCCCTAAGCTATGAGCAGTAGATTGGATGAAAATTATCAAGCCTCCTCGTCTAGAATAAATATTCTTGAAATGGAGCAAGTTATAAATAAGCAAGCAGCAATATCCTGCATTATGAATATATAATTTCCATCCTTAATAGCTGACTGGGCCCCAGGGACTGCCTGAAAATGGCCTATCAGCCCTGATATTTTATATTAGAGAAAAAAGGCCCCCAACTTTTGTTTCTTTGCCCATGGAGAGCTCAGTCTCTGGGGGGGGGCAATAACGGGAATGGAAAGTCTCAGGGAACCCGTGTGCCAAACGCAGGGGCTGCATTTTCCAAAGATCTCAGAGGAGGCACGAGTTCACACAGACTCAGGGCGTGGAGGCTGGGAGGGGCAGCCGAGCTGGTCTGGTCCTATCACCCCATCGTCACGGAACAGGAATTGGAGGACCAGAGAGGCAAGGCGACTGACTGGAAGTCACACAGCAGAGCACTGCATTCTAGCAGCCTGTTGAGCCTGCCGGGCCCGCACTGCCTGCCCTCTGTTCCCTCTGCCATGTGGCTGCCCTCAGGCCCGAAGGGAAAGTCTGCAGCCCACAGAACCTTGCCGGGGGACTGCGCCAGCTGGGATGCACCGGTAACATCTTCTCCCTTCATCTCATTTCTCAGGCACAGTGCATCTTCCCTGGTCCCTGGCAGGGTCCAGTCTGGAACACACCACGTTAGATGCCTACTGAGTGCCAAGTGCCAGGTCTAAATCGAACAGCGACTATGCATCACTGCATTTTCAGTCCTTTGCAAGTGCTACCACTGGGGCACTGTCATTGCCATTGTAAGGACGAGTAAGGTGGGGCCAGCCAAGGGGATTAGGCAATTTGTCCAAGCTGCACAGCCAGGCAGGGCAGGGCTGAGGCTGCCCGCTTGCAAGGCCTCCCTCCACTCCTCTCACCACCTCCCGGCCAGGCGACCTGCTTTCTCGGGAGCAGAATAAAACCGGGAAATGAATTCAGCAGCAGGTCCCGAGCGACGGAGCAGAGGCGGAGGGGAGAAGCCAGAGTGCGCGTTAAGATGTAAATGTCCTCTTCTGAGAGTCTCAAGTCTCCAGGTCCGCGCAGAACCGCAAGCCCACGTCTGAGATTCTGACTTGGATGGTATTAGCTGTAATGGCTTCATTTTTTTTAAGCCATTTAATTACTAATCAGCACTGCTATGCAAGCTAATGTGAGGGACCCGCTTTGCATCTCAAGAAAGGGCCTTCCTTGGCGGGCAGCTGAGAAGCCTGCCAGGGGCCCTGAGCCGAGCCACGGGGTCTCTTCCCCATCACAGCCCCCCAGCCCCATGCCCGGCTCCACCCCCAGCCTGCTCTGCTCCTTGACGCTTGTCCCTGAAATCACAGAATCTCAGCATGTCTGAGAGCAGCTATGTTCACGGCTGGCCCTTCACAGCTCCCTTCACAAACGGGAAACTGAGGCACCCAGATGTCCTGGGCCTTGAGGGAGAAGCGAGGGTGGGGCTCCTTTCTCGCTTGTGCCCTGATTTCCAGCACCTAAACTGATCGGCATTCCCAGTGTCAACAGCCAAAAGCTTCCCAACGTGAAAAACCTCATTTTCTGAGCTAATTTGGATCTCCTTTTCATTAAGAACTTGGCAACAATCTTACAGTGAGTGGAAAATTCTCTCAGGTCAAAGAAAGAGCCACAGCCGGGAATCAGGATATCTGTGGGCCCCTGCTGTGCATCTCGGACAAACCGAGGCACCTCTCTGGTCTACGGTTTTCTTCCACTGTCAAGTGACGGGGGTGAGTTGGGAGGGGGGCCTTTTCCAAACACTCATCCATGAACCTCTGTGCCGAGAGCATGTGCTACAAGGTGAAAATATTTGTTTTCCTGGAAAAGCGTGTTTGAAGGCTGTGTGGGCTGAGTTCGGGAAATGCTGGACTCGTGTTTGTCGAGTTCAGTTGCTGCTGTCTGTGTGCTTGTCTCCGTACGAGGGCTGCGTGCATTTACTACAACCCAGCACCGTGTCAGCCTCCAAGAAGCAGCTGCTTGTTCCAGGCACTCTTGTCCATGTCTCTGGGGCACACAAGTTTCCAGGGGCATAGGAGGAGAAGCCCCGGCAGGGACGGGCCCCCTGTCCCCTCTACATCACCCGTGGGGACTTCTGGGGATAAGGGAGGCCACGTCTGAGATGGCCCCTGCGATCCAACTCCACACAAACGTCACCATGCCCTCGTCCAGGGCCACCCTGACACCACGCACCTGGGCCCTCTGCGTGGCCAGGAAGCCTGCGCCCTGCCTCACTGCCCCCCCGGCGCCCTCGGCCCAGCAGCCTCTTCCCGGGAGCCCACCCACCTCGGTCCACCTGTGCTATTGCAGCAGAAGGCACAGGCAGGCCATTGGCAGAGAACACAGATCTGCTTCGTGCACTTCTGGAGGCTGCCATGTCGGGGCCAAGGGGCCTGTAAGGGGGGAGGACTTCCTTGGGGCGCCACCCTTGGGCAGGAGGCAACAGGACAGCGCAGCACGTGTGTGAAAGACAGAGGCAAGGGGGCCAGACGCGTGCTGGTGTGAGGAGCCCACTTCCACTACAACCAACCCACCCCCACTATAACCCACTATAACTAACCCACTCTCATTATAACCTCCCACTATAACTAACTCATCCCCACTATAACCAACCCACCCCCATTATAACTAACCCACCCCCATTATAACCAACCCAACCCCACTATAACTAACCCATTATAACTAACCCACTCTCATTATAACCTCCCACTATAACTAACTCATCCCCACTATAACTAACCCACCCCCACTATAACCAACCCACCCCTACTATAACTAACACACCCCACTATAACTAACCCACCCCCATTATAACAAACCCACACCCACTATAACTAACCCACCCCCACTATAACCAACCCACCCCCACTATAACTAACCCACCCCCATTATAACCAACCCACACCCACTATAACTAACCCACCCCCATTATAACCAACCCACCCCCACTATAACCCACTATAACTAACCCACCCCCATTATAACCAACCCACCCCCACTATAACCCACTATAACTAACCCACTCTCATTATAACCTCCCACTATAACTAACCCACCCCCACTATAACTAACCCACTCGCACTATAACTAACTCACTCCCACCATAACTGAGCCACTCCCATGGCAGCATCCTTAACCCACTGACGGCGGAGCCACCTCCTGCAGGGCCCACCCTTCCGCACGGTTGTGTTGGGGACCAGGCTTCAGACCATAGCTCGCTCTCTCAGCCCTGCGTGGTGAGAAGCCTGCTGAGGGGCACCATCTCTTCGTCTCTGAGCCCTGGAACGAGCCCCAGGCTGAAATCGGAGCAGACGCAAGCCCCGTCTTCGCAACTTCCTTGTCTCGTGGTTCTGGATCAAGCGCCGGACTCTTTCTGCCCTACTTTCCCAGTGCAGAAAAGGGGCGAGATCACGTGCACATGCCTGGCTCTGGGTAAAGATTAAAGGGCCTAACGTCTTGCCTTTCCCAGGTTCCCTAGAAACCAAGGCCTGAGGCAATGGCCTGCGTGCTGCACCTTTTTCCAGGAGCGCATGGCTGGAGAAGCAGGAGTGAGGAGAAGAAAATAGGGCCGGAGAAGGGGAAGCCAACGTGAGAATGCACGTGGGCGCCTGCACCCAGCGGCACCCAGGACGTCGGGCTGCTGGCTCCCATGGAACACCTTTCAGAAGGCTACACAGGCACTGCTTCTGAGGATGGCTGGTGGACTGAGCCAGGGAGAGAAAGGGAGAAGAGATCCGGAGACAGCCAGGATTCTCAAGGGATGAGGCTTGAGGTACTTACTCCTCCCTCTCCCTGGTTGCCCCCCGCAGGGCACAGAGTGGCTGCGGCTGCATTTCAGGTCCCAGCTGCCACCACAGGGGAGTTACCTGTACAGCACCTCGCTGACCCTGCAGTGGGGTGTGCAAAGAACAAGCATCAGAGACCCTGGAAGCCAAGAGGACCTGCTGGTTTAGAAGAGGTGTCTCTCCACGAGCCCCTGCACCAGCCACACCTGCTTCTGTCCTCCCACCCTATCCCACTCCCACCCTGCACTCTGGGGTCTTGGTTTTCTGTGACAGCAGGGATGTCCTCCTGTGTCTCCAAGAGGGAGACACAGTGGAGTGGGCATGTGGGGGCCATGGTGAAGACCACACTTGGGATGCACACATCCCAGGCCAGGGGGCCTGCTTCTGGTCTGGGCTCAACCTCTGCAGAGTCAGCTTCCAGCCAACGCACACCCAGGGAGGCAGCAGGTGATGGCTCGGGTATGAGTGTCCAGGCTCCTGCCATCCACCTGGGAGACCCAGATGGAGTCACCGGCTCCTGGCTTTGGCTTAGCTGATGTGGGCATTTGGTGAGTGAACCAGAAGATGGAAGATCTCTGTCTGTCTGTCTGTCTGTCTGTGTTTCTCTCCCTTTCAAATAAATAAAAATAAATTAACTTTTTAAAAGAGAGAGGTATAGGGGCCAGCACTGTGGCGTGGTGGGCTGGGCCTCTGCCTGTACAGCCGACATCCCATGTGGCTGCCGGTTCGAGTCCCGGCTACTCCTCTTCTGATCCAGCTCCCTGCTAACGCACCTGGGAGAGCAGCAGAAGATGGCCCAAGTGCTTGGACCCCTGCACCCACGTGGGAGACCTGAAAGAGGCTCCTGGCTCCAGGCTTTGGATCGACAGTTCCAGCTATTGCGGACAGCAATAGACCTCTCCCTCTCTGTCTCTCCCTCTGTCTGTGACTTCACCTCTCAAATAAATCTTATTTTAAAAAGACGCTCACAGAGCATCTCTGCCCCTCACAGTCAGGCAGATCACCCTGCCAGGGTTGTCACTCGCTTCACTGTTTTGCCGGTCTGCGGGCCAGAGGTGACAGGTGGGGACAGCCGGACCTCTGCAGTGTCACCTGCATGCAAGCAGCAACAGCCCCACCGAAGAGCCAGCTGCCTCCGGAGACCAGAGCCCTGGGCTGCAGAGCGTAAGGTTTAGGGACACGGGAAACACTCGTCCTGCCGCAGAGCCCCAGGAGTGAGAGCAAACAGGAGGAGCTCTGACCCTGGCTGCTCGGGAGTCCCAGCAGTGTGGACACAGCACCATTACCATCCATACTGGGCTGCTCAGGGGACCCACGGCCGAGTGCCCGTTGTCCTACTTCCTCGGCCAGGCAGTGGGTACCTTGCTGTGAGTTCCTGAGTGCAAGAGACCGTGTAGGGGGAGAAGACATCAGGGTGCTGGTGGAGACACCGAGTTCAGGGTGGATTCGGTCAGAACTAGGCACCGTTCGCAGTGTGGCCCTGCCATCAGAGAGTGGTGGGCTGGGCTCCCACTGAGGGCTTAGAGACAGCACTCGCAGCTGGCAAAGCGGGCATTTTACACGGGCAGTAATGAGCTTTGCTGTGTGAGGGGGCCCCAGGCTGCTGGGGTTGTGGGTGGGCTCCAGCCTAGTCACGTGGCCAGTTGTTGATTGACAGCCACAGGATGAGCCATTCCCATCTAGCCACTCCTCCTCTGCAGTGGGCATTAAAATGTGAGACCCCCAAGATCTGCCCGGCATATGCCTTGTCTCACAGTTCATCCACATCTTTTTCTTTTTTTATTTAACTTTTATTTATTTATTTTCATTTTATTTGAAAGGCAGAGAGAGAGAGAGAGAGAGGGAGAGAGAGAGAGAACTCTTCCATCTGGTGGTTCACTCCTCAAACGCCTACAACAACCAGAGCTGGGCTGGGCCAAATTCAGCTGCCAGGAACTCATTCAAGGTCTCCCATGTGGGCGACAGGGACCCAAGCACTTGGGCTACGACCTGCTGCCTCCCAGGGCGCACATTCACAGGAAGCTGGCATGGTGAACAGGGGCAAAGACAAAGCCAGGAGGAACCAGGAACTCCATCCTGGTCTCCCGCATGGGTGGCAGGGGCCCAAGCACTTGGGCCATCATTTCCTGCCTTCTCAGGCATGTTGGCAGGAAGCTGGATGGGAAGTCCTGTAGCCGGGCCTTGAACTTGCCCTCTAATATGGAATGCAGATGTCACAAGTAGCAGCTTAGCCCACTGCGCCACGAAGGCCACCTTTTCCTGGATGTTCCAGTTCTCTCCCGCCCAGGCCTTGGGGCAGCGGCCAGCCAGGCCCTTTACCAAGTCATCCGTGCAGTTGCTTCCCGTGGGAGCCTACAGCTCCGCCCCCAGAAGCTTCCCTCTCCCGGCAGCCAGCCTGGGACTCCGATCCAGTACACACCCCTCCTGCTCCCATGATCACAGGGAGTCCCTGCATCAGAGCCGCCCTCGCCTGCTTCCCCGGAATCACGCGTGGCCTCGGGATGGGATGCCGTTGTCCTGGACGCCGACTGCGCCATTCTCATCATCAATAACTGACACACGCTTACACCCTGGTGCCTCGGAGGACACCCAGCGCCGGAGGTGCGGTCCTGTCGGTTTCAGGTGGAACGCAGAGCAAGAGGCTGCTGTCCCAAGGATGCAGGTCTCTCTCCAGAATCCCTAGGGTCTGCACCGCAGCTCTTGGGATGGTACTTGCCAGAGACCCATGTACTCTCCTCTTTCATGGCCGCCTCTGGCACCAAGGGTCTCAGACGGTCACCAGGGCAGGGGGCCGGCTGTTTGGTCCCCCTGGTTGTACACTGTGTCCATTGTCACATGGCAGAACGCAGTCTCTCCTCGTACCCCGTGACTGCTAGGATTCCTTTTAGTGGCTGCACCATAATCACCTAACCCTCCCCTACTGATGAGTGCTTGGATGTTTCTGGTTCTTAGGGGCTACAGACAGCACCTCCTCAAATAGCTCCCAGCAGGTGCACATGCGTCATTTTCAGAGATGTTTTCACAGGGCTTCCCTTGGCATTCGAACCAATTCCCACTTCCCGCACGGAGAGAGAGGTGTGCTCCTTCTTCCACACCACCACGCTCAGTGTGCATCTGCCTCGGACAACAGGCTCCACGTTGTGGTCCTTGCATGGCTGCAGCCCTTACCTGAATGCTCATTCGAAGCTTCCAATCCAGCTTCCTGCTAACCCACCCGGGAGAGCAGCAGATGATGGCTCAAGTGCTTGAGCCCCTACCATCCCTGTGGGAGACCCAGTTCCTGGCTCCTGCCCTTGGCCTGGCCCAACCCAACGCTGGTTATCTGGGATGTGAACCAGTGGTTGGAAGATCTGTCTCTCTTTCTCTCTCTCTCCCTCTCTCTCTGTCTTTCCCTCCACCCCTCCTCCTCCATCTGTCATTCTGCCTTTCAAACAGAGAACTAAATAAATTGGTGACAATGGCATTTCAGTCGAGTTTCATTTAGTTACAGGTTGTTTCCTGCAGCTCTCTGATGCTATGCCTTGCGCCACCAGTCAGAGGCAAAGCTGTTGGGCTTTCGCAGTGTGCGCCTCTTGCACTCTAACATAGCAAACCAGAAAGGAGGCGCCGGATCTATTTGTTTCTTGCCGTCCCCCTAGTCCTCAGCATGGTGTCTGGCACCTAGCAGATGCTCAGGAACTATTTCGTGAGTGAATGAGTGGATGGCGCAAACCTGACGCTGCTGCCATCTGAGATGCAGGTACCAGAATTCTTTTCTCCCATTCGCTCCATCCTACCCTCCCCACAGTCCAGTGAGTGGACACTGAGAGGCTGCCTGTAGCCTGCTCTGCACAAATCCCCACCAAAATATCTGCCCCTCCCACAGGCCCTGCCCAAGACCTGCGGCTCAGCTCCTCTATGGAGTCCCCTCTGCCCCTGGCCACCACAGCCCAGCTGATTAGGCCAGGAGGTAGGCACCTGACCCAAAGGGTCTTAGTGAGACACATAGGCCACCAACCTGTGACCTTTGAGGAACGGCTGGACAAGATGGGCTGGGCAGCCAGGAGCGGGGTTGGGACTCTGAGAGCAGACTCAGAGCTGAAATGAGTGATGGCAGCCATTATGGGCCGTCAGGGAGCCATGAACCATGCTAGAAGACAGGGAATGCGCCGAATGAGCCAGGAAAGCTGGGAGGCGGAGCGGGAAGCCACAGGGTCCCCGGGAGAAGCCTTCTATGTGGCCCAGGTTCAGTTTTGGATGGCTTCCGCTCGAGTCCCACAATTCCTGGAAATAGGTTTAGTATTTTGTGCTTTTATTTTTGTGAGACCCTTCAATGCCCTGACAATAGACATTTCTCTATTTGAGCTGTCCAGATTGGTCTCTGTTTCTTATCATCAAAAGATCCCTGACTGGACCCATTTGATAGATGTGGAAACTGACCACCTGCTGCAGTCCACGCTCTCTGCCTGCCATGTCCCTTGGCCCAGTGCCTTGCACAGAGGAGGGGGTGAATGCATATCTGGAAATTGCTGAGCTGGTTGATTGATCTCTGGGTGGCTTTATTTAAAGCCACAGCAGAACGTGTAGCATATTGTATTTCCAAAATGGTGGCAGTAGTCACATGCATTTCCAGGTATGCCTCCGCAGTGTGACCTGGACACTCCCCCTTAGGGAGATGGAAGCTGCTTCCCCTCCCTCTTGAATATGGCCTGGCCTCAGTAACCAGCTTGTGGCCAAATAGCACGTGGCAATGACCCTGCCTGGCTTCTGCGGCTGCGTCATTATCACCGAAACTCTGGCTGGATCTCTTGGAACATTCTCGACCTCCTCTTAGAACCAGCCCCGCTCACACGAAGACACCAGCGGGGAACACCCCACCCACAGAACAGCCAAGCTCAGATCTGATGTCTCTGAGGCCAGGCCCAGGACACCAGCAGCCCCCAGCTGACCCCAGTGCCACGCTGTTCTAAGTCACCCCCAAGCATTCGAGTCTTCCAGCAGAGGCCCCAGACTCTGGGGAGCGAGCGGAGCCATCTCCACCGAGCCTGTCCAAGCTTCCTAAGATGGGTTTTGTTACCCGCCTAAGTTTGGGGAAAGAGATAACTCCAGCAGAGTTTCCCCTAAAATTGTGATTTCATTTCCTGTCCCTGAGCAGCTCAGGGTTAACAGATGAGTTCTAAACTCCAGTGGATATTTCCCCACCTCAAGTCCATAAACAAAGCCAGAGCTTCCTAAGACTAGAGCTCGCTATAAAAAGAAAGCTTCTTGACTTTAAGCCCAGGGGGGCTGTGTTCCTTAGGATTTGCGAACAGAGAGGCTTCCTGATACAAGGAGAAATTACATCTGGTTTTCAGGTTAAACACACACACGCAGTGTGGACTGGCTTCCTGTGCAGACAATGTGGGCTCCGGCTTCCGGAAAAGAGTTCTCCAGTTAGGAAATTCTCCAGTGGAGAGAGCTCGGTCGTGGCATTTAGCTCTGGGGAAGGCACTCGGGTGCAAGGCTCGCTGCAGGAGGAAACCCAGCCCAGGGTCAGCAGCGAGTGCCAGAGCCTGCCCCAGGCTCTCACTGTGAGGAGCTGGGGGTCCCTCGGAGCTTCCCGACACCCACGCCAACAGCTCGTTCTCCTCCATCCACGGCGCGCTCCTGCCTCCCATGTGCATGCTCTCAGCCTGCACCCCGGGCTCCCTGTGACAAAGCGGGGTCAGGGAAGGGGCCGTGACGTCGGAGGAAGGCGGACATTCCCCAGCTGTGCATGGGAGCCCGTCTGTCTTGTGTTCCTGCGAGCGAGCCTCCCTCCGTCTGGAATGGTCCCATGTTTCCATGCTGCTCACGTCAACCCGAAACCCAGAGAGAAACAAGCTACTCTAGGCAGAACCAGGGGCTGAGGCCAGGTCCCTCCTTCTTGTCCAGCAACCTTGGCCTTGGGCACACGGTCACAGCTCTTCACTCCTGCTTCCCCACGCAGCAGGCCCCCGCAGCACATCTGATCTCCCCAAAGGACGTGCGTCCGCAGTCCTCAGGAGCAGCCAGGGGCTAAGTCAAGTTCTCGACCAGGTCTCGTGGCTGCAGGGCCAGCGCTCCTTCCCCTGGGCAGGAGGAAACCTTTCGTGTGCCTGTCTCTCTTCCTCCTCTGGTCCCACAGCACCCCTGAACCTGGGAACGGGAGATCACGGGCAGCAGCCTCTAACAGAGATGTTCCCGTAGTTATTCAGCACAGATGAAGCGCCCACCGTGCGTAACGGGCCGCCCAGCCCTCGATGACGGCTTCAGACTGACGCGATCCGATAGTACAAGGCAGCCACCGTGACTTGGGTGCCTAAGGGCCTGGCACATTGGTGTCAGATTCTCCCCCCACCACCGCCACGCACCCCGACCTGGAACCCGCTGTCCTTTCCCAGGCCCCGGGAACACCCCACAGGTGGAGGGGGGCTGTGAGCTCTCTCCCAGGGGCAGCCCCTTGGGAGGGGCAGTGGTAGGGCCCCTGGGGCTGCGTCGTGATTAAATTCTCTGCAGGGAGAAAGCAATTTATACCAGTAAGGATGTGATTTACATTTAATTCTGAGTAACCTTTCTGGGCTCGGCGAGGTGTGAAGGAATCTGATGGGGCCAGCTCAATGGAGGAGGGGCGATTCATATTCATTAAGACCTCCACATTAGCCAGCTGAAGGGTGACAGCCGGGGCCCACCCTCCTCCTCTCGCCTGCCAGGGTCACGCCGCCCGCCCGCAGCTCAGAGCGAGTGGGAGAAACATCACAAAGCAGCACCCCTGACTGAGGCCTTGCTCCTGCGGGCATTGGATTGAGGAGGGGGCAGCTCCCAGGGGCCCCTGCCCCTTTCTGTGTACAGGCTCACATGGCACCGTACAGCCAGCTCTGCTTCCTGCTCAGACAGAATGGCCAGGGAGTGAGGCTGGGGCTTCAGGGTAGCCAACGTGGTGCTCCGGCCCCTCCGTGAGCGGGGCTGGGGTCACCCCAGGCACACGTGGCCCACTGAGCTTGGGCAGTAAAGTAAGAGAGCAGAGGTGTGGGAACGAGCTTGCACGCCAGGGGGTGGACCAGGAGACCCGGCTGTAGTGCATGCATCCTGGCTTCTTCTGGCGCTCTGGTGCTGGGGAGTGAGCCGGTAGGTAGGAGATCTCTGTCTCTCCATGTCTCTGGAGGAGACAGTGCCTGTCTCCCTCCTCTGCTCCCGCAGCACACCTGCACCTGGGAACGAGGGGTCAGAGCCAGCAGCCTCTAACAGAGATGTTCCCACGATGATTCAGCACGTACGAAGTGCGAACTCTCTCCTATCTCTCTCTCAAACAAGTAAAATAAAAAGCACAGGAAGTGCATAGACAGGCTGCTTGGGTGCCCATAATCCCATGCCACCTGCCAGTCCTGCTTTTTTTTTTTTTTTTGAAAGATTTATTTATTTATTTATTTATTTGAAAGGCAGATTAAAGAGAGAGGAGGAGACACAGAGGAAGAGAGATCTTCCATCTGCTGGTTCATTCCCCAACAGCCGGGGGCTGGGCTGATATGAAGCCAGGAGCCAGGAGCTTCTTCCAGGTCTCTCACGCAGATGCAGGGGCTCAAGGACTTGGGGTATCTTCTGCTGCTTTCCCAAGCTCACCAGCAGGGAGCTGGATTGGAAGTGGAGCAGCCGGGTCTTGAGCTGGTACTTGTATGAGTTGCCAACACCACAGGTGGAGATGTAACCTGCTACGCCACAATGCCGGCCGCCTGCTGGTCCTCTTAATGGGAGTATCTATGAGGATGAGGGCCGATTCCAAGAGCGGGCACCTGTAGAATGCCGGTACCGATGCCAAGAATGCCGACCGGCGCCCGGCTCTGTGCTGGGTTCTTTCTCCAGCATGCATCTCCTGAGTCCTTCCATCAGCTTCACGGAGGAGCGGCCGCTCTTTCTTCTCAGTGCAGAAGGTGAGGGTGGCTGAGCCCAGGCTTGGACGCTGGAGCCTGCGTGCACCCCTCGCCTCCACTCCACTGCCTCTGCCCCTCATTCTAGCCACCCACTCCTCCGAAACAAATCGGGACACAAGGGAGCAGGCAGTGCCGGGGGCCGGGGCGGAGGCAGGAGCATGGCATGAGCCCCGGAGGACAGCAGGCAGAGACGACCATGACTCAGAGGAGGCGACCACGGCCCATTCAAGCTGGCCCCGGGCTTGCCACAGTGTGCTGGGGCGGGAGAGGCCGCCGTGCGCTGGGAGAATCGGGAAGGTTCTCCAGAGGCAGGCACTTTGCAGAAGGCCTTGCAGGATAGTCAGGAGCTTGTAGGAGACGCAGTGAAGGGCCCTGCAGAAGGGAGTGACACGACCCAACCCGTCTAGAAAGTAGCGCACGTCCTGGAGCCCGGAGACAGTGCGCAGGAGAGGGCCGCAGGACCAGAGCGCCAGGTGGGAGAGGGAGCCAGGCTGTGTCTGCAGGGCCGGGTGGGGGGAGGCCCGGGGGAGCCGCCGAGGGTGCTATCCCAGCGGTGGCATGGAGGTGCGCTTTGCGATTGTCTCTGTGAGAGCGGCAGACTGGAGCAAGGAGCTGCTGTGGGGATCCTTCCCCTAATCCCCAGTGGGTTGGTTTGTGTTTCCATGAAATCTGCTTTCCCAACAGGGTGGAGCCTGGGTTTTTGTTTTTCAGCTAGATGCAAAGGGATTATGGCCTCTGATCTCAGAGACCCTTCCCGCCAGCTGGGGCCTGGACTGACCCAGACGCCATTCAGGCGGCTCCTGTCCTGCCCTGACCCCCACACTGCCCTCTGCCCCGCCCCCTCCGTGGTAGGGATAAACTGAAAACCGTGCAATTCCCAGCCTCCCCTGGCTGCCTGAGTGGTTGCTTTGGTCCTTGGAGGTCACCCTCACCCCTCCCCCCACTCCCAGCCAGGGGCAGGTGCATGAGGGCTCTGCTCCTGGGGGACTCAGCCTACGGTGGTGCCTTGTGTATTGGGAATCACGGCCATGTCAGAGTGCTGGGCCTAGCCAGGGCAGGCAGGGAGAGCCTCCAGGTCTTACCCACTGCACCCGTCCCTCTCCCCGCTGGCCGCCCCTGCCAGGGCGTCTTTGAACATGCTTCTCAGCCTCTTCAATGGGACTGCGTGCATCCGCCTGTTCAGGGGACGCTCTCCAAGAGAGCAGAACTCTCACAGATACTCAAGGAGGCTCTCTCCAGCCAGCACAGGCCGGGAAAGGAAACAGGCAAGGGCCTCCTGTGGAGGGGGCAGTGGGGTTGGGGAAGCCCGGCATATGGGGGCGGGGGGGCGGATACAGAAACAGCTAGAGCCGCGGTGCCGCCTGCCCCCTGCACGTGGGAGTCGTTTCATCCCACGGGCCCATCTTGGCGGCATCTGGGGAAGGAGGGAGGCCTCGCTCTGGACAAGAGGAAGGGAGGGACCGGTGGGGGAGGGCAGGCTCCTGGTGCAGACAGGAGGAGGTAAACAGGGCAAAGAGGGCAGCATTGGTGGGCAGGGCCGGGAGGGCAGCACGGGCGCCTGGCTCTCCCGGGAGACTCCTTGCTGTGCCTCAGTTTCCTTAGCGTCACAAAAGCCAGTCCCCCAGCACACGGGGGAGACCCGGATGGAGCTTGCAGCTTCAGCCTGGCGCAGTCCTGGCCATGTTGGGGGCATCTGGGGATGACCCACAGATGGGAGCTCACTGACTCTCTGCCACTCACAAATAAATGATCAATTAAAGAACTTGCAAAAAAGAGAGAGAGAGAGAACAGGAGAATGGGGTTGTCTCTGCTCCGGGGGGGGGGAGGTGGTCTGCTCCCACCAGTCCCAGGGGAACGAGGGGAAGCGGCAAGTGACAGGACGACATGGAAATTACGACTGGAGCCGTCTGATTCTCCAGGGACGTGCTTGCTCCTTTTCTTATTTTTAGCCGCTATGAAGTCGGCGAGGCGGCCTGTGCTCATTAACCTGTGTTGCCAGGGCAGGGCCTGGGAAACCGGCTGGTGAACAAACCTGCCCCGGCTGCCCCCTCCGCACCGGCAGCTATATATAGCTCTCCTTCCCTCTGGTGAATTAATTAACTTGTTCCCTCGGCCTGGACGCTGCTGTGTTCTGTTGGGTGTCCCTGTTGAGACGGGTGTGGGAAGTAGATGGAGGGACTGGGGCGGGCAGGAAGGTGACTCTGAGCCCAGCCCCAAGCCAGCCAGGTCAAGGGGAGGGGACAGGGAGGGGCAGTGAGACTGAGTGCCGCAGCTTGTCGCTATGGGGGCTTGAGAAGTCTGGAATTTCAGAAGCCAGCTGTTTTCAGAGGCTGATGAGGTACTGGGCAGAAGTGCACCCCACCTCCCTCAGCAGAGAAGCGGGGCCCCCTCTGGAAGCTTCTAGACCTCTCTGGGTGAGCAGTAAATCAAGCAGAGCCCCCTGGAGCACTGGGGATCAGAGGACATCCCCCGTGTGGGACCCCAGCAGCAGGGTGGGGGAAGGGCTGCACAGGGAGCCCAGTGGGCACAGACTTCTTGTCTAAGAGATGCCTGGGGCCTCAAGCTCCCAGCCTCCTCACTTCACAGAGGGGAAACTGAGGCCCAGGGACAGGCAGCACCTTGCTCATGTGTTCCTTTATCGAGCAGCACCCTGCGATCCTGCCCTTGTCGCCATCCCTCCTGTGTCTCCTTGTCTTCCAGGAGCCAGAGGGAAACTGGCGAGGACAGCGCCCAGGGATTCGTCACTGCCATATAACCAGCGGCACCCAGCCCTGTGCTGAGCTGCCGCTCTGTGGGACTTTCTCCCTCAAGGTCTGATGAGGAGCGCCAGCAAGCCGTCTGAGCCCAGGCGACCCTAGACGCACGGCTCGTAGGCGAGGGGTGCCCTGACCCACCCAGTGCCACTTCCCAGGAGACTTGCCCGAGAGGAGCGTATCCTCGAGCCCCTCCTCACCCTAGCCAGAACCAGCGGCACGGAAGTGCAGGCCCCACGGGCTCAGCTCCCGCCGGCCCCTCACAAGCCCAAGGACCCGGATACTCACTGGCCACATTACCAGGCACTGGGCCTGGAGGACAGGCTCGGCGACCACACGGCTCCAGAGGGACATGGACAGCCCACTTCCTTTCTCCCATGCGGTGCTGACGCCTAGGGAAGGGGATTGGTTGGATAGGTTAAGCCTTGGGTCCCACCCCAGCAAGGCAGCAGCACCTGCGGCTCACAGCCAACAGGAGCCAGTTCAGCCTCCCTCAAGGGCTCCCATCCTGTGCCCTTGAGCTTGTGGTGCAGCCGGTGTGCCGGCCAGGTCTCCCTGAGCACCTTGAACGCCCTTGCTGTGGCACTGGTGATAATATGAGAATCACTGCAATTAAAGCCAGCAGCATGGCGGGCTCCCTGCTGGAGAGGATGTGAATTGCTCAGAGGGAAATTCCCCGACCCAGGAGACGCCTTCACACTCCGGACCATCTGCCTCCAGCTCTCCCGGCTCCCCCTTGGCCCCCCAGGGCTAAGGCCAAGATCTGGGGCATGGGTGTCTGCCCAAAATTCCCTCCTGGTGCCAGCAATCTGCCATTTGCACCTTCCAAATAGAGTGCAACTGGCTAATTGCCATGGCCACGAGGTAATTGTAGGTGCAATTAGCATCTCTCCAGCAAAGCAGGGGGCGGGGGACAGAGGGGGAAAGGAAACCAAGAAAGGAAATGGAACCAGAGAGGTTGTGAGAGAGAGACTGAGGAGCCGGGCGGAGAGGGCCCAGGCAGGTGGACCAGGACAGGGGCCGTGATGGCCAGAAAGAAGAAAAGGAAAGCAGCAAGTCACAGCTCTGTCCTGGGGGCCGGGGTGGGGGAGAGGAGGGGCTGCTGGAGGTGGACGGAGGGAGCGGGGCCTCTGCGCCACGATGGTGCCGGTCCACACCCGCGCTGTCCCCATGGGGCACCGTGTGGCTTGACAAGGGGCTCATACTGCTGAGAGATTGGACATTTTTAAGTTTAGGTGAAAATTGGCACAGCTACACAGGCTACCTAACTGGGCCACACAGACCACAAGAGAGAGGGATTAAGAGTTTCAGGGTGGCTCTCTGTCCTGCAACCCGGGAGCCTGGGTGGGTGTCATCGGGTGGCCCTGGATGGGAGGACGGGGGGGGGGGGGGCTGGGAAGTGTTAGGAAAAGAGTGCAGATTGGTGCCACCTCACACGGGGCACCAAAATGTTAGGAAAAGAGGCGCAGAACAGAGAGGAGGCAGGGTACATACTTACAGCCAGACCGAATTTACTCAGAGAAAAATCCACAGAGGTGGGTGATCAACTTCCAATGTGCACATGCTAGACACGGTGGCAGAGGGTCCGGATCCAAGGGGCTGGGCCTTTTTATATCTTAGGAGGGCTGGGGTGGGAGTGGGGGTAGGAGGCAGTAGGCAGAGGTGAATTCCTCCATATTGGTTTGCAGTCACTGAGCCAGGGCAAGAATGTGTAAAGACAATAACGTGTGAGACTGAATTGAGATTCAGGGACAGGGACTAAATTCCAATATTTATCTATCTTTGGGGCAATGTGCAAGAATGGCTGAGGCTATGTCTTTGTTCCATCAGGAAGAGTGAGTGGAAGCCCCACCAAAAAAATTAAAGCCCACCCAGGCCTTTAGCTCTGCACTTCAGTCTCCTGGGGTCTCCATACTCACTTCCTGCATCCTGAGACAAAGAGGGGACCTCCAGGCCCACCTCCCCCAGGCTCAGACCCAGTCCAGGACCCCACCCACCTTGACAGCAAGACCAGCTTTCAGAGGCTCCTGCACATTCGTGCCCAAGCACACAGGGCTTCAAAGCATGCATGGGAAAACGGAAGTAAAAGACAAGTTTATTTTGGTGCAAGACAAATTGAAATCCATGCATAGTTTTTTTTTTTTCATAATACACATTTTTCATGTACTTTTAAAAAAGCATTTATTTATTTGAAAGTCAGAGTGACAGAGATCTTCCATCTGCTGGTTCATTCCCCAAATAGCCACAAGGGCCTGGTTTGGGCCAGGCCAAAGCCAGGAGCCTGGGATTCCAGCCAGCTCTCCCACATGAGTAGCAGGGGCCCAAGCACTTGGTCCACCTTCTGCTGCTTTCCCAGGTTCATTAGCAGGGAGCTGGATGGGAAGGCGAGCAACCGGGACTCAAAGTGGCAAGTGTTGGCTTAACCTACTGTGCCACAACCCCGGCCTCCTTTTCATGTAGTTTCTGAAGATTCTTTCTATATATAGATTTCTGACTTTTTGCACCAAAATAAACTTATCTTTTAATCCCATTTTCCATAAACTTCAAAACATCTTTAGATTTTTAAAATTGATTTGAGAGAGAGCAAGATGGACCTACCTACCTACACACACACAGAGAGAGCGAGCTTGTATCCACTGGGTCTCATGCCTGCCACAGCCATGGGCTGAGGCTGAACCAGAAGCTGGGATCTGAGTCCTGGTCTCCAGCCGTCACCTTTGCCTCCCAAGTCGCGTGGACCGGAAGCTGGAGTCAGGAGCTGGGGCCAGGAACAGAACTCAAGTCCTCCAACGTGAGATGTGGGCAGCCTCTCCCACACTCACGAACTTTGTGACGTGGCCTCGCGAACGTGCCCTGGGTGACCCAACCCTCCTTGGGCAGGCACACAGAGCACTCTACCCTCACACACGCACACGGCACACACGTGAACACCAGGCGGCTGCTCCTGGTGGTTGCAGAGCCTCAGGGGGCTGGGAGGCCCCTGGCCCGTGCAGGCTGGTGGGAGTCAGACCACTGTCAGCAGCCAGGAACTCCAAGTCCAGTGTGCGAAAAGCCTGCCACAGGGTGCATTGGCTGCGTCCATTTCCCTTTCTCAGCTGGGGCTGGAGGGCTGTGGCCAGGCCCGGGGCTGTGAACGCCAGGCAGCCTGCGCCACCGCCTCCTGCCTTGGCCCTGCAGCCCACCCTGTCTATGCAGCGGGCTCGCTTCTCTCCCTGTCGCTCTCTCCCCTCCCTTGCCCCATCTCTCTCCTCCCCTCCCATCTCTTGGGTCCTTCCCAGCCTCCTCCTTGCAGTGTCTGGCACCCCCTCCTCCTGTGCAGAAACCGAACCTTCTAACCTACGTGAAACTCCAACCCATCGACAGTCACACAGGACTTCTGGGAGGTTCTATGGTGAACACCTCCCCAAGACCTGGGACTCTGTGTGGGGCTGGGTGGGGGGTCCCCTGGACTGCAGCAGCAGGGTGAGTGTGGTCAGCCCCCCACTTTACAGAGGTGACAGCAGGCTTTGTGGGGCATCAGAGGGAAGGTCTTTGGGCAGTCTCCCACCTGAGTGACACAAGGCGTGTGTGTGTGTGTGTGTGTGTGTGTGAGCGCTCCCCTACCTCCCTTCCCCCCACTTCTCCAGCTGCACATCCTCATTTTGTGGGTGCACAAATGCGCATGCGCACACACCCAAGCAGCTGTGCCTGGGACCCCACCTGTCTGCGTGTCCCTAGCACAGAGGGCGGTGGTCCTTCAAGAACCCACTCTGGACTCTCCTGAGGAAAACCCTGCCATGGGGGCAGAGGCAGAGAGACTGCAAAGCCGGGAGGAAAGGAACTTATTACAGAATTTTGCTTGAGCACCCAAATCAGTATCTTCGGAGACCAGAAGCTAAAACTTGGAGGCTTCAACAGCCAGGACCCAACCTAAAGCTACAGTGTGGGACTGAGCAAGGGACCACCATAGTCTCAGCTGCACACGTGACGTCACAGACGCTGGGCAGAGGAGCCCACCCCAAACCCTGCCCACGCTGCAGGGGAGAGGGGTACAGCAGCTGGCACTGCTTCCAGACAGGGCCTTGAGCACCTGCCGCTCCAGGCCCCTAACTGCAGGTCTCACCTGGCAGCCCAGCCGAGGTCACGTGGCTGTGCCCTGGCTGCAGAGGCTACAGGAAAACAGACACGTGGCTGCCCCTCCAGGAGGCAGCACCCCAGAATGGAACATTCCCCGACAGGGGCAAGACACCCGTAACCGGTCTCCTTGCTAGCCTCAGCCCCTCCTCCCCAGGTCCTCACGCACACAGTGGGGCTGCTAGCGCTGAGGAGTCGGAGCGACAGCAAACCACAGCTCATGTCTTTCCAGGGGCTGAGCCAGAACACGCCAACCTGGACAAATGCATGCACTCAGCAAGCTTCCTTTAAGGGCTCCAAGGGTGCAGGCGCTCAGCCTACCGCGTCAGACGCCTGCTTCCCATCTCAGAGGGTCTGGGCTCAGGTTCCAGCTCCTGCTCCTGCTTCCAGCAGACCCTGGCCGGCAGCGGTGATGGCTCCAGGGTCCCTGTGGATTGAGTTCCGGGCTCCTGGCTCCAGCCCCAGGCCACCCGTGGTCATTGTGGGTATTTGGGGAGAGAGTAAACCACCAGGCCTCAATATCAGCAAAGGATAGAATGAATGTTCCAGAAGTCCTGTGTGGCTGTCTCTGGGCTGGAGTCACATAAGAGGGAACCTGGAATAGGCAGAAGAGCCCAGGACAGAGCAAGGTGCATCCTTGAAGCAACGTTATGAGTGACAGCTGCTGTGCCCCTGTTACAGATGAGGACAACAAGGCAAGGAGGGGTCAAACAATCCCCCCTCCCTGGGCAATCGGCCACTGAGCAGCAGAGCTAGGCTGGGCCCAGGCAGAGCCAGGCTGGGCCTGTCTTATCTGCGCCTCTCTCTCCCCTTGGAAGATGAGCCCCCGGTGGATAAAGGATGCCATGCCGTGGGAGAAGACTCCACTCTTCCTGTTGGCCGTGTGACCCTTGGAGGTGAGCTAACTTCTCTGAGCCCTAGCTCTCGCAGCTGCAATGCAGGGTGATGAGATCTGCCTTCTGAAGTAGGTGCGAGCAGTGAGGAGGTGGGTGCCAGGGGCCCAGCAGGTGCTCAGGAAACATAGGACCAAAAGCACGGAAGCCCCCTGGCTAAACCCACACCTCCCCACACCCGCCACAAGACAGAGCAGCTCAGAGCCAGCATAGGGGTGGGAGAGGCGAGGGCTTCAAACCCCTGAGAAGACCTCCTGCCAGACCTGGTGCTCAGCACCACTCTCTGTGCCCCACGGGAACCACGCCAGGCCCCGCCTCCACGACCTTCTGCATCCCCTGGTTCCCTCCTGTCAGCAGGAAGCAGCCACGGGGCTGGGGGCCCAGGGGCAGCAGGACCAGCTCTCCCCTGGGGGAACTGCAGCTGGCCCCTCTCCTGCTGAAGCCAGGAAGTTTACAGTGGGGGTGGGGGCGCTTAGAACAGGGACTCCCCAGTCCCCTCAGGTTAGAGAAGAATCCTACTCTTTTGGGAGGGCAATGGAGTTTTTCTCTTGTGTTACCCAGTGCCTGCCCAAAGGTTTTCAAGCGTGGTAGGAAATAATTCAGTGATCGATTAGTGATGTCTGCCCTGGGTGCGGGATAAGAACAGGCACACAGTACTTGCCACTCCAGATCTAAATGTCTGCCCAGAACCCGTTTTCTGCCTTTGCCCTCAGGTTCCCTGGAACATGGAATCTGTCATCTCACTGCCCAGCCAGATAACCCCACAGCTCCATGGCTGTCTGTTTCATGCACATCCCTTCTCTTCCTCTAAATGAAGAGCAGACAGACCCATGGCTCTCAATCACCGTCCATGATGCCAACATCTAGGGACATCTTTGATTGACAGATTGAGAGCAGGGTGGGGGAGGGGGTCCAACAGGCACCTGGAGGGTGGAGGCCACGGTCATTTTCACACTCCCTGCAGGGCAAGGCAACCTCTCACAGCAAGGAAGGAGCTGGACCAAGCTTCCGTGGTGCTGAGGTTGAGAAACTCCAGGCTAAAGAACGGAGTGCCTTCTTGTCCCACTGGAACAGTCTGTTGGGTGTCCTTCTCTCGCACCTCTAACCTCCCTCCTGCCCCGCCAGGCCCTCAGCAAGGTCCCCAAATCCTTTCTAGACCTCCCTCCACCCCAGGCTCCATCCCCCACCCCTGTGTTTCCACTCGTTCTGCCCTGCACTGCCCCTCCATCTGCGCAACAAATTTCTTTCCTCCCTTGATGCTCATAGCAGACATCACCTCCTCCAGGGAGCCTTCCCTGCTCACCTCCACTGGGACTGAAGGAGGTGAGTAAGGTCCCCCTCGCCGTGCACAGCCCTCTGCCGCTGCCTGACCATCCTGCATGGCAGTTCATTTCTGTGAAGTGACCACCTCCTTCCTAAGATCACTGGCTTCTTGAAGGCAACGCAGGACCTTATTCATTTCCCTGCAGCCGGCTGAGCACAAGGCCTGACACCTCGTTAGGTGAGTGGCTCAGCCCGTCCAGCTGGCCTTGGACTCCCCACGGCTGAGTGTTCACATCAGCCCTGCCACTCACCTGCCGAGTGACCCAAGTGACTCCGTGTTCCATCTGCGATGTGGGGATAATCACCAAGCCAACCGCACAGCTGTGCTGATGAAATGAGTTAACACACAGGGCCTGCAAGAAGGTGGAGGAAATGTGCATTAGGAACAAGCGACGCATAGATTTCCAAAGGTCTTGCACCCAAAGAAACTTACCTTTAAATTCGGTTTTGCACATAACTGTTAGGTGCATCCTCATTTAGGACAAGTGCTCAGAACGGAGCCTGACACACTGCAGGGGCTCAAGAAGAATTGAAGCAGGGATCATCGGACCCACTGCTGGTGCCATTTCTCCTGGGATCCATCACGTGAAACCTGACGGCTTCCATTAGGCCCTGCCACCTGTGTCCCGTCACCGCCCTCTCGCAGGTTCACCCCACGGGACCTGGCTGCCTACATGCCACCGTGCCGTGTCCCTTCTTAGCCAGGGGCAGCCCCTTCTCTCCCCCTGGGCCCCAGCGGGTCCAGCCGCCTGCAAGCCCCTCTGAGCCAGCTCTCTGAGAAGCCCTGCAGTGCCCAGCCTGTTACATGCACTGGGGAAGTCCTTGCTGGGTGACCCAATGTCGAATGGGATTTGCCAAGTGGGAGCCAAGGGCTGCAAGGGAGGGCAGGAGTGCCCTGGGGGAGGCAAGGAGGCCAGCCTCTCCAGAAAGCTCCGGCAGTTTCCAAGCTGTCTGATTGGTCTTGACAGGCAGGAGGGAGACCGAGCAGCCCCCGCTGTCCCCTGCAGTTTAAAAGGCCAGCGCCCCTCCCGGAATCTTTCCTTGGAGACCCGCTAAAATAATACATTTAGAGCTGCCAAACCCAATCGCTTCTGTCTGTCAGACTCCCTGCAAATAGCACTTCTTAGCAGAGCTCAGTGGAAATGCGATTCCAAACAGCATGGGGGCAATCACACATCAATCGGAGAAAAACACTGCCCCCCCTTCCCTTCCACCAGCCCCCATAATTGCATTTTAAGCCGAGTCCTGTGTTTCTGGGGGAGACACCACAGTACCTGTTGCTTTTTTAACTCAGAGCCGAGCCACACAGTGAAATGAGGCTAAACACAGCAAAGTTATTTTGATTTATTTCCTAACGTCGGAATCTGGAGCTTGCTGCAGGAATTCAGCTACAAGGAGACGGGCTGATGAAAATGTATTTTTCCCCCGTCGTTACTCTTCTAAATAGATGGGCGCTTTATTCCTCCTTCTGCCACTTCGCTGGGCAGACGGAGCTCTGAGAACTCCCACCCTAGCAGGCTGTCACGTTCCTTCCCAGGGTGGGGGGTGGCTCCCTGCCCAGCCTGCACCCCCCACCACCACCAGGCAGGTTGTGCCCAGCCCCCTGAGAGAGCTTTGCCCTTGAGCTCAGGGCTGCAGCTTCGAAAGATCGTCTCTTTGAAGGGGTGGCAGGGACGCCACCCAGGCCTGGCAGGTGCATCTGTGGTGTCCTTTCCTGTCTGACTGAGAGCCGGGGTGCAAGGAGCCCAAGGAAGGGAAGGAGATGGAAAACGGGTTCAAGGAGAAGATGGACAGAGCCACCATTGTGCCGTGGCCAACCCAACCTGCCAAGGAGTGAAGAACCAGGGAAGCCTGATTCTGGCTCCTGACTTCTCTGCTTCCCAGCTAGGAGGACGGGTAGACCCCAGGGTGGTGTGCGGCACCACCTGTGTCCCTGCCCTGGGAGACCCAGGTCCCAGCCCCTCCGCACCACAGCTGGAAGGAGTTCCCAGCCCTTCCTCCAAATCCTGACTCCACCCTGAGTGCTTCCAGCTCCCCCTGTTTCAGGGGGCTCTGTAAACAAACCCGACCAACCAATCGCAGACAAGGGGGGGAAGCCCCCCCCGCCCCCGCCCAGGGTGCCACGCCCTCTCCTCAGCCTGGCTCCAGCTCCAGATAACCTCTCGGCCCGGAAAGGGCTTCCTGCCTCCCCAAGACGCTCATCCACGGATTCTCTCGCACACAGGCATTCTGCTGCCGGCCGCTAAGGTCCTCTCCATAGTGTGAGGAAGCCCAGTGAACCCGTGGCAGCAAGTGTGCCGCCCGGAGCCCGGCCTCGCCAGGGCTGTTTGGGGGAAAGCCCTCGGACCTGTCTGCTCAGCACCCCCCTCACTGTCTCCAGCAGGTGGGGCCTCCTGGTGCTTGCAAGAGGGCCCAGACTGGGAAAGAGTGGAGGGGACTGGCCCTCAGCTCTCCACAACCTGCGGGGCCATACACCCTGACCCCGCACTGGAGCTGGTATGGCACCTCTGCCCCCACATGCCCTGGTGAGCTTGAGGACCAGTCCTCCTCCCGGGGGGCAGTCGGTTGAGCCAGCGTGACCTCCCTGAGCCACAGTGTCCTCCCGGGTCATCACCCACGTTGCCCACGATCCCAGGGCCTGGCCTGATGCCATTGTTCCCTTGCATCTCCATTCTTCACACAAGGTAACACCGGCCCTTGTGCTGACCCCACGTGCCCTGCCCTGTGGCGTGGTAGAGAGGGCATCACGGACAGTTGAGGACAAAGAGGCTGGGCAGCACCTGTTCCCGCAGAAACTGGACACCAAGCTCGGCCATCCCAGTGCCCACCTGTGTCCTGTACACCTGTGTTGGGACAGCGTGGCCCTGCAGCCAGGCAGGAGCTCTTGGCCAGCCCCATCTCAAGGGCAGGCGGGGCAGGGTTGCCATGGAGACGCTGTGACTAGTGAGCTAACAGCACCAATGCTGCAGCCCTGGAGTTTCCGTGCCAGCGGCCCACTTCTGCCCACAATGGCCCAGGGGCCTCCAGGATTCAGAGCAGGAAGCCGTGAGTAGCAGGGCTCTGTGCTGGCTACCTCTGCTGCCTCCACCTATGTTCTGCCTTTGTCTGCTGGCAGCAGAGTGGGCTCGGGCCAGCTGCTCGACTTCCCTGTACCTTAGCTCCCCTTCCCTAGGAGGGGCATGCCGAGGGTAAGCAGGGTCCTCTCTGTACAGGGCCTGGCACTGTGTCCACCCTGAAGCATACAGTAAGTGTAAGCTATGGTTTCTACACGTCTTCTCGCTGAAGCCCTCTGAGCAAGAACCCATGGCAAGAATGCGGGATCCTGGCTGTGACGTCAGTCCTCTGCCTCCATGCCATGTCCTTGGAAGGTCAGTGCCAGGACCCTCTGCCAATAGCAAAGTCTGGGAAGCCCAAGCCCTTCTGTAAGACGGCACAGGAAGTGCACGGAACCTGGGTGCTTGACATCAGCTCTGGGTTCCTCACAGAGCCTGAAACAATGTCCAGGAAAGGGAGACAGCTCGTCTGCCCTGGTGTTCAAGGGATAACTGCAAGGAGAAAAGTCTGTACCTGTTCAGTACAGGCGCAACTTTTTTCCCAAATATCTTCAATCCACAGTTGGTGGACTCCACACGTGGAGCCCGGGGCCGACTGCTGCTCTGACCCCAGAGCCAGGCCCACAGCATCCAGGAAACCGTCGCCAGCCTCAGGCTCACACTGCACACCTCCACCTCCCTGGTACCGCCACCATTGCAGCTGGGCGTACACACATCCTCGCGGGCTAACTGATGACTCTTCTCAGTCCTGGCTGAGCCACTCCTCTGCTCTGTGAGCTCACTGCTTGCACCATCTCCACTCTGCTCCCTGGACAGCCAGCTGGCGCTCCCTCCTCCAGGTGCACAGCTGAGAGATGTGGGCATGGGAGCCCTCTGTGGACAAGCTGGGAGGATGGAGCCATCACAGCTTCTCACCCGAGGGCCCACCTGCAAAATGGACGTGAGACAGTAGCTGGAGCTGCCTCAGCACAGGCAAAGCCCCAGGCTTGCTTTATTTATTAAGATGAGTTTATTTATTCATTTAAGAGGGAGGGAAAAGGAGAGGGAGAGAGGAAGAAGAGAGAGGTCTTCCATCCACTGGTTTACTCCCCAAACAGCTGCAATGACTGGGCCAAAGACAGGAGCCTGGAGCTCCATCCAGGTCACCCAAGTAGGTGGCAGGAGCCCAAGTATTTGGGCCATCTTCCACTGGATCTAAAGTGGAGCAGCCGGACTCAAAACCAGTG
The DNA here is from genome assembly GCA_949820135.1 of Sylvilagus floridanus. NCBI lineage: Eukaryota > Metazoa > Chordata > Mammalia > Lagomorpha > Leporidae > Sylvilagus > Sylvilagus floridanus. The sequence continues at coordinate 77,541,115 of OX463239.1, read as the reverse complement.
CTCATAGGGGATGCTGGTGTTGCAGGCCATGGCTGCCCAGCCCACTGTGCCACGACACCAGCCCCAGCCCTGGGCTTTCCTTGTCTCCTGTCCCTACAACCTATTTGTCAGGTGAAGAAACACAGGCTCAGTGTGGCCAAGTTGTTATACTATATTGTTTTGGGGATAATTGCCTAAGGTCACAGAGCAGATTGCACGGCAGCGTCATCTAGAACAGCACACTAGCCTGACCTCAGAGTCGGGGCTTGGGGTCACCATTGCTCAGCTTCCTGCCTGGTCCTCTTTCCTGGCAAGTGGGTGACATTACCATCCTGGAGAAGGGGCTTCCAGAAGAATCAGGAGGTGGGAACACCTACCTGACGTCACAGGTGCCAAGAGAGAGAAGCCCGGGGCCCAGGCCAAGAGGCAGCGAGCAGCTGTGCCCCCGCTCCCCCAGCCCTGTGCGGGACTCCTGGGACATGGTCCGGGTGGCTTACTCTCCCAGCAGAGCAAGAGGCTATGGAAGCCACCCCGAATCTGGGAAGTGGTTCCCAGCTGCCTGTCCCGTGCCAAGTGGGAGAGGAGCAGCTGTCCCTGGCCCCTGGCTCCGAAGGTGTCTAGAAAGTGAGGTGGAGGTCCAGCTTGGGCTGGGCCTGATTCTCTCTCCTCTGATGGAACCTGTCCAACATGTGGCGGGGGAGGGGGGGGACTATCCTCCCACTTGAGGAGCAGCAGTGTTCCTCCGCCCCTGCCCTGACCCAGCTCGGCCGCCCCCCAGCTACCCTCCCCTTGCTTCTTGGGAAGTCGCTGCAAGACGTGGGAGTCCTCTGGGGTTTGTCTGCTTAGAGGCTCATTCTGGCCAACTGGGCCCCACTGAGAGGAAAGTGGCCTCCCCAGGGGCTCCGAGTGAGTCAGCTTCAGTTCCGTCCTCTCCCAGGGGAGGCCTGCAGGCCCTGGAAACGATGACGCTGCTCCCATGTGACAGCACGGGGCCACCTGCCACACTGGGGTCCCCTGAGAAACAGGGCTGGGAGAGACCTTGGAGACCTAGAATGGGGTGCTTGTGAGGCCTGGGGAGAGGAACGGATGGCAGGTCAGGCCACACGGGGCTGGCTGCTGAGGCCGGGCCAGCCCACGGCCGCCGAGTGGGAACAAGGCTGCAGCTGAGCGTGCACAGGTGCCGGCGGGGGAGGCTATCAGCCAGGGCCCAGGCAGCTGGGGGACTGTCCACGTGGCTGGGGTTTTGAGAGGTTTGGGGAATTTTCTTTCCATTTTTGGAAAGGAAGTAGACAAATCCCGAATCAGGAACCAGGGAGCAGGGCAGAAAAATCTACCTCGAGCTGGGCGCTCTGAGCTCCAGTGGGCCCTCTCCTGCCGCGTGGCCTGATACCACACCAGCCTCTCTATTGCCTTGTCTATCAGTTACAGAAAATGATCCCACTGCGCCGACCTCCCAAGGGACTATGGAGGATCCAGCACCGCAAGAAAGCGGTCGGTCACCAGTCCAACAAATGGAGCGGCTGCCTCTGCTCACACACGCCCGAGGGCTCAGAACATGGCCCAGGCTTTGTCCCTGCAGGAAGGGGCATTCCCACAGAAAGGCCAGATGGACAGTCATTGTGCAGGGCACAGCTAGGTGCCAAGGGAGTCACCGCGCACTGGGTCATCCCGTCACAGCCGTCAGAGCAGGTGCCGGTACTTGTTGACATTCCCCAAGCTGCAGGCACTCAGCTTGGACACGCCTGGGGGAGCAGGAGCCTCAGTGGCTCTGAGGGCTGCACATGGCCATGGAAAACAGAATGAGGTTTACCTTGATGCAAAGAAGTTTTAAATCCATTCATTGTTTTTGCACAATGCACATTTGTCATGAACTCTCTCGTGGGCCCTCCTCTCCTAAGTAGAGTGTGGGAGCTGGCAGGTGAGCAGCCAGTTGCCTGAGCATCTCGTGGGGCTCCCCATCATCCCCAGGAGCCAGAGCAGCCCAGCACCTGTTTTACCTCCTGGGTTGCAATGTGGATGAACTTGATCTCCAAACTGTGCCTAAACCGTGCACTGAAATAGCTTAAGGGTCATGGAAGTGATGTCTCTGTCCCTTGGGACCCTTGGAGACCACCTTAAGATCTTGGGGAGGCTCCTGCAGGGGGCAGGTCCCCTAATTCTGCTCACCAGGGGCTGTCTTCCCCCCTCCCACCACACACTGGGCTGCCGCCGTCTTGCACACCCTCTGGGACCGTGCAGTCGGGTTCACAGCCAGAGCCCCCTTCACCCCATGGGGCCTCCCACACGGACCCCCTCCTGAAGGGTCTGCAAAGCCGCTTCCGGCAGCTGTCCCCCTAGCTGGGGTTTTGCAGCAGACAGAGGCCCTGGGGAGTCGGGGAGGATCCTGATGGCTGAAGAGGGTTGGGGCTGCCTGGGCTAGGGGCCACTCCCAGGAGGCTTATGGGAAATCCTGGAAGTGTTTCCGTGAGCAGGTGGGAAGGAGGTAGAGATAGGAATTCCAGGCAGCGGGACCAAAGGTGGAGATATGGGAAGGGAGCAGAGAGGATGGAGGAATGAGCACAGCCCCAAAACTCAAAGGTCAAGGGCAGATCCGAAAAAGTCTAGAAACCTTGGCTAACCTTAGGCTGGCCGTGGGGTCCGTGAGGAGCCACCTGCAGACCCCTGGGTTGGTGAGGGCAGATGGGAGGGTCCTTCCTGCCTCTCTGGTGATTCTGGGGAAAGAGGAGCAGAGGCTCTGCCCACCAGAGGCTGCCAACTGGAAGGACCCCCAGGCTGGCTCTCCAGAGGTCTGCCTTCCACACGCAGTCCCACACCGGGCGGCCCCACAATTACCCCGAGGCTGGGTTGCCTCACCAGGGAAGGGCCCATGCAAATGAGCCTAGAAAAAGTGACAAGGGCACGTGGGTGGAAAGGTTTCCTTTCTCAGCAGGGGCGTGGGTGGGGAAGACTGTGGCAGCGGGCAGGGGCTGCAGGTGATTCTGCGCACGGCTGGGCTCACTCACGGAGAGAAGCAAGGTCCCACGTCCCAGCTCTGCATAAGCCGGGCACAGGGCTTCTCCTCCTGGAACCTGGACTCTCCCGACTGAGGACAGGGGAGGGTGACAGCCTGGCCCCCGCAGGGTTCCACGTGCCCATTGCTGGCTTTCTCCTGTGGCCCGGGGAGAGGCAGCATTTACACGGAGGGTCGAGTGCCACGGGACGGCCCATGCACGGCCCAGGTCTGCAGTACGCAGGACAGTGAGCGTGAGGCCAGAGACCGAGCCTATCTTAGCCTGGTTCCTCCAACTTCTCCAGCCCTGTGTGACTAGACAGGCAGAGCAGAGCACGCGAGTACAGCGTGGCAGCTGGCAGAAGGCCCTGTTCCCATGCTGCAAGATTCCCATGAAGATCCTGCAGGATCTGGAAATGAGGAAGCCCTGAGCAGATGGAGCCAAGCCAGCCTCGGCCCTTCCCCCGTCTGACTGGCACAGGTGGGAGAGAGGGGCCGGTGAGACCTCCCGCTGACGTTACTTCTGTGCGCTCCACGCTGAGCCAGACTGCCTGATTTGAACACCAGCCCCTCCTTTCCTAGCAGTGTGACCTCAGCCCAATAAACGAGCTCTTTCTGCCTCAGCTTCCTCGTCTGTGAAATGGGACCACAGAGAGGTTCTGTCTGAAGAATGACTATGAGAAGAAAATCAGAAGATGGCTGCTTGGAACCCGATGATGGGGATCGTTGTCTGTGTTTGCTCAGCCCCAGCACCCTGCCCTGTCCCCAGAGCCTCTGCAGGTTTTTGTTTTTATGCCACTCGCCTGCTTCCCTGGGGAGCCTGAGCCCCTGCTGCCACCTCCCTGGACCACTGCCTGACCCTCCAGTCACTCACACTCCCTGGGAAGCAGGTTTGTCATAGCATAGAGCAGACATTCATAGGAAAGTACTTTTCACCCAGCGACTTGGGAACAAAATGTTTTCCCCACTTCACAGATGGGCAAGTTGAGGTTCAGAGCTGTGATGTGACTTGCCCCATGTCTGTGAGCTGAGAAGCTGGCTCAGAAGAGCAACTCTGCCCAGACGCCTTCCACCATTCCTCCCAGGCTGGACACCGCTGGGCTCAGCTGTCTGGCCTGCAAATGGGCTCTTGGCATAGGTGTAGCACTGGCCAAGGATCCGAGGAGGGCCAGGATGCTAGCCAGAGGCTGCGCCCTGTAGCCAGGAGACTAGCGGAAATAGCTTGTCCCGGATTCTCACTGGGCCTGCCCTTCTGGTGTCAGCCTCAAGATTAGCAGGGACTGCCCCGAGCAACATCATCACAGCTGTGGCCCCTTGAGATCAGTGACTGTGGCAGGGGTCACCGGCTACGGTGGGTCAGACACCGAGGACAAATAGCGACTCTGGGAGCCAGCGTGGTGCCATGGCGGGTTCAGATACCACTTGTGATGCTGGCATCCCATACTGGAGCTCCGATTCTAGTCCTGGCTGCTCCACTTCCCATCCCCCGCCTGCTAATGTGCCCGGGCAAGGATGGCCCAAGTGCTTGGGCCCCTGTCACCCACGTGGGAGGCCCAGATGGCAGAAGACGGGTGGTGAAATCAAGGCCTCTTTCCCTCCCCTTTTCCTGCCCGCCCTCACCAGGAGCTCCCACTCCCACTAGCATTTTAAAGCCCTACAGACACCAGTGCCGTACGCCACCGTGCACTTTTGCAGACACAAACATAAGCAGGCGTGTGTGGGATGGTGGTGGGTCAACACACCTGGGGGCCTTTTTCCAAGAACTTATCTCTATCTCACTCTCCCCTTCCCCTCCCTCCGGTGGTTTGAAACCACACTAGTTTACACGCAGGTGTCTCTGGGAGTCAATGAGGCCGCATCAGGAGGTCTCTGGCTCCGTGGGACAAAGGTGAGAGGCATCCACACGCCTGTTCTGCTGAGCAGTTGTGTAGAATGCCTTCACACACAATCCACAGTGCGTTTAATCGGGCCCCTGTGGAGTAGCACTCAGGCACTTTGCAGGCTTTTGCTTTTATGAATAATGCCACAGTGAGTGATGGCATATGCTCTTCGCGTGCTTATCTGCGTGATGAATTTCCAGAAGGGGACGTGCTGGGCCTCAGGGAAGAGCACGTGTAGTTGGGTGTTGTCCGTGGCCGTCCCCAGGGTTGGCCCTGGTCCTGTTCCCTGCCGGCGCCTGTCCTCTGTGCCCTCGGCCACAGGCAGCTGCCCTACTTTGGATGTTTTTCACTCTGATGGTTGAAAGAGGGTCTCCTTCAAAGTTGCAGTCTGCATTCTTTCATAGAGAGGCTGAGTGACTTTTCATGTATTTCAGAGCCATTTGTACAGCCTGACAAAAGCTGTCTTGCTAGGCCCAGCACTGTAGCCCAGTGGGTAAAATCGCTGCTGCTATGCCAGCATCCCATATGGGCACCAGCTCAAGTCCCAGCTGCTCCACTTCTGATCCAGCTCCCTGCTAATGCCTCTGGGAAAGCAGTGGAGGATGGCCCAAGTGCTTGGGCCCCTGCACCCACGTGGAAGACCCAGAAGAAGCGCCTGGCTCCTGACTTCGGCCTGGCCCAGTGCTGGCCATTGCAGTCATCTGGGGAGTGAACCAGAGGATAGAAAGTCTCTGTCTCTCACTGTAACTCTGACTTTCAAATATATTAATTTTTTTAAATTATTTATTTATTTATTTGACAGGTAGAGTTACAGACAGTGAGAGAGAGAGACAGAAAGAAAGGTTTTCCTTCCAATGGTTCACCCTCCAAATGGCCACAACGGCCAGAGCTACGCCAATCCGAAGCCAGGAGCCAGGTGCTTCCTCCTGGTCTACCATGTGGGTGCCCTTGGGCCATCTTCCACTGCCTTCCTGGGCCACAGCAGAGAGCTAGACTGGAAGAGGAGCAACCAGGACTAGAACCCTGCACCCATATGGGATGCCTGCACCGCAGGTGGAGGATTAACCAAGTGAGGCACAGCGCCGGCCCGGTAAATCAATTTTTCTAAAGCCTATACTTTGTCCATTTTCGGTTGGGTCACTTTTTTTTTCTTATTGCCAGGTGAGCGTGCTTTGTCCACTCAGGATGCTCATTCTTTCTTTGTGGCATGAGTTGCTGTTTATTTCTCAGGGAGCCATGCTGCATTACGCTGTGGGTGATGCATTTCAAGTGCAAAGACTTTGGGAAAAGGACACAAGGTAAGTTCCTAAGCCCAGGCGTGACTAGGAGCCTGGGCACTTCCCAGGTGTCCCCTCACCCTTAAACAAGTGGTGGGGGCCTCTCAGATCGCTAGAACTCCTTGCCATTCCAGCAGCTAGAAACTGGGGTCTCAGCTTTGCAGTTCTCGGGGATGGGGCCCTGGGGCTCCTGTGCTCAAAGAGAGGGCGAGAATTGTCTGGAGCAGGAATGGGGCCAAAGGAAAGTGGGGAACCAAAGACAGCCCACTGCGGCCAGCCCCACCTCCTCTCCCGGAGCTGGCTCTCAGACCGGGAGCCCAGCCAAGCCTAAAGGGGACTGAAGCTCTGTGCCGTGGAAACGGAGGGCTCCGTCCACTCTGAGCTGGAGGGGCTCGCTGGGAGGGTGGAGGGGAACCCCGCTTCCCAGAGCTCCAGCTCCTGCTCTCTCGGGGAACCCCCCCACCCCAGCCGAGGTTCCAGGGTCTAGGGAATGAACATCATTCTGCAGGAGGGAGTCCAGGCCCCAGCAGCCCCAGGGGATTAATCTAACTGAAGTCACCAATGAGAGAGGAGCAACGTCAACCCATGGACCCGGGATGTGGGTATCGATGCACTGTTCTGCACCTAGGCTGAGTCCCGGGGCAAAGGCAGTGTGCCTGTTAGTGGTGACAAGATCTGAGCTCTCTCCTGGGCTCAGCTTTGCACCAGCTGCTGGCCATCACCCCAGCACACACACACACACACACACACACGCACGCACGCACACTCAGTTTCATCCACAGGGTGAGCTCCCCACCAGATGGGGAAGCTGACACCAGTCTAGCCAGACACACCAGGAGCAGTAGAGCAGGCACAGGAGAAAACAGCAGCCATTCCTCAGCAGATTACAGCCTACGTCCTGGGATGGCGAGGGAGTTTTAGGGCACGGCTTGGGAGTAGGCACCCCGAGGCTGAGCACCCCCTCTGTCTGCCTTGCCCTGATCCCCTCCACACGTGCCAGAGCGGATCTCTTGCCAAGCTGATCTTCCGATAAAGCATCTGATGGCGCTTGGCTCTGCCATCCTGATCCCAGCAGCCACCCTGGGCCCCAGCCACTGCACTGGCACTGAGTGTCTGGGCCCAGGAGCCCTGAAGAGGGGACAGAACCGCTCTGCAGAGACCCCTTAAATAGCCGCCTCCTTCTCTGGCCTCAGCCACCCACGGTGAGGGTTGGGCCAGACCACGTTGTGGGAATGATGCCACCTCGCAGGTCCCCTCCCAAAGCACCTGACACTTCCCCATCCAGGGCTGGCACTGCGCCAGTGTAGCCCCCGGCAGAAGCACTTGTTGAATGAATGAATAAGTGTTAGTGAAAAGGTCATCAGAGAAGCCAATGAGGAGTGTGGTCAGGGTTGTTGTTGCCTTTCCAGGGAGCAAAGTCACCCCACTGCAGGCACAGCAGCGGATTCGCCCCGGCTGGTGGAGGTCGGGGCTGGCAGCCGGAGGGTACAGGGAGGCAGAGCCTCACAGCTGAGGAACCCCCAGTCTGTGCCTGGTGCCTTTGTCACCAGCCTTCTCGTGACCCCTGGGAGACATGCCAGTGTCTGCAGAGCTGCAGCCCCAGGCCTGCACCCCCGCCAAGAGTTCTCCCACTTTAATCCTCTGCGAATCCGGGCTGCAGGAAGCCCAGTGGGCAGAGCTGACTGGCTGACCCAGCGCCCCACGGGTCCCACCACAGGGCGGCATCCCCTGCAACTGGTAAGCCTTCCTGCTGGGCTCCCTTCATCACGGGGGAACAGGGGCAGGAGGGCTGGCAGGGCAGAGAGCAGAGGCACCGCCCACAAACCCCACCTGCAGACCCAGGCTCCTGTCTGCCGCATCCTAGCTGAGCGGCCCTGGATGTGTGACTTCACCTTTCTATGCCTCATTTGCATCTTCTCCAAAATGGGAATGAGCATGAGATGCGTTAGCACATGGGAAGCACCTAGAACAATGCTTGTGGCCAGCGGCAGGTGGAAACGAGCTGACGGGTCTGCCCGGCTGGCTCTGAGATGCTCTGTGATTCCTGCTACCGGGTGCTATGCACCTTTCCCAAGCCGATTCACAGTTCTGCCCCAGGACTTGTCAGCTCAGCTGCACAAGATGGAAAGGATCACCCTGGCTCCTGGACCCAAAGCTTGGAGCTCCTAGGCTTTTGAGGCATTTACACAAAGCCACATAGCTGCTAGAAGGCAGACACGACGGGTCCCGAGTCTGCTCTCTCCGTGAGACTGTCTTCTCCTCATTTGCTCGTGGAACAGCTCTGCCACCCCACGCCGGGCAGCTCTGGCTGGCGGGGGTGCCTCATTTCTGACTCCATCGTCTGCACCTGCATCGGGAACAGAGACGTGCTGGGGGTAAAGGATGATGAGTTGAGACCCGGCTTCCCACTCCGCAGTTGTGTAGCTCTGAGCAAACCCGTCCCTTACAGTTGTCTGAGTCCTGGCGGTGCAGGGCAGGGTGGGGACTGGGAGACGCGCAGCAGGCTGCTCTGCCGTCAGGGCGCCCACGGGGTAGAGAAGGGCTCTCAGACCCCTGGCTGCCCCGGACATCAGCTCCCATCACGCAGAAGCGAGGCTAGTGTTTCTGGCCTTTCAGAAACAGGAAGCCCTTGGAAGCAGGTGGGTTTGGCCAGGGGGCTGTGGCCCATTGCAGCTTTCTGGAGAAGCCCCCAGCAGAGGGTGAGATGGGAGCAGAGACAAGTGGATTGGACTGGCAGGAGCCGGGCGGGTGCCAGGCCAGACGGGCTCAGCCCCCCACTGCACACTCCTCCCGGTCCCACTTCCTTGCTTTGCCGGCCCCGCCCACCTCAGGAACTGATCTGTAGACTGTCCGGCCTGACCCTGTCCCACCTGACCCGGAGGAAGCACCTGGCCTGCCACAGAGAGCCCATGACAAGCAGCCCCGCTCACTGCCCCGCCTCCCAGACACAGAATCCCTTCAGCCGCTGAAGCCTCGGGGCCCCCACCCCTCACCCTGTCCAGTGCAGCAGACTCTGCTACGCTCCTTGCAGTCATTTGCAGTGAAGGGGTTGAAGTGAATTGACTTGAATCTAATTGGAGTGAATTGAATCAAATGCCAGATTACAGGATTCATGAGCGCCCACGGAAACTTGATTCTCCTCGCCACTCACCCGCACCTCCAAAGGTCAAGTGTGTGCCCTGTGCTTCTATTTCCTCTCTGGAGAGGGGAGAAAGGTGGGGGCTGTGGGGAAAGGGGAGGTGAGAGAGGGGTGGCGGGGCTTCCTTGGAGAACTCCGCCTTCCCGTGTCCCCACGGTCCTGCCCGGGATCCTCATTCCCAGAGGCAAAGGGGAGTATGGGCGAGATCGGCGGGGCGAGATCGGCGGACCGAGCTCCAGGTCAGGAGCACATCAGGACCTGGAGGAGGACATTCGGCTGTGACTGAGAAGGCTGCCAGTGTCCTGGAGTGACAGTGTCCAGGCCGGGAGGTCGCCAGGACACAAAGCTGTCCACGTCCTTGACGCCCACAGAAGCTAGGAGCGGGGAGCACTGCCTCCTGGTCACCCCTCGTCCTCGGGGTCTGTGTGTCCTTCTCCACCTCCCTCCAGGGTCCAAGCACCTCCTCCCCCACCCTGCTTCCCCCACGATGACTCAGCTGCCACTTAGATCGGATGGTGTGCAGCTGGCTGCCCGACTCCAGGGCCATCCCGAGACGGAGCCCCAGGGGCTGCCACCTCCTCACTGGTCTACCTGCAGGCCGCAGGCACCCTCCACACTCCAGGTTGGTTTCCCAGAGTGACTGCTGGCCGCCCTCTTCCTCCTCCTCCGAGCCCGCATCTCTCTGGACAGCCAGGGCATTCACCCAGACCCTGAAGCAGACACGGGAGCCGGTCTCAGCTTCTCCCGCTCCACATCACGGCGCCTTTGCCTCCTAAAACCCTCAGCTCCCCCTCACTCACTGCCACTTGAGTGTGTTCCTTAGCTGGACAGATGTCACAGTCTCCTCATGACTCCCCCACACCCGCAGGTAGGTGCCCTCCTGACTCTCCCCAAAACGCAGCCTGACACCATGGCCAAAGCAAGCGGGATCGCATCAGCAGCCCCCCCCCCAATGCCAACATGCACGTCACTGTCTCCAGGTTAAAGGCTCAGCTCATTAATATTGAGTAAAATCCTCCTATACACCCCAGCCATCCCCTCTGGGTCCGAGGGCCTGACATGCTTCCTCCTGCCTACCCCAGGAGCTTTGCACATACTGTCCCCTCTGCCCAGCATGTTCTTGCCTCTTGCCTTCCTGTAGTTAACACCTATTTGCCCTCCAGGTCATGCTGTGGATGTCAGGGGACATTGCTTTGACTCCCCTGATGAGGACAGGCCCCTCCAGGGAAGGAGCACCTGCCACTCGTGTCGCTAGTTCCCAGTGGGATAGTACACTTGTTGACGTGGCCTTCTGATTAGCACCTGTCTCCCCATTCTAGAATATAAAGCAGGGGAGGTGCCTGCCTTGGTTTGCCAGCCTAGCCCCAGAAGCCAGCCCCGTGCCTTACACAGGGGGAGTCAATGAATAGGAATAAATGAATGATGGCTCAATGAGTGAATTAACCACGGAAGGCCAGATCTCAGCGCTTGTGCCTGTCCCCACCAACTGAGGGTCCTGACTCCCCCAAGGCAGCACCTCTAGCCCCATCCTTCTCACCTGTGCCCCTTGTATCTTAGAAACTGCCTCTGTCAGGGCCAGCGCTGTGGTGCAGTAGGTTAAAGCTCCAGCCTGCAGCACCGGCATCCCATATGGGCACCGGTTCAAGTCCCGGCTGCTCCACTTCCAATCCAGCTCCCTGCTTATGTGCCTGGGAAAGCAGCAGAGGATGGTCCAAGGCCTTGGGCCCCTGCACCCATGTGGGAGACCCGGAAGACACTCCTGGCTCCTGGCTTCAGATCAGCTCAGCTCCGACTGTTGCAGCCATTTCGGGGGTTGAACCAGTGGATGGAAGACCTCTACCTCTCTCTATCTCTGTAACTCTGTCTTTCAAATTAATAAGATAAATCTTAAAAAAAGAAAGAGAAAGAAAAAGTACTTCTGTCTTCTTTGCCTGGGACTAAGCTTCACTCTTTTCCATGGCGCAGCTCATTGCTAAAGTCCCAGCAACAAGCCTGAGACGGTCACCAGGCGGACGGCTGCGGGGAGGAAGGGGGGGGTGCAAAGCTTCCTGCTACCCTACACTGGACACAGCCTCAACTCCCTGTGGCCTGGTAGACAACACTCGAGCAATGGAGACCATGCTCTGGTCACACATCCAGAGGCAGACACGCCCCACTCACCACAGCAGGGAGGGCTCCAGACCGACCGAGCATCGCACCAACGAGCTCCCCCGAAACCACTGGCACACTTAGAGTCCCCGGCTAAGGGCGGGGGTAGCTACAGCCTCATCTGACCCGAGCAAAGCCCTTTAGGTTCCCCCCAGGAGGAGCCCTGGGGAGGTCCCATCAACCTCAATAACACCAGTGCTTCATTTACAAAAGGGACTTTTGGGGCTGCGCCCCTGCGGGGAACTCAGGCTGAGACTCAGAGCTGGGGCCCAGGTGTAAAACCAAAGATGAGAACCGGGGCAGCCCCTGCAGGGAGGCAAGAAACAGCATCAAGTCCTGCCTCCCAGGCGTCAGCGCTCGAGCCCCCAGAGCCGCTGGGGAAGCCGGGGCGGGGAGGAGGACACAGCGGCACATGCGCAGAACCTCCATGGCAGTTGGGACTGCCCACAAAACCCACCACCCCTGCCAGCCCGCCTGAGCCTCCTGCCGCCGACTTGCCCCGAGGAGAGCTGAGCACACCCTGGCGGGCAGAGGGGCCGGGCCTCGCCGGGCTGGAAAGTGGGACACGGACAGGGACAAACCCCAAAGCACTCTTCCTGGAGTTAGCTTCTGGGGCAGAAACGATGATTTCCAAGCAGGGTCTCTGGGTGACCGGATGGGGCGGCTGCACCATTCTCGGTACTGCTTCCGTCCAAGGGCAGTGTCATGGCCGGAGTGAGTTGCTTGGCCACTGGGCTGCCTGGAAGTGACCGCCCTGACTGCACCATGAGAAGCCTTGAGCTCCCGCCTGGGGTCCCTGGAACACTTGGTCTCAAGAGTGCCGCCTCAGGGACCCAACGCTGCACGATGCTTGGGCCATGGCTCCACAGTTGCCATCCAACTACGAGCACGTGGACACTGCCGAGTTGGAAGTGTGAGCAGAGCCCCATGAATCCGCAGACCCACAAACAGTAGCAATGCGGTTTTATGTGACCGCACTGAGTGGTAGGACAGTCCACTCGATGGCATCCGAATCCATGGCTCCCCTGGGCATGGCTGCCATGGTTTAGGTCGGGAAATCCAGGTATGGGGACAGGAAGTAACTTGTTTGAGGTCACACAGCAGTTAACAGCTGATCCACCTGCTAGACTCCTGCCTACTCCCTCCCATTGAACTGAGCGGGGTCTTGGCTGCAAACTGAAATCCACACTGGCGATGGTGAGGACTGCAGTGACACAACCAGAAAAGTCCAACCACGACTCCAAAGCCACCATGGAAAGAGCCTCCGCCAAGGTCACCACAGGAGGCATGGATGCCCGGGGCTCTGCCTCCACCTCCGCCAGTGTGGACCTGACACCAGGATCCCAGCCCCCTTCCCCCACACGTCTTAACCAGGCTCCTGCAGGGGCAGGGAAGGGGGGTCAGTGACCCTGAGGGGCGGGCTGCAGCCACACCGGGGTGGGACTCTGGCCTCAGCGGGAACCCGGAGAGGAGAGCGTAAGAAAGACGTCCATTCCTCCACGCACTCACCCACTCGTGTCTCCTGAGTCTGCCCTGGGCAAGTTACATTCTTGTTATACACATGTTACATACTCCTGTAGCTCTCCTGATTTTATGACTATTTTCAAATGTGTATGAGTCGAGTTGAACGTCTTTTCCTTTGATGACTGTTACAGCCCCTGGCTTGGGCGTGGACTCCCTCTTGCCCTCTGTGGAAGGAGCCGTGCTGCTCCGTTGCCCACTTCTGACTTGCAAGGAGCCCCAGGGACCCTCCCCTCCCACCTTGGGGCTCCCAGAGGCTGCCCAGCAGGTCCCAATGCAGCCGAAATTTTCAGGGGACTGTTAACTTCCTGTGATAAGGAGAAGTGGAAAATGAATCCTGCCCTTCCCCCAGTGGCCTGTTCCCAGCTCCATTCCCACGTGGTCCAAACACCTGGGGCCGGCTCAGCATCCCGCGCCGCAGCGCCGCACCGTGACTGCAATTCCTCCCCGCCGCCTCCCTCTCTTTTTACTCTTGCTGCCCTCAGGGTTGCAGCTTCCAAGGAAGCCTTAGCTTGCAGGCTGTGCCCGGGTTCTGTTTTCTAGGAAACCCAGGCTAAGACAGTTGCAAAGGGCCAAGGCCAGTCCTTTGTTGGTCTTTATTGGACCCCTGATGAGAAACAGTGAGGGCAAGGAACACGAGGAAAACCTGCGGACGAGACGCTTCGTCCAGAGCAGCGAGGGGTGCAGGGTGATGGTGCCCCAGGTGGTGGGGGGAACGGAGGTGGGAAAAGCAGGCTATGCATCATGCACCATGCCCGAGAAACAGCATGTGTGTGCGTGTGTATGTGTGTGCATGTATGCATGTGTATGCATGTGTGCATGTGTGTGCATGTGCATGTGTGCATATGGGTATGTGTGTGCTTGTGTATGTTCATGTGTGTGCTTATGTATTCATGTGTGTATGTGTGCATGCGTATGTGTGTTCATGTGGGTGTGTGTTTGTGTATGTGCATATGTGCATTGCGTGCTTATGTATTCTTGTGTGTATGTGTGAGTGCACGTGCCTGTGTTCATGTGGATGTGTGTGCTTATATGCGTATGCATGTATATGTGTGTGGTATGTGTGTGCACCTGTGTAGGGGCATGTGCATGTGAATGCACTCCATATGTGCATGTGTGTGCACTTGTGTGTGCATGTATGCATGTGTGTATTGTGTGCACACATATGTGCATGTGTGTATGTGTGTGTATGTGTGTGGGTGTATACTTGTGTGTGTGCATGTGTGTATATGTGTGTATGTGTGTGTGCATGTATGTGTGTGTGCATGTGTGTGGGAGAAAGCCGTGGCCACAGCATCCCTAATGCTGCCTCGCTTTAGGGCTCCGTGTTTAGTGCACCGACTTCCCGCCCAGCTCTCTGTGCTGACTCTGCCGCCTGAGCGCACCCCTGTCTGGTAAAGCACCAAGCCATTCCTGTCCCCGGCTCCCCCTGCCCCGGGGCTGAGCTGGCCTGGTGGAGCGTGAGAGAGCTGAGGAATCCTGCCCGGGCCCAGTTTTCAATCAGTTCGCCCCACGCAGCCTAGCTCCACAGAGCTGCCTACCCAACCACAGGGGACCACAGGGGAGGGAGTACCGTGAACTTGGAGTGTCTCCGGAATGATACACGGTGCTGGTTCGAAGTCACTCCCTCTGGGGTGGCTTATTATGCAGCAGTGGGTAATTGACAGCAGTGTCAAAGGGCCATCGGCCATTCACAGCTGTCGCCATAGGAAAGCAGAGTGTGTGAAGAAACTGAGGGTCCCTTATGCACAGCCCTCAGCAGGAAAGCGGAGCCAGCCAGCCTGTCTGCTCCTGGCTTCCTGCTGCCCCACTTCGCTGCTCACTGAGGATCCCCAGCCATGCAGGGGCTCTGCCTTCCGGCCCCTGCCTGTCTTCTTGTTCTCCTTGTCTTCCGGTGTCATGCCAATGAATACGGCAGGCAGAGAGAGCAGGCCACGCCCAGTGGCCGAAGGTCCAGAGCCATAGAATCAGACTCTCGCCCGAGGACTCCGCTCTGCTGTGACACTGGGGGCAGCACACTTGGAAATGGGGGTCTCAGGAAGCTGTGTGTCACAGGACAGTGGGGAAAGTGCCAGGTTTATTTACTGGGCCGTCCCAGTGAACCTGCATAGCTATAAGGCCGATGATATGAAGATCCGAGGGAGGGGTCTTTCTCTATCCCAAGACCCAGGTCCCGCGAAGCGCTCCAGACTTTAGGTTCTAAGACGGGGCCCAGGCTCTGCACTGCTACCAGCTGCCTGTGTCTGACCAAAGCCAGCCCCTCCTCCTCTGAGTCTCTGTGGGCCTAATGGACGCTCTGAGCCCCTCAACCCTGCCCAAGGCACTGTATTTCTGATGCTCAGTGGAAGCTGAGACCATCTGCAGGTTTACCCTGTGCTGGGCAGGTCACATCGACGGCTCAGTGAGAACCAGGAGCCGAGGCTGGTCATGTGTACGCACTGCGGTGTGAAGCCCTGTTCTGCCACCTTGCAGGATGGAGGCCCAGCTGGGCCAAGGCCAATGCTTTCATAGGCTTGAGTCCCCAAGAGGAAGCAGCGGCCAGCTCCTGTAGACAGAAGGAAATGCCTGGTTTGCATCTGAACTGGAAGTGACTAATGCTGCATAGCAGATACAATAAAACAGATCATGGGAAATTTAATGGCCCGTGGTTGGCGATCACTGAATTATTTATGCCATCTTTTCCTCTTCCGAATTCTCCACTGCTCTGCCCCCAGCACAGCAGCCCTGGCTGTCTGTGGGCTTCAGAATAACAGAGCCTAGAAGAAACGGGACCCAGGAGCCGCGAGGCTGCAGGCTTCTGAATAACCTTGGGCAACATCGCGCCTCATTTCTTGGCTTCAGTTTCTCATCTGCCAAACTGAGGGGTCCTTTTCCGTGTGCTAACAACTTGAACGTGTGCCATTCTCTCTGTTCCTGGGCATTCTCTCACATCCGCCCACCCTCCCAAGATGCTACGAGGTAAGCAGGACTGATCGTACAGCCAGCCCCATTATCCAGACAATAAACCAAGGCTGTGAAAAGCCTCGGCCATAGCAAAAAGGAAAAAAAATATAGAGTGCTGGAGAGAATTTCCAACTGGAGTTGTAGACTGGGAACTCAGAATATAGCTTCTCTCCATCCCAAAATCCTACTCGAAAAATCATCAGAAAACACAGAAAGAAATGGGCAAATTCATATTGAGAAACGGGAAGAGATCTGGCAGGGGTCAGACTGAGGCGACTCCAAAAGGCAGCTGGTAAACGGGGCTTCCATCGACTGAGAAGCCAGGCCCAGAAAACCCCAGCTCAACACAGGCCCACGAGAGGCTCATCGCGGATGCCTGAGCCCTTTATCACAACAGAGACCCAGAGAAACAAACTCCAGGAAAGTCTGCAGAGCTGTCGAAGCCTCAAGAAGAGCTGGGCTGCTTGTCCCAGCCCCTGCTTTTTTATTTTTAAGATTTACTTATTTATTTGAAAGATAGAGGCAGAGATAGGCAGAGAGAAAGAGAGAGAGAGAGAGAGAGAGAGAGAGAAAGGTCTTCCATCCACTGGTTCACTCCCCAATTGACTGTAACGGCCAGAGGTGCACTGATGCAAAGGCAGGAGCCAGGAGCTTCTTCCAGGTCTCCCACGTGGGTGCAGGGGCCCAAGGACTTAGACCATCTTCTACTGCTTTCCCAGGCCATAGCAGAGAGCTGGACAGGAAGTGGAACAGCCAGGACTTGAACCGGCACCCATATGGGATGGCGGCCCTGCAGGTGGCAGCTCCACCTGGTATGCCACAGCGCCGGCCCCCCAGCCCCTCCTTGAATAAGCACCACAGCTGGCCTTGGCATCCAGCCTCAGGCCTGAGAACAACTCTCAAAACACAGTGGGTTCTACAGCCATGTCTACGCACTTGTTCTGCCCGACCTCCCACACAGACCCAGCGAGAAATAAACGCAGCCACAGGGTGCCGCAGAGCAATGAAGACCTTGTCTGTTGTACTCCGGGGTGCGTTTCCAGCATCTGCCGCAGCTCATACAAGGTGGGTGAGCACCGCATGACGCCAGGATGATGTGGAAGTCACACTGGTTTCCACACCATTCTGCCCAGGCACCGCTTTGGCACCCCCAAGTAATGGGAGCAGAATGCAAGGGAACCAGAGTGAGTGAGTAAGTTGGTGGCAGTTGCCAAGGGGAAGCGAGGCAGGCCAGACACAAAAGCCGTGGCTGTCTCTTTTCCACTAAGCACAAGCAGGTGTGATGAGAAATGACACAGCTTCTCCACAGAAGGACAACGCGTGTGAACTCCACCCGTCAAGAGGAAGTCTTACAATGTCTTCAGGAAAGCATTTAGGATCCCTAAAAATAAGCAACAATCAAACCAGCGTTCAGGTTTTCCAATGCTAAGGACCTTGTTGGAGGCAGGGCAACGTCTAGAGCGTTCTGCAGGGAAATCACTTGGGATCTCTCATTCAAGTGCAAGGGCGCAATAAGACATTTTTAGATGTTCAAGAACTCAGCCTTCTTTGTTCCACACCCCACCCCTGTTATGCACATTTCCTGGAAAAAAATTCCTTGAGGATACTCTCTGGCAAAATAAAAACCGAATCCAAGAAAGGAGACAATAGAAATAGCAGTAGGGCAGCCGTGGGGCAACTTTGAAACCAGATGACTCCACGGCAAGCAGCCTCAGGAAGAAACAGCATTACCCAGTGCTGCCATGAGGACGCTGGAATGCCGAGAGCTACTGTGAGATCCAGGCACGAGACGCTGCTGAGCAACACGAAAACGCAGGTGATCAGAGATCCTGGGAGAACCGTGGACGCCGTGGTCCAGACACAAAGGGAGCCGCAGTGGACAGGACTCAGGCGCTGATGCCGTGCAGGGAGCTCTGCCTTCTGAGTCTGAGAGAGCCATTCTGGCCCGGTAGTGTGGGAAGAAGCCAGGATTCGAAGGATGCCGGGAGTTCACGTGCCATTGTTCGGGTTTGCGTTAGGCGTCCTCAAGATATCTGGGCTCTTTCTGAAAGTGAGTGGCCACTTCAGTACTACAGTGATTTCTCTTCCTTGTTTCCACCATTTTAATAAAAATATGTACAGTCCACCCTCCATAGCCGTGGGTACCACATCCACAAGTTCAACCATCCAAAGGACCAAAGGACCAAAAACACTCGCAAAAAAAAAAAAAAAAAAAAAAAAACTGAACACATGCAGATTTTTCCCCTTGTTGTTACTCCCTGAACAGCAGCTGTCTCACACGTCACCCAGAGATGATTTACAGCATTCCAGAATGGCTTCTATGCAAATACAAGGGACTTCAGCATCTGTGGGTTTGGGGAGCTCACAGTGGGTTCTGGAACGAACTCTCACAGATGCTGGGTGAGGACTGTAGGTGGACAGATCCACCCTTTTTGGGAAGGGGGGATAGTCGTACCTTCTGATTTTCCTAAGAAAAAGTACTGAGTTCTACCCAAACTGCCAACCATGAAGAAGCATACAGTTCAAATATCACAACTTCAACTTCTCAGTCCCTTTAAAGTTGAAAAAGATAGAGAGACATTATATAAGAGCCAGATCTGTTATTTTTTTTTTTTTGACAGGCAGAGTGGACAGTGAGAGAGAGAGACAGAGAGAAAGGTCTTCCTTTTGCCGTTGGTTCACCCTCCAATGGCCGCCGCAGACAGCGCGCTGCGGCCGGCGCACCGCGCTCGTCTGATGGCAGGAGCCAGGAGCCAGGTGCTTTTCCTGGTCTCCCCATGGGGTGCAGGGCCCAAGCACCTGGGCCATCCTCCACTGCACTCCCGGGCCACAGCAGAGGGCTGGCCTGGAAGAGGGGCAACCGGGACAGAATCCGGCGCCCCGACCGGGACTAGAACCCGGTGTGCCGGCGCCGCAAGGCGGAGGATTAGCCTGTTGAGCCACGGCGCCGGCCCAGATCTGTTATTTTGAAAGAAAAAATCAGCTTGAATTTTCCTAATTCTTTTTTTAATTAATTAATTTATTTGAAAGTTAGAGTTACACAGAGAGAGAAGGAGAGGCAGAGAAAGAGAGAGAGAGAGAGAGAGAGAGAGAGAGAGAGAGAGAGTCTTCCATCCGTTGGTTCACTCCCCAAATAGCCACAACAGCTGGAGCTGTGCCAATCCAAAGCCAGGAGCCAGGAGCTTCTTCTGGGTCTCCCATGCAGGTGCAGGGGCCCAAGGACTTGGGCCATCTTCTACTGCTTTCCCAGGCCACAGCAGAGAGCTGGATTGGAAGTGGAGCAGCCAGAACTCAAACCAGCACCCATATGGGATGCCAGCATTGCAGTCGGCAGCTTTATCGGCTATACCACAGTGCCGGCCCCTCCCTAATTCTTCAACTTCAGTTTCTGTTTCTTCTATTATTGCCCAGTGAAAGTTAGTTCTTATGTATTTTTTTCTGAAAGTTAACCACTGCCTCTAGATGATGAGATTTTACAATAGTGGCAGATTTGAGTCATCATTTTTATGTTTTTCTGAATTTCCGCATTTTCTATCATGAACTTCCTGTACGTGTGAGTTTTGTGCTGATTCTTACAGTTGAAAATGGGAGAAAGAAAAATGGAAGTAGGGCTGTGTGCATGTTGATATGGAAATGAGTATACTTGTATCTCCGAGCAAACCAATCACTCGCTGAGCCTGTGAGGTGTGTGTGAAGGCTGAGGGGACAGTCACTGCTTCACTGGGAAAGGGTGAGGGGCAGATGTGGCAGGAAGCAGAGTGGGGGATCCGCCCTGTTTGGTTTGTGCGCTGGACTGTATGTCTCCTTCCCAAGTGCACATAGCCATTTAATCACTGGGAGCGGCCCCAAAAGCAGCGGCATGGGGCCAGCGCTGTGGCGTAGCAGGTAAAGCCACTGCCTGCAGTGCCGGCATCCCATATGGGTGCCGGTTCCAGTCCTGGCAGCTCCATTTCCGATCCAGCTCTCTGCTATGGCCTGGGAAAGCAGTAGAAAATGGTCCAAGTCCTTGGGTCTCTGCACCTGCATGGGAGACCCAGAGGAAGCTCCTGGCTTCGGATCAGTGCAACTACAGCTGTTGCTGTCAATTGGGAAGTGAACCAGTGGATAGAACCTTCTCTCTCTCTGTAACTCTGACTTTCAAATAAATAAATTTTTAAAAAAGCAGTGGCAGAAGCAGGTTCAAGCCCTGAGCGTCTGCTCATTCCCCTCTTCCTCTGCTGAGCAGTCACACTGGGGAGTCCCTCTTCCTCCGGACGGAAAAACCCTCTAGAAAGACAGGCTGCCCATCAGTTGCCTGCAGAAACATGTTGGACCGGAACCTTTTCACGGCGGAGGGAACGAGCTGGCCCAGGAGCAAGGCCAGCATGCTGCCTGGGGTTAGGAGGGGGCTACCCAGGAGAGAGCAGGACCACGTTTCTCAGTCTCCCCAGCCTCCCTGAGCCTTCTCACCTATGCAAGACGCCAGTGGCAGCTCCCGGCCTGGTGAGGCCAGCATCCTCATTCCCAGCCCCATCCCTGCCTGCGGCTTCAGGCCCAGATACGCAATTATCTTCTGAACAACCCCATCGGAAAGTCCCACAGGCGACTCAGCTGGAACCTGCAGAGGACTGAGTGTGCTGTGTGTCCCTGCAGCGGGCCCACCTGCCCACCCTCCTCACCTCCACCACTCAACTGGGCAGACAGGAGGCAGGCAGCCCTCCTGGTCTCCTCTCTCTCCCTGCCTCCCACTTGCACTCTGTCACCAGGCCCCATTCAGTCTGAACGTTCTCGTTCCTCCCGCATAGGAACCCACTTGCCTTCCTCCCCATGGAGCCCTGCCTCTGTCAGCATCATGTGGACCACTGCCAGGCCGCAAATGGTCCCGCCTCCTCCCCAGCTCCGGGGCCGGTGCTGGTCTCCTTCCCTCCAGCCTCTGCTCCTAGAAGGTGCAAAGCTCCTTCTTACAGCCGTCCTGCTGTTCTCAGACCCCAACCCTTCTCCCTTACTGGACAAAGCAACAAAGAAAACTATGCACAGTCCAGCTCTACCTCCCCCCACGACATAATATCCAGCCAAATTGGACATTCTGCACTCCTGCAAACCTAGAAGGCACTCATTCATCCCTGGCCTGCGTAACATGTTGTATCTGCTACTGTCTCCGCTAGGGACAGTACCCCCTGTTCCTCTTACCTCCCCACTGCTGCCCTGGGGAAGATCACAGTCCAGGTGTCTGGGTCAGGTGCCCCCCCCATGCACCCATTGTACCCATTCTCCCTTGGAGACACAGATGACACTGTTTGATGACTGACTTTCTAATAGAACCACATCCCCCACTTATCTGGTACTGAAGGCAGGAGCTGGCACACAACCAGCTTGCAGGAGAACTTTGTTGAGAGATGGATGGACAGATGGATGGATGGATGGATGGACAGATGGATGGATGGACAGATGGATGGATGGATGGATGGACAGACAGATGGATAGATGGATGGATGGGTGGATAGGTGGATGTTTAGGTGGTATTAGATAAACAGGCGAGGATAGAAGAGCAGATGACTGCAAGAATGAATGAGTGATTTAATGTATGAATAAATGCCTGCATAGCAATGGATGAGACTTCTGTGGAACCTGATGATCCTGAGGTCAAAAGCAGATACTACAGAGACCCAAAATCAAAGGTGGGGATCTAGTTACTAGAATTGCCCAGATGGAGCTGAGGTCCAGAGCACAGGGTGCAACCCCTCCCCATTCGGTACAGCCCCAAGGGACTAGGAAGGGCACAGGTATGCCGTATTTATAAGAATTAATTGATAGATTAGTTTATTTCGTGTCTACATTCTCAGAGGCTGTTGGTCACTGGGCCCTGGGGCCCTCAGCTGGCCTGACCTCTGTGCACTGTCTCAGGGGGCACTGAGGTGGAGGCCAATTTAAAGGCCACTTGGGTTTGGGAAGCAGAGATCTGCAAGTGGCGGGAAAGGAAGGAGGCCAGGGCTCACGTGTTGATGCTGCTAATGGAAGGTGTCCCCACACAGGGTGCACACGAGAGGCCTCAGGACACGAAATGACACAGAATCTAACCCCAGGCCTCAATTTCTTTTTTTTTAAGTCATGTTTATTTTATTTAAAAGGCACAATGACAGAGAGAGAAAGGGATCTTCCATCCACTAGTTCACTCCACAAATGGCTGCAACCGCTGGGGCTGAACCAGGCCAAAGCCAGGAGCCAGTAGCTTCATCTGGGTCTCCCACATGGGCGGCAGGGGCCCAAGCACTTGGACCATCTTCTACTGCTCTCCCAGGCCATTAGCAAGGAGCTGGATCCAAAGTGGAGCAGCCAGGATTTGAACCTGTGCCCATATGGAATGCTGGCGTTCCAGGTGGCAGCTTAACCCACTGCACCCCAGTGCCATCCCCATCCCCTGCCCAGTTTCTTAGCTTGCTCCCTGAATGAGGCACTCTCTGGTCGGAGCTTCCATCTCTTTGCTGATGAAACTGTGGCAGCTAAGCCTGCCTGTCTGAGGGCCAGCACCTGAGAAGCAGACCCTGAAAGGAAGATTCTGGAGAAAGAACCCTCAGGAAGCCCAGAGCGTGCAGGGCAGCGACCGGGAGGAGCCAGGCCAGGGGTGATCTCATGCAGCGTCTTGCTGAGGTGCCCTCAGCCTCGCCCCAGTTCTGCAGGGAGTGTGAGCTCCTTTGTGGGACCTGACTCCAGGCAGGGGCCAGCCTTCGTGTCCTGCTAGCCCCACCCCAGACCCCACTGATCAAGGGCACACAACTCCCAGGGAGCAGAGGCCCCAGCTCAAAGGAGTCCAGCAACTCCAGGGAAGTCCCCCAAAGACAGCTGTAAGTACTGGGGCTCAGAAATAATCAAGAACAGATGTTGGATCGCAGGGGGCTGAGCCTCCACTGGAGACACAGGCACCTTCCTAGGAGCGTCGGTTCAACTCCCAGCTGCTCCGCATCCAATCCAGCTCCTTGATAACGGGCCTGGGAAGATAGCAGAATGTGGCCCAAGTGCTTGGGCCCCTGCCACCCACATGGGAGACCCGGATGAAGTTCCTGGCTCCACCTGTTGCAGTCAACTGGGGAGAGAACCAGTGGATAGAAGATCTCTCTCTCTCTCTCTCTCTTTCATTCTCTCTCAAATAAATAAATCTAAAACAGCAACAACAAAGTAAAACAGGACGTAAAAAGACACCAAGAACACCAAGGAGTGAAAATGTGCAAAGCTTTTGCGACTGTGCCTGTCACATCACAGGCAATGAAAGGATGGTCCCCAAAGAACAAGCATTTAGCAAGTGGCAGGCCCTGGACCAGTGCTGGCCCCAGCTGGACCTGCAGACACCTTCAGAGCAGCACCGGCCCTGGGCTGTCAATCTCTCTCTTTATCTGGTGCAGCCAAAGACCCAGAATCGTCAGAACCCACCGCCAGCCAAAAGCAAGCATGAGCAATTAATTAGGCCTCGGCTGCAGGGCTGTGCGCGCACCCCTCGGCTTTCCGCAGCGTCGCAGCCAGTCCTTTAGCTGAAAAGGCGGGGCGGCAGGTTTCTGAGATATTTTTGCTAATGGGCTGAAATATTACACCCATAATTACAGGCTGGCTGCATATTTTTTTCTCTTGCTCATTTTGTTCAGCGCAGCAAACATTGTATCTGATTACAGGCATTCATGTCTTCGGCATGAAACAGGGTTTATCACGCTCAGCAGCAGTGCTCCGTGGCGCTGCGGAAATTATCTAGGCTGGAAAACCCTCTGCAGGCCTCGCTGGGGGAGGGGCTGCTGGCAGGTGCTGCCTTCGGAGGGGACGAGGCGGGAGGGCCGAGGGACCAGGACCTGGGCCGCAACGGGGGTGGGTGGCAGATAGATCCCTGCTGCTCTCCACTAGTTTCTTCCATTTTCTCAGGGCCCTTCCCCACCCAGGTCTGGGATTCCTGCTCTTGCTGGTACACCAGGTGCCCACTCCCATTCCCAAGACTTTGCTTAACCTGCAGCCTCCCCTCACCCTCTCTTCCTTCTCGTCTTCCCAGACCGAGGCAGAGCCAAACGCACCTGCAGCCCAGTACTCCTAGGGAGCTTGTCTGAGATGCAAAGTCTCTAGCCCGTCCCTGCTGCTGCCAGCCACTAACCATGGTCTCCTGGGGTGGAACTCAGCACTGCCCTCCAGGGGGTTCCCGGGTTCCCTCCAAAGCTGGAGGCCGAGGGAGCTAGGCACATCCCACAGTGGGGCCTGGGTTCAAACAGCTCTGGTTCCCTGCATCTGCCGCCTGCTCCACTGTCTCATTTCTCTCCCTGGGCTTCGGCTGCTCATTACCAAGCTGAATGATACCTGGTACATGGGAGAAATTCCAATAATGCTCCTAGATTGGGCCGTGTGAAATTTCTGCTTGAAGAGCAGAAATGCCCCACGCTCCAAGCGAATCGCTCCTCTCTGTTCCTGGCAGAGCTCAGCTCAGACCACCCGGGGCCGCCCTGGCCCAAGGGCACACCTGCCCCAGAGCGAGCCCACAGCCTGCTTCCGTGCTTGCCAGTTCTTCCTGGGTCACCTCCCTCCCTTCTCTGCATTTCCATCTGCTGTGCTCCCGGGTGGGCCATCCCCTCCTGGGAGCAAGAGTTTCCTGGCCTCATACTCCTCCCAGGTGAGTGTCAACTTTGGATTTTTGGTTGTTTGTTTTTTAAGATTTATTTATTTATTTGAAAGGCAGAGTTACAGAGAGGCAGAGGTAGAGAGAGAGAGAGAGAGAGAAAGAAAGAGAGAGAGAAAGGTCTTCCATCCGTTGGTTCACTCCCCCAAATAGCCGCAACAGCCAGAGCTGCACTGATCCGAAGCCAGGAGCCAGAAGCAGGAGCCTCTTCCGGGTCTCCCACACGGGTGCAGGGGCCCAAGGCCTTGAGCCATCTTCTACTGCTTTCCCAGGCCATAGCAAAGAGCTGGATCAGAAGTGGAGCAGCCAGGACTCAAACCGGCGCCCCATGGGATGCTGGCACTGCAGACAACAGCTTTAGCCACAATACCACAGCTCCAGCCCTTCAACTTTGGCTTTGAAAAGAGTCACTTACCGACTGTGACAGGAGTGACCTTTGAAGCAAAGCATGGGGCAGCCTCTGTACCGCAGCTGGAAGGTGGCCGCGCCCCATTTCAGCGTGCCTGGGCTTGCGCGGGCTCTGCTCCTGGTTCCAGCTTCCTGCTAAGGTCTCCCTGGCGGAACAGCAGGTGATGGCCCGGGTAACTGGGTCCTCACGCTGCTCATGGGGGAGTCCCGGAGTGAGTCCTGGCTCCTGTCTTTGTCCTGGCACAGCCTCCGCTGTTGTGGGCATCTGGGCAGTGAACCAGGATGGAAGATCTCTCTGTCAGGACGGGCAGGACCTGGAGCGCCTGGAAAGAAGGAAGCGTCACAAGACGCAGCAGCTCCGGCTGAGTGGGACCTCCCTGCAAAGCCACTCGCACTGTGGTCTGTGGGCCAGCGGCACGGGGCCCTGAGCCCCTGCCGGGGATGCTGAGTCAGTGGGGTGGAGGGAGGGGGTAGGCCCAGCCATGTAATCCCTGAGCCCTTGGCTGACCCTGGTGAGCCCGTGTCAGCATCGTGGAGGCCTCTGAGGGTCCCGGCAGTGTCTTGCCACGGGGTCACGTCATCTGCCCCCGAAGGCCTCCATGATGGAGTACACACTCCCTTCCTCTTTCCTCCCCCCAAGCTGATATCAGAAGACAGAGAAGGTGCGGAGAGGGCAGAGGGGGAAGCGATGGAGCAGGAAGGGAAGAACGCCCCTCAACCAGGCGCCTCGCGGCCAGATGTGCCTGACGGCGGAGGACCAGCAGGGCACTGGGTACTTGGCCTGAACTCTGAGTGTGAGCTTGGTTATGGGCTCCTCAGTTGCCTGCGGAATGAGCAGGGACGGGGCTTTTTCTGTATTGGCAGTGGGCAGAAGGGAGAGGTCAGGAGGGCACTACGTGTTATCCACTCGGGCTCTTATTTATGTCCTCCATCCAGCTCCTGGAAAGGACCTACAGGGCCACTGGGGACCCACCCTGGGCAGGGCCCTGCTCTGGGGGCTGCCTATGCGAGGGGCTGAGCAGGACAAACACACCTCCTGCCCTCACTGGGCTCAACTGCTGGATCTGAAGACAGATAATTAGCAAGTACGCATAGCTGTGATATGATTTCACGCCGTTATAAGTGCACTGACTAAACAAAACCTAAGTGCTGAAGAACTCCGCAAGGCTCACCCTGAGCACCCTTTTTAAAATGACAGCCCTTGTGAACCCCTGCCCTCCGGCAACTTTTCCCCCAGTGTGTGTCACTTTCTATGACACACGTGCTTCTCTGCTGTGCCCGTTGCCTGTCTCCTTCCCGCAGAATGTACTCGAAGGAAGAATGAGCATGTGCCAGTGGCATCTGCGCCATCCCCCTGTGTGGCTCCAGCTTTCAGAACAGTGCTGAATGAGGCTGGCGCTGTGGTGTAGTGGGTAAAGCCGCCGCCGGCAGTACTAGCATCCCATATGGGCACCGGTTAGAGTCCCAGCTCTTCCACTTCCAATCCAGCTCTCTGCTATGGCCTGGGAAAGCAGTAGAAGGTGGCCGAAGTCCTTGGGCCCCTGCACCTGCATGGGAGACCTGGAAGAAGCTCCTGGCTTCAGATCGACCCAGCTCCAGCCATTGTGGTCCATTGGGAAGTGAACCAGCAGATGGAAGATCTCTCTCTCTCTCTCTCTCTCTCTCTCTCTCCCTCTTTCTGTGTAACTCTTTCAAATAAAATAAGTAAATCTTTAAAAAAAGAAGAAGAAGAAGAAGAGTACTGAATGCACAGTCAATCAGTGGCTCCAGAAGACCTTGGGCAGAGGCTTTTTTTTTTATTTGAAAGGCAGAGAGACAAGCAGGAAGAGAGAGATCTTCCATCTACTGGTTCACTCCCCCAATGCCCACAGCAGCCAAGGTTTGTGTCAGACTGAAGCCAAGAGATGGAAACTCAATCATGATTCCCTGCATGGATGGCAAGGACCCAAGGACTTGAACCATCACCTGCTGTCCCCAAGGGAAACCATAGCAGGCAGTTGGAATTGGGCATGGATGAAGGACTCAAAGCCAGGCATCGCAAGATGGGATGCAGGCATCCCGAGTGGCGTGTTAACCATCAAACACCCACTCTGGAGATGTCTGTCATTGCCACACTGGGAGGGGGGCTAGAGCACCTGATGAGCAGAGTGTAGGGATGCTGCTAAATACCCCACAATGCACAGGACACGGCCGCCCCAGCCCAGTGCCGCGAAAGTCAATCAACAAACATGTGTAGGGTGAATGGGTTTAAGGAGAAGAGAATGCCTACCAAAGGGCTGTATTTCACAGAGGGAGGGCAGGGCCACCATGTCTGAGAAGTGGGTATCCCATCAGAGAGCTGAGTGACAAGACAGAGCACACCACATGCAGACACAGGGAGAGGACTTGGGGGCCAGCAAGGGAAAGCTTCGGAAAGAAACAAATTTGGAGTGGACAGGGCTGTGGCACAACAGGTTAGGTTGCCATTGCAATGCCAGCATCCTATGTGGGCTCTGGTTCGTGTCCCGGCTGCTCCACTTGCCATCCAGCTCCCTGCTAATGCACCTGGGGAAGCAATAGAAGATGGCTTGGGCTCCCAAGTGGGAGATGGAGCTCCAGGCTCCTGACTTCAGACTGGCCCAGCTCTGGCCTTTGTGGCCATTTGGGGAGTGAACCAGCAGATGAAAGATTCCTCTCTCTCTTGCTCTGGCCATAAGCTTGATTCTTATGGACCAGCTGACATGGTCGTCTTCAATCTCCCAAACCCAGAGAGAACAGCAGTGCATCTTGTGCAGCCCTGCTGAGGGAAGGGAAATAAGCCGAGCCCCATCTCTGGGAATGGATTCCCTGGGGAGAAGACAGACACACACACACACACACGCAGAGCTTGGACAGAAGGTGGGCGGCAGATGCTGTGCAGAGAGGAAAACCAGCACAGGAAGCAGGGGAGCAAATCCCACTGGGGCACTGTTGCGTCACTGGACTTTGAAGCTTGGGTGAGATTCCAGGATAGTCCATGGGTGAAAATGTCTGCAACAGGGCGCACCTAACTCCAGAGATAGAGTTGAGGAGCCTCTGGATGGGCCATGTGGCCATACATCAATGATTACACATCCTCTTTTCTCCCAGGACCTAAACTGCACAGCGCCACTCCCAGGGTGTGGCCACGGCAGTGGCAGATGCACTGGTCTCACAGTACCCATCTCAACCAACGGGTGTGTTACTGTGAGGGTAGTAATGGAAACACCAAGGATGGCATTGACGACGACGCCACTGAGGACATTGGTCATGATGTCAATCAACAGTGATGGTGAACACCCTGATGATTTCGCCATGGGTGATGATGGTTATATTTGGTGTGGACAGGGCCGGTAAGAGTGACCGTAATTTTGCCGTGAGGATAGTGATGTTAATAGTGATACAATGTGATGGTTGGAGAATTCTCCCAGAAGCATCTAATGAACACAATGTGCAAAGAACCATTTGGCGAGGAGTCAGGCCCTGAGTGTCCCTGGTAATCCTCTCTCCAGCAGAGCAGGGCCTGAGGATCAGCACTAACTTTAAAAACAGTGCTTTTCACAGCGTTGATGCCAACAGCCACGGTACACGGCCCATGCTGCTGACACACAACAACACGGCCGGTGATCGATGATGGCGTTCGTATGGGAACAATGTCAGTGATGTTGGTGACACTGATTCCAGCAATGACATTGGGAGCCACTAAGAGGTGCCACAGTGCGATTCTGTGATTCTGATGGAGAAGATCCTGGCTGTGGCCACCGTTTGTGATAACAACACTGATGAGGCACAGCAAGTAATCAAAAGCTCGTCTGGGAGACGAGTGGGCATGAGTTCAAATCCAGAGCCCGGCATTTTGCCATTGTGTGACTTAGCCACTTGGGGTCTCGGCTGCCTTGGCAGTTCAATGAGAATAATTGTAATCCTTCCTATTGCTAGGAGTGCCACGAGGGTTAAATAACATTCTGCCGGGAAAACCTGGGACACAGAAAACAATCGGGGAAATTAGCATGATGATGATGGTGGTGCCGGTGGTGGTGATGGTGAGAGCTCTTGGAAATAATGGCACTGATGATGCAATTAAACATCGCTTCTCGGTGACATTATCTCAGTGATTGTCAAAGCTATTGCTGGTGAAGGGCCCGATGGTTTTGATTACAGTTATGATCAGCGGGAAGGTTGGTGCAATGTTGCAGGACTAACTTAGGCGTCAGACAGCAAGTCTTCATTCCCAGCCCTGCCACCTCCACCCTGTGCGACCTTGGCCACAGCACAGCATGTTCAAGCCACAAGGCCACTTGGAGCCCAACGAATCCTCCCTTCTTGTTTGACAAACGGGGCAGCTCCGGCCCAGCGAGATGGGGCAACTTGCCTGTGTACCCCTTGCCGATCCGTGTGCCAGAGCTGGCATGGAATACCATCCCCTTGCCTGTTGGGTTTCTGTAGTCCCTTAGATTACATCCCTTCGTTGTGTACCTGTGCGAGCATGCATGTTTATGCATACGTACGCGTGCACGTGCATGTACATGTGTGTGGTCCTGGGCATTTTCCCAGCAGCGTCTGCCAGAGAAGCAACCGACCCAGCCAATTAACAAAGAGCCATTTTGTAAGAAGTCAGGGCTCTCACGCCTCTGTGCAATCCTTCTCCCCTCTGCACTCCAGCCAGGGCCGAGGATTGCTGCAGATTGGCTGTGGCTGGACGAGGAGTTGAAATGGGTAATATTTACCTAGTTTTAATGTCTGGTGTCTATAGCTTGCACTTCCATCATTCTATTATATTGGTGACAGGCAGGCCCAAGCCACAGAGAAGAAGCAAATTACCTAATAAATCAAGGCCCCAGGATCTAAAGTGGACAGCGTTATTAGACGAGGGGAGAGAGGGATGCTAAGTGAGAGGTAGCGCTGCCTAGCAAAACGGTCCAAGCAGGGACTCATCTGTCTATTTCTCCATAAATAATTACACACCGCTGATATGCATCTGAGACAGAACATGATATGTTATTATTAACTAAACAGTGGGAGGCAGAGGACGCGGGAGGGAGGGGGAGAGCGCCAGGGAAATGCATTTGCGTTGTCAGGCCTTGGCCAAGGCGGGGAGGGGGTGCAGTCGAAGCAGAGAGGACCCTGGTTCTGGACAGGTGCAGGCAGCAAGACAGTCTGGGGAAGCAGAGGAGGGGAAGGGTGAACTGACACTGCAGTGGGATGGGGGGATCTTCAGAGTTTGTGGAAAGGGAATTAAGATTCAGGTTGGTGCAAAGATGGTGAAAGCCACGCGCTGGGGTCTTCCAAAAGTTCAGGGGCAAATGCGCACTATGGAAAAACCACGCATGGATTCAAGATGTCCTTGCACTGGGACATTTGTCTTGCCATCCCACCATTCCACACACACGTTCTGAAGGGCGCTCACAGTGAGGTGTTGCAGTGTTTGGTGGGGGGGAGGTCTTGGGAGAGGCGGGCAGCACAACTCCCACAACACAGACTGAGCCACTTAGCTGTGTCCAAGTCGCCAGCTGTATGGCCGTGGCAGCACCTAGCTCCTAGAGTAGTTGTGAGGGTTAAACAGGTGAACGCCTGGCAAGCACTTGGAAGAGTGAGAGACGCATGCGTTGAATAGATCCTCACCCATTTGCCAGACAGAAAGACAGAAGTTCAGAAGGGAAGTGCCGTGTCCAAGGTAATGCATCCCACCAATTCCCCCTCCCCACGGGTGGGCAAGCCCTAGATCCTAAACCTTTCCAGTTTTGTGAGAGGACAGTTTCCGTGTAACTACATACTCTACTACTGTGGCTTCAAAGCTGCCATAGACCACATGCAAAGGAAGGGCGAGGAATGGCTGCAGACAGCCAGTAGCTTGCTGATTGGCCTCTGCCCCTGCTTACCTGAAGGACCGTCCTCTCCAAACGCTGGCTTCAATACCTGTGCCTCGAGGAATGGCTGCAGACAGCCAGTAGCTTGCTGATTGGCCTCTGCCCCTGCTTACCTGAAGGACCGTCCTCTCCAAACACTGGCTTCAATACCTGTGCCCCGAGGGCAGCATTGTCTCTGCTGGCTCATGCCCCACCCCGCTGCAGGTGCAGTTCCCGAAGGCCCCGCCCCCACCAGTCCCCGGAGGGAGAGGGTCTCCGGTGAGTTGGGGGCACAGCCTGGGGGAGTGGTGTTCTCAGAGAAGGGCACTGAGCCGGGAGGCAGCCACCACACTGCCACGCCCTCGTGGGCTTTGCCTGGAAGCCCCGGTGATCCTTTGTGGGCTGCTAATAAGCAAGTTGAACCCCATAATCAGCCGCTGCCTAGCTTCCTGGCTTTAATGTCCATGGAGGCTGGAGAAACCAGCGGCCAAGGACTTTGCTTTCAGACAAAAGCAGCAAGATTTCCCTCTGACACCCCCCCACACACAGGACACGCTGCAGTGGTGCTGGCACTGCCCCCCCCCCCCGATTAAGGCTTGGGGCTGCTGCACACACGGGTGGTGTCGGCCCAGGCTAAGCGAGAGGTGCACGTACTGCCCCTGCCCCGGAAAACCTGCTGCACGCTCCCAGACTCAGCAACAAAAGCAGCCCCCCCATCCAGGGCGAGCAGGAGGCTCTCCCGACTGCACCCCCCAGCCCCACTTCCCGACTGGGGACAACCTGCAGCCTTTCTCCCAGGCTCTGACCCTCAGGCAGGAAGACAGCGAGGACATGGTAGCTTTTATTATTCGAGCTGGTATTTGCCAGGCAGATAATTCCCTATTTTGGCATCACAAAACTGCCTCCCGGTTCAGCTGCAGTGGCCTGCTAGCACCTGCCCTCACCGGCCATCTGGCTGCAGCGGAGACCTCCACCCTGGCAGGAGACACACGTGTTCTTCCCAGCCTGTGTATGAAACAAACAACCAGCAACCGGTGTCGAAGCCTGCATGTGAGCTCTGGCCTCACATCTCCCCTGCAGTGAGCCTGTCTGAACCTCAGTCCCCGATGGGCAGCATGGCTGGGGTCCCAGCTCTGCCACAAGCTGTGTGGCCCTGGATAAACCAACCCCTCGCTGCTGAGCCTAAGTCTGTCCACCCTGAGGGTGAGCGGATGGTCCCTGCCCTGCCGAAGCGAGAGGAAGCAGACACAGCACTTTGAGAAGGAGAAGACAGGGGATAAGGCATAGAAGCTTAAGCCTCTGCCTGCTGTGCCGGCCCGCATCCCTGGTGGGAGCCGCTTCCCAGCTGCTCCACTTCTGATCCAGCTCCCTGCTGGTGCACCTAGGAAGGCAGCAGAAGATGGCCCAAGTGCTTGTGCCCTGCACCCATGTGGGAGATCCAGAAGAAGCTCCTGGCTCCTGGCTTCGTTCTAGCCCAGCTCTAGCGGTTGTGGTCTTTTGGGGGAGTGAACCAGTGGGTGGAAGATGGGAGATCTCTCTCTCTCTCTCTCTCTCTCTCTCTCTCCCTTCTCTCTCTCTTTTTTCCTTCTCTCTCTTCTCTCTCTCTTTCTGTGCTTTCAAGTAAATAAATAAATCTTTTAAAAAAGAAAAGTTAAAGACAGTGTGGTAGAAAAATGACATCACAGGTGCAGTGCAGACTTTGGGATGTGTCAGGAGCAAGTTCAAGTTCCGGCTCTCCCACAAGTCTGTGGACACCTGTGGTCAAGTGGGAGCTGGGGAAGAGGCCTTGCTGAGCCTGGGGTGGCCCTTTGCTCATGGTGCAGAAGTCAGGCCTCAGAGCCAGGAGCGTTGGCACACTGGCGTGCCCCCCGGATCTCTTTCTGGTCTTCAGTACCCATATCTCCCATCGTCCGGCAACACTTCTTGGGCCTCCCTGGGGGAAACGGGTCCTTGCTCACCGAGTGCTTGGGGAACAGCCCTGTCCCCTGCCCTCTGGCAGGCAAGTAGGGTGAGCACCACTTGTGCCATGAGGTATGTGGTAGGAGCAGAGAGGCCCAGGGCGGGGGTGACCCGGGGAGGTGGGAAGAGAGGCCCAGGGGGGGGGGGCAGGGCGGGGAGACCCGGGGAGGTGGGAGGAGAGGCCCAGGGCAGGGGAGACCCGGGGAGGAGGGAGGAGAGGCCCAGGGCGGGGAGACCCGGGGAGGTGGGAGGAGAGGCCCAGGGCAGGGGAGACCCGGGGAGGAGGGAGGAGAGGCCACTGCATGGCTCGTGCGGATCTCAATAGCTGTGCTCGGCCCTGTTCCCTGGGCATCTGCCTCTGCACCCATTGGCATGGCAAGACGGCTCTCAGCACCCAGCCCCCTCCTCAGGGAGCTGCGAGCAGTAGCTGAGACACAGCGATGGCGCCCATGAGGGACAGGCAGGGGTGAGGGTGCTGGTGTCATCGTGACAGCACTGGGCAAGTCTGAGAAGCAGACTTCTGTGTGGCCTCTGAGCCACCCGCCACCTGGGCCCCCACACACCTGATGCCCACCTTGGCCACTCACGCCCCAACACTTGCCAGGCGTATGTTTTTCTCCACCCATGCTCATGTTCATAGTCACAAATGTGGAACTGCAGCATTGGAGCAGGCAGAACTGCGTGACAGTCTGGTCCCTACAATGATATGAGCGCTGGTTTGGGCGCCCCCCAAAGGCCTTTAGGTACTGGGCCTGGTGGGAGGCCCTGAGGGCCCCCGGTGGTGGGAGGGCTTGTGTGGCCTCCTGGGTTCTTATAAAGGCTGCACTTGGAGGTGCCCACTCGCTTGGCTGCCGTGGGAGCCCCCACCGCATGCCTGTTCCAACACAGAGACCAGACCCGGAGTTCTCCGATCTTAGCCCTCACCTCCAACACTGGACACTAAGTGACCCCTTCCTCTTTATAAAGTTAGTTATCTGGGCGTTTTGTCCTAGTAAGGAAAAGCCGAGTCACGTGGTCTCCAGCCTAAACCCGACAGGACACAGGGCTCCTCCATGCTCACTGGTGCCATCCGTGAAGAGACGGAGCAGTGTCCACATTTCCTTCTCCTCCCAGAGCCCCCCAGCCCCAGCCCATGCCTTCTGCCTCCTGCCTGCAATGAATTGAATAGTGTGTAATTGATAAATTATGCAAAAGGGTGCCTGGCAGTTTCTGAAATGTGGGGTAGCTTCAAGGCGGCCCCAGGGGACACAGCCTAATTTTATGGAAGCCCCGCACTCGATCTGGCCTGTTTTGTGTAAGGCAGATTGATCTAACAAGACTCTGGGGAGCTGACGTGACTTCTAATTTTATTCTCGGGGTGAGCGGAATGAGATAGAGCTGTAATGAGCGTGTTGTCTGGGGCAGCCGGCAGAACAGCAGCGGGGAAGGTGTCTTTTCATCGGGCTAATAGATCCTCGGCCCAGCTGGACTTCCTGCCCCGGGAGCTGGACTCTCCCCCGGTAGAGGACAGGCTGTGTGATAAGCAGGCCAAGAGCAGGCAGAGAGGAGGAGAATCCACGCCCCTCTGTCGAATAAACCCAGGGCCTCGCAGGAATGAGAGCAAGGGACCCTGAGTGTCGGTTCTGCTGAGGCCAGCCCTGCGGGGCCCCAGGGATGCGCCATGGGACTTCCTTCCAAAGGTTCACGTTCAAAAGTCACTCCTCCCCCCTCCTTTCTCGGGGGTGGAGGGTGGGGAGTAGACCAGCGCATTCATGAGGACTTGACTGAGCAATGAGGCCCAGGGAAGTGTGTGGCTGGGTGACCTGGAGGCTGTCACACTCCCAGAACCAGGAGGGGCAGTCCCAGCCCAGGAGGGGACACTTGGAGGGTGTCCACTGCATTGAGTGCTGACCGTGTGCCTGATGGAGCTCCCCACAAGCCCATGTGGTAGATGTGACCTAGAGAGAGGTCAAAGCCACTTGCCCAAGGATTCGAACTCAGGTCTCTGAGGCCAGAGCCCATACTCTGTCTTTGTTCTTTTATATATATATATATATATATATATATTTATTTTATTTATTTGGAAGGCAAAGTTGCAGAGAGAGTGGGAGAGATCAAGAGAGAGAGAAAGAAAAAAAGAGAGATCTTCCATCTGCTGGTTCACTCCCCCAGAATGGCCACAACCACCAGGGCTGGGCCAGGCTGAAGTCAGAAGCCAAGAGCTTTATCTGGGTCTCCCACATGAGTGCAGGGGCCCAAGCACTTGGGCCATCTGCTGCTGCTTTCCCAGGCACATCAGCAGGGAGCTGGGTGGGAAGCGGAACAGCCAGACTCCAACCGGTGCCCATGCTGGATGCCAGTGCCACAGGTGGCAGCTTTACACACTATGCCACAGCACCAACCCCACCCCCATACGCTGTCTTACCCCTCACAAGCTCTGGGGAGGAGGGTGGAGGAGAGCAGGGTGGGGAGGGGGCCCTGCTTCCTGTAGCCCACCAAGCCCTGATTTCTTCCTCTTCCTCACTCTCCCATCCTGCCTGGGCTTTGCCACACCCCCTCACACAGCAACGTTGGTGGCTCCCTCCTTACAGACTCAGTCCTAATTCCATAGGACAACCCAGGGAGTCCTAAAGCAGCACCCCACCCTTTCTGCCTCTCTGTCCCCCAACCTTCCTCCCTCCCATGCACATCCCACCAACCTCCCACCCTGAGGTCCTCCAGCCACACAGAGCCACAAGATGCAGTGGGCCCTGCTCAGGTGGTTGTACCCTCAACCCTGCTTCTCCCCTGCTAAACACAGGCAAAGGAACGTCGTCCCACCGCTCCCCGGGGCTGTCGGAGAAGGTGGGCACGAAGCCTGCGCCTGATCCCAAAGCTAGAGCAACAACAGTGACTCACATACATTAGGCACTTACTGTATGCCTGGCCTGGGCTGTGCTGGGTGCTCTTTCCACAGGACTCCATCACCAGTGCCCAAGCCCATTGTCCCTCGCTCAGCTTTTTGAGGCCTTACAGCTTTGCTCTCCATCCCTGCCACTCAGTAATAACAGCACCCCCTCTGCTGCAAGCCTGGGTCCCAGGACGAGAAAGCCCAGGAGGCATAGACGGAGAAGAAACATCAGCCTCGTGCCCAAGCCCAGGCCAGAGCTCAGAGAGGTAGCTGAGGCCCACTTCCTGCTACTTCCTCCTGGAGGAACCTTGCACCTGCTGCATGCACCAGATCGCAGGGCCTGCAGGCAGGTGCAGGGCTGGCAGCCAGGGCTGGCCAGGGCACCCTGGGGACGACATTTGCTTCCCAGTCAATGGGAGTGGCAACAGACCTCCCAGGTCCATTGAGTGAAGCATCCCTAAGGAAACACCGCCAGGCCCCAGGTGCCTGGGGACGTCACCTGTCCCAGGTGTCAGCATTAAATATCCCACAGCCCAGCAGACTCCTGGCCAAACCAGGGCTGTCACTCACCCCAGCTGGTCCTTATCTTGGAAATGACCTCCCCTAGCCCACAAAGTGGACAGATCCCTCCAAGAGCAGGTGGCTGGGACAAGCCAGCCCTGAGCCTGCAGAGTCCGGTCCCAAGTAGCACTGCCCACCATGGTCTCTGATGGGTCCCTGGAGGCCTGGGCAGTGTGGAGCCTGTTGAAGGCCCAGAGCTGGTGCCTGCCTGGGCCCCCGCCTGGGAATCTGTTGTCCTGCAGCACCCACGCTGGCCAGGCCTCTCACGCTGCCCTGGGCTCACCACCAGTGCTGCCAGGGCCTCTCTTGCTGCATCATGGTAGTAATAATGTCAACGCCCTCTGCCTGGACAGCGCCCCTGGGGACAGCCCGACGGGAGGAGGAGCCAGGTCGGGGCCCATCACTCTCGCTGACCGAGAGGAGAGTGGCTGGATGTCATCCTGGACTCCAGAGACTTGTTCTCATAGCGTGAGGACAAGGCAAGGGTAAGTGACAGCTCAGGGAATAACCAGCCTTTCTGGTGACCTAAGTAAAGCCTCACTTTCCCCATCTGTGAATGGGAGCCATCCAGGGGGACTGTGGGTCCATGCCTGGAACCCCCCTGTGTCCTCTAGATAATGACCCTGACACACTCTTGCTGTCTGCCTAAGGCTACCCTGGCTCTCCCAGCTCATGTGGGCCCTGCCACACCCACCCAGGTCACAGCTGGCCTCATGCCTGAGAGCCAGGGCCCATGCCCACTCTCTGTGCTGTGCAAACTTCCCCAGTGGGACAGGGAGCCCCCTGAGAGCTCCGGAAGCCACAGCTGCACCCTCTCTGGGCGTCAGTCACCTGGAAACTACCCGGGTATCCCAGGAGGAGTAGGCAACCTTCAGGAGCCCAGCAATGAGGTTAATTCATTCGGCTCCTCGCTGCAGGTAAGCCATGTGGGAGGGGCCTGCAGGGCTGAGAGCCAAAATCTCTCAGCCGCCTTCCCTGCAGTGGGGCTGTGCACAGGGCCTCAGGGGAGCGGGGAGGTGAGACGGGGGCCAAGGTCTCCACTGTCGCCAGGAAGCCGAGAGAAGAAAGCAGAATCCCAGGCAGCACCCGTCCCGTGTGCACAGAGAGGCAGCAGTCTCTAGGGACAGAGCAGGGACTGGGATGTTGGCGAAGTTGGAGGGGCCAATGTGAACATTCATCCAATCTATGGGGTGGGGGCCCAGCCCTAGGGATTTTATGGTTTCAAAGGAAATCTGGCTCAGGACTTCACGAGCAACAGGGGAGACCAAGACAGGGGCTGGGGAGTGTAAGTTACACAGGGCCAAGTCAGTGCTCCACCGCAGGCTGACCATGCCATGCCGTGGCTGTAATGGTGGCACCCGCCCTGCAAGGAGCCGCTGTGCAAGGGGAGCCCCTACCCCGGGTCAGCAGGAGGGAAGAGAGTGGGCCTTCCGGGCAGCAGCAACCTGCGGGGCTCAGAGCCAGGGGACATCTCGGCCGGCCGCAGCTCACCTGGCCTTTGGGACCCCTCCCTGTCCAGCCCCGCCTCCCTTGCTGGACACCCATTTGCAGAGTTGGCTCCTGACATCCAGAGCCTCTGATGTCTGCAAATCCAGAGAGCAGCCATCGTCTCCTGTCCGAGGGCCCAGGAAACACCTCCTCCCCCCCACCCTCTCTTTTATGCTGTGATCTTGGCAATCCACCCCCATGGGGCATAGTTTGTGTCTTCCAAGTCCCATTTGACTCCTCCCACCTGGTTTAACCCTGCTGTCAGCGGCCAGCTCCCCCTCCCGCAGGGACCCCGAGCCTGCTGCACTGCAGTCCTCTCGCCCACCCGCCGTCTCAGCAGCTGGCTCCCCTCATCTCCAATAACCTGACCTCCAGCCAGAGTGGCTCAGAGCCCCAGGCCCTCGCTTCAGGTCCCAGGCCCATCAGGCTGAGCCAGCAGCCCAGCCAGACCCACGTCACTGGATCCGCAGGGGCAGCTGTCAGCAAGCCGCCTGATGGGCAGAGGTCAAGTTCAGGCCAGCTGCTTCCCGCCGACCCTCTCGGCTTCTGTGCAGGAGGAGTGGAGGACCTGCGGGCCCTACAGGCCAGTGGACAGGGCCAGGTGGCAATGAGCCCATGCGGGGCGGGGGAAAGTCCCAAGGGCCACTTGAGCAGGCGTCTGGGCTGAGAGTGGCCCAGGAGAAGGTCAAGTGGGGGAGCGTGTCCGCTGGACATCCGGCCCTTCCCTTCCCGCTGGGCGGGGAGCGGATCCCTGCAGGGCAGAAAAGCAGCCTCTCTTGGTACTTTTCCCAGGATCGTGGCTGCCTGGCTTGGGCAGAGCCCAGCAAGACATCCATAGCCACTCAGCGCATTTACTTAATGCGAGGACGGTCCCCTTTCTTCCTTAATGATGTGACAATCTGAGAGAAACACAAGCAAAGCCTTTTCGTAAACCAAACTGAGCGCTGAGACCCAGCAGTCCCTGGACACATGACCAGAGGGAGCCACTGGAGCTGCTTCCTTCTCTTGGCCACACAGGGCGCGCAGTGAGTCAGCCCGAGCAGGCGGCACAGCCCCCACGGAGCCCTGGGCTGGGACTGGGGCTCCACTCCCAACCCCCCACGGCCTCTCGGCAGACCTTGAACTAGAGAAAGCACTGTGAGTGCTTAGCTTGCCAACGCTGACAGCAATCCCAGGAAACAAGCACTTAGACAAGGGCGCCGAGTGCACAGTGGTTCAGGCACCTGCCCAGGGTCCTGTGTCGCCAGCAGTGGATCAGAGTCCCACCCGGCTCTGCCTGCCTCCAGGGCCAGGCCAGCCCCCGCTGCCTCCAGATACATGGGAGCACTCAATATTTACTTACGGATTAGCTGGTAGGCTCTGTACATTAATACTTTCATGACTGTCTCTTTGTATCTCAGTCTGTTTTCCCCAAATGCCAACTCTACGGAACAATGTATCGATCATTCCCTAGAATCAGCGGGCATCTGGTGGCTGCCACTCGCAGACTGCAGATTGCCCAGAAGGAGGTGAGAACTGGAGCTGTGGACGGGTCTTTCTTCCACGGGGTGGGAGGTTTTCAATCCCCCTGTACCGCGTGCTGGGTGCGCAGGGCAAAGGGGCTGCCCTGCCTGCCTGTGTGGGGTGCAGTGGGGAACCTGGGACGCTGCCCCTGCCGGCTGAGCTCCTTCCCTCCCTTAGCCCCAGAGCCAGCTGGCTGGCAGGCGTCAAAGAGCGTCTCAGGATAGACGCCTGTCAAGTGGTTCTCATGTTGTGACAGTAGGCAATTACGATTTATCTCACAAGGAATCAACAATAAACTGAAGCAAAGGGGATAAAAAGGATCAGAGAATTTAGGATGACAACAGCACTAGAGGGAATTTGGTAGGTAGGCTTTTAACTGGAAGACAGACAAGAGAATATTTTGACAAAAGAAACAGACACACACCGAGAGAATCCTTAAATCTGGACTAGCAACTTCTGCCCATGTTTCACAGCTCTGCACTGTGCTGAAATCTCACTTCCTACAGGAAGTCCTCCAGATTTCTCAGCTGGGTAGGGAACCTACCCTTTGAGGCTTCTTGCCCTCTTTAAGTGCCCCTCTGGAGGTACATACCCTTAGCAGGCAGGTGAGTCCCCTGTATCCTCTGCACCAACCTCCTCCAGCCTTCCCTGCTGGAACCAAGCATAAAAGCTTCAAATCTTACACAAGAAGTGCTTCGCTGGGACCTGGATATTTGACCCTACTATAAATGGAGTCTGAACTTGCTTTAGAGAGAAAGCAAAGCCGTGTCCTGGATCAGTAACCGAAACACAAGGGCGGGTTGTGGGGAAAGGGGTGTCAAGGGCTGGGTGAAACCCCAGCTTTGCTGTTTCCAAGCAAGTCATGCTTTCTCCCTCGATCGAGTGGGGCAGCAAGCCCAGCCCCGGAGAACGGCCAGGGCCATTGGAGAAGTTGTGGACGAAGCCCTCCCGCAGCACCGCGGCGGGGAAGCCCGTGGCAAGGAAATCCAGCGAGCCTTGGTGGGTGCAGGAAGCTGAGCTTCTGCCTGAGTCTCACTGCTCTGGGGTCTAGGGAAACGCTCACTCCCTCTCTCTGATCCTCTGCGTCTCTACTAACCCACCATGTGGGAGAGACGACCCCTTATGCCTGCCACTTCTAAATGTCCATGAATGGATCTGTCTTCTCATCCCTTAGGGCCTGGGAAATACGCAGACTCGGCAGCAAAGGCGTCATGGGGAGATGACAGCCAAGTTCAAAGTCTGACTCCATCCCTCTATGCAGCCTGACCTCGAGCACATTGGGTAACTTTCCCCAGCTTCCTTGCGTCCTCTGTAAAGAAGAAAAATGACAGCGACAGACCCTGTGTGAATCCAGTGGCCCGGGTGGGAATGCTCCAGCTCTTTGATATAGGAGAAGGAATTCCATTTGTTCTCGAAGCTCAAATACCGCAGAACAATTTCTGATGCTCCCCAGTCCTCTTGCCCCGAGCCTCTCTTGTTGCTGCCCTGCCCCGCCTCCACCTCCCTTTGCAAGGAGAGAGGTGAGGGCAGAGGGCACAGCCAGGCTCCTCTTCCCCAGGGGCAGGTAAGGTAGCTCGGCTCGTGACCACGCCCACATCAATAAGCAAATGTGTTTTGCTGTGAGGGGTGGAGGCTGGTAGCTCCCCAGGGTCTGACAGGCAGGAAGTGCTCGCGATGGGAGAGTGGTTTGCCTGCACCTGCTGGTTCCCCCATCTTCCCCTTTCTGCTGTCGACTCCCTCTGACCGTCTCCCTCTGCATTTGTCAGGCTCCCCAGACACACGGAATCTGGAGAGAAAGAAATCGGACAGAAGTACGCATTCAGTGCAGGGGTTCGGGTGTTGCTGGGAACACCTGCACCTCATGTTCCGGGGCCTGGGTTCAAGTCCCAGCTCCACTTCCAATTGCAGCGTCCTGCTCATGTGAACCCTAGGAAGCAGCAGGTGATGACTCAAGAAGCAGGGTCCCTGTCACTCAACTGGGAGACCTGGATTGGGTTCCAGCCTCCTGGCTTCAGTGTGGCTCAGCCCTGGACGTTGTGGGCATTTGGTAAGTGACCCAGAAGATGGAAGATCTCTGTCTGTCTCTGTCTCTCTGGCTTTCCAAAAAAATGAAGAGAAATAGCTTTTTTAAAAAAAGATTTATGGGACTGGGGCTGTGGCAGGCACAGTGAGCTAAAGCCCTGGCCTGAGGCACTGACATCCCATCTGGGCACCGGTTCTAGTCCCAACTATTTCTCTTCCAGTCCAGCTCTCTGCTGTGGCCCAGGAGGGCAGTGGAGGATGGCCTGGGTCCTTGGGCCCCTGCACCCATGTGGGAGACCTGGAGGAGGCCCCTGGCTCCTGCCTTCGGACCGGCGCAGCTCCAGCCATTGTGGCCATCTGGGAAGTGAACCAGAGGATAGAAGACTCTCTCTCTCTCTCTTCCTCTCTCTGTAGCTCTGTTTTTCAAATACATAAAATAAATCTTTAAAAAAAAAGATTTACTTACTTATTTGAAACATGGAGTTACACAGAGACAGAGAGAGAGGGAGAGAAAGAAGAAGAGGCTGCAAATGGCTGCAGCTGCCAGAGATGAGCCAATCCGTACGCAGGAGCCAGCAGCTTCTTCCGGATCTCCCATGCAGGTGCAGGGCCCCAAGGCCTTGAGCCATCTTCCACTGCTTTCCAGGCCATAGCAGAGAGCTGGATCAGAAGTGGAGCAGCTGGGACTCAAATGGCACCTATATGGGATGCCGGCACTGCAGGCAGTGGCTCTACCTGCTAAACCACAGCTCCGGCCCCGAGAGATAGCTTTTTAAAGGGACTCACTGCAAAGCACTGTGGAGGCTGAGAAGCTGCAAGTCTGCGCCCTGTGAGCTGAAGGCCCAGGGCAGCCAGCGAAGGGATTCAGGCCTGAGACCCAGGGGACCCAGTGGCATGAGCCTCGGTCTGAGTCCAGAGCCTGAGACTCAGGGAGCGAATGGCCTGAGGCCCAATCCAAGTCCAAAGGCACAAGGAGCGGGAGAAGATGGACGTCCGAGTCCAAGCAGGGCGAGAACCACCCTTCCCCTGCCGTCCCGCTCTGCCCAGGCCCACCCACGAGCTCCTGACTCAGCCCACAGGTTCAAGTGCAAGGTCTTCCAGCAGACGCACCCAGAGCAGCTTTACCAGCTACCCAGACATCCCTTAGCCCTGTCAAGATGACACAGTCACAGCCCCAGTCCCACTGCTGAACTCACGCCACAAGTCATATCCTGTGCCGAGCCTGGAACACCCTTGGTCACTTCCTCCAGGCTCACTCCAGGCTTCACCAACCCCAGTGTTTCTGGTCCAGGCACCCACACCCTTGGGTGTCTCCCAGTTGCCTCTCCCATTTCACAAAATACCTTGCTGCCATTGTTGCCACATTACACACCCGGCTGCCTCATCAGTGCAGCAAGGCGTCTTGGGGCAGCTGCTGGCAGTTTTGGGGTGGATGAGTCCAGCTCACCCCAGGGTGCAGCCTGTAGGAAGAGCAGGGCTGAGTCCATTCTGCAAGCTCCATGGAGCACCCAGGAACACCGAAGAGAGGCGTGTCCCGGAGGCTCCAAGAGCGCGGGCCTCAGAGACGTTCACAGTCCCTGCCTCCGTGGAGTGTTCATTGCATCTGGGTGCCAGCGTCGTGTGCAGTGGGTTAAATCGAGGCTCACAGCACCGGTATCCCATACCTATATGCTGGTTCAAGTACCGGCTGCTCCACTTCCAGATCAACTTCCTGCTGATGAGCCTGGGAAAGCAGTGGAAAATGGTCCAAGTGCTTGAGCCCCTGCACCCACGTGGGAGACTCGTATGGAGCTGCTGACGCCTGGATTTGCTCTGGCCCAGCCCTGGCTGTTGCAGCCAACTGGGGAGTGAACCAGCAGATGGAAGATCTCTCTCTCTCTCTATCGCTGCCTTTCAGCTAAATAAAAAA
Organism: Sylvilagus floridanus; assembly: GCA_949820135.1. NCBI lineage: Eukaryota > Metazoa > Chordata > Mammalia > Lagomorpha > Leporidae > Sylvilagus > Sylvilagus floridanus. Next base: position 77,498,057 of record OX463239.1, on the reverse strand, counting down.
AGTTTACATTGTGTTGGGTATTATAAAATAATCTAAAAATGACTTAGGGAGACAGGAGGATGTGCCTAGGTTCTGGGCAAGTCCTACATCATGTGGCAGAAGAGACTGAGGTTGCACAGCGGTCCCAGCCCACTCCCCTGCAGATTCTGAGGGCTGGCTGTACCACAGGGAAGGCAAACCTATGCGAAAGTACTGAGTGGCTCGGGAGCCTGGAAAGCATGGGTTCACTGAGAGCTGGGGCAGCCAGCTTAGAACTCATTTAAGGCAGACAAGTGAAGTTTGATGTTTAACTCTGTGTCTCCATTGTGTACACTTTCCCACCCAGCTCAGGATTGGGGTCTTCCCAGTTGCTCCTGATCACCTCCTATCAAATTTTGATCTTGAAAACCCAACTTCCCCACATGGGCCATACATGACCAAGAACAGCAAGAGGGCATCCTCCGTTTCTCACTCAAGGCGGCATGAGTATTCTGAGCAGGAGAAAGCCTTAAAGACCGTTACTGTGGGTTGGGCACTGCGAGCAGTGGGTCAAGCCCCAGCTTGCAATGCCTGCGTTCCCCCTGGGAGCACCAGTTTGAGTCCAGCTTCCTGCTAGTGTGCCTGGGAAGGCAGCGGAGGATGGCCCAGGGCTGAAGGGGTGGAGAGATCTCAGAGCCAGAAATCCTTCTAGGTGGGGAGGTCAACCCCTTCGCCCAGGATAAAGCCAGGTCCGGTTTGGTTGAGGATTTCAGCACTGAAATAATGGCTGGAAGCAATGATCAACAGGAGGAGAGACTGAATACTTCCTGGCTGAAAGTGAAAACCACGCCCTCAAAAAAAAAAAAAAAAAAAGTGTTCTTTGAGCCAAATCCATGGTCATTGTTGATGTTCACATTTGGAATTAGTGGCAAGTATGAAACTAACTTGTGGGTTTGAGAGACCTGACGACTGTGTCACCGGTGAGGGGAAGCCATCCAGACCTCGAGTGAGGTCATAGAAATCACATCCACCGTGTGATCACAGAGGGCCCCACACAACTCAGGGCCCAGGGAAGCACCTTATGGAGGAAGAATAGGGAGCCTGACCAAGGAGACAGTCAGGCAGATTTCTGGAAGGAGTCCAAAGAATTCCCCCAGGAGAAGAACATGTTAGTGATCTTTGGGGAAGAGGAGAGACAGAGAATTCTGTTAAGGAGCTGACAGCAGAGAGTGGAGTTCAAATACTTACCCAGTGCCCATGGCGACCGACAGGTAGAAGTCATGGGAGTGTGGATTCTAAGGAGAGCACAGATTTTTAGGGGGAGAATTTCCCCAATAGCCAGAACCGACCAAATGAGCAGTAGGACTGCTGGATATCCAGCAAGATGTGCAGAAAGGGACTGGAAGAGTTGGATAAATGGATTGGTGGATGATGAATGGATGAGGGATGAATGGATGATGGATGGATAGATCATGGATGGATTATGGATGATGGATGGATAGATTATGGATGGATGGATTATGGATGAATGGATGGATGATGGATGGATAGATCATGAGTGGATTATGGATTGATGGATGATGGATGGATTATGGATGGAGGGGTAGATGGATGATGAATGATGGATGGATGGGTGAATGGATGAATGGAAAGAATGGATGATGGATGGATGGATGGATGGATCAGAATATGAATGTATATATGGACAGCTGAATAAATGTATGCATGGGTGGTCAAAGGTATGAATCGATGGAAGGAGAGAGGGAAGAAGGGAAGGTGACACAAATAGACATATCTAAGGTTGTACGTCTCCAGAGCTGCCCTCCAGCTCTGAGAATCAATCATTATATGATGATTTGGGCTAAGAACACCTGGTCTGCAGGAGTTCCCAAGCCAGTAAATGTGGAAGATTGACATACAGTCTCCAGCGTTCAGTTTGGTCCAATCACAAACACCAGGAAATGGACATGCGTGGACTAAAGAACTGCCCTTCCCAACTGGGATAATCAAACACCTCTCTCTCTCTCTCTCTCTCTCTCCCTCTTTCCCTGCCTCCCCCAAGTATCTGTGTGTGTGTGTGTGTGTGTGTGTGTGTGTGTGTGATATTTCAGAAAGTTCACGGAAAATGCAATTAAAAGTTCATTTCTTTTGGTCCAAAAAGTGGAACTCCATGCAGATGCGGGATTTTCAATAAGTCCATGGAAATGTGTTTTATGAAAAGGTGTGCCTGGGCTTCAAAATGTTGGCACCACAATACAATTATCTTTTAGCTTTTTCATACTTTTGAAAATATCCCCTTATACGTGAGTCTGTGACACTAACTTCACATTCTTGTTGAAAGACCCCAGACTTAGAAAATGTAGCTGATAATAACATGACTAACACGCATAAATTATTAATCCTCCAACCTGGATCTATTCAGTAAGAAAAACAAGAACAAGATAACACACAAAATGTTAAAGAGGGGTCTGCATCATGGCGCAGCAGGCTAAGCCACAGCCTTTGATGCTGGTATCCCGTGTTGGAGCACTGCCTCGAGTCCCAGCTGCTCCACTTCCCATCCAGCTCCCTGCTAATGCATCTGGGAAGCAGCAGAAGCTGGCCCAAGTGCCTGGGACTCTGCTGCCCATGCAGGAGACCTGGATGGAGTTGCGGGCTCCTGGCTTCAACCTGGACCAGCCCCAGCCTTGTGGCCATTTATAGGGTGAACCAGAGGATGAAAGATCCCTTTCTCTCCCTTTCTCTCTCTCTCTCTCTCTCTCTCTCTCTCTCTCTCTCTCTCTCTCTTTCTCTCTCTCTCTCTTTCTCTCTGTGTGTCACTCTACCTTTCAAATAAATCAATAAACCCTCAAAAACAAAAAAAAAATATTAAAAAGCCCCAACAGATAGCAGAAGTGGGGGATCATGGGAACTGTGGGGATGGAGAAGACCCTCAGGAGCCCCCTCACCTAGCCCTTGGCCGACTCGCACCACGCAGGAAGCCCAACTCAGTGTTGTCACCAGACTTTCCCATCTATCAGGAGAAGCTGGAAATATAAATTGTATGAGGAGGACCTCTTGATTGTAACTACTTGTAACTAGTCCATTTTTAAAGATTTGTTCACTTATTTGAAAGGCAGAGTTACAGAGAGGCACAGGCAGAGAGAGAGAGAGAAAGTCTTCTACCCACTGGTTCACTCTCCAAATGGTTGCAACTGCTGGAGCTGGGACAATCCGAAGCCAGGAGCCAGAACCTTCCCTGGATGTCCCACATGGGCGCAGGGACCCAAGTACTTGGGCCATTTTCTGCTGCTTTCTCAGGTGTACCATCGGGGAGCTGGATGGGGTGTGGAGCAGCTGGGACTTGAACCGGCCTATATGGGACACCCAGCACTGCAGGCAGCGGCTTTACCTGCTATGCCACAGCACCGGCCTAGCAACTAATTTATAAAAATTGACCTGTGTTGGGGCGGGCATTAGCACAATGGTTCAGATGCTGCATGGGGCCCCCACATCCCAAATAATATCGAGGGTCTGGGCCAAGTCCAGGCTGTACCGCTTCTGAGCTAGATTCCTGCCAAGGCTCACACACCCTGGCAGACGGCGGGCGAGGGCTCGAGCATTTGAGTCCCTGCCGCCCATGTAAGAGACCTGTGTTGAGATTCAGATTCCTGCCTTTAGCCTGACCCAGCCCTGGCTGTGATGGGACATTTGGGGCCTGAACCAGCCGACGGAAGATACCCTCCTTGCCTCTTTTTACTTTTCAAATAAACAGAATGCTTTCAAACGTCGACCTATGTTCAGCCAATCAAACGACACGCACACGTGGATGCGACACAGCCCACGTACTGTGAAATGGCAACCTCGTTCCGATGCTGCAGTCAGGGACAGGAGTGATGTTTCTTAAACAGTCCCAAAAAGAACAACCAAAGAGCTCCTCTGCTAACACTGGGGGTGCGGAGGGCACAGGGCCAGACCCTCCTGCCGGCGGGCGACCCTTCTCCTGCCTGCTTGCGGAAGGGCCACCTCTGGGGCAAGAACCACCTGCAATGTCCGATGTCCCCAGCGGCTGAGTCCAAGAGCTCGCGCGCAGCCCCCTGGGGGGTGCTCTGTGTGCCCGTATAACTCTCCCTACTCAAAATATCTCCCACCGTTGACTGACAGCCCCATGCAATTTAGCAGAAGGCTAAAAATTAAAAAATCTTCGAGCCTGCTGAGGGAGCGAGAGGATGCAGCCACTCCGCGGTGCCGCCCCCTCGCCCGGGCCCCGGGCTCGGCAGATGCCAGGGCTGTTCATTTTGGAGACAGAACAAAATATTTGTATTTAGATTTATTAAGTCATTATTCCACCATTTGTTCCAATGCGCTTTATTAAAACCAGATCGCATCTCTGTTTTGAAAGTATTACCTGATTTACATAAGCTGGTCCCAGCCCTAATTACGGCTTCCTTTGGTGCCTTTTCATTCCGAGGGAGGCTCGCTCTCCCCCTCCTGTTTTTTTGTCGCCTGTCTTTATGGCCCATATGTCTGCTTGAGATAGCAAGAATCTTCAGCCTATAAATAGACGTTTCCGAACAGCCCTGCTGCCAGTTATCTGTCCACACATCAACATTACCATAATTGCAACAGTGAATGTGTAATCTCTCTAATCACACGTTCCAGTCGGAAAACTGGATTGGGTTTCATAAATTGTATAATTTGAGGCTTCCCTGAGCTAACCGCGGGCAGGCAGGCTGCTGTAGGTCACCCAGGGCTTGGCCGAGCCCCCTCAGCCCAGAATGCCAGGGTGACACTCCAGGGGCAGGTGCGGATGACAGCAGTGCCACGCGGGCCTGGGGAACAAGAGACGCAGAAGCTGTTGAGGTCGGTGATGCTGTGCCCATGCTCTCTCCTGATTTCACTCTGTTAAAAGTTCAGGGGAAATGCCATGAGTACTCTCTTTCATGCTAAGGATGACGCCATCAAGGCTCAGAGAGGTTAAGCGAACTTCCAAGGGTCGCACAGCAAATAGCTAACACCACCTGCCACACCCTTAACCACAGTTTCATCCACAGCGCGGCACCCTTAGAGGCTCCTTGTGGATTCCATGTTCCCTTCCTCTGAAATGCTTTCATCTCTGTTGTTTTAACTAAGTCCCGGGACCGGCTGGGGTTACCTCTTTATAGACAACGAAACCAGGGCTCAGAGGGGTCCAGCATGCTGCCCGGGGTCACACAGCCGGGACCGGCTCCCAGACTGCCAACTCCCCCGACACCCCCTCCCTGAAGTCTCCAGGGCCCAGGTGCTCTCTGGGTCCCACCCTCCTCTGCCTTTGTTTTCTTTGCTGGCTTCTCTGAAGATGCTGTCCTGGGGCTGGTGCCTGGGGAAGGCGGGGAGGGAGGGGGTCGGCTTTCTGCCAGCTTCCCCAGAACTCCAGGGACGATGCTCCCCAGGCCTGCAGGGGACGCAAGGCAGCTGCCTCTGAAGCCCTCCCCCATCCCGGGGAGCTGCTGGGGACAGGGCTTCGTTTGTTTTGCATCCAAGCTTCCTCTGGGCAATGTTATTCACGCCCAAGGCCCCCAGAGAGGCTGCCGACTTCCTGATGGATGGGCGGTCCCCGCCCGCCCAGCCCCGGGCACCGGGCTGTGCCCGGTAATTGCCCAACCAGCCACGCGCATGCGCGCAGCTTCAGCTGCCAATGAGCTGCTCTAAATGGAGCTAATCAGCCGGTGGTTCGGTTACCAGGACGCTCCCTCTCAGGAGGAGCCGGCTCATCCGACTCTCAATTTTTCCAGACGAGGAAATTGGGAAAGAGAGGTTCACCCCAGGTTAGAACCGATCCTGAGTGCGGGTGGTTGACCGCACAGAGCCCCGCTGTTGGCAGGGCCGGCACTGTGGCGCAGGGCGGGAAGCTGCCACCTGTGACAAGGACATCCCAAAGAGCACCCGTTCGAGTCCCAGCTGCTCCACTTCTAATCCTGCTCCCTCCTCATGTGCCTGGGAAAGCGATAGACGGTGGCCCAAGTGCTTGGGCTCATGCACTGGCGTGGGAGACCCGGATGAAGCTCCTGGCTCCTGGCTTCGGCTTGGCCCAGCCCTGGCTGTTGCAGCCATTTGGGGAGTGAACCAGTGGATAGAAGACCTCTTTCTCTCTAATTGTGTCTTTCAAATAAATAAATAGTTCTTAAAATAAATAAATAAATAAATAAATAAAACCACCACCTCCCCATGCAGGGGCCCTCCTTCCTCTGCTTCCGAATCTCTCTGCTCAGCCAGGTCCTCCAGGTGTCCCCAGGCCTCGAGTGAGAAAACCTGCTCTTCTTCCCTGTCACTGCCCCAAGCCGCCAAGCGACCTTCACCCACCCCTTCACCTCCCCCTCCCGGTGGACAGACCCAGGACCCACCAGGCTGAGTGGGAAGAGACCTCCTGGCAACACCACCTCCCAGGGCATCTGCTGGGAAGGACACCGGATCAGCACTGTTCAGTGTGGCGACACAACAAACGACCTGCCTTAAGGATCTCTGTGAGTGAGGTCCCAGTGGAAAGGAGGGGCTGTCAAAGAAGGAGGTACCTTTCTCTGAAGGGAGGAGAGAACTTCCACTTTGATCATGGCCTTGTCTAAATAATGTTGGAGTTTGTGAACTCAAGAGGCTTCCATAGCCTGGGCAGCTCATGACAAGAGCCTCGGGTGATCACTGATGTCATAAATAAGAGTGTCAATTGTTAAATCAACAACAGGAGTCACTGTGCACCTGCTCCCCATGTAGGACCGCTGTCCTTACTGTGCTGTACTATGTGAATTAACAGTGAAACTAGACTTCAAACAGTTGTGTGTCTGTGTGGGTGCAGACTGTTGAAATCTTTACTTAGCATAGAGCTGGTCTTCTGTATATAAAGATAATTAAAAATGAATCTTAATGAAGAATGGGATGGGAGAAGGAGAAGGAAGTAGGATGGTTTGGGGGTGGAAGGGCGGGTATGGGGGAAGAACCGCTATAATTCAAAAGTTGTACTTTAGGAATTTATATTTATTAAATAAATCTTTCTATTATTAAAAAAAAAGTGTGGCCACAGATGGCCAGGCCACAGCAGCCCCACCTGCGCCTACCCCAGACCCACTCAGTAGTTCTCACTATTTTTTTGAAAGATTTCTATATTTATCTAAAATGCCGTTACAGAGAAAAAGAGAGAGAGACAGACAGACAGAGAGGTCTTCCATCTGCTGCTTTCCTCTCCAAATGGCTGCAACAGTCAGGACTGAGCCAGGCCCAACCCGGTAGCCTGGTCTCCCATCCACCTGGGTGATGGGGGCCCGAACATCCTCCAGTCTTTCCCGGGTGCATTGGCAGAGAGCTGGATTGGAAGTGGAGCAGCCAGGGTTCAAACCAGTGCCTGCATGGGATGCCAGCACTGCAGGCGGCGGCTTTGCCTACTGCATCACCGTGCTGGCCCCCTCCAGGTGTCTGTCATGCGCCTGGGCTGGAGAGTGTCTGTCCTGTTGCAGCCCATCCCTGGAGAGCCTTCCAGACTCGGAGTTCTTTATCTGGGGATCCCCAGGCTACAGTCTGAAATGGGGCATGCAGGGGTACTGGAAAGATCTCACCCCCCCACACACACACCAGAGCTGTGTGTGTGTGATGAACTTCACCTCCAACTCTTGTCACTGAGCCTCCCACTCCCCCCACCCACATCCACACAGGACCCTTCCCTGTTCCTGGAACCACCATGCTCCAAGCCCAACCTTGTCCCACTGCCGGGAAAGCCGGCTCCTCCCCTCCCCACCCCGAGGACTCAGCCCCCACCTCTGGCAAGATTCCTCTCTCTCTCTTCTCGGATTTCCAGAGCACTCTAGGGATAATGTTCTTCCCGCAAACATCTAGAGCCTCATGCTTTCTTGGGCCAGACACCAGTCTCTCCTGCTAGAATCTGAGCTCCTGGATGCGCCACAGCTCCTGGCACACAGTGGGTCTGCAGTGTGTGTGTGTGTGTGTGCATTTGCGTGCATGGGGCCACATGCACACGCTCTGTAGTCAGAATGGGATTCTGTCCTCAAAGTCGTAACGTAACGGTACTGACAGAGAGGAAACTCAATCCAGTTACGGGGCTTGCGGGGTCATGGGGGACGTGCCCGCAGAAGCTGACTCTTGTGGGCAAGTTGATTGTGGGAGCCGGGAAGGCCTGTCCAGGGCTCACAAGCCAGCCAGCTCTCCAGCAGGTAGGGAAAGGTGGCCAGGCTGAACTTCACCAGGTCTCATGCAAGGTCTGCCTCCTCCAGGAAGCCTTCCTTGGTGCTATAGCCTTAAGAAGGTGATATGAATTCTCCAGCCTGGCCTTTGCCACATCCCAGCAAACCCATGCTCACATTCTCGGGCTCATGTGGATCGAGAGAGCGAGCTGCTCTGACAGCCAGACCAGTTCCATATCCAGGCTTTGTGAATCTGGAACCCCACGCCAGCTCTGCCCCTGAGCTGGCCTAGGTGCTGCCCACCTTTCTGTCCCCCTGCAGCCTCAGGGGCCTTGCACACACTCTCCCCTCTGCCGCGTGCTCAAACACAATACCAGCACCCAGTGGTCGAGACAGAGGACACCGGGAGTGGCTGGGACAACTGGGCAACAAGACAAAAATGAACAGGTCAGAAGTCAGACTCCCAGTCACGGCCCTCTGAGTGAATCCTCTCCCAGTCTGGGCCAGGGTGGAGAGGCTTGGATTCTACAAGGCTGCAGCTCCGCCCTCTCCTCCCGAGTCACCGTTTAGTGAGGGAGCACAGGGGCGCCTGCTCTGAGCATAGGCAGAGACCCACTAGCCAGATCTGGCCTCCCAGGCATCCCTCCCAGAGACACAGGCTGCTCCGAGAGCCACCACTGGGGGCCTCCTGGGCTCCTGCTGGTGTCAGGTCCTCTGCGAGGCCCAGCTACCCACGCGTACTGGGTCCCTCCCTTGATTGGCCGAATGCTACCCATGATTCACCAAGCCGCATGCCATGATCAGCAAGAAGATCCTCTCCGGCAGCCTCGGGAAGCGGCCTGAGGTGGGAGGTGCAGATCGGGAGGCTTCGCTGGCAGGTAAAAGGCAGGTTTGTTTTTGCAGCGGGTGCAGCCAGAGCGGCGTCTCGGTAGCGCGTCTCTGGGCTGGACGCAGGCACCCCTGCAGTGGGAACTGGCTGAGCAGTGAGGCTTCCTCTTGGTACCTGTCCCAGCGGAGCGGCTCCAGGCGAAGCTGTCTCTCCAGTTTGCACAGTACCTGGGACAGGTTGCCCTGGGCAGGAACCCCCAAATAGAGCCGGGGAAGCCTCCCCTGCTTGCGGGATCAGCACTCTCCTGTGCCTACTGTGCAAGATCCCCGCCCCGCCACCAGGGCTCCTGGCCCACTGAATAGCACAGACAGGGAGGTGCTGGGGTGGGCGCGGAGAGAGGAGCAGCCCCCATCAGAGGCAGCGGCCTGTGTGCCACCGGCCATGTGCTCCATTACTGCCTTTTCTGCATACGGGAAGCCGTGGGAGCAGAAGTGCCTTGCCCTGGGATTCGAACCCACACTTGTCTTTCTCCAACCCTCTGACCTCTAGCCTAGCTCCCTGTCCACAGGGCTGTGTGCCTGGTCCCTCCCCACCCCCCACACCCTCCCCTGGGAGCTGACAGCAGGCGAGTGTGCTTGAGCCCAGCACCTGGAGGGACAGCCAAGCCTACAAAAGCCCTTTAAAAAACCCCACCAGCTTCGGGGCGTCCCGAGGCCACCGGCCCTGGCTGGGAACACTGTCCTGCCTTCCAGCCCGCGCTGGCGGCTGTGTCCAGCTGGACGGGTGACTCAGCCGCCCTCATTCCCACAGATCGGGGCGGGCAGGCCTCCCTCCCCGGCTGTCGGCTTGGCTCCGTCCGCCCGTCTGGGGGTGCCCCGGCGGCCAGGCTCCCAGCAGCGAGGCCCTGGGGCTTGGCCGCCTCGGCCACAGCTGACTCATGAGCCCGCCCTCTTTGTCCACCACCAGCCTCCCCGTGGAGAGTGGAGGGACACTTGTAGATGTCACCGCTGGCCCCCTTGGCCAGGCTGTGGTAATTTCTTGAGGACTAGCCCCAGAGCCTCTATCCTGTCTGCAGTAGAAGCACGTCCCCCACCCCCACCATGAGCAAACAGCTTGCTGGCCAGGCTCCAGGGCCGGCCAGGCCTGTACAAAGGGAGGCTTGCGGCGTGCAAAGAGGAGGGATCAGGCCCAGGCAGGGCGTGAAAGCCGGGGAGGGAAGTGGATCTTGGCTGGACTTTCAAACGAGACGTGTGGGAGGCCAGGCTACGGTTGGATGGTGCAGGTATAGGCACAAGACCATCTGCTCACAACCAAGGAAAACCTCACCCTGCACGCCAAGGCACTGAGCGCAGAGGGCAGCAGCCGGTGGGAGCCGGGGTCAGAAGGCCCACCCACTCTCAGGTCCTGTTTCCACATCTGTAGAATGGGCGTGTGCCCGGCAGGACACCTGCTCCAAAGCACCCCAAAGGAGCGTGTTTCCATTCCCTGTGGGAGGCCGGTTAGGTTTGTGCAAACTTTAATTGCTCTCATTATGCATTTGTCATCTGTGATACTGTGGGGAGAGACCCAGGGGGCACCCTGCGAGGGACCCTCCCAGGGAACAGAGCCAACAGCACACAGCCCCCCCGCCACTTTTCCCCCACCCACACACGCTTGACCCAGTAAGGAGCCCAAGACTGGGAACAGGAGCTGCCGTGCTGACATCAGCAAGTTGGGATGACCTAAGCAACCAACTTCTACTGAGCCACTGAGGCTGGCACTTGGAGATGCTGAGGTGCTTAAGACATGGTCCCTGCCAAAAGAAAAGGTGGGGGGGGGGGCATAAACATGAAGTGGAGGCAGAGGGAAGCAGGGAGGGACAGGGAAAGGGTGTGCAAGTGGCCTGGAGTCTAGGCACATGGAAATGGACTTTGGGCTCTGAAGGGTGAGCAGGAGCCTGCCAGGCAGAGTAAGGAAGCAAAAAGGAGTAGAGGCCTCAGGGGCTCCAGTAGGGGCGCACGTCTGTGCTGTGCGGAGAGCAAAGGCCTCTAGGGAACAACCCAAGCGCACCGAGTGTGGCTGCATCAAAGACTGTGGAGACACACCCGCTGAGCGCCTGTGGCCCACATTTCAGCCTGGAACTGGTTGGGTGAGCCTCAGCCCTGGCAGACCTGCAGACTCCTCCCTCCTCCCAGCAGGCTCCAGCGGTGGGCGTGGCCCAGGAGATGTGACGTCATGCACAGCTGGGGAATGAGACAGGACAGCTCCCAAGCAATCCAGCAGGCTGTTCTCAGGGATAAGGTGATCCCCCCAGCAACCCCTCTCCACTGAGGATCCCCGAAATGGACCAGTTCCTGCGTTTCGCAGACATGGAAACTGAGGCCACTCTGAGTCTGGGCTCCTGGCTTCTGCCGCGGGGGCCCTCCTGCACCTGCTGCTGCCACCTCCCACAGAGGCGGTCCTGGGCGTGCTGCCTCCTGACAGAGGGGCGGCAGGCAGGTTCCGTCCCTCTCACTCACTGCCTGTTCCTAACTCCTGCTTCTCCTCTATGAAATTTCCCCTTTTGTGCCCTTTTTCCGCATGCACAGTCCTGCTGGTCCCCTGCATTCCAGTGCCCATCTCTGCACAAGGCCCCACCATGCACACCCAGTCACCCACACTGCCCCTGCTGATTCTCCACAGCCAAGCACTTGCTGGGTTCGTCGCTCACTCAAATCTTTTTTTTAACAGAATATTTTTATTTAATAAATATAAATTTCTAAAGTACAACTTTTGGATTATAGCGGTTCTTCCCCCATAACCTCCTTCCCACCTGTAAACCATCCCACCTCCTACTCCTTCTCCCATCCCATTCTTCATTAAGATTCATTTTTAATTATCTTTATATACAGAAGATCAACTCTATATTAAGTAAAGATTTCAACAGTTTGCACCCACACGGACACATGAAGTATAAAGTACTGCTTGGATACTAGTTTTACCGTTAATTCACATAGTACAGCACATTAGGACAGAGATCTAACGTGGGAGTAAGTGCACAGTGACTCCTGTTGTTGATTTAACAATTGACACTCTTATTTATGACATCAGTAATCACTCGAGGCTCTGGTCATGAGCTGCCAAGGCTATGGAAGCCTCTTGAGTTCACAAACTCCAACATTATTTAGACAAGGCCATAATCAAAGTTCTCTCCTCCCTTCAGAGAAAGGTACTTCTTTCTTTGATGGCCCCTTCTTTCCACTGGGATCTCACTCACAGAGATCTTTCATGTAGGTCATGTTTTGCCACAGTGTCTTGGCTTTCTATGCCTGAGAAACTCTCATGGGCTTTTTAACCATTCAAATGCCTTAAGGGCTGATTCTGAGGCCAGAGTGCTGTTTGGGGCATTTGTCATTCTATAGTCTGCTGTGTGGCCTGTTTCCCATGTTGGATCGTTCTCTCCTTTTTAATTCTATCAATTATTATTAGCAGACACTGGTCTTCTTTATGTTATCCCTTTGACACTTAATCCTATCTTTATGATCAGTTATGAACTTAAACTGATCACTTTAACTAGTAAGATGACATTGGCACCTGCCGACTTAATGTGATTTAGAGTCACAAGGCAAGTATCATGTGCCAAACTGTACATCTTCTTCCTCTCTTATTCCCACTCTTATTTTTAACAGGAATCAATTTTCAGTTGAATTTAAACACCTAAAAATAATTCTTTGTTAAGTAAAGAATTCAACCAATGGTAATAAGTAAAAAAGAAAATACTAAAAAGAATAAAATAGTAAGCTGTTCCTCAACAGTCAGGACAAGGGCTGATCAAGTCATTGCTTCTCAAATAGTGTCAGTTTCACTTCTATAGCTTTCATTTTAGGAGCACTATTAATTCTCACAGATCAGGGAGAACATATGGTATTTGTCCCTTTGGGACTGGCTTATTTTACTCAACATAATGTTTTTCAGATTCTTCCATTTTGTTGCAAATGACTGGATTTCATTTTTTTTACCACTGTGTAGTATTCCATAGAGTACATATCCCGTAATTTCTTTATCTAGTCTTCTGTTGATGGGCATTTAGGTTGATTCCATGGCTTAGCTATTGTGGATTGAGCTGCAATAAACACTGAGGTGCAGGTAGCTCTTTTATTTGCCAATTTAATTTCCCTTGGGTAAATTCCAAGGAGTGGGATGGCTGGGTCGTGTGGTAGGACTATATTCAGATTTCTGAGGTATCTCCACACTGTCTTCCATAGCTCACTCAAATCTATTCCTCCTATCTGAAAAAGAAGTCAAGAAAACAGTCTCAGTGACCTCAACTATTTAAAAAAAAAAACCTGTTACGTTTAATAAATGTAGCCAAAGAGGTGGAAAACCTGTACACCAAAAACTACAAAACATGGAGGAAGATACAAACAAATAGAAAGATATCCCATATTCACAGGTTGGAATAAATTATATTGTTAAAATGCTCCTATTATCCTATTATCCAAAGCAATCTATGCATTGGATACATTCCCTATTGAAATTCCAATGGCATTTTATTTTTGAAAATCTATATGGAACCACGAAAGACGCCAAATAGCCAATGTAATATTAAACAAATCTGGAGGCACCTACTCGGCTTCAAAATATACTATGAAGCTATAGTAACCGAAACAGGCTAGTCACAGCATTAAAACAGACATAGGCCAATGGAACAGAATAGAGACCACAGAAGTCAATCCTTACATTATGATCAATTAGTTTCTGACAAAATTGCCAAGAATACACAATACAGGAACAAGTCTCTTCAATTAATAGTGCTTAGTTACATGCAGCAGAATGAAGCCAGACCCCTTCCCACACCATATCCAAAAATCAATTAAAGTGGATTTATGACTTAAGCATAAGACCTGAAACACCAGAACAATCTAGAAGAAAACATAGGGAAAATGTCCATGACATTGGCCTGCACAGTGATTTTTTTGGATATGAAACCCAAATCAGAGGCAACAAAAGCAAAAAAGAAAATAGGCAAGAAGATTACATCAAACTAAAAGCCATCTGTCCAACACAGAAAATAATCAACAGAATGAAGAGATAAACCAGAGGTTTGTATTTGCAAAGCATACATCTACTAAGGGGTTCATGCCCAGAATAGATGAGGAAGTCATCAAAGCCTAAGGAGGGAGTTCAGTTTGGGGCTGGATTCATGACCCCTGCTGTGGAGTGGCCTGGGGAGGAGAGGCAGGGGCAGTCCAGGTCCGATGGTGGTCTCAGCTGTTACTTTAAGAAAGAAAAAATTATTTGAAAGGCAGAGTTACAGAGAGAGAGAGAGAGAGAGAGAGAGAGAGAGAGAGAGTTTTCCACCTGCTGGTTCACTCCACAAATGGCTACAATGGCCAGGACTGGGTCAGGCTGAGGCCAGGAGCCAGGAGCTCCATCCAGGCCTCCATGTGGGTGGCAGGGGCCCAGGCACTTGGTCCATCTTCTGCTGCTTTCCCAACTGTTCTTTACTATGTTTCCAACCCGGGAGTCTGAGACTTTGAGTATCAGCCCTTGCTTCCCTTGAATTCATGGGCTGAATTTCTTGGTTAAACTATTTATTCTTCAGCAAATGGCCAGTGTCCATTGCTGGTCATAGATACAAGAGTCCTTCAAAATGTTTGTGGAAAATGGAATTAAAAGATAAGTTTACTTGGTGCAAAAAAAAAAAAAAACAGAAATCCATGCATAGTTTTTTGATAACATGAATTTTTTTTTTTTTTGACAGGCAGAGTGGACATTGAGAGAGAGAGACAGAGAGAAAGGTCTTCCTTTACTGTTGGTTCACCCTCCAATGGTCGCTGCGGCTGGCACACCGTGCTGATCCAAAGGCAGGAGCCAGGTGCTTCTCCTGGTCTCCCATGGGGTACAGGGCCCAAGCACTTGGGCCATCCTCCACTGCACTCCCGGGTCACAGCAGAGAGCTGGACTGGAAGAGGAGCAACTGGGACAGAATCTGGCGCCCCAACTGGGACTAGAACCTGGTGTGCCAGTGCCGCAGGCGGAGGGTTAGCCTATTGAGCCGCGGCGCCGGCCGATAACATGAATTTTCTGTGAACTTCTCAAAGACCTCTCCTATGCATGACTTCCACTTTTTTTTTTTTTTGCAACAAAATAAATTTATCTTTTAATTCCACGTTCCAGGAATTTCTTGAAGCACCCTCAGCCTCCTATTTGATTTGGCTTTGAATTTTAGCCCCCAGAAGCACCTGCACATAAAAACACTGTGTCAGATTCTGCAAAGAAATCACAGCAGAAGAATACAGTGGCAGAGAGCCTGGGCCCCTGTGAGCACTTTGCTGCTGACAGGGAATGGAATTTAAGACACAAGCACACACACAGACCTTGAGGTCGGGGCAGACAAGGCTGGGCTATGTACGTTCATCTTAGCCCCTCTGGAGATGGGCATGGGGCAGGGGCAAGTGGTCCAGAGGCGGCTGAGGCATTGAAATGTTTGCCCAGCAGATGCCAGGAATGGTCACGGGTGTGTGGCAGGAGGGGACACCACGGGGCAGATGGCACCCAGACATGGGAGGCTGGGGGTGGGCTCCGCAGACCACACAGCACCCAAGGCCACAGAGCACCTCTGCCAGCTCTCACACAGAAAAGTAACAGGTCTGGGGGCTTTAGAAGAGAAATCAGAGGGGCCTGGACTCCTGGCAATCAAGAGAAAGCCCCGGGCCGGCGCTGTGGCTCAACAGGCTAATCCTCCGCCTTGCGGCGCCAGCACACCAGGTTCTAGTCCCGGTCGGGGCACCGGATTCTGTCCCGGTTGCTCCTCTTCCAGGCCAGCCCTCTGCTGTGGCCCAGGAGTGCAGTGGAGGATGGCTCAAGTGCTTGGGCCCTGCACCCCATGGGAGACCAGGAAAAAGCACCTAGCACCTGGCTCCTGCCATCGGATGAGCGCGGTGCGCCGGCCGCAGCGCGCCGGCCGCGGCAGCCATTGGAGGGTGAACCAACGGCAAAGGAAGACCTTTCTCTCTGTCTCTCTCTCTCACTGTCCACTCTGCCTGTCAAAAAAAAAAAAAAAAAAAGAGAAAGCCCCGGATTTTTTTAAATGATACATTGTTACCTGTAGGCCCGGAGTTGTATTTTCAGCTTTCTCCCGGCAGGTGCAGCATCTGCCTGCGGTTTGTAGGATCGATCAGAGACTCGTTCTAAAGTTCAAAAGGGAGCGACTTGGTGAATGGCTTCACAGAGAAGCCCTCTTTCTGCCGGTGAGGCCACGTGTGGTGGCACCGAGTGCCTTCAGCCAGCCCTGTTTTGGGGACCTGGGGCAGGTGATCCCACATCTCATCCTTGCTTCCTTATCTGTGCTGTGGACACTGTAAGAGCGCTCACTTCCTGGCTGAATTGTGCACCACAGGAAGATGCCAGGGCCGACTCCCACGTCTGTAAGTATGCATGAGCTATGGCCTGGCTGTCCACAAACCCAACAGTGGGAGCACCACAGCGGTGCCAGGGGCCTGCTTTAGGAATATTTATTTGATCTTCCAGCTGCTGGTTCACTCCCCAAATGACTGCCAACAGCCAGGGCTGGTCCAGGCTGAAGCCAGAGCACGAAGCTCCATCCAGGTCTCCCATGTGGCACATTAGCACTTGGATCCAAGCACTTGGGCACATGAGCAGGGAGCTGGATGGGAAGTGGAGCTGCCAGGACTGGACTCTGAGCTGCACAAGCCAGCGCTCAGGGCCACGGGAGGAAGAACCACAGCCCAGAAGGGAGAATCTGAGCAGAGCTGAAGCCGGCGGAGACAGCAAGGCTTCATCCCTGGAGCTGGTGCACTGGACCTGTGTGGAGAAAGGACGTATGTGGACGTGGCCGCGGGAGACTGTCCCGGGTTCTCAGAGGGAGAGCTGAATGCCATCAGTGCTATGCTTCCAGGAGGCAGGTAGCAGGAGACTCCAGAGAAAGGCCATGGGAAGAGAGAACTGGGATTTGGTGATGCTAGAATTAAGGATGGGGGCGAGGGAACACAAGCCAAGGAATGCTGGCATGACCAGTTTTTGGAAGAAGCAAGAAATGAATGAATTCCCCTGCCCCGCCCTGAGCCTCCAGAGGAAGCCCACCTGCCGAGAACCTTGTTTTCAGGCCAGTGAGACTGGTTGTGGACTTCCGGCTTCGGGAACTGTGATCGGATAAATTCCCATTGTTTAAAGCCACCAAGTTTACGGTAACTTGTTACAGCTGTCGAAGGAGACACGGCAGGATCAGAGAGTCTAGCCCGTGGTACTCATGGGGAAACATGAATTCCGGGAGCAGCGGGGTGTCTGTGCCCCAAACCACAAAGCACTGTTGTGACCAAGGCCAGACCTGGTCCCCAGGTGCCCACCACCCCACACTTCCTCTTCCTCCCTCCCACTACCTCCTGGCCATTCAGGGACCTCTGGTTGCTATGGAAACCTGTGGCTGTCCTGCCCCCCAGGTGAGTCCTGCCAGTGTCAAGTGGCCTGTGGCCACTGCTGCCTGCAGCCCTGATGCCCCTCTGCCACCTGTTACAGGCTGGGTTCCACCGGAGTGAACTCTGAGGTGTCCCCAGGGGAAGAACTCGGGTCCCTCACCTGCAGCCAGGACCTCACACGCTGCCGTGGTTGGAACAGCACCTGTCTCCCCTGAAACTCACAGTGGAACTGGACTGTCCCTGCAGTGGCGCAGGCAGGGGAGGCCTGCAAGAGGTGCCCGGGTCTGAGAGAGGGGTCAGGGCCTCTCTTGCAGGCCTGGATGGTTCTCCTGCCAGCAGGCTGTTGGGAAGCAAGGCTGCCCCTTGAGGTTTCCCCTCCTCAAGCACCCATTGCCCTTCTGCTTCCCAGCGTGCTCTGCGGCAGTACGAGGCCCTCCCCTGGGTGGCCGTCCCATATCAGACTTGCAGCCTCCGGAACTGTGAGCGAGTAAAGTTTTCTTTGTGAACCACCCACTCCCACTGTCATTATGACAGCAGCAGAACACAGGCTAAGCTACACTCCCGCCTTGCTCAGGTCCCTGGCTACAGGCTGCCCTGGGGCAGGTACGGCCTCGGGCAAGGGGAGTCACAGCAGCTGAGATGGATGGGCAGTCTGGTCAGCACGCAGCCCCAGCTCTGTCCAGCCAGCAAGAGCGGTGTCTGACCTCGCAGCCCTCAGCAGCTCCCAGGAGGCCTCCCTCCCAGGGGCCGTAGACCCTCTGCATTCTCAGGGGGCCCTGTGTGCACTTGGGGACTTGTTAGCTCAGCCTTGGGCTCCACATTTCATGTTGAAAAGCAAAATGGCCTCAGAACTAGGGGTGCTTTTTGCATCATTCACAAAGAGGAGCCTAAGCTACGTACAGGATGGCCCTTCCCAGGAAGTGTCCGCCGCCCCTGCTCCAGAAAAGGCAGGTTATCTACATGTACTGGTCACTGTCTCTCCTGGCCTCTCCTCCTCTTGTCCCCAGGAACAGAAAACAGCATCCCAGGGCCACGCCCTCGGCAGGGACGGGAACCACTCTTAGGACCCGTCATGGGCACTGTGGGGCCCCACACACGTCCACACCTGCTCCCCACACCGGTGCCCTGGGTGCTGCCTGCTCTGCACGCTCTGTGAGCACCAGCCCCCCCCTTCCAAGAGGCCTTTCATCATAGCAGCTCTCTCCACAACATCCCTGAGAAATGCAAATTAATTAGTGTCTAATTACTCAATCGCTGCTGCCTCTCTAGCCTTCCCTTGTTAGGTTCCTGTCGAACATCTCTCTCATCAAGCCGAAAACTTGGGCCCTTGAGCAGCACAGCTGGGCGGGGGCAAACAGCTGCTGAGCAGAAGCCCGCCACCCCCATCCCGGCCATCAATGGAAGACACCCACCGCCTGCTTGGATGCCGCCGTGCTGGGAGCTGTGTGGGCAGAGGAATGAGGCCGGTAGAGCCCTCAGGGAGCCTGTAGTTGGAGTGAGGGGGCGGGCCCTGCTTGGGAAGTCACACAGGACCTGCCAAGGCAGCCAGTGACACAGCAGCATCCCCTCTTGGGCTGGGCACAGGGCAGGTGCTCACGGAGTTGGTCACATTTCTCTTTGTGTAGGCAGCAGGGATCCGCGGGTGGTGGGCGATGGAGGGAGGTGGAGGTGGGATCTGCCCCCAGAGCAGGCTGACCTGGGAGCCCCAGCCCGGCCTCCCAGCCCCGCGAGGTGCACGGTTGCAAATGGTCTGAGCGGCAGTGAACCTGCCCCATTTCTCCAGTTTACCCGCCTTGAGGGAAAGAACCACCCAGAGACACGGAGGTTGCAAGAATGAGGGCTGGGGCCGGCAAACACCTCGGCGGAGGTCACAGACTCTGGCAGAGACTGGAGAGAGTGGGAGGCAGCAAGGGATAAAGGTTCCTTGAGCACCTGCTATCCGCCAGGCACAGCCGCCACTAAACCATCTCAGGTGCGTGCTACTACTTAACGCTCCACACGGCCGCCATTACAGCATTTCTTTTAAATGACCCACAAACCCCAGGTCCTACAACTACAAAGGGGTGGAGCCTGACTTGGACCACACCCATCTGCCCCCAGGAGTGCCTCATGCCCTGGTTGGCCCGGTTGCACGGAGCTCTCTGCCCTCTCCCTCCAGCCTGGATTGGCAAACTCGGGTCAGTTGGCTCCACCCACAGCTGTATTCTTGACCTCTGTTCCCTCTTTCACAGCCAGCACCTTGGACCTGGTGCTGCAAAGCAGACCCCTGGGAGACCCAAGCCATCTCGTATCTGGAACACTGGTTTGAGTGACCCGGCCTGAGGAACCGCTGGCCATCCCACAGGCTGTCATCACGCAGGTGTCAGCAGGCTCTGCCACGCAGGAGGTGGAAGGCTCTCGGAGACCCACGTGGCCCAGCCCCTCCATCCCATAGACAGGGAGGAGTAGCTTGCACAGGGCTTCAGGGAAGCCTGGCCCGGGAACTCTGAGTGGAGCACTCATCCCACCGCCCCCGGCTCAGTGTCACAGACGTGCGGAGGAGGCGGCAGAGCTGAGACCTCTGTGCCTCTGTGGTCTGGGCAGTGCCTCTGTCCTCCCCAGGACAGGACAAACCAAGCCAATGTCTTCCATGGCGGCTGCTGAGACAGCACCTTTCCCTTACCCGGCTCAACTCCCGCCCACGGGGACAGCTGCCCACGCTCCATACTCATCGTGCCCCACCTGCCATCGGAGGAGCCTGCCAGGAGGTGACGTGCCGGGCAGTTTGCTCCCGGCCACCTGGCTCTCCCTTCCTCTCGCTCCCCACAGCCTTGCCTCCCTTGGCCTGGGAAGGCCTCCTTCCCTGGCTGAGGGCCTGGGGCCTTGGAGGAGGGCAACATGCCTGAAGTCTGCGCCCAGCTCGGCCCCGATGGTCGCCAGGGTGTGGTCCCTGGCCCCCTCCCTGCCATCTCCCAAAGGAGCCCAGCCTCAGCTTCCATTCATTCAGAGGGAGGGGGCCATGGCCAGAGCCCACCCAGGTGCCCACAGGCCAGGTGGGCTGGACAGCAGCGCTGACTGTGAGTGACCCAAGCCCTGCCCCGAAGGAGCTCCAGATGACAGATGGGGGGAGACCCTCTTGTGACTCCATCAGCCAAGGCAGAAAAGGGGTCACGTGGGCGGTGTGCTGCAGGCGTAGGGGAGACTGCGCTCAGCCACCAGTGAGACCCGGCAGGTGGGCAGGGCGGAGAAGATTCCAGGGAGAGCTGGGGTGGAATCAGCATGGTGGGGCTGGGGCAGGAGGGGAAGCACCAGGAGGGAGGGGCCTGCGTGGCTGGAAGGGCCATGACCCTGCAGGGGGCTCCCGGGGCCAGGGCTGAAGATGGAGCTGAGGAATCACAAGGACAAAACACACAGCAGAGGGCAGCGGGGGTGACCAGCCAGGGCCCCTGCCCACCCCAGCCCCTCTCTACCTCTCCCTGTGGCCCAGGCCTTCCTCCAGAGGGCACCTGCTTCTTTAGTTTTATTTATTTTTTTTTTATTTGACAGGTAGAGTTATAGACAGAGAGAAATATCTTCTCTCCGCTGGTTCACTCCCCAAATGACCGCTATGGCTGGTGCTTCGCCAATCCGAAGCCGGGAGCCAGGTGCCGCCTCCTGGTCTCCCATGCAGGTGCAGGAGCCCAAGCACTTGGGCCATCCTCCACTGCCCTCCCCAGCCACAGCAGAGAGCTGGACTGGAAGAGGAGCAACCAGGACAGAATCTGGTGCCCATATATATGGGATGCCGGCACCGCAGGTAGAGGATTAACCAAGTGAGCCATGGCACCGGCCCCTCTTTAGTTTTATTTTAAGATTTATTATATTTATTTGAAAGGCAGAGTGACAGAGAAGAGGACAGAGAGATAGAGAGAGATCTTCCATCTGCGGGTTTACTCTCCAAATGGCTGCAACAGCCAGGGCCAGACCAGCCAAACCCAGGAATCTGGAACTCCACCTTGGTTTCCCACCTGGATGGCAGGGGCCCAAGCACTTGGGCCATCTTCTGCTGCTTTCCCAGGCACATTAGTGGGGTGCTGAATCGGAAGTGGAACAGTCCAGACTCGAACCGGCACCCGTATGGGATGGCAGTGTCATAGGTGATGGCTTAACCTGCTGGGCCACAGTAGCAGCCCCATCACCTGCTTCTTTCTGAACACGCACTGTGACCCCAGGCAGCACCTCTCCCCTTAGCCCCTCAGAGGCAGCGTCCACTCCCACAGGGGAACTAACAGCCCAAACCCTGGCCACTCGGCTATGACCGTGAGAAGCTGAAGCCAAGAAGTCCTCACCATCCCACCCCCCCCCACCACCACACCACCATCCTGGCCTCATCAGCCAGCAGGACCTCCCTGGGCACCAAGCATCCCTCTCTCCTTATCTGTCCTCTCTCCACCAACCCCCTCAGCCTGCCCTCTGTCCCTAAACCACCGTGGACTGGTCACCCACAAAGAACCACCACCCCACCAGATCTTGTGAAGCCACAGAGCTCCAGGGCATGCTTGTCACCAACCACAGCCCGGCCCACCCTGGCCAGGGCCAGTCCCAGGCCGGGGTGCACCTCTGCAGCCCAGCCCCCACAAAGTTCAGCCTTGACCTTCTCCTAACCTCCTGGGCCCTGGCCCCGACATCCCAGCCCTTCCATGCGCTCTCCACCCTGCCCCACTCACTGATGCTGCCATCTGCCCCAGCTTTTCCATGTTGGCAGATGAATGGGGGCAGGGGGTGGTGGCTAGGGCCACGTTTGGTGAGCTCTTGAGACTAAAACCGGGCCTGGCATCTTTTGTGTCCCCCGGAACACCAGACACCCACTGGAGGTGCGGGAACAGGGAGTGAGAAACGTAATGGTTGGCTGAGACACGCCCAGCCCTGGTCACCAGCTCCCCCTGCTGCACTCCATCCTGCCCGGGACCCCTCGCGGAGCAGGAGAAAGCCGCGATGGGGGGATGGCAACTATTCCTGGTACTGCTCTAAGGCCACAGCCCGTGGTTGCGGAGAGAAGCAAAGGGGGCTGGCGAGGAGGGGGGGAAGAAGTTAACAAGATTAAAAAAGCCATAATGAGACCGCAGCACAAACCCTGCAATTACGCTCCCAAATTTAATCAGAGCAGCTTCCCGTACTGGGCCTGTCACCCAGGCAGCTTCTGCCTCCCAGGCCCAGCCCTGGGGACACTGCAGAGGCCTGAACCCCTCTGCCGAGCACGCAACACCCCGCACCCCAGCCACCGCAGCGCCGCCTCGTGGGCTCGACTTCCCTCTGCTCAACCCCCCTGCTCCCACTGCCCCCCCAGGAGCCACTCTCCCCGTGGCGCTGGCGTCCCGCTCTGTGGGACCCCTGGGCTCCCCCGGGGCTCCCCCGTTCCCAGCCTCAACCCATCAGCTCTCGGGCTCAGCTTGCCCAGACACAGCAACCTCCTTGAGTTGTTTGAAAGCACAACTTTGCTCTCCCCTAGCACAGAGGGGTGGGGATGGGGGGCCCGTGCCCACAGCTGGGACAGTGGATGCTCCCCCAATACCTCTGTGCCCCCTCCTGGCCCAGCCTCCCACGTGACTAGGCCAGGCCATGGACCGTAGCTGCTAGGCTGAAGGGTCAGCACCCTGCCCACTCCTCCGCCTTCTGCCCTGCTGGCCTTGGAGGTCTTGCAGGTGGACAGATGTGCCCGCTGCAGTGGTTAACTGTAGGTGTCGATGTGATGCCTCACGGGATGCCCGGGTGCCCCGTTAGGCCCCACTTCTGGGTGTACCCAGGCTGTTTCTGGCAGACGCTGGCTCTGAGGAACACTCACGGCCCTCTCCGACACAGGTGGGCATCAGTCAGAGGAGGGAGGACTCACTTTCTCTCCAGCCGGCTGGCTGAGCTGGGCATGGGCTCCCGCCCTAGGCAGCCCTGGGTCGGAGGCCCTCAACCCAGGACTGGAATCCACACGTTCAGCTCTCTGTTTCTCGGGCCTGCAAAGTTCACCAGGCTCTTCCTGGGCCTCCGGCTCGCAGGCAGGAGGTGAGGGGCTGGCCAGCCTCTGTAATCGCATGAGCTGGCACCTGGTAACATCTCTTTCCCTGTCGCTCTGTCGCCTCCTGGGTCTGCCGCCTCAGAGAGCTCTGACAAACGCAGCTCGTCAACCCGGGCGGCCCTTCCACCGGGAGAACTCAAACCCTGCTGTGTGAAGCCACAGAGCTGCCGGGGCTTGTTTGTCATTGCACGGAGCCCAGCCCATCCACACTAATACAAACCATTGA
Organism: Sylvilagus floridanus; assembly: GCA_949820135.1. Taxonomy (NCBI): domain Eukaryota; kingdom Metazoa; phylum Chordata; class Mammalia; order Lagomorpha; family Leporidae; genus Sylvilagus; species Sylvilagus floridanus. Next base: position 77,474,479 of record OX463239.1, on the reverse strand, counting down.
GGAACCACCCATCCTAACTAATACAAACCTGTCAATCAGTGAAGGACCACCCATCCTAGCTAATACAAACTTGTCAGTGAGGGACCGCCCATCCACACTAATACAAACCTGTCAGTGAGGGACCGCCCATCCTAATACACACCTGTCAATCATTGAGGAACCACCCATCCTAGCTAACACAAGCCCATCAATTAGTGAGGAACCACCATCCTCGCTAATACAAACCTGTCAATCACTGAGGAACCACCCATTCTAGCTAATACAAATCTGTCAATCAGTGAGGGACTGCCCATCCACACGAATACAAACCTGTCAAGTAGTGAGGGACCGCCCATCCTAATACATACCTGGCAGTCATTGAGGGACCACCCATCCTAATACAAACCTGTCAATCATTGAGATACTGCCCATTCTAGCCAATTCAAAGCTGTCAGTTATTGAGGGACTGCCCATCCTACTACAAACCTGTCAATCACTGAGAGACTGCCCATCCTAGCCTATGCAAGCCTACCATTTTGAGGGGCAGGTCTCATCCCTATCAAAAGGAAAAAAACAAGACGGTACATCTGGTCCCAGGTCAGGAAGTGGGCTCTGGTTACACCTGTACCAACGAGTTACCGTGTCAGTCAGGTACATTCTGCAACTTCTTTGGACCATCTGACATCAGTGTCAGGAGACAGACATGGTGCCATCCACGGAGAGGCACAGGGGAGGGGTGTCGTGTCTGGGGAAGCCAGCTTCCCCTGTGCAGAACAGCATGGGGCTCACTGTGGTTGCCCAGGGCATTAGGATCTGCAGACTCCCTTCCAGCCCATTGTCTCAGGGGACTCATGACCTCTCCCAGTGGGGCAGGCAGGGCACCTGCTGCTGCCAACGGTCAAGGAGATGCCAAGTTCACCTGGGCGTGGCTCCGCAGGCTCCGTCAGGTCTTGGGCTCCCCAAGCCTCCCCACCACAGCCACAGGCCAATCCCCGCAAGCACGCAGCCTCCCACCTGCCCGCCCCCTGCTTCCGGTGTCCTTACTCACCGGCCGAGGCCTTTGGTGTCTGGCCGTAACAGGCAGGCAGCCCACAGCCCTGAGTCACGGATGTCCCTGGTTCACTGGAAGCAACCACAAGTTTCCTGGGGTTTTGCTGGGGGGTTGGAGGGGGGCAGGAGGTGATCAGAGGCCACTGCAGGGACAGGGTGGCCGTGGGGATTCTCAGTCTCACTGGCAGGGTGAGGAGAAGGCGCAAGGATGTTGGTCCAGGGTGAAGCATAGCCTGGGTGAGGCAGTCCAGGCCCAAACGGAGTTTGGAGCAGAATCAAGCACCAGGGACCTGTGGCATTTTGTGAGCCAGAGGAAAACTTTTCTAGAGTAAGAGCCCATTCTGGAAGCACAGATCTTTCCTGGCCCTCCCAACCTATCCCATCCATTCACCCAACAAACATGACGGCAGGTGCCCCTGCCCCTGCCCTCGAGGGGAGCAGAAGGCAGAATCTCCACCTAGAAGTCAGAGCCGGCCTCCATCACTTCCCGGCTGTGTGGCCATGTGCTGGTGACTTAGCCTCTCTGAACCCCAATTGCCAAACAGAGCTGATCATAGCACCTGAGGCCAGCCAGTGGGGCTGGGGGTCTGTGGGTCCCTCAGACACAGGTAGAATGTCCTTCACAAGCCGCCTGTCAGCTGTGGCTGGAAAGCCTGTCTCCAGGCCAACTGGCATCTCCCCCAGTAATAGCTTCTTGCACTGCATGGGTGACCTTGTGGCTTTAAATCACGCCTTCAGGGTGGGGGCAACCTTTCACCCAGAGCTGGCAGGGGAAGGGGCTGAGCCCCTGGGGAGGGTCAGACGGGTTCCAGGAGATCCAGGCCATCTTGTGTGACCTCATGGCTTTAAGTCACACCTCCAGGGTGGCTGCAATCTTGCACCCAGAGCTAGCAGAGGAGGGGGCTGAGCCCCTAAGTGTGAGATGGGCTGTCTCCAAGAGACCCTGCTATCTCCATGAGCCCCAAGCCAATCAACATACATATGTGAAACCCCCTGTCCAGTGGGCACCCCCAATAAGATAACCCAATGAACAGATAGTAGTGCCTTAAGACCCCGGGACCCTTCCTCAAAGCCAGTGTCCCGCTGGGGCACTCCGCCTGCTCTCCTCTCTGACCAGACTCTTTCTCTGTCACTTGCCAATCAAATAAAGTTTCTGTCTCTTTGCAAATTGTTCCCGGCTTTTTATTCTTATACTAGGCTGAAAAACATAACCCACGAGGCTCGCTCCAGTAACCACCCTCCCCTCTGTGATCGGTAACTCCAGCCAGCTTCCCTAACTCCTAGAGCGGCCTTCTTTGACAAAGTGGTCTGTCGGGAGCTATCTAGACGCTGGAGCACACACTCATTTCCCAGGGACACGAGGTAGACAGCCCCAAGTGCTGTCAGAGAGGCCCAGATAAGGCGCTGGGTGGGCTCAAGGCTTGGGGCACTGGGAGGCAACTGGGATGAGAAAAAGGTGAAAGAGAACAGTGGCAGAGAGCAGAGTGAGTGAGGATGCCACCTGTCATACCCAGGGCTACTAGGGGAGATGATCGAGCGCCTTGAATGCTGGTGGAGGGAGACTGTGGGGGAGAGGGGGAGGGGCGCTAATCTTGCTGTGGACCCCAGAACACATCGCGACACTCACAGACTGGTTAAAAGTATAAACTCCCTGTATGCCAGTGAGCACAAATCAGGGAAAACCCATGATATTTGTCTTTTGGGGACCAATATACTGAGTAAGAAAAAGTGTAATGTATACAAGCGAAATTGGCAGAGTGGCCTGGAGACCAGCTCCAGGAAGAAGGGGCACTGAGATGCTGGCAACAGTAAGGTGGGGGACTGGGGACTTGGAGGGGAAGGGGGAGGGGCAGAGCATCCCCTTCCATAGCAGAACTGCCAAGCCTCGGTCCCCCAAGGAGGCGGAGCATGAAAAAGCAAGGGAGCCAAACTGAACTCCAACATCGTATTATTATACCCATTCCACTGACGGAAAAACTGAGGCTTGGGGATTAGGTGACTTGCCATGGACCGCCCCTCAGAGCTAGTTCAGGATCCAGGAGGGAAACCCGATCCTGCCAGGCCAGAGCCTGATGTTTTCATGCCACCACTGGCAGCAGTCTCCAGCCCACCCAGGAGCCTGGGCCAGAGCTGCTGCTTAGCGCTGCTTTGAGTTTGCAGCGTTCACCCTGGACGCACGAGGGACACTGTTCATCAAGTGAGGGTTTTCCCCCCGTGCTTCCTCAGAACTCCCAGCTCATTCGTGGAAACATGATCGAAGCCGCTTCTGCAGCCTGGGGTTGGCTTCGCACTCAGCTCGCCCACGCTGCAGCGGTGCATCTGGGTGGTTTTCCTCCCATCGTCGTGCCTTGGCTTTCTCATCTATAAAACAGAAGCAGAACACTTCCCCTTGAGCTCTCAGACCACACACACTGTGGGGGATGGATGCCACTGCTCCTGCCCTCGCTGTGGATCACGGTGCCACATGTGGAAAACCAGGCACCGAACCAAGCTCCCCGCTCCGTTACTTATTAATGGCATCGTCCAGGTAACCAGGGGCAGAGCTGCAGTCAACGCTGGGACCGGCTGACACCCGGACCGCAGCAGGGAGACTGCCCGACCCTGGCGCTCTCAAAGGCTGGCTTAATTAACACAACACCGTGGAAGAGCTTCGATTGGCCCATTGTTTTGCAACCCCAGAAGCTTCTCTCAACATCTCCAACAGTGCATTGAGAATGATGCCGTCCTGGCAAGGCACCTGTTGTGGGCCCAGGTAAGCAATGCCTCTGAGTAGAAATCACATCAGCCAATTTGGGTTCTGGTGCTAGCTCTGCCGAGACTCACCTCAGTGACCTTGACAAGGTCATTTTCTCCTCAGGCTCTCAGTTTCTTAATCTGTAAAATGGGTACACAAATCCCTGCCTCTCTCTCTCTCAGGAAGATATGGGAGACTCGGGTAAGAAGCATTTCTGTCCTGCTCATGTAGGTTTTAGTGGGGAGAGAGACCCATGGGAGAATTGTCCCTCACTCTGAAAGTTTCTGTAGGGAACGGGTGGGGCTGAGCCATGTTTGTTGAGCACTCGTGAGGCACTGGGTGCTGAGCTTTATCGGCGTGGGCTCGTCACAGCTTCCTTGTGTGGTCGGGGCCGCTGTCCCACTTTGCAGAAGAGGCAAACAAGGCTGAGGGGGAGAGAGACAAGTAGGCAGGACCGGTAGAGCTGCGAGTCGAAGTCTACCATTCCTCACAGCTTGCGCTTTGTCTCTGAAGCACCGCTTCTCGCCTGGGAGCTGCCACCCAGCTCCCCAACAGGGCAAACACGGGGACACTGGCCCCTGGGCCCCTGGGGAGAATGACCCCACCGCAAAGTAGACTGGCTAAGAAGCATCAGACGCCATGGGATTCAGAGAGTCCCCTGGATGAGGCGCAAAGGCTGTCCCGAGGAGGGGGTTTCTAAGCTGGGTTCTGCAGGTCTAGTAGAAGGTTTTCAGCTGAAGGAAGTAAGGTGGTTCCGGGCACAGGAAGCTCATGGATCAGCGGGGCAGACGTGGGGCAGCTGCACCCTTGCAGAAGTGCCACGCAGTCTCAGCTCCTGAGACAGGAAGGAGGGTGGATGGGACGCCTCAGTAGTTCCCAGCGGTGCGACCTTCCCGAGCCCCGCTTTCCCAGCTCACTTTCACTTGGCAGGGCCGTGAGGTTAAGACGAAGAAAAGCTAGCAAACCTGCGCGTGCATTAGAAGAATGCACTTGGTCCTGATGAGCCTGCGAGCTGGGCGGGGTGCCAGGGTCCCCTCATCTATGCAACAGCTCAGAGAGGCCAGGAACGTACAAGGAAGCAGGGGCAGGTTCAGGAGTCAAACGCAGGCAACCTCTGTCTGGATGGTGACACAAAAATCCTAAACAAAGTATTAGCCAACAGCCAGCATTGAATGAAAGTATTAATGGGCTATAAGCAAGTAATTTTCACTCTGGAAATGTGGACGTGATTCAATACAGTGGATTAAAGGAGAAATAGCCTAGAGAGTTCTTTAGAGAAATAGAAAATGGAATTTGGTAAAATACTCTCTAACAATCTCGTTTGTAAAAGGTTTCTAGGGGCTAGTGCTGTGGTGTAGCAGGTGAAGCTGCATCCCACATGGGCGCCTGTCCTGGCTGCTCCACTTCCGATCCAGCTCCCTGCTATTGTGCCTGGGAAAGCAGTGGAAGATGGCCCAGGTCCTTGGGTTCCTGCACCCCGTGGGAGACCCGGAAGAAGCTCCTGGCTCCAGCTCTGACTGTTGTGGCTATCTAGGGAGTGAACCAGCAGATGGAAGACTCCTCTCTCTCTGCCTCTCCTTCTCTCTCTGTGTAACTCTTTCAAATAAATAAATAAATCTTTTAAAATATAAATGCATATATAGTTTATATTTGCACATGTTCATAAAGACATAGACTTTTCCAATTACTCTTTCCATGTACCAACAAGAGCCTGTAAGAATATGACATGTGGAGAAGAAGACCTCATTGACAACAGCACTAACTGAGAAAACAGTTCACTGATATAAAGAGTTGAATAAGTGGACCATACAGCAAATTCCTGCAGGAGAAGAAATATAATACCCATTAGTCCCCAAATTAATGTGATGTTTAAAGCAATTAGGAAAAAAACAACTTGGAATCTAGGCCATCTACTGGTTTCATTTTTATCATCATTATTCTCAATTTCCTCTGGAAAGACAAAAGCAAGACTAGAGATGTTCAGTGGGTTGATGACAGACCTTGCTGCAAGAAGGTACCATGTAATATGAAGTTACAATCAGCAGCAAACAGTGTGGGCTGACCAGAAGTCCTTGCAGAAGTCGATGGAAGGAGGAAAGGCGCAGTCTGAGAGCACAGCTTGGCGTCCAGACGTGCTAGGAACACAGGAACCTTAGGAGCCGGTGAGGTGGCAGGCACTGCCGTGTGATCAGCCAGGGCTGGGACAATTGGTTAGTCCGTGGGAAATTAAGTGAACGCAAATCTTCACAGCACACTGATGCCAAAATAAATTGCAGAGGATAAAGAGCTAAACACAAAAAAGTAGAGCCATAAAAGTGTAGAAGGAAGCAAAGATAAATATTTACCAACTCTTATACCCAGGCAAGGAGGCTCTACAAAGATCAAAGGCACGGGCATAAAAAAAGATAAGGGAGAATTAACATGTTTGACTCAAGAACCCCTGAAGTCTCCCCAACTCCTAGAAACATTACAGAGAAAACTGAAAAGGCTTGTCACGAACTTGAAAACATTTGTAGGCCAGCGCTGCAGTGCCGGCATCCCATACGGGCACCAGTTCGAGTCCAGGCTGCTCCACTTCGGATCTAGCTCTGTGCTGTGGCCTGAGAAAGCAGTGGAAGATGGCCCAAGTCCTCGGGCCCCTGCACCTGCATGGGAGACCAGGAAGAAGCTCCTGGCTCCAGGCTTTGGATCGGTGCAGCTCCAGCCATTGTAGCCGTCTGGGGAGTGAGCCAGCGGATGGAAGACCTCTCTCTCTCTCTCTCTCTCTCTCCCTCTCTCTCTCTCTCTCTCTCTCTAACTCTGCCTTTCAAATAAATAAAATCTCTGACCAACCCAAACTAATAAGAAACTGATGGGAATACAAACAGAAAATCAACAAACTGTATGTGGAAAACTCACAGGAGAAATACAACTTAAGGACGAGGGATATACAAGTAATTTTAAATGTGCCATAGCTAAGCTTTCCATCGTGTTGTCACTGTAAATCAGCCCAAGCTTTTGAACTGCTGTTACTTTGTGTGGACACAGATACAGACACTGCAAAGCTTATGGAAAATGGAGTTACAGGGTGAGTTTGGGTGCGAAAGCATTTTGAAATCCATGCATAGTTTTTGCACAATGCACATTTTCCATGAACTTGTTGAAGACCTTGTGCACGGCAGAAAACAATTTGATGCAATATTTTAAGAACCCTTCAAAGGGGCTTGTTCGACATAGCCAATCCCCTTCTAGGAATCAAATCCAAAGAAACTGTCAGAATTTGTGGCAAAGATGCCCACACGTGAAGCAATGCTGCAAAATTCGGAAGCCGTCCTGGCCTTGCCCTAGAAGGGCGTGGGAATGACAGTGCATTCACACAACAGACTACCCCGTGCTCATCTAAAACAAGGCTTGTGAAGAATATTGTAAAAAGGAAATGCAACAATATTTGGCAAAAATATATTTGATATACAAGAAGTTTCAGATTTTCTAATATTTAGACAGAACAAATACCTCGAGAGTCTTTATTACTGTTATTATATCTGTATTTTTCAGATTTCAAACAAGAAAGACATTTTTCTATTGTGTTTTTTTTTTTTTTCTCGAAGCACATAAGATGACACCCTGGTGGCCTGGAGTGATAAGATAAGAAGGCGCTTTGACAGCCAAGCCCCCTCTGTGGTCTGTGTTATTTTTCCCAGCTCCCTCCTGGTGACATAACAAGTGTCCGGGAGAGCCCCTTTGGAGCTGTCACTCACGCACAAACAATCCCAGCTTCTGGATGGCAGTGGCAGCGCTCAGAATCCCCCTCCCCACCGAGCGACTAGCCAGCTCTCCGGGCTGTTCCTCCAGACCCTGTCTGAGCCCTGCTGCAGCAGGCTGCTGGGCTCTTAACGGTGGCTGCTGTGACCATCGTCTGAGGCTGAAGCTCGAGACCACGCCCGTACCCTGCCGGTAAGCAAGCCACATCAGCCACGCCCCACATTTTCCTGAGAGAGATGACTTCCATCTGTCCCCACTTCCGGTTGTTCAGTCGAGGCTCTGCCCTGCTCTGGATCTGGGTGGCCCTGCCTGGCCTCCCCTCCTTGCCCCTGGCTGCCGTCTCTGTAATTCCCCAGTCTCAGGGAGGGAGGCAGGTAAGCCAGGATTGTAGTCAGCAGTTCAGAGTCTCATCAGAAAACCCAGCAGCTGCACGAAACCATCTACCTCCTCCAAAAGTTCACACTCGGGAAACTTCATCCCCAAACCCACGTGTTCGTGGTACTGGAGGTGGGCTCTTTAAGAGTTAATTAGGATTAGGCTGAGGTCAGGACGGTGGGGTCCCCATGATGGCATCAGCAGCTTTCTAAGAAGAGGCAGGTAGACAGCCGCTCTATCTCACCATGGGATGCTCTCTGCCATCCCACAGCAGGTGGCGGGCAAGTGCCGGCCTCACGCCTTGGGCTTCCAGCTTCCAGAATCACGAGTCAAATAAGCATCTATGACAGATTAGTGACACCGTGTGTGGTGTTCAGCAAAGCCACAGTGAACTGAGACCCCTCTCTGGAGCCCTGTTCAGCACGCACGTTTCTCAGGGGAGGCGGAGCTTGCATTCTCTCCTGTTAGCCGACCAGAGGACCTCAGAGGGACATGCCCGGTGACGTGTGTGGGGTTGAGTAGCCAGCTCCATGGCCCTCACTCCAGAAGGATAAGAGTGTAGCTCATGGGTCAGCGCTGCCATGTAGGGTAAGCCTCCGCCTGCAGTGCTGGAATCCCACAGGTTCAAGTCCCCGCTGCTCCATTTCCGATCCAGCTCCCTGCTAATGCACCTGGGAAAGCAACAGAGGATGGCCCAAGTGCTTGGGCCCCTGCACCCACGTGGGAGACCAGGAAGAAGCTCCTGGCTCCTGGCTTTTGTCTGGCCTAGTCCCAGGTGCTGTGGCCATTTGGGAAGTAAACAAGCAGATAGATGCTCTCGCGCTCTCTCTCGCGCTCTCTCTCTCTCTCTCTCTCTCTCTCTCTCTCTCTCTCTCTGTGTGTGTGTGTGTGTGTGTCATACTCAAATAAATAAATAAATCTTAAAAAAAAAATGTAGCTGGTGCACATTTTAGAAGACTCTGTAGCAACTGGAAGCAAATACCACTGTACAGAGAAAAGGATGAGTAGCATTTGATGAAAAAGCCAGAGAGAACAAAAGCAGTAGCCCTGTAGGCAAACGCACCCAGCAGTGTGGGTGTGGGGGAGGGGGGAGGCCTCCCTGCTGCGCTCAGCCTGCAGCTGCTAAGTGCCTACCTTGCAAGTCACCCCTCCGGCTCTCAGAGGCCTGTCTGCCGGTTTGTTTGCAAGTTTTTCTCCCGAAAACACAAGCCTGGCCAGCCGCTGGCCTGGAATCAGCCAGGAAATCTGGGTCACCACACGACTCTGGACGGAAACTTTTTGATCTGTTTCATGAATCTCACATCAGGCCCTCTGGGCGCCTCCATCTCAGACGGTAATTTAGCCACGCTCCCTGCTCTGAGTTGAGCAGGACGAGTCTCCCAAGACTGGGCTGTCTATTGGATTAAGGTTGGAGACTTGATCTAATGACAGCATCTGGGGGGAGGTCTGGGGGATGGTCTGGGGGTCGCAGGAGGTGTGCGCTTGCAGGCGATTCTCACAAAAGCCTTGACTTTTTGAGTCCAAGCTCTGCCTAGCAGCACTGTCTGCTCCTGGGGCTAACCATAGCATTGTTCCTCTGCTCCCTCCATGATCATCTTCCACCAGACACTGGACTATGGGGCCATCGCTCTAGAACTGTAGCCTGCAGGCAGGCAGCTGAAATCAACCTTTTCTTTCCAAAGCAGCTCCCAAGAGTATTTGAGTTAAGTAACAAGAAGCTGAGGAGCACAGTCCTGGGGGAACTGCCTGGAATCTTCCCTGCTTCCTGCCGCCCCTCCCTGCCACGTGTCGGCACGCCCTCCCCTTCCAGAAGGAAGACATCTCGAGGCATAGAGAGCTCATGGACACACACACCCCGGGCAGCCTGGGACAGAGGGGAAAGCCAGCCTCGCAGACCAGCTGGCCTTCCAAGACTGTCACGGCTGCAGTCTCACGTGTGCCCGATGTGAACGGGCTTGCGCGCCCGCGAGCGAATGTTCCCTTAACAGCGTGGACCACAACAGAAGGGTCCCAAGAAGCTGCTGGGCAACAAGGGGACGGGGCAAAGAGGAAACGCTTCTCAGATAGCAGGTGGAGCCCCGGGGACGGCCGACAGGGACAAAGGGGCCCTTTGCCCAGCCCCACAGGGGATTACCAGGTCAGAGGGCTGCGCATTGGGAGAAGTTTCTGGCATCGAGCTGTCCGGTTTCACCACGGCCATGCCGGCGCCTGGTGACGTCATTTTCAAATCACTTTTGCTGTAGGGTAGACAGGAGGCCGGCCATCTTTCCTCCTGCCTCAGCCCACCCAGCAGCCTTCCTCGGAGCGCCCACTCGCTCTGCAACATCTGATGCGTCCCCAGGAGGTGCCGAGATTAACACAGGGCCCTCGCTCTGAACAGTGCGCGCTTCTGTTGAGGGGACTGGAGTGGGCCTGGGACAGGGAGCAGCGCCAAAGCAAGGCTGGCAGCCCAGGGGCCAGAGGTGGCCACGCCGGCTGGACAGAGCCCACAGGAGCGTCAGCAGAATCGGCAGGCTGGGACGCCCCAGGCCCCACCCCACCTACATGTGGCTGACAGTGTCCTCTGGGGGAGAAGCCAGGCCCTGCCATCCTCCCTCCCCAACCCTGGCCAGCCCTAGACAGCGTTCCCTTCGCTCTGCCACTGACGGGGGCAGCCTCCCCTTTCTCTGAACTGCCTGTCTTTTGTGAGGGTTTTTTTCCCCTAAGATTTTATTTTTATTTATGTTCAAGGCAGAGTGACAGAGAGAATAAGAGAGATCTTCCTTCCACATGTGCACTCCCCAGAAGGCCACAATCAGGACCCTGAACTGCATTAGCATCTCCCATGTGGATGGCAGAGGCCCCAGCCCTTGGGCCGTCATCCACTGCTTCCCCGGGAGCACTAGTGGGGAGCTGGCTCAGAAGTGGCGCAGCCAAGGCTCCGCTATGGGATGCTGGCGTCACAAGCAGCAACTTGAACAGGCTGTGTCTCCCTGTGCGCCGTCTCCTTTGGAAGACAGAGCCTTGTCCTCGGATGCACTGGACCAGGAACCGCAAAGCAGCCAGCGCCGGCTTCAAAATAACAGAGCATCTACGTCTCCGTCCTCAACGAGGGAGGAAGGATGGCCAAGGGCTGTTCTGATAAGAAAAGCAGAGGCCCAGGGCTTAGAGGACGTCTCCAGGACCCCACAGGCAGCAAGCGGCAGCTGAGACGGACGCACAGCTCATCCGACCCCGAAGACCGCGCTGCTCTCCCAGCAGAGACGCCGTCAGGCGCTGAGCACGCCCAGTCTCGCTCGGACGTGTGTTGTTTGGCCTGTGTCTAGCTTAAAAAATCGGCAATTTATTTTTGCAGGAATGCAGCTTCTGGAGTGAGAACCTAGAAAACCTGGCGACACAGAGCTCTTGGTCCACACGGCAAGGAGGAGGCTGAGACCTTCAGACGTGGCTCTCGCTCGAGTCGGCCACACCCTCCTCTCCTCGTTGCAAGGGGCCCATCTGCCCTGTGCTGCTGAACAGTGCACCCCTGCGGGCTCTCTGCCTGTGACCCCCCAGAGGAACGTTCCCGACCCTGCACCCAACCCCGCAGGGAATGGCACCACTGGGGGCCTCTGGCGCCACTGCACTTTGTGTTCCTCTCCCTCTCCAGCCTCCTCTTCCATTCTTCTTCCTCTCTCCTTCTCCCTCCCTCTCCTTTCCTCCTTCTATTCCTCCCCCTCCATGGTCTCCCCCAGAGCTGGGCCTGCAGGTGCACTGTCCGTGCACACACGCATGGACACACACACACATGCACAAGCACACACATATCCTTCACACCTTTTGCTGCGTGTATCTGGTCTCCTGTAAAGCCTGTGGGCACAGGGGCATCGCTCGCCTCTTTGCACACACAAAGACCTGCACATCCCACGGAAGCTGGAGCACACTGTCCCCCAGGCCAAGTGACGAGCTCAGGCAGAGAGCAGACCGGCTGGGGAGGGGTGGGATGGGGTGATGAGAACACCCTGATCCCACCGAGCTGTCCTAAATGGAACCCATCACCACCCAGCGTTCCCAGGGCAGCTGCTTTGATGTACAAGGTGTGGGAGATGAAGTATGCGGAGGCCAGGTAGCACCGCCGAATGCCTTACAAGGCTTCTTTTCCCATTGGCACCAAAACCACCTGGGATTCACTAACTGGGAAATCTTGGAAATCAGCAGAAAAGTCGCTGTCCCGGAGCCCCTGGCTGCCTGTGCTTGCTTGCAGGCGCCTTATGAACGGGCAGCCAGGCTGCAGCGGGAGCTCTAGTCCCCTGCGCTGACTCTCTGAGACCACCAGGCCTAACCTCAGGGAAGCCCTGATATGTATTTGGTTTTTCTATCCATTTGCAAAGCAGAGAGAGAGAGAGAAAAAAAATCTTCCATCTGCTGGTTCAATTCCCAAACACCCACAACAGGTCTGGGCCAGGTCAAAGCCAGGAGCCAGAAACGCCATCCGCATCTCCCACGTGGGTGGCAGGAGCCCACGCACTTGGGCCGTCTTCCGCTGCTTTCCCAGGCTCCTTAACAGGAAGGTGGTTGGGAAGAGGAGTATCCAGGACTCAAAGAGGCACCCTGATAGGGCATACAGAAGTCCCATGTGCTGGCATAACCCACTGTGCCATGTCGCCAGCCCCAAAAACGTATGTTAAGAAAAAAAAAACCTGCATGGTTGTCCAAATTTTCTGCACCAAGATAAACTTATCTCAGTTCCGTCTTCCTGTGACGTCCCCTCGTGCCCAGGCCTGAATGTGCAGCGTTCTGGGGGCAACATCACCAGTCAGAGCCTCAGGAGGACCGAGTCCTACTTATGCCCAGGGCCTGGCTGCGGCCTTGGTGTCTGGGGGCTGGGGGCCGCTGTGGCTCCAGAGCCTTCTCTGAGCCCAAGCCTGCCCAGAGGAGCGCCGCACCTGCCCCCAGCCCAGCCGAGCCTCGCCCCGCCTCTCTGCAGGCGTCCAGCACACAGCCCAGCTCAGCTCTCAGCCACCCTGGGCCAGGCCGCAGCCCCATTCTCATCTGAGATCTGCACTCACCAGGGCTGGAAGGGTTGTTTGTGAAAAAGGAAACTGGAGCCCAGAGACCAGCGTGACTTCCCCAGGCCTCCCAGTAGCTGTCGTTGTGACTGAAGGCCTGGCCTTCGCCTCTGTCCCCAGGGCATGCCCTGGGAAAGCCCCACCCCTCATCTCTGGGCAGTGCAGATAGGAATTGTGTGAGCCAGAGGCAGCACCATTGCTGACCAGATCATGCCTCTGGGATAACTCTGAGAAAGCATCAGTTCCTGGCCGGCCTGCAGTGCCAGCATCCCTTATGGGTGCTGGTTTGAGTCCCAGCTGCTCCACTTCTGATCCATCTCTCTGCGTGGCCTAGGAAAGCGGTAGAAGATGGCCCAAGTCCTCAGGCCCTTGCACTCACATGGGAGACCAGAAGAAGCTCCTGGATCCTGGCTTCGGATCAGTGCAGCTTCGACCGTTGTGGCCAACTGGGGAGTGAACCAGTGGATGGAAGACCTTTCTCTTTCTCTCTCTCTCTCTACTTTTCCTTCTCTCTGTGTGTGTAATTCTGACTATCAAATAAATAAATAAATCTTACAAAAAGAGAAAGAAAGCAAGCACCCATTCCTAAGCCAAAGAAAGCCCACCCCAGCACCCACAGCATGCCAGGCAGGTTGTGGAAACTCAGGCCCTGCTGGGTTCTCTGCACAACCAGCTGGGAGCCTTGTGCACAGCCTTACTCGGAGGCCATGCACAGTAGCCAGGATTGCTGCTAACCTTGGCAATCTCCAGCTCACACAAACCCACCTGGCACTGTTGGGGAAGACCCAGCTCGTGGCCGTCGATGCAGAGAAGGGCCAGCATTCCCAGAAACCTGCATTTTCCTGTGAACGTGGCCAAGGATTCCGTTTTGTTTTTGGTTTTGTGTTGAACACTATACTGACAGAGGCTACCACCTGACTCACTGAAAAGCCTTCCCCCTACAGATGTGAGACGACAAGGAGGTGGCTGGCTCCAGGTGGCCCCTGGAGCTCATGACAGCCCGTCCTCCAGCCCTCCGTGTCCCCATGACCCACACAACACGGCCGCTTCACAAGTCAGCAGGAGGTACACGCAGCCCTCTGGGCCTGGCCCAATCCCCAGCTGATATTTTTACCAAATGTCACAGCAGTTTGCAGGAAGGCCCAGGGTCTGGCTTGAGCCAGTAAATCATGCTCGCTTGCCAGAGAGCTGTAAACAGGCCTCTGATTAATGAATTCCTTTATGGCGGGGCCCTGCGCACAGACCTTGTCTGAATGTCACCCCCCAGCAGTTACAAGGCGCTGTTGGCCAGGCGGCAGGAGCGTGTGTGTCACGTCTGGGCCTTGGAAAGGGGTCTCCGAAGCTGCAGGCCCCACGCGCCTGGATCCAGCTCCTCCCTCGCCCCCTGTGCACCCCGGCTGCCCCGGCTGAGCCCGCCCCGGCCCACGTGTGCACGAGAGCGGGGAAGAGATGATTGATCCTCGGGTGAAAATAGAACTGGCGAGCCTCCACCGTTGATCTCAGAAACTTGCAAATGTCCTTATCTGAATCCAAACAAGAACCCGAGCCGCCTTCCTGGGCCCTCCTTTTCTGGAAAGCTGGGCAGGAAAGCCCTGGCACTCTCTAGCTCCCCTCCCCAGCCATGGGAGCCAGACCCAAACCTGCTGAGATGGCCCGAGACCAGGGAAGCTGCAGATCTATGCTGGGTGACCCCGGCCTGGTCTCCAGGCCTCTGCTGTGGAATGCAAGGCCTGCAGCGTGTTGCTCACAGCCCCGTGGGGCAGAGGTCAAAGCTAAAGCCAGCAAAGGACACGTGTGCCACCCCTCCCCCTCGGCGCCCAGGGCCAGCGCAGCTGACGGATCCTGCCTTTCACAGCCACTGAGCTGGGACCAGCCCTCACAGCCTTTCTCTGAGAAAGCCTGGGGCAGCCCCCACTCATCAGTCCCAGCCAGAAAGTGTGAGGAAATCAATTCGCCATCCTGGCACTGGGATATTTGTATTCTCTGCTTTAATGGCAGCTTGTGGGCTGGGACGAGCACTGGACCAGGAGTCAGGAGACCTGGAGAGCTGCCTGGGCTGTGCCAGGCCTCCCCGGGTATCCTCAACGTCCTTCCTGGCTCCTGGCTGGGGACGAGCAGGAACTGTCAGCATGACAATGGGTATCTACTGTCCCATTTCACAGAGGGGAAAATCGAGGTTCAGGCAGGTGAATTACAGATGTCCAAGTTCAGGACTCATAAGTGTCCCAGCTAACACGTGCACCATGTGGGCACGACTCCCCCGTCAAGGGGTGGCGGTCTGGACTGCCCCGGCTGACAGCATGTGGCGGAATGCATGTTCCACGGTGTCTGCAGGCTGGGCCTCCTACAGCCTTCCAGTGCCTAGAGGACAGAGGAGAGAAGAGCAGAGGGGACCGAGGTGCTCCCGCCATCACCCTCAGCCGCCAGCAAGACCGCGGTGGGCTTTCTGGGGCAGCAGACCCGGCAGCCAGCCCTCCTGCCGGATGCAGCAGGGTGCGTGAGCCCAGGCAGTCACTGCGAGCCCACTTACAAGAGGGGTGCACGTGCCGCACGGTGGGTCTTGGAGTTCCTTGTTACACAGCAAGAACTGACCGATGCACATCTGCCTCCCAAGCCATATTCTGCGTGTTATGTGTGTGTGTCTGATGGTACTACAGAAAGCTCACGGAAATAGAACGAACACACGAATCTTTAAAATCCAGGTGCCACATTTATATAATCTGTGCTTCCAGGAGCTGGTAGGAGACCCCCCCGTGCTTCCCAAGAGGCAGTACATGAGGGGTAAGCGATGCTTTCTGGGGCCAGGCAGCCTTGCGGTCAAGTCCCAGCTCTCGCCTTTCCCCACTGTGTGATCCCAGACGAACTGCCTTTCTTCTTAGCTCCTGAGGTTCCCCCTTTGTAAAATGGGGGTGATAGCGATGGAGCAGCGGCACCCCGGCTCCTCGTGGGGACTGAGCAAGTTACCAGAAATACACACACAGTGCCTAGAATAGTGCTGCACGCCAAGTGTTCCCTAACACTCTCCCAAGGGAAGTCCCTAACACTCTCCAGGCTCACAGGCAGTCAGAGTCATCGACCCGCTGAGGGCTCAGGAGTCCTGGCCATCGCTGCTCCTCCATCCTCTGACCCTGAGACAAGCCCCAGGAGCTCCAGAAGGAACACCAGGGTGGCACCCACAGGCGGTCCCTGCTGCTGTAACCAGAGCCCCAGGAGGGAGGCGGGGCCAGAGGCCAGCAGGCCAGCCGAGCCCAGCCCGCCTCCTAGGTGGGTTCCTTGTCTTTCTCCATGGTCTTTCGCTCTAGCTGACCCTGTACCCCACCCCCACCCCATCCCATCTCCCCCACTAGGGCTGAGCATATGACAGGCGGAGCAGAGGTGCAGATGTACTGAACATGGCAGGTGCATCGGCTCCATGGAAAAGCCTCCCCTCTGGATACTGTGGCCCCTGCAGGGGACACCTGTGACCCTGAGGGCACAGCCGGAGAGTCCGGGGCCCCAGGAGGCTCAGGTGCTGCCCAAGAAGACAGAATTAGTAAGTGGCAGAGCTGGGATTCGAATCCAGACCCTCCCAGCCATGTGTACTACACCACCTGGCACCCCCAGGGGACAAACAGAGCCCAGCATGGAAACTCCAGCTTGGAAACTGACACATAGAAACTGTGTTAATGAAAGGAGCCAGGGAGCCCCCAGGGCTGCTTCCTCATCAGCCTGAGCCCCAGGAGGGGCTGGGGAAAGATCTTCCCAGCATCCCATGCTGCTAATTACCAGCCTCACTTTTTCCGCTCCTTGCCCTCGAGGGGAGCCCTCCTCAAGTGCTCAGAATCCAACCTGCAGAGAGGGCTGTGCCTCACAGCGCCTGGGGCTCATCACGGCCCACGGCCCCCCAGCTGCTGCATTCCCAGAGGGTGGGCACCTCCATGGTGGAACCTGCGGGCCATCAAGAGGGATTTGTCGAATTAACAGGTGCCTGGGCAGGCATTGTGGTGTGTTAAGTTCCCGCTTGGGAATCCCATATCCCTGGATCCGAGTGCCTGGTGCGAATCCCAGCTCTGCTTCCAATGCAGCTTCCTGCTAATACACACTCTGGGAGGCAGCAGGGCATGGCTGAAGCCCTTGAGTCTCTGCCCCCCATGTTAAGGAGACTCGGATGGACTTCCCGGCCCCTGGCAAGTCACGTGGTGCTCAGAGCTTTGGTCTGCAATCCTCAAAAGGAAGCGAAGCAGCCCTGCAGCCTAGTCGGGTCTTGGGGCTGGAGGCATCGCTCTGTGCCTAAGGCTTCTTCCCGCTCACTCTGCCCGGTCCCTCCCTGGCAGCGCCTGGGTGGAGGTAGGGGTGGGAAGCAGCTCACACGGAAGTGGGGACCTGGGCCCTGCCTGTTTGAGGAATGAGGAGAACGAGGCCCAGAGAAGCTGACTCCTCGCCTGTGCGCTCCAGGGTGTCCCGGCTGTGTGGGAGCGCGGTCCGGTGTTGATTGACTCATGGAGTGGAGCACTCACTGAGCACCTGCTGAGTGCCAGGCACAGCCCTGCTTCCCCAGACAACTGCTCCGGAGTCAGGCCGGACGCCATCCAGGAGAGCAGAGCGTTCGCCAGTGCCGAAGGACACACTTGCGGCCTGATCTCCATGTGTCGTGGCAAGGGGCCGCCCTCGGCTGGCCATCATGGAAAGTAGGAGGGGCCTGGGGGGCCAGAGAGGCTGCAGCCTGCTGCCCCCTCCCCCCGCCCCCAGCTGAGGTGCCCACCCCAACCACCCGGGAGCCTCCTCCTTCAGTCCTCTGACACAGGGTGAAATGAAGATTCGGCTACAGAGGCCTCCAGGGCTCGCTCCAGGGACACGCGGCTCTGAGAAGCAGCCCAGCTGGCCCCGGGCCCCGGCACGACTGGTGCAGCCTTGTGGAAGCCTTGCAGAGCCGCCACAGAGCCAGGCCAGGGCAGGGGCAGCGCCAGGAGGAAGCCCTGAGCAGGTGCCAGCGCGGAGAGCAAGATGGGCGGCTATTTTTAGCGGCAACCTGACAGGGTAGCCGTCTGTCCCACTGCACCGTGACATAGAGGTGCCCTCGGGAGAAGGAGAGGAGCTTTGAAATGAGATGCCCAGCCTCTCCTGGCCTCCTCAGAGCCTGGGCAAAGCCCGCCTCCCCCAGGGAGCCTTCCTTGCTACCTCAATTTTGTGAGCAGGGAAGCAGAGAAGGCGAGGAGCTTACTGAAATGTGTTGAGTGGTTTCTCTGTTGCCGGTACCTGCTTGCACACCCCTCGTCCTGGGAGGTGGGCATTCCCCCACATCATCTGACAGCAGAGAAAACTGATACTCAGAAAGGGTAAGAAACTGGCCCAAGGCCACACAGGATTTGAAGCCAGGCCCTGTCCCTTCTCTTCACCGTGGTCCCAGTTCCTGGAAACGTGCTGTCCTGCTGACTAACAAGCAGCGTGATGGCCTCTGGCCTGGCCGCTCTGTCCTCCTTCGTCCCGCTGTGACCTTCAGCCCCGGCACATGGCTCTCGCCGTGGGTGACGAGTGTAATAAATCAGGTGTCCACTGTGTGCCAGGCACTATGCTCTGTGAATTCCCCACAGCAACCTTGAAGTGGGGAACAAGACGGCGCCCTGTGCGCAGGCCCTCCGTGCGCTCCAGCCTCTGTGCTCTGAGCCCCGATGGCCTTGGGCACTCAGGGCTTCTAACTCCATTCTGCAGGGGCCGCAGGGGGCCACCAGGTGCAGTCATGCTTCTCCCGAGCTGGCCAGGTGTCTCCGCTGCAGGCATGCTGAGGGCCTCGGGGAGTCTTGGAGACCCCCCAGAACTGCTGCCCTTAGCCCTAATCTCACAGAGACTGCCCCGGAGGCAGGCCGCAGTCCTCTTGCTCTGCCCACCTTGCAAAGAACTTTCTTCTTGAGATACTGTGATGAGGACAGGATGGAGGGCCGTGTCCCCCTGCACCCCCCCTGCCCCAGCGTTCCACAGAGGCCCCTGAGCTGAGCAGTCGAGGACATGGGCACAGGATGGCAGTGTCAGCTGAGCACCTGTGCACTTGATCTGAGCGCGCATCTGAGCTCAGGGAGCGCTTAGGGACCTGACGCGGCACTGAGGCGAGCATAGTTTGGGACACACGGAGGCAAAGCTGTGCATCAGGAGCCCAGGTCCATGGGAGGCCAGCAGGGGCCAGCGTGGGGGGACAGGAAGGCTGCCTGGGAGAGGCATCCCTCCTCAGGGTCCCGGGAAGGCTGCTGCTTGTAGCAGAGCAGGAGCCCTGACGGCAGGGAGGCACCAGCCCTTCCTCCCCCACAGGGGCTGCTGG
The DNA here is from genome assembly GCA_949820135.1 of Sylvilagus floridanus. Lineage (NCBI taxonomy): Eukaryota > Metazoa > Chordata > Mammalia > Lagomorpha > Leporidae > Sylvilagus > Sylvilagus floridanus. The sequence goes on along the minus strand of OX463239.1, from coordinate 77,455,284 downwards.
GAGCGGGGCAGCGAGAGCACCTGCTGGCCGCCGATGCGCCAGTTCCCAAGCTCTGCTCTAACAAACCCCCACAAACTGCACACAGCAGAAACCTGTCCCCCGCCCCCGTTCTGTAGAAGTTCAAAGTCAAGCGCTCTCCTCCAGGGCTCTAGACCCCACTCCTGGCGGCTCCCGCCTCCACCAGTCAGTCTCCAGTTCGCCCTGCCTTGCCTCCCAGTGACACTCGTCCCTGGCTTTGGGGCCCTTTGGGGAATCCAGGATGAGCCCTTCAAGAATCCTTCGCACAGCAGCATCCGCAGAGGCCCTGCTTCCAAATCCAAGGACACTCCAGGTTCTGGGAAGCAGGACACGGAGACATGGTTTGGGAGCCCCCTGCTCCCTAGAGCAGGGCGGCAGGCAACCCAGGACCCAGGCTGTTCTCACTGCTCGTGGGACAGCCCAGCCAGGGGGACTGTCCCAAGTGAGGACAGCCCAGGGAGGCAGGAGGCCACCAGCTCGGGGTGGGAGGAGACTGACTTCCAGCTCAGAAACAAACAAGCTCCTCACTCAACTCCGCCGACCAGAATGACCGGGCCTGTGGGGGCCTCAGGGCCAATAAGCCCCTTCCTCCCGCAGCAAGGACAGGGCCCTGAGCAGCAGAAGTGGTGGAGGAGGCCTAGCCCGAGAGAAGGGCATAAAGGACCGCAGGAGGGCATGTGGCGGGGCTTCCTGGTATGGCTCAAACACAGGCTCTCCTTCCCAGCGTAAGCACAAGCCCCAGAGCCCTGGCGCAGTAGGTGCATCGCACTTGGGGACCTGTCGGGCCACGCTCAGAGCCCTCACCAGGCATGCTGTACAGGTCCGGGGTCCTGAAAACCCATCGGAGGGCGCAGCAGGTGACTCCTGCTCCAGGACTTGGGAAGGCGAGCTCTGGGCGGATCCACCTGTTTAGAGGCCACCATGGCCTGGCCCTGAACGGGATCTTGCAGGGTGGGGGGCACGGGGCATCCCCCCAGGGGTCAGAAGCTGCACACAAAGAGGAGCCACAGACTATGGCCTGGAATGGGGTGAGCAGGGCACAACAGCGGGAGGGAGCAAGTGTTCTGGGAGGGGCCCGGCTCTGGGACAGAGGCAGGAAACAGCCACATTGGGCTGGGTTCCAAGAAGAGCCATGGAGGTCAAGGTTAGATGGCCTGAGGGGCAGGAGGGGAGGACAGAGGCCCACAGGGAGGCTGTGGTCCCACTCCAAAGTGGGAGAGCCTAAACCAGGGAAGGGAGGCAGGGCCCACCCAGCACCCATTCCGTGCTGTGACTCACCCCCATGCCCTTTAGTCTCTACCACCACGGCCTCGGGCCGACCATGGAACCATCCGGGAAACATTGAGCTATCAAAAGAAATGAACAAAAATCACAGGAAGGACTTTGTTTCTTCATGATTTATTTCATTTTATTTGAAAGGCAGAGTTAGAAAGAGAGAGAGAAGAGAGAGATTTTCCATCTGCTGGTTCATTCCCCAAATTGTTGCAATGGCCAGAGCTGGGCCAGTCCAAAGCCAGGAGCCAGGAGCCAGGAGCTTTTTCCAGGTCTCCCACATGAGTGCAGGGGCCCAAGCACTTGGGCCATCCTCCACCGCTTTCCCAGGCCACTGCAGAGAGCTGGATCAGAAGTGGAGCAGCCGGGTCTCGAACGGGCACCCGTATGGGCTGCCGGCATCACAGGCGATGGTCGTATCCGCTACACCACAGCGCCGGCCCCCCAGGAGGGACTTTGCAACAGGAAAAGGAGTGATGACAGAGTGAAGGAAAACGACTCAGCAGAAAGTTATTTTCCCTGTAATAACTCCAATAATTAAAATGTCACACATCCAAACTTGTATTTTGTAATCACAAGCTAAGAATAACAGCACGGCGTGTCTCCCCCACACAGGGAGTTCTGCATTATGTCAGCACGCTGCTAGTGCGTCACTGCCAGCAGCGGCGTGGCAATGCGTGTCCTGGGTCCCCTGACAGTGGCCCGACCCCTGCACGTGCAGCTATGGCAGCTGCAGAAATGCCTGCGTTCACTCTCCCCATCTCACAGCTGGGGACGCGTGAGCTCAGCCAGGGCCACTGAGCTCCCGAGGGGCCACGCATGCACTGCAAAGCAGCCTGGCCCCAGTGAGCTCTCTCCCCAGGAAGAAGAATGGCTGGGACTGGATGACCGATGCTCACAGCCAGCCTAGGAGGAAGGACCAGCTCAGGCGGGGCTCCAGGCCAGGAGCTCGGGCCAGCCTGAGCCTCCCCAGCCGGCAGCCAAGAAAAGGCAGTCCCTCAGCGGCTGGGCCGGGCAGGGCCTCTCCCAGCCGGGAGCCCTGATGGAGCAGCGCACTTTTTCAGAGCGGTGATGGATGAAAGCGAGTGAGGGAGGAGAAGCAGCAGACAGGGTGGGCGGGCAGGCGGGCGGCGCCAGCGTCGGGCCCAGGGGGAGGACAGCCCCCGTGTGGGCCCGCGGAGGGCTATCGCTGCACTACCTCTCAGCACTGTAATCCAACCTCTTAAGAATGGCTTCACCCAGATGTCAAAAATCCAATCGGATACGTTTATTGGCCTGACAACCAATTTTCTGCGATGCATCATCAGGAGCTGATGGTCCACTCTGGGCAGCGGGGGAGTGGCGATAATGGAGCTGGGAGGCCGGCGGGTGCCCTCAGGATTGCGTCAGGCGGTGGCTGCCAAGGGAGGGGAGGCTGAGCCCGCGAGGGCAGATGGGGAGACAGACAGAGCGTGCACAGGAGACGGCAGGATGCCTGCGGGACATCCACAGCCAGCAGGGCCCGCGGCACTGCCGCTTCCTAACAGGGCCTCCCCAGGGCCCTCTGCAGCCTCAGGGGCCAGGGTGAGGATCACACGGACCCAGTCTCTGCTCGCTGGTCTCCATGCACAGGGCACGGAGCCGCACAGCTCATTAGGACACGACTCTGGCTCATGCAGAGCCTCCAGGGAAGTGGGGGAGATTGGAGGGTCGGAGGGAACCACAGATGCACGTCCCTCTCTTGCCTCTCCAGGCGGAATCCAGGAGCTCCCTCCTCCAAGATCACCAAAAAGCTGAGACCAAGCCCCAGCCTCCAGCTCAGCCCCACAGCCCTAATCGCATCCCCTGGGCCTTTACCCACTGGCATCTGTGTGAGATCACCTTTGAACAAAGGGCTGCCTTCCTTCTCAAAGCACAACAAGCTCTAATCTAGTCCAAGCCTCTCACGTCACTCACAGGGAAACTGAGGCCCAGAGCTGGGACACCCAAGGCAGCCCAGAAGGGCAGCTCAGAGGAGGTGACAACTGCAGGAGGCCTTGAAGGCCAAGCAAAATTTCCCCCATGCTGAGAAGCATGAGAGGAAGGAATGCCCACATCGCCCCAGAACACTGCCTGCCTCTGGGCCTTGGCTCGGGGTCTTGTCGCCTGCACAGCCCCTTCCCGCTGTTCCCTGTTCCTCATTTGCTCACCTTGCTCCTCGTGCCACCTCCTCCAGGAAGGCTTCCCATGAGGCCTGAACTGGCCCTGGCGCCTTTGCTCTTCTAACAGGTTATCTGAGGGGCGACTCAGCTCTTCCATCGCTCTGGCCAGCCCTGTGGCCCAGGTGGGCGGCGCCCAAGGCCATGTGGTCCAAGGCCCCCAGGAACACATGTGGATCTTGCACCTGCTGCTAAAGCAGCAGAGAGCATTGCCACGGGGCACAGACAGGGGCCGTGTGGAGGTCCCAGGGAGCCGACGTGTGCATGGAGGCGGGGCGTAGGCCCGTGATGGGGACCGCTGCAACCCCGCCCAGAAGGAAGGCAGGATGGTGCCGAGCTGCAGCGGTGACTGGGAAAGCAGCAGATCCCGGCTTCCAGCCAGAGGCAGGGGCTGTTGGTGGTCTCCGTGGCTCTGGCCGCTGGTCTTGCTTTCGTCTTTGCGTATGGCCTGGTCTGCTGTCTGTGTCTGGGGATTTGTTTATGTTGGGCAGGAGATAGCTGCAGCCCGGCTGTCAGGGGCTGTCGGTGTCACAAGGGGCACCAGGCCTGTCTTACGGGGTCGAGGAGCCAGCGGCATGGAGAGCAAGCGCGGGGAGGGCCCTGAACGCCGACTCAGCGGCGCCCTGTGCGGAGTGAGGTGCGGGCGGATGGAGAAGGATTAGCCTCATCTCCGGCTCCTTCCTCCCTGGCTGCCGGCCTGCAGGCTCACAAGCTGTCCGGCCATCTCGCCAGGCTCGAGGGACGGGAAGGGAGGGAGAGTCATGCGCAGCGGACGCCGGGCAGCCCAGCCAGCAGCGCTGTTCCTCCCCAGGACGCCCCTGAGCGCTCCCCACACAGCCTGGCGGCCTCCTTCTCCTTTAAAACAAGAAATGGAAGCATTACTCACCCAGCCTGGCCATTTATCATGGTCTGGGGACATTAATTTGACAGTGTGTCATTTTCCATTTGGTTTGGGCCCGGTGGAGGCTGCCCTCGAAACACCTTCAATTAAATGCAGCTAATAACACAGAGCTATTTTCAGCACGGAGGGCCCTTGGCTCCCCCCAGAGCCGGGAGAGGGGCTGCTGCGGGGAGGCTGCGCTTCCCAGCGATGGTTTCCCACAAACGCAGGCCCTGCACCTGTGCCAGGGGTAGGGCGGTACAGATGGGACAGGGGAGGGACGGCGACCTTGACCCCCTCCCCCCCCCCCCCCGGGGACAGCCAGCTGCACTGTGGCCCTTGAAGGCGAGCAGGGTGCAGCACAGGGAGAGAACAGGGTTTGGAGTCCTGCAGGCTTGGAGGTGGATCTCAGCTGCTGTGCTTCCTGCTCTGTGACTTTAGGCAGATCCCATGGCCTCTCTGGGCCTCCATTTCCTCTTCGTTAACAGATGCAAGAGTTCCTCTTCTGTGGAGTGGCATGATGATTTGTGTAATTTTATGAGCTCAAACACAGTGCTTGAGCATTCACGGGGGGTAATCCAGAGTAAACTTTTTATGTCCCCAATTTAAAGTCTGGAAACTGGGGCCAGTGTTGTGAGTAGTGGGCTAAGCCACCGCCTGCAGTGCCCGCATCCCATATGGGCGCCAGTTCATGTCCTGGCCGCTCCACTTCTGATCCAGCTTCCTGCTACGGCCTGGGAAAGCAGCAGAAGATGGCCCAGGTGCTTGGGCCCCTGCACCCACATGTGAGGCCCAGAAGAAGCTCCTGAATCCAGGCCATTTGTGGCCATCTGGGGAAAGTACCAATGGATGAAGGATCGCTCTGTCTCTCCCTCTGCCTGTAACCTTGCCTTTCAAATACATAAATAAATCTTTGAAAAATAAAATAAAATCCAGTGACCCACCATCGTCCCAAACACCCAGGACTCTGTCTTCGGTGGGACTGAGGAAGGTGCCAGGGGCTTCAGGGGGAAGTCCAGAGGCTTCCAGAATTAGAAACTTCTGGGTTGCAATCCCAGCTCGGCCGCCCATGAGCTGAGTGACCTCTGTGCCTCGGTTTCGTGTGTGAGACAAAGAAGGTCCTGGCAGCCTTCCCGCGACTGTGCAGAGGACGAAGTGATAGGACAGACGTAGAGCCCAGCAGACAGCCACGGCTCAGCTCTGGTCAGCTGCTCACTCTGGCTCGCCCCAGCCCCGCCCAGGAACAATGGCAGTGCCCGCGGGCCTTACTGCACTGTGCACACAGGCTAAGCGCAGCGCGTGTGTGTTCCCATTTTCACGCTCAACATGTTGCAGGTGAGGCACTATGAGAAGATGGAGCTCTCCGACATTCCTGGGCTTTGTCAAATCAACGCTGGCTGCATGCCGCCTGACCCAGCTATGCCACTCCTGGGAATCTGCCTGAAGGAAGTGAAAGCAGCATAGGAGAGACACCTGCACTCCCCTGTGCACGCGGCCCGATCCACACCAGCAGAGACACGGAATCAAGCCAGATGTCCAGCACTGATGGCTGGATAAAGAAACCGTGCTCCTCTTGACGCAACGGAATATTATACAGCCATAAAAAATGGAATCCTGCTGTTTGCAACAAAATAGGGGGGATCTAGAGATCGTGGAGCTAAGTGAAATAACCAGGCCCAGAAGACAGATGTCCCAGGTTTTCTCTTATTTGTGGAGTTAACATATGGCGGTATAAGAACCGCGTGGCTCTCCTATCACTGTACCTAGTTAGAAACACTGCTTTCCTAAATCATGCTACGTACACGAAACACCCTTCACTGCCACGAATCCGACTCTGTGATATGAACATCCCTGTTTTCAAGAAAAAATAGCATATATGTGCACATCTATAATATCTGCATGTGAAGTGAACGTGACAAAATGTTAAAAATTATTAAATCTTAGCACAAAAAGGAATTTATGAAAAAAAGTACTAGCTGAATATCCACAGACTCCCGTGTTCAATCTAACATCTTCCACTTCACCACAAAGGCGGGTCCCTGAGGCCCGGGGTTGTTGATGTGCCCAGGCCAGGCCCAGGGGCCAGTGTGGGAGCCGAGATAGCTCCTGGCAGCTGACACAGGAGCCTGCCAGCCTCAGGTGTGATGCCGGAACACAGAGGACCCACAAGAAGCCCCAAGCTCGAGAAATACAGGACAAAGACCACAGCTCCTGCTGTCACAGGCCAGCGCCTGGCTCAAACCCCATGGCACCAGAAATCCTTGGTCAGAACTGTTGGCCATCTGCAAAGACCCAGTGCAAGGGTTTTAAAGCAAGGCTTGGCACCTGAGGAGGGCTCAGCAGAGCACCTGGCCCTGCACAGCAATCCTGGGGGTCCCTGGGCTCTTTGAGGACCCTGAGACCCACCCTTGGGACTCCAATGCCAACCTAACGGGCACCTCACTCCCCACAGGGAGGCCTCTGGCAATGTGAATGCCAAGGGCCACAATCTAAGAGCACATCTGGCCACCAGCAGGGTCCCTGGGAAGTGCAATACAACCCCAGCTGCTTCTGCCCAGTTCCCCCAGAGTGTTGTGCTGGGGGAAAGCCGCCACCACCTTGTGTCACCACTAAGGACTGACTTGTCACAGTGAGATTCTGACCAACTGCAGCCACAACTCACACAGCCCTGACTCAGAGAGAGACCAGGCCCTGCTGGGATCTCTGTGGCCGGGGACCACCCCACTTCCTCTCCCCATCTATAGAACCGGGTCCTGCATGCATGGCCTCCCCCAGCACCTAAAGTCTATGAGTTTTTGTTTGTTCGTTTGTTTGTGCTTCACTTATTTATTTACTTGAAAAGCAGAGTCGACAGAACAAGAGAGATAAATCTTCCATGCACTGGTTCACTCCCCAAATGCCCCTAAGAACCAGGGCGAGGCCAGGCTGAAGTCAGGGGCCTGGAACTCCATCCAGAGCTCCGTATGGCTATCCAGGACGCAAGCACTTGAGCACATCACTTGCCGCTTCCCAGGCATGAGCAGGAAGTTGGATCAGAAGCAGAGCAGCCAGGACTCGGCCCGGCATTCTGATCCGGGGGGCAGGTGTCCCAAAGGGTGGCCTGATCCACGGGCCAGCACAGCCACCCCTAGAGTCTACAAGTTTTTACGAGCAGATTTCAGAAGGTGACGCCACCTGTGTGCTTACTGTCCTCTATTCCTGCAGGAATGAGCCAGGCACATGTACAGGCTTTCAACCCACGCAACTGTGTGTTCAAATTATCTTTTTAAAAAATGAGCTTTCTTTTCTCCCTCTACCTAGAAGAAAGAGTGAGAAAGAAAAAGGAGGCCCCGGCATCCCTTTCCTTGCTCTCCACCATCGCGGTTTAGTGTTTTCAAACTGGTCAGGACCAGCACGTGCACACGTGTGCACTGCCAGGCAGGAAGGATGCCGCCGTCGGCCTCCGCGGCTTCCTCCGAGCTCAGTGCCGGGCACCCGCAGAGATCTAAGAGTTTCAACAAGACACGCAGGCAGGCACAGCCACGCAGGCCAGGCCAGGCAGCTACCGCAGCCGGCTGCTCTCTCTTGCCTACAGGTAAGACGGGCACGTTCTGGAAAGCAGCTTGGTGCTTGGCTGGATGTTTAAAAGGTTCATATCCTTTGGAAGAGTTCCTAAGGAAATGGTCCAAAGTAGAGGAAGAGGCAGAGGCACTCTGTGAAAAGCAAACAGAAAGCTCAGCGGTAGGGACCGGTTAAACAAACCAGCCCCCGGCTCCTGGATGGAGCACAAGGTATTATGCACTAATTAAAAACCAGGTACACAAACTTACAGTAATATGGAAAGATATGGATGTTTTAGCAGGAAGGGGAAAAAACAGAATTCCAAACCAGTTAAACTGGAGGATTGCATACATCCTGACCTCTAACTAGCAACATTTCGTTGCACTGTCACCGGGGAGAGGTAAAAATCTCAAATCCCAGGTGGTTTGTGACTCCAGGGGAGCTATACCAGCAAATGCTGGGTCATGACTCAGCAGAGTGGAGAAAGCTACAGACTTGCAGAAGGGACACCAAACAAGGGGCAAACGGATTTGTCTTAAGGAATTCCTGAGAGGCTCAGCACTTGCAAGCTCTGAGTCTGGAAAGTGCATGGCCGTGTTCTGAGCTGGAGACACTGCAGCTCCTTCCCAGGTCTGTGCAGGGGGTCATTGCCCTCCCACAGTGCCTTCTCTGCCTCCACAGTATCCACCCAAGTCAGACTTCAACCTGGCTTGAGAGACAGAAGTCAGGGGAAACATACCTGCAAAATGCAGAGAGAAACACTGTTTCCAATGTACAACTCCACCTCCAACCTGACCATTAAGTGTAGTTTTTTACACATGTAAAAACTGATCTCCCTCAAGCCTTTTCTTGGGAAGCTACTGCAGGATGAGCTTCAGCCAAACAAGAGGATAAACAGAAGTGAGAACACATGGGCTATCAGAAATGCGTTCTCACCCAAGGACCTCCCAGGACTTCAGACAACTGTTGAGCTGTGGAAGCAGAGCACCCAGAGAGTGGCCAGGCTGAATGGGTGTGACATTTGTCTATTATCTGTGCAGACATTGTTTCAGACTCTTAGGAAGCACCAAGTTCTCTTGGAGCGTGGAGAACAGAGTAATTACAAAAAGAACAGAGTAATTACAAAAGCAAAGAACAAGGAAGCTGTTTGCCTAGTGGTTAGATGCCCACATGCCACACCAGAATACATGGGCACAAAGTTCCAGCTTTGGCTCCCAATTCCAGCTTCCTGCCAACACACACGCTGGGAGGCAACGGTGATGGCTCAAGCCCGTAGATCCCTGTCATCCACACTGGAGACCTGGCTTCAGCCTGGCCCAGCCCCAGCTGTTGTGGACATTTATGGAGTGAACCAGCAGATAGGAGTTTTCTCTCTCTGCCTCTCAAATGAATAAATAATAAATGTTTAATAAAAACAAAACGATGCACAAAAGGGCAATGTAATCACAGTTGCATCATAGGGGAACAGTGCTTTCATAGAAATCATAGCGTGAACACAGAGCAAAACTCTTGATACCGCACAGCAGAGACCTTCCAAAGGCTTCCAGAAATGCATATGATGAAAAACAGTGTTCATGGACATGAAGGTTTTGTGCCCCAAAATCAACTTGTCTTTTCACTGCATTTTTCCAGGAGCATTCTGAAGTAGCCTCATGGTAGGATGCTGAGAGCAGAAATGGGGGAGGAAGCCTGTGAATTAGCTAAATCCTCAATTACCAGAACAAGAAGTCAATAGATAATGGGGACAAAAAGCAGCAGTGCAAATTATTTAGGAGTATATGAAGATAAATAATAGAAGCCGTGCCGCAGGGAGCTGAGATTACTTCCTCACAATGGGAGAGATGAGAAGCTATGAGCAGGAGACGGCTGCACTGCACACGCAGCCTTTTAGTAGTATTTGACGTCTTAGGAGTATGCGCATATAATACTTTGGAAAAGGTAAAAATCAGTTTTCCAAAACTGCTTCCCCAATTTGGTCATGACTGTCAGCTCCGTGAGTGGTGCCCACTCCAAGCTGACCCAGCCCCATATTATACCCCAGTGCAGCTGCTAGAAGCAGGCAGCAAAGCCCTGCTGCTCTGATCACCTAGACCCTGGCTCCCCGTTTGCTCCCAACGCGATTCTTTCTTTCCTGTCCCTTGCCCTGACCCTAAGTTCCTGTACTTTCTGTCTGTGGCTCCTTTTTTATTTCTTTTAAGATTTATTTACTTATTTAAAAGGCAAAGAGAAGGGGCAGGGAGGTCTCCCATCTACCAGTTCACTCCCGCAAATGGCCATAATAGCCAGGGCAGGGGCAGGTCAAAGCCAGGAGCCAAGAACTCCATCTGGGTCTCCCACATGGGTGCCAGGGGCCCAAGCACTTGGACCATCTTCCATGGCTTACTAGGTGCATTATCAGGGAGGTAGGTCAGAAGCAGTGCAGCCAGGACTCAAACCTGCTCTCCTATAAGGGATGCCAGTGTCCCAAGCAGCAGCCTAGCCCACTGTACCACACAGCCCACACCTGTCTCCAGCCTTTTGTGGTATCAGAGATGCCCTTGGTTTGCCATATTCAGCACCTCAGTTCCTGTGGCTCAGGCTCCCAGCAGCCATGTTCATACTGCATGATCCTCCCCACTGGCCACAGTGGATCGGAGCAAGAGTGAGCACCTGCCCCAAGCACAGCCAATCCAGTTCTCCTATTGGGAAAGTCATAGCTGAGAGTAAGTGTGGCCAGATAGCTGCACTGTTTTGTTGAACAGAAATGTGGACTGGAAGACTTGCGGCTCCATGGGCGTGAAGCACAGGTGACTGGGGAAAGGGGTGCAGACAAGCAAGGGGAAGCACACTCAGGGGCCCCAATAGCTGGGCCTGGCAGGACAGACCCTGGGTCCTCGGGCCCTTCTAAGGCCTTGAACTCTGCAGGCTCCTTGTACAAAAGCCCTCTTCTCTGATTAAGCTCGAGTTGGTTTCTGCCTTTAGTAAGAACCAAGCCAGCCTGTCTTCTCCCTGAACTCTGATGGGGACAGTGGGTGACAAGTGGCCACTTGAACTTCTGAGACCCATCAATCCCCCTGCCCCAGCCTTCCCAGTGTCCTGGTAGGATGTGCTCTGTTTACGGCAAAGCCAGGAGGCCTGTGTCCCTCCCACTGCCCTGGTTCCACCGGAGGACACACTATGACCAATGGGACCCCCACCAGGGACTCTGACTCTTGAGCAGACGCAGGGAGCAGATAGCCTTGGAGTTCATTCAGCCCAGCAGGAGTGGCCAGCCAAGGGCAGACACGCTCTACAGCCACTGCTTGCTGCCTGGCCACAGCTCAGCTCTTACTCTTCCTTGCCTCTGTGGCTTCCCCCCAATTCTTCCAGGAAGCTCCTTTGTAAGTCTGTGTGAGTTAGCCAGATTCGTGTGCTGTTGCATGCAGACCCAAGATCCTACCCAACCCTGGGTTGGGGAGACCAAGAGAGACTGACTGGGCAGCTGTGTGTAGAGCCCCCGCAGCCCAGCACTTGCTGGGCCTCAGAGGACGACCCCTGTCTTTGGGAGGTGCCAGCGGCAGCACCCCTGTTTGCAACCGTGGCCACACCAGGGAGCCGTGGTAGGTCTGGCAGGCAGTGGGGACTTTGCAAACAGAGAAACAAAGGGGCTTGCAGGATAGGCAGCTTCCCAGGGTGGCAAGAGTAAGGCACCCGAGAAGCAAAGCTGGAGTCACACATTTGCTGTGTACCTTCTACCATGGCTGTGGTTTGAGCACCAGGCCACTGTGGCCTGCAAAGCATGGATCACACAGCGAGGGAGCTGGCTGCAGGAAGACTACTGGTGGGAAGTAGTCCTTCTCCTTTTATTCTAAGGATTCCTCCCCTGCCTTTCCCACCCCACGCTGCTGTCTCAGGGTCCACCCCTTGGATGCGCTACCCCTTCTCAGTCCCCCATGTTAACAACGTGGCAGGTGTCTACCCGTGTTGAGATCCCTCACGATCTGTATCTACATGCATACATACACGACCTGTATCTACATACACACATACACCACCAGCACAGAGGTAGGCCATGGCTGCCACCATTTTAGCAAAGGACAAATCACGCTATACTCTTCTGCCCTTGGCTTTGTTCTCCAGTGCTCCCCAACCCCGTCCTACGGGGACTGGGCACATGCGTTCTTGTTAATGGCTCTGTAATAGTCCATGGTTCATGTAGCATCATTTATTCAGCCTTCCTCCGGGCTGATGGGCACCCACGGCACTCCCTGTGCACACACCCACGTGCACAAGCGCCAGTTGGATGCTGCTGCACTAAATATCTTTGTACTCGCATTTTTACCTAATGGAGCTTTTATTGCTGTGGGCTGGCATCCCAGGAGTGAGCCTGCTGGGTTGAAGGGTCCATGCAATTTTTTTTTTCCACGCTAATAGGCATTGCCAGATCGCGGCCCATAAAGGTTCCGCTACTTTGCATTTCCCCAAAACACAAGGATGCACTTTTCCCACATCCCATAGACTGGCAGGAAATAGCTCAGAATCTTAACAGTCATGTAGCAGTGGGCTTGGCATACTGGGATAATGACGGCCTCTCTCCTCGCTATCTCCTTTCAACTGTGTGTCCCAGGGATTTTCCCCTCGCGAAAGGGCAAAGTGGTGATACACGGACTGGAGTCAGTCCCACCCCCACCCATGCTTATCCTGCAGGCCCTGGGACCCCCGGCAGACCCCACCCAGACCCCAGCAAGGGCCACCCCAGCCCCCAGGCCTGGGCACAGCCTCAGCACATTGGCCCTGGTGAGGACACCTCCGGACTCGGCAGTAGCCCGACCTGGGGCTGAAGCTGTAGCTTGGCTAAATCCCACAGCGTCTCCGAACCTCATCTTTCCCATCTGTAAGATGGAAGCCGCAGAGCGCCCACAGCACAGGGCTGTGAAGAGAAAGCACTGGGTACTGACAAACGCTCAGGGACACCTGCCCCACGGCAGACGCGAGGCCAGTCTCCTCCCAGGGGGAGCTCACCAAGCTGCTTCCCTCCACCCACACTGGCTGCGAAGCCACAACGGCGTGGCGCAGGCCACCGAGGCAAGGGCTTGCGGGCCTGGCGCTGTCTCCCGCACTCGCTCAGCCAGGGCCACGGCAGTCCTGTGTGGCTTCTCGTCCTACTCTCTGCTCTCCCTGTGCCGGCTCCGTCCTCAGGGGCTGCTCTCCGACACGTGTGCACTCGCTTCTAGGCATCGTGCTGCCATCTTGAAACTCCCAAACTCTGCCCAGAGCGGCTGCCGCCCTGCCCGCGCACTGCCTGCTGGGAAGCGAGCCCTCACTTCCGGTGTGCAGACACGGAGCCGCGCGAGTGCTGGACACGGTGCTGCAGCCCGGGCAATGCTGCTCCGGCCACGGTGTGGCCCCCTCGGGCCCCAGCCCGGAGAGCTGGATGAATGACGGAACCTCTCACACCCCGATTTCTGAGCTGCAGCGGAGCCGCAGGGCCCCACAGGGCCATCTGCGGGGTCAGCGCCCAGGACTGTGCTGCGAGCCTGGGGGTGGGGGAGCACGGGCCCGCATCATCCGGCTGAGTCACGGTTTACAGCTGAGCTGGGGAGGGCCGCACCCCGCAGAATCTCTGGGACCCTCCAGCGTGCCTTATCGGGGGTGCATGCCTTGGAAACTCTAGTGGCTCCCTGTGCACGGATGGGGGGTGGTTCCTTGGTCTTTTCCGAATGCAGGAGTCTGACTGACAGAGGGCGGTCAGATGAGGCGGCAGACACAGCCTGAGAGCGACGGCAGGGCAGCACAGCAATGCACTGTTGCAGGAAGGCCCCCATGTGACAGCTGACCCGCCTCTCCCATCCCGTCCAGGACCAGAGCCCTCCCAGGCTCCCAGGGCCAGCGCCTCCCCATCTGCCTGTCTTCCTTGCTCCGTCCTCCAACGAGAGGTGCAAGGCGGGGGCTCCTGGCAGTGCAGGTGGAGGGAAAGGCCCAGCATCAGTAGTTGGCCGGCCTGAATTGAGTTGCTCATGCGCCTAAACTTAGATCTCCCAGCAGGCTCTCTGCACGCCAAGGTCTGGGCTTTGGGTGCAGCCCAATTCATTCTGCAGACTCATCAGGGGGGTTGTGGTGGTTAAAAAGAGGGAAGGCGCTCCAGGCAATGGATACGGTGGAGCAGGCTGGCCTGAGCCATCTCATTAAGACCTCAGGGGTCCCTCCCGTCTGCACCCCGTGCCCACCACCACCTCCTCCCCGCTCTCTTTCCTCTCCCAGCCCTGGAACCAGTCCTCAGCTCCGGAGTGTCATCAGTGACTCTCCCCTGCAGGAAAGGAGGTATTTTATGCAGCTCTGCCTGAAAGCTAGCGGCAGGTGTGGGGAGGGGTGTTTTCCAGGGCCTGCCCCTTCACCCAGGAACCTGCTGCCGGGTCACCCGAGGACAGGCACCATGCTAACTTGGGGAGAGCACGCAGGGAACACACAGCCCCGGTGTCAGGGAGGACACAATGCCACTGCTTCCTTCTGAATCCTTCCCCTCCCCACCAAACAGCCCGCTTGTCTCCCCCTGCACCGGGAGGGGGCCAGCACTGACAGCCCAGGCCACCAGCTCGCTCAAGCCCTCCCAAGCTGCTCCCTGGAGCATCAACTGTCAAAACAGCCTCCCCCAACCAGAGGCCGGGAGAAGCGTGGTGACAGGGAGACACTGGCCTGCGAAGCCGCCTGCTGCCTCGCCGCCCTTCCTGCGCATGCCCAGGAAGTGACTGTTCTGTGGCTGGCAGGTTTGCATTTTTGCGTTTTCTTCTTCGCTTCTTTTGGAGGGCGGGATGCTGCTTGCCAGGGGTCAGCGGGGTGGTGGCGCCTTTTTGCTCATTGACAGAATGTCACAAGGCCGCTGAGTCACAGCGACGACAGCAACGTTAAAGGGCTGGCACTGTGCCACAGAGGGGAAGCCGCCACCTGCGACACCAGCATCCCACATGGGCATTGGCTGGAGCCCTGGCTGCTCCGCTTCCCATCCAGCTCCCTGCTAATGCGCTGGGAGAGCAGTGGAGGATGGCCCCAGTGCTTGGCCCCTGCACCCACGGGGGAGACCCAGGAGAAATCCAGGCTCCTGACTTCAGCCTGGTGCAGCCCTTGCCGTTGGGGCCATTGGGGGAGTGAACCAGCAGCTGGCAGGCTTCTCTCTGCCTCTAACTCCGCCTTTCAAATAGACAAGAGATAGGTCTTTAAAAAGGAGGAAAGACTACGTGGAGCTGCTCTCAGTTCTGCCGCAAGAGCCTGGGACAGGTCACAGCCATTCTGAACAGGTGGGATAGGGTTAAAGGGTCTCAAAGGCCCTGGACCCAGAAGGTGATTCAGCTTTCTATGGTGCTTTGTGTTCAAAACACACGGTGATGACTGCACTTCGTCTGAGGTTCCCAGACCTCGTGAGCCAGCCGCGGAGGGATTCCGATGTGGACGGCAGCGGTGTGATGAGCCCGTGGTTGCACACCCTGCGCGATGGGCGGCCCTCGTCCGCGGGCTGGTCCGGCTGTCCCGCCTCTGGCCTGCCTTTCGCCTCCTCACACTGACCGGGCACACCACAGGCCAAACCATGATACATACATGAACGCGGGGCTCGCCCTGTCCACCTGTGACTCTGCTACTAAAACAAAGAGACCCACAGGGGGACAGAAAGGGGCCCCGCCTCCCAGTGCCCATTCTCCTGACACGTGACCGAGAGCCACTGGGCTCCACCCTTTCCATTAGCCACCAGGCAGAGGACACTCGTGTTTTGGGCGCAGGCCAGGGATGCTGGCGCCTGAGGTTCCCCAGGGACGCTGGCGAGTTCTGGGCACCTCTGCCCATGCTGCCCTGGCTGCCTCCACAGTGAGACAATGAGGTCCTCTTGGGGGCTGGCATGCAGAGAGGTCACAACCGGGTGGCAATCAGCGCCCCTCCACCGCGTCCCCCTGACCCGCCACGGAGGGTGGCTGCAGCTCTGCTCCACCTCGGGGCTCCTCCAACTTCTATGGTGGCCCAGCCCCACCTGCCCCCTCCCCACCCAGACTTCAGAGCCACCAGCTCCACCCATGGCACCCTGTGCCCGCCCTGTGATCACGACAAACACAGGTGCAGGTGTGGCTAGCCACAGGGACAGCGAGGCACTCCTGTGCACTGGTTGGGGGTAGCTCAGAGGGCCCTTAAAGCCAGGGCCTCCCTTCCCCCCACCCAGCCCTGTGCTCTCACGCAGTGACCACTGATCTGCAGGGCTGTTCTCCCTCTACCTGGCAGCTCCGTGGAGGCAAAGGCTACAATCTATTCCTGTCCAGCGTCTTCAGTGCCGGACCGTGGCCAGCCTTGGGGATTTTGGGGGGAGAGTTGGGGCAGGGGATGGGGGAGGGGGAGGCGGACCAGCATGGCATAAAGGCAAAAGCACAGACCTTGGCACCCGCTGGGCCAGCACAGAAACCGACTTCACCAACTAATTACCAGTGTGTCATCAGCCTCAGTTTTCCAGTCTACAAAATGGGGGCACCGGTAGGACAGACCTCACGGAGATAACCAGTGCATGCGGCGCAGAAAGCCCTTTGCCCTGGCTCAGGCAGAGGCAGCTGCTGTGGCTGCGGCTGTTAGGGAGTTCCCTGGAGCTTCCTCCGTGAGCTCACAAGAAAGCCCCAGTGTCTCCACAGAGCTGGCAGGAAGCGCCTGGAGAACTGGCACCCCCCTCCCTGGCCGCCCTGCTCCCCGGCCCCAGTCGGAAAACCCCAGGTTACCCCAGGCACAGCCAAGCTGTTTTCCTACCCCTTGTTGACACAGGGAAGACCTGGCTGCCCCATTCGGCCTCCCACTCTGATACGCAAACACCGGGTTGTGTATCCTGGGCCTGTGAAGGGCCATTTCTGGTGCAATACCAGGTTTTGAAATACTTCACTCGCTGTTTGCATTCGGAAGCTGAACAAGCTCGATTTTGCTGAACAAGCTCGATTTTGCTCGCTCCCTTCTCACTCAGTTTGCTTGGGGCCCATGGGGGCCAGGGAAGCTGGGGGGTCTGCCCAGCGGGAGGCAAGTGTACCCGCCCCCTGCTCCCAGAGTTCTCTGTGAAAGAGGCAGCTGGCAACAAAGGAGGGAGCCCCTCACTGGGGTGGGATGTGGGGGAATGGGGTTCCCCAGGGAGCACGCTCACAGCAGATGCACTGTTGCAGGAATGCCCCCATGTGCAGACAAGTGGACTGCTTGCTTCCAGCTGTGGTCGCCGGGCCCCTGTGCAGTGCGATGACAGTTCCCCCAGCCTGAGCTCTGGGCTCACTTGTGCTTCCCACAGGAAGAACCACCTTCCCTGGGCTCCACACTTGGCCTGCACAGTCCCGCCTAGGTAAGTGAGCTGGGTTCGGGTGGCGAGAGATGGGGGTGCCCTTGCAGGCTGGTGCAGTGGCACCCAGGAGTCTGGAAAGCAATGGTGAAGAAGGGGGTGGAACAGAGGGAGGGAAGGTAGGGACGTGGCCCCAGTGCACTGCTGGCCTGGGCAGGACCCTACAGGAAGGCTGAGTGTCCTCCTAACAGTGTCCCCGCTGCTCTGAGCCTCTGTCCAGTTCCCCACCTGAGACCCTGGGGAGCAGCAGCAATCCAAGGAGCCTTGGAGTGTGGGCCCCGGCTGAGCATCTGACTCCTAGGCCCGGGGCAGACATAACACGCAGCAGTTTCCAAACCGGTCTGCATGCCAAACCCACCTGGGCGTTTCCTCGACCCTCGCGCCCAGGCCTCGTAGAGCCTTGGGGCTCTGAAAAGCCCCCTGGAAGATTCTACTGTGCAGGGGGTGCCGAGAAGTCCCACCCTCGCAGCAAGTGTGACTCACTCCAACCTGGAACAGAGACCAGGGCCTCTCTGAGGTGCTGGGCAGGGGGCTGGAGGCAGAGGAAGGGACTTGGGGCCCTTCGTCAGAGGGGTTAATTCCTTTGAAGCTTTGGCTGTTAAGGGAATAAAGTTCAATTATCTGGAAAACTCACTTATGTGGAACTCCTCAGTTCCCTAATGACACTGGCTAAATGAGGTGTTAGGATTCTATAGATCCTCAAATTAGAGGCTGTGATTCTTCACCCAGAAAAAAAAAATTATCCAATGGCTTGGATGGGAAATGCCCCTCTCTGCTGAGCTTCCCTAGGCAGGGCAGGGCTCCCTGGTACCACAGGGAGATTTGGGGAGAGGGCTTCAAGCCACAGCCCCCAAAGCGATGTGCCCACTCCCACAGTGGCTGGGCTCCAGTAGTTCATTTGCACACAGAACAGCAAGCACCTCCTCCCCACGTCCACCTGATCGCATCCTGCCGGGTTCCTGGCCCCACGGGAAGGGAAGACGTGCTGGGGGGCTCTGCATGAAGCATGCCTGTGAAGGGTTTTTTTCTTTTGTTTTACTAACTTGCTTTTTTAGCTGAGAGCTGGGAAGAAGCAAACAAAAGGCACCTTGATCCTTATCATCCCATTCGTTATTATTGTTGCCATTATTATTGTTCAGAGGGAGAGATGGGAGCCAGGGCCCTGCCCCCACCAGGACTGAAGCCAGGAACCAATGATGCAATCCAGGCCTTGCAGGTGGGTGGCAGCAACCTAATTACTGGAGCCATCACCGCTGCCCCTAGGGTCTGCTTGGGTAGGAAGTTGGAATCTTTGAAGCCGCAGACAGGGACCTAGTCCAGGTACTCCAATGTGGCACATGGGCATCTTAACTCCAGTGCTCTGTTTCTTAAAAGTCTCATCTTGTTCTTAAGAGCATATAGAAACCAAACCCCAGAGATGGAGCATTTCAACAGTGAGTGTTTAGGACCCAAACAAGGGAAAGGGAATGACAAGAAGGGGCCACGTGAGGAGCTTTGCAGTTCAGTTCTGAGGATGATGGGGTGGTTCTTTGCTGTCTCCCCCACTGGAAAGGCACCCTGGAGAGAAGGGGTGCACCTGTTGCTTATTTGCTGTACCTCCTGGGCCTTCCACAGGGCCTCACCAAGAGCATGCAGGAGACATTTTCAGAATTACGGCCCTTGAGCTAGGCTTGGCAGGGAAGTTCTAGGATATCCAATGGCCAGCACATCCGCCTGCTGGGGCTGCCATACTGAGAACCACCCGCTGAGCAGCTTACACAGGAGACACAGCTCCCACGGCAGGGCAGGTGTCACAGGGTGCGTTCCTTCCCCGGGCTCAGAGGGAGAATCTGACCAAGGCTTCTCCGCTAACTTCCCAGGCTACCTTCCCCTTTCTGGGTGTGTCCCCACGTTTTTTTTTTTAAGATTTATTTCTTTATTTGAAAGTCAGAGTTACACACACAGAGAGACGGAGAGGCAGAGAGAGAGAGAGAGAGAGAGGTCTTCCATCTGCTGGTTCACTCCCCAGATGGCCGGAACAGCCAATCCGAAGTCAGGAGCCAGGAGCTTCTTCCATGTGGGTTTCCCATGTGGGTGCAGGGGCCCAAGGACTTGGGCCATCTCCCACTGCTTTCCCAGCCACAGCCAAGAGCTGGATCGGAAATGGAGCAACCGGGACTCGAACCAGTGCCCATATGGGATGCCGGCACTGCAGACGGCGGCGGCTTTACCGGCTACACCACAGCGCCAGCCCCTGTCCCCACTTTCTAAGGATACCAGTCACAGAGGGCTAGGACCCACCTTAATGAATTCATTTTAACTTCGTTGTCTCTTCAAAGACCCTGTCTCCAAATAAAGACCAGCTTCAGAGACCCTGGAGTCTGGATGTAAAACCTGAATTCTCAGAGCAAACACTCAGGACATCTGATCCATGACACCTTAACCATCCATCAGTTAGAGCCGTATCCTCGGGGAGTGCAGGGCAGCCGGCGAGACGGAGAAGCAGAGCACCCTGGCAGCCTCAGGAGCCCGCGGGTCAGGCACCGTGGGGAGACCAGCAGCAAGAAAGCTGCAGGCTTGGGGGTGCTCCTGAGAGCTGCTCTGCCCTAGGTTCGTGACGTCACACAGGTGCCGCGGTGAGAACAGGGCATCCCTAATAATTGGTAAATGCTACAAGTCAGGCCATTTTTCCTCAAAGGGAGGCTTTGTCAGACACAGCCCAGCACCCTTTTGTCCTCGGGCACAGCCATCTGCTGGACAAAGCCGGCAGGGCTGGGGCGTGGTGCGGAAGTCAGCTGGGCTGTAGGGGCTTCCATTGGAAACTGCCGGGGACAGCGCACTGAGTCTCCACGTGCCTATGTGGTGTCACAGCCCGGGGTTCCACCCCGAGGACCCGACAGGTGCTGTCTACATGGCCAGCCCCAGGCCTCTGCTCTGCCTCCATCTGAGCGGCTCAAAGGCTCCCGTCTCCCTGGATGACTATGGAAGAGATGGATGACAGCTTAAGACAGAAATGAAAAGAGCACCCAGGGTTAGCCAGAGGAAGTACCACCCACTCAGACTGCAAGCACCAGGCGCCCTGAAGGCTGTCTCTGAGCGCCAGCTCCGCGCTGGCAGGTGGGCAGGTGCCAGGCGCCAGGGGACCACCGTCGCCTCATTCGAGGAGGCCTGGCCCTGCGTCATTTTATTGCCCCGAAGACATTTTATGTTGATGGACATTCACTCGCCGGGTGTCTTGTGCAGTCCCCAGGAGCTCCTGCTAGCCCTCTGGGACACCTCTGACAGTCCCATCCAAGTCTTGACCTCTCCATCCCCTGCACACACTTAGCTTAGGTCAGCAGTCTTCTCTCCTAGCAGACTTCCGGGCTGGGCAGTGGGCGAGCCCACCCTGCTTGCTCCAGCCTCCACTCTGCTGCACTGGCATGAGTGAAATCAACATTGGCACCATTTGATTAGGATGGCCTGGACCCCAAAAACCAGGTGGGAACAGCAGGCCTGGGGACCCAGCATCATTTGGTCTGGTGAGATTCCATCCCCAAGAGCTGTCTTTGGGAGCTGGCAGATCCATTGCATGGATGTGCAATTCATTGGAGTGGCAGTGGAGGGCTGAGCCTGGCCAAGGAGAGGCATACTTGGGAAGCAGGCACGACTCAGTTCCAGAACAGGCTCAGCCTGCTGCCTGCAGAGAATTCTGTAGTGGGCACAATCAGGGGTCCCAAAGGCTGGCATTATGGTGCAGTTGGTTAAACTTACAACGGTGGCTTCCCATAGCAGAGCAATGGTTCAAGTCCCGCTGCTCCACTTCCCTTCCAGCTCCCTGCTAATGTGCCTGGGAAAGCAGAGGAAGATGGCCCAAGTAATTGTGTCCCTGCCATCTGTGTGGGTGACCCGGATGGAGAGCCTGGCTCCTTACTTCGGATCCATCTGTTGCGGCCGTTTAGGGAGTGAACCAGCAGATGGAAGATATCTCTCTCTCTCTCATGCTCTGCTGTTCAAATAAATAAATCTTGAATAAAAAGAAACAGAAGGGTCATCCTGGTGGACTCCTTTTAAAACAACCACTGCTGGCACACGGGACAGTGCCCCCCACACCCCACCACCCGACCCCCAGTGACTGACAGGGGCTAAAGGAGGTGGTCAAAGGCGGCTCTCTCCGATGGTGCCTTCACCTCCCCTGATGCCAGACCCTGACCACGTATCTGCTGCCTCCCAGCCCCAGGCACAAGGGTAAAACATGGTCTCGATACAGACCACACTGAGATGCAAATGGCCAGTGGCAGCGAGGCCCTGCCGCCTCTCAGGTGGGGAAGGAGTGGTAACCTGACAGTGCCTTAAGCTAAAGGGAGATCTTCCTAGGCGGTGCCACGCTGGACATGGGGGCTTGTCACTCCCGACCTCAGTGCCAACTCCTGTGCTCAGGGCTGGCCCTCCTCTATCTCATTTAAAATTCCCTGCAGAGGGCCTTCAGGTGGTCCTCACCCACCTACCCTGGGGGCAGGTGGGGCCTAGTGGGGCAATGGGAGGCAAAACTTTGAAAGATACATTTCTCTTTATTTAAGGTATATTTATTTATCTATTCATTTATTTGAAAGGCGGAGTTACAGAGAAAGAGAGAGAGAGAACTTCCATTGGCTGGTTCACTCCCTGAATGACCACAATGCCCAGAGCTGGGCCAAGAGGAGCCAGGAGCCTGGAACTTCATCCGGGTCTCCCACATGGGTGCAGAGGCCCAAACATTCGGGCCATCTTCTGCTGCATTCTCAGGTGCATTAGCAGGGAGCTGGATCGGATATAGAGCAGCCAGCTCTCATATGGGATGCAGCTTCTCAGGCAGTGGCTTAACCCACTGTGCCAGTATGCCAGCCTCAAAAGATACATTTCTGTACTCTCTCATCGGTAGACAGGGAGCTCCACACCTGAGCACCTGCTGGTCTCAGACAGCCCAGGCAGAGGATGAGCTCAGCCCCACCCGGGAGGGATGGGGATCACAGGAAGATGGGTGCCCTTGTCGGTGAAATCTTCCACGGAGCTTGTTTGCAGGTCAAATACCTAACAGAGGGAGAGACGGAAAGCCCGATGCTGATTAAGGATCAATCAGAAATTGAAATGGAACAGCTCTGAAGATGCAGTGCATTTGTTTTATTTAACAGGTGGAGTTATAGACAGTGAGAGAGAGGACAGAGAGAAAGGTCTTCCCTCTGCTGGTTCACTCCCCAAATGGCCTCTATAGCCGGCACTGAGCCAATCCAAAGCCAGGAGCCAGGTGCTTCCTCCTGGTCTCCCATGTGGGTGCAGGGGCCCAAACACTTGGGCCATCCTCCACTGTCCCCCCCACCCACCCAGGGCCATAGCAGAAAGCTGGACTGGAAGAAGAGCAACCAGGACTAGAACCCGGCACCCATATGGGATGCTGGTGCTGCAGGCGGGTTCAGTGCATTTTTTTAAGGACACACAGGAGGCCAAACAGCCCAAGCAAGTGCTTAAACCCCGGACACCTGGTGCTCTCCTTATCTCACAGGAGAAGCCCGAAGGCCCCCAGCTCACTCCTGGGTGCTACTTGTGGAGGATTGGAATTCAGTCCCAGGCCAACAGGCTCCGCCCCCACTCTCAGCCCTGGCCAGCGCAGGCAGAGGATTGGGTTCCAGTCCTTTCCCTTGCATAGAAGGAGCAATGACAGTGGACCTCACACTAAGTGAGCATTTACTATGCTCTGGGTGCTGCCGTGTCGTGTGATCCTCACACCCAGCAGGTCCAGGGGATGCCAGTGTGAACTCACAGGAGCTGCTCACACACCCAGCCAATCTGAGTCCAGAATCCCCCACTTGTAACTCGCCCCTACCATCCCCACCATAGCAGCCTCGGCCCCGCGGCCTCTCTTGGGATTCCCAAATCCTGCTCTGGGCAGTGACCTCTGCTGCCAGCCCTCTGTGCCTGGCTCCGAGAGGAGTCTTTGTGGCTCGGGAGTCAAAGGGTTAACTAACTTCATTCCCCTTCCAAAAATGGAGCAAAGGTCCCATCTGAGGGTAGGTCCCGTGGCTGAGTCACTTTGGCACTTAATTGCTTATTATTTAATTGCTGTATTGGGAAGCACAAAGTGATCCACTGCAAAATTATTAGCAAATTCCAGTTTTAAGGAAATAATTACCGAATTCTCCCTCCCTGGGCTGAGTAATTCCTTCCAAGATGCTCAGTGACATTAAGCATTTGCACTAGGGCCGCGAGCAGCTCTGTAATATGCAAATAAAGTAACTCTGTAATTACCAATAAAATGCTTACTGGAGTGACAAATTTTTATTCAGCAGTGAGTTGGGGGAGAAGTGGCATCATTTGTTTTTTAAGGATCCTTTAACCTTGTTAGTTGGCATTTGTTCCCATGCTATTTTGCGGTCATCGACAGGCTTCCCCTCCACCCCACCCCCGGGGGCAGCAGGTCCTCCCTGGCTCCCTTCTGCTAGCCACCCTTGCTCACTCTGGGGGAGGCCAGATGGGCGGGTCCATGGAAGACCTGCCCTGGAGGGCTCTGCAGGGGAAGGGGGTTTCATTTTCAGTTGGGGTTGGGGCTCATCTTTCCAGGGAGACCAGCAGAGACTGGATCATCCCAGCCAGATGATCCTTTGGGAGCCCCAGTGTGGCTGCACAGTACCGCTCCTCTCAAACCCTGCCATGGCGGCCCAGGTTTGGCAGCACCTGTCCAGCCATTTCTAGGCCCCCAAGGCCTGTTGCAATGCGCTGGACATGGTAAGAGGGCGGGCTTCTCCTGGCTCATTAGCACCTCCCCAGGCATCTGAGATACAGTGTATCAGTCAGCACAGGCTAGGTTATATGGCAGTAACAAGCACATCCAACATCTCAAGGCCTTAAACAAAATGTGTTTCTTGCTCATCCTATGTCCATCCACGGCCTTACAGGGGGAGGGACAAGAAATTAGGCCTGGGCAAATATCAGGGGTTTCTTAAGAGGTTAGATGTTTCCCAGAGGCTAGCGGGCAGGACATTCTCTGGGAAGGAAAAGACAATCCCCACCCAGAGCAGAGCTGCCCCTCCCCTTCAGAGAGTCTCTAGGCGTGCACTTATGATGTCACTGCGACCGTCCAATCCTATGCCCCCTCAGCATTCTCCCTCAGCACTCTCCCTCACCATTCTTCGTCAGCCTGCTCCCATATGCTAATGGTCCCCTCTGAACTGACCAATCCTGTAACACCTCAGCATTCTCCCTCAGCATTCTTCATCAGCATTCTCCCATATGCTAATTGTCCCTCCAAACCAGCCAATCCCGTTCCACCTCAGCATTCTCCACCAGCACTCTCCACCAGCATTCTTCACCAGCATTCTCCCATATGTTAATGGTCCCTCTGAACTGACCAATCCTGTAACACCTCTGCATTCTCCACCAGCATTCTCCGCCTGCATTTTACACATGCACATTAGGAATATGCTAATTCGTTGCCTATATAACCTGTGTGAAACTGCCGCTCAGGGCTCCCCACCGCCTGAGGTAGGCCCGTTTGCGCAAGCGTTCAATAAAAACCTCGTGCTTTTTGCATCAACTCGCCTGGAGTCTGGATCTTTGGGCGTCCTCCCGAGCAAGTGGGCATCTCTGCAATTGAGAGATCCAACAATTGGACCTCCTCAAACCTTGGCAGCCCACCACCGTTGCTGGGGTATGCAGGAGATGTTCTCCAGCCCAGGACCAGGGGCTACTTCCTCTCTCAAGCCACTGGCCAGAATGGCCAACACAGCCCCACCCAACCACCAGGGAGGCAGGGAGTGAAATTCTACTTTGTACTCAGAAAGAGGAGACCCATACTGTGTGATGATAGCTCATGACTATGGCAAATGAGGGTTTTAGAGATTGAATAAGGGGGCAGGCTTGGTGGCACCATGGGTTAAACCTGGGGTGTCCACGGCCCTAGTTGGAGCACCTGGGATTGAGTCTGTTAGACCTCTCAGTTGCTGAGATGCCCACTTGCGCAGGAGGACGCCCAAAGATCCAGACTCCAGATGAGTTGATGCAAAAAGCACGAGGTTTTTATTGAACGTTTGCACAAACGGGCCCCCACCTCAGGCAGTGAGGAGCCCTGAGCAGCAGTTTCACACAGTTTATATAGGCAACGAATTAGCATATTCCTAATGCGCATGCGTAAAATGCAGGCGGAGAATGCTGGCGGAGAATGCAGAGGTGTTACAGGATTGGTCAGTTCAGAGGGACCATTAGCATATGGGAGAGTGCTGAGGGAGAATGCTGAGGTGGCACAGGATTGGCCGGTCGCAATGACATCATAAGTGTGCGCCTAGAGACTCTCTGAAGGGGAGGGGCAGCTCTGCTCTGGGCAAGCCTAGAGATTCTCTGAAGGGGATTGTCTTTTCCTTCCCAGAGAATGTCCTGCCTGCTAATCTCTGGGGAACATCTAACCTCTTAAGAAACCCCTGATATTTGCCCAGGTCTAATTTCTTGTCCCTCCCCCCATAAGGGTCCTTCAAGTCCTGCCTCCGTGTCCAGCCCAGCTTGCAACTAAAGCACACTCCTGTAGGCAGAAGGTGATGGCTGAAGTGCTGGGGTCCCTGTCACCCATGGGCAAGTCCCTGCTGGGATTCCTGAGCCAGGCCCAGCCCCAGCTGCTGTAGGCATTTGAGGAGTGAATCAGCAATCAGCAGATTCTCTCTCTCCTCCTCCTCCTCCTCCTCCTCCCTCCCCCCCTCCCTCTCATCTCACAGATGAACATTCTGGCAAATCCAAGGACACTTCAAAAAGTTTGAAGAAAAATGAAAATGAAAGATAAGTTTATGTTGGTACCAAAAAAACTTTGAAATCTGTGGGTATGAGGGGTCTTTGGGGAAAAAAATATAGAAAGTGCATACCACAAGAA
This sequence comes from Sylvilagus floridanus, assembly GCA_949820135.1. Lineage (NCBI taxonomy): Eukaryota > Metazoa > Chordata > Mammalia > Lagomorpha > Leporidae > Sylvilagus > Sylvilagus floridanus. The sequence goes on along the minus strand of OX463239.1, from coordinate 77,429,257 downwards.
AACTATCCATGGATTTCAATTTTTTTTGCACTAAAACAAGCGTATCCTTTTTTAAGATCAATTTTATTTATTTGAAAAGCGGAGTTACAGAGAGAGAAAGGGAGAGACGGAGAGAGCTTCCATCCACTGGTTCACTCCTCCAACGGCCACAATGGCCAGGGCTGAGGCAGGCTGAAGCCAGGAGCCAGAACTCCACCCGGGTCTCCCCTGTGGACGGTAGGGATCCGAGCACTCGGGCCATCTTCTGCTGCCTTGGCAGATGCATTAGCAGGGAGCTGGAGAGCAATGGAGCAGACAGGACTCACACTGGCACTTATACGGGATGCTGGTGTCACAGGCAGTGTACCACAATGCCGCACGCGGCCCCGAACTCATCTTTTAAATCTGTTCTCCACAGAGTGGTCCTCTCACACACCAAGAAAAGGGGCTTTATTCTGAACAGAAATCATTCACAAATCCAGAAAGTTCCTTCTGTGTGTGCCCGGCATCAAAGTCCCGCCTTGGAAGTGTCGGGTGGGAAAGAAGATGGGGGGAGTTGCTTGAGACCCTGAGCTACAACCCAGCTCCCCCCCAGGACCTGGGGCTCCCGACCCCAAGCGCAGAGTCCCCTCGGGGCCGCGGCCAGGGCTCTCTGCAGCGGCTCCTCTGCTGGCGCCTCCTCCTGGGTGCCAAAAGCTCCCTTTCTGGGTGACCACGCTTGCCCCCAGGATAAGTCTCTTGGCTGCTATTTGCATTAGTAACTGCACGCGGCCCTGGAAGCCTGCCAGCACAAGCTCTCACACTGGCCCGATTGTTCAGGGCAAATGGCTCCCTTTTGAACCCTGGACCTTCTGGAGGAAACGGCTTCCATGGGAGTCGCTCCGGACTCGCCCCGGCCTTGCCATCTGGGCGCCTGGGAGGCAGCTTCCAGGATACGTGGCTGTCTGGGAGGAAACCAACTCAATTGCTGATTGTGTTCCTGTTTAATATGCCTAAGGAGTGGTCTCCCACTCTGGCCACTGCGATTTTTTTTTTTCATTCAACAAACACGTATTGAGTTCCTTCTGAGAATTAGACACGAGGCTGGGTATGGGGGCAGGAAGGCGGGGAGAGTGAACACATAAAAGAAAAGTGATGTTGACCCGTGACGGTAAGGAGTGGAGGAGAGAGACGTGCCGAGAATCACGGGGCCCGGCCAAAGGGATGCAGAAAGGGGGACCAGGCTACCCAGCACCAATGAGGAGGCCCTGCAGGTTTCGGGGGAGGGGACTCACTTACCCCGAGATGAGGTTCACAATCTGGAAAGGAGGCATACAATAAACCAGGTCTCCCCGGGTTTTGCTGGGCACAGAATGAGACAACCGGGACTACACGCAGGAACGTCACAGTTGCAATCCTCCGGTTGCTTGTGATCTGATGGCGGAGATGAAGGTTTGAACACAGCCTACACAGCAGGAGGGCTCACACAGCCTGAGAAAATCCACGGACGTCCTTCCAAGTGGAAGGAGGAAACTATTCCCCAGTGGACGAAGAGATCCCAAGGAGGACTTCCTGGAGGAGGAGGCAGAACCGAGGTTCTGAAGCATGGGTAGAATTTGGAGTAGCTGGCAGCAGGGAGGGGCAGGCCATGGCACCAATGAGCAGGTGACCACAGAGCCACGTCGCAGGCACAGCACAGCCCTGGCTCTCCCTGGAAGCAGAGGGGTGTGGGCTGCATCGCCAAAGCTTCCCCTCCAAGGCCTTGTTTCTGGCTTTCTCTAAGGACACCGTGTGAGCAACCTTCCCTCCTGGAGACACCACGTCCGGCAAGCAGCACGGGAGTTTTCCCAGGGCTCAGTGGAGATTAGTCGAGCCCAAAGGAAAAGGAGAACTGTCTGAACTCTGTGCTCCGGATTCTTCAATGACTCCCCACTGCCCACGGGCAAGGCCTCCTGCCCCTCAGCTCTCCGGCCCTGGTGCGTGAGCCCAGATCCAGTGAGCTGCTGAGTTTGAGCTTGGCTGTCTCCCTCAGGGGCTGTGAACTCCTGGTGTGTGTGTGTAGGGGTGGGGGGAGCTCCATACCCGAGCCCCAGGGGCCAGCACAGTGCACTCAGCCCTGGGAGCCCCCTGGGGTCCCCAAACCTGCAGATGCTCCAGTGCCTTCCCTAGAAGGTCGGTGTTTGCCCAGAGCCTGTGCACACCCGCCCATGTACTTCCAAACGCAGGTGCTGTGCAGAGTTATTTTCCTACAGTGGCAGGCTCTACATGGCACCTTGGCTCCTTCAAGCGCACCCGAGCCGTGTTTGGTTGGATGCAGACCCAGCACTGCCGAGGCCTAGAGAGTGGCACGTGTCACTTCAGGCTGACGCCTGGGCTGCCGTGTCACCCCCACCATGCCTCTGGGCTGCGTGGAACCACGGAACTGTCTGACAGCTACCAGACCGCGGACTCAGCACAGGCACTGGGAGCCAGTGAGGATCGGGAGGGAGGGAGGGAGGGGCCATGCCTTCCCAGCCAGAGACGAGTCTGCTTAGCAGCCCCCTCCCCGCCACTGCACTCTCCATGCCAGTCAAGAGGACTCGGCACACAGCCAGGTTGTGCCAACATTGTCCGTGGGAGCCTTCCTCTCCCTCTCTCTTTTCTTTCTCTTTCCCCTCCACCTTTTGGCCACAGACCACAAAGCTTCAGCATCCCAGTCCCTACCAGAGTCACCATCAACAGCCAAGTGTTAATTGTGCACCCACTGTGTGCCAGCCACGGAGGGGGCCAGACACATCCCAAACCCAGGCCCTGCCTTTGACAGGTTTCTAGGGGAAGGGCACGAAGGACTGAACAGAGCCTGGGGCCGGGACCGCAGCACCAGCTGCCCGGTTTAACCCTCAGGGCAGCCCAGCTGGGAGGCTGAGCAGGTGGCAGCTCAGACGGGGAGCTGTCTCCACGTTGAGACACATCGCGTCCCCTGCAGAAGCTACATGGAACAGGGGGCACACTCGGGGCAGAACCCTGGACCTGGGGGTAAAGGAAGTGGGGAGTCCCTGTCTCCCCTCTCAGCCCCCAACCCGTCTCTGTCCACACTAATCCTCCTCCACTCCAACCCACCAGTGCCCCCCCACCATTCATTCATCCATTCATTCAGCCCCAGAAATCACCACCCAGCCCTTCACCACGCCAGGGCCTTCATGATTATCCCCATCTCACAGAGCAGGAAAGGGAGACCAGGAGGGTTTGATTGTAGGCTGGGGTGGGGGGTGGGGCTGTCCAGGGGGAAGCCTCCTGAGCCACCTCCCCACAGGGGGCCTCTGCCTGCTCTGTCCCCAGTCCCTGGCCGTCCCTTAGAAGAAGATCGCACAGCCCAGCCCCTCCTTTCTCTCCACCCCACACCCCGCTAAGGGCCGCGCCTGCCTCCCGCGGCAAGGACACTTATCTCCATCGCTGGGCGGGCAGGGCAAAGGCAGGCAGAGGATTAATTAGCAGTTTGCTGAGGGCTTTGAAGATTGAAAAGCAGCCTTCAAGTGGCAGCTATTATCCTAAGCCACACGTGGGAAATCGTGAAATTCCAGGTTCCAAGCGAGGAGCCGAGGAGCCGAATCCTTTAACAAGGTGATAAAGGAAGGGAGAGAGGGGCTCACTCTCCCCTTCCCTCTGCAGCTCCCAGGGTCAAGGGCTCCCAGCTGACCTGGGCCAGTGACCTCCCCAGCCCCCCTGGGACCCCCAGGCAAGTGGAAGTGTTGAAAGGGGCAGGGCTGGGGATAAGGAGCCGGGTTTCTTGTCCATTCCTGACCTTACGGGGGTCCGGCTCCCCTGGAGCTTACTTGACCTTGGGCGTTGACGTATGTCATGCCACACAGCATGGGTGTCCCTGGAGGAGGGGCCTTGCCTTGCACCACAGGGTCCCCAGCACTGAGCACCGATCAAGTGCACACTGCTACGCGTGGCCGAGAGCTGAGCCTGGTGCTGGTTTCCCGGGTTCCTGGACTCCAGGGGTTCAGTCTGTCCTTCCCCGGAGTGCACACACATACACACACACCCCACACATGCCACACAAACACACAACATACACACAATACACATGCACACCACACATTACACACACCACACACATACACACTGTACACGTGCACACCTCACACACAGTACACACCACACACATATACACAATACACATGCACACCACACACACATACACACAATGCACATGCACACCACACACATACACAAATACACATGTACACCTCACACACACACCACACACATACACACAGTACACATGCACACCTCACACACATGCACCACACACATACACACAATACACATGCACACCACACACACACACCACACACATACACACAATACAAATGCACACCACACACACACCACACACATACACACAATACACATGCACACCACACACACACCACACACCACTCACCACACACACACAATACACATGCACACCTCACACACACCACACACATACACACAATACACATGCACACCACATACACAAACACACACCACATACATGCACACAATACACACCCACACCTCACGCGCACCATACAACACACATACACACACACCATACACATGCACACAATCCACACTCATACCTCACACACACCGCACAACACACACATACACACAATATACATGCACACCTCAGATACACATATCACACACTCCATACACATCACAAAGCACACACACGTTACACATATATACACACCACACACATACACACAATACATATGCACACCACATACATACACACAATACACATGCACACCACACATTACACATACCACACACATACACACAGTACACGTGCACACCTCACACACCACACACATACAATACACATGCACACCACACACACATATACACAATACACATGTACACCACATACACACACACCACACACATGCACACAATACACACCCACACCTCACACACACCATACAACACACACATATACACACACCATACACATGCACACAATCCACACTCACACCTCACACACACCATACAACAAACACATACACACAATATACATGCACACCTCAGATACACACACCACACACTCCATACACATCACATACTACACACACCTTACACACATATACACACCACACACATACACACAATACACATGCACACCACATACATACACAGAACACATATGCACACCACACATTACACACACCACACACATACACAAATACACATGCATACCTCACACACATACACAGAACACACATGCACACCTCACACACACCACACACATACACACAGTACACATGCACACCTCACACACAAACACAGACCACAAGCATGCACACAATACACACCCACACTTCACACACACTGTACAACATAACATACACACACAGTATGCATGCACACCTCACAAACACACACCACACACTCCATGTACATCACATACCACGCACACCTTACACACATACACACACCACACACATGCACACTACATACACATCACATGCACTCACGCACCGTACACACATATATATCCACACAGAACCCACACAGAGACATTATACACATACACATAGACACTACACACATGCACAACACACATACCACACACACCCCATATACCTCATACACACACATACACATCACACATACACACCTCACACACATATACACACCACACACACAACACATGCATACACACCACACACACAGGTCATACACATCACCCACAAGTAATACATACAATACATGCCATGCACATATACAACACATGTAGCGTATACATACACAACATACACATCACACACACACCACACCCATACACACCAAACACATACACACAACACACATATCACATGCACACCATACACACAAACCACACACCACACGCACACACCACACAATTCCCCAGGGGCAGCTGTCACCATGAACAAGGTCCCCTCAGGGCCTGCACACCAGGCTGTCTCCCACCCTGGGCCCAGCGTTCCCTAGAGCTGGGGTCGCACAGAAACCCCGGGTGGCAGCCACCCAGCGATTATAAAGTGCACTGGCCAAGGTGTCCGCGGCACGGATTTCAGAGACGTCCCCTCAGAACTGAAGCTGAGCCTCAGCTTCCCCTTAGACAAGTTCCCTCTACCTCTCTGGGCCTTGGCTTCCTCGCCTGTGACGTAGGGACCAGGATAGGACCCGGACACACCAGGTTGCCCTGGGGCTGACCGAGCTCCTCCCTACAAGGCACTGAGACTAAGTCACAGGTAGAGTTTAACAGAGCTGAGAGCAGTCGATTAGTGATGGCTCGTATCACTTATAGCCATGTTCACTAGCCATATTCTCTTTGCTGCTGCCTGAAGTTGCTGTAGCCCTTTCACTGTGGGGGGTGGGGGTGGGGCGGAGCAGGTGCCACCTGGGCTGTCCTGTATCTGCTAAGTCCTGGGGTTCCAACAGCACATAGCAGGTGTGCAGAACCCCTACTCGGCATCACATTTGTTCTTCACAAGCTTGAAACCCAGAAAGCTGGGTCCTGTCACCCCGGCCCCCATTTACAGATGAGAATGTTGAGGCACAGAGAACAGGGAGCCGTGTCCAGCAAGCCAGCTGGGCAGGGCGGCGTGCAGATTTGAACACGGATGAGCAATCATTGTGCAGGCGAGAACCGTGTCTTGAACACCAGGCGCCAGGAAAGGGAGCGTGCAAACACAGACAGGTTCCCTGCCCTTCCAGAGCTGGCGTTGTAATAAACAGAAGGCAAATAAACAAACAAATATCACCGCTTGCGGTCGGGCTGCGGACCAACCCAACAAGCAAGGTTCAGTGATCCAGAGAAGCGGTTCTTTGAAGAAAGCTTCTCTGAGGACATGTGAGCTGAGTCCTGCAACGAGAGGGGCCAGGAACCAGCAGCCTTCCGCTGCTCCTGGCTGCCTCGCTGCTCATTCTTACTATAGTGTAAATGGCCGACTGCAGGTCTGAGCCTGGGAACAACATCTTGTTCCGGGAAGGAAAGAAGGAATCTGTGGACAGTATGGGGACCCTAAGGGAAAGGGGAGATGGTGCTGGAGAAGGAGAGGATTTGACCGGGCAGGGGAGCAAACACTAAGGACTTTGCTAAACTCAGAAATCCAGAAATCCAGGCTTGCTGGTCCAGGGAGGCAGTGCTGGTCCTGGGAGCAGGGAGGTGGGGAGAAGTCTTCTTAACCAGAGCAGATGGAGGTAGTGCTGCCCAGCAGGTGCCCCAACAGGGACGCCCGTTGCTCCTTTCTTCTCCCAGCCGTGCACCTGCCCACATCCCTAAGGAGTCCCTGCCATGGGCCCCACACTCTTCTCAGAGAATTAAGCCTGCAGCAGCCGGTGCCTGGAGGCCCCGTGTGCAGGGAGGTGCAGGAAGCCGGAGGACTGCCGGTGAGCATCCGACCACCGGCTCTAGGGAAGCGGACGGCTGGTGGGGAGCATTTGCCCGCACTCCTGGTGGTGCAATGCTGCTTGCACGTGGGTGGCCTCGGCGACTCACTGCCGACCCAGCCAGGCAGAAGCATTCGCTTGTAGGAAGGGGAGGAGGGTGCAGCAGCAGGTGCCTGTGGCCTTGGAGACAGGCTGGGATGTCACTGCTCAGTGGCTTTTGTGTGGATCCTGACTTCTGGCCTTTGTCACTTCGCCCCGCCCCCCTCAGGGTTCCTGGCAGTTAGGTAGCAAGGAGAGAGTGAACTCCTCAGCATTGCTGGTCTTCCATCTGCAGAAAGGGGGCGGGAGCCTGGGAGCGCCTCTGGGTCCCTCCCCCGGGGGCGAGCCTCAGGCTCCCCATCCCTTCCCGCCCGCAGTCCTGCTGGGCAGTCCGCTAGCCCTGGGTGACCTTGGCCTGGGGGACAGCTTGTCATTCGCTTCTTAGAGGAGGCTGGAGCAAGGGGTGAGGGTCGGGGGAGGTCACACAGGAGGCTCAGCTGCTCCCAGGCAAGTATGCAGGGCTATTGTTTGAACTGGAGTTGGAGGGGGACCTTCAACCCCCACACTGTCTGAGACAGGCCTGGCACCTGCCCCAAGGCCATCCTAGTCCCCTTAGCCTCACCCCCTAGGTGAGGAGAGGGGTTGCATAGGAGCTAGGCCCGCACCTGGAGTTAGGGGACTGAGGCAGCTGCATCCACACAGCTGTGACACTGAGGGTCCCCACTGCCCTCCCAACCCCAGGTCTCACAGAGCCGGGCAGTGACCCCATGTGGTCCTTGACCTCTAACCTCTGAGAGTCAAAAAGGTCATGCCCCAGGGGAAAGTGAGCAGAATCCTCCAGTGGTGGTCTCGGACTAGGGATGTGGGCTGGGGTGCAGAGCTAGGGGTGTGGGCTGGGGTGAGAGCTGGGGTGTGGCCTGGGGGTGCAGGCTGGGATGTGGACTGGGGTACGGGCTAGGGTGAGGGATGGGCTAGGTGGGGGACCCCCAGGAGCTTCGACTTCCAGGATCAGAATCTGTGAACTCTATCTGTGCTCAGGTGTGTTTCCAGGGTTAATCCTGAGGTCATTTTTTTTAAAGTTTTTAAAATAGACTCTATTTTTAAAAAAATATTTATTTACTTCCTTGAGAGGCAGAGTTACAGAGAGAGAGAAAGGGAGAGACAGAGAAAGAGGTCTTCCATCTGCTGGTTCACTCCCTAAACGGCCACAATGGCCAGAGTAGAACTGATCCGAAACCAGGAGCCAGGAGCTTCTTCTGGGTCTCCACATGGGTGCAGGGGCCCAAGTAGAGAGCTGGATGAGCCGAGGAGCAGCCAGGAACCAGCGCCCACAGGGGATGCCGACACCTGGAGGTGGAGGCTTAACCTACTACATCACAACGCTGGCCCTTGATTTTTATTTTTATTTCTTAAGAATTTAAGAACAGCTTTGGAGTTCACAGCAAAACCGAGTGGAAGATGCAGAGGTTTCCCATATGCCTTTGGTTGCCCCCCGCTGTCCGCACACACTCCCTGTTCTCAACACAACCCCTCACCACAGAGCACGCTTGTTAGAGCTGAGAACCTGCACCCACATCCCATTTCCTCTGGGAGCCCACAGCTCACTTTAGGGCTCACTCTTAGGGCTGAATGCTCTACAGGTTTTGTTGAATGCATGGTGATGTCCACCCAGCCCATGGTACCATCCAGAGGAGCTGCACCACCCCAGATGGCCTCTGTCCTCTGCCTCTTCCTCCCTCCCTTCCCCCAACTGCTGGCCACTACAGAGTTTTTTCCCCGGACGGCAGAGTTTTGCCTTTCCCAGAAGGCCGTGTGGTTGGAGTGAGGGTTGGTAGCCTTTTCAGGTTGATTTCTTCCACTTAGCACTATGCATCGAAGGTCCTTCCTTGGCTCTTTGTGGTTTGACAGCACCTATGGTTTTTTGTCGCTGAATAATGTTCCGTGCACGGATGCACCCCAGAGTTTTTCTGTTCACGACTGAAGGACATCTGAGTCCAGGTTTTGGCAATGATGAATATAAAGCTGCTTTAAACCTTCAGATGTGAGAGTCTTTTTAAAGATGTATTTGTATTTATGTGAAAAGCAGAGTGACAGAGAGAAAGAGAGAGAGAGAGAGAGAGAGAGAGAGAGAGAGAGAGAGCTCTCCCAACCTCTAGCTCACTCCCCCAAAGCCTGCAATAGCCAGGGCTGGGCCAGAGGCTCAATCTGGGTCCCCCACATGGGTGGTAGGGACCCAAGTACTTGAGCCATCACCTACTGTTTTCCAGGTTGTGCATTAAAGGGGAAATGGAACCAGGAGCAGATTTGGGACTCAAATCTAAGTACTCCTCCTCTATGGGATGCAGGTGCCCCATGCAGGGTCTTTTTGGTTTTAATCAATTAATTTGTTTGAAAGGCAGAGCTCTCCCACATGGGTGCAGGGGCCCAAGCACTTAGGTGTCCAACACTGCTTTCCCAAGCCATTAGCAGGGAGCTGGATCAGAAGTGGAGCAGCTGGGACTCGAACCAGCACCTACGTGGGATCACAAGTGATGGCTTTGCCTGCTATTCTACAATGCCGACGCTAGCCCTTGCCCAAGCACTACACCAAACACCCCAGCCCCCTAACTAGTGTTTAAACTGCCCGGCCCCTGGATGTAAGTTTTCAACTCATTTGGGTAAACCAAGGGGTGTGATTGCTGGATTGTCATGGTGCTGTTCTTCATTAAGTCCCAACCTCAGCCACCCGCAGCTGCAAGACTCTGCAAAGGCAAAGAATATACGGGACACTAAATTTCTCTGTCTCCAAGACTTACGCATGCCAGGTCCTCGATACACATCCATTGCAGTGAAAAATGCAAATAGACCATCACAGAGCTCAGGGTTTCCAGGGCACTTGAAGTTTCATATCATTTTACTCTTTGCAACAAGGGTGATTCAATAAAACCACAGTCAGATGAGGACTGAAAGTGCCTGCGAAAGGTTTCCTCTAAACATTCCGCACACCCAAGTCCTTGGCCAGATACTGATGCCTGCGTGGGGTTTCCAGACAGATGTGCAGTGGCTGGGGGTGCAAGGGCTGGGCACCCATGGTTCTGACTGGGCCCAGCCCCTTTCCCGCATGGGGTCTTGGGGCCCACCAATGAAGCAAACACAGGGGCTACACCAGCTGGCTTCCAAGTTCTTTCGAGCAAAACTGTTTTAGGGACCCCTACTAGGTAACACCCCCATTCTCACCCCAGCCCACTGCCCTCTGGGGGCACCAGAGGCTGACAAGGTGACAAGGCAGCTGTGCAGCAAGAACCTGAGGTCCCAGTCTCCGGGCGCCCGGCAACAGGAAGGGGTAGGAGCTCCCTCCCTCCCTTTCCCGGGGATCCCCCCTTTGCCTCTGTAACTGTTCCTTTTAGCACAGTGATCCTAGGAATATTCACTGAGCACTTACCATGTGCCGGCACTACAGTGTGTGTTCTTGGTATTGGCTTAATTCTTAATTCTCCATTTTTTGGGGGTTGGGGTGTGGTGGGAAGATGTATATACTTATTTGAAGGCAGAATGACAGAGAGAGAGGCAGACAGAGAGAGAAAGGGAGAGATCTTCCATCTGCTAGTTCACTCCCCAAATAGCTGCAGTGGCTGGGGCTGGGCCAGGCCAAAGTCAGGAGCCTGAAATTCCATCCCAGTCTCCCATGTGGGCCACAGGGACTCGAATATTTGAGCCATCATCTACTTCTTTTTTTTTTTTTTGATAGGCAGAGTGGACAGTGAGAGAGACAGAAGAGAAAGGTCTTCCTTTTCTGCTGGTTCACCCCCCAATAGCGGCTGCGGCCGGCGCACTGCGCTGATCCGAAGGCAGGAGCCAGGTGCTTCTCCTGGTCTCCCATGGGTGTAGGGCCCAAGCACCTGGGCCATCCTCCACTGCACTCCTGGGCCACAGCAGAGAGCTTGCCTGGAAGAGGGGCAACTGGGACAGAATCCGATGCCCCAACCGGGACTAGAAACCGGTGTGCTGGCGCCGCAGGCAGAGGATTAGCCTATTGAGCTGTGGCGCCTGCCGCCATCATCTACTTCTTCCCAGACTCACTGGCAGGGAGCTGAATCAGATGCAGAGCAGTCAGGATTCAAACCAGCACTCCAATATGGACGCATAGTATCCCCTGAAGTTACTTCAGCCACTGCCTCACAACCGATCTAAGTGAATCTCACAGTTTGTCGGAAGGTCAGAGTGCCACCAAAACCCAAAAAGGGATGCAAGGAGAGAGGGCCGGAGTGATGGGGCCAGGAGGGGCTGACTTTAGTAGGAAGTAGGGTGGCCAGGTTAGGCCTTGGGGGAAAATGAGGAGCAAGAGGAAGCTAGCCAAGAGGATTTCTGGGGATAGAACCTTCCAGACAGAAGCATCGGCCGGAGAAGGACTGTTGGGGGGGGGGGGGCGGGTCTGGCACAGGGGTGTGGGCAAGGAGGGACAAGGCTGAGGACAGCAGGGCAGATCACGGCAGCCATGTAGAGATTTGGGCTTTTCTGGGCTGGGGGCTCAGTGCTGGGGGCTGGGTGCCGGACTCGGCAGCCCTGCAGGGGGCCTGTGGGGAAAGGGGAGATACCGGGTCTGCTGCTTCCCCAGGTAGGCCAGAGATGCTGGGGCCACCCAGAGGTGGAAAGCACCCCGCCCCGCCCTGCCTCCGGGCTGCGTGGGTCCCGTCCCAGTTCCGCTTTGCTTTACCGTCAGTGGCACAAGGGGGGGATAGCGTGTTGCACCCCGAAGCTGACCTCCCCAGCACTGCACTTAAAGAGGAAGCAGGCGGAACCACCACCCGAGCATCCCCAAACCCTGCCAGGGCTCTGGGGAAGTGGCTCCTCTCCCTGTCACTGGGAGACTGCGCGCCTACCCACGGAGCCAGGTGGGGGTTGCACGAAAGATGCTTCCTGGAAGCCCCGGAAGTGGCCCCTGGTCTGGGTAACTGAGTCCTGGTGTGCAGTTGCCAGCTGCCTGCCGTTGTCACGCCGGGTCCGCTCCAGGGCTTTGACCGCATCTGCTTTAGAATGGGGACAGCCAGGATCTGCTTTTGGTGCAGCTGCTAAGATCCTGCTTAGGACATCAGTATCCCGTGGTGGACGCCTCACATCCGGGCTCCTCTTCTCATTCCAGCTTCAGACTTGCCCCCTGCCACCCACAAGGCAGACCTGGGTGGAGCCCTATGTTCCTGACTTCAGACTGGCCTGGCCCTGGCTCTTTACAGCATTTGGGGAATGAACCAGCAGATGGAAGATCTCTGTCTGCTTGCCTCTGGCTCTGTCTCCCATTTCAACAAATAAAATAAATATAAACTTTTCATGGGGACAGCGGTGTGTGGCCAAAGAGAGCATGGATGTGAACACCACTTCATAAACTGCACAAGGTCAGAAAACGAGTGCTCACGGCACAGCGGGAAGCGACCCACACATGCCCAGCTGGACAGGAGCGCAGGGTAAGGGCAGCAAACGCCAGGACCCCAGGGAACCCAGAGGGAAAGGGGCTGGGGCTGGACAATCCAGCCGAGACGAAAGCGCTGGTCAGGCAGGAGGGAAGAGCATGGGCAGAGGCCCAGAGCTAGGGGAGGGTTCCGGACGGCAGAGTGGCACCCTGGCTACAGGGAGGGACAGAGCGGCACTGCTAGGGTCCAGCTGAGCCGGCCCAGGTCCTCCCACCCCCCTGTAGTCCAGGTCTGCAGGGGGACAGGCAGATGGCAGGGGGCAGCCAGCTGGGGTGGGCGCCCGCTCCCCTCCCCCAAGCCTCCCTTGGAGCCCTGAGACCTGTTTGTTTTCCTGGTCAAGCGGGGAGCCCTGCCCTTTCTGAGATTTCTGCTTGTGCTGCTGCCTGCATTTCCAGCTATTGACACAGACTCTGACAATGAAAGCAAAGGCCAGGAGAGGCTGAGACAAGGTGGCTGATTAAAACGTTCTTCCCGGGGGTTGTCTAGCCCTGCCCTGGCCAGGCTGGCGGGAAAACCCGGGCTGGAGCCTTTGCTGCGGGTCTGAGACCCCCAGGCACTCACAGGTGGCTGGAAGCCACTGAGTTTCCGTGGCCCAGCCACAACCCTGCAGAGCCAGCTCCCAAACCCACCACCGCTGCTTCATTCCTCCCTCAGCAACCAAGCCGCAAGACACAGGTTCCTAAAATGGGGCAAGAATCGTATCTTCTTTGTGGGTTTGTTCTGCGTCAAATTCTAGAAAAAAAACAAGACTCTGAGATGGAGCAGGGTTGCCAGCCAAAACATAGGATGCCCAGTTACATTTGAATTCCAGATATTTGTGGGGGTTTTTCTTGTAAATGTAGCCCGTGCAATGTTGGGGACACAGTATGTCCATATTTCATATTGCAATTGTTTAAACGAAAGTCAAGTTCAGCCGGGGGTCTTGTACTTGGAGTTGCACACTCTGGCAGCCGGAAGTGGAGGATGTTCCCTGGCAGGGTGGGGGGGTTTGGAGATGTGCTCTCAGTGTTGGCACCTGTGTGGGGAAGCAGAAGGGGGCAGAGAGAGAAGCAGGGGTGATGACGTCACATAAAAGCCTCAGGGACCCCATGCATGACCCAGTGAGCAGCTCTGAAGGTGGGGGCTGGAGCCCCGGCCTCTCCATCCCACCCCTCCTCAGAAGCTGGCTTGCATGGGGAGGGGCATGACCTCAGTGAGGTGGCTTCTCCACCAAGGGCCATTCTGTGAGGGGAGCTCCCGCTATGGGCTCCCAACAGAGCCTCTAGCCACAGCATGGGGGCTTCAGTTCTAGGGAGGGGCGTGGCCTGGGCAGCAGTATCCACGCCAGCCGTGACCCTGTGCTTAGGCAATTTGCTGCAATGGTTGTGTAAACGGCTGGCCACAAGCCTGACCCTACCAGGCAGTGATTCCCCTATCCCCCAAAGAAAGGTCAGGTCACTGAGCCTGACAGCCATCACCAAGGCCATCAGCCATCCAGGGCCACACACCTGTGTTCCCAGAGCCCCGGCGTGAGTGGGCCTTCCCCAGCCTCGGGCCTGTGAATCCCGACTGACATGGCCCCAGGAAGACAGCCGTGGAGACTTCCTGTCTGTCTGGCCTCTCTGAGCCACAAGTCTGCAGGTAATTAGGCTACAGGGGCTGGGCTGGGCTTTGGCCAACAGGGTGTCCCTATGTGCCCAGCGCAGGGGTGGGCAGAGCCTGGATCTGTCTGCCAGGTTCTGCGGGTTTGGGCTCGGAGGAGAGGGTGGCAGCAGGCAGGTAGGTGGGCAGGGGCTGCCTCTCTGCATTTGGCCCTGGCTCCGGATGAGCAAGCCATGCCCCGCCCCCAATACACACGCACACACATCCGCGTCCAGTGGGCAGCCACCCACCCCTGCCTCCTCATTTTCCAGGACAGCTCAGGGTCTCTGCACTGACACTGACTCCTAGCATTCGAGCCTCCGAATCCCAGCTTCCTTTTTTTCCTTGTCTCCCACTAATGGGAGCCATCCGAGTATTTACGTCCTGGAGCTGAGAATCTGGCTTTAGGTAGAAAAGCATCCAAGCTGGAATTCAGAGAGAGGGAGAGAGAGGCTGGGGAGTCTGAACACATGGAGACAAAGCACTTGACATGTCCCCACGCGCTCAGAGCCACTAACAGCCACGGAAGGCTTGCTGCTAGTCCGTGTGCATCTGCTGAGCCCTCACACCTGTGAGCAAGGACTGTCATCACCCCCAATTTACAGGTCAGGAAACTGAGGCTTGGCAGAACAGTAGGAGCGTCAGGATCCCAAGGGATGTCTGGCTAGTGCCAGCACGAAAGCCCCTCACTAAACAGGCTAAACAGCCCCATCTGTCTACGCACGGGCCGAGGGCGAGCTACGCAGCTGTCCAGAACACCACTGATGTTAGGAAACAGGTGAACACGGAGCAAAGACAAAATGCCCCTACAGCCACAATCAGGCTGAGATTGGCCTCGGCAGAAGTTTGCCAGAAGAAGCAGGAATGGCAGCCCGGGTGCAGGTGGCAGCCTCTCTCTCTCCCATGTAACTGTAGGGAAAATCTCAGAGCATAAAGTCACGGTCTTGATTATCTGCAGGTGTCCTGTTTAGTGGCGGTAAATGGATGTACAAAGTGGCTCATCTTGGAAAATGGAAACGCTCCACCCAAAGGGCGACTTGCCATGCGCCCCTCCCCTGGTCCCTATAGCTGCCATTCTTTTGTCTGAAGCCAGGAGCCTCTTCCAGGTATCCCACACAGGTGCAGAAGCCCAAGGACTTGGGCCATCTTCTACTGCTTTCCCAGGCTACAGCAGAGAGCTGGATAGGAAGTGGAGCTGCCGGGACTTGAATCGGCACCCATATAGGATGCTGGCACTGCAGGCAGTGGTTTTACCCACTATGCCACAGCGCCGGCCCCACAAATATCCCTTTGATAGTCTGTTTTTAATTCTTTTGGATAAACATCCAGAAGTGGGATTGCTAGATTATATGCTAATTCTATTTTTAAATTATCTTTTTTTTTATTTGAGACACAGAGTTCCCATCCAGTAGCTTACCACCAAATGCTCCCAGCCAGAGCCGGGACCCAAGAACTTAATCCAGGCCTCTCCTATGTTTAATAGGAACTCAACTAACTAAGCAATCAGCACAGCCTCCCGGGGTCTGCACCTGCAGAAAGTTGGAGCCAGGAGCTGAGACCCAAGCCGGAACCAGGCACTGAACACCAGCACTCTGACATGGACACGCTTATCCCAACTGGTGTCTTAACCCCCATGGAATCATTATGTTAGTAACCACCAGACTGCTCTCCACAGCTCGCATTCCCATCCACAACCACAAGGGCGCCAGCCTCCCCACAGCCCCCTCAACACCCACAATCGCTTGTTTCAAAAGCAGCAGCTGTTATGATTTGCATAATAGTTGGAACGTCCCCCAGAGGCCTATGGCCTGGGAGCTTGGTCCCCAGAGTTCATGGGTGTAAGGTGCAGACTTGATCTAACTCTGGTATGCAGAACTGGGCCCTTGGGGAGGTCTTTGTGTCACGGGGGTTGGGGGGAGGCTTGCCTGGGGAAGGTGCTTCTCCTAAGAGGGTTGGTTGTCTCTGCTTCCAGTCTCCCTGACGACCCCCCTCCCCAGTTCCCACATCCATCCCTGGCAGCCTCCGGCAAACACCGGAGCAATGGGACTGCCGGATTCTGGACGATCAACCTCCAAACTCTAACCCCAAATAAACCATTTCCAGCCTAAGCTGTTTCTGCCAGGCATTTTAATTAACTGTAAGGAAAAGCTGACTGATACAGTTGTCGTCCTGACGGGTGTGAGCTGATATCTCACTGTGGTTTTGATGTGCAGTTCTCTAACAGTTCGTAAAACTGGGCATGCTTTCAGACACTCGTAGGCCATTGGTATAAGTTCCTTCGAATCTTCTGCCTCTTATTGAATTGCTTGTTGTTGTTGTCAGTTGTAGAAGTTCTTCCTACAGATATACAATTTTGTAAAGATTTATTTTACTTATTTGAAAGGCAGAGTTACAGAGAGAGAGAGAGAGAGAGAGAGAGAGATCTTCCATCCACTGGTTCACTCCCCAAATGGCCATGGTTGGGCCATGCCAAAGCCAGGAGCCAGGAGCTTTTTCCGGGTCTCCCACGTGGGTGCAGGGACCCAAGGACTTGGACCATCTTCTACTGCTTTCCCAGGTGCTTTAGCAGAGAGCTGGATCAGACATGGAGCAGCCCGGACTTGAACCAGTGCCCATACGGGATGCTGGCATTGCAGGCAGTGGCTTTACCTGCCAACCCCCAGATACACAACTGGTAAATATTTTCTCCCATTCTGCAGGCTGCCTTTTCAGCCTGTTGAATGTTTCCTCGGGCATGCAGAAGTCGTAAGTTTGATCTAGTCCAGCTTGTCTGTCTCTCCTCTTGTTGCCTGTGCTTCTGGTGTCACGACCACCATCACTACCGAATCCCAGGCCATGGAGCGCTCCCTAGGCTCTCTTCTAGAAGATCCATGGGAACGAGAGGCTGTCTCTTCTGGTCCAGGCAGGATGACAGCGGAACAGATGGCCACCCCTAGAACCTCTGACTTCAAGAAGCTCCGCTGTCACCAAGATGCAGAGCTCAGAGAGCTGCATGCCAGCCCACGACTTCCCCGTGACACTTACCAAGGTGGTGGCTAGACACTGAACGGGGAGCAGACACGTCACCTCCCCGGGGCAGGCAGGGCGGCTCTGCCTCACTGCCGCGGTCCCACCTTGCTTAGGAGCACCCACCTGCAGATGTGCTTTCATTCAGAACCTGGCCAGGTGGTAAGTCTAAAGTCAGCCTCTGCCAGACACAGAGATGCCCAGGAACCAGGTTGCAAAGCATGCTGGGAGCCTGGGCGGTAAATCATATGGCACACCAGAAAACCCCAGGCTCCCGCTCAGCTGGGAACAGAGCACTATTTCAATGGGACCTTCTGGGCATGAAGGAGAGGGGCGTTGGTGAGGCAGGGTGGCACTGGGTAGGGCAGTGCAGTGGTTATGGGCACAGACACTGCAGCAGGACGTGGCTGGCAGGGAGCCAGGTCCTCCTGTCTGGGTCTCCTTTTCTTGCCCCACCAAAGGGTGGCAGTGGGTCCTCTGAAGCTCCTCCCTTGTAGGCTGTTCAGCCAGTCCACAAGACCTGACCGTCCTGCCGGCCAGCTGTCGGGGCAAGTGGGGCCCTCGGCCTCTTGGGCTCCCTGTCCCGGTGGTCACTGCAGAAGAGCTGACGGGGTGCTGATGGAAGCGTCCTGCCCTGCTGAGTGTAGAAGGTATGGGAGCTCCTGCCGGAGGCCTCACGGGGCAGCTTCCGCAGCCTCGGCTCGAAGCAGGGTGGAATTCCGGTGAGCCACAGGACAGACCCCTATAGCTCAGAAATTTCAAAACTGATATGTTAACCCCAGAACGGGTAAAAATTGGCATGCTTCTGATTGAAGCGGGGGAGGGGATCTCTCCACGTCCCCATCTTCTCCCCACCCCATCAGCAACTGAAGACCCCAGGACCCCATAAAACACAGTTGAAAACCCGACTGGCCTGTGGAAAACATTCATTCCTGTGTGAAAAAACCTAACTGCAGGGACCTGTGCTGTGGTGTAGGGGGTTAAACCACCACCTGCAGCACCCTCGTCCCATATGGGTGCTGCTCTCCTTTTTTTAAAATTTTATTTATTTATTTGAGAGTCAGAAGTGCAGAGAGATGGAGAGACAGAGAGATCTATCTTGCATCTGCTGGTTCACTCCCCAAATGGCTGCAACAGCTGGAGTTGGGCAGATCCAAAGCCAGGAGCTTCCTCCAGGTCTCCCATGTGAGTGCAGGGGCCCAAGGACTTGGGCCACCTCCCACTGCTTTCCCAGGCCACATCAGAGAGCTGGAGCAGAAGAGGAGTAGCAGGGACATATGGATGCCAGCGCTGCAGGCAAAGGCTTAGCCTCCTATGCCATGGCGCCTGCCCGGCTGCTCTACTTTTGATTCAGCTCCCTGCTAATGCACTTGGGCCCCTGCACCACCTGGTTGAAGCTGACTTCATCCTGGCCCAGCTCTGGCCACCGTGGGCATTTGAGGAGAACTTAATTCTGCTCTGAACTCACTATCATCCACTTGTCTGGTGTGGACAAACCCCTTAGCTCCTCTGGTTCTCAGCTTCTTCATCTGTCCCAAGGGGATGATTTCCCTGCTCTGACTGTTGTGTCGTGACTGCAGGTTCACAGACATGAGGGTAGAGTTACACAAAGAGAAGGAGAGAGAGAGAGAGAGAGAGAGAGAGAGAGAGAGAGTCTTCCATCCGCTGGTTCACTCCCCAGATGGCAGCAACGGCCAGAGCTGAGCCGATCCGAAAGCAGGAGCCAGGAGCTTCTTCCAGGTCTCCCACGCGGGTGCAGGAGCCCAAGGACTTGGGCCATCTTCTACTGCTTTCCCAGGCCATAGTAGAAAGCTGGATTGGAAGTGGAGCCACCAGGTCTCAAACCGGTGCCCATATGGGATGCCAGCACAGCAGGCGGTGGCTTTACCCGCTACACCACAGCGCAGGCCCTACGTAGTTTTTAAATCATGTACATTTTCATGAGCTTTTGGAAAACCCTCACATGAACAGATTCCAATATCTGTTGCACCAAACTAATCTCATCTTTAAATTTCAATTTTTGCAATTTTTTTGAAGTTTCCTAATATGACTGGGCTTTAAGCTGAAAACACAACACACATACAAAAACATAAGGTGGAGGTGGGTGTGCAGCTGGGGGATTAAGATGCTCCATATCCCATACTGGAGTACTTGAGTTGGGTGCTCAGCTCTGGTTCCTGACTCCAGCTTTCTGCCAGTGTAGACCCCGGGAGGCGCTGATGATGCTTAAATAACTGGGTTCCTGCCACGCATGTGGGATACCTGGACTGAGTCCCTGGCTCCCAGCTTTGCCCTGATGCAGCCCCAGCTGTTATGGGCATCTGGGGAGCAAACTAGAGATTGGGAGTGAGATCCACCTAGGTATATATCCATCCATCCATCCATCCGTCCGTCTCTCCATCTCTGCCTCGCAGGTGGGATGTGTTTTGTTCGCACCTTGCTGCATTCCACAGATGTTTGGTGGGTTAGTGCTCAGATAATAAATTAGGCCCCCAGGCTTTCAAAATGAGCTTTGCTGCAATTCTACTGCAACATGCAAGTCTGCCGTCGCCAGCGGAAGCCCCTGACCCCTTCTCTCATGCCATCTCTCCATGGTCTACTGAATCTGGACCTGCAGAGTCCCCAGGACCCCCTCACAGGGCCCCTATCCCCACTCTGGCACAGCTTTCTCAGCTGAAGACCTCAGCATCCAGAAAGGCACCCCCGAGGCAGGCAAAGCGTGGTCCCTCACGAGCCCACCCCTCCTGCCAATTCCACACAACCTATCCTACTTAGACCTCCACCCTGACAGCTCCCAGGACTGGGCCAACTGTAACGTGCATAACTATTTTCCGGGATGACATGGGTGCGGAGAGGGCCCAGGCTGGTTGCCCTTCCTCTAGGGGTTGCCGGGGGGGGGGGTCCCCAGGACTTGTCCAGAGCCCACCCTCTAGGAAGCCCCTTTGTCTCCACGCTAGGATATCGTGAACTAGTGGCACAACCTTTAAATGGCATAAGCTCCACACAAAGCAGGAACCCAGAGCTAGCTGGCTTTATGTTTCTAGCAGAGAGGTTTGGCTGGGACTAGGGACAAGATAGCGGGCTTTGGAGACAGAGGCTGTGGGTTCAACAGCCAGCCCCCTCCAGGGGTGTAATTCTGTGTGGCAGGACTGTTCTGAGCAGTGCTGGCTGTCTGAAGGCCTCTGCAGCCTGTCCCTGCTAAATGGACGCTCACCCTGCGTGCGTCATGGCAACCAAAGACGTCTCCAGGGATCACTCAGTCTCCCACTGCAAACCGCTGGTAGAAACAAACACCTAATCAGCTGTTCCCTATCAATTGTATATATGTGACAAACGTGGACTGAATGGATAGAAAGCTGACAGCGGCTTTGGAAGTGAAAATCAGAAATAGCCTCTCCTCTCTCCTCCCCCCATCACACCGCCAAAGACCAGGTGTGCTTGGCCAGAGTCCTGCCCCAATCGCCCAGGCTGAGCCCGAGTGCTCCCCACTCCAGCAGCCTGGATGTTTCGATTCTGGCAACACGGGCCTCCACCCTTGTAAAGTTGGATGCATTAATACCAGCAAAATATTTCTTAATCTCCTAAGCCTCCGCTTTGAATCCTTAAAAAGGAAAGAAAGAAATAGCACAAATCTCTTAATTAGGAGGGCCCAATCACTTCGATAAATATTTACCCGGTCCGGCATGAGGTATGGAAATCCCGGGCCATAAGTCAATAGAGGTCGCGGAGCTGTACCTTGGGAACGGCAGGAGGCAGGCAGTTCTGGTTTGCAGGAGGTGTGGGGAGGCGGCTTGCAGCCTCCTGCGGGCTGCTGTTGCTAGAGACAGGGGAACAAGCACTCCCCATGCATGGCCACTCTGCAGCCAGCCCCCTGCTGTGGCCGAGACGCACACCAGTGCCTCGTGGAACATCACCGCCTGGTTGTCCACCTTACACAGCCATCTGGACAGAGGCGGTGGCCTCCTCTACTGCTTGGGCCATGGAGCAAACCGCTGCCCCTCCCCCCCGGGCTGGGCATCCTTGCTCCTGTCTGGACCACTCTCCCTCCCTTCCGTTCCATCAGACACGGCCTCCCCCTTTAGGCAGCTTCCCTGCTCAGTAGATTCTTTTCTCCTGACCTCAGAAGCCTTCACAGGCATCTCTCTCTCTCTCTCTTTTTCAATACTTATTTATTTATTTGAGAAAGGTAGAGTTGCAGAGACAGGGAGACAACATGGAGAGCTGGTTCAGTCTCCAAATGCCAGGGCTGGGCCAGGCTGGAACCAGGAGACTGGCTCTCTCATATGATCAGCAGGGGCCCAAGCACCTGGGCCATGTTCCATTGCTTTCCCAGGAGCATCAGCCGGGAGCTGGATCGGAAGCAGAGTGGTCGGGACTTGAACCAGAGCTCATATGGGATCGGCTTAACCCACTGCACTGCCAAGCCAACCCCTCGGAGGCATCTTTCACAGGAGCTTGCAGTGGGAGTGGAATGGAGGCAGGGGAGCACTTACCTAGCTCTCTTTCTCAGAGACCAACAACACCTTGACATTGGGAAACAAAAAACAAAACAAAAAAAAGGAGCCAAAGGAGCAGAAGCTCCCGGGGCAGGCGCAGGGGAAAGAAACGGCTTTGTCACAAGCGTACGTTCTCTGCACACAGGGACTTCCGTCCATCCTTCTGGGCTGAGCTCAAGCTCCACCCTTCCAGGACAATCTCCAAGAATCCCCCTCCTCACGGTCCTGCCACTCCTTAGAATGAGACTGTGACATGTGTCACTGCTGCTTGGGACTCGTCTTCCCAGGAACCCAACAACTCCCTCATGGTGACCTCTACCCACCCCTGCAGTCCCCAGGGCTCGATTTGGAATTGTCCCCTCTTCCTACCTCCAGCCCCACACTCCGGGTGTCCCTGGGCTGCAGGTCATCTGTCCTCGGGTGGGCCTGAGAGCTCGGAGGATGGACACTGGGTACCCCTACCTGGGCTTGGCCACACAGTTTTAGGCTACGACTGGGGCTTCTTCCTGTGGCCGGGACGCTAGTCACTCAGACCCCCGGGCGGTTCCACATCATCTTGGCGGCCACCACAGCTAACTGCTATTGATTACTTAATGTGCCAGGTTCTGTCTAAGTACATCCCATGCATTATCCCCATCGATCCTCAGAGCGATCCTCAGAGGGACAGGATGGTTATCACCACTCTACACCACTCTACAGATGAGGACATGGAGACTTCAGCCTAAAGAGTTCCCCCAAGGTCACCAGGGCTTGGGCCAGCCAGAGGAGTCGGGAGGCCCTGGGGAGAGCCTCCGCCTCTCCAGGCTGAGCTCCACAGCCCCCCACCCCATTGCTGCAGTGCCAGCAAAGCCAGTGTTTGCAAGGAGCCTGGATGCTGGGTTCAAGTTTGGGAGTCACGGAAGTGACTGTGGGCACGTGCTTGTCCCCCAGTGTATTGTCTGCTCGTCTGGAAAGTGGGGGTGATACCATGGCCCCACTGCCTTCACCCTGTGAGGATTAAACTGGTTCACATCTGTCCCATGCTTAGGATGGCCTCTGGGACAGTGTAAGACCCCTTCTGGAGTTTGCTAAACAAAGGAAACCCCCTCCCTCCCTCTTGCTGTTGGGTGGGGTGCTTGATTACGGAGGGAGGGCTGGGATGACTGGTGGTGGGGGCATTGTGGGGGCAGAATACCCAGATCATGAAGAGAAAGCCCAAGAATCGGAGGAACCTTGTACAATCACCTCTTTGGACAGCTCCAGGAGCCTCCCCCACCCCCAACCCAAAGCCCGTGCAGGCTCTAGGGAGGGAGGGGAGTGGGGGTCTGTGACCTGGAGCCCCACCCACGGCTCTGCTCTCAGTTGCTGGCACAGAAGCCAGGAGGCTGGCCAGAGCACGGCCCTTTAGGAGGGCCGGCATATATTAGCACTCATCTAAAGTGCTTGACAATGATTTTTAAAGAACCAGAAGAGTGGCTCTTAGGGCTGGCCGACAGCTGCCCACCCACCACCCTGCACCCCAAAGAGGGGGCGGGGCTGGGGAACCTGGGCTCTCTAAATCCAGGCCGGGCTTTCCGCCTCACCCGCGTGACTTTTTTTTTTTTTTTTTTTTGTTTAATGTGCCAGGAATTCCTCTCCCACGTGGGGTGGACTCGGAGGTACTCAATTAAGCAGCCAATGAAAAGTCAGCGCTCCGGTAGCAAATGACCCTGACACTTCTTGTAACATAAACAGTTGAAACGTTTCCAATTAGAACTGGAGACAGAGACGTTTGAACTCGCTCTCTGCTCCCTCCTTCTTTAAAATAATTGTCAAGCGCTCTGGACAGGGTGTTGTATACATGTTTTTTTTCCCCCTCTCTTTCTCCAGCATAAAAGCAATGTATTTTTCCCCCTGCATTTTCTAGTTTGTGGGATGGTATGATGGTGGGGGTAGGGCGGTGCTGATCTTCAGGGGGAGCTGGCCTGATGTACTCCCTGCCCGCTGGGTGAGCAGCAGGGCTGCGGAGCTCGCAGCCAGACGCTGGGACGGGGCCGTTCGCGCAGGAGCGCCTAGGCACACGAGTGTCTTCGCCGCGGCAGATGCCCAAGTCCCGCGCGCTTCGAGCTCCGGCTGGCGCCAGGCCGGCTGCCCTGGATTCGAATCCTACCGCCTCTGCACGCTTGGGGTTCTCAACCTCTCTCTGCTCCACTGGCCAGGTCGCCACCTTCAGGAGCAAGGTGAAGAAAGCACCGCTCGCTCGGACGCCTCGGCTGCGCTCCCGCGCCGTCCGTCCCGCACGGGGAGACGCGGCGGCTGTGCAGGGCCGGGCCGGGCCGGGGCCAGGCGCCGCGGCCCCGGCGTCTCCGAGGCGTTGTGTTAATAAACGCGGGCGACAGGCACGCCGCGCTCCCCCCACTCCCGGCTCCCAAATCCAGACCTGCTGCAGGACTGCGGTTTACGGGGTCTTAAACCCCCCTCGACTTTGATTAGCGGCTTCAAAGCGCGCCCTTTAAAGGTCGTGCTCCCCGCCCCCCGCTCTCCGCCCCCGCCGCTCTGCGGACTCGGGAGACGACAGCACAGCGCGGCACGCACCAGTGCGGGGGAGGGGGCGTCTTCGGGCGCCCGCCCGCTGGTGGGCCACAGTCCCCGCTTCAGGCGCGCGCATCAGAGTACTGCGCAGTTTGGATTTTTTTTTTCCTTTTTTCCTTTTTCTTCTTCCTTTTCTTTCTTTCTTTCTTTTTTTTTTTTTTGGTTTGTGTGTGTGTGTTTTTACCTTTTATTATTTAAATTGATACGTTTCATTACTAGGGAGAAAAATAAAATATTCCTTTGATACACAAAATCAAATTGATATTTAGCCTCTGCTTACTTTTTTATGCATGGCTCCTTTATACCACATGGTAGTGACAGATTGTTTGAGCTGGAAGGAAAAGCCATTCAAAGCTAATTAAGCAGCCATTCCAAGCACTATTTGCAAGCGGGAGGCTCAGAAGCCTCGGCATTTGTCAGCGCTCCCCTCCACCCCGCGTGGTTTTGACTGACAGCTCTGGACGCCGACCGACAGCTCTCGGCGGCTCCTCCAATCAGCAACGGAAAGCCCCTCGGGCAGCCTGTGATTGGCCTTCCAGGCCTCGCTCGGGGGCGTGGCCGGCGCCCCCCACGTGGGCACCGCCGCGCCAGAGGGGCGGGGCCGGCAGGAAGCGGGTGCGCCCACCCGTGACGTAAGGGGGCGGGCGAAGAGGGGGAGGGGAAAGGAAGCTCCGGAGAGGAGCCATTTTGTGTGTAATGTATGCTGCGGCCAGATGCTCGCATCTGTCGAGCCCGGCTTTTCCCTACCCCCCTCTCCGGTGCGCGCCGCACACGATTTATGTTTTTATTTAGGAGAATAAATAAATGAAGAGAGGAGCGCGGCCGGGGCTGGCGGCCCGAGCGGGCGCTCACGTGTGACTCCCCGCGCACCGGCCTCGGAGCGGCCGCTCGCGCTCGGCTCATTAAGATGCGAAAGCGAAGCTCCGGCTGCTAATGAGGGGAAAACACTGAGCCGGGCGCGCGCGGGCGCGGGCGCGCCGCCGTCTCCGGGCCCGCGAGGCGCTGAGGCGCGACCCCCGGCCCGCGCCCCCCTCCGCCCGAGCGCGGGGCCGCCGGGGCTGGCGGTGTGCGGGCCGGAGCTCGGCAGCCCGCGCGGCCCCGACCGCGTCTCCTCCGCGCCCTCGGCGCGGGCGAAGCCGTCCCCACGGCGGGGACCCCCGCGGGGGTCTGAGTCCCTCAGACCGCTCCCGGGCCCGCGGCCGCCGCGCGTCGTAGGCGCAGTTTTGGGCTTAGGACGGGCGAGCGAACAAAGAAGGGACTCTGGGGGCTCCCCGCGGGCTGTGAGAGGTCGGAGGCACCTTGGGGAGCCACCATCTTAGGGGTCCCGGGACGAGAACGTGACGCAGTGGTTGTCTTACGGTGTCTAATTGGGCCGCTCGGCCGGCCTAATGGGATTAGAGGGGCGAACCGTTGCCGATCCGGTCCTCCCAGCCACAGGTTTGGAGCGCCGCGCCGCTCGCTCGTCTTTTATCCTTTTGTTGTTATTCCCGTCATCCGTCCTAACCCCCACCCGCCAAATAATTATTTGCTAGTAGATCGTGGGAAAAAAGGAGAGGCGGGGGCGGGGAGGAACTCCAGCAGCCCGGGACTATAATATATATCTATTTATTATATGTCTTTCGGTTAATTCCTGATCTGAGGAGCGCTGGTTTTCACTCCCATGCGAAAGTCACCAGCGGGTAGGGCCTGATTGCTACTTTTCATGCATAGTTTTAGACACAAGAGGGCATTGTGACGTCGCGCCCGGCGGCGGCCAGTCGCGGGCCGAGTTCCGCGGCCCCACGTGGGGACGGCTCGCGCCCATTGGCTGCGGCCGGGTGAAGCTGCCACATTATTTTGTTACTTTTCAGTCCCTATTTGGAACTGCTCTCGCGGCAGTTCAGACCTCGTGCTCGTCCCCCTCGCCTGTCTGTGTGTGGTATCCGCAGGTCCCGGGCACTTTTTTGGGGGGTGTGTGTTTGTGTGTGTGTGTGCGCGCGCGCGCGCGCTGTGGGTGGGGGGGAGGTGTGTGTTTCGGGGGTTTGTCGGGGCGCGGAGAGCCGGGCCGAGGGGAAGGGAGGAAGCCGCAGAGCTGCCCGGCCTCCGGCTGCGTCTCCCCTCCAGCGCTCTCCTGCCGGCGCGCTCCGAGGCGGCCGCGGCGGTGGCGCCGAGCGCTCCTCGCGGGGGACGCGGCGCTCCAGCCGGGAGCGGCGAGGACCCGTTCACGGAGAGGCTTCCGGTGCCCGCTGGAGTTAGGATGCCAGGGAGGTTGATTTGCACCTACTGAGCCCGGAGTTCCTCCCGGCCCTGGGAAGGGCTTGCGGCGGCGGCGGCGGCGGCGGCGGTAGCAGACGGAACAGTTGGCTCTCCTCTCCGAGGGGGGGCGTCGAAGTGCCCGCGGCGGGCTCCAGCCCTCACTCTCCGGCGCTCCTGCGGCCCCGAGCCTCCAGCTCGGCGCCTGTCTTCTCTTCTCGCCGCGAGCCACGGGCCCAGCTGCTCTGGGGGTCGGACTCGCGCGCCCCGGATGCTTGGGGCAGCCCCAGCGCGGCGCGCTGCTGAGTGATCCGGAGGGGCCCCGCGCTCGCCCCAGGAGGGGGCCCCCGGCCTTGGGACCCCGCGCCGGACTCGCCGGGGAGCCGACGATGTCCGCGCAGCCCCCGGCCCTGACGCGCTCGACGCAGCCCCGGGAAGGCGGCCGGCCGAAGCCCGCCGAGCCCTAGGCGCACAAAGCTCGCGCCCGCCGCCCGGCCTCCGACGACTTTGCCGCCCGCTCCGCGGCTCTTTGTCTCCGCTCGGGGCGGGCTCTCGACTCTGGGATTTCGCTGCGAGAGCGAGCTGGGGGGGCCGGGAGCGAGCTCTCGGTTTCCCGGCCGCCCCCCGCTCGGGCTCGGCTCCCCCCTCCCCCGCACCTCCCCAGCCCGGGCTCTCGGCGCTTCCAAGCTCTCGGAATCACGACCCCTCCCTGCCATGTATCCGCAAGGGAGACATCCGGTGAGTAATTGCAACTCGGTTTATTTAAGCATCTATCATGGCAGGGTAAACGAGGCAGTTTATCCGGCACCTCCATTTTGCTTGTTGCTACCTTTATGGGGTGTGTGTGTGTGTGCGTGTGTGTGTCTGTGTGTGTCTGTGCAGTGTGTGTGTGCGCGCGCGCGCTCACACAAAGGGGCTGGGGACCGAGGGACTCGGTGGACCTGCGAGGTCAGTCCCGAGCCGGGGCCGGAGGGGAAGCCGTTCTCGCGACCCTCCCGCCCCCTTTCTTAAGTCTCCAACTCGCCCCGCGTTCTCCCTGCCCGCGCCTCGCTGTTTGCGGGAGGAAACCCCGCGACTGAGCCGGAGGACCCGGGGCGTCCCCTCCCCCCGCGCCGTCGGGGAGCCGAGGAACTTGCGGGGAAGGCTGTGGGCTGTGAGGGCGGCCTCTCTGGCGGGGTGGCCGGCAGGGAGGGGCCGGGGACGCGGCGGAGGCCCCGAGCCCCGGCTGACGCCCGCGCCCCTCCCCTGTCTCGTCCTCGCGGGCTGCAGGCTCCCCATCAACCCGGGCAGCCCGGATTTAAATTCACGGTGGCTGAGTCTTGTGACAGGATCAAAGACGAATTCCAGTTCTTGCAAGCTCAGTATCACAGGTAAGGCCGGGGGAGGGGGGGCAGGCGCCCCGGGGCCGGCGGGGAGGGGGCGTCCCCGCCTCAGCGACGGAAGGGGCTCCCGACCCCGGGCGGCGGGGCCACTGGGGCCTCCGCCTTTTGTTTCCCCTTTCTGAGCGCGCCGCCTTAACCCTGTGCTGCCCGCGGCCGAAGGTCGGGGTCCCTCCCCCCGCGGTCGCCGTGAGCCGGTTCGCTCTTCCGTGGGAAGTTTCCAGTTGCCTCGCTCCCCCATGCCCACGGCGTGGACCCCAGCCCCTGTGCGCCCCGACGCTGCGAGATAGTGGGGTGCTCCCCCCGCCCCGGGAGGGTTGGTGTCCAGGAAACGGGAAAGTGGCTCTCGGAGGCCCTGGGGTTGCGGCCTCGGAGGCGGCCATGCGGGCGCCAGGCCTGAGCTGGCTCCTCTGCTCTCGCAGCCTCAAAGTGGAGTACGACAAGCTGGCGAACGAGAAGACCGAGATGCAGCGCCATTATGTGATGGTGAGAGGCGGCCCGGGAAGGCGGCGACCCCGCGGGGACCCCGGGCTCACTCCCCACCGCAGCCGCGGAGGCCCTTTAGGGAAGGGGGGCTGGGCGGGAGTGCCCTGCGCCCCGCACTGGCTTCCCCTGGCATCGGCCACTTGGGAGGGGGTGGGTGAGCCGAGGGGAGGAGGGAGAAACCCGAATTGCAGGCCGGAGAGCCCTGCTCCCTTAGTAGGCCTTTGCTGGGTGCTTTGAAGATTCCCTAGGGCTGCTTTCCCTGGCTGGGCCGGTAGGATGGTGTTGGATCAGCCCAGGAAGACAGGACTCACAACATAGGATAAAAATCTCTCAAGGCCTCCTGGGAGCACTTGGAAACTTTGTGCTTTGCAAGCCTGGAATGTAGCCAGAGGAGCCCAGCAGCCCTCCTGGCCCAGGGTGTGTGGGCTTTTGCAAGCCCCACTGTGGGCCAGGGTTCCTCACCTGAAAAGTCGCGGGGCCTTGGGCAGCGGGTAGCCTGGCTGCCTGTACCCAGGGCTTGCACCTGCAGCTTTAAGTCATTGTGAGAGAGCCCAGGAGACACATCAGCCAGGCTCCTAGCACTGCCTCTCACCTAAGAGGCCTTGGGCGCAGTGCTAAGTTATTCTCAGAAGAGTGTGCACCTGACTCCCTGTTGGGCCCCTACCTGTACAAACAGGATATGTGGCCCCTGCAGTGCTGGGGGTGGGGGGAGCTGCTCTTAGCACCCTGCCCTTGGGGGCTTGATGTAAAGCCCCTTACCATTCACATCAGAAGAGGCCAGAAAGAGAAAAAAGGAGAATTCTGGGTTGTCTGTTAATGGTGCTTCTTTCTATTTTTAGTACTATGAGATGTCCTATGGCTTGAACATCGAAATGCACAAGCAGGTAGGTGCTTTTCTCTTTAAAAGCTGTAGTATTAAATTCAGTGTAGAGGCTTCGCAAGGGGTCCTCTCCTGGATGGAAATGAGCTTCCCCTTGAGGGTCGAGCAGGGCCAGGCCCTGAAACGCGTGGTCTGGACACCCTGTACCCTTAGCACCCAGGCTTGTGAAGTTGGTCCTGGGCTGGGAGAAAGGACCCAGGAGGAGAATATTGATCTAGGGTCTGCCTGACCAGCCCCCAGGAGGCACAGGTGCCCATTTGCGTGTAAAAATCTCTAGAGAAAATGCAAGAGGGCTTTTTTTTTTTTCTTTTAATGTGATGTTCTACCTTGATAACACTAGACTTCCAGAGTCTTAAGAAAGCCAGGCTGGGCTGTGGAAATGTGTGGGCTTGAAGCCACCAGCAGGCTTAAAATCCAGCTCTGAGGCCTGACGCTTGGGAGGCCCTGCTCTCGCTCTATCTGAGGTTGAGGGCAGCTGCTCCGACCCCATTTTCCAGAGCTGGAAGCCCAAGCTCTGGGGTGAAGTAACTTGCCTGAGGCAGCCGAACCAGAACTCTGGAGCTGGCTGGGGGTTGAACTCAGCTTTGAAATCCTGAAGTCAAACCAGTTTAGCTAGTATGGTGTCATTTGATGGATATGTAAACTACCTCGTATTGTCACTCTTCTAATAACAGTATACCTCAAGCAGAGCAAATACAAACAGCCTTTATCTCCGTGCATATCAGTAACTAGGCCGGTGCTAGGCTGGGCTGTGGGAGAGGCCTGTTGGTGTATTTGTGTTCCTAGGAGAGGCTGCCTATAATTTGGCTTGGCCCACGGTTAGCATTGACTTGGCACGTATAAATGGCACAGGCCCGCCGCTTGTTCTTTTTAACAATTGGTGTTCTTGAAATCTCAGAAGGCTGTTGACTCACTCTAGCCCTTGGTGACCGTGACTCGAATGGATTTTCTGCTCTAAATTAACAGTCGTTTACATGGTTTGAACCTCGCTGTTTAAAGGGGGCAGGACCCAGGGCAGGTGACAAGGCCAGGTGCCCCTGCCAAGCTTAGAGCGCAGCTGGCATGGGTGGTTTTAGGTCAGAGCCTTTTCCCTCCTTGGAGGGAGCCCCTGGTGTGGGGGGAAGGGCTTGAGTTTCTCAGCTGGATGGGAAACCCAGCTTCTTGGGGGGATCAGGGACTCTACCTAGGACCATTTTGGTTCTTGGCCCACAGAAATCATACGCAGATAGCTTTCTCTATAAAAACGTTTCTCCTTGGGGACTTGGGTTCAGCCCTGCGATGGGTGGCCCTGACCTAGTCTCACTCCTCCAACCGGAGTGCCTGAGGTAGCGCTGGGGTCCCAGGTGTTTCAGGGACCTTGGGGGATGTTGTGCAAGGTGCCACTTCCTCCCTTTCTCCACACCCACTTTTCTGCTTCTCAGCGCTTAGTGTCTTGGGTGTGTTTAAAGAGGGTAATTGCGCCCAGGTTGAAAATTTATAGCAGCGGTTATTCTAAGAGCTTCCTAATGAAGGTTTAATATGTCGTTGCATGTTGAGGGCTGCATGGGTGGTGTTCCCTGCGCCTGAAATCGGATGGTTCTTAGGCACAAAGGCTCCACCTTGGCTGGCAGAGCTGGTCTGAATTCCCCCCCCAGGGGGGGGCAGACAGGTCTTGCTGAACCCAGGAAGAGTTAAAATGTAGCGCCTTGGGGGTGGGGGTGGGGGCTTTGTATAAAGAGCAGCTGTGTGCATCTGGGATTTCTGGCTGCTCCCCAAGCAGGCTTCTTAGGGGGAGAATGCCTGAGGTTTGGCTACATTAATCCTCTCAGCTGCCAGTGGTGGAGTGCTGAGTGCTTTGCTCCCCTTTTATGGGTGAGAAAACTGAGGTGGAAGGGAGGCCAGAGCCTCTGGATCCTGACCCCTGTTCCCACTCGCCTCAGTTCCCAGCAGGAGCCGGAGCAGCAGCAGGTTTATGGCTGTCTGAGTGGGGTGAATTCACCCTGAGGCCCAAGTAGGAACAAAGAGGCAGAGAGGTGAAGAAACCTTGCAACCCTGACCTAATGGGGCCTGGCCACTCCCTGGGTCTGTGGGGTTCTGCAGAAGAAAGCCCTGCCACTAATTGCAGTGTGGGTCCTGGGTGCACTTGGCGGATGGTGGTTAGGCCTGAGCAAACAAGTTTATCAGCTGACCTGTTTAGCGGTTGACTGGTGTTTTATCTGCACACACAATCAAGTGACTGGAGTGCTTGAATTATTCATGCAGTGTCCTGCCCTCTAGACTTGACTGTTCGTGTGATTACATCTGCCTGGAACAAACAAGCTGGATTCTTTAAGCTCAGTGGGGGTGGGGCCTGGCTGTACTTTTATATAATAGATGATCCACAGAGCTTGCACCTTAAGAAGTGTGGCGTCCCAGGCCTGCTCACATGCTCTCTGTCTCTCTCATCACCATCTCCACCACCTCATATATAAATATATTTTATATATTTTTTTTAAACTTTTATTTAATAAATATAAATTTCCAAAGAACAGCTTATGGATTACAATGGCTCCCCCACCATAACTTCCCTTCCACTCACAATCCTCCCATCTCTCGCTCCTGCTCCCTCTCCCACTCCATTCATATTTTATATATTTTTATGTATTTTATATATGTGTGTATTTAAATCTCTTCTCTGCTGGCTCTTTGGGCAATGAAGTTAGCTGGGTACCTCGCATTCTGCCTGATGAGGTGCACGCGGCCCCCATTTGTATTTTGCCAAGGGGGAAGCTCGCAGCGGCTGGCTCCTTCAAATCCCAGAGAAATCCTAAGTGGCTGCTCCTCCCACTCTCTCGCCTCCCTCCCTCATTATGGTAAAGCAAAGGTTGCAGAATGGCAGGCCGGGCCCGGGACTTAGAGGTCACCCATCTCCTCCAGCTCCTGCCTGCAGGCAGAAGGTCAAGGGTGATTCAGCGAGGCAGCGGGGCTGCGCAGTGTGTGCCCGCAGAGGCTGTCCAGTGTCTGTCCTGTGGGGCTAACAAAGCTGGTTTAGAAGCAGGGGCTCCGGAGCAAGCGTTGTGCCTTGGATTGAAGGCACTGGTGCTGGGAGCAGTGAGCGCCGCCTGCTCCTCACCCAGTGTGGCTGAGCCCGGATGTGTTGAAAAGTGAACAGGCTGATTTGGGGGCCGGGGCCACACCAGCCTTCTCTGGAAACAGAATAACACCCTCTCTCTCTTCCCATCCCCACCTTTTGAGTCATAGACTAGCTGTGCCCAGGGCAGAGAGGGCAGCCGGTCCAGGCTGACCTCCCAGCCCCGCCTTTGAGACTGGACAATGAAGCGCACCCCCCCACTAACCGATGGTACTCTCTGTCGTTCACTGTGCTCCCTCTTCCGATATTGTTCTCCAAGGGGGCTAAGGTTACAAGCGTGACTCCACCAAGGTCCAAAGTACCCTGCTGCAGGTTGTATAACCCTATCAGCTGGCCCTGTTCGTCCACAGTCCTGTCTCGAGGTACCAGCTATTTGCACAGCTGATGATTGGATGTGTGGGGTAATCGCACAGAGCACCTAAGTGGCAGTGCCGTGGGAAAGGTGCAAGAATCCAGGACCAAGCGGTGGCCGGAAATGCAGGGCTGCAGCTGGCAGTGGGAAGTCTCCATCTGTCACTCCCCCTGCTCTCTCTGGGCCCTCAGTGAATGACACGAGGGTCCGGCACAGCAGTTGGAAGGCCTGGGACCTTGGTGGAGGTGGGGTGATAGAGGTTCTGACAAGGAGTGCAGTGTGTCTTGGCTGGGAGAAGACGTGAAGGTTATTAAGACGCAGGTTATTAAGTTTGGGAGTGCACGTGTGTGTGTGTGTGTGTGTGTGTGGCGTCTGAAATCCACTTTTTAGCCCTCTCCATCCTGGCTTCCCCTGCCCTTTCTCACCATGGGCTCTGCTCTGAAACAGACCCTCTCCTCCACCATGTGGGTCATCTCTCCGACTGGACACCTGCTGAGCTCACCGCTCAGTGGCTCACCCTGTCTGACCACCGGAGGGAGCTGGCCAGCCCCTTTGCTGTGCCTCTCCCGCACCTGTGAAAGGACCCTGGGGGTGGGCAGGTGATCCCTGCCTCTCACTTACAGATCAGGATCCAGCAGACAGCCTGGATGGATGCTCATTCCATGGCCTCTCCTGGGGCAGGGGGAGGGGCACTGAGCTGTTTGAACTGTTCCCTCCCCATTTTGTTGAAGGATTCCCTTCCCTTTCTGTCTGGGAGAAGGACTTTAATCTCTTTGTTTATACAAAATACTGGGACCCAGAAGGTGTTATGGCTAGAGGGGCGCAGGTGGAGCCCCTCCCCCATCATCTCACTTCTCTTGCTGTGGCCACAGCCCGGGCCCAAGCTTGACCCTGCAGCAGGTGCTCAGTGGGCACACTGGTTTTTCTGTCCTTAGACTCACACGGGCTGTTGGGGGTGGGGGACTGCCTGTAAGAAGTGGGCATGAACTGCGGCCTCTTCCTTCCCTTGGCCCGGCATCCAGTTTCTTCATCAGGCAGATGAGGGTGTTGGATTCAGTCCCCAGGCAGTTATTAGGGGCCTGGGATGTGTTGGCTGTGGGCTGGAACTGCTTACGCAGACACAAGACACCATTCCCTGGGCCAGGGAGTCTGGTATCTAAATAAGTAATTGTCGAGCAGAGAGCTAAGTGCCGCTGTGGCCAGAGTGTCATGGACAGCACCTGGGACACAAGCCTGACTCCTGAAAGGGGGCGGGGCGCAGCTTCCTTCCCCAGAGGCTGTGACTTAGGCTGGGGAGGTAGGCCTAGGCTGGCAGGGTGGCCAGAGCCCCTGGACCGACAGGCAGTGAGATGGGAATGGTGTGGGCGGAGACTGCCTGGGGGAGCAGAGGGGAGGTGGTGACATTTGCTGGGAGGCCTCTCTGCCCTCACATTCGCAGCTCACGACTCAGTGGCTCCCGCCGGCCCCAGATGGCTCTCCAGAGCTGGCCCGAGTCCATCTGCCGGGCGGTGGGGGTGGGGGCCGCGCCAGGCTGCCTGTGTGCTCCCTGCTGCTTCCCCACCAGGAGACGCTGGCTTAAACTTTATTCCCCAAAGCGGCATGGTCTCCTCCCTCGTGTTGGTAATTCTGTAATGACTGGTTATGACCCGCCCCTCCCCCATATTTAATTCTCATCAGCCCGGCTCTCCACTCTGCTATTAATGATAGCAGCCAGCAAAATAGCTTTCAACATGCCATTGACAGTCTGGTTTAAGAGAGCACTTGAGGTAGTGCTAGACAGCTGAAAGCACCCATAATTGTGTACCAGAGTGAGAACTGCGTGCTCAAGGGCCTTGTTTTTATATGCGTCGGGGGACAATATCTTGTTTTCAACAAATGTTCTCCGAGAGTCGGGCAAGGTGCTGTCTTCCTTCCCTCCCGGCTTTTCTTTCTCTTGCCTCTCACAACAGAGGGTCCCCTCCAGTTGGGGCTAAGAGAAGTGGGGCGTGGGGGACATCCGGCCTCCAGAGAAATGAGGGGCTATGGAACCAGGCAGCAAAGGGGTGGGGGGGCTTCCCACTGAAGGGGGATTGGACGAGTCTGGGTTGATATGGAATTCTTTTGTGTGCTAAGGAAGATGCACAATTAGCAGCCAGGGTGGGGGGCTGGGTCTGCAGGGACTGGGGGGAGGGGTCCCTGGCAAGCCCCTCCCATGCCAGAGTCCTGGAGCTGGTCCTTGTGCAGAGCTCATCAGGTGGGGTGAGAGTGAAGGGGGTGGGCTGGGGACTTGCATCTAAGTGGAGGTTTGTACCAGGCTGGGGATGGGGTAACCCAGATCTCATCTGGCCAGCCTTGAGAGCAAGTCCCGGCCTCCCTGTCACCTGCAGCCGACTTTGCCATTGAGTTCCCTTGGCCTGTGGCTGCGCAGGCTGCCGAGAGGACTGGTTTCACAGCTGTGGGAAGCCCTCCCGGGGTCTGGAG
This sequence comes from Sylvilagus floridanus, assembly GCA_949820135.1. Lineage (NCBI taxonomy): Eukaryota > Metazoa > Chordata > Mammalia > Lagomorpha > Leporidae > Sylvilagus > Sylvilagus floridanus. The sequence continues at coordinate 77,393,854 of OX463239.1, read as the reverse complement.
TCTGTTGGCCATGGCCTTGACCTTGTTCTCCTGGCAAAGGGTGGGAGCGTGGGTGGGCTTGGCTGTGTGTCTGAGTGACAGAGACGGGGCCCAGAGTTCTGCCACTGTCCTTCAGGAAGGACTTGATTGAGGACGGAGCGTTGGGAAAACGTGATCTTCCAGCTAGTAGCAGTATTAATGTAGCACTTGTCCGCTATGCAGGTTAGACGTTTTTGCCTCAGGTGCCAAGATAATGGGCACAGGGGTCCCACCAGGCATCCAAGGGCGCAGACAGCCTGGACTAGGAATGCAGAGGGAAGCCCGGCTGAGGCTGTGAGGCGCCTGGGGGGCCAGCAGCACCTTGTATTTGTCGAGGGGGCTGTGCTGTCGGCCCATACTGGGTGCACCGTGGGCTGCAGAGCTGTGGTTGTAGGAAGACTTGTAAAAACATCGTGAACTCCATCATACCAGGTCTCTGATGTCTCTCGACCATTTTTCCCCCGGTTTCTGACCTTCTAAGAACAAAAGGAGAAGGGAAGAGATGGTCAGGCAGAGATAAGAGGAAGGAGGGCTGGGCAGTGAAACTGAATCCAGGCTGTGAGAGGGCACGGGGAAGGTAGGGAGCAGCTCTGGCCAGGCTCCTCTCTTGGGCCTGGGTTGCCAGGGTCTGCGCCTTATCTCATTTGCCTTTTAAATCCTTGATAAGTGTTGTTCACAGCTCCTTCACTGGGTTCTGTTTTGTTTTACAAATTCTAAGTGAAAAACTCTTAGAGAGCTGTGAGGGCACCCCCCTGCAGGGCTGGGACCACCAGCCTTTGGCCATGCAGGCTCTGCATCCCCAAGCCCTGCCCTCCCCGCTCACCTAGGCTCTGAGACTGCTGGCGCCTGCAGGGCCACGCTTGGGCAGAGTGGGACGAGCAAGGCAGTTCAGCGTGGACCAGTGGGTGAGGGTGAGGGTACAGCCTAAGAGCAAAAGCCCAGGGGAAAGGTGGAGGCCTGGAGGTGGCCACTCCGCCTCCCCACCCCTGGAATCTCGCACTTCACCCTGGAGAGGTGAGGGTGCTCTCCAGGAAGCCAGACTTAAGATGGAAAGAAGCAGCTCTGTTTGGAGTCCCTAGAAGCTGCCCTGCTGAGGTCTGGATCTCCCGCTGTTGGCTGAAGCTCACCTCCCTGCTTCCCCTACCAGCTTCCCCGGTTCTGGCTTGCAGTACCTCCTGCGGGATGGGAGGGGCGGAGTGTGCAGACTCCTGGCCTCATTGAGATTCCTCTCTCCTCTCCCCTGGCTCTTAGCCTCTTCTTCTCCAGAGACCTCTGGCTGACTCTTCTTCACCCCCATTGTGCTGACCGCCCTTCCTGCCCTCCCGTGATGCTCAGTGCCCAGTGGGCATGTCTCAGGCCGGCTGGGTGGTGAGGGGGTTTGGGATTCTGGCAGCCAGTCTGTACTGACACCTTTTTGGCAGTGGATTCCCAGTTTCTCCTTCAGAATCACCTGGTTCTTGCAGGGGCGTCTTGGGAAGCTGGGTGCAGCGCCCCGGGAGCTGGTGCTGGAATGTTCTGATGGCTGAGAGATAGGCTGTAGTCCTAGATCGGTACTTACTGGTGTGTGACTTTGGGCAGACTTGGTGACCTCGGTGAACTCCCACTTGTAATGAGGGTAATAATGCTAGCTGCTACCGCAGTACTGCCCGGGAGAACTTCGCACAGTGACGGGACCGTTGCCCGTCTGCTGTTGAGTATCGCGGCCTTCATAGCAATGTTTTTTATTCTAAATATTTATTCCATTTATTTGAAAAGCAGAGCGACAGAGACAGAGGGAGAGACAGAAAGAGAATGATATTTCTAAATGGCTCCGGGCCAGGCAGAATCCAAGAGCCACAAACTCCATCCAGGTCTCCCACGTGGGTGCAGGGGCCCAAGCAGTTGGCCCATCTTCAGCTGCATTAGCAGGGAGCTGGATGGGAAGTGGGGCAGCCAGGTCTTGAACCAGCACTCTGGCGTAGGATGCTGGCGTCGTGAGTGGCAATTTAACCCACTGCACCACAGCAGCAGCCACCACAGGTGGCTCGTGAGGGCTTGAAATGTGGCAGCTGTGACTGGGGAACTGAGTTTTTAAAGGTGACTTTAGCCACATGTGGCTGGTGGCAGAGTGCAGGTGTAGGCAGTGTTAGCAGGAAGATGTGGACTGCTTAGCCCAGTACGGTGCACACAGAAAGCCCTCTGCAAGGTATTTGCACAGTAGGACAGTCTCCAAGTTGCTAGGGTCTCAGATGACAAGATCTTTGGTATTACGACTGTTAAAACTTCTGGCCAGAGCCCTGTGTTGTGTAACAGGAGCACTGATATTTAAAGAGGTTGAGCGACCACCAGCGTGTGATCTCACCGTGGCTCAGCAGCAGAGGCAAACCTGCTGGAAACCTCAGGCGGCTTCGCCCCAGGCCCCCCACACGCCCTCCCCAGAGCCGCTGGACTGCAGGGCCTTGAATGCAGCACTGGGCATTGGCATGGAGAGCAGAGTTTGGGGCTGGCTAGTGCTGTGTGGTGGGACCATGCTGTGTGTGCATTGTAGCATGGGGCACCCAAAATTGAGGGGCGGGCAGAATCACGGACACCTTGATGTAGGGGGCGGAATGCTGGCTCTGCGCTGAGGACACTCAGGCAGCTCCTTGTCTTTTGTAAAACACAAGGTTCCAGGAGGTTGGTTTCAGAGGGGGTGGATAGTGTGCCACAGATTCTGTAATCCGATGGTGATTTTCATGGCCTGCGGGATACCACCACCTCCTGCCATCCTTGCTGGGGGTGGGGAGGACCGTGCGCCCCTCTGATTTTAAGGGAGGACCATGGTGATGGGTGGGCAGAACATAAGACAAGGATCATCCTCTGGGGATGAGAACCCGGTGGCTCTGTCTGTGCCCATGGTCTGGCTGCCCTCTGCCCTCGCTGCATTTTCCCATCATGCCACCCGGGTTCCCCAGAGAGTCCTTGTCCTTAAAAGGGGGCATTAAAAAGCCAGCATTTGGCCTGCAGCCCTGACCTGGTGGGTGCAACCTCTGCAAGGGTCAGGTGACTTTTACTGCCTGTTGAGGGGCAGGGGGAGATTTGCATAATGTTCTGGGGGGGGATTAGGTGGCTGGGGTTGCCATGGCAACCCCACAGGGATGAATTGAGAATTTTGCCTCCTGGCAGGAGTTGGCCGGTGGTGTCAGGGAGCGTGGGGGGGAGGAGGCGGGGTTATCTGAGGGGAGCTCCAGGCGAGGTAGGGAAGGGGGCGTGGGCCTGGTGATGAATGGGCTGGGTTGGGGGGAGGTGGGATCTGAAAGAGCCGGCCCTGATGTAGGGGTGGGAGGCAAGCGGGGTTTAATGCGTTTGGGAACCGAGAAATTAAAGTAAACAAATATTTAAAGATTCCTGGGTCTTGTTAACAGGAAACCTGGTAGCTGGAAGCGCAGAGTCTGAGAAATGGGAAGTCTCAGGGTCTTAGCGTGGGGGAGGGAGGCGGCTGTGGCGTGGGCCCGGCTCTCCCCTGGGCAGCCAGCGGCCTGGGGCGCTGCGCTGTGCTTGGACGCAGCCCCTAGTTCAGCTTTGAGAGCTCTGCCTCTCACGGAACAGAGACCGGCCCAAGTGGCCCGGATGTGCCCTGCAGGGAGAAAAGGAGGTGGAGTCCCTTTGGGGATGCCCTCAGAAGGTCGTTTCACAACCCCTGGGACCCTGGACTCGCTGGCCATTGGTTGGTTGGGAGGGCCGAGTGTCTGCCTCAACTCCTGGACCGGAACAGGGCCCTGGCCAGTGTCCTCTTCCCTCTCCCAGAAGACAGGTCCTGAGGTCACACTGAGGGCTGGGCCTTTCACGTCCCAAGTCCTCCTGGCATAAAGAAGTCAGCAGGCTTCCTTGGCAGGCATGAATATTTAAGGCCTTGTGTTATATATAATCTGATCAATATGTCAGTGCTAAAAGGGCCTTTAAAGGAGCTGGTCTCTGGGGGTGGGCTGTGATGTGAGCCTTCCCCGCCCCTCCAGGGCACAGGGCAGCCAAGGGGGTCACTTGTTCCCGAGGCCTGGGCCCTGCTTTCCCCTACGTCCTGTGGCCTGATGGGATGGGGCCCAGGAACCCCAGCCTGGCTGCCCATGGCAGGGGTCTTACCCCTCCCCACCCTTCCTCCATTGCTGGAACACCCACTTGCTGTCCCAGTGTGAGGAGAGACTGCCTGCCAAGGAATGTCACCTTGTAGTCAAATAATTGAGGAACTGTCACATTAGACTTGCCTAGGATGTGCGGCTGGGTCGTCTAAAACAGTCATCATTCCAGAACCGTGAAGTACCTGCTCATTGGGCGACTGTGGGGTCTGCAGCCCCCTACCCTGCCTTCCCTGCACTCCCGTGATTTTCATTCCAGATGAATCAGACTCACTGCATACATATCAGGATTAGAGTCACAGAACCAGGTAAAACGTGATGAGAATTGCAGAACCCCCGAGCTGAGACCTCACCCGAAGCACGCGTTTCGGAGAGACCACCAGGCCCGCCACGGAGCTGGGGAGGCAGCTGCCAGTTTCCCCTCCGTGTTTCAGATGGCATTCCCTTTACTTTGTGTCTCCTTCCCGACGCACGCACAGTGTGCAGACTCGCAGCACAGTGCTCGTAGCGAGACGTCTTCGTTGTAGGAGACGCATGCCGGAACCTGGAAGTGGGAGACAGCCCCTTGCCTGCCCAGCAGACACGGAATTACTTGCTGCTGAGGGAAGCATCTGGAGCCCGTGCCCGGCCATCTTGGGCTCAGCGGCTGGTCTTTCCCATGAATCGAGGCCTCTGGACAGTGGGTGCCTGTGGCTCAGAGATATGGCGGCGCTGCTGTCACCTGGAAGCCCTGTGGCCGTCATGTACAGTTTCGTCAACGGACAGATTTGAATGGCTCGTGCTAGGAAGAGAACTCCGGCCAGCCTAGCCCACCACCCCGTACATGCCGCTTCTCTGCTGGTCCTTGCAGTCTGCGCTCTGCCCTGGTCGGTGGAGCTGCCTGGAGGAAGTGACGTTTGGTGGGCCGATTCAGGAATGTGTAACATGCCGAAGCCCTGAGTGAGGGCTCCTGGATCTCATAAGTCATCCATCTCGCGCCTCCGCTGTGTAGACAGCAAAATTAGAGCCCAGAGGAGGGAGGCCATTTGCCCACAGCCACAGGGCTGGATGGAGGAGCAGCCAGCTCACTTCTGTGTGGCTTTGGATTGGAACTGCTCTCTGCAGTAGCGGATTTCTTCCTCTCCTGGTTTTTGCTTGACTATGGTGAAGATGAAGTGTGCGCGTCAGCTCCCGGGAGCAGACGCCTCGGCGGTTGGAAGCTGAGTCGTGGAGAGACCTTGTCTGGTGAAAGTGGCTATTGACCAAGTGTTGGGCACCATCAGCCGGGAAAGGCGGAACAGCCCAGGACTGGCTGGCTTGCTGAAGGCCCAGGAGCAGCCGCCGGGGCACTGGCACCAGGACGGGCCTCGTCTCCCCGACAGTGGCAGATGTGAGTGTGGGAGGCCGTGGCAGCAAAGCGCACTTGGAGAGCGAATGCTCAAGTACCCCCGGCTTACTGCAAGATGTTCAGAGGCCCTGCCTTGACGAGGAGCTGATGAGGCCGCTGGGAGCCGCTAAGGCACGTGGAACAGATTGTTCTCTGGAAACTGTGTTTGCCCCCCACTATCTCGCCCGCTGCCATTTATTTGCCTAACCACCTCAAAAGAGACACAGGGCAGATGTGCGCCCCCGCGCCCCACGGGTGGCCCCTCCGTCTGCGGCTGTTTTTCCAGCAGCAAAGCCACTGCCTTGAACCACACTTGGCGAGCGCGGTTCAGGGGCGCTGCCAGCACCCCCTCTCCTGCTGCCCCTGGGGTTTGCGGCTCGAGGCCTGGCAGTGAGGCGGGCGGGGGGGGTCTCGGGGACCCCACGATGTGCGGCTGCCCACGGAGTGTCCGGTGTGTGAGCAGGCCCTGCCCTGTGTCTGGCGACCCGTTGATGGTTGAAGTCACACGTCTTGTTTTGCTTTCCCTTTTTCGGAGGTTGTTTGCCTTGGGGCCTCTGCTGCCTTAACAGCTGTGCTAGTGGGAAACGCTGTCAATGATTAACCCAGACAAGTGGGTTTTTTCTTTCAAAAAACGTTTCTTTAAGCTCTCTGAAAATGTCGAAATTTGGCTTCTTGATAGGAAGTCGTTAGAGTGGGTCGCTAATTGCTGAGCCTCAGTTTCCCCATCTGTGAGATGGAGACTTCCGAAGTTCTTCTAGAACTCCCTCTACAGAGGCCATGAGCTTGCACGTGTGGGATGGCTGTGGTGGGCGGCACACGTGTTGTTGGCCATCCGCATCGCTGTTGCTTCGCGTAGTCCTGTTTGCCTGGGTGTCCCTTTCCGGGGTTTCCTCCTTCAGTCACCACGCTCAAAACCGTGAGCCTAAAGAAGCCATTGAGCGAGCAGTGTGTGTTCTGTGAACCATCAGAGTGGGCTGGGCTCAGCCCCTGCCGCTGCCTTTTGGAGAGACCAAGAGGGGGCTGATACTCAGCAGCAGACCTTGGCAGAACCACGGCTGGGAAGCTCTCCCCTCCCCTGCCCCCTAGGAAGTACCCCAAGACCCAAGGACACGGAAGTCTTGGTTTATTATTATTAAAGTTCTCCAAACATGAAGCCACCTCCCCTCTGCCTGCCCCTACCCTGCACAAGCCTGTGTCGGCTGCGCGGGGGTCCTTCCTGCCGTGAGGCACCTCGATTCCATCCTGTGTGGACCCCCAGGAACGATGGGCTGGATGCTGAGACCCCGGGCTCCTGGGAGGTTCTGTGTGTGCTCCTGTTCCGGAGCCCTCACTTTGTGGTGTTGGGAGTCAGGAGCTGGTGTAAGTAGGTAAGAGGCTGACACTGCCTGGGCGCTTGTGGCCTGGGTGTCAAGCCTTGAGCTGGGCGTGGCTGAGTGAAATCCTGGTGGGTCCCCTTTTCCTTACAGCCCGAGGGTGCTGGGCTCTGGGCCACATGGCGGGAAGATCTGTCTAGGGGAGCCCGCGGCCACGTACTTGCTTGAGGATGTAGGGAAGGAGATAGGCTACCTCTCACGCCCCTGACCCTTGACCTGTGCACCAAAGCAAGTAGGCGACAGCAGGGGTTCTTCTAGAACCCTCCCCCGCCAGGGGTGAGAGCGAGTGGTGGGGGTTAAGTAGCCAGAGTGGTCTGGAAGTTCTGAGCCTGCCTCTGGCTGGCTGGGGGCAGGGAGAGGGGGAAGCCTTGAGGCCCTCCGAGGTGGCTTGTGGGTGGTCTGATCTGGTCTTGCCCTCACCTGGGTGGTGGGGGAGGTCCTGCCTGCCTCCCAGTATGGGTCAGCGTCCTGTCCACACAGCCTCTCTCTCATGCTGTCCACACTGGGGCAGGCCAGCTCTGCAGCTGCAGGTCACTGCCACGTGAAGTCTCCCGAAAGAACTGCTGGGAGGCTGGCAGCTGTTGTGCTGTGTGGGCCAGATGTTGATGATGTGTCTGCTGCACACTGGTCCCTGTGCTCCTGGACGCCCGAGGTGTGAGGCGTTGGCCCGGTGAGCTTCCTGATCCGCAAGGTGGGCTTGTCTCTGCGTTCCCATGGCCGCATGACCTGTGACGGGCAAGTGAACCTGTGGCCCTATGTGGGTCCGGCCCAAGCTGCAGCCTGGATGGTGTCTGGAACTCCTGCCGAACTCAGAGCTCACTCCCCTTTCCCACCTTCGGTGGCCTTGGCGGAGGAGTGAGCAGACCTGACCGCTTACTGCACTGGTTTCCACAAGAACATCACAGTTACCTTCCCAGATCCTCACAGTTTCTTGGGTATCTGGTGAGCAGAGAGGCCAGACATGCTGCTTAAAATCCTACAAGGCACAGAACAGCTCCATGCAGCAAAGAATGGCTCATAGCATGGAGAGCGTGCAGGCTGGAGGCCAACCCCAGTGCCTTCTGGCCTGGGATGTAAGGGACGAGGACGTGTCCCACCCCGAGTGCCAGCAGTGGCTTCTGCTGGCAAGCAGTGTCTCTGGCATGGAGGACCCAAGCAGAGGTGGACATCAGCGATCCCTGGTCCCCACGGGATCCCCAGTCAACAGTGGACAGGCCCTCTGCTGAAGAGCCTCGATGATGTGGGCGGCAGCCCCAGGGCACGGGGCCGAGACTCGGTTCTTTTATGGATGACCTGTGTCCCCCAGCGAGGGGCATCCTGTGCAGTGGCCAAGGGCGGCGGGAGCAAAGGTGTAAGCCCCAGGCATTCTCTGAGGTCCTGGTCTGTTGGTAAGCCGGCCTTGTTATTTTATGAGCACAAAGAGTTCTCATCCAGAATCATTGGATGTGCAAATGATCACAGATTTTTAAAGGCTGTTGTCATGGTTTTGTCTGTGAGAGATTGCTGTGCCCATGAAAGCTTTGAAGCCAGCTCTGGGACCTGGGTCCTGGCGGCTCAGGATTCAGTGAGATAAGAAAAGAGTTGTCTGTCTGGGGCTCCAGGCCTTGCTGTCTGGTCTAAGTTAACCGTTTAGCACCAGTCTTGGTCTTTCCTGGGGTCATCTGCCTTTCTGTGATCCACCTGAACAAGGGGCAGGCCTACAGTTACCTTTCTGAGCAGCTTCTTGGGCAAGGCAGGGCTACACCCTAACAAGTGAATCCTAGGGGGTGGGGTGGGGTGGGAGGCAGGCTTTGTGGATTAAGCCATTGTTTGCTGACTTAACATGGATGCTTGTTCAATTCTGCCACTCCACCTTGATCCACTTCCCTGCGAGTGCCCCTGGGAAAGCAGCAGAGGATGGCCCTAGTGCTTGGGCCCCTGCACCCACATGGGAGACCTGGATGGAGTTCCAGGCTCCTGGCTTCTGACTGGCCCAGCCCCAGCCAATGTGGCCATTTGGGTAGTGAAGCAGTGGATGGAAGATTTCTCTCTGTCTGTCTCTGTCTCTGTCTCTCTCACTCTTTCTCAGTCTGCCCACTCTTTCTGCAACTCTGCCGTTCAGATAAATAAATGAATCTTTTAAGAATCATAAAAAAGTAATGGTGGCATTTCTGTGGGGAGGAGAATGGACCTGGGGTGGGGGGACAGCAGTGAAAAGCAGGAGGTGAGGGAGACCCACTCTGCTGTGTCCTGTGTGAGGCTGGCGGGGGGGGGGGGGTCTTTGCCTCGTGGAGCCCTGGGGCTTCCCTCGTGGCCCCTCCCTCAGTGGCAGGTGGGCACAGCAGCAAACTGGGTTTGATTCCTGTGGTGGCTTTTGCTGGGAGGATGGGGATGGGTTTGTTTGTTTTTAACAGGAAGATGCAAACTATTCTGAGTGGAGGCGGCCTGGGGGCGGGAGGGGGTGGGAGTGGGAAAGGAGGACCCTAGGGTGAGGGGCTGAGGTTCGGGGAGTGTGCTCTCTCTCCCTGTTTCTGTGGCCTGGTTTGTTTGCCTGAACTTCATGCAGTCTCTTTGGCTTTGCAGACGGAGATCGCCAAGAGACTGAACACGATTCTAGCACAGATCATGCCTTTCCTGTCACAAGAGGTGAGCGCTCTCACTGCATTCCTTCTCCCTTGCATCTCTGCCGCATGAGCCCCTGGCCCTAGGCGTCGTGTTGTCCCAGCTGACTTGGGGATTTCTTCACACAGCCTCCTCTGGCCTGTCCTGGGGCAGGGGGCCACAGCAGAGGGACCATTTACTTTTCCTAGTCAGGATGGTGTTGTGTCACCACCTGAGTCCAGAGAGGAGGGCCAGCGATGCACAGTGGGTGCCCCTCTCCCACCAAACCTGCTTTGTGCCCCGGTCCCCACCTCTGAGAGTGAGGCAGATGCCCAGTCGGTGCTGAGGGCCAGACACAGTGCAGGGGACCTGAGCCCGCAGGCCCGGAGTGCACCTGCCAGAAGCATGACCAGCTAGCTGCCCACGTACCTTCCAAGAGACACAGCCCCCCACCCCCGCCCCGTGGGTGCAACTGGACTCAGGGGTGATCGGAGAAACATCAAGGGCAGGTGGGGGACCCTCTGCACTGCCCCCCCCCCCCAGTGGCTGGCACACGTCTGCTCCCTGGGTCTCTGGGCCAGACTCATGGCCCGTAGATGATTGCATTGGAGTAAGACACGGAGCCGCCCTCAGAGCTGCAGCCCAGCAGCAGGCAGAGAGTGGTATGTGTGACTCGGAAGGGAGTGAGCACAGCACATTTTACGGAACAGATTCTATTTTTTTAAGAGCAGCTTTAGATTCACGACAGAATTGGGAGGGGGGCGGTACAGAGATTGCCCACCAGAGACCTTCACTACAGAGTGGGACGTGAGTCTGAATTGGCCCAGCTGCCGCTCAGTGTTCCATTGTCTTCTGGTTTAAGCCAGGGCAGCATGTCTGTCTGTCTGGATCCATACCTTGTTTTCTGTCTGTTTAGGCAGAGATAGCTATACATGGACGCACACACTCCTGACCCCGTCCTGTGTAAATTGCAGGCACCCTGGGTCCAGTGGCTGTGTCCCCAGAACTCGGGGACACCCTTCCCCGTGATGACAGTGCTGTTACCATGTTCAGGAAATTCGTGATCTTTCTCTGGCCATCTAAGAGCCAGCTCATACTTGAATTACATGGGGAAGTTTCTTTTGTGTAGGTGATTGGGGGGATCATTGACTAGTAGCCATCTCTGGCCAGTCCATGTGAATTCTAGAAGTAATACATGGCGCATTGAACATTGTGTCACTCGTTCCACCTGCTGGCTGGGCCCATTGGAGCCCCCTGCTGTCTTCTCTGGGGGAGGGGTCCTCCCCGTGCCTGGGAGGGTGGCTGGTGGCCGCTTCTAACCTGCCCTGTTCTTTCTAGCACCAGCAGCAGGTGGCGCAGGCGGTGGAGCGCGCCAAGCAGGTCACCATGACGGAGCTGAATGCCATCATCGGGGTACGTGGACTCCCCAGTCTGCCTCTCACCGTGTGTATAGCCCTTTTATTCCTCTCATTTACCATAACCAGAGAGTGAACCTGGCCTCAGCTGGCCTCAAAGAAGGGCGGCCCCGCGGCTCCCCTGGGGCATCCCCTGGGGTCTCTCTCCCCTTGGGCTCCTCCCCAAGTCCCCGAATTCAAGGGGTGCGAGACACACCCTGGCGCCACCTTGTCCTCCCCTGGCTTGGTAGGGTGGGGGCCTGGGATCTGCCCCTCCCTGGCGGAGGCCTGCCCTTCTTCGGCCACCTGGGACCAGGCCTGTCTCTGCTGTGCTGTGGAGCTGGGGCTTGGGCTGAGCTGCCTGGCTGAGTGTGCATCTGCCCTTGCAAACACAGTGGGGGCACCCAGACAGGTCTTCCCGGCCTTCTGGAAGTCCCCTCCCCAGTGCTTCTGCAGCCACTGACCTGACCGCTCCGTGCAAGGGGAAGCAGGGGGTCTCCCTGCCCGTGCCCCTGCCCTGGCTTTCAACCTCAGTGCATCTCTGAGGTCCAGACCGTGTCCTCCCCCGGCTACTGCCCTGGGGTGGCCTGGGGCTACTCCAGAGAAGCCCTAGAAGGAAATGGTTTCCCTGTGTGCCTCCAAGGTGAGGCTTTTGGTCTGTGAGGCGGAGGGGCAGGTTAACTACTGCTGCTCAGGCCACAGCGCCACCTCTGGGAGCTTCCAGGACGTGCCCACCGGGCTGCTTTTCCAGATCATTCTGAAGCATCAGGAGCAGCAGACCTGATCCTGCAGCCCTGGGGTTGCTGGCATCCTGCTGCTGCTTCATTATTCTTGCTCTTGTTCTTACGTCCGGGCGTCCGGGCGTTGTTTCCAGGTGGGACCCCAGGCCTGCCTTTTGTTTTCTTGTGCCCTGTGGAATGCGTGAGAGCTTGGCTTTCCAGACTGGGACGGAAGCACACAGGCCTGTGTTCTCATCCCGGTTCCATCCCAGATAAGACTCCTTTAGCAAGGACGCCTGTCTTTCTGGTCCAAGCCCCCTGTGCTGTTGGGGAAGGGATGGAGGCTGGAGCCTGGTGAGAATCCTGGCAACGCAGGGAGAGGAGTCAGCTCTCACCTGCCCTGGGGAAGTGTTCCATGTGGGAGGGCAGCGCTCTCAGAGTGTGGGGGGTGACACTTCAGATGAGGTCCCTCGGAGCCATCCAGCCCAGGGCCCTTCAACCCTGCAGTGCAGGGATCTGGGGGCAGGACGTCCACCAGTGACCCTGGCCTGCGCCCACTACCGCTGCCAACACCTCTGTCCCTGTGCTTGAGGTGCCCAGAGCTGTCCCTGAACATTGCCACATGCCCGTGGGGGCAGAAGGCGCCTGGTGGAGAGTCACCGATGGAGCCCCGTGCCCACAAAGGGACCTGGGACCCCCGCCCAGGGCTGTTCCCTGCTGTCCCAGTGTGTGGCCTGCATCCCCTGTCCCGTGTCCAGCGCTCAGCTGGGCGACTGTGCTGATGGCAGGGCTGGGACTGCACCAGGAGCTCCCCCCCAGCACCTCCGCCGCTTCCTCTTCCTGTTCCTCTCCCAAGGCGCCCCCTTAAGGCGTGCAGGCCGAGCGCCTCACCCCTGCAGTGGCCACAGTGGGGTCCCTGCTTCCTCCTCTCCCTCTTTCTTTGGAACAGGAAATCCTCTTAGGAAAATAATGAGAGGTTTTTTTTTTTTTTTAAGTTTTAAGAAAAGAGTGAAACTGGGGAGAAGCACTGCCTGGATTAGCCCCACTTCTTTAAGTAGTATTTAGGAAGCTGCACGTCAGGTCAAGGCAGCTCGAGGCAGTTATTGGAATTCAATTAAAGCCAACGAGTGGGGCCTGTGACCCCCATTTTCGAGGTAATTGCTTCTTGGGCTCTGAGTGAATGCAGCCGGCGCCCTGTCATTAAGCAGGCAGCCGTCTCATCGCCGCGCCTGACAGAGCTGGGCCAGGCAGGAATTACGGACAGCTGAGGCCTGCGCGCCAGGAGCCGTGCGTGACCGTGCTCTGCGGAGGAGGCTGAGCTTTATCTCCCGGGCGAGCCCGCAGCGGAGCCGCCTCTGGGAGGGAGGGGAGCAGGGGCCAGCCGGGGGCTCTTGGCTATAACGAGGGGCTGTCACCGCCGTGGCCCTGCAGGATCTGCTGCTGGCATTGGGCCTGGGATCTAGTCAATTCCTTTCCCTGGGCCTCGATCTCCCCGTTTGTGCAGTTGGGGAAGGATGAGGAGGTTCCGTGTAGCTCCTCTGCCCTGGCAGTTCCTCCACCTCTCAGGGTATGGAGTATTCGGAGGTGTGACTGCTCGGCTCAGAGAGAAGGGATGGGCACAGCTGTTACATTGCCCTGGCAGTACCTGCCCTGCTCTGATCCTGCTCCTGTGCACTCAGAGGCAGCGGGTGATGGCTCAGGTACTTGGGTCCCTGCCACCCACCTGGGGGGCTGGGTCGGGTGCCTGGCCCAGCCCTGGCTTTGGAGGGCATTTGAGGAGTGAACCAGGAGATGGAACTCTTGCTCTGTGTTTCTGACTCTCTGCCTTACAAATAAAGTGAAAGTAAATAAAATCAAGCAGAGACATCAGGTGCATCTGGTGTGGCCACTGTGACAAAGGCCAGGATCTGAGTTAGAGTGGTGAGCCTGGAGAGGGTTGGAAGGACAGAAGGAGGGAGCCAGGCGTGCTGGCCAAGCCCACCCACTCCCCTCTGTGGGGAAGACAGACCCCAGATGGCCTCTGTGCTACTCGGGGCCCTGTGGGTCTTGGTTACTGTTGTCCTGTTCCTATTCCACGCCTTTCCTTCTTGGATCTACGTCACTGGGGGAGCCTCAGGAGGAGGACACGATTCCTGGACCCCCAACCCTTGGCAAATCGCAGAAGGCAGCAGCTGCCCTTCCCACGCAGGTCACAGACCTCCAAGCTGACCGGCCATTTTCAGATCTGTCTCTTGACGTTGCTGTGTGACAGCCCGAGGTCTTTGGACAGGGAGGGAGGTGGAGGGACCTTCACCTGCTTTGCCCACCGGCCACTTGGTCTGCATTCTCTTGGGAATGATTGGTGGAGGTGAGGTTGGAAAACACTCACTTGACCTTGTGCTAAGTGGGAGGCAGAGGGAGGCTGGAGCCCGGCCCAGAAGGCGCATGGCATGCTGCAGCCACACCTGAGGGTCTTGCATTCCCTCCACTGTGACGAGGAGCTGAGTTCTACAGGAGGGCTTGGGATGACGCGGAGAGCACCTTAGACTCTGTCGGTTTCTTCCAAGCTGGGCAGGTGACGCTGGCTTTTCAGGCCTGGTGCAGTGCAGTCCCTTGGGCTCCCTGAGAGTGTTGCCCATCTCTGAAGTGGGGGTCACGAGGGCTGTGGTGAGCCCCGTGAACGAGAAGGCACACCTGCAGGCCCTGGGCCGCTCTTCTTTCCCCGGAGGGCAGGAGGTCCTGGTGTTGTGCAGCGGGACCCTGTCTGCCTCTGCATCTTCCGGTCTGTTCGGCTCTGGAAATGGTTAGACAGCTTCACTGAGTTCCGCCCAAAACCTGACCCTGGCAAGACAGACATTAAGTCAGGCAGCAGCATCGTCCAGCCCGACACCCAGGACCCAGGCCACGCGTGGGACGTGTTTGACGTGCTTGTGTTCTGGTGTGGAAGGTTAAAGGCCCCTGGGTGGGTGTGGGTCCAGGAGGAAGAGGGAATCACCCCTTCTTTTCATATCGTGGACGAGGTTCCGGTGCTGCCGTGAATGGCAGGTCCTAGGACCTGTTGCAGGGGTAGAAAGAGCCTGAGGGCAGCTGTGACAGGCACCTGCTGAAGGGCCGGCCATTGCCAGCTGCCCCGGCCACATGAGAGAGAACTTGGCCCCGCCCTCTATGGCAGTCACGACAGGTGTGGGCTCCACTGGGCCTGCCCTGGTGGTGCCCCGGGGAGACCGTGGGCAGTTTCTGGCTATGCAGAGCGGTACCCTCCCCCTTTAAGATGAGCAGGCCTTGGGCTTTGACTGTGGCCAAGCAGGTGCTCTCTTCGGACATGCTCAGGCAAGAGACCCCACTCAGCTTTGGGGTGAGTGCCCCGCAGCCACTCTGCCTTTGACCTTGGGCTTCTGACGCTGGTCGGCCAGCTCCTGTTCTGGGGAAGCAGGGCACCCCGCTAAAGCCACTAGTGAAGCTCCGTGCCCAGCTCACTACTGGCTGCATCCTGCTGGGCCTTCCAGAGGGGGCACGAGTCTGGGGGCCACTTGATGTCCCCTTTTGCTTCCCGGCTTCTCCCCTTGTTCCGTCTCCAGCACATGCCCATGCTTGCCCAGAAAACGCACGGTGCACGACATCACTGCTGGCTGTCTTCCTGGGGCTCCCGAGTGTGGTGCGAGACGAGGAGACCTGGCAGCTGCTGCTGGTTTTGGCCGAGCACCTGCTTGGCTTGGCCCATGGTCACACATGTGTGTCCCTTCTGCAGTCCCCAGGGTCTGAGCTCCACCTTGGCCTTCATTTCACAGATCGGGGGTGCTGAGACCCTGAGAGGACGGCTGGCTCATCCATGGGCTCATGGCTCCTAGGAATGCACAGCCAGGCCTGGCTTCTAAGGCTGAGCCATTAGGACTCCTGGAAGGGAGAAATGCGTTCTGGACAGGGTGGCGGGGAGGACGCCCTGGGGGAGGTGGCACTTGAACTGGGCAGAGTTCAGCCAGGGAGGCCTGGTCAGCCAAGAGTCAGGATATGGGGAGCTATTGGCTCAAGTCCTTCCCCATGTACAAATTTACAATAAGCAGGGTTTTTGTCTTGTTTTTTAAAAAGACTTACTTATTTGAAAGGTGGAGTTTGAGAGACAGTAATACCATCCCATCCTCTCATTCACTCCCCAAATGACCACAATGGCCAGAGCTGGGCCAGGCCGAAGCCAGGAACCTGGAACTGCATCCGGGTCTCCCATATCCATATGGGTTGCAGGGACCCGAGCACTTGGGCCATCTTATGTTGCTTTCCCAGGTGCATTAGCAGGGTGCTGGATTAGAAGTGGAGCAGCTGGGACTCGAACTGGTGCGCACATGGGAAGTGGACCCCTGCTATAGCACTATAGCATCTTCCCTGGGAGCCTGATTGTTCACAGAAGGGGTTAGCCAAGTACACAGGTGGCAGAGCCACCTTTTTTTTTTTTAGGATTTATTAATTTATTTGAAAGGTGGAGTTACAGAGAGGCAGAGAGAGAGAGAAAGTCTTCCATCCACTGGTTTGCTCCCAAATGGCCACAATGGCTGGAGCTGGGCCAATCCAGAGCCAGGAGCCAAGAGCTTCTTCTGGGTCTCCCATCCCGGTATAGGGGCTGAAGCACTTGGGCCATCTTATACTGCTTTCCCAGGCCATAGCAGAGAGCTGGATCGGAAGTGGAGCAGCCGGGACTCGAACTGGCACCCATATGGGATGCGGGCACTGCAGGCAGAGGCTTTACCCGCTACACCCCTGGCAGAGCCACTTTGACACCAGCCTTCCCCTCCTTCCTGCCTTTACCGAGGGTCTTACTGGCTCCGCATCGTGAAAAGCGGGTTTGCTGTCTCCATCCTTGCTCTGTTTCACCAACAACTCATCTGAACCAAACAGTGCCTGCTGGAGACTCGTTTCAAAACTGAGTTTCGGTAATTCTCCACATCCAGCCACATTAGAGAATACTATACAGCCACTAAAAGGGCAGGTGGCTTTCTTCAGAACACTCCTATTAAAATCACACTGTTAACCAGAACCCTTCTGTTTATTAGACATTTAACATTGTACATTTCCATAGAGGAAAATCTAGAGCAATCAGCAGGGGAATCTTAGGGGTGGGATTGAGGGTCATTTTTCCTTGAGTTGTAATCTATGCTTGCTCTCAGTATTGTCCTACAATGAGAGTGTATTATTTTTGTAATAAGGATTCTGTTTTCTTTCCAAAGAAAAGATGGGGGACCCCCTCTGGGAGAAACGCGAGTTCTTGGCCAAGAGGCCTGGGTTTCGCCCTGCGCGCTCCTGTGAAGCTTTGCTGTGGTGTCTGGGGTAGAGCTGGGGTCCGCCCACCCTGGGACCAGTGCCCACCAGCAGCTTCCACACATGGCCTGGCAGCAGGCATCCCAGGGGCCCAGGGGATCCTGAGCAGCCCTGCACCCACAGCTGAAACACGGAGTGTCATGGCCATTAACTTTGGGATGGCGCCAGCTTGGCTTTTGTGGCTTGCTCGGGGGAAGTGGAGGGGGGGAACTAAGACTTTACCTCAAAAATGAACTGCCTCCTAGAGCCTGCCTTTTAGCCAGAACTGCCTGCCTCCCCTCTCATCTGTTAGAGTGCAGAGAGTGTTTTGCATTGGTACACAGACTCCCTCCGTCAGCAGTGAGCTGTGTCTGCTGGTCGGGTCTTTGCTCTCTGTCCACTCCTCTTGCCTCCTGCCTTGGGGATCTTTGAGTGCAAATCCCACTTCCTGGTGGTGGAGTTGGGCCAGTTACTGGCCATCCACTCCAGCCCCTTAAGCATCAGTTTGCCCCTCTGTGAAATGGGCACTACTGCTCCTTTGCCAGGTGGTTAGAAGAATCAGAGATCATTGTTGGAAAGTGCCAGGTGTTCTGCGAGGATTGGTTCCCTTTTGCACTAACAGAGACGAAAGCTGTGGGCATAGACCAACATGCCCACAGCCCCAGCCAATCCAAAGAGAGATTTCCATCCCTAAGCCTGCTTGCACGACGCCCCCATTCTTGGTGCAATCCCAGGAAGATGAGGGACATCCATTATGGCTGCTCAGGAGTGCTCAGGCCCCCGCTTGTCCCCTGGGTGTAGGAAGGGCAGGAGAGAGAGGCCTGAGGCCAGTGCCAAGTGGGCACGTCTGGGGTCTTTGGGGCCAGAGTCCTTGCCTAGGGGCTGGGGTGAAGCTGTGATTGCCTTTGATGATGCCAAGTCCACACATGTGAAGAGTTTAGAGTGGGAGCTCACTGTGCCCAGTGGAAGCACGCACTGTCCCGGGGCTCCAGGAGTGGTAGCCGCCTACCCCACCTGACAACTCTGGTACACCACAGGGAGTTGAAGTGGGCTGCCCAGGGCCACCCATAACTGGGGTTTGAATCCTGCTCTGTGATTCCAAAGCCTCAGCTCTGATAACCAGCGACCCTTGCTCCTGTCCCAGTGGCCCCAAGCTCACCCTGCTGCCTGCCCTGGCCCCGCCTGCCCTATTATGCTTGAATCCATCAGAATTAAGGGACTCCTGCCCTGGCTTGGGATGGGAGATGCTGGCTGCTGATGGCAGAGGCATGTGTGCATGAGCTGTGAGCTTAAAAATGGGTCCTCCTCCGCGGAGAGGGACCCTGATGACTTTTTTTTCTATGCATGCATTATTTATGCTATTGAAATACTGATCCTGAACCGTGGGGGTGGGGGTGCTTGAAGACGTCAGTCTTGTATGTGAATTGCAGTCTGTTAGCATGTGGGTTGATCTGGGGGCAGAGGTCTTGGGGGTGCTTTCCCCTGCCACCGAGACGCTCCCTCCCCGGCCGCCCTGCCCCCTCCCACTCACCTTCGCTCACCACCAACTTCATTACAGCAGCAGCAGCTCCAGGCGCAGCACCTGTCCCACGCCACACACGGGCCCCCCGTGCAGCTGCCGCCCCACCCGTCAGGCCTGCAGCCTCCAGGGATCCCCCCGGGGACAGGGAGCAGCTCTGGGCTGCTGGCGCTCGGTGCACTGGGCAGCCAGGCCCACCTGGCCGTGAAGGATGAGAAGAACCACCATGAACTTGACCACCGAGGTGCGACCCGAGCTGGGGCTGGGGGCAGAGGGTGGGGGAGGGCCAGGCACCTGGCAGCCCCAAGGTGAATGGACCCAGCAGATGCGGACGCCCTGGGCCCAGGAACTGGCTCCTGCTGTGGAGCCCCTGGCACTCAAAAACCAATAGCCCATGCACACGCACCGTCCCCCAGACCCCAATGTGCACCTGGTGCTCTCTGTCCTGAAGGACGCCTGACCCTTCATCCTGCTAGGTGGGCTGCCAGGCACGGAGCAGGGGTTCTGACAGGTCCTGGGAACTGGGGGCTAAGGTGGTATTTCCCTGGTGGGATTGTCCTGGCACTGAAAGACGAGCTCCCAGAAGTCTGGAGAATGGGGAGCTGGTGCTGAGCCAGGCACACAGTCCAGATTCCAGCTTCCAGGGGCTTTGAACAAGGTTGATTGAAAAAAGGGCCACTCCCAAGTCCCTTTTATTCTTTGTTTACCAGTCATGTTCTCAATTCCTGCGCCCTGCAGTTAGTTTCTGTAGCAGGATCCTGCCAGAGCCTGTGGCTTTAGCAGCCAGTCTGCTGAGGAGCCCACCAGGGCTCCCAGCATGCCAGGGGGAGCTGGGCAGCGGAGGCCGAGGGCTGGGCCGCCTGCCTGTTGTGAAGCCAGTGGGGTGGTTTCTGCCCCAGCCACCCGACTGACCTTTTTCCTTTTCTGTGTGTTTGTTGTGGGGATCCTGACCTCCCTCCGCCTTGGCCTTCTTTTCCCCCGAAGAAAGGGAATCCAGCACGGTGAGTGTCCAAGTTCTGGGACCCACGGTGGGGAGGGGTGGGGAGGAAGAGGGCTGGGGATAAGGGTGGTGCCTGGAGGCCATCCATCCTGGGGTTCAGGCCCAGGCTTTTGCTGTTAGTCTTGCCCAGAGTGAGAGACTTGGCTTCAGTGCTAATGTCTTGGTGATGATGTCTTAATGCAGACACGATGAGGCGGGGTGGGGAGGTGGTTACTGTTGCGAAGCTGGGATTGTCGTCACCTGCTAGGAGTGACCTTGAGCTCTGGAAGCCCTTAGCGCTCGGCGTGAGTGAGCTCTAACTCCCCGGTGAGCAAAGTGATTCACCAGGGAAGTCCATGAGCACCCTGGCTGTTCCACTGGGCTCCGTGCAGCCAGCGACTGAACCCGGGATGCAGGACCCAGGTGTCCCACATCCTGGGCCCGGGTTCTCGCCCACCCTCCAGGGCGGAAGCCTCTGGATTGCTCTCCAGCACCCGAGGTCCGCCCTGTGGCCCTGTGCTGGGCTCTCGCTCCGGCTGAGTAGATGCTAGCAGGCGAGCGCTGAGGCCGGGCCGCCTGCGTGTCTGCCAGCTCTGAGGTTCGCTCTAAATCTCCCTGATCGCACAGAGGCTCCGAGGTTCTGTTTCAAGTGAATAAGCGCAGCGGAGTCTGGATACAAAAAAAAACCCTCCCGCGATTAGCAAAGCTATTTTATTCCTCGCCGCCGCCTTGTATCTGGGGCCATCTAATCTGTCAGGAGGCTTTGGTTAGTGCCTCGTGTTAAGCAGTTAACTAAGCTTCCCAAGCGGCTCCCTCCGGCCCGCACCCCCGGCCAGCCCCAGACCTCCCTCTGGCCATGCTGCTGCCTCACTTCCGAGGTGCATGGAGCTCACGTCTGATCTCAGGAACGGGGAGGATTTACGAAAGGAGCCACGGAAGCCGAAAACCCATGTTGCCTGCCTTAGTGTTGATGTTCAGCGGCATTTCGAGAGGCAGTTTGTGTGGGTGGGAGCAGGGCTAGGTTAGGTGCTGTAAAGCTTAGGTCTGGTCATAGCTTTTCAAGGGATGTTGGATCACCCTCTTTGCTTGTCTGAGCCTCTCAGCGCCATGCTGATCACTCCCTCCCAGCCAAGACCTGTCTGCTTCTCTTTGTATAACGATACCTGTCTTGGCAAGTTAGAAAACAAAAGATGCATGATGACAGGTCATCCAGTGGTTCACTCCCCAAATGCCCTAGCTCTGGTGGGAAAGGCTCCTTCTAATGGGTGCAGATGAGCTGTCTAACGGGACTCTGCTGCCAGCTCAGCTCCCGTCTTTGTTCTCCTCTTCATTCCTATTTACTTTTGATTCTGTGCCCCCATCTGTGAAAACTTCCTGCTAAAAGAAACCCACAGGGGATTCCCAAGAGCTGAGCCCCTCCCTCTGCAACACGCGCTCACAGCCCCTGCCCGCAGCCCCGGAGCCAGCCTGGGCCACTGCAGGTTCAACTGAGCGTGCAGCTGCAGCCCCGTGCAGGTGGGCGGCAAGGCCTGGGTTGCAGGCGCAGGGCTGTGTGCCTGTGGAGCCGGAGCCGGAGCCGGCAGGGGCTGCAGCCCCGAGCAGTCAGCCTTGGGAAGCCAGGTTGTCAACAGATGAGGCCGGTGGCAGGGAGGACAGAGCTGTGTCGGGGCGGGAGGGGCGGGCGGATGGGCTGGAAGCCGTCCCAGAGGGGTTAGTCTGGAGTCCAATTAGAGGTAGCTTCATTCATATTTCCTCGCCTAGCCGAAGCAATAAAAAATACTTAGTTTTTTGGCCGCCTGCCAGCCAGAGGCGGGCTGGATCGAAGCCGCTAAATGCCTGACATGACTCTCCGGTAGCGCGAGGGTTTTCAGCCCGACTGCCTGAGAAGAAAGAGCTCGCTGTTCTCCCGGGCTGCGCACCGGGCCGTGGGGAGAGATGCGAGCAGCCGCCGCCCGCCCGCCCGCCCGCAAGGGGCGGCCAGCCCCAGGCGCTGGGAGCGCTTCTGCTTAGCGCGGGGTGGCCGCTGCCGTCGGGTGACATGAAATGAAAGCACGGTGATTTTTTTTTTTCCTTGCCGGTGCTCACAGCAGCTAATTGAATTGCGGCTGTGCGCGGGCGGCTGCGGGCAGGCTGGAGCTGCAGTTCCATTAGAGCCTCCATTTTTCCTTCAAGGCTTGATAACTCTGCCATTTTAATTTGCTCCAGGCAGAGACTTGGCAGGCTAGGGCTGCCCAGAAACCGGTTTAGGGGAGGAAATGAAGTTCTGCTCTCTCTGGCTCCCACCCTTCTCCCCCCTCCCCCCGACCCGAGGCTGCCCACTGCCTGCCCTGCCCCCCCCCCCACCCCGCCGCTGTCTCGCCCTGTGACTTGCCCCCAGCCGGCCTTGCAGGAAGCTAGGGAGCAGAGCCCTGCACGGCGTGGCTTTCCATGCCCTTCTCGTTAGAGCAGATGCCACCCCTGTCCCTGTGTGACCTCGTCGCGCTGGGCTGCCTGGGGACAGTGACTGGTCTCGCTCTCTGTAGCAGGACTGTAAGATCCTGGAGGGCACGGACTGGGTCTTGTTCATCCCACCACCCCAGGCACCCAGCTGGCCTACCCCCTGGGCGGGTGCTTAGAAAGCTGGATGAGTGAGCGGGTGCAGGTGTAGCTTGGCCTCTTAGAAAAGAGAAAGCCCCACGGCCGCCCAGGGGACACCAGTCTTGGTGAGAGGCTGTCCTACCGAGGGCGGCTCCCCTGTCCCTGTCCCCAGCCGCAGCAAGGTCGCTCCTCCCCAGGCCTGGCGGCCGGTGCATCTCCTGCCTTAGCTGTCGGGCCATTTTCCCTCTTCGCAGGCCTGCAGCCCCACAGGGCCCTCCCGCTCCCTTGCTTTACAGTGAAGAACAAGCTCATGTGATGCCATTGGCCTGAGCGACATGGACATCCATGATGTCCGCTTCTGTTCTCCACAACCCCTCCAGGGCCCCTGCTTTGCGACGACTACAGAGGGGAAGGTGCTGTCTGCTCCTAGGCCCCTGCCCGCCCTGCAGCGAGCGGCAGAGCCTTCGTGGCCTTGGGCTTCATGTTCCATTATGCTCCTGGCCACCGGGCTGTGTGGATGGAGCAGAGCCCTGGGCTCAGATGCATCTTTTTTATGTTTTTTTAAGACTTATTTTATTTATTTGCAAGTCAGAATTGCAGAGAGAGGTAGAGACAGGGAGAGAGAGGTCTTCTAATGCTGGTTTACTCCCCAGATGGCTGCAACAGCCGGAGCTTTGCCGATCTGAAGCCAGGGGCCAAGAGCTTCTTCTGGGTCTCCCATGTGGGTGCAGGGGCCCAAGGACTTGGGCCATCTTCTACTGCTTTCCCAGCTCACAACAGAGAGCTAGATCAGAAGTGGAGCAGTGGGGACTAGAACCGGCGCCCATATGGGATGCCAGTGCTTCAAGCCAGGGCTTTAACCCTCTGTGCCACAGCGCCAGCCTCTCAGATGCATCTTACGAGTGTCGGTGCAAAGCCCACCAACCCCTCCTTTGCTTGAGGAAGTGTGGCTGGCGTGAGATGGGACAGGTGGTGATCCAGACACAGGCGGCCCTCGACGCCATCACGGGCCAGCAGGTGCAGGGCTAACTACGAAGTTAGTTACCTGCCAGCAGTACTGTTGCCGCAAAGGAGAGTTGGGGGTGCTCACAGGGCAGCTTCTGGAGGACCCAAGCCAGGCAGTCTGATGAGAACTCCCCACGAGGTTTCTGACCCCAGTCCTCTCTTTGCTTTCAGAATAACTCGGTGTCGCCTTCGGAAAGCCTGCGAGCCAGCGAGAAGCACCGGGGCTCCGCCGACTACAGCCTGGAGGCCAAGAAGCGCAAGGCGGAGGAGAAGGACAGCCTGAGCCGATACGTACGTCCGTGGGAGGCGCGCGCGGGCCTCAGCCCTCCCGGGGCCGGGCCGTGAGTCACGCAGGCACACGTGGGGAGAGGCGGCCCCCCTGAGGTGGGCAGGGCTTAGAGAGAGGACCCTGAGAGCCACTGTGATCAGGGGAGCTCCGTGAGGCCCTGAGCAAGCCCACCCCATCACCGTGGTGCCCTTGCGACCCTAATCTGCCCCACTTGGCACCCTCAGCCGTGGCCTGGAGGCCGGCACTGGAGGCCGTGGCGGTCACGTGGCCATCATGCCTGCCTGTGTGGGCCAGGCTGGGGGCATCGTGGGACTTGATCAGTCAGCCCCTGGCTGCTCTGGGCCTCTGGCAGGGACGTTGGGTCTGGCCGGGTTCAGTGCCTGGCTGCTGGAAGGGGTAGGGGCAGGTGGGGACAGCCCCATTGGAAAGGCCCACCTCTCACTGACCAGCGGCTTGCTTGTCCTTTGCAGGACAGCGATGGGGACAAGAGTGACGATCTGGTGGTGGATGTTTCCAATGAGGTAAGGGCGGCCCCGGGTTACAGGGAGGGAGCAGCCTCCGCGGGCGTGAGGACTGTTCTACCTGTTGCTGGCAGCCCGCGCAGGGCGAGGGGGCCTCGGGTCTTGGGGCATCGGGCGAGTCAGGAGGAGCCGGGCTGGGTTTTGCTGCATGGGCACCCAGGACTTGCGGCGTGGAGTCTCTGGAGAGAAGCTCTCAGAGAGGGACCAGCTTCTAATCCCCATGGGCTTCAGGTCAGCGCTGCCTGTCCCCATCTGGAGGTGAGGGTGGCGAGCCCCCAGAGGTGAGCCTCAGCCACGTGGGAGGAGCAGGAGACCGATTAGAGTCCTTGACTTGTGTCTGATCTTGGGCAGATCACCGCTCCCTGACTCCAGACTGCAGATCACACAGGGGTGACAGGTGGCTGCCCAGCCTTTGAGCCAGACTCTTGGGCCCCTCCCCCACCCACCCACCCACTGGGAGCAGGGGAGGCCGTAGCCTGGGGCTCACTCTCAGGGCACCCCTCTGTGTTTAGGACCCAGCAACACCCAGGGTGAGCCCTGCACACTCCCCCCCTGAAAATGGACTGGACAAGGCCCGGGGCCTGAAGAAAGACGCCCCCACCAGCCCTGCCTCCGTGGGCTCCTCCAGCAGCACGCCTTCCTCCAAGACCAAAGACCTCGGTCACGTACGTGGGGTCTGCCCTTGGCACCCTCTGCAGAGGCCAAGGTGGGAGGAGCGGGGGCGGGGGGTGCAGAGGCCTCACCGGTGGGAGGGCAGAGCGACTGTGGGTGTGGGGCCCCTGCGCTGACATTCCTGAGCCCCGGCTGCTGCAGGTTGCCCCCACACCCTTGCTGAATAAGGCTGGGCCAGGATCGAGCTGCTGAGCCGAGGGTGGCACCTGGCTGGCACTGGGATGTTGGGGGCACAGGTCCTCACGGCCCTTCTTACTGTGTGTCTCTTTCCTATTTAGAATGACAAATCGTCCACCCCGGGGCTCAAGTCCAACACACCGACTCCCAGGAACGATGCCCCGACTCCAGGCACCAGCACCACCCCCGGGCTCCGCTCCATGCCGGCCAAACCTTCAGGCATGGACCCAATAGGTGTGACAAGCAGCCAGCCTGGGGCGGGCTCTGTGGGGGCGGGCGGGCACCATGGCTGGGTTAATCGGAGGAGGAGGGGTTTACTCCTGGCCCAGGGCTGGAGCTGCCCAGAGGCTCAGACAGGTCAGGACCCCCAAGGCCTGCTTCTGCCATGGCTCTATGAGGCTGTGCCAAAAGAGGTGGACATCAGCTCTGGCTCAAGCCTCCCCTGTCTGGAAGCCAGGGTCCCCTCTGGGTGGGTTCAATCCGAGAGGGCTTCCTGGAGCAGGCAGGCAGGGTTGCCTCGGGGCAGGGAGGAGCAGCCCCCTCCCACTGACTGCCACCCCCCTCGCAGCCTCCGCCCTGCGCACGCCCATCTCCATCACCAGCTCCTACGCAGCACCGTTTGCCATGATGAGCCATCACGAGATGAACGGCTCGCTCACCAGCCCCGGCGCCTACGCCAGCCTCCACAACATCCCGCCCCAGATGAGTGCCGCCGCCGCCGCCGCTGCCGCCGCCTATGGCCGATCGCCCATGGTGAGCTTTGGCACTGTACGTAGACCTTTTGGTCCTTTTTGGGGGGACTGGGGAGGGTGGGGTGTGGAGGTGCGCGGTTGCCACGGTGCTCCCTGCGTGCAGAGGGGGCCCGGGGCCTTGGGACGGTGGGGAGGGGGTTTGGCAGAAATCGTGGGGACTTGGCCGTGGGGCCTCACCCATAGCAGCCTCTCAGGGAATCAGGGTGGATGGGGACGGCAATGCCAAGGGTCCGGGAGCCAGGGCCTGTTGCCAGTTACGGCTGATGAACAGTTAGGGTTTGGGCCGGCTGAGGTAGGGCTCTTTGCAGGAGGCACCTTCTCTGTCCATGTCCTGTCCATGCACAGGCCCATTAGGCCGGCAGGGCAGGGAGGAGCTTGGGGAGCTTAGTGGGAACAGCCCCCTGCTTTCCCCCGGCTGCGTGTGCCCTCCCGGCTCGCTGTCTCATTCTGAAGAGGCAGAGCCACCCTAGGACCTAGCTGTGTGGGTAAAGGGGAGGCCACGGAGGGGGCACCTCTGACACAGCGCTGCCTTATCTTCCAGGTTGGCTTTGACCCTCACCCCCCGATGCGGGCCACGGGCCTGCCCTCAAGCCTGGCCTCCATCCCTGGTGGAAAACCGTAAGCTTGGGCTGTGTGAGGGCTTGTGCTTCCTAGGGCTTGGCAGGGCAGAGCACAGAGCCACCACCGCCCCGCCCCTGGGGGAGGTGCCAGTCTCTGCAGAGGCGTTTGGCCGAGGTGCCACCCTGGGAGCTCCCCTTCTAAGAGGGGACCGAGGTGATCACTTTAGGTCCGCCTGTTAGAAAACACCCCGGGCACTGTTGGTCATCCTCACACTGCCCTGACCTTTCACCCCCATGGGGTGCTGGGGGGCGAGAAGGTGAGGCACGCCCACGATGCCAGGGCCCTTTCCTGACTGTTCACGCGGCTCTGCTGCCCACAGGGCGTTGACCTCAGAGGGCACCGCACTGGCCTTTGCCATTCTGTTTCCCGTAACTGACCGCCCGAGGCCTGGTGCTTTCTAAAGCACAGAGGTGCCCTTGGCCGTGGTTCTGGGGCCTAGGGAGTCTCTGCCTTGGCATCCGCTGATGGCTCTGCTGGTGGAGGTCATGACGCCGTGGGATAGCCCAGCTCGCCAGCCCGGCCTCTGCTAGCTCCCTCATCGAACCGCTGTCACCCCCAAAAGCTCTGGGAGCAGAAGTGGGGGGACACCCGGAGCGCAGCACAGCAAGGCCAGCAGATGTCCCTCGCCGGCACCCTGGCCCCGTTAGGGAGGAGGTGGCAGAGCGCCATCTGGTCCGGAGCAGGGACTGATGGACGGGAGTTAAAACCCAGGCTGGGATCCTCAGCAGCCCCACTGTGGAGAGGAGCTGTGGGGTCCCTGCGTGGGAAGGATCTCAGGAGAGGGGCCTGCGGGCAGGGCGGACGGCGTGCGTGACCCTGCCTCTCGTTCCAGCGCATACTCCTTCCACGTGAGCGCCGACGGGCAGATGCAGCCCGTGCCCTTCCCCCACGATGCCCTGGCGGGCCCCGGCATCCCCAGACACGCCCGGCAAATCAACACGCTCAGCCATGGGGAGGTGGTATGCGCCGTGACCATCAGCAACCCCACGCGGCACGTCTACACCGGCGGCAAGGGCTGCGTGAAGATCTGGGACATCAGCCAGCCGGGCAGCAAGAGCCCCATCTCCCAGCTAGACTGCCTGGTGAGGGTGCCGAGGCTGGGGTAGGCTGAGCAGCTGTGGCCAAGCTGCTGGCGTGGCCGAGCCTTGGTCGCGTGGTTGCTGGCGAGAAAGGCTTGTTGCTTTGAGAAACAGGGACGACCTGGCAGGGCTGGTGTGGCTGCTTGGTGTCGCGCAGTGTGCCTTTCCTGGGCCCCAGGTCTGGGCTTGGGCTCAGTGAGCGCTCAACCCGGCCCTTCCTCCCTCCAGAACAGGGATAACTACATCCGCTCCTGCAAGCTGCTCCCCGACGGGCGCACGCTCATCGTGGGCGGCGAGGCCAGCACGCTCACCATCTGGGACCTGGCCTCGCCCACGCCGCGCATCAAGGCCGAGCTGACATCCTCAGCGCCCGCCTGCTACGCCCTGGCCATCAGCCCCGACGCCAAAGTCTGCTTCTCCTGCTGCAGCGATGGGAACATCGCCGTCTGGGACCTGCACAACCAGACCCTGGTCAGGTGAGGGCCGCGGCGGGGAGCCGCCCGCTGTGACAGCCGCGTCCACGGCAGCTCTGATGAGCGGTGCCCGAGGGAAAGGCAGCTGAGCTTGTCGGGAGAGAGGCTCCGTGGCTCAGGGAGCTTGGGAGAAGGCTCTGGGGTGGGGAGGGAGAGGTAGGGAAGCTGAGGGCAGGGATCAGAGGGGAAACGCAGGCTTTGGGAGCAGAGCTGCAGCTGTGAGCCCCGCCTCTGCTGTACCTCGTTGGCAGCCCTGAGCCCAGCGGTGGGCAGGTGTCTAGGCACACCATGGGCAAGGCGGGACGGCCGGGCCTGGCTCAGTGCACATCGTAGGTCGTCATTAGTGGTAGGGCTGCCCTGCCATGGGGTCTGTGCAGGGTCCAGAAGACACGGGGGGTTGTGCCGAGTGCAGGCCAGGGAGCCGCGTCCGACAGAGCAGGCCGGCTTCCTCTCTGTGAATCTTCTCAGCCGGAATCCCCCTGGGCCCTCCTGCCTTCCCCCCGGAGCAGCAGGGAGCTCTCTGCAGGGCCTGTGTTCCAGGAGCCTGGGCTAAGGTTCCGGTCCTCGCTTTGCGTTCTGCTCACTAAGGGATCACGGGCCCGGTTTCTCCTCTGCACTGGCAGAGCTTGCCTGCTCCCTGAGGCACAGGCAGGAGCTCAGCCTTCGTCCCTGCGTGGCCTTCACAGGCAGTTCCAGGGCCACACGGATGGGGCCAGCTGCATAGACATCTCCCACGACGGCACCAAGCTGTGGACCGGGGGCCTGGACAACACTGTGCGCTCCTGGGACCTGCGGGAGGGCCGGCAGCTGCAGCAACACGACTTCACCTCCCAGGTGCGCCCCACCCCCGCCCTTCCACCTCCCCTTCCTGGGCAGGAAGTGCAGGCTGCCACGTGGACATGACCTGGGGGTGGGCGCACTTGACCCGGCTGCGGGGATTGCATTCCCAGCTCTGCCGCTGTGGAGCGCTTTCTCCTCGGCTTCCTCCTCGTGATGACTAACAGCAGCTCCGATGGGAGGGCCGGAAAGGGTCCCCCCGAAGGCCTGAGCCGTAAGCATGGCTCCTGCCAGCTGTGGCTACTGCTTATTTTTGTCACTTAGCTCAAAAAATTTTTTAAAGATCTATTTATTTATTTGAAAGAGTTACACACACACAGAGAGAGAGAGAAAGGTCTTCCATCCACTGGTTCACTCCCCAATTGGCCGCAACGACCAGAGCTGCGCTGATCAGAAGCCAGGAGCCGGGAGCCTCTTCTGGGTCTCTCGCTGGAGCAGGGCCCAAGCACTTGGGCCATCTTCTGCTTCCCCAGGCCACAGCAGAGAGCTGGATCGGAAATCAAGCAGCTGTGTCTCGAACCGGCGCCCATATGGGATGCCGGCACTGCAGGCGGTGGCTTTACCGTCCCAATTACCTCAGATATTTTAGTCCTGAGTAGCCAATATTTTAATCTTAAGTAGTTAACACTTCTTAAATACTCACTATTTCAGTTTTTGGCCGTTTTTTTGGTAAGGAAAGATATAAAAGGCAAAGGGACGAAGAGCCTCTGAGCTTGATGCCTGGCTCTGCCGCTGCCTTCTGGAGTCAGCAGTGTCCTTGAGCCTCAACTTCCTTACCTGTAAAATGGGGGTGGGAAGGGTCCCGGCACCTCTGGGGAGGCCCGGGGGCGCCCAGGTCAGTGTGCTGCCTGTCCCCACCCTGCAGATCTTCTCGCTCGGTTACTGCCCCACGGGGGAGTGGCTGGCCGTGGGCATGGAGAGCAGCAACGTGGAGGTGCTGCACCACACCAAGCCCGACAAGTACCAGCTGCACCTGCACGAGAGCTGCGTGCTCTCCCTCAAGTTCGCCTACTGCGGTGAGCCCGGGGTCCGGCCTGACGGAGGGGGCGTGGGAGCCCGCGGGGTGGGGTGCCCAGGGCTTATGGCAAGGGCACAGCCATCCCTGTTACGGTGAGCAAGGCCCCAGAACTAGGCCTCCCGGGGCCTGTGGCAGAGGAAGCGGGACGGGCAGTGGGAGGACAGTTCGGGGTGCTGGTGAGCACGGGCGTTGACATCTGAGCGTGTCCCTGCTCCTCGTGCGCTGTGTGGCCTGGGGCACCTCTCGGCCCCTCTGTGGACAGGAAGCGGGCGGTGCCCACCAGGGGACCGCAGTAGCTTTCACAAGAGTCTTGGGGAGCGTGGCTATGGCAGTTTGAGGCAAATCCACTCTTCCAGAGAGGCATTCTTGCCTGTAGGAGGGGCTGCGCAAGCTGCGCGTGGGCAGGGGTCTCGCCTGGCGGTCTTGGCCTGCCTAACAGCCCGGGCCTCCACTTGCAGGCAAGTGGTTTGTGAGCACTGGGAAGGACAACCTCCTGAACGCCTGGAGGACGCCCTACGGAGCCAGCATTTTCCAGGTACCGCGTTGGGGCCGGGCGGCAGGCACAGGGACTCGAGGAAGGCGGGGCTTGCAAGGTCTGGGGACCCTGCACCTGTCGAACACGCTCACCCCCACTCACTCATTCACCCACGCCCAGCTGTGCACCCTGGGGTCTCCACCCTGCCACTTCTGGACCCAGGCTGCAAGGCCCGGGGTCGCCTGTGTCATCACACTGACGGCTTCCAGAGCCAGCGGCAGCTGCTGCCGAGGGTCCCATCCTCAGAGCAGTTGAGCGCTCCCAGGCCGGGGTATCAGGTGCCTGAGGTTGGGGCCCCACAAGGCGGGGAGGGTAGAGTTGGGGGACGAGCCAGTCAGACAGCCCCGAAACAGCGCCGAGCACTCAACAAGTGAATCCCTGTGTTTCTTTTTCCTCTCCGCACCCCACGCCTTCCCGCGTCTGCCTCCTCCAGTCTAAAGAATCCTCGTCCGTCTTGAGTTGTGACATTTCGGCGGATGACAAATATATTGTAACGGGCTCCGGCGACAAGAAGGCCACCGTTTATGAGGTCATCTACTAGGCGAGGACTCTAACAGGGCTGTCAGAACCTGGGAGAAGCCCACTGGGCTCTGGCAGGGAGACCCCGGGCGCCGGCCCCAAGCGGTGGAGGAGGGGCTGCGAGCAGCCGAGCGCTGGGGGCTGCACTCCCACGCCTGAGCGCGTGCGTGCCCGGCCTGGTGTGGACTCCTGGGCACGGATGGGCGTGTCTCGCGGGTGGATGGACTCTCCTCTCCTCCTCCCCTCACCACCACTGGCAGATGCTACAAATAGATTTCTTTTGGAGGCTTATGGCTCCAGTCCCCCAGATGTCCCCATGAATGTCTCTTCTGTCCCCTGTCTTTGGAGTGTCCTCCCTGCCTGCCCTGGGCTGGGGGGCACTGTGAGTGGACCACATTTGCCGGGCTAGGGGAGGGGGGCTCTTGTACCCTTGTGTGCAGGGCACAAGGTTTGTGAAAAGTGTAAATAAGAGTTGTTGCCGGGCAGCCGGGCAGTGGGCAGGAGGCCCCTCCCCACCCGGCTCCTGCCACGTCCTCGCCTGCTGTATCTGTAGCCCGCTCTGGTGGGGCTTCGTCTGTCTGATTTTTAAAGAGGAGTTCCCACCTGGGGAGGGGAGCCACTTGAGGGGGTGGGATGGGGAGAAGCAGCTTGGACTGGGGGAGGGAACCTGCCCCCTATGGCCCACTGGAGTGAGCTTGCTCCCCGTGGGCTGGGGTGTCTGGACTGAGTGCCAGACAGGGGCAGGATGGTTGGTGGACAGTCCTGAGACAGGGCCAACACCCCCCCACCCCGAGGCAGCCAGGTGTCCCAGGTCCCCCTGTGCTCACCCACCTTCTCCCGCCCTCTGCCTCCCACGGCCTCAGCCCCTCCTCTTTCTCTTTGGTGCCCTCTCCACGATTGGGATGAGAAGTACAAGTTCAAAGGCACTCGCTCCCCGCCCGGCTCGGCCTGCGGAGGACGCAGAGGTAGGAAAGGCCTCGCAGCTCAGCTCAGGGAGCGGCCAGAGACGAGTTACAGCTGGCGGGGTGCTTTTTTTTAATTTGAATAAAAAGAATGAGAAGTTCTGTCCTTTTATATAAAATGCCTTCTGCCCCTTCCCTCTCCCCCTGGAGGGGAAATCTGTTAACCCGCAGGGTTGCCAGCCTGAGCCCTGATGCCCCTCCCGACCTGGGTGGGGCCGGGGGCGGGACCGAGGTCCTTGGCGCACCAAGTGCTGACTTCTTGCAGCTGTCAGTCTCGTGGGCCCAAACAGGTTGCAGTGGGGTTCCGAAACGTTCTGAGGTTTGTTTCATTTGGTCTTTTTTTTCTTCTTCTTCTTTTAAAGAGAAGCTAAAGGCCGTTGAGAGCCCTGGGGTGGGTTCTCTGTGGATGTAGCATATGGAAGATAATTTTTATACCGCATTTTTATGGATTATTTTATAACGTGTGGTCTGCCTAGGGAGCAGGCGGGGAGGGCCCTGGGACAACTGCGGGCGGCCGATG
Source organism: Sylvilagus floridanus (assembly GCA_949820135.1). Lineage (NCBI taxonomy): Eukaryota > Metazoa > Chordata > Mammalia > Lagomorpha > Leporidae > Sylvilagus > Sylvilagus floridanus. The sequence continues at coordinate 77,361,993 of OX463239.1, read as the reverse complement.
CTGCTGGCACCTGGCTGGGCGTGATGTGGAGGTGGGCACGTGGGCACCCAAAGTCTGGAGCGCTCTCTGGGTCTGGGATGTGTGTCGGCTGCCTCTTGGTAAGGCTTGAGCCAGAAGGGAGGGCGAGGGTAGAAAAAAAAAGTTATTCCTGAAGAAGAGAAAAAGAAAATGCAAAATCATTGTTATGAGCTGTTTTTATATTTGTAAAAGTTCCTATTTAAAGGTTGGCTTGACTGTTGCGTCTTAATTGTCCCTCCCCCACTGGGTCAGCCCTTCCTGACAAGGCCAGGGCCAGCCACGGGGACTCTGGCATGCCGGGGCCTGGGCCGTCCCCTGCTCCACGCTCTCGGGATGTCACCGTGCAGGCTGTCCCCTGCCACAGCCTGCAGAGCAGTGTCTGCCCCGTCCCGCCTGCCCTGGTGTGGGGCGTGGGGGGCCAGGGGTGGCAAACGGGGGGCGGGCGCTTTCCTCTTCACAGGACAGAGCTCCCTCTGGGGAGCACAGGCCACAGCTGTCAACACCAAACTTTTTGGAAAAAAATTAAGTACCATGAACCTTCTGGACACGGAAAACCTGCACCCTTTTTTTTTCCTTATTAAGTGTGAAGTTTCAGTGCAGGTCAGTGTCCCTGGGGAGGGGGGTGAGCAGTGGGCACCTGCAGGATCCCCGAGGGTGGGTTCCTGGCACTGGGATTGCACCCACTCAGGCTGGGGACCAGCATGCCCCAAGTCAGACAGGAAGGGGATGGCAGCCTTCAAAGCAGGACTGGGCAGAGGCTGGGAGGGAGCTGAGCCGAGGTCCCAATTACAGCTGGGACCTGGAGCGGCAGCGCCTCTGGACTGTGTCTTGTGCATGCAGACGCAGCCCCGGGCTGGAGAGGGGTAGCCCCTCGAGCTCTGGCCAGAGCTAAACTCCATGTGTGTTTGTGCCCAGGCCCCAGGTTGCCCCCAGTGCCAAGACAAGGTTGAGGTTGGGGCTGGGGCTTGCTGCGGGGGAAGGGGATGGAGCAGTGTCACCTCCAGGCTCTTGTGGCCAGAAAAGCCACTGTTCCCCTTTCCAAGAATGGCCGTGCCACAGGGGCTTCCTGGACCTGGTCAAGAACAGGAAGGGGACCACAGCTCAGCCAGTCCCTGCTGTAGAAACGGTCGAGGCTGGAATGAGATCACAGTGCCAAGGTGCCAGCAGGTGCGTCGCCCCTCCACGCCAGCGTGTCCTGGTGCTGCTGGCCTGCAGGCATGCACAGGCTGCCCCCGCCTGCCCCCACCCTCCCAAAGCACTACGGTTGTGATGTTGCTAGCTTACAGGCTGGTGGGAGAAGGCTTGGAGGTACAAGGTCTGGACACAGGGGCTGGGTGTGTCCCTCACGAGCCTGCTAACTTAGGGACCAATCATTGGCCATCCCAAGGTGGCAGACTGTCAAGAACACAGTCTTTTAAAGTAAACTCTTTAAACAATACAAAATATAGCAAACCTGATTTTTTAAATAATGTGTGTGATTAACAAAATTACTTGACATCATCTGATTTTTTTAAGATTTATTTATTTGAGAGGCAGAGTTATAAAGAGATGTCTTCCATCTGCAGTTCACTCCCCAAATGGCCACAACAGCCACAGCTGAGCTGATCCAAAGCCAGGAACCAGGAGCTTCTTCCGGGTCTCCCATGTGGATGCAGGGGCCCATGCACTTGGGCCATCTTCCACTGCTTCCCCAGGCCATCAGCAGAGAGCTGGATCGGAAGAGCAGCATCCAGGACACAAACCATCGCCAGAATGGGATGCTGGTGCTGCAGGCGAGGCTTAGCCTACTGTGCCACAGCAGCACCAGCCCGGTCATTTGATCTTTCTTTGTGATAATACAAAGTACAAGGAGCTTCACACATAGGAGGCGGGAAGAGAGGTTTGCCTCTGGGAGGGATGTTCAGCCTAGCAGTTGCCCCGCCCACATCCCACCATGGGGTGTCTGGGTTTGATTTTCAGCTCTGGCTTCTAAGCCCAGCTTTTTACCCTTGCAGACTCTTCTGTGCAGCAGGGATGGCTCGAGGGATTGGGTCCCTGCCGCTCCCATGAGAGTCCTGCATTGCATGCCCAGCTCCTGGCTTTAGCCCTGGCCCAGTTCCAGTATCTGTGGGCATTTGGGGAGTGGACGAACAGATGGGAGCTCGCTCCATCTCCTCTTTCGTCTCTGCAGCTCAAATTTCAAAGGTGCAAATTTATTTAGATACAGAATCTTTTCTTGAAATCCAGACAGTTTTTTCACAATACACATTAACTACTGCACACTGTACAAAAATGCTTAACAGCAAAATTCACTCCTCCCACGTTTCATGAACTTTTGAAGTGACCCCATACACTCTAGGCTGTGAACCATCGCCGAAGATGTTACCAGCACTGGACACTTTGCAGCCATCTGCGTGACCATCCTGTCCACCCATGCTTCTAGCCGGCATTTACACAGGGAGAATCTGTGCCAGGCAAGGTTGCTGTGATGCAGAGATCCATCCATCAGACACGACGCCTATCCTCACAGGCCAGCTGGGAGAAAGCAGTCACAGAAGTTGACAGCCATGACATGAGGTGTGTGAGGGCGCACACCCTGGAAGTTGTCTCACATATACGCGGCATTGACCTGGGCTAACAGAGGCACGGCAGGTGTGAGTGCAACCGAGACCAGTGCCGTGGGCATTCCAGGGGGAGGTGAGGAGGGCCATGTGCCACCTGGCACGGTGTGTGCCCAGGCTGAGACAGCAGGATCCTAACATCACGCATCTGCCCAGCTCCAGTCCAGTTCCTACTCTACAGATGCTGCCACTGAAGACGGCAGCTTAACCTGCTGCACCATAGCGCCGGCTGCTTTGGTCCAGATCTTGCTACCTCTCTCAAGCCAATCTCCTACAGCCCAGGAGCTGGCCTGAAGATTGCACGCTGAGGGTCTGGCACTGTGGCATAGCGGGTAAAGGCACCTCCTGCAGTGCCAGCATCCCATACGGGCACCAGTTCGAGTCTCAGCTGCTCCACTTTCCATCCAACTCTCTGCTATGGCCTGGGAAACCAGTAGAAGATGGCTCAGGTCCTTGGGCCCCCGCACCTGCATGGGAGACCCAGAAGGAGCTCCTGGCTTCAGATGGGTGCAGCTCCAGCCATTGTGGCCAGTTGGGGAAGTGAACCAGCAGATGGAAGACTCTCCTCCTCCTCCTCTCTGTGTAACTGGCTTTCACATAAATGAATCTTTTAAAAAAATTGCACACTGCACAGGATGGTTGAGCTCAGGAGAGCTCTGGGCAGAGCCAGGGAACGGGGAGGGAAGAGTGCGAGGGACTGCAGTCTGGGAACCGGACAATGCCCATGATGACCCCGTAGGGCTCTGGGCCCCCAACATGAGTGGCACCACAGGTGTTAGGAAAAGAAACGCAGAATGGAGAGGAGGCCGAGTACGAATCTACAGCCAGACTGAATTTATTCAGAGAAAGCCAAGTTCTCAGAGGTGGGTGACCAACTCCCAGCATGCGCGTTGATGGAGCGTGTGGCGGAAGGCCCTGACCCCAGAGGCTGGGCCTTTTATATTTTAGGAGGGCTGGGGTGGGGGTGGGGGTGGGGGTGGGGGTGGGGCAGCAGGCAGAGGGGAATTCCTCAAACTGGTAGCCATGTGGAGTCTTGGGAACCTGGGACAGAATGACTGTTAGTTTAATAGTCCCGTCTGCTGCTGTCTGCTCCCTGTCCCTGGACGGTGAACTCTCAACGCGGGGCCTTTGTCTTCAATCTCAATGATTAACACTTAGTGGGAACCCGGGAAATGTTAGTTAAGTGAATGTGTGAGGGATGAAGATAGCAACTAATATTTTTGAGAGTGCTTATCGCATGTGAGTCAGTGCTTTGTAAATACTGTCTAGTTTCCTACTTGTCTGACTTTCCCATGAGATAATTGCCATTATTACACTCACTTCATAGATAAGGGAGCTGAACCTCAGCTTGCCCAAGGTCACATAGTTTGTAGGGCTTGTGTGGCAATACTGGGGATGGATGGATGGATGGATGGATGGGTGGGTGGATGAGGGAATGAGAAGATATGGATGGACAGATGGAATGATGGCTAGGTGGATGGTAGGATGGATGGATGAGGGAGAGGATGATATAGATGGACAGAAATGATGGCAGAGTGGACAGTAGGATGGGTGATGTATGGATGGATGAGGGAGTGGGTGGATGTGGATGGACAGATGGAATGATGGTTGGGTGGATGGTAGGATGGATGGATGAGGGAGAGGGTGATATGGATGGACAGTTGGAATGATGGTTGGGTGGACAAGAGGGATGGGTGGATGGTGGATGTGGAATGGCTGCTTCACGGGGACTTGCTCAGAAGCTTGAAAAGAATTGATCAACAGGCGGGAGAGATCAATGATTTGGAGGCTGAAGAGCACCAGGGGAAAAGACGAGGCCGAAGTGCCTGCTGCTCAGCCCAGGCCTCCACATCGAGTCCATGAGGACACTTTCCTCAGTGTCCAGTAAAGCTGTAGCCTGCAGTGCCGGCATCCCATATGAGCGTTGGTTCTAGTCCCAGTGGCTCCTCTTCTGATCCAGCTCTCTGCAATCGCCTGGGAAAGCAGTAGAAGATGGCCCAAGTCTTTGAGCCCCTGTACCCACATGGGAGACTTGGAAGAAGCTCCTGGCTTTGGACCAGCTCAGCTCCAGTCGTTGTGGCCAATGGGGAGTGAACAAGCAAATGGAGGACCTCTCTCTCTCTCTCCATCTCTCTGTCTGTAACTCTGCCTATCAAGTAAATAAATTTTTTAAAAATTTGGGCAACATCATCAACAAGCATGAGACGCAGAGCTCCACAACTAACTTGGCAAACGTAAATTATTTACTAGACACCTGGAAAACTTAGGAAGCAGCAGACAAACCATTTTACAAAATTCAAAAGCCACTCGTGATTTCTCGTAGGAAACTAGGAATGGAAGGAAACTTCCTACAATCTGACAATGGAGAGCTAAACCAGACTGACAGCCACGTACTAGATAACAGTGAAATGTTGGAAGTTACCATCATAGTCAACAAAAACAATAGCAGAAAGATTCATCACTGCCTCCACTCAGTGTGGTACTGGAGGTTCTCTTGATGGCGTAAGATGGAAGAATAAAGGTATAACGAGTGAAATGAGAGAAATGAAGCTGTAGTCATTTGTGAGTATTATCACTGCCTAGAGAGTACACAAGCTAAACACACACACATCAGAGCCCAGCTGGCACGTGCATCCAGTATCAGAGCGCTTGTCGGAATTCTGGCTGCTCGGCTTCTGACCACGCTTCCTGCTAACGCACCTGGGAAGCTTTGGGTGATGACCCAAGTCCTTGGGTTTCTGCTCCCCATGAGGAAGATCTGCATGGAGTCCCTGGCTCCTGGCCCAGCCCTGGCTGTTGTGGGCATTTAGAGAGTGACCCAGTGGATGGAAGAGCTCTCTGTCTTTCCCTGTCTGTCACTCTGACTTTCAAATAGGTAAATCGTAGGAAAAGAAGAATTGAGTTCAGTTCTTGGATCCCAGATAAAAATGCATTCATCAATAGCACTCTTATGCATAAGTAGTAACCAATTAGAAAAATGAAATGTGAAGAAAATGAATTTACAGTAGCAGTAAAAACCACCTATGCACAAACTTACAGCTGCCCAAGCTCTGTGTGGAGAAAAATTCAAAACCGTATTAAAGAAGACATTTTGTCCTGGCTCCATTCTTTTTTTTTTTTTTTTTTTTTTGGTCTTCCTTTACCGTTGGTTCACCCTCCAATGGCCGCTGAGGCCAGCACACTGCGGCCGGCGCAGTGTGCTGATCTGAAGGCAGGAGCCAGGTGCTTCTCCTGGTCTCCCATGGGGTGCAGGGCCCAAGCACTTGGGCCATCCTCCACTATACTCCCGGGCCACAGCAGAGAGCTGGCCTGGAAGAGGGGCAGCTGGGACAGAATCTGGTGCCCCTACCGGGACTAGAACCCGGTGTGCCGGCGCCGCAAGGCGGAGGATTAGCCTGGCTCCATTCTTGATTCGAGCTCCCTGCTAACGTGCACCCAAAAGGCAGCAGGTGGCAGCTGGGGTGATTGGGTCCCTGCCACCCACATGGGAGATCTGGACTGAGTTCCTTGCTCCTGGCTTCACCCCAGTCAGGGCCTGTTGCAGATACTTGGATGGCAGCAGTCTCGCTCGCTGTCTGCCTCGCAGATAAATAGATTTACAGAAGCAAATAGATCACAAGCTCTACCATTAGTCACTGATGAGAAAATTCATTTTCATTAACGAAGTCATCTGCCCTAACAATCTATAGATGCGATATGAAGCAAAATCCTAACAGGATGTTTTCTGTGCAATTTGATAAACTGACACTGAAATGTGTATGAAAAGTTAGGGACTAAGAATAGCCAATAGGGCTGGCACTGTGGTGTGATGAGTAAAGCCACTGCCTGCAGTACCAGCATCCCATATGGGTACCAGTTCGAGTCCCGGCTGCTCCACTTCCAATCCAACTCTCTGCTATGGCCTGGGAAAGCAGTAGAAGATGGCTCAAGTGTTTGGGTCCCTGCACCCACATGGGAGACCCAGAAGAACCTCCTGGCTCCTGGCTTCGGATCAGTGCAGCTCCGGCCGTTGGGACCAGCTGAAGAATGAATCAGTGGTTGGGAGACTCTCTCTCTCTCTCTCTCTCTCTGCCCCTGCTCTCTCCCTCTGCCTCTGCCTATGCCTCTCTGTAACTCTGCCTTTCAAATAAATATTTAAGAAAAAGAATAGCCAATAGAATTATGAAGAAGAAGAACAAGAAGAAGGAAGGAGGACTTGGCTTGGATGAAAATCAAGACTGATTTCAAAGCTGCAATGAGCAGGAACGTGCAGTGTGTGTGGACAGAGACCAATGGAACAGAGCAGAGCCCACAGCCGTGAACACTCCGCAGACGCTATCCAGACGAGAATGTGACTGTCCAGCTGGCTCAGCACATCAGTGGGGCCGACACTCAGGGTCTCTAGGACAATAGCCCACCTTTATGGTGGCGGAGCAGACGTCTCCCTTGCACAATACTCAAAAATAAATTCTGCCTCTCTCTCTCTGCCTCTCCTCTCTCTGTGTAACTCTGACTTTCAAATAAATAAATAAATAAATATTTTTAAAAAATTAAATTGTAGAGGGGTTAAAGTCTTCTAGGATGGAGTGTTGCAGAGAAACCTTGGGGCCTGAGAAGGGGAAGGATTACTGAAAACACACACACAGCATAATGAAAAAAGCAATCAAGGGCCGGCGCTGTGGCTCAACAGGCTAATCCTCCGCCTTGCAGCGCCGGCACACCGGGTTCTAGTCCCGGTCGGGGCGCCGGATTCTGTCCTGGTTGCCCCTCTTCCAGGCCAGCCCTCTGCTGTGGCCCAGGAGTGCAGTGGAGGATGGCTCAAGTGCTTGGGCCCTGCACCCCATGGGAGACCAGGAAAAGCACCTGGCACCTGGCTCCTGGCTCCTGCCATCAGATGAGTGCGGTGCGCCGGCCACAGCGCGCCGGCTACGGCGGCCATTGGAGGGTGAACCAACGGCAAAGGAAGACCTTTCTCTCTGTCTCTCTCTCTCACTGTCCACTCTGCCTGTCAAAAATAAAAAAAAAAAAAAAGCAATCAAGTTTATTATATTAAAATGTAAGCACCTATGCGGTAAAAGAGCCCATAAAGTAACAAAACATAAAACCTTTTTTTAAAGAATTACTTTTATTTATTTGGTCTTCCATCCACTGGTTTACTTCCAGCTGCTCTGCCGGGACTCAAATCAGCACCCATATAGGATGCCGGCATTGCACACTGGGGCTTTAACTCACTGTACCACAGTGAGGGCCCCAAAACATTTTTTTAAAGATGTATTTATTTATTTAAAAGTCAGAGTTACAGAGAGAGAAGGAGAGACAAACTTCCATCCACTGGTTCATTCCCCAAATGTCCACAATGGCCAGGGCTGGGCCAGACTGAAGCCAGGAGCCAAGAGCTTCTTTGGGTTTCCCACTTGGGTGCAGAGGCCTACGCACTTGGGCCATCCTCTGCTGCTTTCCCAGGTGCGTTGGCAGGGAGCTGAATCAGAAGAGGAGCAGCAGGGACTTGAACCTGTGCTCACAAGGGAGGCCAGCATTGTAGGCAGCAGTCTAACCTGCCATGCCACAATGCTGATCCCGACACAAAACATACGGATGCGATTTCTATCATTGACTGAAAGTGATATGTGGTGTGCATGACGGGTTCTTCCAAGTCAGGACTGAGAGCAAAACTCCCAGAGAGCAGCGGATGGAGGACACAGGTGCACCGGGAGGGAGCCGGGCTGGCTCACACACAGGAACGGGCCTCTTGCCAGGTGTCACAGAAATGGAAATAACAACACACAGAGCAACCCATCCCCACTGGATTATTAATGTTTTTTAAAAATTGTGCCTTGATTTGTATTTTTCTGAGAGACACAGAGAAACAGAGATCTTCTGTCTGCTGGTTCACTTCCCAAATGCCTACAACAGCCAGGGCTGGGCCAGGCTGAGCGAGGCACCTGCAGCTCCATCCAGGTCTCCCACCTGGGTGCCAAGGACCCAGCTATTTGGGGTGCCTCCCAGGTGTGCGTGACCAGGAAGCTGGAATCCCAAGCAGCTCTGGGGCCACAACCAAACCAGGGCACTGGGTTGATAAATGTTTGACAACACAAGCTTCCATGAGGCTGGGCATGGCTAATAGGGTCGAACACTTTGTGGAAGCAGAAATCCACTCCACCACGTTGTAAAGCAGCCTGAGGATCACAAGGCAGAAGCAGAGCGACTCCGTGAGCTGGGAATTCTACTCCCTCCATGCACCCCAGAGAAATCCTCCCAAAGGAATCCAACAGATCTGTACACACAGAATCGTCATGGCCTCCTTGTCTGAGCAAAAATCAATGGGGGCCGGTGCTGTAGTGTAGTGGGGAAAGCCACCACCCGCTGTGCCAGCATCCCATTTGGGTGCTGGTTCAAGTCCCGGCTGCTCCACTTCCAATCCAGCTCTCTGCTATGGCCTGGGAAAGCAGTGGAAGATGGCCTAAGTCCTTGAGCCCCTGCACCTACATGGGAGATCTGGAAGAAGCTCCTGGCTCCTGGCTTCAGATTGGCCCAGTTTTGGCTGTGTGGCCATTTAGGGAATGAACCAGTAGATAGAAGATCCCTCTGTCTCTCTCTCTCTGTCTCTCTCTCTCTCTGTCTCTCTCTCTCTCTCTGTCTCTGCCTCTCTGTAGCTCTGCCTTTCAAATAAATAAATAAATATTTTTAAAAAAATCATTGGAAACAACCTGCTCAGTAACACACAAATGGATTTGTTAAAAAACTTTGCACTTAAACTGTGGAAATCTTTTCTTAGTATGGAGTTGATATTCCGTATATAAAGATAATTAAAAATGAATCTTAATGAAGAATGGGATGGGAGAGGGAGTAGGAGGTGGGATGGTTTGGGGGTGGGAGGGCGGGTATGGGGGGAGAACCACTGTATTCTAAAAGCTGTACCTATGAAATTTATATTTATTAAATAAAAGCTTTCTAAAAAATCTATGCACTTTTCCTCTAATGGAATTGTACATAGGCATTAGAATGCATGGCATAGATCGTATGTATCGTCTTGGATACATCTCAAAAGCAGTGTTTCTGTGTGAAAAGAGCAAGTGCAAAAGGAAATACATGGCACGATACTATTTAGGGAAAATAGAAATCCACACAAAACAGTCCTACTTCTGAAAATATAAAAACAGGAGTAGAAAGAACACTCGCACCACCGTGGTGTTCAGAGATGGGAGGTGGGAGATGGAATGATGGAGAGCTCAGCTCTATCACAGCATGAAACTTCCCAAATAACCTGAAAAGAATGCTAAAATGTTCACATTCCGGAGTCGGCACCGTGGCACAACAGCATCCCACGTGAGTCCAGGCTGCTCCGCCTCTGATCCAGCTTCCTGCTAATGCACCTGGGAAAGCAGTAGAAGATGGCCCAAGTGCTTTTGAGTAATGAACTCAGTGCAGCCATTTGGGGAGTGAACCAGCAGATGAAAGATCTCTGTCTCTCCCTCCCTCGCTGTCACTTTGCCTTTCAAATAAATAAAATCTTTTTTAAAAAAAGTAATTAAAAAACTATAAAGTGACTTTCATCTCTCCATAATCATTGTGTAATCTTTTCTACATGTTTGAAAAAGAGTCCTTCAAAAAGGTTGTGGAAAACAAATTAAAATATAAGTTAAATGATGCAAAAGAATTTCTGAAGTCCATGCATATAAATATCATCAACAAGTTTATGGAAAATGTGTCTTATGACAAAAACTATGCACAGATTTCCAAATCGTTTGTAGCAAAGTTAACCTATGATTTAATTCTGTTTTCTATGAATTTTTAAAAAAAGATTTATTTCAAAGGCAGAGTCACAGAGAAAGAGAGAAAGAGGGAGAGACCCTTCCACTTGCTGGTTCATTCCCCAGATGGACTCCCCTGATGGCCTCAGTAGCCAGGGATGGGCCAGGCTGAAGTCAGGAGCTTCATCTGAGTCTCCTACATGGAAGCAGGGACCCAAAGACTTGGGCCATCTTCCACTGCTTTCCCGGGAGCATTAGTAGGGAGCTGGATCAGAAGTGGAACAGCCGGGACTCAGTGTCCCAGTCTGTGGCTTAACCCACTGCGCCCCAGCCCCAGCCTCTCCATGAACTTTATGAGGGACTTCGTAGTTCACAAGTGAAGTGTTTGAATGAAAATAAGACCAGGCCTCAATGTGGACATGCCCCTCCTGATTTTACTGGGACTGATAGGAGGCTGGGGTGGGGTGTGCGTGTCCTGTGGCGGAGAGCAGGTGAACTCACCTCATCACCTTGACCAGGAGACTGGATGGGTCCCGTCCTTGAGTTTCCCATGTGTTCGGTGGTACCTGCAGCCTGGCGAGTGCTTCCTGGGTCCTCTCCAGCCTGGATGATACATATATATAAAGATTTATTTTATTCATTGGAAAGACAGGGAGAAGTAGAGCCAGAGAGACAGGGAAGTCTTCCATCCAATGGTTCACTCCCTAAATGGCCACAAAGGCCGAAGCTTCACCAATCCGAAGCCAGGAACCAGGAGCCAGGAGCTTCTTCTGGGTCTCCCATGCAGGTTCAGGGGCCCAAGGACTTGGCCATCTTCTACTGCTTTCCCAGGCCATGGCAGAGAGCTGGATCGGAAGTAGAGCAGCCGGGACTCGAACCAGTATCCATATGGGATGCTGGTACTGCAGGCTCAGGCTTTAACCCACTGCGCCACAGCGCCGGCTGCAGCCTGGATGATCTTTGAGAGTGCAGGGGCTCATGTGGAGACAACATGGGTTCCATTCATGTAGCTTTTCACTAGAGAAAGTGCCAGACAGGGGAGTAGATGGAGTCTCCACCTGCCCATCATACAGCTCTTATGAGTGGGGCGTCTGGCGCCCCCATTACCTGCCTGTATCTACCGGCCACCACCCCTGCATTGCCAGGCAGCCAGGCCCAGACTGTCAGCAATTCGTCAATAGTTGACCATCTCCAAAAGGGAAAATCTGTTTTGTAAATTAAACCCTCATACCACTAAGCCACCTAAAGAATCAGCGATTTCTAGTAGTATCAATATTCAATCTGTATACAGTTAGTTGTCTCAAAAAATTTTTTTAATTTACCTGAATTAGAATCTGAAGCTTCTACATGTGTTGGACTCGTCCTTTGTATCTCATTTTTTCTCTCTCACACATACGTGCCTTCATTGAAGAAGCCAAATTATTTGTCCTTGGATCTTCGCAGAGTCTGAGGTTTGCTGATTGCTAAATTGTAGTTAGATCTTAGGGCTTGATTAGATCCAGGCTTGATTTTTTTTTGGGGGGGGGTGTGAGGGGGAACAGGGAGATGCCGGGTGGGGGTAGCAAGGATACTTCTACTTCCTAGGTTCATTAGGACATGCATAGTATCTAGAACTTTCCCGCTTCGTGTGAGCAGCCACTGGTGATCAGTAATTCACGTGGCCACTGCAGTGGCTCTGTCATTGCGCCACTTCTCCCTGCATTTGCGTGACCACCGCATTAGGGAGAGAGCACCTTGCACCGCAGAGGTGGGGCCAGGCAGAGTGGAGGGCTCATCGACTTTAGTTGACAATTGTCCAAAATAGTAAATGAATCCTTAGCATCCTTGGCGGCTGACCAGTGAGGGTTCCTTTTCTAGAATGTCATTCTGCATACGTCCTCAGAAGGTTCGCCCCAAGTGTAGCTCTCCCTGGTGCTTCTCAGATGGTCCTGTCTGGGAACCTCTTGTGGGTGCCTCCTGGGCCTTTTCCTAATCAAAGGTGGTGTTCCTGGGTCATCTGTGCACTGCATGTCCTGGACGTGGACTTGGCCATTTGTCCAGTGACTCCTGGTCCCTTGTGGTGGGTGGGAAGTGGTCTTTAGAGACCATAATCTAGATGCGGGGTGTGCTTGCTGCTAATGGAAGTGTCGTAGTTTTTAGGTCTTTTCAGCAGCAGGGCTGTGTGTCTTCACACGTGTGCAAGCACATACATACCCACTAACGTCATGAAGTCTACTGATACTTCTGAGTTACAGATTTTTAACCTCCTGGATCTGCTCTGTGGCTCTCCTTTCAAAACGAAGTCAGATTTATAGCCGGCGTAGATGAATTTCCAGTCCGATGGGTTTGGTGCTTAACTGGTTTCTCCAGGGCTCCACTGTGAGTTTCCTGAGATGGAAGAGAAGTTGGGGTCCCCTCTGTATTCTTGGTTCTGAATAGAGTGCTGGCCCCCAGAACAGTGCTTACCAACAGTGAGTGAATGCCTCAAAGAGGCATTGCACCCGGGCATTAATCAAGAGAGGTGGGCAGAGCAGACCCTGTGCTGGAGGCTGGGGGCTTGGGACCAATAGCCTATTCCCTCCAGGAATGCATCCATGAGAGGCGACAGCAAACTCAAATTCTAAAGCAGCATCATTAGTAAAGAATGGCCTAAGCGTGTCATGGGGGTCCCCAGCAAGGGGCCGGGGGGAAGGGTCCACGCAGACTTCTCAGAGGGATCATGGGTGGCCTGGGTGCCAGGATGGAGAGGAGCTGTGGACTAAGAGACCCTTAGTCCTGGGTTGATGACCAGCTGCAGTGCTGAGCTGACAGCCCCTGGATGGGCCTGGAGGGCGGGGCTGGAGCTGCTCCTGGCGGCCTCCAGCAGGGCATAGGAAGAGCTGAGGAGGGAGGGAGCTCGCCCAGCTGGGTGGCTTTGCTACACGGACTTGCAGAGAGGCAGAGAGCAGTGCCTGGAAGCAGCCGCCACCTGCCTTGCATGCACTAGGTAAATGGGCTTGTTTGTCAACGAAAGTCATTTGCATTCAGGCTGGTGTGGGGACACACTCCCGGCACTGCCCCCCACCCCCGGAAGCCCCAAGGACAGATGTTACCCAACACCATCACCTTCTAGTCAGGGTGAGGCCGCTGGCCCAGGTCCAGGAGGCACAGGTGTTCACGCTGCTGAGTCCAGCCCCCAGCATGGCCACAGCCACCTGGACCCAGCCGTTTGTCAATTCTCATCCCATGCCTGGTCCAGAACCCACCAGCCTCTGACCTCCTGAGTCGTTTTCAAAAAAATAAGAAGAAATTCACTTTGTAAAGCTGAGCTCCAAGTATTTAGAAAGGAAACTGTGGATATTGCTGTCATGAAGCCAGTGTCAAAGGATTCGGGAAAAGTCACGCTAAGTGGCTGTGCCGCAGGTGCTCCCGGCTGCCTCCGCGCTCCAAGAACGGGGGTGAGGGGACCAAGCACAGCACCCACGGGTAACCTGCTCCCAGAGCTGACCCCGAACACCTGATCTACAAAGCCTCCTCATCTGATCTACAAAGCCCTGCCCCTGCCATGCAGTTTGGGAAACCCGGATGTAGCCTGTCATCTTTGTTACAGATGGAGAAGCCGAGGCCCAGGACTTGGAACCCAAGTTCCCGGCGGCGGCACCCTCGGTCGGCCAGGGCCTGCCCGTGGCAGCCCTCTCCCCCGCTGCAGTGTTTGCAGCAGGACCAGCACGGGCCTCACACAACCCCGGAGCCGAGCCCGAAACTAAAACCCCGGTGTCTTGACTCTCGAGTGTTTCTGGCATTGTGGACACTCCCACCCCACCCCCGGCTCTGTGCCACCCCCCACCCCTGCCACCCAACCGCAGCTTCCTCTTTCGCTTCTTGGGGAATTCCAGGGACCGGGCTGCTGCAGCTGGGCAGTGTGGTCCTGCCCAGTCTCCCTCTCTCCAGCATCTCCATGTCCTGGTCCCATCCCAGTCTCTAGGGGGCGCCAGACCAGGGATGTACAGGCAGCTCTCCTCTGGCCTCAGCAGGCAGTGGGCAGGCAGTGGGCTCCTGGGGTCCTCTCTGGGTCTTCAACCCTGCCCTGTCCACCTGCCTCGGAGCCAAGAGCAGGTGCACGCACGGTGGGGTCAGATGGGCGTGGACTAGGAAGAGGCCAGGGCCGGAGAAGGGTGGCTTCGGGCCCTGGACACGTGTTCCCCTGCTCCTCACTCTGAGCCTGCCGGCTGCCCTCTCCCAGCCCGTCCTTACAGGTCAGCTCCTGACCCGCCCCCATCCTGCAGCATCTATCCAGCGTCCCTAGACCCACTGGCGCAGGCCCCAGACTTCAAAACTCACAGGGTTGAGGTGGGGACCAGTCCCGGTGGCCCCAATAGTCCATGGTCAGTGCTCCCAGGGCACTAGTATGAGGACACTGGAGCCTAAAGGAAGGGTGGGATGGCTTCCTGGAGGAGGTGAGGTCTGAGCTGAGCTCTGAAGGACAAATGGGATGACGAAGGCTGTGGAGGAGGAGGGGGCAGTGCTGCAGGGTGGAGCGGCGTGTGCAAAGGCCCTGCGGGAAGGTGAGGCAGGGAGCTCCTGGGGAGGACGGCTGTTATCAGCTGCACCCTTGGGCAACCCAGGAGTCACCGGCAGTTTAGCAAGAAAGACTCCGTGGTGGGAGATTCGGATGCCAGGACCTGACCCAAATTGCTAATAGTGGAGGGCGTGGGGCAGCCGGCAGCCTGCGGCGTGGACGCTGCGGTGGCGGCTGTGGCCCTAGAGCCTGGCACAGCCAGAGAAACGTAAGAAGAAGAGGGTCCCCCAGTGCCACTCCTTCACTTCCTCTCCCCACCAGGCCAGGGCTGCTCAGCAGGGGCTGGGAGGGGAGCTCTCCCAGGTGGGGACCACCTGTGCCCCGCAGGTGCCCTGGCCGGCACCCAGACGCAGAGGCGCAGTGTCGTGGGGCGAGCTGTGTCACTGGGGCTCCTCCACAGACAGCTCTGTGCTTGCTGTCCCCTGGCCCCATGGCAGCAGGGACCTCGGCCGCGGACTTCTGTCCCCGCCTGTCCCCCGGGTGCTTGCTGGTCACTGTGATCAGTCCTCCTGCGTGTCTGGGTCCGGGGCCTGCTGACAGAAAGCCCTCGGGCTCCCCCAGCGTCCCTGACCTGTGCCAATGCGCCTGCGTCGTCCCCGAGGGTCCTCCTGCCACCACTCATGGCTCATCCTGCACCCCAGGGGCTCAGGCCTGACCCCTCCCTGCGCCACACCCAACAGCTTGAACAGCTCTAGGTTTAGGCTCTGCCCCAGGCAGGCTGTGTGCCATTCCTTGCCCCCCGCCCCCATGCCTCAGTTTTCCTCGTCTGGAACATAGGGCTGAAAACCAGGTCTCAGGTCCTGGAACAGCCGCCTGCACCCCCACTCCAGGGGTTGGGTTGGGGGCGCCGTGTCTGCCAGGAGGGAGGGCCCAGCCTGGGGCTGCCCAGCGCAGCCACGACCCGCCTCGAGATCTGTCATGAGCGTTCCAGCCCCTGGTCCCTCCGCGGCCGCCCGGGCGGAGCAGATGGCAGGGGCGGCGGGCAGCCCCGTCAGCTGCTCTTATCTCTCGCTGATGACACGGAGTGTAAATTTTGTTGGCAACGCTCCCTCCCGCCTCTGCATGCCACCAGCTTTAATCACTGTAATTGAGTTATAATGAATGATTGTGTGTTCGCATTGTCTGAGCCCCGCACAGAGCAGCCAGAGCAAGCCAACGCGCTGGGCCTGCCCGCCGCGGGGGGCGGGGGTCCTGGCTGCCCCGGGGGGCCATCGCCCTGGGCTTCCTTCCCTTGGTGGCTGCGAGGGGCGGCCACTCATCACGGCAGGCGGGCGGCGGGCATATTTTTCACTCTGTGATCACTTCCAAATGGTTACAGTGAACCGAGGGACATTGCGGAATATTTGGAAAAGTCAGATAAGCAAAAAAAAAAAAAAAAAACCAACCAGGCATGAGAACTGTCGAAACCATGCCCCTGGGCGATGGCCGCCTGTTGCCCGCCCCCTGTGTGTTTTAAAGACAGTTCTTTCAGACTCCAGGGTGCAAATGGAGATCCAGCTGCTGCCCCTCCCGCCCCCGCAGTGTGCACTGGAGGCTGTGTGCCGCCTGGCCTCTCTTAACCTCGCCAAGCGACTCCAGGGACAGCTCCTAATCAGGCCCCTTTTCCAGGGGAGGTAACTGAGGTCTTTGGAGCTCACGCGAGTGGGCTGCCCTGTAAACCCAGCAGTGTGTGGTCTGACTGTTGGCCCCTGCTAAGCACGCCAAGAAAGCAAAGAGATTTTAATCACTCCTTCCTTAAAGATTTGTTTATTTATTTAAAAAGCAGAGCAACGGGGGTGGGGGGGAGATGGAGAGATGTCCATCTGCTGGTTCACTCCTTCAATAGCCACAACAGCCGTGTCTAGGCTTCAGCCAGGAGCTACATCCGGGTCTCCCCGTGGGCGGCAGGGGCCCAAGCACCTGAGCCATCTTCTGCTGCCTTCCCAGTGAATCAGAGCAGAGCAGCCAGGACTGGAACCGGGCACTGTGACCTAGGATGAGGGTGTCCCCAGTGGCAGCTTCACCCCTGTGCCACAGCACCAGCCCTCCGGTGCCCGGCCGAGAGGCAGACGTGGCTTCGGGAATTTGCAGTTCTTTCTCACTACCCCGAGATGGTGTTCAGCCGGGATCGCCTCTTCCTGGACAGCAGCCACCAGGTGCCCTGTGGTGGCTCCAGGCAGTGGCCTTCCCCGGACCCCACCCGCTGTGGGCTGCTGCCCCTTAGCAGGTGGGGCCCTAGGCAATTCACTTTGCCACTGAGTAAGGAGACTTCTGGGTGCCATGTGCGGCCCCAGCAGGGCGGATCGGCCGCTGGGGTGGCCTTGGTCTCTGAAGACACTGGGCACTGAGCTCTGGTGCCGGCCTCTGCCGCGGGCAGGCAGAGGGAGACCGGGGCGGTTGAGCGTCATCCTCACCAGAGCGTGGACAGGCGCCAGGCAGGGGACTGGGGGGGAGGGCGTCTCCCTCTGCGGGGCCCTGCTCCTCTTGGGGTGGGTGGGGCGTGAAGGCCAGGCTGAGGCCACCTCCCACCTAACTCTTTGCATCCCCTAGTGAGGCCTCCCCTTGCTATGTTTCCCACCAAGTCCCGGTCTCTGCCCTAGAACGATGAATTGACGCTCACCCGAGGGTCTCATTCATTCTTCCAGGTAGTAGCATTTTGCTTTCATTAAGTGATAATAATGTTATTTTTGAAAAGGATTTCTTTATTTATTTGGAAGGCCAAATGACAGGGTGAGAAGGGGAAGAGAAAGAGAGAGAGAGAGAGAGAGAGAGAGAGAGAGAGAATTTTCATCTGTTGGTTCCTGGTTTACTCCTCAAACAGCTGCAATGGCTGGGACTGGCCCAGGAACTCTCTCTGTCTCCCAGGAGGGTGCAGGGGCTCAAGTACCTGGGCTTCCTGCTGCTACTTTCCCAGGTGCATTCGCAGGGAGCTGGATCAGAAGTAGAGCAGCAGGAAGTGGAACAGATGTTCATGTGGAATTATCAGCATTATAACTTCCAGCTTAACCTGCTGCGATACAACGCCAGCCCAGCAAAAAGATTACTGTTAGCAATAAGTATATAATGGATGTTTGTATGTAAGTATTTATTAAAAAGTAATATTGGTAACATAATTGTTATAGCTGACATTGACTGCTTAGTACATGCCAGGCACTAGGCTTCTGCGCTGTTTTTTTTTTTTTTCCCACGGAGTTTCATAATTTTCTGCCCAAATTACAAGCCACTTTTCATCCATGAAAAGATATTCACCTTGAAATCTGCATTCTAAGAGCCAGGCTCTGGGGTGGCCTTTGTGGGGCATTGGGGTAAGTCTGTCTACTTGGGACTCCACTTCCCACACTGGAGCGCTGGTTCAAGTCCTGACACCGCCACTCCAATCCAGCTCCCTGCTGATGCATCCCAGGAGGTGACGCTCCAAGAACTTGGGCCCCTGCCATCTATATGGGAGACCCCGGCGGAGTCCCCAGCTCCTGGTTTTTGTGCTAGCTCAGACAAGGCTGTTCTCTCTCTCTCTCTCTCTCTCTCTCTCTCTCTCTCTCTCTCTGGAAGGCATTGCCACAGCCCGTGCTGAGCTGCTTCCCAGCAAAATAGCGATTCCCTTCCTGAAGCCTTCTATGTCAATGGCACTCCCGGGGTTCAAGTTGCCGGTGCCTTTAGCCGTCTCTTGTGACCACAGCTCTTGTGCAGGCTGTCTGCTGAGCCACGAGCAGCCCCACTCCAGCCTCTGTTTCTCACTGCTCTGTGGGCTCCGGGGCTGCTGGGGCGCCCAGGAGGCTCTGTCACGGGCTCATCAGATCCCTCTCCCACCCCCGCCATCCTCCATAGAGCTCTGCTTTGCAGATGACTCTGGAGCACAGAGAGGTTGAGTAACTTGCCTGGGGTCCCATAGCCAGGTGGCTGTGCAGCCCGAGACACACAGAGCCCCAGCCTCCTGACAGCCAGAGTCCATGGCCCGCGACACCTCTGTGCCCATTGCCTGCATACCCCATGCAAGCCCCCCTCCTGTGTGTATGTGCACCCAGGACAGCACTGCTGTCTGCAGCTGGTGGCTCCCTCTCCACTGTGCACCATCCGGAGCTGGACCTGTGCGTCTGGACTTCAGCACCCAGGCCTGCGGTCAAAGTGTGGGAGCCCCGGGTGTGCATGACCCAGACGGGGCGGGGTGGGGGGAGGGCTGCCCCAGGAGCTCTGTTGCTGTTCACAGGGCTGGGGCCTGGCTCTGTCCTGCGGATGCCTGGCTTGTCCTCCCTCTCTTGTCTCTGTCCCCTAGGCACAGCCTGCTGTCTGCCCGGCCTCCGTGGCTCCTGCTGTCCCCACACAGGTCGGGGACACAGAGAGGAGGGAGGAGGAAGGAGGCGGCAGTTCCTGGGAGCGTGGGAAGCGGTCCCCTGTGCGCCTCCACCCCTTCTGGCAGCTTGGTTGATCTCATCATGGGCGCCCCTCTCTCCCTGCTGCCAGCCTGGGCCTCAAACCCTCCTGACAGGCCGGGGAAATCCATCTTCTTCTTTTGTTATTTATTTATTTGAGAGGCAGAGCAAACTGAGAGAAAGGCCTCCCATCCGATGGTTCACTCACCAAACGGTCACAATGGCCTGAGTTGGGCCGATCCGAACCCAGGAGTCAGCGGTGGAGGGGCCCAAGCCCTTGGGCCATCTTCTACTGCTTTCCCAGGTGCATTAGCAGGGAGCTGGATTGGAAGTGCAGCTTCTGGGACTTGAACCTGTGCCCATATGGGATGCCTAGGATGCTGGTGATGCCGGCAGAGGCCCAGCCTACTACACCATAGTGCCGGCCCTTGGAAATCCATCTTCTAAGATGCTTACCTGTTTGCTATTCTCTTGGGAAAATCCAAGGACTGTCCTGGGAAAAGAAACAAGGAGAAGGGGTGGCTACAGTGAGACCTCTCTCTCTCTCTCTCTCTCTCTCCCAGATTTATTTATTTGAAAAGCAGAGTGACTGAGAGAAAGAGAAACAAAGATCTGCCATCCACTGGTTCACTCCCCACATGGCCACAACAGCCAGGGAGTCCATCTGAGTCTCCCACACTGGGCCATCTTCCTCGGCCTTCCCAGTGCCTTAGCAGGGAGCTGGGTCAGAAGCAGAGCAGCCAAGACTGGAAGCAGAGCTGTGATGTGTGATACCGGAGTCGCAAGCAGAGCTTAGCCCACGGCACCCCAACTCCAGCCCCCATGTGCTACATTTTTTTAATCTCTCTCTTTGGCTCCAGGAATTTTTCTAGGGGAGTGGGGTTCTAACCGGACCTGGAGAAGTCTACCTGCCTGCAGAATAGACAAAGGATTGCTGGCCTAGGGACTGATGCATTCAGGTGTGTCCCGTAGGAGAACACAGTGTCTAGGCTTGGCTCCCTGGCTAGCCAGATGTCTTCGGTTCTCAGTTTCTTCATCTGAGGAGTGGGTCTAAACAGACCCATCTCCCAGGGTCAGGAGGCTCGAGAAGAAACCTCAGGTGGAAGGGGTGCTTTGCCATGGCCACCCAGCTGGACCTCACCACCCACAGGAGCTGGGTACCTGTGTCCTGCAGGCTGAGCTCTGGCTCCCTTTTGCGCTTGGTCCTAACCTTCACGCCACGTCCCCTCTCATTCATGCTACCTGGCGGCCTTTTGCAGCCAGGGCTCTCAGGGGGACACATGATCTATTACAAGGAGACCCGAGACACCGGGCTCTGGGGACTGGCTGGGGCCCCACAGAGCCGGGGGGGGGGGGCGGCCTGCCCTCCGGGCCATGCACCTGATGCAGCCCCACCAGAGCTGCCCTCCCTGTTGGCTCCTGGAGCTCCTGAACAAGAGAGACTTGGGGAGTTGCTGACTTCTGGCCAAGCAGTCAAGGTCACAGCTGTCCTGGAGATGTGAAGCCAGGATGTGGATTAGGTCAGCTGCCCGAGGTCAGAGACCTGAACACGGCATTGAGCATGCGTTTCTCTCCCCTTCTTTGTGCCGCCTCTGCAGGAGGCCGGGGCAGCCTTCTCCCAGCTGACCTCGCCTGGCCATCAGCTCAGCTGGCAGCGCTGCTCTGGGTCAGGCTGACCTGGGCCCAGCTGTTCGGGACGAGGCCCATGAGGCAGCGTCGACAGCCCTGTGGCACCTGCAGCCTGACTCAGAAGGGTGGCTGTGGCCAGGACTCCTTGGTCCAGCCACACCGTGGGATGCTTTAGGAGAAACTGGTGGGTGCGGGCAGGCAAGTGGGGGCTGGGGCTGGGGGGAAAGCAGCTGAGAAGCTGGAGAAGCCAAGCAAGACAGGCCTTGGGGGACACACGCTGATTTGGGAAGGCATTCGGGGTCGGTTCCCAGGCCACTGACTCACCACCCAGGGGTCCGTGGAAGGCTTGGGGGCAGGTGAAGTCCCAGGTGGGGCAGGTCCCAGTGAGCAAGGCTTGGTTCCAGCCTGTTGGGAGGAAGGCAAGCCTAGGTCAGAGGGCTCCCCGGCTTTGGCAGGCTGTGAGCTAGCGGCCCAGGATCCTGCTCGGATCCCTAACCTGGAAAAGGTGTCACAGTTACACAGAGAATTCAGCGGCCTCAGATACCTACAGTGATGAAGAGAGAGACGCACAGAGGCTGCTGCCTCACCTGAGTCCATCTTAGGCGTCCAAGCATCCTCCACGTGTTCCTGGGGACAGCAGTCCCCCCTCCCAGCCGCCATCCCACCTCCCCTGATGTTGTCTGCTCCTCTGTTCCTGGAATCCAGATGGTCGGTTGTCAGAGGCGGGCTTTGACTTCCAGGAGGCAGTGTCCATCACAGGTCCAGGGATCCAGGGATGGGGGCTCAGGGGGGCTGGGCCCTGGCTGGCGGCTGCGGCTGTCACCTGTACCAGCGGTGAGGCCAGGGAGCTGTGCCCACCTCACAGATGAGGGCAGAGAGGGCAGCCGGCTGCGGCTGGGGAGGGGCCAGGGTGGACAGGAGGCTGGAGGACATGGGACACCTCAGGGCACCACAGCCTGGCAGTCACACGCCCCAGCCCCAAGGTTCTCCTTTGTCTTCATTTTTTTTAAATTGAGGGGCTGGTTCACTCCCCAAATGGCCACAATGGCCAAGGCTGGGCCAGGCAGAAGCCAGGAGCCTGGAGCATCTTCCAGGTTTCCACATGGGTGCAGGGGCCTAAGGACCTGGGCCATCTTCTGCTGCTTTCCCAGGTGCATTAGCAGGGAGCTGGGTGGGAAGTAGAGCAGCTGGGCCTCGAACCAGTGCTCATATGGGATGCTGGCAATGAAGGTGGCAGCTTTACCAGCGCCCATATGGGATGCAGGTGGTGGCTTTACCCGCGACACCACAGCGCCGCCCCGGAGCTCTCCTTCTGAGGCAGAGGCTGGCTCGTAGGCCGAGTCAGGTGTCCCTAGAGTGACTGTCCTCGCTCCCTTGCTCTCTGCTCATCCAAGCCTTACATCTTCGGGAGTGTGCATACGTGTGTTTAATAAATTTAGGTCCGCAGACTCCCGCGATTGCCCACATTGCTACCCCAGCAGCCCTCCCTTGCATGTTTTCCCACATTTTACCCAGTGAATGGACGGGGAGAAGGAGCCGGACCCAGAACTGAAGTCTCCTCCCTTCTGAATCCCGCCCATCAGCTGGGGCCCCTTCCAGGTGTCACTCAAAGAGCACTGCTGGTTTGCTCTGCAGGCTGCAGTTCTGGGGCTGGGCACAGCAAGAGGTTTGCACCTGGCTGGGAAAGTGCACTCCAGAGGGCTGGACAGGCTGGACAGGGCCCCCTGCTGGCGCCGGCCTTCTCTCTGAAGCTGCTTGGTCCAGGGAAGACCCTGGAGAAGGCTCCCAGCAAAGGGGTGGAGCCTGGCACAGACGCACGGAGCCTCCTTGTCAGCCCTGCTCCAAGCACAATGTGGGAGGAGGGGAAGCCAGCCGCTCCTGGCTCTGTGGTGGAGCCAAACCCTGCCCAGAGGTCTCCTCCGGCCCCCCAGCCTGCAGCGGCCTTTCCAGAGACTCCACCCCCCACCCCCTGCCCCAGACTTCCGCTCTCAGCCTTCCTGTCCCCACTCCCTGGCTCCTGCCAGCCTCCTGAGCGACAGACCTGTCCCTCCCCGGCTTGCAGTCACCCCATGACCCTCTGTCACCCTCATCATTGTGAAGGAACTGTTGTCTGTGGGGGCATGAGCTCCGGGGTCACAGGGCCTGGGACCGAGCCTGCCCCAGGGTAGTTCTGCTGATAAAAACCATCAGGGTCTGTTTTGTGTTTGCTGCAACAGAACTCGTGAGGGGGTCCTTTAAGAGCAGAAATGCATTTCTCCCAGTTCTGGAGGCCGGGAGGTCCAGGGTTAAGCTACTGCCTCTGACACGCAGCTTCTTGCTGGGGGCACCTGGTGAGGGGCATCCATTGGCACAAGGGGGCTGCACCTGCCCCTGGATCAGGAGCCACCCCAGTGCTATGGCTTGGGCCACCCTTGAGGGCGGAGCCCTGGGAGTTAACTGCTTGGGCAAGGCGCTGCCTCTAGCGCTGTCACAGCGGCAGTTAATTGTGAATGTGAGCCATGGAGGGGACCAACACCCACACCGTGGCAAATGTCAGCTGTCTCTCCTCTCCCGGAAGAGACTTCGCTGGGGGAAGTGGGAGTATGCCAGAGGATGATCCCCTGGCCTCTGTTTGGCAGGGGCACCTGCCCTGACCTCACAGTCTCAGCTGATGGGTCAAAGCCAGCTGCAAGCATTAGCTCTGAGACCAAAGCAAAGCAGTTCCTTGGCAGTGACCTCCACGCCCCCTGCCCTGCCCCAAGCCATCCCTGGCCCCTACGTGGGCCCAGGTGGCACCCTTGCCTCTCTCGTGGCCCCTCATGCCGATCACCCCCAGAGTTTGCATAAAGACTCCGCCTAGACACCACCTGCTGCCTATCCTGGCCTCCGTGGACTCCCAGATCCTGGCCTGGGGAGGCAGAAACAAGGAGGTTGGGGGAGCCCCTGGGTTCTGGGCTCTGGGCTCTTGTGTGCTGGCCTGCAGGGATGCCTCTGAGCTGGGGCCTCAGGATGGCTAACTCGCACCTCCCTCCCCCACAGCGGGGGACTTTAGTGAAGGGAGCCTGCCAGGTGGGAGAGGGCACCCTGGCCGAATGGGACCCTGAGTGGGACCCGTCTTCCCGTGTGCACCTGCTCGCCAGTATGCTTGTGAATGCGGGTCTTGGCGTGCCTGCATGTGTGTGTGTGTGTGTGTGTGTGTGTGCCTGTGTGTCTGTGTGCGCTATGTCTGCGCACGCCCCCTGGGGAGAGGGCCTGTGCGTCTTTTCCCTGTGTGGGGCTTGCTTTCATGTCTGTAATTCTAAGAGCAACACTGCAGAATGCACGCTCCTGGCTGCCTCCCCAGGCCCTGCCTGTGAGTACCCGAGCCCAGCAACACATTCCAAAGAGGCTTTGCAAAGGCAGGCGTTCCTCTTTAAAGGTAAGCTCCAGGGGGTTGAACACGGAGAGGAGGGTCCCGGAGCGAGCTGGCTGCTGGCCAATTCCTGTTGTAGCAAAGATCCCTGGTGCCTGTGCAGCCAGGATGAAACAATTCTTTGGAATTAACCAAGCTAATTTTGACGAGCAAACATTTTGCTACAATGAAAGTTTTTATTGTAGCACATAAAAGTCAAAACAACACCCAGTCCCCTTGGGAGAGACAGGCAGGCGGGAAGAAAAACAGCTCTTGTGGAAGCTCTAACTAATCATTGTGAAATCAAAAGTACCAGGGCTGCCAAATTAAATGCGAGGAAAAATACCAAAGGAGGGGAGCTGCTGGTTCTGAGCCTCCCGCCCCGAACCCTAAGCCCCATGCTCCATAAACCAAGCCATTATGCTCTGGGGAAGAGCAGAGCGGGGAGGAAGGGGCGTGGCTAGTTTCTGGAACATTCCTCCTGGCTGGGTCACCGTAGCATCTCCTGGCTGGAATGGGAAGGGAAGCCGGAGGCTCCCTGAAGCTGGGGCTCCGTGTCTGGGGCCCTTCCCAGGGAGTCCCCTGCCCTGCCCAGTCTCCAGCCTTGCCCACATGACACCCAAGATGGAGTCCCTAGGGCTGCTTCGTGCTGACTGATGTCTTGGGTTCTGTGTGTGTTCCCTTTGGCGAGCGCCTTAAATTTCAGTAAAAGAAGCTCCTTTTGGTGGGCAAGGATTGTGTTGTGTGTGTGTGTGTGTGTGTGCACATGTGTTGTGTGTTCATGTGTACATGCAATGGGGGGGTGAACCAAGCCTAGGGAGCTGTCCTGGGAGAACAAGTGGCTCCCACTGAATGTCAGGTTCAACCAGCAAGGTTTCCTGCTTCCCTCGCTGCTGCTCAGAGCCACATTGGGTCTAAGACACAGTTTGCCTTCTGGGAGCTCACACTCGCCTGGGGGAGGGGCATGACATTAGCTTTAAAAACCTGCTTGTGATTAAAAAAAAAAAAAAGCATGCAAACATATGATCTGAGAGCTCAGTTCTGCTTAGAACAGTCAGGGCAGGCTTCCTGGAAGAAGGGGCACCTGCACTGCCTTGAGCAGATGGAGGTGTTCTTTCTGATGTTCACTGCTGCTCCCAGGTGGTCCTCTTGGATCCCTAAGGACAATACCTGATTTAAAGGGGAGGACCTGTTCTATCCCACATGGATCCAGTCCCCTCATCTCTATTCACTGTCAGCTCCCCAATGCACCTGCTGTTTAGTAGGGTGCATTTCAGCCCGACTGCCCACTGAACACTGTGGTGGGAGTCAGGAGGAGCCAGGCTTGAGTCCTGCTTCCGCTACTGCTGAGGGTGAGTAGCTACGGTGGACAAGTTCAATGTCCTCTCGAAACCTTAGCTTCCTTGTATGTCAGACAGAACTCAGAGCCTCTGCTCCATAAAGTAGCCCTCTCTGTTATTATTGCCCAAGGAGGCTCTGGCTGCAAGCAACGCAACCCCAGACAGATCTGGCACAACCAGATCACAACCACATGATCCTCCGACTAGGCACGTGGTCCAAGGGTGTCAGAACATTGTCTCCTGCTGGGCTGTGCTCCATAGCTATTGCCTCA
This sequence comes from Sylvilagus floridanus, assembly GCA_949820135.1. Lineage (NCBI taxonomy): Eukaryota > Metazoa > Chordata > Mammalia > Lagomorpha > Leporidae > Sylvilagus > Sylvilagus floridanus. The sequence goes on along the minus strand of OX463239.1, from coordinate 77,336,151 downwards.
TGATCACAAAGTGGTTGCCATGGTTCCAGAACATTGTAAGTAGGAAAATGGAGTTTAGATCGGGGAAAACCAAGGGTCCTTTGCCCCTGTATTCCTTATTCTCATGACCTTTATCCCAGAGGTTCCCAGCTGACTTCCTTGTCCTCTTGTTGATTGGCACCGGCACTGGGTCATTTGGCTGCACCCAGTGTGATTTCTGGCAATGAGGAACAGGATGACTGGGACTGATCTGGAACAACCGCATCTCATCACTTGGGCCTGGACATCTTGACACTTGAACAAAACCTGGGTGAGCCCTGAGCAAGCAGCCAGCAGCAGGTGCTACCCTTGGCTACCCTAGCTGGCCTGGCCCCAGGACGGCTGGCGGCAAAGTCTCCCTCCCGCTAGGTCTAGAGGACAGGTGGAGGAACCATGTCCCCATCTCATCAGAACCTAGACCACAAGGCAGCAGGGGTCCCACCGGAGGCTTTTAGAGCTGTGGAGAAGGGGCCGGCGTCATGGTGCAGCGGGTGAATCTCCTGCTTGCAATGCCAGCATCCCATATGGGTGCTGGTTCAAGACCCAGCTGTTCCTTTTCCGACCCTGCTATGGCCTGGGAAAGCAGTGGAGGATGGCCCAAGGGCTTGGGCCCCTGCACCCACATGGGAGACCCAGAACAAGCTACAGGCTCCTGGCTTTGGCCTGGCCCAGCAACCAATTGGGGAGTGAACTAGCTGATGGAGGATCTCTCTCTCTCTCTCTCTCTCTCTCTCTCTCTCTCTAACTCTGCCTTCCAAATAAAAATAAATAAATCTTTAGAAATACAGAGAAGCTTCTGGAAGGGCATCAGCCCCCAGCCAGCCAGCATCCTGGTCCCTAGTCTGCCGAGAACCCACACACAGGACTGTTTAGCAAAGAGGCTGCGAAAAGGGGGCTGGATCTCTGCCTTGGGCCTACCCTGTGGGCCTGGGCAGGCCGCTTGGCTTCTCCAGGTCCTGGAGCAATACTTGCTCTGTGGATGCCGCATGGCTGGAAGACCTACCCGATGCAGGGAATCATCTGGAATGTTAGGGTGCAAGGCCAGGTGAAGGGGGTGGGACTGGTAGCACAGTTGTGGGGGCTGGGCTCCCTGGCTGCTCAGCCGTCAGCAGGTTGCTTTAAGGTTCTTCTGGCCTGGGTCAGGTTCTGCATTCGCGACAGCCGTGGTCACTGAGATTCAAGCTGTGTGGCCTTTGACCACGTGGCTTAACTTCTCGGTTTTCTGATCCACAGAGGAGGGTATAAATGCAGGTGTCGGAGGGCAGTGGAGGGGAGGCGTCCCCTGAGAGAGCACTTGCTGAGCCCTCCACAGGGCCTGCGCCCCGCCCAGTGCGTGGGCAAAGGGGAGGCGTTGCTGTCGGCATCCTGCTGGGTGCCGTCGTCATAGTAAACTCAAGGCTCAGCAGTGCTGCTCCCCGCCAGTGTCCTCATTCTCTGGACGAGGCCCTGAGTGGCCAGGGGACTTGTGCACAGTCCTGTGCCCATGCAAAGGCACACTGGAACCCAGACCACCTGCCTCGTGCCCCATGAGCCCTCCGCTGTCCTGGGTGAGCTGGCTGCTTGCACATGGGGAAACACACACACACACACACACACACACACACCAGGTACACCACAACACTGTAAATAATGATCATAGTTCACCTGCCTTTTTTTTTTTTAAGATTTATGTATTTATTTGAAAGGTAGAGTTACAGAGAGGCAGAGGCTGGGGAGATGGGGTCTTCCATCCATTGATTCACTCCCCAGATGGCCACACGTCCAGAGCTGCACCGATCTGAAGCCAGGAGCCAGGTGCTTCTTCCGGGTCTCCCACGTGGGTGCAGGGGCCCAAGGACTTGGGCCATCTTCCACTGCTTTCCCAGGGCACAGCAGAGAGCTGGATCAGAAGTGGAGCAGCCAGGACTCCAACCAGCGCCCATACGGGATGCCGGCACGGTGAGCAGTGGCTTTATCTGCTACACCACAGTGCTGGCCCCTCACCTCCTTTTATGTAAAGGGCCCCAAAGGGGAATGGTTTGTATCTGCACTGAATACCGACAGCGCCATGTTTGGAGATGTTAAGGAAGGTGCCACACAGTAGCATGAGTCTTCCATCCACCAGGCTCCAGGGCTGGGGGCAGGCCATGGCCTCTTTCCCCATGGGCCACTCCCGGGTGCCCAGGGCACTGAAGCCAGCACTCCCTGCACCTGCTGCCCAGAAAGCCTTGGGCAGCCGGCTGCCTCCTCCATTCCCCTTGCTTCCTGAGGTCCTCCATCATGCTGGGGCCACCCACTGCTGCCGAGTGGGCTACAGGCCCCGCTGGCACGTGGGGACAGCATAAGGAGGGACTGTGTGTCACCACCCTGCCTCCCCTCCCAGCAGACACCTGGGTTGAAGTCAGCAGTCTTCTGAATATCTTTAGCCCTGAAGTGGGGGTGATGGGGCTTAGCGGGTAAGCAAGGAAGAGGTTTCGAGACTGTGGTGGTTTGGGCCGTCTCTTGCAGGTGCACAGACTGCTTGATTTGCTCTGAATCTATTCACCTGCACCCCTGCGGCCTGGGCCTCCAGCTAGTCTGTGTAGGAGGCTGGGGGGATGGGGCATGCCCATTTGCCAGATGAGTAAAGTGAGGCTTATCTAAGCCCAGGACCACAGAGCTGATAAGAGGCAGGACTGAGACCAACACCAGCTCTCCAGGGAGCCATGGGGGTAAGCCCAAGGGTCACTTTAGACGGAAGGAAGGTTTGTTCTCAGAGGATGAGAGCTGGGCTCCTCCTCCGCTGGCGTGTCCGTACACATGGAACGCCTGGAGGGGAGGAAGCTCCGGTGAGCAAGGCGCTCTCCCTGGGCCTGAGCAGCAGGAAGCAGGGCCCCTGGTTGAGAGCAGCTTCGAGGAGCCCACGGCTCTCAGAACGGCTGGCCAAGCTGCATGGGACGGAGGCTGCAGGTCCTGCCTTGCCCACGTCGTGTCTCCCTCTGGATCCGAGCTGTGAAAGGAGGGGCCTCATCGCTAGAGCGCCCTTGCCACACACCCCCAGGCCGCCCTCCTGGTCTCTCTCTTACACGCACGCAGGCACACATGTGCAGACACGCCCCGCGCATACTCACACGACGCCCCTGCTTGCGTTGCATCTGTGCTACGGCACGCACAGGCTCTGACCTCAGGGTGCAAACATGGCTGCACCGCTAGAATCCTCTGGAACTTTTCAAGCTCCCGTGCGCCCCGGCCACACATCTCTGTGGCCTGGCTCCAGGCATCAGCAGCAGCTTTTAAAGCCCCCCCAGGTGAATCCAGGTCATGTCCGCATCTAGCAAAGACCCCGTGGAATGAGTTGCAGGAGGCAACCCACACTTCCAGGCCCAGCTGCACCCCGTCCAGCTTGTCTGATTTGCCCTTGACCCTCACTGCCCAGCAAGGAGCAGGCTTGCGTCACAGCCAGCCAAACTTCTCCTGCTGCTTCGGGGTGAGAACCGAGCAAGGATCACCGCCACCCAGCCGCATCTCAGACTGTTCAAATGCAGACTCCCAGGCCCCGGCCCCCACCTGCAGAGTCCCAGGCGCCGAAGGCTGTGCTGTTGGCTCCTGGCATTGGAGCCGTGTGCTGGTCAGTGCTGGCCCTCTCACCCTTGACCATGGGGAGTGGTCTTGGGCTCTGTTCATGACCGTCCCCTCTCTGCAGGGGGTACAGTCGCTGCTTTGGGAAGGACTTGGGATTTTGTCACTGCTGGTGTCCTGTCACTTGTCACTGTGGTGTGCCCTGGCCTGGTGTCTCAGTGAATGACGGAGCTTGGGTGGGGGGGCCTGGGGAGCCCTGGGCGGCTCCGGGTGCACGTGGCAGGGGTGTGGCAGGACCATGTCAATGCACGACTGCACTCAGCTGTTCAGTGGGGACAACAGGCCAGGCCCTGGCATAGCCACGGGCATGTCCCTTTACCACGGAGCCTGCACTTTAGTGAAATTCTGCAGAGGGGGAGAGGAAGCTGGAGCAAATGGAACGTTTCTGAGTGCTTGCAATGTGGGAGTACTCAAAAAATTTATGGAAAAATGGAATTAAAACATTAAAGATTTGTTTATTTGAAAGGCAGAGTGAGAGAGAGAGAGAGAGAGAGGGGTCTTCCATCTGCTGGTTCACTCCCCAAATGGCCTTAACGGCTGGAGCCAGGAGCTTCTTCCAGGTCTCCTACCTGGGTGCAGGGGCCCAAGCTCATGGACCATCGTCTGCTGCTTTCCCAGGTGCATTAGCAGGGAGCTGGCTCAGAAATGGAGCAGCCAGGCCTTGAACCTGCGCTCTGGTCCAGGATGCCGGCATCACAGGCAGCTGCTTAACCAGAGGCTGACTCCAAAAGATAAATTTATTTTGGTGCAAACATTTGAAATCTATGCACAGGTTTTTCATAATGGGCATTTCCCATGAGATTTTTGAAGGCACCTGTTGTGTTAAGTCATCACTGGACATTTTACACATAGATGGAAACTTTATGTAAGCTGGGACTTACATAATGTCACCTGGGCTGCAATGACAGGACTGGGGCGAGACCTCTAAAAGGGTCTGCTCCCTAGGCGCCCGGGGGCCCACAGCCTTCGGCGGAAGGGGGTGGGGGTGGGGCATGTGCACAGGCCAGCCCAGTGCAGGCGTGCAGCCTGGAGCTCCACGGGCTTGAAGGGTCTTTGCCCCGCGGTTTCTGGGTGTAGCCCCACCGGACCTGGCCCGGTGTTTGCCTGCGCCACCTGGGAGCGTGGGACATCTGAAGTCAATAGCCTTCTATCAACACCGGGTTCAAAGAGAGACAAAGATCAAAGGCAGAAGAGGTCAAAGAAACCCAAGTCAGATCACCCCCAGATTAAAGTCAGAGGAGCCGCACCCCCGCAGGCTGGCAGCCTGAGCTGTGACAGGGAGGGACCCTGGGACCGCCAGAGGGGCACATGGAGCAGGGCAGGGGTGGGGTGGGGTGGGGTGGGGGCTGGCAGCCAGAGGCACTGGGAGGGAGAGAGACACACACAGACAAAGACACAGAGGCACACAGCAAGGCAGAGTCGCACAGAGGGAGGGAGAGAGTCACACATCTTGGAGACAGAGGAACGGAGCACGCACCGGGAGAAAACCTGCCGGCCCAAGGAGGGTAGGACCAGGCTGGCCATGGAGCTGCACTTCCGCTCTGAGCCAGCAACCGTGGCCCCGCCGCAGCCCTGGGCCTGAGCTGTCCCCTCCTCCGGTTCCTGTTGGGATGGCCCAGGCTGCTGCCTGAAGGCTGTTGACCAGTTGTACCCCCACAGCCCTGGAGGCCTACAGAGTCCTGTTCCCAGCCCCCCAGAAAGCCCCCTCCCGCCTTCTGGTCAGGCCTGCCATGGCCCCCAGGCCCTCACCTATCTAACACCTCCTTCTACTCCCCGGTGCTGCCCGTGTCTCCCTTCCTCCCTTACCTGTGTGCACTGTGCCTACAAAACCCAACCTGGGTACCTTTCCTCCTCCGAGAAGCCTCCTGTGACTTCTTCAGGCTTCCTGTGCTTTCACATTCAGTGATAGAGAATTTGCATCTTTGGCTCCATGCAGGACCACCACAGGAGCCCTCTGTTCCCTTCTTGTCCTGGATGTGAAGTGCTCCCCTTCCACCTTCCACCCGGCCCCTACTATGTGCGCTGGGTCTGAACAGTGCTCCTTGGATTCTGCCCTTCACCCGATGCTCAGCTTGGACAGCATGGAGAAGAAAACAATGTTGCGCCCCTGGACTGGTGGGGGTGGGGCCTCCGGCTCAGACAGGCAGCTCCCAGAGCTTGTCTGAGGAGTACTCAGTCCGGCAAGTCCCTGAGCTCCTGTGCTGGGGGTGGGGGTGGGGAACGAGTTCTTCCCCTTGCTGGTCAGGCTCAACCCCAGAACTTCATCCCTGGGGCACAGCCTGCAACCTACCCTCTCACTTCCTCTTCTCAGTGGGTCAGCACCTGCTGAGATCTCTACACCCTGTCACCAACCCCGTGGGCACGCCCTCTTGCCTTTTCCCCAAGGGCCAGAAGCCTGCAAAGCGAGACACAGGACCCCTGAGCCTCCAGTGGGTGGGGAGATGCGAGCCGGCCACCTGCCCAGAAGGAGCCAGGACTGGGGCACCAGCGAGCAACCCCTTGGAGTCCCTCAAAGCTACACAGGGCTTGGAGCGCTGTGGCTGCTCGGGCAAGGACCATCCCTCCAGCTGTGGCAATGACCGTGACAATGGTGATGATAAAACATCACCGAGCAAAGCACTTACAGCACCAGTACCCGCGGCATCCCAGGCACCTGGGGCGTGGGCAGCTCAGTGGCTTGTTCAAGGTGCCACAGCCAGCGGGGGACAAAGGGACGTTTGGACTCGGACTGTGGGCCATGGCGGAGGTGGGTTCTGGTGGCTCTCCTGTGTGTGACCTTGGCCCCGTGCACGTCCCCTCGGAGCGCCAGGCTCCCCTTGTGTAAAACAAGGACTTAAACGCCTTTCCCTGCTGGCATCTCCTGATCCTGGGAGAATGAGATCAGCCCCTACTCCCCCATAGCGGAGACATCAGGAGGACTAGGAAATAGACACCGATGTGGGTAACAAACAAGGGCAGGGCTGGGAGAAGGCTCCCGGAGGGGAGAGAGAGGGCCTAGTGGGCTTGCGGGAGGGGGTGTTTGCCTGTGTGGATCGGCTGGGAGGGCAGGGCTGGAGCACGGGCAGGGAGCAGTTCAGGATGCGTCTGATCCCGGCCAGTGGAACGGCCGACAGCGACCACTTCCAGCAATTTCCTTCCCTGAGCGCCTTTAATTTATGGAGGGGCTGATGTTAAATCATCCTCCTGCTCTCCCTGCCCACCCTCCCTCCCCGAGCGCCCGTATTTCCCCTGACCATAAATTTTTTTTTTAATGACAGTTTAGAAAATGAGCAAATCTTTGGTGACACTTTTATCACCTCGAGAATACTTTTGATAAGAGGTTTTTGGAAGATTGCAGTCTGGGGGGTGGGGGAGGGGAGAGGCAAGATAGAAACGATTGGGCCCCAGGCAGAGCCACTGTCCCCTGCCTGGCCCCTCCTCCAGCCGCCGGCCTGGCCACCCCTGGCCTGCCTTCTCCCCGAGTAAGCCTACCTGCTTGCTCAGACTGGCAGATCAGGCCCCAGAGACAGCTCACACTCGAAACAGAACCAGCTCAACTGGATGTGAGAGTGTGGATCCCACCATGGCCTGGACCCCAGGCAAGCGTGGGCTGTGTGTCTGTCTGTGCTCACCGTGAGATGACAGGGCTCTGGGAGGTCCCTGCAGCGCCGAGGCACGAGGCCACCTTTAGGAGCCTGCAGCTGAGCGGGGGTGGGGGGGCACACCTGCTGCCCCGGAGCTGAAAGGCGGGGCTGCCCAGGGGCGGATCCCAGAGAGGGGTGATGTATCGCCAAGACTTGGCCTGGGAGCTGTTGCTGGAGGCCTGGGAGAGAGGAGCCCCACAGCAGCTGGGGACCTGCGGAACACAGGGCAGTGAGCGCTGAGGTCTGGGAAGATGGCAGGGGCTGGTGGTCCTTCTAGAGGAACAGGTTTTGTCCCCTTTCGTTGGGGCCAGCGCTGTGTTTTAGAAGGCTAATCCTCCACCTGCAGTGCCAGAATCCCACGGGAGCACCAGGCTGCTCCACTTCCGGTCCTGCTCTCTTTTAATCCACCTGAGAAAGCAGCAGGAAGATGTCCCAAGTGCTTGGGCCCCTGCACCTGCGTGGGAAACTCAGATGAAGCTCCTGGTTCCTCAGCCTGGCTTAGACCTGGCTGTCGCAGCCATTTAGGGGGAGTGAACCAACAGATGGAAGACCTCTCTTTTCCTGCCCCTCTCTCTCCTTATCTCTCTGTACCTCAGCCTTTCAAATAAATAAATAAATGTTTAAAAAATATATTGTTGAGCCGGCGCCGTGGCTCAACAGGCTAATCCTCCGCCTTGCGGCGCCGGCACACCAGGTTCTAGTCCTGGTTGGGGCGCCGGATTCTGTCCCGGTTGCCCCTCTTCCAGGCCAGCTCTCTGCTGTGGCCCGGGAGTGCAGTGGAGGATAGCCCAAGTGCTTGGGCCCTGCACCCCATGGGAGACCAGGAAAAGCACCTGTCTCCTGCCATCTGATGAGCGCGGTGCGCCGGCTGCAGCGCGCCGACTGTGGCGGCCATTGGAGGGTAAACCAAAGGCAAAAGGAAGACCTTTCTCTCTGTCTCTCTCTCTCACTGTCCACTCTGCCTGTCAAAAAAAAAAAAAATATATATATATATATATAGTTGGCAACAACCAGTTTTTTCCTAATTTTCAGATTTATTTTATTTATTTGAAAGAGTTACAGAGAGAGGTAGAGACAGAGGGGAGGAAGGGAGAGAGAGAGGTCTTCCATCCATTGGCACAGCTTTAGGGGCACTGTGGGATTAATAATAGGGGATTAATTTAATTTCCAAAAAAGGTAGCTGCAATCATCATCAACCTCATTTATAGACGAAGAAGCAGCGGCACAGAGAGGCTGAGTCACCGTCCCAGGACACACAGCAGAACTGGCCTGGAAGCAGAGGAATGGAGGGCAGGGGAGGGAGCACTAACTTCCACCTAGGCTGTGATTGGTGACAGCTGAAACGAACGAGGACGGTCCTTGTTCCGGCTTGGGTTTCTTTATCTCTCGCTCCGAGTGTATTTGCAAAGGCCGGACACCGAGAAGGATGGGGGATTCAGCAGTGTCTGGTCAGGTGCGGGCAAACCTTGGACTTGCCACGTGTGTCCCACCCCTGGCCCCGACTCCCTTGCATATCCCGTAATTGGCAGCTATTATGATGATGACGGCTATAAGGACAGATCATTAACTTACAGTTTAAAAATGCTTCACCTATTTCATTTTGCACTGTTATTTTATTGAAGAATTAAATTTTTATGGGGAATTCTCCTAATTGGAGGGATTCAGCGCCGTGCCTGCTTCTTCCCAGTGCACACCACACACAGGTGGGAGCAGGCGCTGCTTCTCCTTGGCGACGCCCACCCAGGCTGCTGGTCTTTGTCACCCCCCACACGCCCAAGCGTCCACTCTGTGCCAGGCGCTGTGCCAGGCTCTTTCCGGGCAGCAGCTCCAACTCGGACAGCAAACTGTGGACACGATGTCTTCCCCAGCAGGAGGCTGGGGCTTGTCCAGGGTCAGAGTCACGTGTGCCTGCCACACAGGGCAGAATCAGAGCTCAAGGGGGTCTCAGGGAGGGAGCTGGCTGCATGACGGAGTCCTGCCAGGTGAGCAGCTCCAGGAAACCTGGAAGGAGTATCAGCCAGGAATCCAGCAACCCCCACCCCCGGAACCCCACCGCTCTCTCCTTGGCTGCCGCCCCAGGGGCAGGGGTGCAGATGTGATGTGGGGAGCGGAGCCCTAACCATGCCACACATGTCCCGGGGCCCTGGAGTCTGCAGAGAGCCCTTCACAGCGCCTTGGCCTGGACCTGAACGGGTTTCCTCACCCAAGGGGTGGGGAAAATGACCATTGCATAGGATTTTATGAGCTCATCCAGATTACGTATTTGTGTATAGATCAGGAGTCATCAAAACAGCTCATGGGGGCCGGCTCTGCGGCTCGGTAGGCTAATCCTCCGCCTTGCGGCGCCGGCACACCAGGTTCTAGTCCCGGTCGGGACGCCGGATTCTGTCCCAGTTGCCCCTCTTCCAGGCCAGCTCTCTGCTGTGGTCCAGGAAGGCAGTGGAGGATGGCCCAAGTGCTTGGGCCCTGCACCCGCATGGGAGACCAGGAGAAGCACTTGGCTCCTGGCTTCGGATCAGCACAATGCACCATCCGCGGCGGCCATTGGAGGGTGAACCAATGGCAAAAAGGAAGACCTTTCTCTCTGTCTCTCTCTCATTGTCCACTCTGCCTGTCAAAAAATAAAAAATAAAAAGAAGCAAAACAGCTCATGGGAAATGTGTATTTTGAAAAAAAAAATATGACGCATGGATTTCAAAATTTTTGCACCAGAATAAACTTGTCTGTTACATTCTGTATTTTTCTGTGAAGTATCATTTAACTCTCATAATAACCCGCAAATGAATAAATACTGATACATGGCCATGCATTATTAAGTGGATTTTTAAAGAAAGATTTATTTATTTGAAAGGCAGTGTTACAGAGAGGCAGAGGCAGAGGGAGAGAGGTCTTTCATCCGCTGGTTCACTCCCTAAATGGTCACATCGGTCAGAGCCAGACCAAACTGAAGCCAGGAGCCAGGAGCTTCTTCCGCGTCTCCCACGTGGGTGCAGGGACTCAAGGACTTGGGCCATCTTCTACTGCTTTCCCAGGCCATAACAGAGAACTGGGTGGGAAGTGAAGCAGCTGAGACTCGAACCGGGATGCCGGCGCTGCAGGAGGTGGCTTTACCCGCTGTGCCACAGTGCGGGCTCCTAGTAAGTGGGTGTTAACAAAGCACAGCCACGCGGTATTCATCAGCTTTTCACTGCTGCAGCTGAAATACTGGAGAGCAGCTCACTTACAACGAAAAGGTGCATTCTCGCTCCCGGTTTGGGAGGTTCTCAGCTCCAGATCGAGGAGGGGCCCCTCAGTGTGCACGCTCATGGGCATGGAGACCGGCAGAGGTGGAGTGTGCGTGTGGAGGAACAGTCGCATGGTGAGCCAGGAAGCAGAGAGAAGCTAGGCCGAGCTGGGCTTCGAACACCTGCTCTCTGGAGAACCACCTCCCGAGGCCACGCCTCCAGTGACCTAAGGACCTCCCACCAGGTCACCTCCAGACACCATAATTGGATTAAGCAGCCACCCTTACCTTAATCCATCAACCATTAACATAAGACTTGGGGGACCAAGCTCCTTGACACACGGGCCTTTGGGGGACACCCAAGCTAAAATCCAAGTTATTATTATTATTATTAAACGAGGTTCTTTACATTAGATTTTGTTTTGGGCATTGCCCCACCCACCAGACTGTAAGATGGTGAGGTGAGGGCCACGGCTGCTGCTCAGTGCTTCAGCCAAAGTGCCGAGCAAAGCACCTGACACGTGGCAGGGCCTCAGTAAATCTCTGCTGCTGCATCGATGATCTTGTTGAATTCCTGGGAGAGAGTGGTGATTTGGGCCCAGCGTGGACTCCTAGCTTTCCTGGAGAGTTACAAGCGAGCCAGCGTCGGGAAGGACACGTGCTTGTGGACGAGGGAAACCATTGCGTCTCCTGCACCTGTGGCCGGATGGCAGGACTCAGACTGGGGTCAGCACACACTGTGTCCCCACGTGTCCCTCCCACCTTGCAGGGCGATTTCATCCCCAGAAGGGGCCCCCGCTGGGCCAGGGTGCCTGTCCCTTAAGGGGGCAGTGTGGCAGTGAGCTGGGGGAGCCCAGGGTCTCTGGCCAGCCAGTCTCCTCTCCCTGGTGCCTGGAACCACGCTGTTCGCACAGGTTCCCAGCAGCGTCCCTCTGCAGCCGCTTGCTGCTGCTCCGGAGCCCCTGGGTCTGGGGGACTCACCAACTCCCTGCTGAGCACCCGTTACCCTTCTCCAGTCCCAGGGGGCTGCGTGCCCCTGCTGAGGATCCCGCACCTTGTGAGGGAAGATGCTGGGTTTGAAATCCTGGCCTGACTCCAAGCCCGGGGCCCCCGGGCCTCGCCTAACTTCAATGCATGCTTATGGCCCCGTGGAAGCTATTGTCCAGGTTGGGGACCCAGGAGGGCGCTACTGCAGAGGGACATTCCTCCCCGGCTGCTGCCCCCCAGAGGCCTCTCTGATCCCTAGGGGGTTGGCAGGTGGGGGCTGTGGGCCTCAGGAGGGGAGGGGAAGAACAGGCGGGAAGGAGGCCGGTGCTCTGTTCTTCCCTCCCAGTAGCTCAGTCTCAGGGAGCAAGTTTCCTGTGGGGGCTGGGGAGGTGGGGGCTGTGCTTGTGTATGTGTGCGTGTGTGCATTGTGTGTGTATGCAGGTGTGTCTGTTCGTGTGTGCATGCATTAGGTGTGCAGGCAGGTGTGTGAGTGCATGCATTGTGTGTGTGTGTACTAACCTAAATAGACAGGGAGGCTGAAGCTTGACTGCCTCCAGCCGCCATGTCTCTGCTCCTGAGCCGCTGTGAGACTGAGTGAATGAACCTCTCTGGTCTCCGGGCCTCCACCCTCCCTGCTCTCCTGAAGTCGCTGTGATGTGTAACTAGTAACTTCTTCTGGTTACTACCCAGATCCTGAAGCCACAGTCCCGGCACCCCAAACACGGAACACACACAGCTGTGAAAACGTCATTGGCACCTAATTCAAGGCTTTATTTATCCCAGGGACTGTGAATACTCACAAACGCCCTGCCGAAACGCTACTGAGTGTGATTACGGGACACTGCAGACCGCGGTGGGTGATAGAGGAGCCTGGAACATCCACCGCCTTCCCACCATAAAATCAAAAAAAGATTCTGAATCCTGAGACACTTCTGGTCTCAAGGACTTTGGAAAAGGTATTATGACCCTGACCATTCTCCCATAGGAAAAATGAACCTCATTCCCATTGGACAGATAGAGAAACTGAGGCATGGAAAAGCACTGGTCCTGGGTGTCCCGGCTGCTAAGTGGCAGCGCCGAGAGTCTCGGTCCAGCCTCTGAGTGCAGATCCGACGCCGTCCCCTCGCCCCTGGCCGTCCTCAGGACACGGGCTGCACCCTGGGCGCCCTGCACTTGCTTGATTCCTGCAGGTGGGCGCAGGAGACACGAGATGGGCAAGCAGCTCCCACAGGAGACTGGGAGGGGAAGGTGAATGAGGAGGACCGTCCCTGGAGCCCCCCACGGAGACCAACCGTGGGCAGCAGCTGGTGGGGGCCGGCTGGGAGCTGGCTCTGCCCGGACTCACCCACGGCAAGACCTGGGCAGTTCCCTGGAGCTGTCTGAGAGGTCGTTGCATCGCCCTGTGAACGAGGGCAAATCTGGGGACTCGACCCCGGGCCTGGCGGGGGCTCCAGCATGGCTGGGGCTGGACTGGCCACTGCCCTTCCCCAGCAGACTTCCCGCCAGCTGTGCGCCCTGGCCCTGGAGCACTGGGCCCCCCAGCGACCCGGGGGGAAACTCAGATGCCCAGAACAGGCTTTTGCAAGCTGCTGCTGTGGCCCCCTCCCCACGAAGGCCTCTGAGCACAGCTTGGCTCCAGGCTTCAGGGAGCATGGGACTGGTTGGGGGAGCCAGAGCGGGATCGGTGCTCCAGGCACAGGGGGACCAGGGCCACCAGGGTCCTAGCACCCTTGCCCTGCCTCACCAGCTCCTTGCAGCCAAAAGGTGTCCTTCCTCCCCCCATACATCCCCAGCATGGCAGGGCTCCCTTCCATGGAGGGGTGAGCCCCACGGGGGCTACGCTGGAGACACCAAGTGTGTGCTGTCCCCAGTCTGTTTTACATCTTGCCATCTGGGGACAAGGACATGGCCAGCGGGACACAGCCTTTAAAAGGCTTCTGGTTCCCAGTGCAGGAAAGAGTTAATGTTGTTAGTGGGGCCTCTGGTCCCCCAAACCCTGCTTTGCTACCTAGCTGGGGGCTAGGCTGTCACCTCTCCCTTGTCCCTGTACAAGCATTGCTGGAAGACCCTCCCCACCACCCCCTCCCAGCTCCGCTCTTATAATAAAACATCTAACCGGTTTCATTTACCTAATAAGCCTGGCTCTCCATTCTGCTGGGTGATTACCCAGCCACAATCCATGGGCTCCCACATGGGCCTGGGCCATGGCCCAGGGAGAGGCGCCTGGAGCAGCCTGGACTGGGATAGGCCCTGCTTCCCCTCCCTTTTCCTTTGTCAAGTAAAAAATGACCATGTGATTCCATTAAGTTCCCTGTGCAATAGCAATCATTCCGGAGAAATTGATTGCGACTCTGTTAATGACAGCTTGGTCGAATGTTAATGTAGCTGGGGACCGTTTACACTGTCCTATAGAAAAAGATTACTCTGTCCTGCTAGGGAGAGCAGGTGGGTCATGGAGGCAGGGAGGGCGGGGCAAGGAGGCAGGGGGTGGGGCACTGAGGCCAGGGGGCAGAGCATGCAGGCAGAGGGCAGGGCATAGGTCAAGGTTGGGGCATGGAGACTGGGGGGTCTGGGGGAGAGGCAAACGGGAGGCAAGACAAGAAGAAATTGGTAACAGTTACTTCCTGTGCTTCTCAGATGGGGTTCCCCACAGTCAGGAGTGTCTGGGGGTAGCCTGGCCGTCTCACCTCCTGATTGGGAGTCCAGCCCAGGCCTTGCTTCCTGCCGCACCGGAAGTAGGAGCACCTGGCAAACAGGAGCGTTCTGACTACACGTAAGTGTTGGTGCTGCTCAGCACTGGAGTCCAGCCCTGCCAGATCACTGCTGGTGCAGACAAGACACAGATTAGAGGGCGGAAGTACCTCCCCGGGAGGAAGTGGGAGCCGTGCTTAGGACCAAAGTTTGGCTGCTGTGGGGAGGGTGCGGAATGGAGCCTGAGACTGGGAGTTGGGGGCAGGGGTGTGCGCAGGAGGTGACCCGTGGAAGCCAGAGGGGGGACTGAGCCGGGAAGGAGGACACCCAGGGCGAGGGAGGAAGGCCGTGGGGCACAGGCCTGGGGCTCAGGAGGGTGCAGTCTGCCGCCAGGCCCTGTCCGCAGGGAGGGGAGAGCTCTGAGCAGAGACAGCCTGTGGCCCTGAGGCAGGCCCGTGGGGAGTCTGAGCACCGACTGTCCACCTGCGCTGGGCTGGGCTCAGAGCAGAAGGTGCCCAACAGGGCTGTCCTTGGGCACCTGGGAGGTACCTGCTGCAGAGCCTCAGAAACGCCTGGGGGCCTCCCTGAGGGCTGGGTGGTGCCTTGCAGATGGGAGGGAGAACTGGGTGCTTCTGCTTATATTATATTGCCTTTCCTTTTATTATTTGAAAACTAATGAGAGAGAGAGAGAGAGAGATCGAGAGATCTTCCAATCATTGGTTCATTCCCCAAATGCATGCAACAGTCAGGGGTTGGCCAGGCTGAAGCCAGGAGCCAGGAACTCCATCCAGGTCTCCCACGTGGATACAGGGGCCCAAACACTTGGGCCATCTTCCACTGCTTTCCCAGGCGCATCAGCAGGGAGCTGGCTCAGAAGTGGGGCAGCAGGACGGTGCTGTGACATGCGATGCAGCAGTGGCATAGCAGCTGTTCCACCTGCAGGCTCCTGCGTTGTCACTCTTCAGGGGCCAGAGGACTTGAGCTAGGGGCTGCTCGGCCCCGCCTCCTTCCTCCCAGCCTCGCTGGTCTCAAGCGCTGTGTGCTGCCCTTGAACTTTCCAGTGCACTGACAGTTATGGCAAGCTTTAGAAAGTGTGGTTATATTTTTCTTAATTGATTCTTTTAATTGCAAATCAATACAGCTCATTTGCCCCTTGCTCGGGTTTGTTTTGCGCAGTAGCTGTGAGAGGAAGGTGAGACTGACTGGCATCTATTTCAGACCGCTCTATGAGCAGCGACCCACACAGCGGTGTGGCAGTGCCGGGACACGGGCCGAAAGGGAGGGCTCAAGCCCTCACCACGACCAGGGCTTAGCAAGATGCTCCACACCACACGTGGGGCCTGGAGCCTGGCCTTCCCTGGCTGGGAGCGGGAGGGATGCACTGCTGTTCTCTGTAAATGACCCCAGCAGAGATTCTGTCACAGCACGGGAGACAGAGCGAGAGGAGCAGAGACGAGAGGGATGGGGGCTGGCGGTTTGGAAACAGGGCCCAAGGGAAGGTGCTGTGACCTGAATGCTGTTTCCCCTAAAGCGTGTGCGGGGGGAGCCCCCACTCCCAGTGTCATGGAAGCAGGGTCTGTGGGAGGGGACTGGATGTAGATGCGGTCGTGAGGCAGCCCCCCCCCCCCCCCAGGACAGGATCAGCGTCCTTATCAGGATGGGAAGAGGCACCAGAGCGCCCTCTCTCTGCAGTGCGAGGTCACAGCAGGAAAGTGGCCATGTGCAAGGCAGGCGGATGCCCGTATGCACAAGTGCACCTGCTCATGCCGGGTTCCTGGGCGTCTGAGCTTCCAGACCCGTGGTGTTTTTTGTTGCAGCAGCCCACGCAGAAAGCCTGTTAGGGACAATGGCTTTGAGAAAACAGCTGAGCGGTGTGGAGCAGTGAGCATGCGGCTGCATGGAGAGAGAGCAGAGCAATCAGATGCCAAGCCCTGGGGCAGGAGCACGGCTGGCCCCATCGGAGAGAGGGGGAGAGCAGCAGGAGGCGAGGTCGAGAAACACCCAGGGCCAGGTCAGGGAGGGCCGTGGAGGTCATCTTGGTCTTTGCTGCTAAGGAAAGTGACAGTCCTAGGAGGTTGGAGCACGGAGGTGCTGTGGTCACGCTTACACTGGGACAGGATCACAGAGCTGCAGGCACCACATAGGTGGGACCTGCTGGTGGCTGGTGGCAGGGTGGTAACAGCGAGAGTCTGGGGACAGTTTTAAGGTGGGGCCGCCACATCTGGCAGACTGGCCGAGGCAGTCTGCTCACGGCCAGGGTGGCTGCAGACCTGAGGTTCCAGCGGTCAGCCCAGCCGGGGAGAGACCTGGGGGGCGCTGGTAGCCGAGAGGCCAGTCCTGCCGGGCTGACTCGCTCCCAGCCTTGAGGCCTCCTGGGGAGAGGCTGCAGTTGGGGCCCATTGGAAGAGACAGCAGCTGGCCCTCGCCTGCCCAGGAGGCCTTCACTCAGTGGACCGCTTCCATGTTGTATCCCTGCCTCCCACTCTCAAAGCCTTCCCCTCCCCCGGCTGGTCAGTGCCCAGGAGTGCAAGTCCCAGCAGAGACCCGCTGAACTGGGGGACAGCCTCCTTTCTGAGCAGCTGGCCTCAACCAGGGACAGGCTCCCCAAGGGGATGCTAGGCAATGGCTGGGGGCATTTTGGGGAGTCACTTGAGAGGCAGTGTCACGTGAACAGCGCTTGTGGGTGGAGATCAGGGAGGTTACTGAAGGCACGTGACAGCCTGCAGTGACACAGCAGTGACAGAGTTATCCTGTGTGGCAGCCGCACCCAGGCAAGGAAACTCAGTTTAGAGACGCCTTTGTCCACTAAGCTTTCCAAGTTTGCAAAATGACCACAATTACACCCCTGCCTGGATGCCTCCTGACCCATCGGGTGTGGAGTGGCGGTGGTGTCACCGGGCCTCTGTCCCTGTCCCTGGAGGCAACAGTGAAGACCAGCCGCCAGACACAGGGAGGTCATCAGAGGTCTTCCAGCCCCAGACGAGCCAGCAGATGGGTGCAGCTGCACGAGGGACCCCGGACAAGACCAGCTAAAGACACACCGGAAGTGCCAGCCCAGAACAGCGAGGAAACAGACTGGGGGTTGTTTTTAGCCACTAACATTTGGGGCTGTTCGTTTTGCAGACTGATGACTGACACCTTGGGGGTGGGTGCTTTTTAAGGGGGACAGCAAGGGACCACCTGCCTTACTCGAAAGGCTTCATGGGGATGGGAGGCAATTGCCATGGAGATGCGGAGCAGCCCGGGAGGCTCCCTCCTTTGGTTCAAGTCACTCTGGGTGAGTGACAGCCATGCGGTCTCCACCTGAGGCCACCTCCACAGTGCATCAGGGAGCAGGTTCTAGTCCTGTTCTGCTGGCCCGGGATGGGGTGGGGTGGGCGGAACAGCTGGGACACCGATGGGCAGAGGGCGCGGCTGCCTTCTAGAGACAGGGTGGGCAGGGCCGACCTTGAGCAGGTCGTTGTACTTCCCTCTGCCTCCCCTCTGGGAAGGGGTGATAATACCTCTCTCTGGTTTATCAGGAGGATTAGATCAGATTAGATGAGACAATGCATATGCAGGACTTAGCACTGTGGCCAGGCATCAAGGGGGCCCCCAGGATGGCTTGTTGACTGATTAAACAGACACATTGTTTGGACTAGGGTTTGGCTGGCAAGCGCAGGGTGCTAGGGGATGTTTCTGTCTGGGCGTCCTCAGTTGAGGAGAGCCTCCTAAACTTGGGAGGAAAAAGGTGCAACACACAAGGAAGCAAACAAACAAAAACCCAGAAAAGCCCTGGGAGCTGTAGGAACTGGGTTATATTGCTAGACGCTTCCAGAACGGAGCGCCCTAGCCACGGAGGAAAAGCAGGCTTCAATCAGGGTGGCACTGAGAGCAGGAGGCAGGCAAACAGTTGGTCTTAATATTATTCCTGTGTGGGCCAGCATGTGGTGTGGGTTTTAATTTAAAGCAAGCATTTAGTGAGTTGATAAACAGGAGTGTACACCGCCTGCCCTCCCACGCCCTGAGCCCCAGAAGAGCAATTATCCTGGAGAGAAGACAGAAAGAACATATGGAAATGAATTCTAATAACAGGGAGCGAGCAGGCGGCACCTGCTTTCCCAGGGCTCAGGTGGAGGGCGTGCACACGGCAGCAAGCTGCAAAGGTGAGCCGCAGCCTCTCTGACCTCTCTCTGCCCTGTGGGGTGGAGATGGGGCCGGGGACTCCAGGATCCCTAAGTCCCTGGTGGGGGAGGGGCTCTGAGGCACTCCTGCCCCAGAATGGGGGTGGGGCTGGCCCTATGGGCTCGGGCAAGGGTCATTCACAGGATCAAGCGGCTCAGCATTTCTTTTCCCTCCTCTAAAGCAGGAGGGGGAGGAGCCTCACCCCCCCACCACCACCACCAAGGGCCAGTTGGATATTTACAGTATCATTTGCGGCACACACAAAATCATCAACTCAAAAACTCACCAGCTGCAGATGTTGCGAATTTCAAGGCCCCTCCTCCAGGCAGGACGTGCCCCAGCCCTGCTAAAGGCTGGTACAGGTTGCACGTGCCGGGAGCCATTGGTCTCCGTGCAAAACCTCCATGGCCCTCAGAGCCAGTGGGGAAGGGGGCAGCTTGGATCCTGAGTTCCAGTCTATGCAAGCTCACTTCATGGTCAGGCAGGAGGGAATCTGTTGGCCTACGGGACTGACCTGTAATAGGAGCAGGGGCAGTGGCCCCAGGGGAGCGCCTCCCCAGGGGAGCCTCCTTGTCTCATGTCCCTGTTGGTCTCAGCCTGGAGACTGAGTTTGGCGGCCCCCACGGCTCCCACGTGCGGGTTCCCTGGTGGCGATGGCGGTGGGGCAGGGGAAGGGTCAGTTGCAAAATCCTTGGCCAAGCCTCTGATTGGCCCGGCTTGAGTCAGGTGTGCCCTCTGCACTGCGGCCAGAGATGGGGGCTCCTTTGGCGGTCTCTGCA
Source organism: Sylvilagus floridanus (assembly GCA_949820135.1). NCBI lineage: Eukaryota > Metazoa > Chordata > Mammalia > Lagomorpha > Leporidae > Sylvilagus > Sylvilagus floridanus. Next base: position 77,317,069 of record OX463239.1, on the reverse strand, counting down.
GACTCACTGGTTGCATGTAAGAATGGGGAGGTTAGCGCCCAACAGAAGCAGGGGTGCTGTTGCCCCAAAGGAGGGGCATGGTGGGCAACCAACACGGCAGTTATCCCAGGAGCCCCAAGACAGCGGTCATGGTGGTTCATGAGTTATTTTCCCCTCATTCTTGATGCCCAACCAAAACAGCGCACCCATCTGCGAGCGGCAGGCTCAGCCGACTGGCCGGTAAGCTCCGGCCCGCCAGCCTAGACCGGCTTCCACCTGTTGCCTTGAACTCTGTCTTGGAAGTTCTGAGTCCTCAATGCTTCCACTCGGAGGAAAGTAATCTTCCCACAACAAGGGCAGCTGGCTTTATTTTAGACTCGTGAAACCGAACATCCAGTTAGTTCTGAGGACAAAGCTTGGGGGCAGCTCTTTCTCTAGGGGTCCCCGGCACGGGGGAGAACGCAGACTCCCCGCCTCGGTGGACCAGAGAACACTGTGAGTGGATCACCTCGCAGCAGGCGGCTCGGCTGCACCGACAGTGAGCACGCTGGTGGACACACACGGCGGCAGCTCTCACCCAGAGGATGTGTGGGGTCAGGGCCCCGCTGGCTCCCAGGGTTCACACAGCTTTGTAAGCAGAGCGCGCGGCCCTTCTATTCAAGGAATCTCACAGTGAAGAGTGCGGAAGCCAGAGGAGCTACAGAGATACTGTCTTGCTCCATGCAAACGAGGGGAGGCACGTGCTACAGGCGCTGCTCCACAGTGTCCCCTGGGACCCGGGGACAGGGAAACTAATGCGATGACACGCTGCCTGCCGCGTCGAGTGGTCAGGTCCTTTGTCTCCGAACCAGGAGGCTCGTGTGTCCTGCTGGCCCCCTGACACTGTGGCAGGCTAATTTGTCAGCTCGCAGGTAGGATGCGGTTCCAAACCCTTCTCAGTTCATAACAGCGCACGGTAAAGTGAGGCCATGGGGATGCCGCAAAGCCCACATAGGCCAGGCTGCTTTGCGTGTACCACCCTCCAAGTTACTTCCTGGCCCAAGATGGCTGCTGGGGCTGTGGTCAGCGCATCTGCATTCCAGGCGGCAGAAAAGAGAGGAAGAACAAAGGCACCACCTCCCACTGGAATTCCAGCTCACGGACCGCCTATCCCTTAGTCACGTGGCCTCGCCTCTCCACAAGGGAGGCTGGGAAATGTAGTCTTGAAGCTGAGCATGGTGCTACCCCCCCACCCAGAGCTTTGCTAGTGATAAAGAAGAGAGAATGGCTACATGGGCCGGTGCTCAGCGGTCTTGGTCCCAGTCCCTGCCTGCCACCTGCCCGCCCTAGCCTGGAGGTAGGGCCGAGAGACAGCTCGGGGAAGGGTGCACTCGTGGTCACCCTAAGAGTTCCAAAGATAGTGGGGCATGTGGCTCCTTGGTCTCAGAGACTTGTGAAAAGTAGCCATCCAAGCTGGGCAGAGGCCAGCCAGCCTAGGGAGCGGCAGGAGCACCAACTAGGGAGGGCTTCCTGGGGGAGGTGATGCTTGTGCTGAGTAAGTAGATGTTCAGTAGGCTCATGGTGGGATACGGCTGCTAGCTGAGACACGGCATGCCCAGTGACACTCCCCTTCCAGAGGCCCCATTTTGGGACAAGTGTAACCCATGTCATATTTGGAACATACTTAAACTAAAATTATTGTTTATCTGAAATTCAAATGAAACTGGCATCCTGTCCTTTTGTTTGCTAAATCTGGTAGCTGCGTGTGGGGGCGAGGAAGTTCCAGGTTCAGCGCTGAGGTAGCAAGCCCAGGATGGGGCGCTCAGTGCTGACTGGGAGGCTGGAGAGGTGAGGTGTGTGGGAGACGGGGCGGGGTAGGGGTGAGGCTGGAGGAGGAGGAGGCAGGACAGGGCATTGGCCAGGTGCTGCTGATTAGGGTTATCTCTTGTCTGACATTTATCACAGCAAATGCTGTGTGCCAGGAACTCGGCTTAGCACTGGTGTGTTGAGTCATTTCAATCCAGGGCATCGCTGGGGAGGGAGGCCCTTGGGTGATTCCCAGTTTATAGGAGAGTTGGGTAACAGCTGGGAAGCAGCAGCGTCAGGACTCAGACCCCGGTGCAGCTGGGCTGAGCCCCTTTGGACTTTGCCAGGGCGCTGGGCAGGCGTTATCTCACTCATCCTGTCTTCCTGTGACCCTGCTGATGGCAGGGTGGGACAGGCAGTCACGCACCTGCCCTGGAAGGCGCAGAAGAGGGTGGCAGCCCTGGGGCGGCTCCTGGCGGCCTTCGGACTCTCTGGAATTTCCACTCCGGGCATCTGGGCGCCCTTAGGGGACCGCAGGGGCCGCTCCCTGGGGAGCGTGCAGGGCAGACAGTGTCAGGGGCCCTGGCCCATTCCTGCTTTCCTCCTCTGCTCCCAGCAGGCGCAGCCCAGCCCCCTTCCCTCCCAGTCCGGGTCCCCAGCAGGCCTCCGAGCCCCGCCCCCTCAGCTCCCTCGGAGGCCCCCCCCCCCCCCCCCCCCCCGAGTCTCCGTCAGACAAAGGCGCTGCCCAGCCTGGCTCGGGCCAAGGGAGGGACAGCGCCTGCGGGCCCGGGACCGCCCCTAGCCCTCTCAGCCGCCCCGCCCCGACCACCTCCCAGCCCTGGCCTGCAGGGGCCCGAGGAGGGCAGGCCCTGCGGGTTTGGGAGCTGTGCCGGCCAGGCTGGCCGTGCCAGGGACCTGGGGCCAAGGGGGGGAGGGGGGCTTCGGATGGCGGCTGGGCTTGGGCTGCCCATTGTAGTCCGCGCAATGTTTCGGAATCAGCCATTTAATGCGAACAAAAGGAATTAATTGGTGGTTTAGGCCTAATGAGACCGCTGTGCAAATTAACCGTCCTCATCAGCAGAAACAAACAGAGCCCTAAATGAATTGCCGAAGAGCATTAAACTGAATAAGCTTTTGCCGGCATGATAAATAGCAGGTCAGGGAAGACCATCTGGCCCCTTCCCGCTGCGCCCTCCCCGCCAGGAGGGAGAGCCAGGGCGGGGACCCGCACGTGCGCAGCAGCGCCCACGCCCTCGCTCGCGGGCGTTTACCCGCTCAGACCCTGTGGGCCGCACATCCTTGCCTGCACACCCGTGGCAGTGGCTGCAGCCCTGAGGGTGGGGGTGGGGGTGGGGGCGTTGCGAGCTCAGGTGAGCAGACGTCGCCCCTCCCCCATGCCTAGAGAGGCGCCCGCAGACCCCGGGGTAGTACCAGCCCCAGACTGCAGTGCTGTCAACCCCTCACCGTGCTCTCCCCAGCATGCCCTGCTGTGTGGCCCAGGGAGAGGCCTGGGCACTGCGCTCACTCAGGGGAGACTCGGGGTGCCTCTGGGGCGCTCTGACAGGTACCAGAGGCAAGTCTGAGGTCCCTGCCATTCCTCAGAGCACACAGTAGCTGCTCTCTTTCCTCATTGTGCATTCCAGTCCCGTGCTCTGTCTGCCACCTGTGTGGGTTGAATGAGCAAAGCAAGATTCACTCAGATAGACCTGGCAGTCAATGTCCCCTGCGCCTGCCCCTTCTAGCCGGCTGGGAGCAGGTGGGAGGGGGCACCCATCAGATTGACACAGAAGCCCCTCAGGGCCCACTCAGAACAGAGTAAGCACTCAGTTCTTTTTTTTTTTTTTTTTTATTTATTTACTTGAAAGTCAGAGTTACAGAGTGGTAGAGGCAGAGAGAGAGAGAGAGAGAGAGAGAGAGGTCTTCCATCCGCTGGTTCACTCCCCAGTTGTCCACAAGGGCTGGAGTTGTGCTGATCCGAAGCCAGGAACTAGGAGCTTCTTCTGGGTCTCCCACGCAGGTGCAGGAGCCCAAGGATTTGGGCCATCTTCTACTGCTTTCCCAGGCCACAGCAGAGAGCTGGATGGGAAGTGGAGCAGCCAGGACTTGAACCAACGCCCATATGGGATGCCGGCACTGGAGGTGGTGGCTTTACCCGCTATGCCACAGTGCCGGCCCCAAGCACTCAGTACTTTTCACGAGGTCACGAATGCACTCATCTGCACACTCGTTCACTCCAGTCTTTTTGAGCGGCTGGCCTTGTGCGAAGCACCGTGAACCCAGGAATGATTGAAAGTGGCCCAGTTTCTGCTCTCGAGGGACTTACCCTGTGTTGAGAGGGCACAGGAGAAACGTGCGGGAAGTGCCGTGCCCCGAAAGCCCGCATCACACGGGTCAGAGGACCCTCAGTGAGCGAGGGTGGCTGAGCCCTTAGGTGCAGCTCGGTGTCAGATGCCAGCGGCAGAGCGATGTGGGGAGGGTTCCCTGTCCCCATGCTGGTGACAGCTTGCTCTGACAAGGACAGCCCTCCCCACCTGACACCTCCTGACTGTGGCCTCACTATGCTGACAAACTTCAGGCTCCTGGGGCCTTTGTGCCACCCAGGACGCCAGGCCCTGAGGAGGGGGCAACGTGGAGGCTCGGCACAGGCAGGGAGACCTCCCCCAGGGACCTAACGCCCAGGGCACTTAACTGAGCTTGGGTAAAAAGGTGACGGTTGCGGGTGCCAGTGCCTTTCGGCAGGGCTCTGCACACCTCTCATCCTGCCTGTAGGATTCAGGACATCAGCCCATTTCATAGGTGAGGACACTGAGGTGCAGAGGTGGGGTTTGGCCCCAGCTGTGCCTGGTTTTTTCCACTCTCTAGGAGAGAATATTGAAAACTGAGTGCTGGGGCCGGCACTGTGGTGTAGTAGATTAAGTATCTGCCTGCGGTGCCGGCATCCTATATGGGCGCTGGTTCAAGTCCCAGTTGCTCCACTTATGACCCAGCTCTGTGGTATGGCCTGGGAAAGCAGTAGAAGATGGCCCAAGTGCTTGGGCCCCTGCACCCTCGTGGGAGACCCAGAAGCAGCTCCTGGCTCCTGGCTTCAGATCAGCACAACTCCAGCCCTTGGGGCCAACTGGGGAGTGAACCAGCAGATGGAAGACCACTCTCTCTCTGCCTCTCTGTAACTCTACCTCTCAAGTAAATAAATAAATATTTAAAAAAGACAAAAAAGAAAAAAAAAATGAGTGCTGAGGTCATGGACCCTGGGCAGTTTGCTTTGATGAGCCCTTTTCAAAAATAGTAAGTAAATAAATAAATGCTATATATATGCATTTTTTAAAGTTCATGGTAAAATAAATTCAAAATTAACTTTTTTGACACAAAAAATCTTTAAATTCATGCACACAAGAGGTCTTCAAATAGTTCATGGAAAATGTGTATTATGAAAAAATGATTCATAATTTCAATTTTTTGCATTGCACTGAGTATATTTTTTATTTTATTTTTCAAAGAAAGATTTGTTTCATTTATTTGAAAGGCAAAGTTCTAGAGAGAGAAAGGAGAGACAGAGAGAGAGACAGATGTTTTCCATCCACTGGTTCACTCCCCACAAGGCTGCAGTGGCTGGAGCTGGGCTGGTCCGAAGCCAGGAGCCTAGGTGGTTCATCTGGGTCTCCCACATGGGTGCAGGGGCCCAAGCACTTGGGCCATCCTCTGCTTCCCTCCCAGTGCACCAGCAGGGAGCTGGATCAGAAGTGGAGCAGCCGGGACTTGAACGGGCGCCCATATGGGATGCCGGCACTGCAGGTAGGGATGAGCACGCTGCACCACAGTGCTGGCCGTTTTTAATTTTTATTTAAAAAAATGAATACATTTTAAATATTATTTCCATAAACTTTTCGAAGCACTCTCATGGATGGAGACAGAGTGAGTCATATTCTATAAGTGCATTGTGATAAAGGTGAGTATAATCCAGGCTGGGATATCCATTTCCTTTTTTTAAAAATATTTATTTATTTATTTGAAAGTCAGAGTTACATAGAGAAGGAGAGGGAGAGAGAGAGAGAGAGAGAGAGAGAGAGAGAGAGAGAGAGAGAGAGGTCTTCCATTTACTAGTTCACTAGTTCACACTCCTAAATGGCCGCAACGGCTGGAGTTGCGCTGATCTGAAGCCAGGAGCCAGGAGCTTCTTCCGGGTCTCCCACACAGGCGCAAGGACCCAAGTGCTTGGGCCATCTTCTGCTGCTTTCCCAGGCCACAGCAGAGAGCTGGATCGGAAGTGGAGCAGCCAGGACTCAAACTGGCGACCAAACGGGATGCTGGACAGCAGATGGTGGCTTTACCCACTACGCCACAGCACCAGCCCCTCCATTTTCTTCTTCTGATTTTAAAAGAACCTTGGATGCAGGGTGGGTCCTGGGCACCTGCCTGCTGTGCCTGATGGATCCATGAGCCCTGCTGGGAACCCCCCCCTCCAGGCCCTTGGAACCCCTCCAGGTCCTGCCTGGACCTCCCCAGAGCCTGGGAGCACCCCCTGCAAGTGCCCAGGTGGGGCCCTGCCCAGGGAGTCTGCAGGGGCGGGTGAGGCAGCTGGACAAATAAATCGGCTGCCTGGGAGTGCGTGTCTGTGCTGACGCATGGACGCGAGAGGCTTGTCTTTTCCTGGACCCAGAGCTTCAGTTCACTGGAGTGATAAACGGTTTGGCCCTTCTCGCATAAGGCCACCTCCATAAGTCACAGCGCCAAAGAGGCCCCACAAGCATTAGTCTCCTGGTCGCTGTTCTCCTCAAGGAGGCGGAGGCCTGCTTCGCAGCGGGAGCGAGGTGGGCCCCGCGGGGCCCAGGGGAGCAGGGCTGCGGGATTCCGTGTTAGAACGTCCACTGCAGTGACCCTGCACCAAGGTCCCGCTGCCCACTGCTTCCAAGGCTCCCCGCTGCTCCCTGAGAACGCATGAAAGCACAGGCTGTGCTGGGGGCCTCCTTAGCTCAATGACCTTCCATGGCTCCCCTTTGCCTGCAGAAGGGAAGCCACACGTCTCAGTTTTATATCGAGGGCTTTCCAGGGTCAGGCCTTTGCGTGACATCTTCCCCAGGAAGTTCTTGCACTCCTGAGACCTGTCGGGTAACTCCAGGTCTCAGATGTTCTGTTTCCTCTTGCTGGAACACCTTCCACCTCCAGGAAGCCCTCCAAGCAGTTCCATCTGTTAGAATTGCTTTTTGGGGTTTGGTGCTGCAGTGCCAGCCTCCCATATTGGCACCCGTTCAAGTCCTGACTGCCTCACATCTGACCCAGCTCTCTGCTAGTGTGCCTGGGGAAGCAGTGGAGATGGACCTAGTATGTGGGCCCCTGCACCCACGTGGGGGACCCAGATGGAGTTCCAGGCTCCTGGCTTTGGCTTGGGCCAGCCCTGGTCACAGCGGCCGTTTGAGGAGTGAACCAACCAACAGATGGAAGATCTCTCTCTCTCTCTCTCTCTCTCTGCTTCTACCTCTCCTTCTCTGTAATTCTGCCTTAACAAAACTTTATTTAAAAGAATTACCTCTTTTCTTTGTTTGGATCTCTCCGTCAGCCTCTCTCCTTGTTGCCCTACAGGCTTAGCTGGGAGATTCATGCACACACGGAATGCCCATGAAGTGTGTATGTGACATGAACTGAATTTTCAGTGGGGACAGCCTGGGGCCAGGCGCGCAGTCCAGGGGTGCACAGGCCTGTTCCCAGGCAAAAGATGCTCAGTTGCAGACAGGCCCAGCTTCCCCACTTCTACTTAGACAAAGCCTTGACCTTGGCGTCTGTGCCCCTTTGGCCTGGGAGAAACTCAGGACATCACATTTGGCAAATGCATTGGTCCAGGAATCCATAAATATTGATTCATTGTTTGCAGAGTAATTTAAATGTCAGTTATAAGCCCAAGGCAGATAAAGATCTGTATCAACAATAAAACTGGATACAAGCCTTCAAACCCTGGGGAGGCAGCTTTGGGTTAAGCCGGAAATGGAATGCGGAGGCCTGGTGGGGGGCCGGTGCTGGAGTGGGGTGTGGGATCAATGGCCCCGCGGGAGCTGGCGGCCTGTGGATATACTGGCTCAGTTCCACATTGTTGCTTGCTGATGGAGGTCCCCGCACCCACACCCCACGTACCCATCTATCACTGTGGAATTCTGTTTCTCTCAGATACACCACAGGGCGGGGGAAGAGGGTGGAGAGAGAGAGAGAGAGGAGAGAGAGAGAGTCTCAGAGACCCACAGAGAAGGGAATTCAAGGAGAGACCCAGAACAAGAGCTGAAGACACTCTGCCACAGAAAGCTTGGGCGGGGTGGGCACAAGTGCACATGAGGGCAGGGAGCGGGTGTCGCTGGCAGGTGTTGGCTGTTGGCTGGCCTCACGGCCTCCCTTGCTGTGGTCCCTCTGGGCTCTTCCCTGGGCAGAGGCGTTCCCTGCCTGGGGAAGGCCCCCCCAACACCCCGCCTCCCCCCTTTGCTTTGGCTTAGCCGCTGGCAAACCAAGTAAATGAATTGCTTCCTTCCATCAGGAAGCAGCCGGCAGGACAGCTCCCCGGGAGGGAGGGATGGGAGGACGACTGGTTTGGAGATGAATGGGGAGGCTCCTGGGGGAGGTTGAACCGGATCCGCCACGGTTCCGGGTCACGGCTGCCGGTCAGGAGCTCCCGCCTCACTCTGCGATCTTGCAGGAGCTGTCATCGAGGGCAGAGGCCAGCTGGCACGGCGCGCGGGGCGGGGGTGGGGGTCCCTGCGGCCCACAGCGGACCTGGGCTCCGCCAGTCCAGCTCCTCAGCCGAGCAGCGCCCCCTATCCGCTTTCTCCTGGCTTCCTGCTGAATGCCTGCTGAACGCGGAGGCTCCAACCAGCACAGCTCTCCGCCCAAGGAGTCACATCTCTCGCATTCTGAATGCTTCGAGCCCTCTGGCCTGATGCTGTAACTTTACTGCTATGACAATCTCTGCTCAGGGCTGGAAAGATTGTAGGTTCTGTGTCAATCAGAAGAACCCCCAGAACTAGGGTCCCTGCCTCCACGCTGCACCTGCTCTGTGCTGTCCACAGACTGACTACACACTGCAAGGTCAAGGTCACTTAGCAGGTCTGATTTCCCTGCTGGGCGTGAGCTGGGAGACATGGGGTGTGCCCTGCACTACTGTTTCTGTAAGAGGCTAATGGGAGTTTGCTTGCTCCATGTGTATTGTGTTCTGCAACTTGAATGCCTGTGGCTCTCAACTGATTTTTGCATTTTAATTTAAATCTTTTCACAGTAATATACATACAAGGATATCCCCCAAAGTTTATTGAAAATGGAATTCAAATATGTCATTTTGGTATAAAATTTTTTGAAATTCATGCAATCTTTTTATAAAATGTGTATTTCATGGGCTTTTGAAGACCCTTCATTAAATGATAGAATAATGTTATTTAAAAATATAGAGGCTGGGCCGGTGCCACGGCTCACTAGGCTAATCCTCCGCCTGTGGCGCCGGCACACCAGGTTCTAGTCCCGGTCGGGGCACCGGATTCTGTCCCGGTTGCCCCTCTTCCAGGCCAGCTCTCTGCTGTGGTCCAGGAAGGCAGTGGAGGATGGCCCAAGTGCTTGGGCCCTGCACCCCATGGGAGACCAGGAGAAGCACCTGGCTCCTGGCTTCGAATCAGCGTGGTGCGCTGGTCGTAGCGCGCAGGCCGCGGAGGCCATTGGAGGGTGAACCAACGGCAAAGGAAGACCTTTCTCTCTGTCTCTACCTCTTTTACTGTCTACTCTGCCTATCAAAATATATATATATAGAGAGAGAGGCTGGTGTTGTGGTGTAGTGGGTAAGCCACTGCCTGAGATGCCGGCTTCCCATATGGGTACCGGTTTGAGTCCCTGCAGCTCTGCTTCTGATCCAGCTCCTGCTAATGTGCCTGGGAAAACAGTGGAGGATGGCCCAAGTGTTTGGGCTCCTGCTCCCAGGTGGGAGATCTCAAAGAAGCTCCTGGCTCCCGGCTTCAAGCTGGCGCAGCCCTGGCCAAGGTGGCCATTTGGGGAATGACCAGTGGATGCAAGAGCTCTCTCTCTCTGTATGTGTCTCTCCCTCTCTCTCTTTATAACTCTGCTTCTCAAATAAAATAAACCTTTAAAAGATGAAAAAAGAATATGAAGATGGAAACTACAGAGGAATGAGTTAAATGGCTGTCTTCAGGAAGCAGCACAGGGCACGGGGACTAGGGTGATGCAACTGGGGTGCTTTCTTCTGTTAGATGCAGAAGTGTGTAACACCTGCTAGCTGTTTAGTTATTTATTTGCTATTTTAAAAGATTTTATTTATTTGAAAGGCAGAACACTATAGAGAAAGGGAGAGACAGTGAGAGAGAGCTTCCATCCACTGGTTCACTCCCCAGATGGCTACAATGGCCATGCCAGAGTCAGGAGCCTGGGACTCGATCCTGGTCTCCCATGCAGGTGCAGGGACCCAAGCACTTGGGCCATCTTCCACTGCTTTCCCAGGCCACAGCAGAGAGCCGGATGGGAAGTGGAGCCACCGGGACTCGAACCGGCACCCGTATGCTCGTGTCAGAGGTGGTGGTTTTACTGGCTATGCCACAACGCCAGCCCCTGATTTTTTTCTATTTCGAAGATTGCCAGTTCATTTTGTGTAAAGGAATGCACCCCTCCCCTCTCCACACACCCACACTCTTCTCCACCCACCCATCGAGTTCTACGCTAAGTTTCGGTACCATCGCCATTCAGGATTTATACTGTAGGGCGAATGCAGGTGTCACTTTGGCTGAGCCCTGTAGGGCGCTATGATTATACTCTTCTCTCACAATTTCATTTTTCTGCAGTTAATAGACTTCATTTTGCCGCTTCATTTTTCTATACTCCTTTCCTTAATGTGTCTCTAAGTCGCTCCCAAGTGGTGAAAGTGCTCTGTGTAGGACTAAGGACACCCAATGGGCGTCGGGCAGGCCTGCTCTCCCCAGGAGCTGCCCATCCGGGCTGGCCGGGCCCTGGCCCAGCACACAGCCACTGCTGGAAGTCCCTCCTGCCCCGCCCTAGGGGGCTGGCATCTCCACCCCTCCGGATCTCACATCTGGAGGAGGCGGTGGCCTCTGTCTGGGCTCCCCGTTGTCATGGGGAAGCACAGCCGCCCATCAAGGCTGCAGCCCAGCCCTCCCAGCACCGCGTTGTCTGCAAGTAGGAGACTTCCTGGAGGTTCAAACTACAAACTGCTTCCTCCCGGAGGAGATCCTTCCAGGTTCCTGCAGACACAAAGATGAAGACCAGGTCCTTTGTCTGGTGTCCTGCTCCTGGTTTTCCAACGTTTTCTGGAAACTTCCTTTGCCATCTTCTCTTTCGCTGCCTCCAGTTTTGGGCATTTACCTTCTCCTCCTCCTCCTCCTTTTTTTTTTTTTTTAAAGGTTTATTTGAAAGATGGAATTACAAAGAGGGGAGAGGCAGAGGCAGAGAGAGGTCTTCCATCTGCTGGTTCACTCCCCAAATGGCTGCAATGGCCAGGGCTGGGCCAGGTTGAAGCCAGGAGCCAGGAGCTTCTTCAAGGTCTCCCATGAGGGAGGGTGCAGGGGCCCAAGCACTTGGGCCAACTTCTACTGTTTTTTTCAGGTGCATTAGCAGGGAGTTGGATCAGAAGTGGAGCAGCCAGGACTCAAGTCAGAGTCCAGATGGGATGCTGGTGTGGCGGGAGGCAGCTTTACCCATTATGCTACGATGCTGATTTAAGCAAAAGTTTGCGGCCAGGCTGGGATGATAAATGAACAACTCCTTTCTATCTTGAGATTTCCTGCCTGCCAAACCTCACCAGAGCAGAAAACAGCCATCGTCTCAGCCCGCACAGAGGGGCTCTCGGTATTTATGCGTGGGTGAAGAGCTGGCCCGTGGCTTCCAGCAGCGGGCAGGCAACTCATCTCAGATGACTCAGCCGAGGCCTCCTCCGGGTACCCGCTCCCATCATGTGGAGCAACAGATGTGTAGGGATGGGCATTTGGCACAGGAGTTGAAATGCCACTTGAGACAGTTGCATCCCATATCTGCGCCTGGACTCGGGTCTCGGCTGCTTCCCCAATTCCATCTCCCACTAATGTGCAACCTGGAGGCATAGGGCAGTGTTTCAAGTAGGTGGGTCTCTGCCACCCACATGGGAGATCAGGATTAAGTTTCTGACTCCTGGTTTGGCCTGGTCTAGCCTTGGTTGTTTTGGTCACCTGGGGAGTGAACCACTGGATGAGAGATTTCTCCCTGCCTGTCTTTTTCTGCCTTTACATTAAACAAATTAAAAAAATCATATAAACTTTGAAAAAATGTTTTCAAAAATCCCTGACATAGGTCTGCTTGGGTCACCTGGACAAGTCCTAGCTCCTGCTGTCACTAGGGCACAGGGGCAGCTCCCAGCTCGAGCCTTGGAGGAAGAGGGGTGCCGGCCAGGATGGGGCCTGGCCTGGGTCCCACCTGTGCTGGCCCCTCACTGTGTGGCCCTGGGGCAAGGCCCTGACTTTCCAGGCAGCAATAGCTTCCCTCTTCCTCCTGGAGTGCCCACCCAGAGCAGCAATTCCAGAGATGGCCATGCCCCTCCTGGCTGTGGGGCAGCACTCCGAGCACCTCAGACTGCCCAGCAGGTTTTTTTTTTTTTTTAAAGATTTATTTGAAAGACAGAGTTAAAGACACAGAGATAGAGAGTGAGAGATCTTCAATCCATTGATTCATTCCGCAAATAGCTGCAATAGCAGAACTGGGCTTCTTCTGGGTCTCCCACGTGGGTGCAGGGACCCAAGGACTTGGGCCATCTCCCACTGCTTTCCCAGGCCACAGCAGAGAGCTGGATTGGAGTGGAGCAGCTGGGACTTGAACCAGTGTCCATATGGGATGCCGGCACTGCAGGTGAAGACTTAACCTATTATGCCACAGCGTTGGCCCCACCGTGGGTATTTTCTTTATGTTGATTACTTTTGAAAAAGTACCAATCTATGTTGATGTACTGTTTCCACAGTTGATGCTTCGTTTGCTGTAAGTGGACAGGAATTAAAACCTGTTAAGTAAGCCAGTCCCAAAGGAACAAATATATGTTCTCCCTGATCTGTGACAAGTAACTGAGCACCTAAAAGGAAACCTGTAGAAGTGAAACTGACAGCATGAGAAGCAACGACTTGATCAGCCCTTGTCCTATCGAGGGACAGCTTACTATTTTATTCTTTTTAGTATTTTCTTTTTCTACTTAATATGATCGGTTGAACTCTTTACTTAACACAGAATTATTCCTAGGTGTTTAAATCCAATTGAAAATTGATCTCTGTTAAAAATAAGAGTGGGAATTAGAGAGGGAGGAGATGTATAGTTCAGCACACATTCCCTCAAACTTACCCCTAAGGGTAAAGCTAAAAACTTGCCATAGGACTCCAAATCGCATTAAGTTGACAGATACCGATGCCATCTTACTAGTTAAAGTGATCAGTTTAAGTTAATAACTGATCATAAAGGTAGGATTAAGTTTCAAAGGGATTGCATAAATATGACCAAGTATCCACTTATAATAATTAATAGAATTAAAAAGGAGAAAATGATCCAACATGGGAAGCAGGCCACACAGTAGACTCATAGAATGACAAACACCCTAAAGAGCACTCTGACATCAGAATCAGCCCTTAAGGCATTCAGATCTGGCTAAAAAGCCCATGAGAATATCTCAGGCATGGAAAGCCAAGACACTGGCAACAAATGACCTACATGAAAGATCTCTGTGAGTGAGTTCCCAGTAGAAAGGAGGGGCCAATCAAGAAGGAGGTACCTTTCTCTGAAGGGAGGAGAGAACTTCCACTTTGATCATGGCCTTGTCTAAATAATGTCAGAGTTTGTGGACTCAAGAAGCTTCCATAGCCTGGGCAGCTCATGACAAGGGCCTCAGGTGGTTACTGATGTCAATTGTTAAATCAACAACAGGAGTCACTGTGCACTTACTCCCCATGTAGGACCTCTGTCTTTAATTTGTTGTACTATGAGAATTAATGGTAAAACTAATCTTCAAACAGTACTTTATACTTTGTGTGTCTGTGCGGGTGCAAACTGTTGAAATCTTTTTTTTTTTTTTGACAGGCAGAGTTAGACAGTGAGAGAGAGAGACAGAGAGAAAGGTCTTCCTTCCGTTGGTTCACCCCCACAAATGGCCACTATGGCCAGCGCGCTGCGCTGATCTGAAGCCAGGAGCCAGGTACTTCCTCTGGTCTCCCATGTGGGTGCAGGGCCCAAGCATGTGGTCCATTCTCCACTGCCTTTCCAGGCCATAGCAGAGAGCTGGACTGGAAGAGGAGCAACTGGGACAGAATCCAGCGCCCCAACCGGGACTAGAACCCAGAGTGCCAGCGCCGCAGGCGGAGGATTAGCCAAGTGAACCATGGTGACGGCCCTGTTGAAATCTTTACTTAGTATATACTAAGTTGATCTTCTGTATATAAAGATAACGAAAAATGAACCTTAATGAAGAATGGGATGGGAGAGGGAGTAGGAGGTAGGATGGTTTGGGGGTGGGAGGGCAGGTAAGGGGGAAAGAACCACTATAATCCAAAAGTTGTACTTATGAAATTTATATTTATTATATAAACGCTTTCTATATAAAAATAAAACCTATTAAGCAAGCCAGCATTCGCCCCTCCATCACCTACAAAGAGTGTGCAGGCCTGCCTGTGGCTTGAGCGCCAGGGGAAGCCCTGGTCCTGGAGCTCAGGCAGCTTCTCAGGAAACAACTTCGGACCTTAATGCAAATCCTTAGCCCTGGGGGGGCCTGGGAGTCTGTGTTTCTGACAGGCTCGAAGGAGATGCTCATGCTGTCAGCCTGCAGAGCCGCCTGGAGGAGCAGGGTCCGCAGGCATGCACCTCCAACGGTGCGCGTCATCCTGATGTCTGAAGGCAGCCATAGAAGCCTATGTGCGGATTGAAAAGCAAAGACTCAGGCAACAGTGCAACTCAGAGAGGTGTCATGCGTCCTTTGCACCCAAATACATTTGCAGGATATTCATCTGATGCACTTAGAACTTGTGATGCCTCTGGTCACCGTCCTGGGGATCAACAATCCATGACTGCCTTCATGTCCCTTCACGTCCCCTCTCCCTCCCCTAAGTCATAGACCTGAACATAGAAAACTATTGCAGTTGGGAGCTGGGTCGCAAGCTGGGCTGGCCTTGCTTGGAGCCAGGGCAGGCACCTGCTGAGAGACAGAGCCCCAGAGCTCCGGGTGCTGAGCTGTCGGGGGCCTCCCCTGGTCTGACCTCGTGGCCAATGCACCTGTGCTGGTTCACCGTGCTTCAAGTGTGTGCATCGGGTTTTCCCAAGAGCTTGCGAGTTCTAGTAGGAAGTGGTGAATGGTGACCAGAGGGGGAGATAGTTTGCTCCTTAGGGACCTGCCAGGACCGAGGACACTGTGGGCCCTTGGCAAAGAGTTACACCAGTGCAGGAGAGGTAGAAAAAGGGGCTTTATGAGAGGTGAGAAGAATGTTAGCCAAGGGGGCTCCATGGTCCCTTGGGTGGTCCACCTTGTGCCCATTTTCCGGAGAGAAAAACCGGCTGGGGTGGAGAGCAAAGTTGTAGTCCCTAAGATCAGTCACAGAGCTGGATGTCCTCCCTTCAACCCAGCTGCTGGCAGGTCACCAGGGCTGGCTACCTGTGTGTGACCCAGGGCAGTCTTCAGGGGCGTCTCCTGAGTGTGAGGCAGGAGAGCAAAGCGGGCTGGGGGGAATCGGGAAAACCTGCAGGAGGCAGAATGGAGACCACCAACGGTCACACCAGTGGGGAGGGTGCAGCCTTTATCAGAAAGAGCAGACTCTTCTCTCAGATGGTGCTGTTCTCTTAAGACTGCACGGTTTCCTACACCTTGGTGAGTGGTCCTGGGGCCCTGTCTGCTTTCCGTCCCTAATGTGTCCCTCTCCTCACAGGTGTGGCGTCTGCATCCTTGAGGACCATAAACACTCAGCTGCCTTCTGGGGCTTCTGTCCTCAGCCGAGGGAACAGCTCAGGGACATCGGGGAGTGGCTGTTCCAGGGAGGTGAGGTGGGGAGGGGAGCCAGCCTGGGCCCCAGTGCTACTGTGGCTGTCACAGGGGCCCGCCTTGCCAAGCCCCTTTAGGGCTCCTGTGTGGACTTCCTAGACCAAGTCAAGTGTTTGCCACCCCCCTCCCATTGTCAAGTTAGTTTTCTTTTTTTTTTTTATTAATTAATTTATTTTTTAAAAATTTTATTTAAGGTGTACAAGTTTCATATATTTTATATGTACAGTTTTAGCCATGAGTAGTATTTCCCACCCTGCCCACACTCCCACCCTTCTTCCTCCTTCCTCTCCTGTTCCTATTCTTAGTATGCTATGGTATATATGTAACATAATTTCTTTATCCAGTCTTCATTGATGGACATCTGGGTGGTTCCATATCTTAGCTACTGTGAATTGAGCTGCAATAGACATGGGGTACAGATAACTCTTTCATATGCTGATTTCATTTCCCTTGGGTAAATTCCCAGGAGTGGGCTGTCTGGGTCACGTGGTTGGTCTATATTCAGATTTCCGAGGCATCTCCATAGTGTCTTCTCCAGAGGCTGTACCAGTTTATTTCCCAACAGTGGATTAAGGTACCTTTCCCTCCACATCCTCGCCAGCATTTATTGCTTGTTGATGTCTGTATGAGAGCCATTCTAACTGGGGAGAGGTAAAACCTCATTGTGGTTTTGCTTTGCATTTCCCTAATGCATAATGATCCTGAGCATTTTTTCAGGTGTCTATTGGCCAAATGTCCTCTTTTGAAAAACACCTGTTCAAGTCCTTTGCCCATTTCTTAATTGAATTGCTTGTTTTGTTGTTGAGTTTCTTGAGCTCTTTATTAATTCTGGATATTGATCCTTTATCAGTTTCATAGTTGCAAATATTTTCTCTCATTCTGTCGGTTGCTTCTTTTCTTTTCTGAGTGTTTCCTTTGCAGGGCAAAAGCTTCTCAGCTTGACGTAATCCCATTTGCCTATTTTGGCTTTGATTGCCTGTACTTCTAGTGTTTTTTCCAAGAACTCTTTGCCTATGCCAATGTCTTTCAGAGTTTGCCCAATGTTCTCTAATAATTTTATGGTATTGGATTGTAGATTTAGGTCCTTGATCCATTTTGAGTGGATTTTTGTGTAAGGTGTAAGGTAGGGGTCTTGCTTCATACTTCTGCATGTGGAGATCCAGTTTCCCCAGCACCATTCGTTGATTTCAGGAGTTGATTTTAGCTCTTTTGTCAAAGATAGGTTGGTTGTAGATGTCCTTGTTTCAGGAGTTGATTTTAGCTCTTTTGTCAAAGATAGGTTGGTTGTAGATGTGTGGACTGATTTCTGGAGTTTCTATTCTGTTCCATTGGTCTACACATCTATTGTTTTGTTTTTGTGCCAATACTAGGATGTTTTGATTATAACTGGCCTGTAATATGTCTTGAAATGTGATATTGTGATGCCTCTAGCTTTGTTGTACAAGATTGCTTTAGCTAGTTAGGGTTTCTTGTGTTTCCATATGAATTTTAGCATTGTTTTTTCTAGATTTAAGAAGAATATCATTGATATTTTGACTGGGATAACATTGAATCTGTAAATTCCTTTCAGTATTATGGACATTTTGATATTATTCTTCCATCCCACAAACACGGAATATTTTTCCATTTTTGGTGTCTTTTATTTCTTTCTTTAATGTTCTATAATTTTCATCATAGATATCTTTGACCTCTCTTGTTAAATTTATTCTAAAGTGTTTAATTTTTTTTGTAGCTATTGTGAATGGGATTGATCTTAGAAGTTTTGAAAAAAGACTCAAATGGCGGCTTCCTCGTGTGGTGGTGCAAGCTCTCCTGCATGCAGTGTCGCCGGCACTTTCCCGGAGCATTCTTCTGAAAAGCAGTGTCAGATTATTGGGCTGGTGCTATGTGGCTGCTGGAACACAGCACACACCTGCAAAGACAGAGGCGAGAGAGACGGACAACACCCACCTAGGATCAAGGAGTTATGAGTAGCGTTGCAATTCTCCAGGGGAACAAGCTCAGCTTGTGTGTCGTTGGAAGAAAGAAGAGCAAAGGTGTTGGGGTGAGTACTTGTTTTGTTCCCGTGGTGGGAAGGAGGTGTGGCCCGGGGCGGCCAATGAGGTCATTCGGGGCATGAGCTAGTGGATGAGAGATACGTTTCTCTCTCTCTCTCCACCTCTCTTCCTCCTTCCTTCTTTTTCTTCTCCCTCCCTCCCTCTCCCTCTTTCTTCTCTCTCTCTTTCTCCCTCTCTCCCTCATCAATAAATTAAGGAAAAAAAGAAAAAAAAAGAAGTTTATTCTCAGCTATGGCATTATCTGTGTAAAGACTATTGATTTTCGTGTGTTAATTTTATATCCTGCCACTTTACCAAACTCTTCAATGAGTTCTAATAGTCCCTTTTTTATTTTTGACAGGCAGAATGGACAGTGAGAGAGATACAGAGAGAAAGGTCTTCCTTTACCGTTGGTTCACCCTCCAATGGCCGCAGCGGCTGGTGCGCTGCAGCCGGTGCACCACGCTGATCCAAAGCCAGGAGCCAGGTGCTTCTCCCGGTCTCCTATGCGGATGCAGGGCCCAAGCACTTTGGGCTATCCTCCACTGCACTCCCAGGCCACAGCAGAGAGCTGGCCTGGAAGAGGGGCAACTGGGACAGAATCCGGTGCCCAGATCAGGACTAGAACCCTGTGTGCCGGCGTCGCAAGGTGGAGGATTAGCCTATTGAGCCATGACGCCGGCCTCTAATAGTCTCTTAGTGGAGTCTTTTGGTTCCCCTATATAGAATCATGTCATCCACAAATAGATATTTTTACTTCCTCTTTTCCAATCTGTATTTCTTTAATTTTTTTTCTTGCCTAATGGCTCTGGCTAAAACTTCCAGGACTGTACTGAATAGTAATGGTGACAGTGGGCATCCTTGTCTGGTTCCAGACCTTACTGGGAATGCTTCCAACTTTTCCTCATTCAATAGGACACTTATCATGGGTTTGTTATAAATTGCCTTGACTGTGTTGAGGAATGCTCCTTCTATACCCAATTTGCTTAGAGTTTCTTTTTTATCATAAAAAGGTGTTGTATTTTATTAAATGCTTTTTATACATCTTTTGAAATAATCATATGGTTTTTCTTCTGCAGTTTGTTAATCTGGTGTATCACATTAATTGATTTGTGCATGTTGAACCATCCCTGCATACCAGGGGTAAATCCCACTTCGTCCAGGTGGATGATCTTTCTGATGTGATATTGGATTTTATTAGCTAGCATTTTGCTGAGCATTTTTGCATGTATGTTCATCAGGGGTGTTGGTCTGTAGTTCTCTTTCTCTGTTGTATTTTTTCTGGTTTAGAAATTAAGGTGATGCTGGCATCATAGAAGGAATTTGGGAGGATTTGCTCACTTTCAATTGTTTTGAATAACTTGAGAAAAATTGGAATTAGTTATTTGAATTCAGCAGTGAAGCCATCCATTACTGGGCTTTTCTTTGTTGGGAGGGCTTTTATTACTGATTCAATTTCTGTCTTGGTTATTGGTCTGTTTAGGTTTTCTATGTCTTCATGATTCAATTTTGGTAGATTGTATGTGTCCAGGAATTTATCCTCTTCTTCTAGATTTTCCATTTTGTTGGCATACAACTCTTTGTACTAATTCCTATTTATTTCTGTGGTATCTGTTATTATAGTCCTTTTTCATCTCTGATTTTATTGATTTGGGACTTCTCTGTATTTTTCTTGGTTAGTTGGGACAATGCTGTATCAATTTTGTTTATTTTGTCAAAAAACCAGCTCTTCATTGCACTGATCTTTTGTATTTTTTATTTCAATTTTGTTTATTCTCTAATTTTAATTATTTTATTTCTTTTTACTAATTTAAGGTTTGATTTGCTGTTTTTCTAGGTCCTTGATATGTACTGATAGCTCATTTTTGGGTATCTTTCCAATTTATTGATATAGACACTGATTACTATAAAGTTCCCTTTTAACATTGATTTTGCTATGTCCCATGAGTTTTGATATTGCACTGCTATCTTCATTTGTTTCCAGAAATTTATTGATTTCTCTTTTAATTTCTTCTATGATCTACTGTTCACTCAGGAGTTAGTTGTTCAGTCTCCATGTGTTTGCATATGTTCTAGAGGTTCTGGAGTTGTTAATTTCCAGATTCATTCCATTGTGATCAGAAAGTATGCATGGTATGATTTTTGTTTTTTATTTATTTTTTTTAATTTGCTGAGACTTGCTTTGTGGCTTAGCATATGGTCTATCCTAGAGAAAGTTCTATACATCGATGAAAATAATGTATATTCTGCAACTGTGGGATGAAAAGTTCTGTAGATATCAGGTCCATTTGATCCATTGTTGATTAGTGTATAGAGTATTTCTGTTGTTTTTTTGTTGATTTTCTGTCTAGTTGATTTGTCCATTGATGAAATTTGAGTGTTGAAGTCCCACATTACTATTGTATTGGAGTCTATGTCTCTCTTTGGATACACTAACATTTGCTTTAAATACACAACCACCCTGGCATTGGGTGTATACACTTTTATCATAGTAACATCTTCTTGTTGATCCCTTAATCACTACATAGTGCCCTTCTTTGTCTCTTTTAACAGCTTTGGTGTTAAAGTCTATTTTGTCTGATATTAGGATGGCTATACTTGCTCATTTCTTTCTGTTAGAATGGAATATCTTTTTCCAGCCTTTCACTTTCAGTGTGCGTGTATCTTTATTGGTCAGATGTGTTTCTTCTAGGCGGCAAATAGATGGGTCTTGTTTTTAATCCCTTCAGCCAGCCTGTATCTTTTAATTGGAGAATTTAGTCCATTTACATTTAAGGTGACTTTTGATAAGTCATGTGTTGGCCCTGCCTTTTATCCATAAATATTCCTCCTGTTGGCTTTGGGTTGCCTTTGTACTTTTACTGGGAGATTTGCTGCCTTCACCTTCTTTCAAAGTGATGACCATGTTTCTGTGTTTCTGTGTGTAGCACATCCTTAAGCATCTTCTGCAGGGCTGGACAGGTGGTGACAAATTCAATTTCTGTTTGTCATGAAGGTATTTATTTCACCTTCATTCGTAAATGAGAGCTTTGCAGGGTATAGTATTCTGGGTTGAGTTTTTTTCTCTTAAGACTTGGACTATCTCGCCATTCTCTCTTAGCCTATAGGGTTTCTGATGAGAAGTCAGCTGTGAGTCTAATTGCAGATCCTCTGAAAGTAATCTGGTGTTTCTCTCATGCACATCTTAGAATCTTTTCTTTATGTTTTACTGTGGAGAGTTTGATTACAATGTGTTCTGGTGAAGATCTTTTCTGGTCTTGTATATAAGGAGTTCTAAGTGCCTCATATATATATGGACACCCCCCTCTTTCTCTAAATTAGGGAAGTTTTCTATAATTATTTCACTGAATAGGCCTTCTAATCCATCATCTCCTTCCACCCTTTCAGGAACACCTAAGGCCTGTATGTTGGGTAGTTTGATAGTATCCCATAAACCTCCAACACTATTTTCATTTTTTCTATTTTTTTTCTTTCCTTTTTGGTCTGACTGACAAATCTCCAAAGACTTGTCTTCTAGCTCAGATATTCTTCTTTCTGCCTCACCAATTCTGTTGTTAAGCCTTCCACTGTGTTGTTGTATGCATCTTTTTTTTTTTTTTTGGACAGGCAAGGTGGACAATGAGAGAGAGACAGAGAGAAAGGTCTTCCTTTGCCATTGGTTCACCCTCCAGTGGCCGCTGCGGCCAGTATGCTGCAGCCGGCACACCGCGCTGATCCGAAGGCAGGAGCCAGGTGCTTCTCCTGGTCTCCCATGGGGTGCAGGGCCCAACCACTTGGGCCATCCTCCACTGCACTCCCTGGCCACAGCAGAGAGCTGGCCTGGAAGAGGGGCAACCAGGACAGAATCCGGCGCCCCGACCGGGATTAGAACCCGGGGTGCTGGCACCACAAGGTGGAGGATTAGCCTGTTGAGCCGTGGCGCTGGCCCTCCACTGTATTTTTTATTTGACATATTGAATTCTTCATTTCTAACATTTCAGTTTGATTTCTCTTCAAAATCTCAGTCTCAAGGGAAAATTTTTTCCTCCATGTCACATATGGATTTTTTTTAATTCATGAATTTGCTTTTCATTGCTTCTTCTTTTTTAAAAATATTTTGTTTATTTATTTGAGAGGTAGAGTTACAGACAGAGAGAAATCTCCTATCTGCTAGTTCACTCCCCAACTGGCTGCAATGGCTGGATCTGAGCCGATCTGAAGCCAGGAACCAGGAACTTCTACCAGGTCACCCACCCGGGTATAGGGACCCCAGGACTTGGGCCATCTTCTACTGCATTCCCAGGCCATAGCAGAGAGCTGGATCACAATTGGAGCAGCCAGGACTCGAACCGGTGCCCATATGGGATGCTGGCACTGCAGGTGAGGCTTAGTCTACTGTGCCAACAGCGCCAACCCCCTTAATTGCTTCTGAGTATTTCTATGATTAATCTTTTGAACTCTGTTTCAGGAATTTCATCAATCTCCTCATCTTCGCATTCTAATATTGAAATGTTGTGTTCCTTTGTGGGGCGGTTGTGTTGTCTTCCTTATTCTTGTTTCTTGAATGTCTGCATTTATTTTTAGGTGTTTGTGGAGATACTTGTTGGCTTTTTCCTTTGATGGATTTTATCTCTGAACTATGCCTCTGTGGCTTGGTGGAGCGTCTGCTCTTTCAGTGAATACCTAGAGGCGTGTGCTGTCTGGACTAGGGGGCTCTGGTCTGTTCTCCAAGGAGGGTCAAGTATTCAGGGTGACACCCAGGTAGGGTGTGGTAAATCTCTTGTTATCTGAAAGGAGGGTATGATCACCTCTGTTGGTATAATCACACCCTCACCTCCTCTCTTCCAAGATGATCAATTCTGGGGTGTTAGCCCACAGTGGGTGCAACACTCACTCATCCATGCTGTTGTATGAGCCACACAAAGGATCTGTGCAGTCCTCACTGATCCCACTGCAATGACCCACCCCAGGCAATCAGGGAGCTCTGAGAACGAGGAGCCACACACACACAGTGATTTCCCGGAGACCGAGACGCACCCTGCACCCTCCCGTGCAGTCACAGAGTTCTCACGGTCTAAGTTCACAAGGCCCCTACAGTCATGGGGTGCAGAGGATCCACTCCCCCCCTGCTAGCCTGTCCTGTCCACGGAGAGGCTGAGCCATTCTTCACGCTAGCTACCAGCGGGTGCTCAGCCTAGGCAGTTTAAGCCCTGGAGCCTTTGTTACTTTGAGAGGCTGGGGGGCACCTCACAGTCCTATGTGAATGCCCAGCCTCTGTCCATCCTCCCAGCCAGACTCAAAGTCAGTTGGGAATGCGGATTTTTTCTTCTGGTAAAATCCGTGGCTCACACTCATGCACAGTAGCCAGCAGCCACAGCCCCTACTCATGGCACAGTTGTGTCTTCTCCCGATCAGTTGCTGGGCATGTACAGGAGCCTCTGTGGCCAGTACTGATGTCAGAATGGCTCCTTCTCCCCACCTGCTGCTAGGTGCACGCTCCTGTGCTGCTGTGGCTGCGATTGTGGTCCAGCTGGCATCTTGTCCCTACCGGTTGCTGGACACCTGCGCAACAGCTGATGCACCTGCAACTTATGTCCAAAATGGTGCTGCCCTCTCTCAGCTGGTTGCCGGGCACCACTGTGGGGGCGATGAAGAGAAAAATGTGCCCCTTTTCTTTTCTGGGTTAGCGGGCACCCTGTCCCGCTCAGGGCTCCAGGCCAGACTCAGTAACAATGTAGTCCGCTAGGCTCTCCTTCCAGCTGTATCCCCAGTGGCAGGGACTGCTGCAGTTTGGTCTCAGATTGCTCTCAGAAGCTGCCATTTTCTCCAGCTCTCGGCTGCTGGGGTTGCGTGTGTGTCTGTGTTCATTGCTGCACATCTGCTCTTTCCACACAGATCCAGGGACATCCCCCCTCCTTCCACACATTCTCCACTGCAGTTTTCTCTCCAAGTCTCTCCTGAGAATGCCTGTCTTCCTTCCTTCCTTCCTTCCTTCCTTCCTTCCTTCCTTCCTTCCTTCCTTCCTTCCTTCCTTCCTTCCTTCCTTTTTTCTTTATTTTCTCTCTCTCTCTTTCTCTCTGTCGCTCTCTTTCTTTCACTATTTTTCCCTAGCTTAGAGTCCATATGTCCTTTCCCTTTTCCGCCATCTTGGAATCTCCTTTAGTTTTCAATCAATCCAGTGAGGTGGGTTTTCCAGTGCCAGTTTTCAGAGAAGGGATTGGTTTATTACACACAGACTTGTTTAGTGTTCAAGTTCATGTTGGAGGCTACAGCCCACTGTCTGTCTCATTGGAAGCTTCAGACAACATTGTGGAGTGGACACCAGCAGTCCCAGGGGCTGAAAATGAGGCCCAGAGCAGGTAAGTGCCTGACCTACAGCCAAATGCTGGACTATACCTTTTTTTTTTTTTTTTTAAAAAAAAACATATTTATTTGAGAAAGAGAGAGAGAGAGAGAGAGAGAGAGAGAGAGAGAGGTCTTCCATCTATTCCAAATGCTTGCAACAGTTGTTGGGCTGCGCCAGGCTGAAGCCAGGAGCCTGGGATTCCATTCTAGTCTCCTATGTGTGGGAAGGACTTAAGTACTTGAGCCACCACCTGCATCCGTCTAGACGCACTAGCGTGGAGCTGGCTTGGAAGGGGAGGTGGGACGCTATCCCAGGAACCCTGCTGCGGTGTCAGCATCTCAAGTGGTGGCTTAATCTGCTGCATGACGACACCCAGCCCTGGAATCTACACTGCTGACCAGGGCTGTGCCCTTCTGTTGTGTCAGTGCCAATTTAGGATGGTGTAACGAGTTCGTCCCTTTTCTGCTATTACAAACTCCCACAGCTAGGTACTATATAAAGAAAAGAGGCTTCTCTAGCTCACGGTCTGCGGTTCGAGGACACGGTGCTGGCATCGTGCTGGCTCTGCGAAGGTTCGTGGTGGATGGAGATCACCTGACCAGGTGAGTCCCTTGGGGCTGCACTCAAACCCTGCGTGGGCCATGGATGCAGCAGGTTCTAGCCTGACCCACTTTCTACTCTGGGCCGTGCTGATCTCCAGTGTGCCTTTTCCAGCCTGGATTTCTACTCTTGGTTGACATCACAGGCATAATACATTATTGTTCATAGAAAGCAAAAACAGATCAACAGAAAACCAAGTCATCTCCTTATCACGGTTAGAGGCAGCAATGTTAATAGTTTGATGCATTTCCTTCCATGTTTTTTCTCTTTCTCTCTCAACATCAACATATAAAGTTTACCACCTCAGGCCAGTGCCGCGGCTCACTAGGCTAATCCTATGCCTGCAGTGATGGTACTCCGGGTTCTAGTCCCGGCTGGGGCGCCGGTTCTGTCCCAGTTGCTCCTCTTCCAGTCCAGCTCTCTGCTATGGCCCGGGAGGGCAGTGGAGGATGGCCCAAGTGCTTGGGCCCTACACCCCATGGGAGACCAGGAGAAGCACCTGGCTCCTGGCTTCAGATCAGCCCAGCGCAGCCATTTGGGGGGTGAACCAATGGAAGGAAGACCTTTCTCTCTGTTTCTCCCTCACTGTCCACTCTGCCTGTCAAAAAAAATAAAAGAGTTTAGCACCCCATCTTTTTTAACTTAAAGCACATTGAAGTGATCTTTCTGTGCCACTGTGTCTAGATTTACTTTAGTTTTCAGAAATAATACTGGGAGGGGACTTCAACATGTTCATGGAAAAATAAAAAATAAGTTTGTGTTAGTGCAAAAAATTTGAAATCACACTTTTT
Organism: Sylvilagus floridanus; assembly: GCA_949820135.1. NCBI lineage: Eukaryota > Metazoa > Chordata > Mammalia > Lagomorpha > Leporidae > Sylvilagus > Sylvilagus floridanus. Next base: position 77,291,539 of record OX463239.1, on the reverse strand, counting down.
TGGTAATACACGTTTTCCACAAAGTGTTTCTGCAGATCCTTTATGTACCTTGGACATATTCCTCATTGGTGGGTCCTTCCCTTCCCTTTCAATGACAGAGAACACGTTGTAGCATGTGGAATCATAGCTCATTTGGAATGTTGCATTATTTCTCCCAGTGTTTTCGCACAATGTCTTTGTAGGTAAATCGTTCCTCACATGGGGATATGCTTTTTTAAAAAGATTTATTTATTTATTTGAAAGTCTGAGTTACACACACACACACATACACACACACACAGAGAGAGAGAGAGAGAGAGGTCTTCCATCTGCTGGCTCACTCCCCAAATGGCTGCAATGGCCAGAACTGTGCCGATCTGAAGCCAGAAGCCAGGAGCTTCTGGGTCTCCTAAGTGGATGCAGGGGCCCAAGGACTTGGGCCATCTTCTACTGCTTTTCTAGGCCACAGCAGAGAGCTGGATCGGATGTGGAGCAGCCAGGACTCGAATCAGTGCCCATTTGGGATGCCGGCACTGCAGGTGGTGGCTTTACCTGCTGTGCCACAGCGCCAGCCCCATGGATATGCACCTTCAACATCAATTCCTTACTAACTGCCGCATCAAAGACTGCACACATGCATGAGCTTGAATGATGTGGTCAGAATCCCTTGCCCTGGGGCTCCTGGTCTCCCTCTCTGCAGCACAGGGTGTGGCACATTTGCTTTCCTTACAGTTGAGTCTGGATCAGGAGGTGCATGTATACAGATGATGCACCACTCACAGAAAAGACAGAATCTCCAAAACATCAAGTAAGCTCTGGGCAGGCCAAGTTCAAAGACTTCTGCCCTAGACCTTGGGCTCTGAGCCCTGCAGTGTGGTGGAAAGAATCCTGACTTTGAGGACAGATTGCCTGGGTTTGGATTTTTGCCACACACTTGCTGCCTTTGTGACTTTGGTGCAGATCTTAATCTCCCAATACCTCAGCTTCTTTCCACATGAACTGGCGACAACACAGCTGTCAAGGAGGGGTGCTATTTGCATTCAGTGAGAGCTTATGTGAGGGCTGAGCCCTTCCAGGAGGTGGGCACCAGGGAATTCTACTGCACTCTGCAGCTCTACTGCATTCATCCAAGAAGCTAACTGCAGATTTACAGCCCCATCATGCACAGCTCAGAAAATCATGGTTAGCAATGGTGGACAAGGCTTACAGTTCACAAGGATTTTTTTTTTTGCTCATTTAGTTCTCTGCTTCAGCAAGAACTGAAAGTGTAGCCCTATATGTTGGGAGGGAAGGGGTCAAAGAGATTTTAATTGTTCCTGGTGCAGTTAGGAAAGTGCTTTGGGCAGTCGCCAAATAGATTCGCAGCTTAACGCAGCTCTGGGGGTGAAGTCATTTCTCTGCAGGTTCACCAGAGGCCATCCCTTTATTTGCAGCCTTATAGTGCTTTGGGGATCCAGGGTAATGGGAGAAGTGATAGATTTTTAAAAATCTGCAGTTACTCCTCTACTGGTGCCCAGGCCCCTCCCACACCAATGGTGGGCTTATCGATGTGACTTCCCTCAGACAGTGGAATACAAGAAAATTTGATACAGATTTACAGAAAGAACTTGGGTATTGCTAGCTTGACTTCTCCTGTAGGTGTGAAACCTTGTGTCTACCACGGCCTGAGCCTATGGTCTGAGAGACCACACAAAAGTAACCTAGGTGCCCCAACTAAGAGCTCATCAATCACCAGATGTGTTAGTGAGGCCATAAGAGATCATCCAGCCCCAGCCAAGCCTTCAGCTGACCCCAGATCAGCAGAGTTGGTCCAGACCATAATGGTCCAGCCTTAGGAGAAACAATAAATGTATTTGAATACGACAAGTTTTAGACTGATTTATTACATAACCAAAGTTATGTGATAAAGATATATACTGATGGGTCCGGCACTGTGGCGTGGTAGGTAAAGCTGCTGCCTGCAGTGCTGGCATCCATATGGGCACTGGTTCGAGTCCCAGCTGCTCCACTTCCAAACCAGCTCTCTGCTATGGCCTGGGAAAGCAGTAGAAGATGGCCCAATGTTTGGGCTCCTGCACCTATGTAGAAAGACCAGGAGGAAGCTCCTAACTCCTGGCTTCGGATAGGCATAGCTCCAGCAGTTGCAGCCACCTGGGGTGTGAACCAGCAGATAGAAGACTCTCTCTCTCTCTCTCTCTCTCTCTCTCTCTCTCTCTCTCTGTGTGTGTGTGTGTGTGTGTAACTTTTGAAATAAATAATTACTTTTTTTTAAAAAAAAGATATATACTGCTTGAACAGCTGGATCAAGCAAGAAGACTGCAGAATTGCTTTACCCCAACACACAAAATAATGTTTCAGGACCATGGACAGAGGCACCTGGTGTGGCTGCACTTGAGCCCAGCTATGCACATAGCGAGCTCTAGGGTAAATCATTTCTCTCTGGGATCACCAGATGTCAGCCCATTGTTGGCAGCTGTCTAGTGCTTTGGGGATACAGGGTAACTGTAGAAGTGGTAGACAGTTTCAGAGAATGAGAACAGTGGCTCAGGATATAGGGCCAGACAGATGTGTGAAAGAATATGGCCCTGGGGCAGCTGGTAGTGATCTTTTCAGGGACCTATTAACACAGAAACTCACATCCCAGACAAACCAGACAGCTGTGAGCAGATCCTGTGGAATGCTGCACCCCCATTGCCAGCACCTGTCCCCTGGTTGTTCGTCTTATATTCTGGATGATGCCAGGCAATGTGGATGGATGGAACAGCACGTGTGTTTGGGTCCATACCCCAGGAAACCCTCAGCTCCAGCAGGGACAGCTGATTGTCCACTGGTTTCTCAAGTTCAGGCGCAGGATGTCTGAGGGTGGAAAGCAGGGACTTGGCCAGGGATTGCCTGGTCAAGACTCACTGGGAGAATGATTTTGGCTCAGTTTCCCAATCCTTGGACATGGGTGCCCATCACGGTCTCCCTGGAGGAAGTCAGGCTCTGTATCCAGGGCCCACAGTTTCATAGCACTGATCTCTTGGTTTTGGATGGAATTGGGACTCTGCTGCATCCTTCCATCCCTGCATATTATATTACCGGGCTTGGTCCTCACAACCTTCTTTCGAGGAAAACAGAGAATCCAGGGGCATCCTGTTATGCAGTGCATCCCTGGCCCAGGCACTTCCCCTTTGATTCTCTGAGTGTGTGAGCCAGGGTAGGGAGACTCCCAAAAGAGCACCAGATTGTGAGTCCAGGCTCCTGACTCCCGAGACTCCTAAGCAGGCAGGAACCCTAAGGATTCACTCATGAACAGTCTCTCCCCGGCAGGTTCCAGTGAGAGGTCTGTACTCGAGTCCTTATGCTGTGAATCCTGGGGCCCATGGAGGCTGCGGGGACTGAGATCCTTGTTGTCGTGAGGAGTGCTGTTCTGCATGCCTCCCTGGTCACTACCATCTTCCTGCTGCTTGTGCTGATGGAGCTCCTGCAAACAAGTGGCAGGGATGGAAACATTTGCAATGAACTCAGGACAACCTGGGGCATAGGGGGCTGGATTCAGGGGGCTGCCTGGTGACGAATAGGCTCACGTGCCCACCCTTAGCAAGGGCAGGGGTGCCATGGCCTGGGCTATTGGCATCAAAGGCCCCAGGATCCTCTCCTTACCTCTCCCTGCTCCTCTCTGCACCCCAGTTTCCCTCCCTCAGGCCACCTTCCTCCCCAAGGCTGGCGTCACCTCTTCATGCCAGCAAGAAAGGGCTCCTCCTCCATTTCATGATGAAAGTGGTCTCAGGGCAGGCCTCTGACCTGGCCTGGTGGTGGGAAGCCTCGTCCAGCACACGTGGTTGGAACTGGGGGAGGAAGAGATCCTTGAAGATGGGGATGCCCACTGCAGGGTTGTCTTCCCACTTTGGGGGTGAGGGTTAGATACACAGGGCTCAGCCGCATTGTCTGGGGTTTGAAGACCAGGAAACCGTGCTGGGATTTGAACCTGGGCAATCTGAAGGAGCAAGCCCAGGGTCTTCCTGACCGTACTGCGTGCCCAGACAGGGCTTTGGAACCGTGGCTGGCATGGGTGGGTGGATGTCTGGGTCTCGGGCATCCTCGGTCAGAGTCCTGGGCTGGGTGTCAGGAGGCTGTACTGGCATCTTACTTCTTCTCCACCTTGCTGAGTGACCTTGAGAGAGTCATGTTACTTCTATGGGTTTCAAGCTTCAAGCTCTTATCTGCCAAATGTCGATGAGCATCCTCATCCCTCCCACAGGCAGCGCGTGGAACTAATGAGATAATTCTATGAATGAGCTTTCAAAAGCTGAAAAGCCCACACAGATGTGAGGATTATTCTTATGATCCCAAGCCCCACAGGATTAGCTTAAATTTATGGCAGCAGGAGGAACGGAGAGTAACAGGAACATCCAGATGTCTAGCAGCCTCGCTCCAATCACGCAATGCAACCTGCTTTGCAGGGTGGCCCTCCGATTTAGTTATTTTTAGCAGGCGACTCATGACAGGCTTCTGGAATCTTCTTTGGACTCTCTCTAACCTCTGTCCTCACTGCCCGGGGTCAGGAGGCCATGAGCTCCTTTCCTGGTGGCTTGCAAAGCTGGCTGCATGGCTCAGGTTTTCTGTTCCTGTCTTCTCCCTCAAACCACACAGTGAGTGAGCCAACAGAACTGATTCTTCTTGGGACAGCTGATTCCTGCTTGTTTAGAATTCCCTGGGTGGGAGGGGGAGGAGGTACAGACTCCTAGAACCAGGAAGGATCAGAGGATTCCAGGGGAGGCCAGTAGGGCAGGGGTGTTCATGCAAAGTAGACGGTTGGGAAAGTCCCAGGGCAAGTGGGATTGAACGATGCTGTTTGCACAGGAAGCACCACTCAGAGTTCTACAGGGGAGGTAGCAGCCCCAATCTCCCAGTGTGTTCTTGGCCAGACTCTCCCGTGCCCCACCCTGGGTCCTGTTGAACACACAGTGTAGAAGGGTGATCAAATGTCCAGCGTGCTTCAGTGTGGACAAGAAACCCCGAGCAGTGCAAGTCGGGCAGAGCAGGAGCCCCATTCCCTGTCCCCAGCAGTACCCTGCTCACATCTGCCTCTGGGAAACCCTCCCTGTCTCCATGGGAGCCCAGGTTTCTTCCAACTCAGGAGTGCCATCAGGCCCTTCGGAAAGCCAAGAACACGTGCTTTCTTGATCAAATATCAGACAAGGATGTGTGGGTGTGATGAGAATCGTGGACGTGGGGAGGACTTTGGGGCTTCATTTTCAGACCAGAGGGAGTGGAGCAAAAGGACCTCTTAGAGAAACACCTGGGGCCCCTGCCACAAGTGACTCCTGACTCAGTGGGACCTGTTTGCAAGAGCCTGGCGTGTGCTCTGGGAGCCCGGCCCACACGTACGAGTCCAGCTTGAGAGCCGTGCAGACGCTGTCCAAGGTATGATGTGTTCTCAGGCCCAGATGAGTTGCTGCCTGTGGCGAGGGGCCTGTGGTTTGCAGTCAGGAGGGGAAAAGATAATTGTGGCTGCCATTAGAGTCCCTTCTGGACCCCTGCACTGTTCTAGGATATTTGCATGCATTTAATCACCTAGGTTCTCCCATCTCTGTGTTGTGGGAGCCGCCATTGTCTCTACAGTCTGGCAGAGCAGGAAAACAAGGCCACGAAGGGTTTGAGAACTTGCCCAAGGCTGCAGAGCTCAGCCATGAGAGCCAGGACGGGTTTCTCCCAGCGGGGCTGGCTGCAGAAGGCACACTTGCAAACCACAGTGCTCCGAGGGTGGGGAAACGCTGCTCTGATGGGCAGGATCAACCCTAAGCAGTTGCCTGGCCTACGCCCTTCCCTGTGACTGACGGAGGTCAGGCTCCGGGAGGGCACTGCACTGGCCAAGCTCAACAGTTTCCACACAAGACTCAGTGACATTGAACTTCCCAACCGTGGGAATGGGGGGAGGATCCTTGTCCTGGGACCAAAGTATAGCCTTGTTGCTTTTCTCCCCCACAGCAGTTCTGAGCCCAAGCTGGCCTCACTTGCCCCAGGGGGCAGCTTAAACCTAACCCCATGTATTTGGTCCCGCACCCACCCCCCACCAGGCCCCAGAGTGGAGCCGCCCCCCATCCTGAAGAACGGTGTGGACTCTCCCAGACATATCTCCCCGACCCGTGCCCCGCCGTTGATCCAATGTCTGCAAAAATGAAAAACACCTGACAACCCCAGCTGAAACACTTTACAATCTGTGTGTGTATGCGTGTGTGTACGATCAAATAACTTCCCTTGCAACCTCCCCAAGCATTAAGATCCCGACTTCAATACGCTTTATCCATTAAGGGTCTTTCTGATTCAATAAATCAGGCCCCCAGCCCCCCGTCTTCCCTCCCCGCCGGTGGGGAGGGCCTGAGCAGCTTCCAGGGCAGCCTGCATTAAGCCAGGCAGTGGACACAGCTTTAATCTTGCTGAACACATGTTGAGAAGAATAAAACCAATTTTGTTGAGGAAAGCGAGGACCACCCTCATCTGGAAATTAGCTCTTTGGGTAAGCTCTCCCCTCGTTTGGACCAAGGACTCTGTGTGAACCTCACTGGCCAGCCCTGGAAGGCCCCGGATCCTTGGGCCTGCAGAAGGGGCAAGGGGAGGAGTCCTAGCGGGGGATCCCTGCCCCAAATCCTTTGATCCTCTCCATGCAGCCCAGAAATCAGCTCCAGCCCAGGCTGCCTGTGGATCAAGGCTAATCTGAGTGTAATTCCCTGCCCGGCTCGCCGCACCCTTAGCAACACATAAATACAGATTAAAGGGTTATATAAATGCAATTTTCTAATTAATCAGCGCAAATCCAGCTACTGCAGGGGACACACACTTTAGATTTCACGGGAGACGTTTTCTTCTTCACTTTGAGTCTACAAAACTCAAGTTCCACTCCCATGAGTTCTCGCGCTCATGGCTGTGGGGTGGCCCAGAGCGGCGACAGTCCCCAGGAATGTGCCTGCTCTGGTGGCCCCCGCGTCCTCAAGTTCTCAGCAGAAGAGTTTGAACTGTGGACAATGGAAGCAGCCTGGGCTTGGGGTCAGCCAGACCAGGCTTAATCCTGGCTGTGTGACATAGTTCAGGTTGCCTGCCCTCTCTGAGCTCCAGCTTCCTCATTGTTTTAAAAAGAGGATGAAGCCTGCGTGTGGGGTTCTGGGAAGACCGGATGCCACATTTGGTGGTGCATGGCACAGTGCCTGGTTAACTGTAGGATGCTGTTGTTTACCACTGGGGAGAAAGATTCTCGAAGGGGTTGGCCAGAAACCTCGGCCTTGGTTTTTGCATAGGATTCTGCAGTTTCGTGTTTGCTGTGGATCCAGACAGGGCATGAGCTACCAGGCATGCCGTGCCCTGCTCTCCTCACCGCCTCCCCAAACTACTCCCAGGTCCGAAGGAGGAACCCCAAGTGTTCGGCTATTCACAGAGCTCGTGAGAAAACACGTTTCCTAAGACCATCAGCAGTGGAACCAATGACCGATAATCACGGTGACGCCAAGTGCCAGGCGTGCCGACCACTTGGTCTCGGCGAATCCTTGTGACAGGTCCAGGGGCACACACCAATTCCAGTCCCAGTTTTTGGGCAAGGAAGTAAGAGTTTGAGGCAGAGAGCTTGCCCGCCCTCACTGCCATGTTCCTCTCTCTCCCTGTAGCGTGCCTGCCCAGGGCGGTGCGTGTGCCTGCGTGTCCACTCGAGTTCCCACGCACACAGAGGCACACTCCTCCCATGTGCATCCACACCCACACGCTGGCCAGGAGGCCCAATGTGGGTGCTGGCTCCCCAGTGCCCACCGCACCCATACCCCTCCCTGCGCAGAAGGGAACCCTCACCCAGGAGGAGCCTGGGGAAGGAGAAGGTGCACAGGAAAGCATGAAAGGATCTGTCTTGCTTTCTAAGACGGAAGATGATGGTTGTTTCAGACTCATGTCAGGGCCCAGTGAAGCCCCCCAGGCTAGTGGATGGGAGGGGAGGGGCCTGCAGACCCGCCTTGGAGAGCGCAGCCACGGGGACCCTACAGCAATCTACTGCTCTGCTCCAAGTCATTCTCTAACTTCGCTTAGGCGTCGCAGGCCACCTCTGGCCGCATCTATGACCTCTGACCATGGGCAACCCCTGGGCACCCCTGGCTCGCAACGTCCCCATCTGCTTATCTGTCTGGAAGGGCTGTCATGGGGCTCCACAAGGAAGCGGCCCAGAGCCCAGGCTCTGGGCAGCAGGTGAGACGTGTGTGTGTGTGTGTGTGGGGGGGGGGGGGATGGTGTTGAGAGGGCAGGAAGCAGGTGCTTCAGCAACTAGGGCAAGGCAAATTCAAGTTTTCTGTCTTGTCTGCCCCCCTCCCCCCGCCCGCATCGTGCTAGAAACACCGGGGCTGGGCCTGCCCTAGCATGCTGGGACGTGCCGAGTGCTGTCACTTTAAAAGTAAAGTGAAGTGTTATTAGCTGGGCCATTTTTTTCAGGTGTGTTCTAATTGTCCTAATTAACTCTAAGGTAGATCTTAGCACTCCAGCCTCCGTCGCTGCCTTCAAACGCCAAAACAAATCTTGCCATAATTACCAGCAATCCTTTTCATTACTGGCTGCCTAATTATCCTATTAATAGCACATCCTAAGAGACAGTATTTGCTTGGCAGGCAAATATTTGTTTTTAAATGAGCAAACACAAAGACAAACTGCTCTGTTTGCAGAAGGCTTCCAAAATGCAAAATGGCTTACATTCGTGGAAAAAATAATAATCCAAGTAAAACCAAATGCTTCATCCATTTGAAGCATTTGAGCATTTAAAATGTGTGCTTTTTTTTTTTTTTTTTTTTTTTTTTTTTTTTTTTTTTTTGGTTTGGCTCCAGGTTGGGTGCTGGAAGGACTCTTTTTAAAAACCTTTCTGTGATATGGAGTTGGATGCTTTACTGGTCGGGGCTAACCTTGGTAAAGAAGGCGGGATAAAACACTGCGGGGTAGGGGGTAGCTAGAAGGGAGCTTACAGAGCCTGCAGCCCCGGAGTTCAGCTCCACCTGCCGATCCCAGTCACCCAGTCACCCCCAGACCTGCTATCCCGCCCCTCTCCCCGCCTCTTCCTTCCAGAGCTCCCCGGAGTCTCTTCCAATCTAATCCCCCAGTTAATGAACGAGGGGGAGGGAGTAAGTGCCCAAAATAATCCACCGGATCTGTGACAGGGCCAAGATCAGGCTCGGGTCGGCCTCCAGGGCTAAAGCACACTTAATTCAGCCTCCACGGTGAAGCTCCCTGTGGGGCCGGCGCTGTGGCGTGGTGGATAAAGCTGCTGCCTGCAGTGCCAGCATCACATATGGGCGCTGGTTCGAGTCCCAGCTGCTCCACTTCCGATCCAGCTCTGCTGGGGCCTGGGAAAGCAGTAGAAGATGGCCTAAGTCCTTGGGCCCTTATATCCGCATGGGAGACCCGGAAGAGGCTCCTGGTTTCAGATAAATCCAGCTCTGGCCATTGCAGCCATCTGGGGAGTGAACCAGTAGATAAAAGACCTCCCTCTCTCTCTATCACTGCTTTTTTTTTTTTAAAGATTTATTTATTACTTGAATTACAGAGAGAGGGAGAGACAGAGAGAGAGAGAGGTCTTCCATCTTCTGGTTCACTTCCCAGATGGCTGCAACGGCCAGAGCTGTGCCAACCTGAAGCCAGGAGCCAGGAGCTTCATCTGTGTCTTCCACATGGGTGGAAGGGGCCCAGACATTTGGGCCATCTTCCACTTCTCTTCCCAAGGCCGTTAGCAGGGAGCTGTATTGGACGTGGAACAGCCAGGACTTGAACCAGTGCCTAATCACTCTGCCTTTGAAGTGTTTCATCGCAGTGAACGTAAAAGGTCTTACCTCCCCCTCTCCCCCATGCTACGACCCCACTCCAGCCTTCTCCGGGGAGCCATAGCTTGTTTCTTCCTTTTGCTACAAAAGAATGCAGTCACGTGGCGTGTTAGCTGGAACCAGAGGAAACTGCTGACACGTGACTGCTGTCTAACCTACCACACGGCGCTCTCAGATGCTTCCGTTTAAGACACAGCTCTGCGCTTGTGGCTATGTTTAAGAAGAACGTTTTTAAAAACATCTATGGAGTATTGTGTACGAAGGCAATGCCATAAGGTAGCAGTCTCCACAGATGGCTCGTCCAGTTACTGCTCCCTCTCCTGTTTACAAACACTGCGGCGCACTGCAGTGCCACCAGCCGCCCCGCCCGCCGCCTCCCTGCCTCCCCAGGCCATTTCTGTCCCTCGGGCCCTGGGAGCCGCTCCGCTGCCTTGACAGTGTCCTTGCTCCTCCCGGCCGTGCGTTCCCACCCCAGCCATGAGTACCCATCTAACTAGAGAGCTTAAAATGTGGCCAGGGGGCTTGAGGAGACCTCTTGGGCGAGCCTCGGGCACAGCGGTTGAGACACCCCCCTCTGAAATCGGGGGGCCCGGGTTTCCTCCCTGGCTCCCCTCTCGACTCCAGCTTCCTGGGAGGCACAGTGAAGGCTCAAGCGGTTGAGTCCCTGCCACTCACGTGGGAGACCCGGATGGAGCTCCTGGTTCCTGGCTTTGTCCTGGCCCAGCCTGGCTGCTGTGGGCATCTGGGGAAGTGAACCAGTGTTGTGGGGATGGGCGATCTCTCTTCCCGCCCCACCCCGTCTCTCTGCTTTTCAAATAAAAGTTCAGAAAAAGAATACACCTCTGGCTCCCACTCCCACTTCACAGGCTCCTACTTACCCTCTGAGCACAGCCACTCATGGAGGCACAGGGCTCCCCATATATGGCCGCCCTGGGACCCCGGCTTTGTTTCTTGGAACACCTGTGGCTGGTCACAGAAGGCGGTCCATTCATGGTCCCTTGGTGACTGGGGATGCTTCCCTCTTGTGGTTGTCTCTTTAAAAAGATCTGTGATTGGCCAGCACTGAGGCTCAATAGGCTAATCCTCTGCTTGTGGTGCCGGGTTCTAGTCCTGGTGGGGGCACCGGATTCTGTCCCGGTTGCCCCTCTTCCAGGCCAGCCCTCTGCTGTGGCCCAGGAGTGCAGTGGAGGATGGCCCAGGTGCTTGGGCCCTGCACCCCATGGGAGACCAGGAGAAGCACCTGGCTCCTAGCTTCAGATCCGCACAGCGCTGGCCGCAGCGGCCATTGGGGGGTGAACCAACGGAAAAGGGAGACCTTTCTCTCAGTCTCTCACTGGCCACTCTGCCTGTCAAAAAAAAAAAAAAAAAAAAAGATCTGTGATGTCCTCCCGTGCTTCTCAGCCTTCTTGCCTGTCGAATGGGTCTGCTTTGTCGCGCTGCTGTGGAGGGCAGGGGATGTCCCCACGGCACAGACGCCGGCCCTGGCTAGGGATAATGGCGATGCAGTTTCGGCCACTCCAGAGCTGGCTTGAACGGCCGTAGGACTTTCTGCCTGTTGGGTGAAAGAGATGGCCTTTTCCCATGTTAGAAAATGTCTATTTTCATTTTTTGAGGTTTTAAGCTGAGAATATGTTTAAAATCAGGAAATAATTGGTAACAAACCCACACTAATTAAAAACATGTTGACATTAAAACACCCCACGGCACCTCTAAGAACGAGTCCAGACTCCCTGGTGCATCGTGGCAGGCGGCTGGACACACTGTTTGTGTCGTACCTGGAATCAGAACACGCCTAATCCTACATATGTTAATTTAATCAGAGTTTAACAACTGTTTTTCACAGCTTTTTTTTTTTTTTTTAAAGATTCATTTTGAAAATCAGAGTTACAGAGGGAGGGGGGGAGCAACAGGTCTTCCATCGGCTGGTTCACTCCCCAAATGGCTGAAAAGGCCGGGCCGAGGCCAGGAGCCAAGAGCTTCATCCGGGTCTCCCACGTGGGTGCAGGGGCCCAAGGACCTGGGCCATCCTCCCCTGCTTTCCCAGGCACATTAGCAGGGAGCTGGATTGGAAGTGGAGCAGCCACAACTCGAACCAGCACCTGTATGGGATGCCGGCGCTGCAGGTGCCAACTTAGCTCATTACCACCACAGCACCGGCCCCTCTGCAGCTGCCTGAAGACGTGTCCAGCACACCCTCTCTGGGAAGGACTCTGCGTGACCTTGGCAGTGACACTTCATCCCCGACTCTGACGCTTGTCCCTCGTGGGTGTGCACCTGCTGTGGCCACTCTCTGCAGCTCTGCACTTTGAGTCACCTCCCAGTGGACGGAATCATGTGTTGAGACGCTTCTTTCCAGGAGGGCCACGTGGCTGATACATTTCCCGAGACTTCCGTCTGCAAATACTTCAAACATTTGGGGTGGGGCGGGCATTGTGGCTCCACTGTCAAGGCCCGGATTGGTTTGCCTGCATCCCCCATGGAGCGCCTAGGAGGCGGCAGGAGGTTAGCTTCCAAGGGCCGACACTTGATTGACAGCTGGCTTGAAATGATAGTAACAACAGCTAATTATGTCTTCAAAGTATTGTGAGAACCACAATGCTATGAGGTAATTATTTATCCTAATTTAAGATAAAATATACTTAAAGAAGAGCATGAAATATTCATGTTATCAGAAAAGTAAAAAATAACTCAGGGGTTGATAGTGTGGTGAAGTGATTAAGATGCTATTTAGGGGCTGGCGCTGTGGTGTAGGGGAAAGCCACTGCCTGAATCGCTGGCATCCATATGAGTGCCGGTTCGAGTCCCAGCTGCTTCACTTCTGATTCGGCTCTCTGCTATGGCCTGGGAAAGCAGTAGAGGATGATCCAAATCCCTGGGCCCCTGCATCTATGTGGGAGACCTGGAAGAAGCTCCTGGCTCCTGGCTTTGGATGGGTGCAGCTCTGGCTATTGTGGCCATCTGGAGAGTGAATCAGTGGATGGAAGATCTCTGTCTCTCTGTCTCTCTGTCTCTCTGCCTCTCCTTCTCTCTATGTGTAACTCTGACTTTCAGATAAATACACAAATCATTTTTTAAAGAAAAGATGCTGGGGCTGGCGCCGTGGCTCCCTTGGTTAATCCTCCGCCTGAAGCGCTGGCATCCCATATAGGAGCCGGGTTCTAGTCCCAGTTGCTCCTCTTCCAGGCCAGCTCTCTGCTGTGGCCTGGAAAGGCAGTGGAGGATGGTCCAAGTGCTTGGGCCCTGCATCCGCATAGGAGACCAGGAGAAGCACCTGGCTCCTGGCTTCGGATCGGCACAGCTCTGGCCGTGGCGGCCATTTGGGGAGTGAACCAATGGAAGGAAGACCTTTCTCTCTGTCTCTCTCTCACTGTCTGCAACTCTACCTGTCAAATAAATTAAAAAAAGAAAAAGAAAAGGCGCTACTTAAGACACCTGTATCACTGGTAGAGTACCTGGGTTTGAGTCCCTGCGCCACTTCTGGTCCTCCTTCCTGCTAACACACACCCTGGGAGGCATAGATGATAGCTCAGGTACTTGGGTCCCTGCCACTCATGTGGGAGACCTGGATTGAGTCCTGGCTCCCAGATTAGGACTGGCGCAATGGCAGCTATTGTGGGCATTTGGGGAGTGACCCAGCAGATGAAAATCCCTTTGTTTCCATCACTCTGCCTTATAGATACAGACAAAGAAATGGAATTTTTTAAATGTTCATAGAGAAATGGAATTGAGGATAAGCTTATTTTTGGAAGTTGGGATCAGCATTGTGGTACAGTAGGTTGAGACACCAGCATCCCATATTAGGGGGCCGGTTCAAATCCTGGCTCCTCTGCTTCCAATCCAGCTCCAGCTAATGCACTTGGGAAGGCACCAAATGATGGCCCAAGTGCTTGAGCCCCTGCATCCATGTGGGAGACCGAGACAGAGTTCCTGGTTCTGGCTGAGGCATGGCCCAGACTGACTACTATGGCCATTGGAAGAGCAAACCAGCGGATGGTTGAACTCTCTCTCTCTTTCTGTTGCTCTGCCTTTCAAATAAGTAAATCAATCAATTAAACATTTCCCCCAATTTATGCAGTTTTCTTTCTTTCATTTTTTTAAGATTTATTTATTTGAAAGGCAGAGTTACAGAGAGGCAGAGGCAGAGAGAGAGAGAGAGAGAGAGAGAGAGAGAGAGATCTTCCATCTGCTGGGTCACTCTCCAGATGACCACAATGGCTGGAGCTGAGCCAATCCAAAGCCAGGAGCCAGGAGCTTCTTCTGGGTCTCCCACGCAGGTACAGGGGCCCAAGGACTTGGGCCGTCTTCCACTGCTTTCCCAGGCCTTAGCAGAGAGCTAGATAGGAAGTGGAGCAGCTGGGACTACAGGCGGCAGCTTCACCCACTACACCACAACGCTGCCCCCAGTTTTTTCATAATTCACATTTGCCATGAACTTTTGGAAAACCACTCTTATCTGAAACTCTAGCTACATTGACCTTGAAGATGCAAAACCAATCTGTTGAGTAGGGAAATTTCTGAATTTACCTCCCTCCTGACAACTCTGTAAAACATGATCCATTTCTTCTGGTATTTGGTGTTGCTGAGAAATTTGTGTTAAACTTTTTTTTTAGCTTGAGTGCTCATGAGACTTCTTCTAGTTCTTGAAATAGCAAAAGCTGCAGGACCAATCTGTACTCGCTAGGCATGGCTGCAACACAGGGGAAAGAAGCAGGTTTGTTTTGAGTCTGGGGACTTTTCTTTATTTACTTAGTTTTCTTCTCCAAGGTCCCTATGGGAAGTGGCCTATTTCCCTCGAAGATGGCATTGTAGCACAGCAGGTTAAGCTACCACCTACAGTGCCGGCATCCCACATCAGAGAGCCAGTTCGAGTCCCAGCTGCTCCACTTCCCATCCAGCTTCCCACTAATACACCTGGGAAAGCAGCAGAAGCTGGCCTGAGTACTTGGGCCCCTGCCGCCAACGTGGGAGACCCTGTCAGAGCTTCTGGCTTTGGCTTGATAGCCCCAGTCATTGCAGCCATTTGAAGAGTGAACCAGCGGATGAAACAGCTCTCTATCTCTGTCTCTACAATTCTGCCTTCAAACAAATAAAGAAAGAAATCTTGAAAAAATAGAGTGGTCTGTTTTCCAAAGGATAGGTAGATATAACCCTTCGCTCAGTTTAAAAAAGTTAGCTTAAAGTTTTGAAATTCTACTTACTTTCTTTTACACTTTCGTGAATCAGATCCACTCTTCGATGCATGGTCCTGCGAATGTGGACAAACGCTTGGTTGTGTCACCTCCTCAGAACTTAGCATTTGTCATCAACCCCAGCACTGACACCTGCCATCATCCAGGTGACTTTTGAAAGAAGTATTATTCACTTTGGCTTTCCATGATCGCGCACTAGCATGGCACGTTCTGTGTTAGTGTCCAGTGCTGTGCACTCTAGCACCTGTGTAAGCCTTGTTACCCCCAGGAAACCCTGGGTCGCCCCACCCCCACCCCAGCAACCCCTGCCTTTTTCTCCTTTGCTGTTGTGTCCCACAGATGAATCCCGAAGTGGAAGCCTCCCGGGATGGGACTGGCTTCTCCGATCGTCCGTGGGATCCCTCCAAGCAGTTTCCTGTCCCAGTAACGCGGGCCTGAGCACCATGGAGTCTCACTCCGCTGTTTGGATGGACCACCAGGGTCTCCCCATCCACCCTGCCCCGGTTTCTAGGGTCTCATGGCATTTGTCAGAGGACTCTTGCTCTGATCCTCCCCTTCCCAGTGTCCCCCCTTCCCACGCAGCACTGTGGGGAAGTCCTACCTTTGCCCACCCAGCTCTCCCACATCCTGTCCCCAACACCCCTCTCCTGCAGGAACCTCACAGCCACTGATCCCAGGAGTGACATTTCTAAACGCACAGAGAACTGGAGGTGCAGGGACCCTGGGCAGTGGCCTGAGCCACATGGATGCTCCAGGGCCCTGAGTCGGTTGCTGGGTGAGCCAGGTGCCTTCCGACTTTCTCTCTCTCTTTTTCTAAAGATTTATTTATTGATTTGAAAGTCAGAGTTACACACAGAGAGAAGGAGAGTCAGAGAGAGAGAGAGAGAGAGAGAGAGAGAGAGAGAGAGAGAGAGAGAGAGGTCTTCCATTGCTAGTTCACTCTCCAAATGGCCGCAACGGCTGGAGTTGTGCACCGATCTGAATCCCGGAGCCAGGAGCTTCTTCCAGGTTTCCCACATGGGTGCAGGGTCACAAGGACTTGGGCCATCCTTCACTACTTTCCCAGGCCACAGCAGAGAGCTGGATCAGAAGTGGAGCAGCTGGGACTCCAACCGGCACCCATATGGGATGCCTGCACTGCAGGCGGTGGCTTTACCTGCTATGCCACAGCGCTGGGGGCCCCCCAACTTTCTCTTGATTCTGCGAGCTACTTTGATTCAAGCAGGGGTGAGGACATCCCATTGACCATAGGCCAGGGCTCACCCCACACTGGGGCACAGGGTCACTCATTGGCTTGGCGTCCAGGGGAACAGTTCTTGATCTGTGTGGATGTCTCAGGGAGACGTTGCGAGGCTGAAGTCAAGTCCGTCTGCAGCCACTTTCTGCTGGTGCCTCCCTCACAGCCTGTGACCCAGGTCAAATCTCCCCACTGCTTAAAACATAAGCAGATGGAAACCAAGGGCTAAACAGCCATGTGCTCTGAGCATGGGGCCCTCCATTACGGCGTCCAATTAAAGGCTCTTCACTACAGCCGGGTTAGCAAGTGAATATTCGACCTGTCTCCACTTTTCCACTTCTGTTTACTTTTTTTTTTTTTCCCGAAGAGTGATTTGTATAGTATTTAAGTTTTACTGTTTTTAGGATGATCAAAATAGTATGTGCTTTCTCAATGAAATGTGGAAAATCAGGAAAGAGGAAGAAAGCCAACCAGCGCCACCATCGCACCACCAGGAGCGGCTGTTGGTAACATCAGAGTACATTCATTTTGCATTACCTTGAAGGATCGTTTTCTTTTTCCTGCTCAGTCTTGTGTTGTCTAAAGATACTTCATAAAGTTCATGGAAAAACAGAATGTAAAGACAACGTGAGGGTCGGTGCTGTGGTGTAGTGGGTAGAGCCGCTACCTGCAGTGCCTGCATCCCATATGGGTGCTGGTTCGAGTCCCGGCTGCTTCACTTCCCATCCAGTTCTCTGCTATGGCCTGGGAAAGCAGTGGAAGATGGCCCAAGTCCTTGGGGCCCTGCACCCATGTGGGAGACCTGGAAGAAGCTCCTGGCTCCTGGCTTCGGATTGGCGCAGCTCTGGTCATTGCAGCCATCTGGAGAGTGAACCAGTGGATGGAAGACCTCTCTCTCTCTCTCTCTCTCTCTGCTTCTGCCTCTCTGTATCTCTGAGTTTCAAATAAAAAAAAGACAATGTGTATTTTCGATGAGATACTTTGAAAACTCATTGTATAGAATATTCAGTATTGATTTTTGGTTTTGCTTAACGTTAAATCACAAGCAGTTTCCTATAGTATTAAATAAGTCTTTAAGACCTACTTAATGGCCTGAAAATACTTCCACACAGGGATGTGAAATATTCCACTTAACCAGGACCCGAGTGCTGGACACCGAGCCTGCCCCCAATTCTTCACCATCCTGAGTAGCCGCGGGTATGCTTGGACCATTGCTGGTTTTTCCCTAGAAGGAGAATGATTCCTTAAGCAAATGTGAACATTTGCAGGGCTCTCGCTAGCATTCGGTTGCTTTGCTGCAATGTTGGACTAAGACACAGTCTGCCCGACCGCCGCTGCTGTCCCTGCTATTGTCGTCAAATCAGTCTCGCTGGTGTGCAAGGGGAGACCTCTGTCTGGGGAACCATGCCCTGGGCATCTTCAGCAGTGAGGGGCGGCTAGAGCGTGGTGGGGTCAACTCCAGACTCTGTCCTGGGGGATCACAAGACATCCCGGCTGGAAGGGGGCTTGGGGACACGCACTGACAGTCCCCTTGCAAGGACGGAGGTGCAGCGCGGAGCCCTCACTTGCACCCTGAACACCCAGTGCTGCTGCCCTCCCCGGAAGTCACCACTGTTCCTAGCTGCACTGTGTACAGGGATGTGGGCACAGAGAAACCTACCTGCTCCTCTCTGTGGGGCTGTGCAGGCTGTGGCAACGGGCTGTACATCCCTGGGGTCACCTCCCTGACGCACACGTGCAGCCGCTAGTTCTTTCTAGTGGCTTCCTTGAGCCAACACCCATTTGGAGACTGTTTCGGCTGCTCTTGCAAAGGCAGAAGCTTAACCGAGGTGGGAGGCACGTTTTCACATAAGTGGCGGGCAGGCAGCGACAGGGAGGGGAGTGTCTAGGAGGCGGGTCCCTCACCCTTCCTGGTGGCTCTGTTTCCCGGGACATTGTCCCCATGTCCACGGCCAAAGCCAGCTCCCCACTCTCAGAAAACCTGGACAGGGGTCAAGGGCGAGCATCTCCCTGTCCAGGCGTGAACCAGAAGGTGCCCTGCTCACTGCTACAGCCCGGTGCTCCTCGGGCGTGGTTGCAAAGGAGACTGGGAAATGTAGTTTCCAGCTGCAGGTCTGCAGGCCTGGGCCTCCTAAGAGAAAGGGAGCGACGGTTGTCAAGTCTGACTTCACGAGGGGCCCCAAGGACCCTCTAACGCATCACTAGCTGACCAGTGGAGGGGGAGGCTTGGAACCAGCGGTGGTCCAGTACGATTTCAGTCATCTGTTTTGAAATGCTCCAAGTATCAGTATTCTGTTCTATCTATCTATCTATCTATCTAACAGATGAGAGAGAGAGAGAGAGAGAGAGAGAGAGAGAGAGAGAGAGAGACCATCTGCAGATTCACTCCCCAAATGCCCGTAACTCGGACTAGGGCAGGGCTGAAGCCAGGAGCTGGGAATGACTCCAGGGCTCCCACGTGGCGGCAGGAGTGCAAGTACTTGAGTCGCCAGGATGTGCAGCAGCAGGAAGCTGGAGTCAGGAGCCGGAGCCGGGAATCGGACCCGGGGACTCTGATGTGGGATGCAGTGTCTTAACCACCAAGCCACACACCCACTCGCCACCGGCATTCTTCAGAACTGTGACTTGTTCTGAGAGGAGGGAGGAACCGGAAGAACGAGGAGAGACCCCCCCCTCCCCCCCCGCCCCCGCCGTGGGCTGTGATTCCTCTAGGCGCCCTGAGCGAGGCCCTGGGCGGTGAGCACACTGTGGCTTGGCCTGCTCCGCCTCTGCTGTGGACCCTTCCGGGCTCAGAATCTGTGCTTCCTGGGGCCCGGCATTGAGACCAGAGCGATCGATGTGTGTGATGGGGGCGCTCTCCCAGCGGGGCGAGGCAACTTAGAAGGAAGGGCCTCTGAGAGGGCGTGGCTGGAGCCAGCCATGAGACACCTGTCTCCCCAGAGCGGGGCAAGGAGACACAGCCCCCAGCTTCGCCACTGCCTCGCAGAGTCCCTGTTCAAGATATTCATGGGGCCATGCCGTGGCATAGCAGGTAAGGCCGCCGCCTGCAGTGCCATGTGGGATGCCAGTTCAAGTCCTGGCTGCTCCACTTCCAAACCAGCTCTCTGCTATGGCCTGGGAAAGCAGTAGAAGACGGCCCAAGTCCTCGGACCCCTGCACCTGCGTGGGTACAGCTCCTGGCTTCGGATCGGTGCAGCTCTGGCTGTTGCAGCCATCTGGAGAGTGAACCAGTGAATGGAAGACCTCTCTCTCTCTCTCTCTCTCTCTCTCTCTGCCTCTCTGTAACTCTGCCTTTCAAATAAATAAATCTTTTTTTAAGCTGCTTCATTTTCCTGGGCCTCTGTCTCTTCATCTATAAAATGGGGATGTCCCCAGGCGAGAACCTCAAAAAGTTCACTGAGGAATGTGTATCACAAATCATTCTACTTGGACATCAAAAAATTGTTTTGCACCAAAATAAGCATATTTTTAAATTTCATTTCTGTGCAGACTTTTTGAAGCAGCCTCATATATGTTTGCATATATGTTCCCCCAGCCCACAGCTTGCTTTTTTTTTTTTTTTTTTTTTGACAGGCAGAGTGGACAGTGAGAGAGAGAGAGACAGAGAGAAAGGTCTTCCTTTGCCGTTGGTTCACCCTCCAATGGCTGCCATGGCTGGCGTGCTGCAGCTGATGCACCGCGGTGATCCAAAGCCAGGAGCCAGGTGTTTCTCCTGGTCTCCCATGCGGGTGCAGGGCCCAAGCAAGTGCCATCCTCTACTGCACTCCCTGGCCATAGCAGAGAGCTGGCCCGGAAGAGGGGCAACCAGGACAGAATCTGGCGCCCCGACCGGGACTAGAACCCAGGGTGCCAGCGCCACAAGCCGGAGGATTAGCCTGTTGAGCCACGGCACCGGCGCTTTTTGTTTTTTCTATGTCGCAATGAGCAGTTGCATATTTGGTTCAGGTCTTCTATGGGTGTCTGTGGCCTTTTGTATTTTAGAAAACCTTTGCCTTGCGTGTCCTGTGTTTTCTGGAATTTTTGAGCACAAAATGAGAGAGGGCTTGCAAAGAGCCAAAACGGTGCCGGCCCTTGGGAGAACACCCCGTGAGAGCCACTGCAGCCCTGCTGGTGATGTTGTTAACGCTGGAGGCATTTGGCTGGGGGGCGGGGGGCGGCTTCCTCCTGGCATAGGAGAAACGCGCTGAAGTGAAGAGCTGGCCTTGCTCAGGCGCAGGCTGCCCTGGCCAAGTCCCTCTTGAGTCTGGTCCTCACACTCCGGACAGGGAGTCTTCAGCCTGCTCAGCTGGGTGGGCACTGAATAAGACCAAGAAGACGGAACAGGAGAAGGGCGAAGGGCACTGGGTGTGACATGGGTGACAGGGACGGGGTGGCTCCTCTCCTGCAGGCTTTGCTTCCGAGCTCGCTGAAGCGCAGGTGAGCGATGCAGGCACGTGTCCAGGCGGGTGGGCACATTCAGGGACACTTCCCAGGTCGTGCTTCCCTCCCAGGGGAGGGAGGGGGGCGTGTCATTAGGTCAGGAAGACAGGTGGACCAAGCCTTCCAAGGGGGCTACACGTGACAAGGCAGGAAGCGGCTGGCAGGGTGGAGTCAGCTTAGTGTGACCAGTTTGAAGTTGATCTTTTTATTTTTTTAAAAGGTGTATTTATTTATTTGAAAGGCAGTGGCAGAAAGAGAGAGAGAGAAAAAAAAAAAGTCTTCCACCCACTGGTTCACTCCCCAAATGGCCATAACGGGCTGAGCTGCACCAGTCTGAAGCCAGGAGCCAGGAGCTTCTTCCGGGTCTCCCATGTGGGTGCAGGGGCCCAAGTCTTTGGGACATCTTCTGCTGCTTTCCCAGTCCATAGCAGAGAGCTGGATCGAAAGTGGAGCAGCCGGGACTAGAACCGGCGCCCACATGGGATGCGGGCACTGCAGGCGGCAGCTTTACCCGCTACTCCACAGCGCCAGTCCCTGAAGTTGATCTTACAGCTTCGCTGCTTTGGACTCACGTGTGCAAAAGCGCTCAGCCAAGTTCCTGCCTCTGCCGTCAGCTACAAGGGCCTTGACCTCCTTAATGCTTTGCTCTTTAGGGAAGGAAACAGGGCCTCCAGCGAGGCGACTGCCAACCCCTGTCCCAGTGCTGCGCTGCGGGCAGATTGGCCTCCCCAGACAGTCGGGTGTCTTCCTGTCTTCCTCAGGATCCTCTCTCCAGGATTGGCGAGGCGACCTCCACAAAGGCTTTGCTTGGAGCAGAGCTGTCCACACTGTCACTGGGCACTGGCACTTGGCACCACTGTCACCCCAGTCCTCAGCTTGTGTGGAGAGGGGACAGACAGCTTGCAACGAGCCAGAGGTCTTTCCTTACTGCCCAGTGCTGACCTAGCCGATTGCAACCCCTGGCTGTCCAGTGCACACCCTACACCTGCCTGGGGCCCAGCCCCGGTCTTACCCAGTAAGCACCACTACTCCGAGGTTTTATCCATGTCCCCTCAGCACTGGCAATTTTGGTGCCCGCTGGGTACCAGGCTGAGGTGCAATGCATCCAAAAAGGAGTGTGTGACAAGTTGTGTCCCATGGTGCGCCCTGTGTTGCTGACAAATGCCAGACGGAGAGGGGGAGCACCCCCCAGGGCCGCGGGGCCCTCGGGGCACACGGAGGCTGCTCAGAGCCAGACCACAAGCCACACTTGGGTCCCCAGAGTCAGGGGTGGCTGGGGGGTTGGGGAGGGGAAGGGAGAGGGGAGTTGATTGAGAATTAGCAGAGGGGCAACTGACAATCACAGAAACATGGAGAGAGAGACAGAGAGAGAGAGGGAGAGACAGAGGGAGAGAGAGAGGGAGTAGGCACCATCTCCTGGCTGAGCCGGGCCCAGCCACAGCTGCGGTGACAGCCCAGAAGGAAGTCCCCTGGGCTACGGCAGGCGCTTCCCCGCTGGGGTGGAGAGGGAGGCGAGAGAACCTGCACACCAGGGTGCTCCAGGACCCCTGTGCCCCGCAGCCCTCACCCGGCAAGTGTTTGTGGGCGTCTTCTCAGAAGGATGGTGTGGGACACCAGCTAAGCTGTGCCTGGCAGACAAGCAATGACCGGGAGGCCAGGCCGCCACCTCCCACTGACAGCAACCTCGGCAGGCTCTGGGGGAGGGGTGGGGCCCCATCAGGGCTCCTCCCAAGCCTGGTCCCGCCTGCCCATGGCCTCAGTTTCCCCATCTAGAGCAGGAAGAAGTCAGGCCAGGGACGAAGGCCCTTGAGCCCTGTCTGCAGCTCTGGGCTCCCGCGTGGGTTCTCAGGTCAGCAGAGGCCAGAGGCTGGCCAGGCTGGAGCCCAGCCCCCACCTCCCCCAGCCCCTCTGGGTCCCTGTCCTTGCATTCGCAGCTCCTCCAAGCCCCTCCAGAGCCTGGAGAGGTTGACCTTCGGGGTCTCAAGTTACATGCGCCCCGCCCCCGCCGTGTTCTTAGAAGGTGCACACTGAGCACATGGCCCCCAGTCTCAGCCGCTGGCGTCTCCACCCCAGCTCTGCCACTTCCTCTCGGCGACTGATTGAACTTCCTGTGGTCTCAGCTGTCCCATTTGCAGACGGCGATCTGTGCTTTGAATCACAAGGCTGTCGTGTGGGTTAGAGAAGATGAGAACACGGAGAGCCCTCAACCGCTGTTCTCCGTCAGCCTGGCCAGCGAGTGGGGGTGCATCCGTGCAGGAAGCACAGGCGTGCACGCGCCACGTGACAGCTCCGGGAGGTAGAGGAAGCAGATGGCAAAAGCAAACCTTCTATTCTAAGCTCCTCTTCCTTTCTCGTCCACAGGAGAGCGCCGTTGCCGTCAGAAGTCTATTCTCCCAGACTACTTCATGTGTACAAAAAGCATGGTTTGCTTAATAGTGCCTGTATTTGTTGCATTGTTCTGTAATTTTTTTAAATTAAGGATTTTTTTTTTTACTTATTTGAAAGTCTGAGTTACAGAGATACAGAGAGACTGATCTTCCATCCGATGGCTCACTCCCCAAGTGACTGCAATGGCTCTGGGCTGGGCCAGACTGAAGCCAGGAGCCCAGAGCTTCTTCTGGGTCTCCCACGTGGGTGCAGGGGCCCAAGGACTTGGGCCATCTTCCACTGCTTTCTCAGGCCACAGCAGAGAGCTGGACAGGAAGTGGAGCAGCCGGGACATGAACCAGTGCCCTTACGGGATGCCGGCACTGCCAGTGGGGGCTTTACACGCTACACCACAGTGCCAACCCTGCTCCACTTCTGATCTGTCTCCCTGCTAATGTTCTGAGAAGGTAGTGGAGGATGACCCAAGTGCTCGGGTCCCTGCTGCCTGTGTGAGAGACTGGGATGGAGCTCCTGGCTCCTGGCTTCATCCTGCCCCCGTCTCTGACAATGAGGTGTTTGGAATGTGAACCAGCAGGTAGAAGATCTCAGTCTCTCTCTCTCTCTCTCTTTCTCTTTCTCTCTCAATCTGACACTCTGCCTTTTGAATAAACAAATATATGAATAAATAAGTAAAAATTTGGGACATAATCTACTTTTTTCATTGACACAGATTGCCTCCATGACTTGAGAGGACTTCAAAAAGCTCATGGAAAATGGAATAAAAAGTAAATTAATTTTGATGCAGAAAATTTTGAAACCCATGCATACAAAGGGTCTTCAGAAAGTTCATGAAAATGCATATAATGAAGAAACTATGCATGGATTCCAACATTTTTTGCACCAAAATAAACATCTTCAATTACATTTTCCTGGCCTTTTAGATGTGCCCTCATATAATCAAATGCCATTTAGTTTTTGGCTTTGCTTTTTCAAAGATCTATTTACTTATTTATTTGAAAGGAAGAGTTACAGAGAGGGACAGACAGAGAAAGAGAGCGAGAGCAAGAGAGATCTTCCATCTACAATGGCTGGGGCTGGGCCAGGAGGAAGCCAGGAACCAGGGGCTTCTTTCAGGCCCCCCATGCAGGTGCAGGGGCCCAAGGACTTGGGTTATTTTCTACCGCTTTCCCAGGCTACAGCAGAGAGCTGGACGGGAAGTGGAGCAGCTGGGACTGGAAGTGTTAAAACGCAGCTAGGGCTCTTTTTTTTTTTTGGATAGGCAGAGTGGGCAATGAGAGAGAGAGAGAGACAGAGAAAGGTCTTCCTTTTTGCCATTGGTTCACCCTCCAATGGCTGCTGCGGCAAGTGCGCTGTGTCTGGCGCACCGCGCTGATCCGATGGCAGGAGCCAGGTGCTTCTCCTGGTCTCCCATGGGGTGCAGGGCCCAAGGACCTGGGCCATCCTCCACTGCACTCCCAGGCCACAGCAGAGAGCTGGCCTGGAAGAGGAGCAACTGGGACAGAATCCGGCGCCTCGACCGGGATTAGAACCCGGTGTGCCGGTGCTGCAGGTGGAGGATTAGCCTATTGAGCCACGGCACTGGCAGGGATCTTTCTTTTTTTTAAGATTTATTTATTTATTTGAAAGTCAGAGTTACACAGAGAGAGGAGAGGCAGAGAGAGAGAGAGAGGTCTTCTAACCGCTGGTTCACTCCCCAATTGGCCGCAATGGCTGGAGCTGTGCTGATCCAAAGCCAGGAGCAAGGAGCTTCTTCTGGGTCTCCCACGTGGGTGCAGGGGCCCAAGAACCTGGGCCATATTCTACTGCTACCCAGGCCACAGCAGAGAGCTGGATCAGAAGTGGAGCAGCTGGGACTCGAACTAGTGCCCATATGGGATGCCGGCACTTCAGACGGCAGCTTTACCCACCACACCACAGTGCCAGCCCCAGCTAGGGCTTTTTTGTACAGCTACTCAGGGTGTTCTTACTGATGCAGGTCCCAGTGGAAGAGCCCCTCCTCAGCGTGCCTGCAGCTTCTCAGTTGCAGCCAGTGGGGCTCACCTCTGCGTGTCCGTCCAGGGGGATCCTAGGCATTGGCAAACAATCACGCATACACACGAGTGTGTATGCACATGTATTTTTTCAACTGGGCATGCAAATGGGAGCCCACGGTACACACCTCGGCTTTTTCACTTAGCAATACGTTTGGCAGCCGGAGATTTCCTGGTATCTCTTGGCTGCACGGGATTCCAGCGCCCAGCGCCATGGATACGCTATCATCTATGTAAGCAGCCCTCTGCAGATGGATATTTGGGTTGTTTCCAGTCTCTTTTCACATAAACAATGCTGCAATAACTAAGCTTACAGAATTGTTTTGTCTGCTTGAGTGGATCTGTAGGACAAATTTGCTTTTTTTTTTTCTGATTTATTTATTTGAAAGGCGGAAACAGAGAAAAGGAGGGAGGGAGGGAGTCACGTGTTCCGTGAGATGGAGACGGCTTTGTGGGACCCTGTGTTGACTCCCAGGTGTCTACCCAGCCATTCCCTGTCCTTTACTGCGTAACCCTTGCTCCATCTACACATCTCATCTCTGTCTCATTGTAAATTCCCATGTGTGGCTGCGTCTGTTTCTAGACTTTTCTCTGGGCTCCAACCAGCTCTGTTTATTGACATGCCGGCACAATTGCTTTAACTCTCCAGGATTTCTGCTGTGTCCTGCTACTCATAAAGCTATATTCCTTCACTTCTACACTTTTTCAGAACTTTCATGTTGTTGGCTGTTTATTTTTGTCATGGGCATGTTATATTCCCATGTCTATTTCCCCCAAATTGCTATTGGACATTACTCTAAAATTACAGATTCACTCAGCAACTATGACGTTACTAGAAGGAAAACATAAGTAAATAAACACTGCAAGACATTGGAGTAGGCAACAATTTCTTGGATAAGACCCCAGAAACACAGGCAGCACAAACCAAACTAGACAAATGGGATCCCAGAAGCTTCTGCATAGCAAAGACAACAGTCAGCAGGACAAGGAGACATCCAATGGGATGGGAAAAAATATTTGCAAGCTGATGATCTGAAAAGGGATTAGTATCAAGGATTTAACAGGAACTCAAGAAACTCAACAGTAACAAAACCAATCCAATTAAAAAACAGTGCAAAGGACCTGAAGAGCTAGTTCTCAAAAGAGGAAGTGCAAAACACCAACAAATCAATGAAAGAGACACTCAGGATCATTAGCCATCAGCAAAATGCAGAAGCACCGGGTGGTGTCTCCTCACCCTCTTAGAGCAGCTATTGGCAAAGAGGCAGACAGTGGCCGTTGCTGGCAGGGATGTGGGCGAAGGGAGCTCTAAGACACTGCTGGCGGGAACGTACCTACGTGCAGCACTGTGGGCAGCAATGTGGTGATTCATTTTCTATAGATTACTTTATTCAGTTGAAAGTCAAAGTTAGAGAGAAAGAGAGAGGTCTTCCATCCACTGGTTCAGTCCCCAGTTGGCTACAATGGCCAGAGCTGCACCGATCTGAAGCCAGGAGCCAGGAGCCAGGAGCTTCTTCTGGGTCTCCCTCGCAGGTGCAGGGGCCCAAGGACTTGGGCCATCTTCTACTGCTTTCCTTGGCTCTCAGTTGCTGAGATGCCCACTTGCTCGGGAGGATGCCCAAAGATCCAGACTCCAGACGAGTTGATGCAAAAAGCACGAGGTTTTTATTGAACGTTTGCGCAAACGGGCCCCCACCTCAGGTGGTAAGGAGCCCTGAGTGGCAGTTTCACACAGTTTATATAGGCAACGAATTAGCATATTCCTAATGCGCATGCATAAAATGCAGGATTGGTCAGTTCAGAGGGACCATTAGCATATGGGAGAGTACTGACGAAGAATGCTGAGGGAGAGTGCTGAGGGAGAATGAAGAGGTGGCACGGGATTGGCCAGTCGCAGTGACATCATAAGTGCGTGCCTAGAGACTCTCTGAAGGGGAGGGGCAGCTCTGCTCTGGGCGAGCCTAGAGATTCTCTGAAGGGGATTGCCTTTTCCTTCCCAGAGAATGTCCTGCCTGCTAATCTCTGGGGAACATCTAACCTCTTAAGAAACCCTTGATATTTGCCCAGGTCTAATTTCTTGTCCCTCCCCCTGTAAGGGTCTTTCAATAGCAGAGAGTGGGACTGGAAGTGGAGCAGCCGGGTCTTGAACCAGCACCCATATAGGATGCTGGCGCTTCAGGCCAGGGCATTAACCTGCTACGCCACAGCACCGGCCCCTGGAGATTTTTTTTTAAGATTTATTTATTGGGGCCGGCATTGTGGCATAGCAGGTAAAGCTACCACCTGCTATGCCAGCATCCCATATAGGTGCCGGTTCGAGTCCTGGCTGCTCCACTTCAGATCCAGCTCCCTGCTAATGTGCCTTGGAGGGCAGCAGAGGAGGCGCCAAGTGCTTGGGCCCCTGCAACCATGTGAGAGACCTGAAGGAAGTTCTGGGCTCCTGGCTTCAGCCTGGCCCAGCCCTGGCCCTGTGGCCATTTGGGGAGTGAACCAGTAGATGATCTCTGTCTCTCTCTCTGTATGTCTGTCTTTAAATAAAAAACATATACAGCATGCCAGCGTTGCTGACAGCAGCTCTACCTGCTATGCCACAGCACCAGCCCTTGGAGATTTTTTTTAAGCTAGTAAAGGAATTTTCATATGACCCAGCAAGCCCACTATATACCCCAAAGACATAAAATCATTGTATCAAAGACACACCCTCCACCACGTCTATAGCAGCACAGTTCACAATTCCAACACATGGAGTCTACCAAGGCGCCCATCAGCAGATGAATGGATAAAGAAAATGTGGTGTAAATGCGCAGTGGATTACTCTGCAGCTGTAAAAGGAATGAAATCCTGACATTTGCAGTAAAATGGATGGAACTGGAGGAACGCATGTTGAGTGAAGTTAGACAAGAAATAATCAAGAAATAATACGGTAAATATCGCACGTTGTCCCTCACGTGTGGGATCTGAAGATGATCAATCAACCAATCAATCAATCAAACTCTGTGTGAACAGAGAGTGTTGATTGCTAGAGGCTGGGAGCGTTGGCAGCGAGAGAGGAAGTTGTATTAAAAACTAGAAGAAGCAGGGGTGTGGTTCATGAACGCTGACCAATATCATATGGATATAAGAGGCTGGCGATAGCGGAAGCTGAGTGCGGTTTATTGATTGTGACGAGTGTACTAACTTAAGATGTTAATAATAGGGGAAGCTGGCTGCAGGGTATAGGGGAACTCTGCCTATTTCACACCTTTCATTTTGAAAAGGTAAAACTGTTCTTCAATAAAATGTTTAAAAAAAGGAAGCCACGGACTAACTCAGAATCGACATCCCGCTGACGGCTTGTCTTCCTGTCCAGGCACACAGGACGTGTTTCCATAGGTTTGAGTTTTCTGTTCTGTGGTCCAGGAGAGTTTGCGTTTTCCTAATTCAGTTCCCACACACACATCACCCTTAGGTGTTGCTTTTCCATCAGCTACTGACGCTCAAACTTGGAGAGGATTCGCCTGCTTTTAAGTCTGGGGGTTTCTTGTTATGAGACACTGGGAGATGGCCAATCCGGAGCCTGCTGGTTACTAGGCAACAGCCGTCTGACCACATGACATTGGCTGGCCTGGGGCTTCTGCCTGTGCACCTGACTCACCTCTCCCACTGCCAGCCTGGCTGTTCGCAGACTCTGGATTTGGGGTTCTGGTCAGGCAATGTCCACACTCTTGTCTACTCACATCCTTGTTACGCCCCGTTACATGCAGATCTCCCCCTCTGCCTGGGTCCCCTACCTCTGTCCCTTGGCTGCTTGCTCAGGAGAATCCCACTACAGCCCCTCAAGCCCAGTCTCCTGACACCACCTTCCATGTCAGCCTGGGTGGAGGGTTGTGCTCAACATGGCCCAGGCCCGCCCCAGGCCCTGGCCAGGAAGCCTGGCCTGCCCAGACCACAGAGCTCCCGAGCCTGGGCTCTGCGTCTGGGCTTGGTGGCTGAGCTACAGGAATAGGTGTGGCTGCCCCAGCAGCTGAGCCTCGGATGATGCAATGTGACCCTGCAGAGGGCCCAGTGCCTGCGTGGCACACTGAGGAATCGAAGAAGACAAAGTGGGAAGAAGACGGCAAATTCCTTCCGCTTCTTCCCTGCCGACTGCCTGCCCCCACGAGCAGCGTTCCCCAGGGCTCTTCTGCAGGCTGCTGTGACTATGCACTGCCAACACGGGAGGGCTTAAGATGACAGGACTTTATTCTCTCTCTCAGTCTTGGGGGTCCAGGAACCTGAAACAAAGCTCCCTGGAGGGTCGAGAGAAGATATTCCCGCCACCTGCAGCATCTGAGGGAGCCTGGCGGTCCTGGGCCCACAGCAGCCCATGGCAGCTCACCTCTGTCTTCCCATGGCCCCGACCTGTGAGTCTGCACCTGAGTCCCTACAAGCACATGGGGTCGCCTTAGGGCAGGCCCACCTTCTTCTTCCATCTGCAAAGAATTCTCAAAGCCGATCACATCTGCAGGTTCTGGTCGGACATGAACTGGGGGGGAGGGTGCCATCCAACCCAGCACACCTCCCTCCCCTCCCTGCTGTCCCCTCGTTCTCGCTGTTGCCGCCTGGACCGTACCCTTCCCCATGAAGCATTAGCATGGAGGCTCTGTCACGGGCTCTCTTTCAGGGACGCCCAGGTGAGTCTAGAAGAACAGCAGTGCGCACAGATGTGAATTCCAGCAAGGAGCCTGACAGGTGCACTCGTGGTGTCTCTCTCCTGCACGGACCTTTATTACGCCTCGATTTTCACGTTAGGTTCTGTGCGATCATGAGAAAACCCAGACGGGAGATGTGGGTTAGCCTAGAGCTCCCCATACACACACACTGTGCGCTTAGGAGCTGCGCATTTTCTTTTTAAAAATTTTTATTTATTTGAAAGAGTTAGAGAGAGAGGCTGCAACAACTGGGGCTGTGCCGATCTGAAGCCAGGAGCAAGGAGCTTCTTCCGCGCCCCCATGCAGGTGCAGGGGCCCAAGCACTTGGGCCATCTTCCACTGCTTTCCCAGGTCATCACAGGGAGCTGGATCGGAAGTGGAGTGGCCAGGTTTCAGACCTGCACCTGTATGGGATGCCGGTGCTACAACCGGGGCTTTAACCCACTGCGCCACAGCGCCAGGCCCTATGCATTTTCTTATAAAAACTCTAGTTGCGAGGAAAAAACCATGAGGAGGCTGAGGGAGGAACTGAGACATGAAAGAAAGATATGGAAAATGACAAAAGATCTTTCCAGTCTGGGGGCTGAGGGCTCGGAGTCGGCCCAGTGCAGATGGACATCCAGCCCGTGGGCCACCTAAGGCCATGAAATGACTGGATCCCGCCCTGCCAAGCCAACCACGGGCGGAACTCGGAATCCAGTCCCTCTCTAGCAGGCTCGTTTTTAAGTCGATCATTTCGTGTGGCTCACGAATGATGTTCCAAGTATCCTAACGACCCTGGGCAGGAAACTCGCTCTTTATGCTTGGAAGTCAGATGCCCCTGGAACTAGGGTCAGCCCGGCGGAGGTCTCTGCCATCACGCGTCACAGGGCTCTGCCTTACCTGCTGATCCGCTTGCATTGCAACCAGTAATGGCAGTTGCTTGTCAAGTCCGTGGGCGACCTGAATATGGGCTGGAGGGCCGGTACAACTGGCGGCGGGGTGGCACGCATGCGCCTTGATGAAGCGGCAGCTCCAAAGAGAGTAAGGCTGAGGATGCGCACCACGACCTGTGCTGAGGCCTGCAAACCCCTGAATGGGTCTCGGACGCATGTTCCAGAGGGATGGGAGCTGGAGGGGGCAGCTGGAGAGGATGCTGTGTGGCTGAGCACAGAGAGGGTGTGGCTAGGCAGCATCCGGAGAAGCCCATCGGGTGAACACCGGTGGGGGTCTGTGCTGGGCAGTGGCCTCTCCAGGAGCCCAGCTCTGGCGGGGAGGGGGTGGAGGGGGGTCCCGTGGGAAGCCGGGCGGGAGACGAGGCCTGAGTGTGAGCAGATTATTTCCGGAGGGCGACGGCTTCCTGGGGCTGCAGGTCAGGAGTCAGAAACCTTTCCACCCGAGAGCTGGTTTTACAGGGTAGAATTAATTAGCTCATTAATGATTGCGGCAGATACTAATTGGGATGCACCCTCGGTCGCTCATGGGCTCAGCAGAGAACCAGAAAAACAAGCCGGGTCTCAGGGAGCTGAGGTCTGGCGTGGCAGGCGGCTCAGGAACAGTGACCGTCACCAAGAAGGGCAGGGAGCTCTGGGCTGTGCCACAGGGCCCTGGGCACGGGTGCAGGGCGGGCCTCCCAGGGTCACCACAGTCGGCTGGAGGGTTACGTGGAACCACCTTGATCACGTTGTTCTGGGAAAATCACCCTGAATCCCAATGCACTTTCCCACCCAGCCCTGCAGCGCGGCCCCCAGAGGCAGAGAGCGGTTGGTGTGGACCGGGACAGGCACCAGCAGTGCAAGGCTCGGCCTGGTCTCAGCTGTGCCGTAAACCTCAGGCGTCCATTCCCCTCCCTGGGTTCGGTTTTCTCGTCTCTCTGGAGAGGAGTTTTCCATCCTCTGAGACCAGGTGGTCCTGTGGATTTCTACTCTGCTGTTGGGTGCTAAACACTCAACACCAAACACCCATGTGGACACACCGGGACACCCTTGTTGGAGTGCATTCGCAGGGACCCGCCCTGTGACTTCCCCCACACTCTCCACTTTCACTGACTTGGCCAACGGCTTTGGGGTCTGTGGCTCCAAAGGACAGAGCTGTGCCCCAGCGATGCTTTGCCTAATATCAGGGGAAGGGACCTAGAAGCTCCTTCTAGTCTGTGCACAGAATGCACCAGCCAACCCTATGCTGGGGTCTGGGAGGAAGCTCTGTGCCAAGGGTCCCCCACCCCCACCTCGAGTCATGTCAGAGTCCAGCCTGCATGTGGGAGGACTGCCTGACAGCCCCCTGCCCGCCCTCGCCCACCAGGGCCAGCACCATTCCCCCCAATCATCACACGTGTCCCCAGGGTCCAGGTGGAAGCTGCACAAAAGAGCCACCTTTGCGGGAGTCTGCCAGGCCCGGATGCCCCTGCGAAGTGAGGCCCTGAGAAGCAAGCGTGCCTACTCTCTGCCGCGTGGCCTCCAGCCCCCTCCTCACGGTCACCAGCAACTTCCCAAGGTCAGAGCCACGGGCAGCTTCTCCCTTCCACTCCCCCCCTCCCCCCCCCCGCTGCAAGTGGCTCCTCTCCTGCGCCAACACCACATTCTCTTGGTTTCCAAAGCATCATTTTTGTAAAAGATTTATTTGTTTATTTGAAAGTCAGAGTTACAGAGAGGCAGAGAGAGAGAGAGAGGGGGAGAGAGAGAGAGAGAGAGAGAGAGAGAGAGAGAGAGAGAGAGAATCTTCCAGCTGCTGATTCACTCCCTAAATGGCCACAACAGCCAGGACTGGGCCAGGCCAAAGCCAAGAGCCAGGAGCTTCTTCTGGGCCTCCCACATTGGTACAGGGACCCCAGCACTTGGGCTATCTTCCACTGCCTTCCCCAGCCATTAACAGGGAGCTGAATTGGAAGTGGAGCAGCCGGGACTCGAACTGGTACACACACTGGATGCAGACAGCAGCTTAACTTACTACGCCACAGCACTGGCCCCCATAGCACCATTCCTTATTGGGTTTCTGCTCCTCTGATTGCTCTTCAATCTCTCTTTCTGGGCTCCCTGCCTACAGAGCCATGTTTTCAACTCTGGTTTATATTGCATCATATGGGCATTGTGCGTTTGTGTCTCCGGGTTTTTAGGGAACAGCGTTCATCTCAGCCCACAGCGGTTAGCACAGGGGCTCAGCACATCCTGGTCCTGGGGCAATGAATGCAGGGGTGAATGAACAGGTGAGTGGGGGCATGTGGCACTTCCATCAGGTTTCATCCCATGAAAGGGGTGGAACCAAGGTCAGCATTGAAAGTGACAGCTCGCTCACGTGTTAAGCACTCAGGTACTTTCTTAACATGGCGGAGGAGATACATAAGAAAAAAGCTCTCGATGGGCCAGTGCTGTGGCGTAGTGGGCTAAGCCTCTGCCTGCAGGGCCAGCATCCCATATGGGTGGCGGTTTGAGTCCCGGCTGCTCCTCTTCTGATCCAGCTTCCTGCTAATGCTCCTGGGAAAGCAGTGGAAGATGGCACAAGTACTGGGTCTCCTGCACCCATGTGGGAGACCCAGAGGAAGTTCACGTGGTAACCAGGGCAGAATCACATCAGGACCATGCCTCAGTCCTGCTGAATTCCTGGTGCGCTCCAGAATCTGTTTCCATCCTGCCCAGGAAGCCACGACTGGGAGAGGAAGGGGAGAGATGGACACACAGCTGGCCGTTGGAAGGGAAGGAGGGTAAGATGCGGGAGGAGGGCAGGGAGGTCAGGCAGAGAAAGGGTCTGTGGGCAGGGGAGAGAATCAGGAGGGAGAGGGGGACGGTAGCACTGCTACCGAGAAGAGGAAGACGTGGTGGGCAAGGCCCACGCAGAGCTGCGACAGCAAAGCCCCTTAACGGCATTGCAAGTTTGCATCAGCCATAGCCACTTGGTCTTGCTTCACCGTGCGTCTCTGGTTTTTGTCTCTGCAGCAACAGAAACCCTGCTGGACAGACAGGTTGCAGCCAGCTCCCAGGCAGAGGGGGTGGCCACCACCCTTGGGCCCTTGGTGCTTACATGTGGGACCCTGCTGGCTGCACCTTGGCACCTGGTATCTGCACAAGGCCCTCTTTCTCTCTGTCCCTCTGACTACTAGCTCATACCTGGTGCCTAATAAGTGCTCAGTATGATGTTTTCTTTCATGCACAAAGGCAAGAATAAACGGGAAAGCACAAGTCTGCTGGCAAGGGGGCTTACCACTCCCCTGGGGGTAGGGGACAAAACACCAAGAGACGGATCACCAGCAATGATTGGCAGTCCTGCTCCGTTTCCTACCGGCTCCCCTATCGCAGAAGAGAGCTCCATCATGAAAGAAGCCAAGAGCTCAAGAGAGGGGCAGTCCATGCCAAGTCATCATTACCATATTCATTGTCTACCACAAAGGTGTCAGGAAGAATCAGTCGGAATACAGGCAATACACATGACAGAGGGCTGCGGCTTTGTAAACGCTCAGTGCGTGCTGGTGTCTTTGCACCTGAGATAGGAATTTAAATGGCCTGCATGCATATACATCTGCCTTCGTCATCGGACAGCAAGCTGCTCCCCAGAGCCTTGCATCCTAGTGGTGATTACAAGGATTATTCTTTTTTATGATTTATTTATTTATTTGAAAGTCAGAGTTACACAGAAAGAGGAGAGGCAGAGAGAGTGGTCTTCTATCCGCTGGTTCACTCCCCAATTAACTGCAATGGCCAGAGCTGGGCTGATCTGAAGCCAGGAGCCAGGAGCTTCCTCCAGGTGTCCCACATGGGTGCAGGGGCCCAAGGACCTGGGCCATCTTCCACTGCTTTCCCAGGCCACAGCAGAGAGCTGGATCAGAAGAGGAGCAGCCGGGATTCAAACTGCTGCCCACATGGGATGCCAGCACTGCAGGTGATGGCTTTACCCACTATGTCACAGCACTGGCCCCTAAGGATTCTTTCTGGAGCATTCTGGAGCCAGACTCCCAAGGTCCAGATCCCAGCTCCACCACTTGTCAGCTATGCGACCTCAGTTCCATGCTCAGCAACTTAGTGAAAACTGGCATCGTAATAGCACCTACCTATTTTGTTGAAGATTCTCTTCTTAAAAAAGGTGTCTATATTCATTTGAAAAGCAAAGTGACACATACACGCACAGAGAAAGAAAGAGAGAGAGAGAGAATCTTTCATCTGCTGGTTCACTTCTCAAATTCCTACAACAACCAGGGCTGGGGCAGGAAAAGCCAGGAGCCCTGAGCTCCATCCTAATTTTCCACTAGATATCCAAGAACTTGAGTTGTCACTCGCTGCCTCCCAGGATGGGCGTTAGTGGGGAGCTCGACCAGAGCAGACGCAGGATTCGAACGCAGATACTTCCACAGGGGCTGGGGGCATCCCACGTGGCATCCTGACCGCTGCATCACAGCACCCACTCCAGTAGAGCCAACAACAGTCCCTATCCTTTTTAGCATCATCTTGTGTCCCTCGTATGCAAGCATCATGTCCTGCACTCAGTAGGTCTTCAATAAATGTTTGTGAGGCAGGAAACAGAAACTGTTGCCTGTGAGTGGAGCTGAAAGCTACACCAATGCTGTTAAACACTGATTTTGTAAATCCTACAACAGAACACAAAGGCAAGAAAAAGAAAGTTCATGGTCAAGGAATTGGGAACACGTGCGCTTGCTCTGACGCCAGCATAAACAAGAGTAGCAGTCCCCGGATCTGAAATGCATCCCGAGAACAGTGACGGCTGCAGATGGCTGAGGGGGAGTTCTGAGCGAGGTGCCTGCACTTATATTACTGCTGTGGCCCTGGCCACAGTGTGTGCCCCTGGCAGCCAGGGAGGGGGATTTGCCAGGATAGAAGCAACCAGGAGGGCCATCAGCAGGAGAGCCCTGTGCTTTAGGGTGCAAGGAACAGACCCAGTCCGCGAGCTGGCCTTGCGAATGCCCCGGTGTGTGGAGATGGAGAGGGACACCGGTTCCCCGGGCTCCCAAGAGCAGCCACCTGCAGCAGCCCCCGGATCCCAGGCTCTACCAGCAGTATGACTATGCCTCTCTCCAGCTCTTCACGTCTATCTCTGGTCTCACTTGGTAGATTCCCCGAGTAAATTCCAGAGAGGGGAGTCTGGGGAGTACCCCCAATCCCAATTTCACCCCATTCTCAGGCCCCTTGCCCCCCCCCCCAACATTCAGTCGGGAAAGGCCCTGGCTCAAGACACAGCCTGCCTGGTGGCTGCTTCCCCTTGGAGGGGCTGGAAAGGAGCAAGGTCCCAGCAGGGGATGAGGTGACGCATCTCTGCCCGAGAGGTGGCTCTGCTCTTCTGTGCGCCTCTGCTTCCATCCAACTCCTAGTGCAGCGCTGGGTGGCGTGTGCCCCTGTGACTCCAGGCCTGCCTGGGTGGGGCTGGCCGCCTCACCCGTGCACCGCTGGACCTGTGTCTCCTCAGCCCTGTCCAATGACATGAACACGCGGGGATTTCAGCCAGAGAATGCGACACGGGCGTGCAACTGGCAGCTACCTCTGCAGTGGGGTGGGAGGGGCCATTTCCATCCCAGACGGGCTCCAGGAAGCAGTTGGCTGTGGCTCAGGCTGGCTCCCCACGACCCGCACACACACACTTCACCGTCACACTTTCCCACCTTAGGAAAATAGAGAGCCTATCTTGCAATGCACGTTCCCATGTTAATTATCGCAGGGACGGCGCAGCCTGCTGGCTCTCCCAAGTGCCCGGGAATTCGTTGACAGTCTTCTCCCGGCTCCTCCCCAGCAATCCGGGGTGCAGAGCTAGATAGTGGGGGCCTGCAGTTACAGGGAGAGCACCTCACCTGACGTGGGGAGAGAGGCCACTACCAACACCCCAATTTCAAGAAGCAGGTGGCATGATCCAGTCCCGTAGGCAGTGTGATACAGGTTGGGGAGGCCTCTGTAAGACACAGCAGAACTGGGCTCCGGGATGCCCTCCTACCACCACCCCCATGGGCTGAGGAGGAGCCAGGTGCGCAGCTGGGGGCGTGGGGGCAGAAGGAAGCGCCCCTTCCCACCCTGCACCATATCTCTGTGCCTATGCAAAGAGGGCTGCCTGGGCCGCCTTCCATACACACTTCCGGTTTGCTCTCCTGTGTGTCTCTTCCAGTCATTGTTCTCATTCTCTCAAAGGTAAAGCCCATTGTTCCTTCCTTCATCAGGTGTGGATTGTGCACGGGATGCATGCCAGGCCCTTTGAGGCACTGGTCTCCCTCCCATGCCCACGGGCTGGAGGGGAAGGGGTCAGCCAACCAGCAGCCGCATGGGCATGATGGGGCCAGCATGGGGAGGAGGAGCTACCCTCGAGACACCAGGGGCCATGATTTCAGCCTCTGCTCCTGGGGGCCCTGGAAGGCTCCCCACTCAGCGCCGGGGACCCAATGCCAGCCATCCCTGCCTGCCTGCCTGCCTGTCGAGAGCCCACAGAAGTGCCTGAGATCCGGGGAGCCGAGCACATGGGCTCCGAAGGGAGAGACAATGCGCAAATGGTCCATTAAATGCCTACAAAACGTGCTATTATGTCAACCAGTCGGCTGCGGCTGCACGTGACCCTTCCACGCTGGAATGGAAAATGTATTTAATGTGGCATGTGGGGAATTGAATGGGTTTGATATGATTAGGGTGAGGCCGCCCAAAAGTGCCCAGAGGCCTAGGAAAACTCGAAACCAGCCCTGCTGGGGAGCAGCACAGAGAAGAGGGACCGCTGAAGATAAAGACCAGCAGGTGCAGTGCTGGAGATGTGGGGATCAGCACCCCCGCTTCCCCCGGCTGTCCCCAGAGAACCTGGTGGGGGTAGGGGGGTCGGAGGTACAGAGGCCAAAGACGCAGGGCAGGCAGCTGCAGGCCACCCTTGCCAACCCCTGGGACAACCCCTGCACCAGCCTTTCCTGCCCCCCAGATGCAGCCCCAGAGCCTGAGCTGCTGCCGAGTGCCTGGGGTGGGCGTGGCCCAAGATCACCAAGGTTTGCTTTCCTCTCCAACTCCAGATGGCCTATCTGGGGACAGCCGAGCCCCTGGGTGCGGGCCGCTGCCGTTTTTGATGAGCGCTGCACATATGGATACCGAAACATCTGGAGCGGCCATGTGCTGCGCCGGGCAGGCCAGCCCTGGCGAGCCAATCCGCAGCCCCCCGGCGCCGGGAGGCTGTGCGCCCCAGCCAGCGAGCGCGGATAAATTATTCATGACCAAGTTATTTGTGGTGTAAGGGGGTCCATCAGCTACTTTGATTAAAAATCCAATGAGTAATGAATATGCAAACGCCAGCGACTGCTCCCAGCAACAGATTTGTCAAATTGTCTATACTTCACCAAGATAAAGGGAAATCTCCCGGGGTCCCAAAATTGAAAAACCGCACCGTCAAATCTCAGCATTATCTTAATTATCAAATCTCCTTGGCCGTGCAAATACCCCGCATGAAGCTGAACAGGGTGACGGCAAAGATGGGGAGAGAGAGAGAGAGGAGAGAGATGTTTGTCTCCGAAACCGGGGGCCTGGGACAGAGGGAAGCGATTTTAATTCACATGGTGACTCCACAGCCATTTAATTATTTTAATTAGGCTTAATTAGTGGTAAATTTACAATGATATGCTTGATACCTGGCATTAAATCTTTCATGCATAAATGTTTTGTTAAAATGAGAAGCAGGCAAGTGGCATTTCGCCAGCAATTACTGCTGAACGCTCTAATGAAGGATTAGGCTCTGCGGTGATTCATGAAGACAGGCGGGCTCCACACTTGTTTGCAAGGCGCCCGTGCGCCATAACTCACACGCTCCCGCTGCATCTGCGCTGTCGGCCTCGGATCGCGGAGGGGCTGGGTGGTGGCGGAGGGGGCCGTTGGGGGTCCTGGCTTAGAGCCCCGAGGCCCCTCTTTTTGTGAGGTGGGGTGAAGGGGCTCAACATCCCCCGCCCTGAGGGACTTCCTCTGTGGTCATCAACAACAGCAGGTCAGAGGTCCCATGTCACTCAGGAGGGTGGGTGCCTGTTGGTGACCCTGCCACGGTGTTCCTTGGGCATGCTCTGTGGGCCATTGACTGGGGGCCCCAAAGGGCCAAGGTCATGCGGCTTCACTCTGTACTGTAGGTTTGGGGAGCCAGGTCCACCTGCCCTCCCCATTTCTTTCTTTTTTTTTAAAAGATTTATTTTATTTATTATTTGACAGGCAGAGTTACAGAGAGAGGTAGAAACAGAGAGAGAGGGTGTTACACCTGCTGGTTCACTCCCCAGATGGCTGCGCTGATCTGAAGCCAGGAGCCAGGAGCTTCTTCCAGGTCTCCCACGTGGTACAGGGGCCCAAGGACTTGGGCCATCTTCTACTGCTTTCCTAGGCCACAGTAGAGAGCTGGATCGGAAGAGGAGCAGGTGGGACTAGAACCAGCGTCCATACGGGATGCTGGTGCTTCAGGCCAGGGCGTTAACCCGCTGCGCCACAGCACCGGCCCCAATGCCCTCCCCATTTCTTCCTGCCCAAAGGCCCAGTTTCTGCCTGTGTCTCTCGACCTGAACTTCCTCTACCAGGATCCAGGACCTGTCCCCAGTCCTGCTTCATCAGCTTTGGCTACCTCTTCTTCCCCGAAAAGGAAATCCAGTTGCCCCCCCTCTGGGCTCCTCTACACCCTGCCCCATCTCATGAGCTCCAGTTCTTCTCAGTTCAATGTGGACACCTCTGGCTGTGACCTAACCATGGCCCTGAGAGTCCTGGAGCTGGGTTTTTAAATTCATTTCGACTTCTTAGTCTGCAGAACTACATTTCTTGGTTTCAAGATCGATCGATTTCTTTCTTTCTCTTTCTTTCTTTCTTTCTTTCTTTCTTTCTTTCTTTCTTTCTTTCTTTCTTTCTTTCTTTCCTCCCTCCCTCCCTCCCTCCCTCCCTCCCTCCCTTCCTTCCTTCCTTCCTTCCTTCTTTCCTTTCATTTTTAAAATTTATTTATTTATTTGAAAGGCAGAAAGAGAGAAAGAGAGGGAGAGAGAAGAGAACCTTCCATGTACTGGTTTACTTCCCAAAAAGGCTGCAATGGCTCGGGCTAGGCCAGGCCGAAGCCAGGAGCTAGGAGCTGCTTCCAGGTTTCCCACATGGGTAGCAGGGGCCCAAAGACTCAGGCCATCCTCTGCTGCTTTTCCCAGGTGCATTAGCAGGGAGCTGGATCTGAAGTGGAGCAGCTGAGAGTCGAACTGCTGCCCATATAAGATGCCAGCACTGCAGGTGGCTACACCACAGCATCAGCCCCCCTCAGAATTTTCTATTTCAGCTTTCTTGCCCTTCATAAGAGAAGACATGATTGTCCTAAGGAGGCTCCTTTCGTAAAAATAATACTTTTATTCTTTTGCAAAGTTCATTGGGCATTTGTGCAACCAGGTGGATAGGTCTCTTCTCAGCAGTCAGCAGTTACATCCACTGGATTGGAAGCTTCATACCTCATTGATCTTGATTTTTTTTTTTTTTTGAGCTCTAGGCTACCATAGTGCTTAACATACACAGGACCTGCAGAGACTCTTCAAGGAAGATCACTTCTTTGTGGGAGCACCACCCAGGGTTCCGTCCTTGTGAGAATCCGTCTCCCACTGCTGTAGCTCTGGGACAGCCAGTACTTGTATTTGATGGCTGGGGAAAATGCACATCCATCTACCTGTGATTCTATTTATCCCAACAGGGCAGTTGGCCCCCAAGACCCTGCCCCGCACTTATCCTGTGGCTGTCTCCTTGAAATAGTGGCATCATTTCAGGATGTACTGTGTTCCTCCAAGAAGCCGGCCTGGCTGAGCAGTTGGGGTGGGAATTGGAAGCCTTGGCAAACTGCCTGAGACAATGGAGGAAAGGAGAATTTTCCAGACGAGGGAGGAGCCTCATCCTCTAGTGAAATATCTCATGGTCTTTACCCTTCTGTCTACAGATGCTGTCTGTTCTGTTGGCTGACTTGACTGTGTTGAGCCATCCTTGCCTTCCAGAGTTAAATCCCTGGTGAACGTGGCACATGGTCCTTTAAACGCACTGTTGCCTTTGATCTGCTAGTACTGCGTGGGGGATTTTTGCATCTAGATTCATCAAGGCAATTTCCTGTCCTTGTGGTTTTTTGGTCTGGTGCTGGCATCACGGTAGAGCTGGCCTCACTGAATCTGGCAGTGTTTCCTCACTTTGGGGAAGGATTTGAGGATTTGGCATTAGTTCGTCTTCACGTGATTGGCAGAGTTCAGCAGTTGAGTGCTCAGGGAGACTTTTTTTTTTTTTTTTGATAGGCAGAGTGGACAGTGAGAGAGAGAGAGACAGAGAGAAAGGTCTTCCTTTGCCATTGGTTCACCCTCCAATGGCTGGCGCGGCTGGTGTGCTGGGGTCAGCGCACCGCGCTGATCTGATGGCAGGAGCCAGGTGCTTCTCCTGGTCTCCCATGGGGTGCAGGGCCCAAGCACTTGGGCCATCCTCCACTGCACTCCCTGACCACAGCAGAGAGCTGGCCTGGAAGAGGGGCAACCGGGACAGAATCCGGCGCCCCAACCGGGACTAGAACCCGGTGTGCCGGTGCCACAAGGCGGAGGATTAGCCTAGTGAGCTGCGGTGCCAACCTCAAGGAGACTTTTATTACTAACAGTCTCCTGTTTGTGCTGTGGTTCTCCTCAGACCTTCTGTTTCTTTATGATTCATCTCAGCAGGTTGTATTTTTTTTTTATGTTTTTTTCTTTTAGGTTATTTGACTTGTTACATATCTGGCCATTCTGTGATCCTTCGCATTTCTGTGACGCTACATGCAGTAGCTCCTCTGTCACTTACA
The DNA here is from genome assembly GCA_949820135.1 of Sylvilagus floridanus. Taxonomy (NCBI): domain Eukaryota; kingdom Metazoa; phylum Chordata; class Mammalia; order Lagomorpha; family Leporidae; genus Sylvilagus; species Sylvilagus floridanus. Next base: position 77,250,085 of record OX463239.1, on the reverse strand, counting down.
CTTTTATTTATTTGACTCTTCTCTCTCTGTGTCTGTTAATCTACCCAAACTCTTGTCAATTTTGTCTTTTTTGATTTTGATTTTTTTCTGTTCTTCTAGTTTCTATTTCATTTACTTCTACTCATAAATGTGTTTTTCATTTCTGCTGCTAACCTTGGGCATAGCTTGTTCTTTTTCTAGTTTTATTTTCCCTTTTTGCTTCATATGGGAGTTTATTGCTACAAACTTGCCTCTTAGAACTGCTTTTGCCGCATCCCATAAATTTTTGGTATATATTTTCACTTTTGTTTCTCTCAAGACTTTTTTTAAAATTTCCCTTTTGATTTATTTTTTGATGTACTTGGTTGTTCACTAATGATTTTTATTGATTCTTAGTTTCATACCTTTGTGGTCAGAAAAAACACGTGATATAGTTGAGAGAAGAGGTTGGAGATGGAGGGTTTGAGTGTGTGTGTCCTGCAGGAGGTGATTAAGTCATGCGGGCCAAGTCCTGTGAATGGGGTCACTGGCGTTAGGAAGGGGCTGGAGGGAGTGGGCCAGCCCCTTTCCTAGCCCTCTGTCCCCTCTGCCATGTGAGGACGTGAGGACGTGGTGTTCCAGGTGCCGCCTTGGAAGCAGAGCACAGGGCTTCCCCTGACGCCGCACACGGGGTCTTGATCTCACACTTCCAGACCTCCAGGCCCACAGGAAATAAATTTCCCTTTTTTATAACTGACCCAGTTTGTGGTGTCTGTGGTAGCAGCAGGAATGGACTAAGACACCTGCTATCATTTACCCTTTTTTTTCTTCTGTGTTATTAATATTTTCTTTATCTATTGAGACCCAACATTGGGTGCAAGAATATGATTTTCATATCCTCTTGGTGAATCAACCTCATTAGTATTATGCAACGACTTTCTTTGTCTCTTATCACAGTTTTTGAGTTAAAGTCTATTTTGTGTAATGCAACTATAGCCCCCACACCATACTCTCTTCCTGTTGGCATGTGCGTGGAGTATCTTTCCTTACTTCTTCACTTTCAGCCCATGGATAGCCTTAAAAGTCTTTCGTTTCTCCAGAGATGACATAAAAATAACCCAACAGGCCCTGAAAAGGTGCTTAGCATCACTAGTCATCAGGGAAATGCAAATAAAACCCACCGTGAGAGAACACCTCCTGCTTAAAGGGACAGCTACTGCTGAAAGGACAAGAGCTCACAAGTGCTGGGGAGGGCATGCTGGGAAGGGAGACTTTGTGTGCATCTTGCTGGGGGGATGTGGGCTGCTACAGCCCTTATGGAAAACAGTATGGAGGTTCATAAAGAAATTAAAGGTAGGGGCTGCTGCTGTGCCACAGCAGGTAAAGCCGCTGCCCACAATGCCAGTGCCCATGTGGGCACTGGTTCAAGTCCCAGCTGTTCCACTTCCAATCCAGCTCCCTGCTGATACACTTGGGAAAGCAATGGAAGATGTCCCAAGTCCTTGACCTACTGCACCCACATGGGAGACCCAGATGAAGCTCCTGGCTTCGGCCTGGCTCAGCCCTGGCTATTTGGATCACCTGGGGAGTGAACCAGCTGATGGAAGATCTCTCTCTCTCTCTTTCTCTCTTTCTGTCTCTCCCTTTCTTTTGGTAACTCCGACTTTCAAATAAATAAATAAATCTTTAAAAAAACACAAGACAAACAAACAAACAAAAGAAATGAAAGTAGAACCACTACCTATGCCAGCAATCCCCCTTCTGGGTTTACACCCAGAGCAAATGAAGTCTCCATTTGGTCAGGCTGTCTGCCTGTTCACGTCCAGCGAAGCATCATCTACGATAGTCAGGACATGTAAACAGCCTGGGGGCTACCGCTGGATGCAGAGACAAAGAGACTGGCCTTTGAGAAGGGGAGAGGGCCTGCCCCTTACCAGGCATGAATGGACCCGGAGGACAATCTGCCAAGCGCAATAGGATGGACACAGGCAAAAATGGGGTGCGGTTCAAAAGGAGCAGGCAGAGAGACTCTTGGTAGTAAAAGGATCACAGCAGAAGTAGAAATTGTGATGTACCCTCACGCGACGCACAGGGAGACGTGTGATGTGCGTGAGTGAGTGTGAGTGTGTGTGAGTGCATCCTCATGCAATGCACAGGGAGAAGCGTGATTGTGTGTGAGTGAGTGTGTGTGTCCTCATGTGATGCACAGGGAAAAGAGTGTGTGTGACAATGTGTGTGAGTGTGTGTGAGTGTGTCCTCATGTGATACACAGGGAGAAGAGTGTGTGTGAGCGTGTGTATGAGTGTGTGTGTGAGTGTGACCTCTTGTGATGCACAGGGAGAAGTGTGTGTGTGTGAGTGAGTGTGTGTGTGAGTGTGTATGAGTGCATCCTCATGTGATGAACAGGGAGACGTGTGAGTGTGTGTGACAGTGTGACAGTGTGTGTGAGTATGAATGTGTGTGAGTGCGTCCTCATGTGATGCACAGGGAGAAGAGTGTGTGTGAGTGAGTGTGTGAGTGTGAATGTATGTGAGTGTGACCTCATGTGATACACAGGGAGAAGAGTGTGTGTGAGTGTGTGTGTGTGAGTGTGTGTGTGAGTGCATCCTCATGTGATTCACAGGGAGAAGTGTGAGTGTGTGTGACAGTGTGACAGTGTGTGTGAGTGTATGTGAGTGTGACCTCATGTGATGCACAGGGAGAAGAGTGTGTGTGAGTGTGTGTGTGAGTGTGACTTCATGTGATGCACAGGGAGAAGAGTGTGTGTGAGTGTGTGTGTGAGTGTGTCCTCATGTGATGCACAGGGAGAGGTGTGAGTGTGTGTGAGAGTGTGAGTGTGTATGAGTGTGTGTGAGTGGAAGTACAAAAAATTACACTCACTATAATGGGAAGTTCTTTATGTTATGCCCCACAGTTTTTTAAAACCTGGAACTGGAAGTAAAAATATGTTTTAAAAAATATGAATATAAATACAAAAATCACTAAAAGCAGAAAATGACTGTTTTTGGGGTGGTCGTTTGGCCTGGTGGGTAAGACGCTGGTGTGTTCCATAGTGGAGCAACTACTTTTAATTCCTTGCCCCAACTCCCGATCCCAGCTGCAGGCCAAGGCAGACTGTGGGAGGCTGCAGTGGTGGCTCAAGTCATGGAGTTCCTGCCACCCACAGGGAGACCTGAATTGAGTTCCTGGCTCCCGGCTTCAGCCTGGACCTGCACTGGCATTTGGGGAGTGAACCAGCTCATGGGAGACCTTGCTCTGCCGATCGATCTATCGATCTATCGATCTATCTATCTATCCATCTATCTATCTACTTCTCTTTCTCTGCTTCTCCAGGAAATACATGAATAAAAATTTTTAGAAAGGAAAGTGATTGGGGCCAGTGCTGTGGTGCAGCAGGTAAAGCTACCACCTGCGATGCCGGCATCCCAAATGGGCCTTGGTTCAAGTCCCAGCTGCTCCATACAGCTTCCTGCTAATGGGCCTGGGAGAGCAGTGAAGATGGCCCAGGTGCGTGGGTCCCTGCACCTGCATGGCAGATTCTGATGAAGTTCTTAGCTCTTAGCTTTGGCCTGGCCCAGCCCCAGCTTTTGTGGCCATATGGGAGTGCACCAGTGATTGGAAGATGCCTCTCTCTGTCTCTTCCTCTCTATGTGTAACTCTTTCAAATACATAAATAAAAAAAGAAAGGAAAGTGATTGTCTTTAGATTTGGGGAAATCAGAGCTAACGGGTACCCTGGGGCAGGCTGTAACTTTTTTTTTTTTTTTTTTGCTAAAACCTTGTGCAACTATTTGACAGCTTTAGTAACAACAATTCCATGATCTTGTAAAAAAGGAAAATGTAATTTAAAAATGAATGACAGCAGGATTTGCAGTCTAGCAACTTAGGCAACTAAGCTGTGGCCTCTATTTCCTGGGTGACCCTAGGCAAGTGCCTCAGTTTCCTTGTCTGTACAATGGGGACCTCACTGCTGCTTTCTGGGGGCTGCCCTGAGATTTCTCCCAGATAATAAATCCAGAAGCAGGCTTTCTTTTTTTTTTATGATTACTTAATTATTTGAAAGTCAGAGTTACACAGAGAAGCAGAGGCAGAGACAGAGAGGTCGGTCTTCCATCCGCTGGTTCCCACCCTACTTGGTTGCAACAACTGGAGCTGGGCCAATCCAAAGCCAGGAGCTTCTTCCAGGTCTCCCATGTGGGTGCAGGGGCCCAAGGACTTGGGCCATCTTCTACTGCTTTCCCAGGCCACAGCAGAGAGCTGGATTGGAAGTGGAGCAGCTGGGACGTTAACCAACGCCCACATGGGATGCTGTCACTGCAGGCTGTGGCTTTACCCGATACGCCACAGCGCTGGCCACCAGAAGCAGGTTTTCGCCTGGAGGGTTCTGGGCCAGCCACCACAGTTATGAATGTCTAACCTGCTGCTGGGTTTGGCCAGCCTTGAGTCTTTGTGTGTTTTCCATGGGGATGTTTAAAAAGACACACCCTTGTGGGTTGTGAATGTCTCCTTCTGGGACAGATTACCACATTAGAAACACCAGCACATCCAGGTGGTTCGCACAGCAGCCTCCAGGTGCACCTGCTGCCCGCTAAAATACTGCTGAGAGCCGTAGGATAGGCCCAGCCCAAACACAGTCCCGAAGGCAGCCCAGAGCAGCTGTGGCTATTCCACTCCCTCCCAGCCGGCACTCTCCTCAGTGCCAGTCCCCACCCCAGACACCCTATGTCCCTGTCCCCACTGCTTCCCCCAGCCCCTAGTTCTCCCAGTAAAACCCACTCTCAGGAGGACCGGCAACCTCACCACACCAGAGGGACAGCGCTGGCCACCAGCAGCTTCCGCCCGCGCCTCCTCTCCCTAGATAACGCAAACTTGAACATAGCGGAAGCTAAATAAGAAAATGTCTAAAGGCAAATTAATGCAGAAACCGGACATCCAAGGCGTGTGTCTGGGGACACAATGACTTCCAGTTCTTCTAAAACCCTGTCACACAGACGAGTCGGACTGGAGCACCTGTTCCCATCTGACGGGCAGTGTTCTGAGCCCCTGGGGGCCACACACTTCAGGTCAGCGGAGTGCTAGAGCTTCCAGGAGGTCTTTTGGGGCACCCTTCTCTACCGGGCTTCCCGGCATCCCTTGGGCCATGGACATGCCACGCCCATGACGACTTCTCACTCCAACATCCAGCGTCATGTGACGGATAGGTGTCTCCGATGCCCAGCTTTGGGGGGCTCTGAGCTCTCTGGCGTTCTGCAGGCTTCTCTGCTGTAGAGTGCTGGGGGACCTGTCACCTGTAGCAGGCTCTGCTTTTCAAAGCCACGGAACCCTAGGGTGCTCTTCGGTGGTGGGAGCCTGTGGGATTGGGGCTGGGAAAGCCCTGGCTCTGCAGAGTGGGTGGTGTTGGGGGACTCCTGGGCATGTAGGAGCCGATGCCACACCACTCCCAGGAGCCACTTGTGCCCACCCCTCCCCAGCTCTGCTGTCATGCGTGTTGCACAGGAGTTGAACTTGGCTGCAGTGGGAGTGCTGAGACTGACAAGTGCTGCACGCTGGACTTCACGCGCCCAGCGCTCACCAGCTCGCTCCGGCAGAGGCAGCAGGCGGAAGCCCCCCGGATGCCAGACCTGGCGCGAGCCATCCTGCCTCTTTGGCGCCTGCTCCCAGCTGTGAGGAGTTGGACTTGCAGACTCAGCAGCCCTTCTCTGCTTTGGACAGGTCACCGGGACTCTTCCCAGAAGGCCCGTCAGGCTATGCCCAGTCTATTGGCTCGTTCTCCCTAAAACCCTGGCCACCCCGCTGCCTGCTCAAGCCCAGATGCCCTCCATGTGGTCACTCCCCCTTTTATTATTATGATTGATTGATTTTATTTATTTGAAAGGCAGAGTGACATCGAAAGAGGGCGAGAGGCGAGAGAGAAAGATAGATCTTCCATCTGCCGGTACACGCCCCCAAATGGCTGTACCAGCTAGGGCTGGGCCAGGCTGAAGCCAGGGGCTTCATCTGGGCCTCCCCTGTGAGTGCAGAAGCCCAAGCTCTTGGGCCATTTTCCACTGCTCTCTCAGATACATTATCAGGGAGTTGCAATGACAGTGGAGCAGGCAGGACTCAAACTGGCACCGTATGGGATGCCAGCACTGCGGGCGGAGGCTTAACCACAAAGCCACGAGGTCAGCCCATTGAAATAAATCTTAAAAAAATACAAAGACTGTGCTTGGAATGAGTAAATGCATAAGAAAAACATAACCATATAACAAAGTAACTTTTATGTTGCAAAAAGAACCCAATAGAATTACTAAAAATGGACCCAATAGAATTACTGAAAATTTGGAAAGAACATACTCACTGAAATGTATAAAAATGGATGAGCTAAAAAGCAGATTGGAAACAATTGGGCAGAAGATTAGCGAATTTGAAAGTATACATGGGGGAGATATTTAGTGCATGGCGAGTTAAAGGCATAGAAATATGAGAGTGGTTAAAAGATATGCAGGACAAAAAGGTGGCCCCAATGCATATTTTTGTTTGGTTTTTAAAGATGTGTTTATTCATTTGAAAGGTGGAGTTACAGAGAGGGAGAGGAAGAGGCAGAGAGAGAGACAGAGAGGTCTTCCATCTGTTGGTCCACTCCCCAATTCAATGGCTGGAGCTGCGTTGATCTGAAGCCAGGACCCAGGAGCTTCTTTTGGGTCTTCCACGCAGGTACAGGGGCCCAAGGACTTGGGCCATCTTCTACTGCTTTCCCAGGCCACAGCAGAGAGCTGGATTGCAAGTGGAGCAGCTGGGACTCGAACCAGCACCCGTATGGGATGCTAGAACTTCAGGCTTTACCTGCTACCCCACAGCGCCAGCCCTCCCCCCACACCCCGCCATGTGCATCTTATGAGAGCTCTAGGAGAAAAGAGACAGACACGATGCTAGATATCACAATGGACAGCTGTGTTTCAGAATCACTGAGAGACCTCAAGCCCCAGACTCCAGGGCCACAGACGGTCCCCATCCGGATAAAGCACATGTCGCATGGACATGGAAGGGCAACAAAGATAAAGACACGCTCTTAAAGGAGATAATCAAGAGAGATTGTGATAAGCGAGGGGCCACAGCCGCAATAGAGGCAGGAGGAAGTGGAGCAAAGCTTCAGAGGAACGGAGGGAACAAGGAAACCACAATCATAGGTAAGGCTCAGACACGGGGACAGTGAAGGTGCTTCACCGGAAACGAGCAGGTTCCCGCGACCAGAGCCTCTGAAAGGCCGGCTTCGCTACTGGAGCAGGAGGAAGGCAGTTCTACCCGGAAGCAGCTAGGAAGCGGTTCGCAGAGAGACGACCACCACGGAGTGGACGCAATCACGTGTTTCCAGTAGAAGACTAGAGAGATAATACTAAGTAATTATGGAGTATGAAACAACACGGATCTAAATACCGGACAAGCATCACACGTGAGACAGAAAAGGGCCGACATGGTTAAAGCATTTTAAGTCTTATGTTTGATGATGTGGCCTTTGATTAACTCCAGACTTCATTAAGTCAAATGCATATGTTAAAAAATGCAGGGCAACCACAAGAAACAGTACAGGCTACAAACGCATAGATGTGAGCTACAAACCACTTAAAAAGAAAGAAAAAAGAGCCCTCAATAAAATCCAAGGGAGGGAAAGAAGCATAAAAAACCAGCGCAGAAAGAGCACAAAACTGTGGGGCCGGGAGCTGTGGTGTAGCGGTTAACTTCCGCCTGGACACCAGCATCCCGTATGGGCGTCAGTTCAAGTCCCGGCTGCTCCACTTCTGATTCAGCTCCCTGCTAATGAGCCTGGGAGGCAGAGGAGGATGACCTGAGTGCATGGGCCCCTGCCACTCAGTGGGAGCTCCGGATGGAGTTCCATGTTCCCGGCTTCAGCATGGGCCAGCCCTGCCACTGTGGCCATTTGGGGAGTGAACCCAGTGGATGAAAGATCTCTCTCTCTCTCTCTCTCTCTCTGTGTGTGTGTGTGTGTGCGCGCGCACGTGTGCTCATGTCTCTTCTTCTCTTTCTCTGCAACTTTCTTCCTTCCTTTCTTCCTTTTTTTTTTTTTTTTTTTTGACAGGCAGAGTGGACAGTGAGAGAGAGACAGAGAGAAAGGTCTTCCGTTGCCGTTGGTTCACCCTCCAATGGCTGCCGCGGCCGGCGCACCGCGCTGATCTAAAGCAGAAGCCAGGTGCTTTTCCTGGTCTCCCATGGGGTGCAGGGCCCAAGCACTTGGGCCATCCTCCACTGCACTCCCGGGCCACAGCAGAGGGCTGGCCTGGAAGAGGGGCAACCGGGACAGAATCCGGAGCCCCAACCGGGACTAGAACCCGGTGTGCCGGCGCCGCAAGGCGGAGGATTAGCCTGTTGAGCCACGGCGCCAGCCCTCTGCAACTTTCTTTCAAATAAACATATAAATCTTTAGACAAAAATGAAACATGAAACAAAACGGATAAACAAATTCAAGTAGCCTAGTGAGCATGCTATGTTTCAGTGGATTTAGATCTCTGGTTGAAATATAAACACTATTACACTGGATTTCTTAAGATTGCAGCTCTGCATTTTTTTTTTTAAAGATTTAGTTATTTATTTGAAAGGCAGGGTTACAGAGAGGCAGATGGAGAGAGAGAGAGAGAGAGAGAGAGAGAGAGAGAGAGAGAGGTCTTCCATCCTCTGGTTCACTCCCTAGTTGGCTGCAATGGCCTGGGCTGGGCCAATCTGAAGCCAGCCAGGAGCTTCTTCTGGGTCTCCCACGTGGGCGCAGGGGCCCAAGCACTCTGGCCATCTTCTACTGCTTTCCCAGGCCATAGCAGAGAGTAGGATCAGAAATGGAGCAGCTTGGACTCAAATCGGTGCCCATAAGGGATGCTGGCACTGCAGGCAGCAGCTTTACCTGCTATGCCACAGCGCCAGCCCCCAGCTCTGTACGGCTTATAAGACATACACAAATCATAAGGGCACTGAGAAGTGGAAGTAAAAGCATGGAAAACGCAGAGTTGAGAGATGGAGGAAAGAGAACCTCAGAGGCCGTCTTGGCCTGTAGGCGTCCAGCTACGTGGGTGGCAACGTGCGGCTCCCAAAGCCACCTCGAGGGCCTGTTGGAATGGCAGCCTTCACCCGCTGCCTGCAGGGAAGTGGCCAGTGCAGGAGTGGACAGGTGCAGCTGGGGACCCAGGTATCCCCAAGAAGTGCCACCTTAGAAAAGCTAGTTTGGTGGACTGGACGGAGGAGCCGTTGGATGCGGCATTGGACAGGGCAGGAGGCAAGGAAGTGCCAGCGATGGAGCGGAAGTGGGGAGGGTCAAAGACGCCGCGTGGCTCAAGGCGAGAGTGCTCATCCACGCAGCCCCCGAGGACGCGCCGGGGGTTGTGAGATGCCCGCGGACGGGCCCCTGCGTTCTGAAGAGCGCCTTTTGGAACTGTTTCCAGGCGCTCGGCCAACCCAACAAGTCATTAAAGAAGCAAAGCGAAGCCACGACAGTGGGAATCCTGCAGGCTCACCTTAGAGCACGTCTGGAAGTCTTTAACCTGGCAGCAGGAGCTCAGCACACAGAGACACAGCCTGCGTGGAAGATGAGCCGGGTTCTGTACTTCTAGGCAGAAGTCCAGGCACATGTGTGTCTGCAAAGGGACACCCAAGGGGCGTCTGCTGTCTTTCAGAGTTTCGCTTCTCCGGCACTTTAAGTGGGGCCTTTGGACCAGTCCTCTAACATCTCTGCTGATTTTGAAAGTCTATGAATGGGGCCGGCGCTGTGGTATAGCGCGTAAAGCTGCTGCCTGTAGTGCCGGCATCCCATATGGGCGCCAGTTCAAATCCCGGCTGCTCCACTTCCAATGCAGCTCTCTGCTATGGCCTGGGAAAGCAGTCAAAAATGGCCCAAGTCTTTGGGACCTTGCACCCCTGTGGGAGACCTGGAAGAAACTCCTGGCTTCAGATCGGCACAGCTCTGGCCATTGCGGCCAACTGGGGAGTGAACCAGCGGATGGAAGACCTCTCTCTCTCTCTCTGTCTGCCTCTCCTCTCTCTGTGTAACTCTTTCAAATAAATAAATAAAATTTTTTAAAGAAAGTCTGTGAAGTTTATGGGGCAGCTGAGAGGTGTGTGTGGTTGTGTCTGTCCTCCAACCAGGCATGCGTGTCTGTACATGTGTGCTGTCAGCTGCCCATGTGTGGTCTCTGCTTTCCTTTGCGGAACCAGCCACGCCTCTGGCGCCTGCGTGTACACTGTCACGTGCTCCTCCTCCCACCCCCCGCCCTCTCGTTGCCCTCCCTCACTTTTCCTCTCCCCGGAAACTCTGAGATGCACAAACATTTCTCAGTTCTGTGATGTTCTCAGCAGGCGGATAGAGCCAAATAATGGTGTTTCTAGTTATTACTGTGATGAATCACAGGGGAACAGCCTGCACCAAGGTAGAACGGAGTGCATAAAATATGTTCATTCAATTAAAAAAAAAAGAAATTGAAAAATAAGATACTGCCAACACAGGGCTCTGAATTATATAGGGTTTATGCAGCGATGCAATTTGCAATTCAAGCCAGGAACACACCAGAGAGGCACCTGTGAGCAAGCTCCCTGGAAAGGGGGAGAGAGTCCCACTGCCAAATAAAAACCTCTGTGCCTCAGAGGAAGCTTCTAGAACAGGGAATGGGCAAGCGTCCATAACCTCCCAGGCTTGTCTGCGCTAGGCATGGTTGGCCTGACCTCTGCTGCCAGGTGGCCACGTTTTGCACCACGTGAGTCCCTGCCCTGCTGATTGGCTCAGGCACAGGCCCCTGACTCAGAGAGGCCAGACTGGCTGTGTACCTGGGCTTGGCACCGAGAAGCCTGCCAAGGACGAAGCAGGCAGCAGTGGAAGCCATGAGGGAGGGTGGGGTCCCGGTGGCCACGCCCATGTGGAAGGTAAGAGGGAGCAAAAGTGAACAGGCGGAGGGTGGGAGGCAGGAGGCAGGGCCCGGGCAGAAGTGGAGAGCTCCCTGGGCGGGCGAGGCTGTGTGGCCCACCAGGGAGCTGGCGACAGGGGCTGTGTGCCAAGCCCGGCAGGAGAGAAGGGCCCTGCTCTCCACGAAGCTCCTGTTTTAGTTGGGTGTCCCCAAGGGGCTGCTGCGGTCTCTGCCTCTGACCTGGGAGAGCACAACTTGGCATCGCTTCCTGCCGACCTCATTCCCCCATGCTCGGGACGACCGTGTATTGAGGGTGCCTGCTCCCACCGCTCAGCAGGATTTGGGTTGCAAGCGGCAGAAATGATCTTTAGCTAACTTCAGACAAAGAGGAGCCTCCAGGCTCACAGAGCTAGGAGCAACGTGAGGTTGGCTCCATAGCATTGAAGCGCTTTGGCAGTCAGGCATCTCAGCTTGCTGCGATTACCTTCTCCCTGCAGACACATCACTCAGGGCAGGTCACACTCCCCCAGCCCTGGAGCCTCCGTTAAAAAAAAAAAATCCCAGGGAAGATTCTGATTGGCTCAGCCTGGGTCAAGTGTAATGCCCATTCCTCCCACTCTGACCAATCACTGTGCCCAGAGGAAGAAGACATCAGGATTACATAACCACCTTGTGGCCAGAGATTAGAGGAAGGAATGTGGGAGGCAGCTTTCAGGATAGTTACCAAGGGCTGAGGTCAAATGGCAGAGGCTGGGGCCTACGTCGTGACATAGTAGGCTAAGCCTCCACCTGCAGCGCTGGCATCCCATACAGGCATGTGTTCAAGTCCCAGCTGCTCCACTTCCAATTCAGCACCCTGCTAATGCACCTGGAAAAGCAGCCAAGGATGGCGCAAGTGCTTGGGCCCCTGCACCCACGTGGGAGACCAGGAAGAAGCTCCTGACTCCTGGCTTCTGCCTGGCCCAGCTCCGGCTATTGCAGCCATTTGGGGAGTGAACTAGTGGATGGAAGATCTCTTTCTGTCTCTGTCTCTGTCTCTGTCTCTCCCCCGCCACCACCCCGTAACTCTGCCTTACAAATAAATAAGAACTAAATCTTTTTAAAAACACTGATGGAGGCCAGCTGTGGCCCCAGGCATCCCCCCCCACCTCCACGCTGGACTTCCCAGTACTGCGGCAGGCCTGCGTGCGAAGCTTGAATCTCTCCAGCCTGGAGTCTGTTTACTAATCGCCTCCGAGGTGGTGGCTGCTGGAATACATTAGGATAACTCGATTGTAAGATTTTAATGACATAACATCGAGACCTCGGGGGGCCCGAGACCTGCAGTCGATCAATGCACATACCTTTCACTCAGGCCCAAGTGACTGAAAATCATTTTGCTCCCGGAGCTCGTAAAGGTCAGGAGTTGAATGCTTCGAGAAAATCTCTTTCTCTAGCACAGGAAACCTCTCGCATTTAGCAGCCTGTCAATCAGAGCCCCAGGAGGCCTGGAAAGGGGAATGCAGAGGGAGGGTGACCTTCTTTTCCCCCTTTGCCTAGGCTGGTGTGTGTGTGTTTGCGCATGCGTGTGTGTGTGTGTATTTGCATGTTTGTCTGCATGTGTGTATGTGTGTTTGTATACATGTGTTTGTGTGTGTGCTTGCACATGTATGCTTCTCTGTGTATATATGCATGTGTGCATGTAAGCATGTTTATATGTGATTTTTCATGTGTATGTGTTTGCCTGCATACATAAGTTCATGTGTGTTTGCATGTGTACATATGCACACATGCACGTTTGTATGTGTGTGCTCATGCGTATGCATGTTTCTGTGTATATGTGTATGTGTTTGCATGTGTGTATGTGTTTACACGTGTGCAACATGTATGTTTCATTGTTCGCATGTGTATGTGTGTTTGCATGTGGGCATGCATGTTTACATGTGTGCTTGCACCACGCACGCTTTGTTTGCATGTGAACATGCATGTTTTCATGTGTGTTCGCATGTGTATTGTGTTTGCATGTGTTCTTGCATATGCATGTATGTTTGCTTGCATTTGCCTGTGAATGTGCATGTTTACATGCATGTTCACATGTGTATACATGCGTTTGCATGTGTGCTTACATGTGCATGTGTGTGTTTTGTTTGCATGTGTGTGTGTGTGTGTGTGTGTGTGTGTGGTGAAGGGATGCTGGCTGGAGCAGTCCTGGAGAAGCCTGGGGTTGCTAGAATTCCCTGTCTCCTCTCAATCCACTGTGCTGGTCTAGTCTGAACTCTCAGAGCAGTGGAGCCCACCCCACTCTGTTCCAGCTCAGAGAGAGGGAAAAGCCAGGGTCACTGCTGAGGGAGGCGTCCTCCCCAGGCCGCCCCAGCACCCCAGTCATCTCTTGAGAAAACCCTTTTCTGCAAACCCCTACTGCTGCTCAGGGCAAGTGTCCAAGATGCAAACCAAGCCCGGGCCTCTGTGGCCCAGCTTGGCTGGGAGTCTGAAGCTGTGCGGCCCCTCTGCTCCCAGGCCCGCAGCTTAGAGACCTGCAGATGGCAGGGACACTGTCTGCCCATGGGCTGCTCACTCTGTTCCCACCTGCAGCCTCAGCCTTGGCTAAGTCAGCTCGGCTGGAGGTGCTAATGGGGCATCCAGCAAAGCCCTGGTTGCCTGGTAACCTCAGGCTGCTCATGGGGCCTCAGGTGGGGCAGGTGTGGCTTTGCTTCCTGGCTTCTCCCCAGGGATCTTCAGTGTTTTGCTGATGCCTAGAAGGCCCAGAGGGCGGATCCCTCTCCGCTCAGCTCAGTTCATCTTGTCTCGGAAGTTGGGGTTCTGAGTCACACATAAGTGATTCACCCACTGAAACAGGTGCTGGGAAGGCATTTCGTGCTGCCGTCTGCTGTGCCCTCCCCACGCCCCTGCGCTGTGGCCTGCTGCCTGAAGACAGGCAAACACCATCAGCTCCGTCTCCCCACTACAGAGAGCTGCAGGACCACACGCCTCGTGGGTGTCATGCTGACATCACACTTGGTTCTACAGATCCTGCGGGCATGCGGCTCCCTGCATCAGATCAGAGGAAGGGGTGGGTGGGCCCTCCCCAGAGAGAGAGAGAGAGAGAGAGAGAGAGACCTTCCATCTGCTGGTTCATTTCAAAAAGACTGCAATGGCTAGAGCTGGGCCAGGCTGAAGCCAGGATCCAGAAGCTTCTTCCTGGTCTCCCATGTGGTTGGCAGGGGCCCAAGCACTTGAGCCATCCTCTGCTGCTTTCCCAGGCACATTAGCAGGGAGCATGATCAGAAGTGGAGCAGCCGGGACTCGAACCGCTGCCCATATGGCTGTTAAGGCACACAGGCAAGGGCGCGAGGGGAATAGCTCTTAACATCACGAATCCATTCTTTCCTCTCCTACAACCGAGCCTTCCCTTGGAAAGAGCTCCGGGGAGGGTTAAACCAACGACTACAACACCTTGTGAGATCCATCATTTGGTCTGGGGGAAGATGGCAGCAGGATGGCGCCCCCGCTCCCGCCATGGCCACCATGGGCCTGGAGGACCAGGTCCTCCCCGCTGGACCAGGAGCAGGGGGCGCCGCAGCTCTCTCCCAGCTCCGGCCATGTCCTCGGTGAGTTACAGTTCATGGGGCTCTGCAGGACATGTAGAATCTGCTCACCTTTGCCAAGAGCTGTGAATCCGGCTGTTCTCTGGCGAGAGCCGGGCTGCCAGAGGGAATATTAGCTATCTGTGGGATTTATTGATCTCGTGGTCCGGGGCTACTTGGGAAACAATTAGAGGTCAATACGCAACACAAAATGAAATTTGCAGCTGTCAGAGCCACCGTTCGGAAACATTCCCCTGCCCTTTTCCCTCCGTCTGCTGTCAGGAGAGGCCCTTTCTCGGGAGCAGAGCCTGCAGGGAAGGGGGTGGCTGGGCAGGCTGCGGAGCAGGCGTGTGGTGCGCGCGACGTGTGTGCGGAGCTGAGTTCCGGTGGGAGCAATTGTATCAATAGCACTTTACCATACAAGTGACTGTCATTACAGCTGGTGCTGGGTGGGCCGGGAGAAGCAAGAAAAACCCAGTTTTACTTAAAAAAATTATCCAGGTTATTTGCAAATGCCGTGCACACACACACACACCCCTTCAAGCCCTGGAGAGAGAGGCAGAGGTGACAGGCGGCCCTGCAGGGATGAGGGACACAGCAAGGGGGATGGGGCCAGACCCTCGTATGCACCCACGCATGCACGCAACGTGTATACAGACATGCAGGCCTCCAGACGGAGCGCACTGTGGGTGGAGCGTGGCTCCCCAGGGCAAGGTGCTCTCCCGTCTACACCCAGGAAATCTGGTCACGTGGCTCAGGGGCTGAAGAGCACCAAAGAATCAACTATGTCAGAGGAGGCAGAGAATTGGGACAGAAAGCGTCCCCAGGCCACGTCAGCAGCAGCATTGGAGCCACGTGACTGGGGTTCCGGGAAGAGCCGGGGCAGAGTAGCAGCTGGCCACAGCTCCGCCTCCTGCTCACCCTGATGTCACTAAAATCCCCTATCCCAGGGCTGGCCTTGTGGCACAGACAGTTAAGCTATGGCGTCCCAGCTGCTCCACTTCTGATCCAGCTCTCAGCTAATGCACCTGGCAAGCAGCAGAAGATGGCTCAGGTACTTGGGCCCCTGCCACCTGTGCAAGAGACCCGGAAGAAGCTCCAGGCTCCTGGCTTCAGCCTGGCCCAGTGCTGGCTGTTGCAGGCATCTGGGGAGTGAACCAGCGGGTGGAGAATCTCCCTCTCTCTCTCTCTCTCTCTTTCTCCCTTCTCTCTATAGTTCTGACTTTCTAGAATAAATCTTTAACAATGCTTTGCTTCCGGGAAGCTGCATTGACAAAGGCTGACTGGGGCTCACTCGTGCCCCGCCTGTGGAGGCCAGGTGGAGCGGCTCTTTCCCGGTGGTGTGTAAGGAGGTTCGGGACCCATGCGGCGCGGTTCAGGCCGGCATCTGCTTCGCTGGGGCTGTGCCCTCTGCGCTCAGTAGCAGCGAGGGTGAGGGGCCTGCCCCACTCCCCCTCAAGGCCACGCCAGCCCCAGCTTGGCCAGGAGCAGGTGAGCCCCTCTGCTCTGTGTCCCTGGTTGGCCGAGCTGGCATGGCGAGCGTCTGCTCCGTGCTCCCTCCCCCAACGCACGGCTCCTGAAGGGGCTCATGTTCTCAAATTCTCCTGATCCCAGAATTCCACCAAAACTCGTCCATTCTGTGCTCCGACAAGAAAACCTGTTAAATTAAACTAAACCTTTGCTAAAAGGCTTCGATTTAATACATGTGTTCCTTCTCCCAAAGTAGTCAAATCCAGAGAGACAGGATTGAGTAGGACTTCATTCCTCCTTGGCTGTGTGACCTTAGGCAAGACGCTCACCCTCTCTGAACCTCAACTTTCCCCACCAAAACAAAGGCGGGATGACCGTGTGCATGGCTGTTATAGGGAAAGATCCCCTCTCTGCCCTTCCAATGTCTTCTTGGAAAAGATATTAATGGGGGAGGGTGGGACACCCCACCTTTCACTCTCTCTCTCTCCGGAAGTACTCCTCTCCTGCCCCTGAACTGAGGGCCCTGCATTCCGGAAGCATCTACTACCCCTCCCTCGATGGCCAGCTTCTCCGGGGAGCAGCCATCGCCCACAAGATCCTGGGAAAGGAATTGTGGGTAGCGTGTTTACCCCAGGCTTTCTGCACAGTGAGGCGGGCTGTGATTGACATCTGGATGCGCGCGCTCTCGGGGCACCGGGTGCAGGGACCCCACCCCATCAGCCACCTTGTAGCCCTGCACCCTGACAGCTAACCACCAGCTCAGGCTACTACCTCTCCAAGGCCTGCTCTCGCCCTGTCCCTTCCGGAGTCTCCCCGAAGCCGCTTTTGTTTGGAGAATATCTCGTTGTCTCCCAAGAGTTGGTTCCCTCACAACCACCCACCCAGCTCTCCATCACGCATGCGCCTTCCCTGCCTCATCCGGGGGCCGGCGTGCAGCAGAGGCCTGCGGGTGAGACGGTGGACGTGGGCGGAGAGGCCGAGTCGGCGTCTGCAGCGCAGCTGGAGCAGAGTTGGCGGCCAGCGCGGCCAGCAGGGAAGAATCCATGTGGGCAGCAGGCTCCTGTCTTGGTGCGTGGGCACGGCACAAAGGGGACGGAGAATGCTGGACAAGGGTGGATTTTTTTTTTTAAATAAGTTTATTTATTTGAAGGGAAAGTGAGAGAGAGAAGGGGAGAGAGGGAGGGCAGGAGGGAAGGAGAAAGGAAGAGAGAGAGAGTGACAGAGAGAGAGCGAGAGAGAGAATCTTCCATCCACTGGTTCACTCCCCATATGGCTGCAACAGCCAAGGCTGGTCCAGGCTGAAGCCTGGAGCCACGAGCTCCATTTAGGGCTCCCACGTGAATGACAGGGAGCCGTGTACTTGGGCCATTTTCTGTTGTTTCCCAGGTATGTTAGAAGCAGAATGATCAGGACTTGACTGGTGCTTTGATATAGTCCACAGCTTAACCCAGTGCGCCACCATGCCAGCCCTAAGGGCTGATTTTCTTAAACTGGTTCCATGTGCCATTTGCCATCTGACTTGTGTGCCTTTACTTTTGCTGGATGAATGAATGATTGGATGCCAAGGGATGGTGTGATAGGACTGTACTTGGCCTTGAAGTGCTAGCAGATCTATTTACGGTGGATGGGGGGACAAAAGGGCCAATAATGCCTGGTAGGGGCTGGGGTGTCTCCTCAGCAGGGCTCCACACCAGAGGGTGGGATGTTCTCAAAGAGACAAGGAGGGGCTGGCGCTGTGGCATAGCAGGTAAAGCCGCCGCCTACAGTGCCAGCATCCCATATGGATGTCGGTTCGGGTCCTGGCTGCTCCTCTTCCTATCCAACCCTCGGGGAAAGCAGCGGAAGATGGCCCAAGTCCTTGGGCCCCTGCACCTACGTGGGAGACCCAGAAGAAGCTCCTGGCCCCGACTTCAGATCTGCCCAGCCCCCGTCATTGCGGCCATCTGGGGAGTGAACAGGGGGATGGAAGACCTCTCTCTGTAACTCTACCTCTCAAATGAATAAATAAATCTTAACAAAAATAGAGATAAAGAGAGACAGAATTTTTACAGACACAAACTCACAGAGTTGGAGGGAGAAAGGCAGAGACTGCAACAGAAGTGGAGTGGGGACCAAGGGAAGGAAGGAGCCCCAAGTACAGGGGGTGGCCCACCGGAAGCAAGGCTGGCCCCCAGGGGATCAAGGACAGAGTGCACGTGACATTGGGGGGGTTTGCTGAGTGCCCAGGAGAAAGCAAACCCAGTCCGGCTCTCTTTATTGGAAAGTCCCAGGGTGCCTGCCGCTCTGGACCGACCCTGGCCGCTTCACCGTGCTGGGGTGGGGGGGCCTGGGGATGACTCCTCTCCCTGATAGAGCGGCAGAACCCGAGATGCGAGTCGCGGGCGAGAGGAGCCCAGGTGGAAGAAGGACCTGGCTATGGGACTGAAAGACCCCTCTGATCCTCGTACTCCACCTCCACCCGGTCACCCCGAGGGCCTGACAGGAGCTCCCTGTTCCAGGATTGCCCCCTCCTCCTGGGAGGAGGTCTCCGATGGGTGCCCAGCCCCAGCCCAATCAACTGCGACCAGGTGGGCAGGGTCTCCAAGGGCAGGCGTGGTCACCGGAGCCCCCTGGTTTGTCAGATTTCTCCGAGCTGCTGGACCATGGGACAGCGGTCTTCTACCTCCTCTAGCAGATGTTAGGACTCTGATTAGATTCTGTCTGCCCTGGACATGACCTTCAAAGGAAGTACTTTTTAAAAAAAAAATTATAAAATTTTAATTTTAAAAAAGATTTTTATTTATTCATTTCAAAGTCAGAGTTAGAGAGAGAGAGAGAGAGAGAGAGAGAGAGAGAGAGAGAGGAGAGACAGATCTTCCATCTGCAGGTTCACTCCCCAGATGGCAGCGATGGTCAGGGTTGGGCCAGGAGCTGGGACCTTCTTCCGGGTCTCCCGTGCAGGTGCAGGGGCCCAAGGACTTGGGCCATCCTCTACTGCTTTCCCAGGCCACAGCAGAGAGCTGGATGGGAAGTGGAGCAGCCGGGACAGGAACTGATGCCCACGTGGGAGGCCCCACTGCAGGCGGTGGCTTAACCTGCTGTGCCACAGCTCCGGCTGGGAGAGAAATGCTGTATAATGGCATGTTGGCTTCCAGTGTCTGTAGGGGAAGTCTTCCTAGTAATGTAAACACAGACGATCCTGTCTCCCACTCTCCTGGGCCCTGTGATGCTGCCCCGTCTCTGAGTGAAGCCTACCTGACACCCAGATGCCCACTCTCCCCTCTTCCTTAGTAACAGAATCCGCACTTTTGGTTGAAGATGGAACAGCAAAGAGAGAAGGAATTCCCAAGGCTTCCGTGTCATTCGGGCCAATGGCAGCATTGCGTGGCACCGCACAAAATCTTTTTTGCTTTAAGATTTTATTTATTTATGTGAAAGGCAGAGTCAGAGAGAGAGAGGGAGAGAGAGAGGTCTTCTATTCGCCGGTTCACTCCCCAATTGGCCGCAATGGCCGGAGCTGCGCTGATCCTAAGCCAGGAGCCAGGAGCTTCTACCAGGTCTCCCATGTGGGTGCAGGGGCCCAAGGACCTGGTCCATCTTCCACTGCTTTCCCAGGCCATAGCAGAGAGCTACATCGGAAGTGGAGCAGCCAGGACTCGAACCAGCGCCCATATAGAATGCCGGCCCTGCAGCTGAGGGACCCGCTATGCCACGGCACCGGCCCCTGTACAAAATCTTAAAAAACAGGAGTAGATGCCTTCCTTTCCGCCTTTCCTGCACCTGGAACGCAGTTCTGATGGCTGGAGTCTCAGCAGGTATCTCGCACCCTGAGGTCAGAAGCCATGTTGTGAACCTGGGAGCTTTGGATGTGGTCGCGGAGTCTCCACGGCTGCTCTCAGTGGTCCCCTCCCTCACGTCTGTCACGTGAGGAAGAGGGAAAGTCGGGCTTGTTTGGAGACACTGCCACTGGGCTCTCTCATAAGGCACACGCCTGTATCGCGAGGGCTGGTGTTTTCAGGAGAGAAGCTGGCCTAAGCGAAGCTGCAGTTAAAAAACCAAATACATAAAAGGGAAGGAGAATATAGCCGGGCTTAGATCGTTGGTGGAGATGAGGCAGGCATTCCCTGGGGCTGCGTCCCGGAGGAGTGGTCCTGGGGGGCTGGGGAGGCTAGGGAGCAAGAGGAGGCGTAGGGAGGGAGGCGTGGGGATGGAGCCGCCTACAGAGCCCTCAGGACAGGCCTGGGCACCACCCCACTGCTCCATCACTCCCATCTTACAGATGGTAAGACTGAGTCTGGGAGACCCGGAGACACATCCTGTCTTGCCCAGGTCCCTCGGCTGCAAGCAGCAAAACCAGGAGTCAAACTCCAGCCTCTCACCAAGGGGCCTGCTCCTTCCTCTCACCTGCTACCACCACTGGAGGGGGGGGGTCATTGAAACAGCCCCTCCCCTTTCCTACATCAGAGTTTTCTGAATGAAGAGGAAGCCTTAGGCTGTCAAAGCCATCTACGAGTCATGACCTGCCCTGCCCCTGGGGTTGGGCTGCACCTGGCTGAGGGTTGCGATTGGGGTCCCCGGATCCAGAGCACAAGATGACGCCAGGGCAGTGCGCAGGGCCCTGGGCAGGCAGCCTCCTCCCGGAGCCCACAGCCCTAGAAGCAGGCGTCCTGCAGGGAGCCGGGTCTGGTCGGCAGTGGCAATAGCCCTTGTCGGCACACGGCCACCATCGGCCCTCACAGCTGCACCCAGGCAGCTGCTGTGCCAGCCCCTGCACCGTGAAGAGAGCCGAGGAACTCGGCCCAGAACCCAGGTCAGCCTTCCTAGGTGTGGAGAGGACGTCTCCCTGGGAGCGTCTTAGACACAGTGTGGCGCAGAAGCAGCGCTTTGTGCTGGCAGACAGGGGTGGGGCGGGGCTGGGGAGCGGACCAGGTCCGTGCTGGTAGCCCACCTCACCAAGCCTCCGGTCCCCCGTGCTGAGGGAATGACCACAGTCTCCTAGAGTTGCTGTGGAACGTAGTGGGTACCGAGAGCACCCAGCCCAATGTTGCAGTTTGAATGCGCCTTCTCCTTTTGGGAGGTGAGTGGGTCGGCGGCCTCTCCCGGTGAATGGATTCATCCAGTGGCAGATTAGTGAGCCTCCCCTAGAGCGGCTTTGGTGTAGAGCGTGCTCTCTGGCACGCGCACCCTCTCTCGCCTGCCGCCGCCTTATGGTGCAGCCAAAGGCCCTCACCGGATGCCGAACACATGCTAACCAGACCTTAATTGTTATAAACTCCCCAGGCCCAGGCGTTTTGTTGTAGCGACAGCAGCAAGCTCTCCTTGGGCCGGGCACCCTGCTGCATCCACGCATCCCAGGCTCAGGGGGCCGCACACGTGGGTTCTCTCCTCTCTTTCTTCCGGGGAAGTAACAGAGCATGAGCTGCCACCGGTGAGGCCCGGGCTCTGGTGCACGCGATCTCCTTTAGTTCCCGCAGCAGGCGAGTGCTGGTGTTAGGACTGATTTACAGCTACAGGCGGCTGAGCCAGGCAGCCGGCTCCAGGTCACACGGCTCAGGCGCAACAGCCAGGGCCCCACCTGGGCGCGTCTGACTCCCGAGCCACATCCTTCATGGCAGTGCTGCCTGTTCCCATGGAGGCCACGGAGCGGGGCCCGGTGCTCACTGCTGTTGGCACCGTCTCTCTGCAGCCCGTTGTGCACAGACTCGGGGGGAGGTGTGTGCATGTATGTGGGGAATTTGCACGCGCATGCACCTGTGTACAGGGCTGTGCATGTGTGCATGCAGCATCATGCGTGTGCGTGCTTGTGTGTGTGTGAGGCATCGCGTGTTTCATCTCCCACGTCAAGAGTCATGGCAGGCTGGCGCCGCGGCTCACTAGGCTAATCCTCCGCTTGCAGCGCCAGCACACCGGGTTCTAGTCCCGGTCAGGGCGCCGGCTTCTGTCCCGGTTGCCCCTCTTCCAGGCCAGCTCTCTGCTGTGGCCAGGGAGTGCAGTGGAGGATGGCCCAAGTGCTTGGGCCCTGCACCCCATGGGAGACCAGGAGAAGCACCTGACTCCTGGCTTCAGATCAGTGCGGTGCTCTGCCCACAATGCGCCGGCTGTAGCGGCCATGTAGGGGGTGAACCAATGGCAAAGGAAGACCTTTCTCTCTGTCTCTCTCTCTCTCAGTGTCCACTCTGTCAAAAAAATTTTTTTAAAAAAAGAGTCATGGCAGAGATGCTGGGTGGCTTCAGAAGGTGCGGCTGGCAGATCTTGCCTCGGACTTTCTGTCTGTCTAACCTCAGGCAAAGCACGGATCTCGCCCGGGCCTCCCTGGCTGAGATTTCTCTGCATTCCCATCGCTACCCTGGGAACACAATCGGGGTTTAAAGAATCCCTACCAGACCTTAGGGCGAAGTTACAGCGTGTGGGTGTGAGCGTGGGCGAGAGTGTGTCTCCGGATTCTCCTCTGAGAAAGGGTGGCGCTCCCTGTCCGCCTTGCTTCCCCAGGCCCTTATCACCGGCCGCCTCCTTTGACCTGGTGACCCCGGGTGAGGAGGAGCCAGTGGATCCTGTCCGTCCTAGGGTGAGAAGCCATCGTCCTCCCGGTGAGAAGCCGGCTCGAAGAGGAGTCACACGTTAGCTCCGCTCCCGCTGCCTCTCACTGGCGTCGCCTCCCCAGATGGCAGACCCGACTGTGTGGCGCGAGGTCTCCCTTTCCTTGGGTGTGGTGGGCGGGAGTGGCACTCCCTCATCCTTGCTTCAGGTAGCCTGAGCGGCTGCCAGCGAGGGGGTGGGAGTGAGTGCTTGGTCCCTCTGGCCGGGCTGCCTCTGTCCCTTCCACTCCTGTGCCCCTGGGTGGGCTTCTCTCCCTGGGGACCCACCAGGATGCAGGTGAGGGTGTGGATGGATCGGGGAGGGGAGGAGGGGGTGCAAGCATGCAGGAAGCCTTGGAGTGACACGGAGATCAGGATGGTGGCAGTGTGCCGGGGTGGGGGGGGGCATGGATGGGAGCTGGAGGAGCCACGGGCACCCTGTGGTGTTGGGAGCACAGGGAGGCCAGAGTGCCGTGCGGCCCTGCTCGCTTCTCTGACCTCAGGCCGCTGTCCTCCACTGAAACACAGCTCAAGAGGGTTCCGGGCCTGTGCTCTCCAATCGATCAGTAATTCCACCCTGAGCAGAAGCAGGGATGGGCTCGTGTGTTCAGCCAGAGGCCTGCCTGCAGGTGGGACCGTGGAGGGAGGTGAGGCTGCGGAAGGCTGGCCCAGCGTCCCCTCCATGGCGCTGGTGCCACTGGCAGTGCAGGCAGTACTGGGTGCACAGTCACCCGGCTGGCCAGGGGGCAAGGCCTTGCTGCACCTGCACAGCCAACAGGCGTTTGTGGGGGCCACGCCGGGCAGCCCAGCCCACTCGCCAGACCTATTTTGACACTCCCACCAAGAACTGCCCAGCTGTCTCAGACTGTGAACTCTACAGTCCAGGCCTCTGGGTACCCAGGCCTGTGCTCCCGTCGTAGACCTGCAGAGACCGGATTCCTTGGCCTTGAAGTTAGGGAGAAGACCCGACCTGAACTGAGCTCCATCACCGGGCAAGTTACTCCCGTCCAGAAATTTCAGCTATCAACTGTAAAATAGGAGGAACAGTAGTGCCTTCCTATAGGCTGGTGTGATGAGAGAGATGAAAAAATGCTTGGCCGCTACTTAACATACAACCAAGTACTGCGTGTTGCTCGGTGAACTCCAAGTTCCATTGGAACAAGAATTAGGCTTGATTCCTGTTTGCATCTCCCAGGGTGCCCAGCGTAACACCTGCTGGGGATAGTCTACAGTTTTGTGCATTCAGCATCTGCTACTCCATGTCTTCGAAAAGGCTCACGGAACATATCTAGGATGATTTCAATTTTTTTTTTTTTTTTGCACCACTATAAATATCTTTTCGTTCATTTCCAGCGGACATCCTGCAGGAGGCTTCTTTGTGTGTACATCGCTCTGGCCTGCCATCCGGGTCTTGGTGTGGATGCACGGGGAGCTGCAGGTTCGCTGAGTCCCGGCACACCTCGCTCCCTCTAGGTGCACTCCCAGGGCCACGGTCCTCCCGCCTCCCGCTACCTGCTCTTCTTCCAACCAGACAGATGCAGGCTGAGGCAGCACTGGGCAGAGTCCCACACTCAGGGATCCGTAACCGGTAAGCACTTGGCTTGGTGTGTTGTTCCCCCAATGGGGTTATTTTAATTTCAAGAAAGCTTTGAACTTAAAGCAGGCGTTCTGAACCCGGGGCCGTGGAAAGCCCGGGTGTGGGCTCCATCAGTGGCCTGCAGCATTTTGGTTTTCCATGGTGTGTGAGTCAGGACAGATCACAGAGGTTGTTATTTACAGAAGGACCAACTGGCCTGTGTCTGGGCCGTCCAGGGAGGTTCTCCCTGTTTGCTTGCGAATCTTGAGCCCTTGATGTGTAGCTAGTGCACGAGCGGGGCTGAAGTTTTAATTTTGTTTATATCAGTTAATTTAGGCTTCGGTTTAAATGGTCCCATGTGGGTTGGTGCCTGCCATCCCCAGGCCGCATAGCCTAAGATGATAAAAATCCCACGGTGGCATTTTTGGTCATCTCAGGGGTCTGGCTTTTTAGGGCATGCAAGGAGATTTGTATGCGCAAGAATTCTGAAGGCCTGGTGTTTTGGAAATCATTCATTCACTCCTTCAGGCGCGCATGCATGAGTCAGCATTGACGTGTGCTGAGTCAGGCGGTCTCGGGGCTCACAGTACAAGAGAGCCAGTGCCCGCAGTCCCAGGGCACCAGACGTTCTGCCGGAACTTGCTGGCAAGTCCTTGTGGGGCTGATTTTGTACTTAGAAGAGCATGGGGCCGGCACCGCGGCTTAATAGGCTAATCCTCCGCCTTGCGGCACTGGCACACCGGGTCCTAGTCCTGGTTCGGGCACGGGATTCTGTCCCAGTTACCCCTCTTCCAGGCCAGCTCTCTGCTGTGGCCCAGGAGTGCTTGGGCCCTGCACCCCATGGGAGACCAGGAGAAGCACCTGGCTCCTGGCTTCGGATCAACGTGGTGTGCTGGCCACAGTGTGCCAGCCGTGGTGGCCATTGGAGGGTGAACCAATGGCAAAAGGAAGACCTTTCTCTCTGTCTCTCTCTCTCACTGTCCACTCTGCCTGTCAAAAAAAAAAAAAAAAAAAAAAGAAGAGCATGACCACCCTGTTTGGTAGTGCAGAGAGCTTGGAGCGTTTGGCCAGCCGTGAGCAAAAGGCTGCTCCGTCCTCTTAGAGGGCTGTTTGGTTTTGGAGGGGGTGGGCTGGGGAGGCCATTGGAGTCAGAGAGGCTGGGTGCCTCCTGGATGATCAGATGGAGTTTATAAAGGGAAATGGCATCGTTCACTTTTTATGGATGTCTGTGAGGCAACCGGGGAACTCGGCATCTGGCTTCCATTGATTCTGAGACTCCTTTGCTCGCGAGTTTTCATTAGCTCATCTACTCCTGGGGTTGTGGGGAGGGTTAATTAGCTTTTATGGGCAAAGCGCTGATTGCTATGCCTGTTGCACAGTGAGTGCCCTGAAAGTACAGTCCCTTATCCTTGCGGGGGGAGTGGCCGGTAAATGTAGCGGGGGTCGATGCTCCATCCGTTTGTTGAATGAATATACAAGCTTCAAAAGCAACAAGCAGAACCAAACACAGGGTCTGCCATGGCCTTTGCTGGCTGTGAAACGGTCTAGTGCCGTGGCCAAGGCAGTCATAGTCTCCGCAGGGCAGAAGGAGGGCTTCGGCAGCGGGCTTTGTCACTCTCTTCTCAAGTCCTTGGTTTCTCAACCGGGAATGACGAGACGTTGCCCGAGACCTGCTCCAGCGGCAAGGATGGAAGAGCCTGGCTGGGTCCTTTCAACACTGGAGACACAGGATAGCCTCATGTCTCCTCCAGCCAAGACGGCTCCAACAACCCCTGCCCCCACCCCGGCATGGGAACAGACTCAGAGCCTGGAATTTTGTTCCAAACAACCCGTTTTGCAACAACTCCAGAATTTCCAGTTGTGTCCGTTAATGAACACAAACTCCGCAAGGGAGGTGGCCCCTAGGGCGTCTGCCAGTGTGCAAGGAGCGCACTCAGGGCCCTGCCGAGGAAGGGGAGGGGCCGGCCTCCCCAGAAATAGACAAACCAATCCCAGCGAAGGCCGCAGTGCACCCCGCGGACTTTCTGAAACTTAGTTGGGGTGAATAACCTCTTTTGTGTCGGGCTGCCGTTCAGCTGGACGCGGTTCTAACTCGTTTCTGCTGGCTGCCTGCAGCCCCTCAACGTGATCTTTGTCTTGTCAACACGGAGTCCTTTGGCCTCCAGCCCTATTGTTCTGATTAAAATGCCAGAATTGCTTGCCGGATCGCTATTGATTTTACATCACCTAGAAGAGGAGGAAAAATGGAAGCTACGCAACCCCGTCTCGGTGTTTGAGGCATGGACAGTGTTCTTCCGGGTGGGGAGTGAGGGGGAGGAGCGTCCAGGGGAGGGCTGAGGGCAGACGGTGCCTGGCACACACATGGGGGGGTGAGATCTTCATGCCTGAGCGTGGAGTCACACATCTGAGCCAGCATTCTCATGGGGTGACCTCGCCTTTGCCGGATCCCTTCCTGGCTGGCTGCTGCTGAGAAGTGATGAGCTTGGATGGGTCTCCCCGGCCAGTGCTCCTCCTTGTCTCTCTCCTCCTTCAGATCCTGTAGCAGAGAGAGGGGGGGGAGGGAGTGGGACTCAGAACTTGAGGTTGACCAGACCTGGCCAGGTAGCTCCTGGTTCTGTAAAGCCTTGGGCAAGTGTTTGCGTCTTTCGGAGTCCCTGTGTCTCGAGCCCGAAAATGAAACTGTTACCTCCATCCCGTAGAATCACAGTGGCATGGAATGTCTGCCTGGGAAACAAGCCACACACGTAGAGTTTAATCATTTATTTTCTGTCTTCATTCGGCATTGAGATAGCGTGGTTGCTAGGGGACACCCATCCATCTTGGTTTCCCCAAGATAGTTTTTTTTTTTTTTTTAAGATTTATTTATTTATTTGAAAGGCAGAGGTACAGAGATGCAGAGGCAGAGAGAGAGAGAGAGAGGTCTTCCATCTGCTGGTTCACTCCCCAAATGGCCGCAATGGCCAGAGCTGCACCCATCTGAAGCCAGGAGCCAGGAGCCAGGAGCTTCTTTCATGTCACCTACCTGTGTGCAGGGACCCAAGGACTTGGGCCATCTTCTACTGCTTTCTCAGGCCACAGCAGAGAGCTGGATCAGAAGTGGAGCAGCCGAGACTCAAACCAGTGCCCATATGGGATGCCGGCACTGTAGGTGGTGGCTTTACCCACTACGCCACAGCGCCAGCCCCGAAACCTTCCTTTAAACAGCCAGTACATGGTACTTCATTATTTCCACCAATCATGGCAATGTACCTTCCTTTACTGTCAGATACAAGTGTCCAAACTCCCATTCAGCATTTAATACTCGGCATGTCTGGGTGGTGCTGTGGCGTAGTGGGTGGAGCTGCCCCTGCCAGGCCAACATCCCATGTGGGTGCCAGTTTGAGTACTGGCTGCTCCTCTTCTGATCCAGCTCTCTGTTATGGCCTGGGAAAGCAGTAGAAGATGGCCCAAGTGCTTGGGCCCCTGCACTCACGTGGGAGACCCAGAGGAGGCTCCTGGCTGCTGACTTCAGATTGCTTGGCCCAAGTGCTTGGGCCCTGCACCGCATGGGAGACCAGGAGAAGCACCTGGCTCCTGCCTTTGGATCAGCGCAGTGCGCCAGCCGCAGCGCACTGGCCACGGCGGCCATTGGAGGGTGAACCAACAGCAAAGGAAGACCTTTCTCTGTGTCTCTCTCTCTCACTGTCCACTCTGCCTGTCAAAAAAACAAAAAGCAAAAAAAAAAAAACCTCTCCACGTATTGAGTGCCTGCTCAGACATGACCTGAATGCCAGGCATAGCATGACCATGACCGAAACAAAGATTCATACCTTGGCTGAGCATCTGTGCCAGACAGGGGCGAGAGGGAGCAACTAGAAGGCACAGGTGTTGTTTAGGGGGAAAAGTGCTCCGAGAAAAGGCAGCGCGGCGCTGGGTAAGGCGTGCCGGGGGCGAAGCTGCAGGTGGGGGCTGCCAGAGGTGAGGCAGGTGTTTACGGTGCCCTCCTGGACGCAGTAAAATTCTAAGAAAGACATCTTGGAGAGAGCGAGCTGGCCCTGCACATCGATGGGGGAGGTGCTGTCTAGGCACAGGGCACAGCTGAGCAGAGATCCGCTCCGCAGCACTCAAGGGCCAGAAGCAGCTGGGCTTGGCATTTGAGAAAAGGCCACGTGGACAGAGTTGAGGAAATGCACAGGTCCCCCAGGGCTTTGCTGGCCCTTGTA
This sequence comes from Sylvilagus floridanus, assembly GCA_949820135.1. Classification (NCBI taxonomy): domain Eukaryota; kingdom Metazoa; phylum Chordata; class Mammalia; order Lagomorpha; family Leporidae; genus Sylvilagus; species Sylvilagus floridanus. The sequence continues at coordinate 77,221,886 of OX463239.1, read as the reverse complement.
AGGGTTTGACCTGCACAGAGTGGAGCGCTAGGAATAGGTGTAGGGAGGCGGCGAGAGTGGAAGCAGGAGACCCAGTGGAAATCTGCGCCGCAAGGTAGAGGCGGAAGGGTGTCGGTTCGGACCACGGTGGTGTCCGGGGCAGGGGAGAGAGTGGTGAGCGTGGAATTGAAGGCGAGGCTCCGGGCGTGCTGTTGGATCGCATGGGCGGACTCACAGGATCTGGCTGAGCCAGTGGAAGGCGGGGGAAGCTGTCAACTCAGCTGCGGAAAGCAGCGGGCAGAGACAGTTTGGGGCAGGGGAGATAAGGAATGCTGGATGCGTGCTTGAGATGCCTGTTGGACATCTAAGTCAAGATGTTGGGTGGGTGTGGGAGTCATTAGCATAGCATTCTTATTTAAAGCCTTGAGCCTTTATTTTTTCCCACCATGCTCCCTGTTGGTCCATAAACCCAAAGCTTCCAGGAGGTGAAGAAATTTCTATCCCATGGGCAGTGACATCTACAGCTTCAAGGGTTCAGCTGCCCGGGCCCTGGAAGTGTCCAGCTCGCACTTGTCATGTCCAAGGGCCTCAGCCGGGGAGCCTTGGCCAGTCCCCCGGGAACCACTGCTTTCTCTCCCATTGGCCCAGCAGCCTCTCCCTGGGACACCTTGTTGGCTCTATGGGGTGTCACCATTCTATTTTTACAATTATTTTATTTGGGTTACAGAGAGGCAGAGGCAGAGAGAGAAAGAGGAAAGAGAGAGAATCAGTCTTCTACCTGCTGGTTCACTCCCCAGATGGCTTCAATGGCCAGAGCTGCGTCCATCCAAAGCCAGGATCCAAGAGCTTCTTCCAGGTCTCCCACACAGGTGCAGGGGCCCAAGGACTTGGGCCATCTTCCACTGCTTTCCCAGGCCACAGCAGAGAGCTGGATGGGAAGTGGAGCAGCCAGGACTCAAACAAGTGCCCATGTGGGATGCTGGCACTGCAGGCAGCGGCTTTACCCGCCACGCCACAGCTCCAGCCACAAGAACATTCTTTTAAACTGTAGAGGAACAAATACGTTGCAGAGGAGGATGTAAAACTGGCATACAATCCAAAGTCAAACCCCAGATGCATCCATCATGGTTTCCACCATAATCACAGCCCAGGTCTCCCCCGAGCTTCCCATCAGCCTTCAGTGGACCGTTAATTATAAAATTTGGAAAGCCTGGGACACCGTCCGTGGTTACATTAGCCAGGCATCTATCCACCACAGCCTCAGATGGACAGAGACAAGAAGGCCCAGTGGATTGGGGAGCGACACTGGTGAGAGAAAACTGTAGTTTGATGGAGTCGGGAGGGTGGGATGCTCAGCTCCTCTTTCTCTTTGGGCTGATATCTGACTTTCTGGTATTGCACAGATCTGAAACCCCAGCCAGGCTCAGGCACAGCTGATTGGAGATTCCAGGATGATGATCCCTGAGCAGGCACAGCCAGATGTTCTCCAGGCCAGTAAGGCAGGGGATGCACTAATCCAACCTAGGGGACTTCACGGGGGCATTCATGGACCCGAGAGCTGCACATGGCAAGTGGCACATGGCGTACACAAAGGTGTGGGTGTTGAATCAGCAACCTTTGGGCAAGAGCCATCCCAAGACTTCCAGGGAGACATGGGCAGGCAGAGAGCCTGTGCCCTCCCGTCTCTAACCAGGCAGCCCACACATCCCACACCCAGCAAACAAGTGCAGGAACCGCAAGCAGGCTGAGTGCTAGGTGAGCATCTCCAAAGGATGGCGTTTCTCAGAACTTACTAAATATGCCCATCGCTGGGCGTCTCGTCCTGCTCTCCTATCAGAATCCCAGAAATATGCGTGGAAAGAGCCCCTGGGCTCTGACCCACCCTGAGCATCTCAGCTTGACCTTGGCTCAAGACATTGGCAACCACGGAGCGACTTCTCCATGCCAGAGAGCAGATTCCATCGTGTGTAGAGAACAAAACTATTTAAGACTCGGGCCCTGCCCTTAAATAGATCAAAGACACGAAAGAGACAAATGGCAGCCAGGGGCGTGAACTGAAGGCTGTGATCGGACGACCCTCCCTAGGCAATGCCGCCGAGAACCCAATGAATGCCACGCACTTGCGAGGGCTCTGACAACGTTGGAGGCCTGGTGCCAGTCTCTGCCAGCGACTGGCCAAGAGAGCTGCCAAATGAGGCGCAGACCTAAAGTGAGGATGGCAGCGGCCTTGCAGGGCGGTCTGGTTCATTGTGTCTGCTGAACACCCCAAGGACGAGCTCGCTCCCCGGGAGGGGAGGCTGTGCGTGGAGCTTGGGACACCGCTGTCTGGAGCAGATATGAGGGGCTGGAGGAAGAGGGTGTGGACAATGCCCCTGGCCTCTGGTGCTGTGACTGCGGGAGGGACCGGATGCAGCTGTTTTCACAGGGGCTTGAGCTGAGCTGGTTGGGAGCCCTGGGCACACTGTGTTCTGCATTTCTGCACTGCTTGGTTCTGCCGGAGCCCTGGGCATGGTGATGGAGGTCAACAGAGCAGGCGAGAGCAGCAGGGGCTTTGAGTGCATGGAGTTCCCAATCGAAACTCGGCAACAGGGAGCCAGTGCCTGGTGGTCGTGGCCAGGGGTTTGGGGGGGGGGCAGCCACAGGGACTCCTGGGGGTCTCATAGGAGCTCTTCCTTGTGAATTCCCGGTGCTCATGGGGAGGGGGTGTGTTTGTAAGGAGTCCCACATGAGTGGTGAATGGAACGAGCCAGAGCAAGCCGGTTGGGACTGTAACCTTTGTGGGCCTTTGTGTCCCAGCAAACTGATAAAGCGTGGGTGCTGCACTTGAATCTGCTTTAGTCCCTGACCTCACGCAGAAGGTAGAAACTCAACCCGGGTATGTTGGTTAAGAGGTGGGCCCATTGGGAGGCGCCAGGGTCACTGGGGGCGTGTTCTCGAAGGGTGACTCCTGGCTGGATTGGTAATAAAAGCTGGAGCTGGGTCCGGCCTCTCTCTCTCTCTGCTCCTTGGTTCACCAAGTCTCCTTTCTTGGCATTCATCCTGCCCTTGTCATCCACGACCACAGCCCCCCACCCCCGCCCCGGCCAGGTCAGGTCAGTGAGGCTGCTCACTCTTGGACTGGAACCCCCAAAGCTGTGAGCTCAGGGGACCTTTTCTCTTTACAGAGTCAGGCACCTCGGGTATTTTGTTACAGTGACACAGAGCTGACAAACACATCTGTGGAAAAGCCAGGACATCGTGGGGAGTGACAGGTGGCATTAAGAGTGAGCCAATGCCCCGTGGACTTGTGCTGGTGGCAGTGGGAGTTGCCATGGGGGACAGAAGCAGCCGTCTTAGCCCAGTGGTTCCCAGAGAAAGATTCATTAGTTGTCAGAGGGTTTGAAAGTCTCTGTGAAGTAGGGGGCGCTTGGGAAAGATCAGAACAGGTGCGATGCCCGGGGGAACCATAGGTGCCAGCCAGTCTCGGCTAAGACCCCTGGAGAGGCAGGGGAAGAAGACCACAAGCTGGCTCGATCTGGAAGTGAAACCAGGAAACCCAGGGGCTGCCCGGGTGAGGGCTCCCTGAGAAGAGAGAAGCCCCACCCCCACCCCTGTGGGCCCCTCACCAACTCAAGGATCCCCTAAAGGCACCCCAGGTACTGCTTTGGGATGAGCTGCGGGCATCCCTAGAAGCAAGCCTAGAAGCTTGGTGTTTACTCCACAAGTGTGTGACCTGGGGTGCCTCTGAGAAGTCCATTCTACTCCCACCACAGGCGAGCCCCTGCCCGCCCTCGCAGGGAGGGCTGCTCCCCCAGGCGGCAAGCTGCAAAATGGGCTCAGGCGCCAGCGGTCAATGCCTCAATGCCCACAGTGGCTGCACTAGTCTCTGTCCTGCTACTCAGCTACACTACACGGCAACCTCACCTGACAGCTCCCGACAGAAGCTGGGGGGGCTCCGAGGTGCAGGCGTGAGAGGAGATGACACCACCTAATTTGTTCTGAGCTCCCTGAGAGCTGTGGGGAAGGACTCTCATTGTACCTGCTTCTGAAATGCAAACATAAAATAAAATAATAAAAGGTGCTGACAGAGATTTAAATGAGAATAAAATGCCAATTAACTCAGAGGTATTGAAGTAGCTTGTGCTTCTCCAAGCAGCCCAGGTCACACTTGGAAGATCAGTTTCAATTTCCCCCAAAGCACTGAGTGGCCACACCGGGAAACGGATCTCAGAACAATCCAGAACTCGGTGCCAGGCCCACTACTTATCACTTTAATTGACACTCGTTCCACACGATGCTCATGCAGTCAGCGAATGGGCTCCATTTAATTTGAAATGGGGAGTTTTTTCTTTCCCCTCTTGAAATATTTAACGCAACAGGCTTTAACGAAGAAGCCGCAGTCCCAGCATTCCACCACTCTTCCATTCTGCTTTTAAAAACTACAAAAGAACCTCTCCGACCGTGACTCGTTGTGAACACACTTGACTTTCACCAACTCTGCAATTACAAAACCTATTGATCTATGGCTGTTTTTTTGGTAGGTGATAGGATAGATGGCTAATAAAAAAAAAAAAAAAAAGGAAGGAAGCCACATCTTGGCTACCTCCACTTGTGTCCTCAGCAGGGACTTTTGGGGAAGCCATCCTTGGTGGCAAGGTGATGACAACACGACTTTTCTGGGGAGCCCGCGTGTCTCTGCTCCCAGCCCACCCTGCACCCGTCTTCCTGTGCTAACCAGGGGTGAGCGAGAGAGGCAGGCGGCCTCCTTGCCCCAAGTGATCTGGATTCTGGGTGATGGCAGGGAGGCAGGTGGACTCTCCCCTCCCCCTGGTGTGTATTAGCGCCCACAGAGGCGGGGCAGGAGCAGCCTTCACCCCGAGGTGTTACATACTGATACAGTGACAGGCAATTATCTTTGGAGACAGTGTTAAGACAATCAGTAACTGGAAGAGCAAGTGAGAGAGTGGCAGCCCCCGGCCCAGGCAGAATGGTATTTCTTAAAGCAACAACAACAAACCTGCCCAATCTCTGAGGCTGGCGATTTAGCTTCAATGGGTCATTTGGTTTCTGCCGCTTCCCCCCCCTCGGGGAACCTCGCCACTGCTTCCAGTGCGTCTGAGGCCAGCGTTTTCCAAAAATGGTGCCTAGCGGAAGAGAAGAGTCCGTGCCTTCGCAAGCGGTCTCACACGCCTGCTTTTGCGACGGCACGAGCTGGCAGAGAGCCCTGGTTTCAAACGGAGGCTGACACACAGAGGCTGAAGCAGCACATTGCCACTGGAGCTGACTGGTTCCGTGGGAACAGGGAAACCTTCATGCCCCCCCCCCCCCCCCCCCCGCCGCCGCCGCCTGCAGCCTGCAGGGGCCATGAAGACATCGCTGCATCCTTTTACGGACCAGCATTGAGAAGGGCGGGATTTGCTCTTGCTGGTTTGACCATGGTGACATCCGTTGCCCTACCTTCTGCGTCAGCTACGTGTGTCGGCAATCGCACGTTGGACTGAGCAGGAGGAGAGCAGACGGGGAAGACAAGGCTGCCGGAAGCAAAGACTTGAACGTATTATGGAAAACTCTTCATTTGCAAGAGGAGGAAGCCAATCGGATTTCACTTAGAAGGAGAAGGGGAGCTTCATTGAGGACACCCGGATGTGTGAGAGGATCCAGGGATGAGCGTGCCTCCTGACCCCAGGAAGGGGTGGGAAGGAGAAGACACGGGGGTCCCCCTCCCCACTCCCACTAAGGGCTTCCTTTCCTTCTGGTGCTCACACTGGCCTGCTTCTCTCGTCTACACAGCAGAGACCCGCGGGCTGCAGATACGAGTGCACAAACAGCATCTGATTCATGCTGACTCGCAGTGAAATCCCCAAATCCCGGACGGAGAGCTTGGGTCGGTCTGGCTTAACCCAGGTGCCACGCCTTGCCAAGCAACCCCTGTTACCAAAAAACCCGTGACAAAAGCCGGAGGGCCTGGTGACTCATGGGCCCGATTACACGGCACCTCCGAGCGCTGCAGGGCAGTGCCTGGAATGGCCCCTTCTCCTGTAATGGAAGCAGAATGAGGCAGAAGCTGTTGCTCCCGCTAGCAGGTGAATCACTTTGAACAAAATGGTTGTGTAGAGGCTGCGGTTTCAGTATGAGTGGTGCAACCAGCCAAAAAGAGTCAAGGCACAAAGAGAACAGCATTCTTCAAAAGATGTCTTTTATTTATTTGAATGGCAGAGTTACAGAGAGAGGAGGAGGAGAGAGAGGGAGAGAGAAAGAGAGAGAGAATTTTCCATCTGCTGGTTCACTCAAATGGCCATAATGGCTGGAATAGAGCCAGCCTAAAGCCAGGAGCCAGGAGCTTCCTCCGGGTCTCCCATGCAGGTGCAGGGGCCCAAGGACTTGGGCCATCTTCCACTGCTTTCCCAGGCCATAGCAGAGAGCTGGGTCAGAAGTGGAGCAGCTGGGATTCGAACAGGCACCCAGATGGGATGCCAGTACTGCAGATGGCAGCTTTCCCTGCTACCCAACAACGCCAACCCCAATAAATAAATATTAAAAAAAAAATAAAAGGGAGCACCTCATGGCCCAGTGTACCCAGAACATCCCCTCAGGGACCAGAGCAGGCATGACTGTGTGCAGAGGACAGTCCCGAAGCAGGGTCTCCTCCACCTGCCTCCTTCCCTCGGCTAATCCCTCCGTGTGTCAGCTGCATGCACTCCTACAGAGAGTTCTGTGTCTCCCTGCAGCCTAGGAGGATGACTGCTGGCAGCTCCAATCTCCCTACAGACGAATAGCAGACCCAGCAGGCTAGTCTTTGCAAGGCTCTGTTTGGTCTAGGTTGGGTCACGTGTACCGATCGCTGCCATCAGGGCTAGCCTGGGTGCATGTCCATCACCATGGAGTAGGAGGGTTCCAGGCACTGCATCATAGCCCCTTCTCTCAGTGTGTGAAAGGAAGGGCGAGGTACACACAAAGGGTATCCAGCGGGACTCCCCTTGTGTGTTGACGGACGCTGAAGCAGTATGCATGAGAGCAGGGGGTGGCTTTGATGCCCAGACGCTGGGAAGCTACAGACGCAGCTGGTGATGCTTCTGTTCTTGGTGGGCTCCCAGCATCCTGTGCGGGCTGTCAGAGCTCAGAAGTGTGCAGCACTAAGGCATGGGTGCTCTGAAAACAGACCTAGAGGGAGGGAGGGCTAATGGCACCTTTCTAGTTTCTTTCTGCTGCTCTCTCCTGAGAAGAATCTCACCCTCTGTCACAGGAAGTGGTTTCTACTGCAGTGGTGAAACGGAAAAGGGGAACTGAGAGTGGGAATGTTTCAATGGGGACAACACTTTGCTTATTTTTTCTCAACTTTTTAAAAGGTTTACTTATATTTTTTTTTATTTGGAAGGCAGAGCTACAAAGAATGAGCAAGAGAGAGAGAGATCTTCCATTCTCTGGTTCATTCCCCAGATGGCCACAAGAGCTGGGGCTGGGTCAAGCCCAAGCCTGGACCTTCATCCGGGTCTCCCACATGAGTGCAGGGGCCCAAGCACTGGGACCATCCTCCGCTGCTTTCCCAGGCGCATTAGCAGGGAGCTGGATGGGAAGCGGAGCAGCCAGGACTCAAACCGGTGCCCATATGGGATGCTGGCGTTGCAGGTGACACAATGCCAGCCCCCTTTTGTTAATGTTTTACTTGGAGGTAATTATAGATGCACCTGCAGTGGTAAGAAATAGCAAAGAGAGAGAACCTCTTCACACCTTCCACCCCGTGTCCCCGGGGATCGCATCGTAACTGCAGGCTAGGGCGCCACCACCAGGAGAGTGCGTGGCTTACCAGAGGGACTCACTTGGAGACTGGGGTTTAGTCAGTGTCCTTTTGGCTCCGAAATTACTTCTCCGAGCTGGGCTTGATGCTGGTGCGCGTTAGGAGAGCGGTAACTAGTCTGAACTTTCTCCCTCAGCCCTCCTGTACAAGAGGACTTCAAAACGTTTGTGGGAAAATGGAATTGAAAAAGGGTTATTTTGATGCAAAAAATCCCCTTATAGTTGTGTCATAATACATGTTTTTCACAAGCTTTTTGGACATCTCCATTATTATTATTATTTTTTTTATAATGCTTTTATTTAAAGAACATAAATTTCCAAAATACAGCTTATAGATTACAATGGCTTCCCCCCCATAACTTCCCTCCCACCCGCTACCCTCCCCTTTCCCACTCCCTCTCCCCTTGCATTCACATCAAGTTTCATTTTCAATTCTCTTTATATACAGAAGATCAGTTTAGTATATATTAAGTAAAGATTTCAACAGTTTGCCCTCACATAGCAACACAAAGTGAAAAATACTGTTGGAGTACTAGTTATAGTATTAATTCACAATGTATAGCACATTAAGGACAGAGATTCTACATGATATATATATTTTTAATTGATTAGTTTTCTATGCAATTTCCAATTTAACACCAAGATTTTTTTCATTTTTAATTATATTTATATACAGAAGATTGATTCAGTATATACTAAGTAAAGATTTCATCAGTTTGCACCCACACAGAAACACAAATTGTAAAAATACTGTTTCAGTACTAGTTATAGCATTACTTCATATTGGACAACACATTAAGGACAGATCCCACATGAGACGTAAGTACACAGTGACTCCTGAAGTTGATTTAACAATTTGACACTCTTGTTTATGGCGTCAGGAATCTCCCTAGGGTCTAGTCATGAGTTGCCGAGGCTATGGAAGCCTTTAGGGTTTGCTGACTTCAATCTTATTCCAACAGGGTCATAGTCAAAGTGGAGGTTCTCTCCTCCCTTCAGAGAAAGGTACCTCCTTCTTTGATGGCCCAGTTCTTTCCCCTGGGATCTCACTCACAGAGATCTTTCATTTAGGTCTTCTTTTTTTTTGCCACAGTGTCTTGGCTTTCCATGCATAAAATATTCTCATGGGCTCTTGAGCCAGATCTGAATGCATTAAGGGCTGATTCTGAGGCCAGAGTGCTATTTAGGACATCTGCCATTCTATGAGTCTGCTGTGTATCTCGCTTCCCATGTTGGATCATTCTCTCACTTTTTGATTCTATCAGTTAGTATTAGCAGACACTAGTCTTATTTGTGTGATCCCTTTGACTCTTAGACCTATCAGTGTGATCAATTGTGAACTGAAATTGATCACTTGGACTAGTGAGATGGCCTTGGTACATGCCACCTTGATGGGATTGTATTGGAATCCCCTGGCACAATTCTAACTCCATCCTTTGGGGCACGACTGATTGAGCATGTCCCAAATTGTACATCTCCTCCCTCTCTTATTCCCACTCTTATATTTCACAGGGATCACTTTTCAGTTAAAATTTAAACACCTAAGAATAATTGTTTGTTAATTACAGAGTTCAACCAATAGTACTAGAATAAAAAAACTAAAATGGATAAAGTATTACATTGTACAACAACAGTCAGCACAAGAGCTGATCAAGTAACTGTTTCTCATAGTGTCCATTTCACTTCAACAGGTTTCCCCTTTGGTGCTCAATTAGTTGTCACTGATCAGGGAGAACATATGATATTTGTCCCTTTGGGACTGGCTTAATTCACTCAGAATGATGTTTTCCAGATTCCTCCATCTTGTTGCAAATGACCAGATTTCATTGTTTTTGACTGCTGTATAGTATTCTATAGAGTACATGTCCCATAATTTCTTTATCCAAATGTATGCTTTGAATTCCCTGTGATCTTTTGATGTGAGGTTCCCTTCGTTTACCTACTTTCATGTTGATGGCCGTGTTTCTGTGTTTCTGTGTGTAACACATCTTTAAGCATCTTTTGCAGGGCTGGACGAGTGGCAACAAATTCTTTCAATTTCTGTTTGCAATGAAAGGCCTTTATTTCACCTTCATTCATAAATGAGAGCTTGGCAGGATATAATATTCTGGGCTGGCAGTTTTTCTCTCTAAGTACCTGGGCTATGTCTCGCCATTCCCTTCTAGCTTGTAGGGTTTCTGATGAGAAGTCTGCTGTGAGTCTAATTGGAGATCCTCTGAGTGTAATTTGACGTTTCTCTCTTGCGCATTGTAGGATCTTTTCTTTCTGTTTCACTGTGGTGAGTTTAATTACAATGTGTCGTGATGAGGATCTCTTTTGGTCATGTTTATTGGGGGTTCTATGAGCTTCCTGTACTAGGATGTCTCTGTCCTTCTCCAAAACTGGGAAATTTTCTGCTACTATCTCACTAAAAAGGCATTCTAATCCTTTCTCCCTCTCCATGCCTTCAGGAACTCCTAGAACTCGAATGTTGGGTTTTTTAATAGTATCCTGTAGATTCCCAACAATATTTTTTAGATTTCTAATTTCCTCTTCTTTTCTTTGGTTTGACTGTATATTTTCCTGTGCTCTGTCTTCTAAGTCTGATATTCTCTCTTCTGCCTCACCCATTCTGTTTGTAAGGCTCTCTAATGTGTTTTTCATTTGATCTATTGAATTCTTCACTTCATTATGATTTCTCGCCACTATCCCAGTTTCATGTTCTACTAGTTGTTTCATTTCAGCTTGATTTCTCCTTAATATTTCATTTTCATGAGATTTTCTACCTTGTCCATTAAGGATTTCTGTAGTTCAAGAATTTGTTTTTGAGTACTTCTTAGTGTTCTTATCAATTTTTTGAGATCTGCTTCTTGCATCTCTTCTATCTCATCATCTTCGTAATCTTGAATTGGGGTGTCTTTTTCATTTGGGGGCATCATAGTTTCTTCCTTGTTCTTGTTACCTTGGTTTTTGCGTTTGTTGTTTGGCATGTTGGTTTCTTCACTGTGGTGTTTTTTTCTTGTTATACTATGACTCTAGATAAGTGGACTGTCTGCTTTCAATGGAGCCTTAGAGGCTTGAGATGGGTGTGGCCTGATAGCTCTGTTTGGTTTCTCAGGTTTGAGGGTGTGCCAAAGGTGACACTCCCAGTTTAGGTGTGGTAAATCTCTCTCTGTTTCTTTCTTTATTTTTGATTCAAAAGGGAAGTAATTCCACACAGCTGAATGGAATTGGGGGTGGTTAGCAGTCAAATGATATACCCACAGGAGCCAGAGATCGGAAGCTCTTTCCCAAGGACCACAGAGGGAATCTCTGCAGCCTTCAGTGTGAGTTCAAATTCTCCTGCAGTCTCACCACTGGGCTACCAAGGCTACCGAACTGTAGCATCTCTGGAGAGTACTCACGTGGTGAATTCCGTGAGTTCTCTCCCCCACAGTCTCTTTTTTCACAGTCTCAGTTCATTAGCACCACACATTCATTAGGTTCTAATCTCCTGTTATTTCACCCCCACGCCCAGAGTCAGGTTTTTCTGCTAGGCTCAGAGCCGGTGCAGACCTGAGGTCGCCCTGCTTATGACGTATGTCCAAAATGGTGCCTGCTCTTTGTCTTGCTCACTTTGAGAGGTGGGAGGAGAGAGAGAAACCCGTGTCCGTATCGGTCACTTTTTTCTTTCTCTCTCTCTTCTAGTTAGCCTGGTGAACTTTTCCCCACAGGGTTTCAAGCCTTGTTCGCTCTAGTCTCCTCTTTCCGCTTCCCTGCTGGTGTCTCGGGCTATTGAGGATCGGCTCACCTGGCGTTCCAGCGCTGGTGCGTTGAGTCTGCCGCTGATGTCCCGAACTGCGGGCTCTCACGCTCTCCTCAAAGGTCTACTGTGAATCACTAGTTCTGGAAGAGTTTCCTCTGCTGTTTCTTCCCCTACTATTCTTGAACCTGCAGTATCTCCACTTTTATTAAACTGTCTCTCCCCGGACTATCGGTGTGCTCCCTTCCTTTTCCACCATCTTGCCCTAATCCCTATTATTATTATTTTGACAGGCAGAGTTAGTGAGAGAGAGAGAGAGAGAGAGAGAGAGAGAGAGAAAGAGAGAGAGAGAGAGGTCTTCCTTCTGTTGGTTCACCCCCCAAATGGCTGCTACGGCTGGCACACTGTGCCAATCCGAAGCCAGGAGCCTGGTGCTTCCTCCTGGCCTCCCAAGCAGGTGCAGGGCCCAAGGACCTGGACCATCCTCCACTGCACTCCTGGGCCACAGCAGAGAGCTGGACTGGAAGAGGAGCAAATGGGACAGAATCCAGTGCCCCAACCATGACTAGAACCCGGTGTGCCAGCGCTGCAGGCAGAGGATTAGCCTAGTGAGCCACAGCGCTGGCCATCTCCAGTATTATTTGAGAGGAGAGTGGATGTGGTCTATATGACTGATACATTTGGGCTGGTTCTTTCAAAAAATATTTAGGGGGGGGGGCAGCGCTGTGGCACAGTGAGTTAAAGCCCCAGCTTGCAGTGCTGGTATCCCATATGGGCACCGGTTTGAGTCCCGTTTGCTCCACTTCCAACTCAGCTCTCTGCTGTGGCCTGGGAAAGCAGTAGAAGATGGTCCAAGTCCTTGGGCCCCTCCACCTGTGTGGGAGACCTGTAAGAAGCTCCTGGCTCCTGGCTTCAGACAGCTCAGCTCTAGCCATTGTAGCCATTTGGGGAGTGAACCAGCGGATGGAAGACCTCTCTCTCTCTCTCACTGGCTCTACCTCTCTTTGTAGCTCTTTCAAATAAATAAAATAAATCTTTAAAAATACTTCTGGGGATGACATCCGGTGTAACAGTTAGGAAAAGGCCTGGGCACCCACAGCTGGTTTCAGACAAGTTCCAGCTCTCCTGCGCTCCCAAGCTCCCACCAGTGCACACTCTGGGAGGCAGTAGCCAGAGGCTCAAACACTTGTGTTCCTGCCTCCCGTGTGGGGAGCTGGGTGACATCTGGGCTCCTGGCTTTGGCCTGGCCCAACCCTGGCTGTTGTGAGCTTTTAGGGAGTGAACAAGTGTATGTAAAATCTCTGTCTCTATGCCTTTTAGATAAAAAAAATTAGAAAAAAAATTTTAAAAATTATGAAATAGTCATGCCGTAGCAGGCATCATGGGGACACAGGCATTGGTGGAAACAGGTGGGAGGACTAAGGCTGGGAACGTAAATTATAGAAAGTCTTGGATTCCCGGCGGAGGAACTTGGGACAGATGGGCAGTATTTCGGGAAGACGCACTTTGCAGCGGAGTGTGGGGTGTTGGGAAGGAGAGATTGGAGGAACGGAAGCCAAAGCAACAGTTGACATGAGGGATTTCAAGGGACTGAAGCAAAGTTGTAGAACTCAAGAAAGGGGGACCCACAGGGGAGTCGCAGAGCAGTTGGAGACCGGGCATCAGTCTACACGTGGCCATGCACGCACGCCCATTCTCTACCTGACAGGGTGGCCCTAGGGCCCCACCCAGCGTGCCAGGAAGCTTGACTCGGATTCCTTCATTCTGAGGAGCTCATAGAAGCTGGAGTGGAATCGCCTCTTCAAAGCACAGACAATGGTCTTGTCTCGCGGCTGGACTGAATTATGCAGAAGGCGGAGATGGGTTGGGAAGAACCAACTTGCCGAGGTTTGGATTTGCATTCTGTTTTTCTTGATACTACCTCTCTTCACCAACTGGAGAGAGAGATGTTTGGATCCTTCGTGGAGTCAGCTGGGGTTTCAGGTGCCCCTCCAAGTCCCTCTCCACCTGCTAAGGAGCAGAATAGGAGGGAGTGGGGGTCCCAGTTGGGCCCCAGCTGCCTTCCCTCAATGGGGCAGGAGCTGCCATGGCTCATTTGTATGGGGAGTGAGTGTCCTTCCCTCTGGGAAAGAATTGTTCCGAGGGGTGGGGAGGGAACTCCGAGAAGCAGCTGGAGCCTGAACCAAGCCCTGTAGTCCTGAGAAGGCAAGAGGAGAGCCTGGGCCATGAGCGGCGACTGGGCTGCAGCAGGGTCCATGCCAGCACAGGCGTGGGCTCAGTGAGGCCTGGTGGCGATGCTCCTGGACAGGTGCCGCCGCCTCCCCTCCGGGACTCGTTTGTACCTGCAAGGCGGGGTGGACCCAGGGACTCTGCAGCACAGCCCAGGCTCTCCCCCCCCCCCCATTTCTTCGGCTCTGTCTGGACACCGACGTCACTCTCCTGCCACCAACAGGCTTGCTCCACTGGGGAAGAGCTGTCCTACAATGTGACACCCAAGGGTGAGGACGGAGCCCTCCTCTCCTCTCCAAGTGCTAGCACCCAAAATTCCCGGAATAAAGTGGCCCGAGTTGGGTCATGTATCCATGCCCAAGCCAAGTGCTGTGGCCCGGGACATGCTCCATGAAGGCTGTCCCACTGTGACCATCCAGGAACAGGGGCGCTGCTATAGCCACACAAGCAGCAGGGATGCGGGGTGGTTAGAAACCACGGGGACTTTCTTTCTTTTTAAAGATTTATTTATTTGAAAGTCAGTTATACAGAGAAAGGAGAGGCAGAGAGAAAGAGAGAGAGAGAGAGAGAGAGAGAGAGAGAGAGAGAGAGAGAGGTCTTCCATCTGCTGGTTCACTCCCCAGATGGCTGCAACAGCCGGAGATGCGCCGATCTGAAGCCAGGAGCCAGGAGCTTCCTCTGGGTCCCCCACGTGGGTGCAGGGGCCCAAGGACCTGGGCCATCTTCTGCTGCTTTCCCAGGCCACAGCAGAGAGCTGGATCAGAGCAGCTGGGACTAGAACCGGTGCCCATATGGGATGCTGGTGCTTCAGGCCAGGGCGTTAACCCACTGTACCACAGCGCTGGCCCCACCATGGGGACTTTCACTCCTCTTCAGATTCCCAGCGGATCTCTCTCTGCAGCTCATGCAGGTGCCTGGAGGGGGGGGGGGGGCTGCCCTACCATGAGGAAGTGCCCCCACACTCCCTGCCTCTCCTGACCTTCTCCCCCTCCCCTCGTCAAAGTGGGCCGGTCCCTGTTCCTGTGTCCCCAAGTCACAGAAAACACAGCACCTTGACTCATCTGAGATACAAGTTGTTGCCGCAGCGGGAGCAAAGGGGCTCAGGTCCGGTCACCTCCGGCTGTGATGTTGACCCCAGGGACAGGGCCCCTCCTGTCACTGCTGGCTCCTCGGAGAGCTGGGAGCCTGCCAAGATTTCCCCCTTCCGTACCCTGGTGGCCAGGAGAGGCAGACGGCATGGCCCAGGCTCTGAAGGACAGGAGGCCGAGCTCAGAGGAGCCACGGTACAGGTCCTACCCAAAGTCTATCCACGAGGGAAGGGGCCGGTGCCTTGGCCCCAGTCAGGGCAGGGAGGGAGGCGTGGAGGAGAGCTGGTCTGAACCCATGTGCTCCATTCGTGAGCAGGAGGGGCTGATGATGGTTTGACTTAGGGTTTAATTAGGGCTTAAGACAACAGCTATGCTATCTTGAGTCCCAACCAGGCATGGTGTCACACGAGCCACTGACCCAGAGAGCCACTGTCCCCACCTCAGATGAGCCAGGAGCTGCTGTTTAAACAGAAGGGGCCATCTTCTCAGACCCTGGAGGGAAGCATCACCAAAATCTCACCATTAGACCAGGCCGGGGCTGGAGAACAGCGCAGAAGGGAAAACTTTGGAGATGGAAGGTTGGGAACCTGGGACAGAGTCCCGGTGGCTCAGGGCCCGCAGGACTCGAGCAGGTGGCCCTGTCCCGTGGGTCTCCATGGCTCCAGCTGACAGGCAGTGGTCCAGCTGCAGCCTCTGTCGCCTGACCCAAGACTGCGCTGAGCTTCCGGCGTGTTGCTGGACATTTTGAATTCATTGTGTGCCAAGCCGCACGCATTCCCCGACACAGTTTTGCTGGGTTCCTTTACCTTTCCTAGTCTCTTTGGCCACTCTGGATTTTCTGGGTCCAGGAGAGAGAAAGGCGTGGGCCTCAGTGTGCCAAGGGACAGGCTCTTGTTGGCCCACACCCACCTGGGGGCGGGCATGAAGAAGCTGGGCCAGTGAATGAATGAATGAAGAATGAATGAGTGCAGGAGTCACCAAGGATCATCACCCCCAGGCAAAGCGGCCAGAAGCCACACCTTCCAGAAAAGCGGCGCTCATCTTCCCAACAGCTCTTCCAGGTAGATGTGGTACTTCCATCCCATCCCACAGAGACACACGTGCCCGAGGTCACAGAAACAGGGTTAGAATCCCCGTGACCCAGAGACCCACGCCAGAGCCCTGCTCTCTCCACCATGAGCCCTTGTTTGCACCCCAACTCCCTCTCTGCCCGCCTGGCACCCAGGACCTCTCCCCTTCCCCACAGTGTTGAGCACCAATGACCCGGGGGCTGCCCGGGCACCTGCAAGGAAAGGGGCGCAGGTACCAGCAGGACATCGAGGGGCAGGCCAGGAGGAAGACTCCCTGCGGGGCCGGCGCTGTGGCACAGCGGGTAAAGCCGCCTGCAGTGCCGGCATCCCATATGGGCCCCAGATCAAGTTCCAGCTGCTCCACTTCTGATCCAGCTCTCTGCTGTAGCCTGGGAAAGCAGTAGGAGATGGCCTAAGTCCTTGGGCCTCTGCACCTGCTTCGGAGCAGCACAGCTCCAGCCGTTGCGGCCAACTGGGGAGTGAACCAGAGGATGGGAGACCTCTCTCTCTCTCTCTCTCTCTCTCTCTGCCTCCCCTCTCTCTGTGTAACTCTGACTTTCAAATAAATAAATAAATCTTTTAAAAAGAAAGACTCTTCTCGCCCACTTTCCTGTAACCGTGTCTGCATCTTGAACACACCCACTCCATGAACCTGCCTTTGGTCTCTTCTGGAGACTATCTGTCCATCTGCCTCTTGGGAGCATCAAGGCACAGGCTGGGGCCGGGTAGCCCCTGACACTGGCCTGTCTGGTGATAAACAACGATGTCCTCTCTCTCCGCCCGCTCGCTGTCCCTCGCACTCTGAGACCAGGGCAAGGACAGGCGCTGATTGAAGCCCCAGCAAACTGGGCGGCTGCAGCCCACAACGCTGAGAAACACACAGGTTGTTTGCCAAGGCGCCTTTCTGTCCTCTGATGAAAACCCTTCTGTAATCTGTTAGTGCCACCGCCGCGGGAGCATGAATTATTCAGAGAGGTCTCTGTTCCCTATCTCCCCTCCCCGGGGACGCCCCCGCCATTGTCTGCCCTCATGGGCCATTATACACTCTGTGAATTTAATCTTTTAGGCTATGCAGGGCCCGCACAGAAAAAAAAATGTATGAATAACAATTTTCCCGTAATAACCTTCAACTAACCTTTCAACCAGAGTGAGTCATTCCAATCCCATTTTCACATCAAGGGGAATCAGAGGCAGGCAATTACCTCTTATCTGCCTCAGAAGCTGCCCCCGCCTCGGCTGCACCCTTAATTTTTAAAGGGGTGTTGAAGAATGCTGCAGAATCCGGAGGAGGCACAAGGGGAGGCAAGGGTTGGGTGATAAGAGGCCAGTTCAGGTCTCCCCTGCCAACGCTGGGTGTCCGGATAAGGGGTCCTGAGCCACAGCCTTCCCCTCTCTGTGCTGCCCACCCTGCCAGTCTCCTGGGGTCATGGCTGTGGGCCCTCGTCCACCAGCAGTTCTGGCTCCCCTGGCCCACCGAAGGCACCCACCCTCCATTGCACCCACTCCAGGGAAACCTCTCTCCTGCCCACAGATTTCCACAAGGCCCCTCCGTGGGGTGCAAGTTCAGAGGAGCTTGGCTCCCAGTGAGAGTGGCTGACAGAAGAGAGGACAGGGGCCGGCGCTGTGGCTCACTTGGTTAATCCTCCGCCTGCTGCGCCAGCATCCCATATGGGAGCTGGGTTCTAGTCCCGGTTGCTCCTCTTCCAGTCCAGCTCTCTGCTGTGGCCCAGGAAGGCAGTGGAAGATGGCCCAAGTGCTTGGGCCCCTGCACCTGCTTGGGAGACCAGGAGGAAGCACCTGGCTCCTGGCTTCAGATTGGCATAGTTCCGGCCGTACTGGCCATTTGGGGTGGGGGGTGAACCAACAGAAGGAAGACCTTTCTCTCTGTCTCTCTCTCATTATCTAACTCTATCTGTCAAATAAAAAAAAAAAAGAGGACAGAAGCAGGTGGGAGGCTGTGCTGACCCCTCCAGGAGCCCCACCTGTCCCCGGGTCTCCCCACCCGGAGTTTGGGATCAGCCTTGGCTCCCCAAGTCATGTGAGCCAGGATAAGGAAGGGCTTCTCAGGTAAAAAGGGGGTTGCTGACACCTTGCAGGGCTGTTCTGGGGAGCCCGAGGGGCCACCATTGCGAAGTCTTCTGCATGCAGGCCCTGGGCCTGCGTCTGGGTCTGCTCTGTGGCCCAGGCACCCCCACTCCTACTCCTGACTTCCGGTCCTGAGTATCTTTTATTCCCCCAGCCCCAACCAGGGGTAGGGCCCTGTGCAGGGGTGCACACTCAGGTCTTACACAGCGCTTCCAGGAGCTTGAGAAGTCCAGAGAAGAAGTGAGGGCGGCGCGGGGGCGGGCAGCGCTTACCCTGGAGCGCCTGGGCCGCTGCCGCTGTCTTGCGGGAGCGACCCAGCCTTTCACCCCGGGACCCAGGCTCCCATTCTGCCTCCTCTGCTTTGCCTCTTGCCAATTTTTTTTTTTTAACTTAACTGCACAATGCAGACCCGGAGGGTGAAGTGGCCTCTGCAAGTCATGATTCAGAGGGTCCAGGGCCCAGACAGCTGTGGTGGGCCTCTTCTTTGGGGCCATAAAATGGTCAGGCAGCTGGTGTTGGGGGGGTCTGGCCGATTCAGCAGTGGAGGTGACGCAGTCAGGCCAATCAGGAGCCGGCATGGAGCTGTCTCCAGCCCAGCTTTTAGCGCTCCCTGTTTGTCTTTGCAGACGGACGGGGGCAGCCGGGCCCGGGCCTGTGGTCCCCTCTGTTCCAGGGCTTCCTGCCCTGCTGCCCTGGGGAAGGAGCTTCTTGAACAATTGCCCGCCAAGGCCACGGCTGAGAGAGCACCACGCATCGGCAACGGCTCACTCAGGCTCACGCAGGGAGGTCACAGGTCGGCTGCGGCAAGGGCTTTGTTTTGTTTTGTTTTTTAATTTTGTTTATTTATTTGAAAGAGTTACAAGCAAGAGAGTGGCGGGGGGGGGGGAGAGAGAGAGATCTTCCATACGCTGGTTTATTCCCCTAAATAGCCACAATGGCCAGGCCTGGGCCAGTGAAGCCAGGAGCTTCCTCTGAGTCTCCCACGTGGGTGCAGGGGCCCACACACTTGGGCCATCCTCCACTGCTTTCCCGTGTGTATTACTGGGAGCCGGATTGGAAGTGGAGCAGCGGGGACTCAAACCAGCACCCATGTGGGTTGGGTTGCCGGCATCGCAAGTGGAAGCTATGTCACAATGCTGGCCCCCAAGTTTACCGTTATTCATACTTTTTGTTAGTTTATAAACTTTAAAGATGTATATGGGTGTTATAGAAGTTGATAATTGGGGCAGGTGTTGTGACCCAAAGGTCAAGCTGCTGTTTGGGATGCACACCCCACATCCGAGGGCCACGTTCACCCTCCAGGTGCTCCGCTTCCACTCCAGCACTCTGACAGCACGCCTGGGAAGGCGCTGGAAGATTTCCCCACACACACTCCTGGCTTCCTGGCACCCACGTGGGGGACCTGGATGGACTTCTGGTTCCTGGCTTCTGCCGTTGAAGGCATCTGGGAAGTGAACCAGCAGATGGGAGAGTTCTGTCTCTCCCTGTCACTCTACCTTCCGAAATTGAAATAAATTTTGGAAAGATTTATTTATTTATCTGAAAGGCAGAGAAACAGAGAGAAGGAAGGAGAGAGGGAGAGAGATTGCTTCTATTTGCTGGTTCACTCCCCAAATGGCTACAGCAGCAGCCAGGGTTGGGCCAGGCCAAAGCAAAAAGCCAGAAACTTCCTCTGGGTCTTCCACGTGGGTGCAGGGGCCCAAGCACTTGGGCCATCTTCCACTGCTTTCCCAGGCCACAGCAGAGAGCTGGATGGGAAGAGGTGCAGCTGGGACTCGAACTAGCACCCACATGGGATGCCGGCACTGCAGCAGAGGCTTAACCAGTGCCAGCCTCAATAAATTAAATTTCAAAAGTTGACGAACGTTAAAAACATCGTGTTTCTCAACGTGTTTACCTCCTCTTAGGAGCTGAGGGTGGTGCAGTGTGAGGAGAGGGAGTCGGGCGAGGGAAGGCCCCTCACTGCCCCTTAGGAAGGAAGGAGGGAGGAGGGTCGGAGTGGCATCTGAAGACGCCAGGAAGACGCAGGGAGGTCACCATGGGGGGTCACCAGAACTTAGGACGGAGCTGCTGAGGTGACACCTGCACCAACACCCAGGAGGAAGGGCCCCTCCAGGGGGACCTCTCCTGGGCCAGACGGAAGCCCCTAGCCTGCTCCGTTGCCATCTCCCTCCCAGCACATACACGTAGTCCTGGATCCGGACAGGCTTCGCCCTTAGCCCTGTTGATTTTGCCAGTGGCTGTGTTAGGAACACATCCCCTTATCTCCACTGTCCCCATCACCTTCTCTTCCTTTACCTGGTTCATCTCACCATTTATTTTATTTTTTTACAAAACAGCAGTCCCCTCACCCTCAGTCTCCCTTTCGCCCCAGCTTTGATTATCCTCAGTCATCTGTGGCCAGAAAAAATACCCCATGGAAAATTCCAGAAAGAAGCACCTTACGAAGCTTCGCAGGTATCCTATTCTGAGATTTCATGAGATCTTGGGCCGTCCCACCCCATCCTGCCAGGAGAATGACCCCCTTGTCCAGGGTATCCACACTGTATATGCTACCCTCCCGTCAGTCCCTCCAGCAGGCTTCTCAGTCATCAGGCAACTCTCACCGGTTCATGCTTGTCTTCAGACCTCCTGTGTCTGACCTAATATTGGCCCCAAAGAGGCTGGTGCTGTGGTGTAGCAGATACAGCTACCTCCTCCCAAGGCCAGCGTCCTATAGGCACTGGGGTTTGTTCCAGCTTCCTATCCAGCTCCCTGCTAATGGCCTGGGGAAAGCAGCGGCAGATGACCCAAATGTCTGTGCCCTGTCCCCAACACAGGAGACCCCAGATGAAGCTCCTGGCTCTCGGCTCCCGCTTGGCCCAGCCCTGATTGTTGGTGGCCAGTCAGGGAGTGAACCAGCAGGTGGAAGATATTTCTGTCTCTCCCTCTCTCTCTGTAACTCTGCCTTTCAGATAAATAAATAAATCTTAAAATGTGGTGCAGATGGGGTCTGGTGCCATCTACAGTTTTTAGGCATTCACCCGGGGGGTCTTGGAAGGAGATGATGGAGCAACTACATTGCTGGATCAATCCAGCTCAGACTCTGCCAGGAACCTGAGCCCCTTCTCCATGCCAATTAGCCCAGCCTCACAGCTTCCATCGGCGCTCAGGAGAGTCTGCCTCAGCGTGCAGTGAGCTGTGCGCGAGCTCACAGACGGGCTGGGGAAAGCCGCGGGAGCTGTCGGCGTGTTCACGTGGATGTCTCCCATTTGAGCAGATCTAAAAGAGCAAAGCAGGCTGCATAGGAACCACACCAAGAGCTACCTTCTCCCCCGCGAAGAAACGTGTGTTTTTCTTTCCATACTTTCTGGGGACAGAGGTGTTGCATTTTAATGCCCAATTTGGGCGCTGGGTGCAGAAAAATAACCGTGGTGCCCATGGCCAAATCTGCTTCCATCCAGTGTCAGGAAACTCGAGATGATGTTTAAATTCCATACAGCAGAATTCCACACACAGCGCACGAGGGAGGCAGCTCGAGGCACATTTCTGGT
This sequence comes from Sylvilagus floridanus, assembly GCA_949820135.1. Taxonomy (NCBI): domain Eukaryota; kingdom Metazoa; phylum Chordata; class Mammalia; order Lagomorpha; family Leporidae; genus Sylvilagus; species Sylvilagus floridanus. Next base: position 77,200,408 of record OX463239.1, on the reverse strand, counting down.
TGCACTGTGTTTTTCTTCCGCTTTGCGACGCAAGCTGAGACGTCAACACCACAAGGAATGTACGGATGGGACAAAAATACCTCTGCTGGGGTCTCTCCAGCCAGCTGGCCACATGTAGGTGCTTCACGGGTGTGGCCCTGGGGAAGGCTGCAGCCAAGGGCAGATTGTGTGTGTGTGTGTGTGTGTGTGTGTGTGTGTGTGTGTGTGGCTGTGAGGCTGTGTGGCTGTAGAGAAGGGGGCATGCCACCTTTCTCTCCCACAGCCATGTGGGGATCAGGAAGCCACCTGGGCCCTGGGTCCCTGTGGAATTCAGGGGAACGCGTATTGGGGTGTGCCCAAAGCTCAGTGGGGAGCTTACCCATCACCCTGGGAGACACCAGAGGTGAGAGCCACCCTGCTGGCTCATAGGTCACTCGTCTCCCAGTGGCCCAGTAGCAAGGTCAGGGTCACAGGAAAGGGCTGCTGCTCTTGCCAGAGCCCCTAAGAAGAGGACCCTGGGGATGCCGTGGCGGCAAGGTGATTGGGCTTGAGGATCAGCGGAAGTCCCGCCTCCCCTATTTGTTCCAGACCTGCAACCCCTGGGCGGTGTCCGCCCTGGGTGCTGACAGAATTTCCCAAGGGCACGGCCTGTGGGGTCTAGATTCCTGGGGTTCAAAGCCTCCTGCCCAGGGACGTTTGGGAAACACTGAGCTAGGCGTTCTGTAGCCTGCAGGCCTTCTCAGGGCCTTCACTGTGCTGGGGAGCCCAGTGTGGAGGTGGCGTCCAGTGTCCCAGCCCCCGGCAAGGAAATCATTTCGCAGTGCCTCCTCCAGACCCGTGCTCGGGAGACGCGCACTGTGAAGCTGGAGCAAGATGCTCGTCTTTCTCCCGGAGCGGCGGCCCGCTGGTCTATGACTGCTAAATCCTCCTGCGTGCAGAGTTACCCTCGAGAGAGACCTAGGAAAGGTACGTTTTCTTTTCTTTTCTTTTTTTTTTTTTTTTAAAGATTTTATTTGAAAGGCAGAGTTACAGAGAGGCAGAGAGGCAGAGAGAGAGAGAGAGAGAGAGAGAGAGAGAGGTCTTCCATCCACTGGTTCACTCCCCAGTTGGCTGCAACAGCCGGAGCTGAGCTGATCCAAAGCCAGGAGCCAGGAGCTTTTTCCGGGTCTCCCACGTGGGTGCAGGGGCCCAAGGACTTGGGCCATCTTCCGCTGCTTTCCCAGGCCATAGCAGAGAGCTGGATCAGAAGTGGAGCAGCCGGGACTTGAACTGGCACCCATACAGAATGCTGGCACTCATAGGCGGAGGCTTTACCCACTATGCCACAGCACCTGCCCCGAAAGGTGTTTTCATTTGGACAAGAGCAGAAGGAAGTGAAACCGCCTTCAACACACTGCGAGAAAAGCTTGCTTGGTTTCGTAGAAGGCAGGCTTTGCATCGGGGACCTGGGCCCAGTGGGGATTGCACAGGGCTGGGCCAGTCAACCAACCCACAGCCAGCGGCATCATGGGAGCACCTGTGGGTGGGGCGGAAGGGTGGATCTGGGAGGGACATGGTTCCCTCGTCTTTAAGAGGAGAGAAATTGCTGCTTTCTTACAGAAAATCCCTTTGCATGTCATTTGGGACAGCTGTCATGTAAGGATACGGCTCTGTCCCACCAAACAGGTTTTTAAATGAAGCCTGATGGGGCCGGCGCCGTGGCTCACTTGGCCAATCCTCCACCTGTGGCGCCGGCATCCCATGTGGGCGCCGGGTTCTAGTCCTGGGTGCTCCTCTTCCAGTCCAGCTCTCTGCTGTGGCCCAGGAAGGCAGTGGAGGATGGCCCAAGTCCTTGGGCCCCTGCACCCGCATGGGAGACCAAGAGGAAGCACCTGGCTCCTGGCTTCAGATTGGTGCAGTGCGCCAGCTGTAGTGACCATTTGGGGAGTGAACCAACAGAAGGAAGACCTCTCTCTCTGTCTCTCTTTTTCACTGTTTAACTCTGCCTATCAAATAAATATTTAAAAAAAATGAAGCCTGATGGTGCAACGCCTAAAGGCAAGGGCGGCGGTCACTCACCCCTGCTATCTCCCAGGGTAGGGACTAGTGCCCGGGGGGAGCTGCCTGAAATGAGCCTGAGCCCTGACTGTGCTTGTAAGGTGGGATTCTGGAAGCCCATGGCCCCAGCACTGTCGGGCAGGACTGGCCTCTGAGCTGTGACCCTGCACAAAGGACTCGGGGCTTGGGGAAGGGGCGGCTGGGTGACCACAGGCAAGTCCCTTAGCCTCTCTGAGCCCTGGTTCCCTCACTGTGAAAGCTGCCGGGTGTAGGGTCTCAGCACACAGAGCAGGGCCAAGGGGGCGGTGGAGGCCCAGTGAGGACACAGCCCCAGTGCGCGTTATTCTTCGAAGACCTGAGACAAAGGTTTTGAGATCTCTAAGGCATTTTCACTAAATGTGTTAGAAAGACACCAATATCCAGTCATCACCTCTGGGACTGCTCGGGCTGCCACCAGCCGTGGCCTGGGGTTGGGAGTATGGGGGGTGGGGCAGGGTTGTGAGAAGAAGGGGGAGGATGTCTGGAGAGGAGCTGGTATCCTGGGAAGGGGTTCTCCGAGTATGGGACAGACTACCCCTGGGTGGGCCCACCAATGACCCCAAAATGCAGATGCCGGGGCAGAGGCCTGGGAATCTCCATTCCTCACAAGCGCCCAGATGCTGCCCATGACCTGCTGGGCTGCAGGTCCCGGCTTGGGGAGCAAAGTGATAAAACGCAGCAAGCCTCACTCTGCCGAGAAGCGCTGGCATTGGTCAGAGGCCCAGGCCCTGGCACCCGGAACAGGGATTCTGCCAAAGAGCAGGTCTCCCTGGTGGGGGCAGAGAGTGATGACAACACAGGGCCCTGGCTTTTTATACTTGGCTCTGTGGTTTGCTGTGAGAGCTGTAAGACGGGCTCCTGAGATGGGGCCTTGATGCCGGCTGGGGCCCTCACCGGTCTTCTGATCCAGCCACAGGTTTGCTCTTAGTCTCTCTCTCACCCGCCTCTGTGTCTGAGCAGCATGTGTGTGTGTGTGGGGGGGGGGTGCTTCTCTCCCTTTGTATCTATCGATCCATCACCTCCCTTCTATCATCTGTTTATCATCTGTCTATCCACCCATCTTCTATTGTTGATCTATTCCTCGCCTTCTCCCTCCCTCTTCCTCCTCCCTACTCCACCACCACCACCATCATCTTCATCATCATGTTCTTTTCCCCTGTAGCTGGGCCACAGGACAGGTAACTCACCAGGTAGACAGCTCACTCTGCTGAAGTCCCTGGTTTTGGCGCTGGGCTACGGGTCCCCTGGGGGCAGGCACAGGTGTTCTGCTTGGAGCTGCCCAGCCTAGCACAGTGTCAGGTGTGACGTGTGGACAAGAGATTCGACAGTGCCCCTGCTGCTATAGGGGCTGCATCTGGACGTGGGTTTGTGGATCTCACAGCAGGGTGCCTTCGAACTCCTAGTGAGAATACACTCTGCTTCCCAAGCTTGTTTGCCCAGGTCCTGGAAGTGACCACAGGAAAAGGAAATGAAGAAGAACTAAAATATAACAGATGAGAGTTGTCCCCCATCACAACAAAGCCCAAGTGCTTGTCTGGGAATACGCCACTGAAGACTCTCTCCCCACTGGACAGCCAGGTGTCCCCCAGGGAGAAAGACTGGGAGAGCGGGGTTCACGCTATCTTCCAAGAGGAGGGCCAGAGGAACTCAGGCCTTGTGCAGCCTCCTGGCCACGCGGCACCTGCAGGGAGCAGAGATCTGTCCTTGCAGGGAAATGTGATCATCGGAGCTCCGGGACACAGCGTCACAGCATCCAACCTGACATGATATTCTGCTCTCTGCCTTGGGGTCCATATGACATTTGCCAAACGAAGAAAGAAGGAGCAGGGAGCTCCTTCACCTCCCCACTGCCCTACTGTCCTGATGGCAGCCACTAGGGGCTGTCTGATCCAGGGAGGTGCAGGCACAGGCCAGGGTTGCTCACCGTGGGCCAGGGGCTGTCTGGAAGGCAAGGAGGTGGAGAGGACCTTTTTAGGAAGATCTGTGATCATTTTGCATTGCCCTCCCTCATACCCACACGTGGGAGATGGAGGGGCACTTTCTTGTTGACCGTGATTTGGGAGTTGTCAAGCTCAAGTGGTGAATTTCATGTGGTGTGAGTGAGGTGTTGGTAACACACAGGAGGGCCAGTGTCGCGACATGATGGATTCGAAACTGGAGAAATGTAGGTATTTCTGTTATTTATTTAGTTGTTTGAAAGGCAGAGTGAGATGCACATGCACACACACACACACACAGAAAGAGAGAGAGAGAGAGAGGGAGAGGGAGAGGGAGAGGGAGAGGGAGAGAGGGAGAGAGGGAGAGAGGGAGAGAGGGAGAGAGGGAGAGAGGGAGAGATCTTCCATCCACTGGTTCATTCCTCCAAACATCCACAATGGCTGGGGCTGGGCCAGGCAGAAGGCAGGAACCTGGAGCTCCACCTGTGTCTCCCCCCTGGGTTGCAGGGAGCCTGAGCACTTGGGCCATCTTCCGCTGCTTTCCCAGGTGCCTGAGCTGGAAGCTGGCTCAGAAGTGGAGCAGCCGGGACTCGAACCGGCACCCCTAGGCAATGCTGGCTTAACTCGCTGCACCTACAACACTGGTCCCAAATGTGGGTTATTTCACCACCTGCTGTTGAGGCATGAGACCTTCAGACGTCAGGTGCCACAGTGAGCCTTTGAGACTGTCACCCTGGAGTGACCCACACGAGCCCGTTCCTACAGGGCCCTGGGTGTCCTGGGGAGGGCAGTGCTGCCTGGGTCTCCGATGATCCTGCCTGCCCTCCTCTTACCCCACCTCACCCAACAGAGGCAACTGCACCAAGTCCGGGGCCTGGGGTGGGGTGGGGCGGGGATGTGTGTGGTTAAGCCCGATCTCCTCTCCCTTTCTTTCTGTGAATTAAAATGGAGATGTACTGCAGCTGCCTCTGCCAGACCCGCTCCCTGGGAGCACCTAGCAGGGACCGAGGTGCACGTGGGAGCCCCACGCAAGCTGTCGAGGCCGGCCTGGAAGTGGGTAATCTCAGCAAGGGTGATTTGGAGCGCAGCGTGGCACGCTTGCAGGCGGCGAGGCCGGCTGCTCCCCACGGCGCTCATTAAGCTTCCATAGATTGCATTTCCTGCCTCCCCCGCTAGCCCTCCAAAGTGCCTGTTATTAATTCATAAAAACACTGCAAGCGTGATTGAGTCCGCTGATTACTGGAGCAGGCAGACGCGAGAGACGGTAAAATATTCCGTGTCTCTCTATCAGGCTCTCAGGGGCTCAGGAGGAGGAAAAAAAATAGAGAGGCAAGCAGCAATGTGCAGAAAGGAATATGGAAAAACACTGTGTTGTGAAATATTAATCAGAGCTGTTTGCCCCCAGGGGCCAAAAATAGGCGGCAGTATAATCAATGGAGCGCGCGGTGCCCAGCAATGCGTCTTTGAGGGGTTGATTATTGCCGGTAAACACAGCTAAAGATTCGGGATCTGTGGACCGGGCCCGCGCTGCTGCCAGAGAATCCTGGTCCCTTATCAGCCTTCTGCAGGCGTGGCCCTGGGGGAGCATGGGAGGTGCTGGCTGGATGCTCAGGGAGTCACTTGGGCCCAAGGCACAGCCACTCTGGCCCTTTCCAAGCGCAAAGGATGCGGTGTAGTGGGAGGTGGCGGGCGTGAGCCAGGCTCCCTGTGCCTGAGGTTGGGCGCCTCTAGAATTTACTGTTATTATTTTTTGGTAACGATTTAAAAAAAATTTTTTTTTATTTGAAAGGCAGAGTTACAGCGAGAGTTCTATTTGCTGGTTTACTCCCCAAAGGGCTGTAATGAAGCCAGGAGCTAGGAGCTTCATCCGGGTCTCCCATGTGGGTCCAGGAGCCCAAGGACTTGGGCCCTCCTCCACTGCTTTCCCAGTCACAATAGCAGGGAGCTGGATCGGAAGTGCAGCAGCTGGGACTCGAACTGGCGCTCATATGGGATGCTGGTGCTGCAGGTGGCGGCTTTACCTGTTCTACCACAATGCCGGCCCCTAGAGTTTACTCTTTACAGCCAACGGCCCAGGGCTGCCCGAGTGGCCTTCTAAAGGGTCTTCAGCAGGAGCAGGTGGGCTCTGGGGGGAGTTGGGGAGGGGGGTGTCTCTGGAGTCTCCTGCAGGGTGGGAGTCCTTGCAACCCCAGTCTGTGTTGGGCGGGTGTGGATAGTCGCTGCAGAATCAGCTCACGGTGTGTGCACACCGCTGCTTCACAGGGCCCGATGTCTGCCCTGCCTCCCTCAACCTCAGTGCCCGGGCCATGACGCCTGCATATGTGAGTGGGAGGGAACTGTCACCTGTCACTGTGGACTGTGGGGAGCCCGGGGACTGTTTGGCCATCCACGTGGAGCGATGCTTGTGCAGATCTTAACCACACGACATCTGAGCCAATCAGATGGCCTGACTTCAGAGGTCACACCCCACAGAGGCTCAGAGAGAGGCAGAGTGACTTCCCCGAGGTCACACAGAAGAGAAGATTCTTGATGCCCGGGCTGCCCCCACCCCCACCCCGGGCATTCCACAAGAGCATGGAGAAAGAGGCACCGAAGAGACTGACAGACAGTTCTGCGCTGAGGCTTTGGGTGTAAGGAGAGCTCTCTGTCGGCCACACGGAGGCTAAGTCATTTGTCGTTTGTCAAGGAGCTCGACTATACTGTGCCATCAATTATCTCAGCAAGCCCACAAACGTGGGCAGCGTTTGGGGTGAGTGGTGATCAGGGAAAAGGGGTGGAGCCCAGAAAGGTGGTCTGGGGGCCACAATGGGCCCCATGGAGGGTCACCCTCTGCCCGCCTCTCTCTGTCAGTTGTAGAGGCTCAGAGAACGCCCTCTCTTCTCCATCAGCACCATGGCTTTAAAAGGAGAGGCCAGGGAGGAAGGACGCAGGCAGGCGATGCTCGGGCACTTTGGCGAATGACTCATCTAGGAAAGATTCCCCTCTTGGCCGCAGGGGATGGGGGATGCTTGCTCGAGCTGCTTGGGATGGCTGTAATAGCTGTAGCTGTCATTCTTTGCAAAAGCAAGTCCACTACCCCTCGTGTTCAGCCAGTTCTGCCCATTTTACAGAAATTATACAGCCAGGTTGGCAAGGCTCACCCACTGGCACCAGGTCACAGGACTGGGCAGTGGCAGAGCTGGGGTTTAACAAGGGTCTGCCTGATTCTGAGGCCCCAAGGCGTGCCCTCGACCCCCACCCCCAGAGCAGGGGAGAAAGAGGAAGCAGAAGTTTTCCACCCATGAGATCTTTGCAGGCCGGGAAAAGGGGGCGTGCCCTGGGCAGGCAGTATAACTGTGATGGAAGAAGCGGCCAGTCCAGCTTTGGCCAGTTAACTACACCTTTGAGTCCCGAGACAGCCTGGACCAGAGTGGACAATTTAGAAAGAGACATAATTTATTTCTTGCATGGCTGCAGGCTGGGGTGTCCAGGACCTGGGTATCGGGTGAGGGTCTTCTTCCTGTGTCCTCACACAGCAGGGGGCATCCTGTGGTGGGAGCGAGCAAGCATGAGAGGGGAAGCGCAGGGGGCTCTGCCTCTGATGGAGCCACTGCTCCCCCACGGGGCTCACCCCCGCAACCCCCTCTCACCCTAATTACCGCCCAAAGGCTCATCTCCAAATATCAATGAATTAATCTGGAAATTCAGCTTCCAACACACAAGCTCTAGGGGAAAACATTCAAACCATGGAATCACCAAGCAGCCGACAGTGCTGTTAGTAGGACTGAGGCTGCGGAAAAGCTGAATTTCCCTGGAAATACTGCACACTCATGAGCCTGCTAGCAATCCAAAGCAGGGTTGTGGCACACGTGATTAAAGCACCAACATTCAGAAAGCAGAATGGAGACTGGCAGGGGCCCAGATGGGTTCACGCAGAGTAAGTGACTTAAAATACAACGACGTCAGGAGAAGTTGGCTTTGGCAAGGTGACCAGCTGAACGGCCAGAGAAACACAATACACATAAAGGGCCTAATTTCTGTAATGTGATTGGCATGGATTCTCAGTGCATGCCAAGGAGATGGAGACCAGAGGCAGGAAGCTAGGAACCAGTTGGTCACTCAGGGGACTCAGCCTGACGCCTGGCTCTCACGAGATGCTCTGTACCACGGCCTGGAGCGCAGATCTGGGCAGCAGTTCTGGCTGAGACTGGCGGGATCCTGGCCCAATCAGTGCTTTTATCCAACATCTGGTAGAGTTAGAGGGTAAGGTTTAATATGAAATCAAGACTCTTACTAACGGTAGCGCAAAATCTTTAGAAGAGCCTCTGTGGCCCTCAAAATAACTGAACACATGGAAACAGTTCCAGAAAGTCACACAGAAAATCTTAGGGCAGCGGTGGGGAGGTGAGGATGAGGGTGGAGGGGAAGCCTGCTGTCTCCATGGTGATGGTTTTACAGTGAGAAAGTGATCACACATTACTTATTTGGAAGTCAGAATTACAGAAAGAAGAGGACACACACACACACACGGGGAGAGAGAGAGAGAAAGAGAGATAGAGATAGAGGGAGGGAGAGAGAGAGAGAGAGAGAGAGAGAGAGAGAGAGAATCTGTCTACTGGCTCACTTCCCAGATGGCTGCAATGGCCAGGGCTGTGCCAGGCTGAAGCCAGGAGCCTGGAACTCCATCCAGGTCTCCTATGTGAGTGCAGGGACCAAACACTCGAGCCGTCTTCTGTTGTTTCCCCCAGGCCACTAACAGGGAGTTAGCTCAGAAGTAGAGCAGCCAGAAATCAAACCATATGGGATGCTAGCGCTGCAGGCTTTACTCGTTACACTATAGTGCTGCCCCCTGTCCCCCAACCAGAATTTTTAAAATAAAAATAAAAAGAGTGGTCAGGCTTAGCAAAGACATGGTGGGATTGGAACCCCAGGGGTGTCGCGGGTTGGGTGACAGGAATTTCTCTGTGTCTCCGCTTTGCCACACCCATTCTCCAGGAGCTGACCATGGACACCGTGGAACCTGTCTACTCTCCTACAGGCCAGCCTGGTGCAGCCTTCCCACTCTACTGTACTTGCACAGTGGTGGCTCTTCCTCATTTTTTGAAACCGAGCAGGGGGCAGGCATTTGGCACAGGGATTGGGCGCTGCTTGGGTACCCATAGCCCATGCGCAGTGCCTGGGTTTGAGTCGTGGCTCCCTTCTTCCTCCCAGCTTCTTGCTAATGTGTACCCTTGGGGGCAGCAGGTGATGGCTCAGGTCTCTTGGATCTTCATCTCTCCCAACCCTAAGTTCTGGGCTCCTGGCTTCAGCATGGCCCAGCCCTGGCTGTTGGAGGCATTTGGGGAATGAACCAGCAAATGGGAGACGTCAGTGTTTTTATCTTTCTCTCTCCATCTCTCTGCCTTCAAGTTAAATAAATCAATCCGTAGATAAAACATTTAAAAACCTAAGAGATCTGGGGGGTCACTATCCCAGCGATGAATGAGACAACCCTACCCTGCACGTGGCAGAGAAGACGTGCAGAGGTGTGGATCAAGCCCCAGGCAGTGAGCTCCCCCGCTCCTTCCCGCCTTGTTCCGCTACACTCTGTGTAAGAGATGAGGACGCAGGGCTGGCTCTGTGGCGCAGTAGGTTAATCCTCCTCCTGGGCGCCGGTTCTAGTCCCAGCTGCACCTCTTCTAATCCAGATCTCTGCTATGGCCTGGGAAAGCAACAGAAGGTGGCCCAAGGGGCCCCTGCACCCACATGGGAAACCAGGGAGAAGCACCCAGCTCCTGGCTTGGGATCAGTGTAGCTCTGGCCGTTGCGGCCATTTGGGGAGTGAACTAATGGAAGGAAGACCTTTCTCTCTGTCTCTCCCTCTCACTGTCTGTAACTCTGGCTCTCAAATAAATAAATAAATAAATAATTTTGAGAGAGAGAGAGAGAGAGAGAGAGAGAGAGAGAGAGAGAGAGAGAGATGAGGACGCAAAAGCCCGGGGAGGTGCAGACCTGCCCAAGGCCCTAGTGGCTAGGAAGGACAGTGTGACCCCCGCCCATGTGTGTGTGTGCAGGCTCAGATCTGAGCAAGGGCTTCTCCTGGAGCCGGGCTCAGCAGGATTTTGGTGAAGAGGGAGTGTGGGTGTGGCAGCTCGTGGAAGGAGAATGACAGCCATTACAGGCAAGGCTGATGGGAGAGGTCAGGACTGGAGAGGGGGGAACCAGGACCTTGGAGAGCAGCCAGGGAGTCCGCAGAGCGATGGAAGGAGCCAGAGCATGGAGGCAGCAGTGGTCTCCTGATCCCCCTGCCCATCTCGTCCATCAGAGCTCCCCGGGACCCCATCAGACCAGCGGTCAGCCGCCCAGGAGAGGCCGCACGAGCCAGGCTAACCTGCAGCAGGAATCCTCAGACTGCCCCTGTGGCTGAGGGCAGGGAGCGGCAGAGGCTGCAGCTCCCAGGAGAACCCGGGCGGAGGCGGGTGTTGTGGGCCAGGGGCCCCAGCTGGGCTGGCTCCAGGCTCTTCCCTCACTCGTGAAAAAAGGCGGAGGTGAGAGTGCAAGGATGCAGGATTGGTGTACAGCAAAGCACACTCGCACACTCAGAGGTAAAGGCAGGCAAGCCTAAGACGGAGAGGGAGAGAGAGAGAGAGAGAGAGAGAGAGAGAGAGAGAGAGAACGCCAAAACATAAAACGGTTCCTTTATAGGATTGGGAGGCCTAGGGGGTGGAGTCTGGGGTGGGACTTTCCTCGATGTTCAAAGAGGGTGGAGTTTGGGGCAGGTTTTGAGTATCGCCTGGTTCCCTGCCTCTTTTGGAAATATTGGAGGCGTGGCACTGTTGGGAGCATGGCAGGGGTGGGAAAGTTGCCGGCATGGCATCCTGCAGCCATGTTGGGTCTTTGTGGATGGCTCTGGTTCCAAGTTTTCAACCCCGTAGCACTTGTGGTGCACACAAAGAAGGCAGGTGGTGCCCAGAAAGGGAGTGCAGATCAGGCCACCATGGAGGGCTCGCCACAGCTGCTGTGCTAGCGACCCAGACTTACGCACAGGCTGGCTGCAGCTGCCCGGCAGCGGGCCACACAGCCACGCTGTGGCTCTCAGACCTCGGCTCCTCTTGCTGTCACCCCCTCCCTGGCCAGCAGAGGTGTGGGGTTGGGAACACAGGCTGTGTGTGTGTCTGGCCTCATCCTGTGGGGGCGCCATGGAGAGGCGCTGGGCTGAGCTAGGGCTCTGATTGTGTAATGCCAGCATAGCTGATGCCCATGAAGTCAGACACCCCCCAGGCTGACCTTGGTCTTTGGTGCCTGAGAAAGCGGCTGTCTCCACAGAGGGCCCCTCTCACCAGCGCACCTGCAGCCCCAGCCAAGGGAGCCAGGAGCCGCCTGCTACCTGCAGGGCTGCTGGGACGATTAATGAGCTCGTGTTTATAAAGGGCTCTCAGCTCTCAGAGGGCTCTGCAGAAGGAGAAGTGGGTTATAATTACCACCGCTGTAATTAATGAGTCCGAACTTCTTAGAGAACATAAAGGAGGGGGATAAAGGGGGGAAAAATCTAACGTGTTTGAACTTGGAATTGTTTCTTCCCTTTGTAATTGACACGTTGGGAAGGTATCAAATGATATTATCTCGACTCCTTTCAAAACTGAGCAGAGCCCCAGATGGGGTGTCAGTGCCCCCGGCAGAGTTTCCAAGAATAATGGGGTACAGTGCAGCTCTTTGAAAAACTCTGGCCTGGAAACCAATCCTTCCCAGTACCCTGGGAAGTGAGTGCCTGTGTGCCAGGCACCCGGGCAGCCCACCCAGCAGGGCTGGAGCTCACAGAGCCGGGGCACACGGCTGGCACTCGGTTACACCCCACCCACAGCCATCTACACCTACTCCAAGTCCCAGATGCTCTGCTGGGGGAAGGGTTTTGAAAGAATGCGTCCTGCTTGGCACACACACAACAGTAACGAAAAACCCACTTCCGGGTCTCTGCTTTAACGAATCAGATTATGTATAATAGATCCCTCTTAGCCCTTTTCTTCGATGGTGGTGAGGATGCTACTCCCATAGGATACATGACCGGGATTTGAGCACTGCTTGGGACACCCACATCCCATGTCAGAGGGCCTGGGTTTGAGTCCAGGCTCCTGGACTTGAGAGGCTTCCTGCTAATCGCACATCTTGGGAGGTAGAGGATGATGGTTCCAACCCTTGGGTCCCTTGGCCACCTGTGTGGGCTCTCTGCTGGAGCTCCGGGCTCCTCCTGATGTGGCTCAGTCCTAGCTGTTGTGGGCATTTGGGGAGTGAACCAATGGATGGAGGCTCTCTCTGCCTTTCAAATAACATTGAAATAAGTAAATCAAATATGTAGTAAGTCATCTATGGAGCAGTGCAGTGTCAGTTACTGGTGATGCTTCAACTGGACAGAATAAGTTCAACTTCCTCCTATGCAGAAAAGTAGCCGAAGATAGAATGAGGGAATTTGTAAGGGTATTTCAAAAAACTCATGGGAAATGGAACCAAAAGCTGTGTTTTTATGCTTCCGCCCTGGCCGCCATTGGAAAGCTGCAGCCATGGCCCTGCGCTACCCCATGGCCGTGGGCCTCAACAAAGGCCACAAGGTGACCAAGAACGTGGGCAAGCTGAGGCACACCAAGTTCGTGTACCTCACCAAGCACACCAAGTTCGTGCGGGACATGATCCGGGAGGTGTGCAGCTTCGCTCCCTACGAGCACCGCGCCACGGAGCTGCTCAAAGTCTCCAAGGACAAACGGGCGCTCAAGTTCATCAAGAAGAGGGTGGGCACCCACATTCGCGCCAAGAGGAGAAGCGCAAGAGCTGAGCAGTGTCCTGGCCGCCATGCGGAAAGTGGCCGCCAAGAAGGACTGAGCCCCACCCCACCCCTGCCAAAAGAGATGTTTTTGTGCAAAAAATGTTTGAAATTCATGCATGGTTTTAACATAATATGCATTTTCCACGAACATTTTGTGTACTCATTGGAAATGTTTGTAACGCAATGGAGCTATTTAGAAAAAATACACTAGGAAATTAACTACATTTCAAAATAACTTCAAATAGCTTGCATATATTGTGCATGCAAACTCAACTTTAAAAAGTTCTCCTGAGGCTAAAGAGATACTGTGGTGCTCCACTCCCGTAAGAGGAAATTCAGTTTCTGAGCACGCCCTGGTGCCCCTGGGATCTGCAGCAGGGACAGTATCCCATCCCAGGGGCTGAGAAATTCAACCTCGGGGTTATATTTCACACTGATTTGGTCAAAGCATTTGCCATTGTTCCCTAGGTCTCAACCATTTTTCTTAATTTTATCAGCTCGGTTTGTTCTCCTTGGCCATTGTTCATTGTTGTCCTTGCTCCTATCTTGTGCGTCCAGCATCCGACCAGGGGATCTCATTCTGCCAGCGATGTCTTTCTCAGATGTTTGTCACGCTCAGGGTCTGCCTGGGCCAACTGTGCAGCGTGAGAAACCACAGTCAGTGTCGGGATTCAGCGTGATGGGACTGTGGCCATCTCGGACGGAGCCACCAAGCCCAATGGGGTTGTTCAGATCAACTTCCCTCTTGCCTCGTGCCTACAGTGTCTCTTATGAATGTCAGTGCTTCTTGCAAAAATATGAGTGTGTCCTGGCCAGCCACTGGCCATCTTGGTCCATGAATCCCCATCTCTCTGGCCTCGTGGTGTGGGGGCCCTGCTGCCTTGTCCCTCCCAGGATCCTTCTTCTGTCTGGAAGCATCGCCAATCAATGTCCCTCCCAGGATCCTTCTTTTTTCTGGAAGCATCGCCAATCAATGTCGTCCTGGGTTTTTCTTTCTTTGGTCTCACGGCACCTTCTGCCTTAGGCAGCCAGTTCTCATGTATTGGGTTTTCTGAAACAGTCCGATTGAGCTGAAAATGACAGATAGACATGCCAATCACCGTGCCCTGGGTTATAAGCCACCAAGGTCAAGGATGTAACCTACTTGTCTTTCACTTTCCAGTCTTTGGAAGAGGAAAATAAACGGAGGAGCAAGGATCCGGGAGGGTTTGGAAGTTTCTTAGCCTGAAGCCTCAGATCTTTCTGGAAAGGGGTGGCCGGTTCACACGGAGAAAGGAGGGAGTTACAGAGACGCCTTCTCCATGCACCTGCTAGGAAAGCGAAGACTGGATTCCGTACAATGATTGAACAGCAGCTCTGTCCTCTGCTATCTGTGGACACCTGACTTCAAAGCCCACCCACCCCAGCTCTCTGGTGAGCAGTGCCCCCCCCCCCCCCCCCCCCCGCTCAGGCAACACCTGGCTGAACAGGAGTGGGTGAGCATCTGGCCCCAGCTTAGCAGCTCCTGTTCTATCCCAGCACCACGGTCTAAATGCATCCGCCCCACCCCGCCCCCCATCCACTGAGACTCAGTCCCCGATGGATAGCACTAGGAGGCGGGGACTTTGGGAGGTGCGGAAGTCATGAGGGCTCCCTCTTCACGGATGGGACCAGCCTGGCTGTTCCTGCCCTGTGCTACCTTCTGCCGCGCTAGGACAGTGCTTGTCCCCGCTAGGGGACACAGCAGCTCTGCACCGCCTTGGAAGCAGAGCTGGGTCCTCATCAGACACTGAACTTCCTGTGCCTGAATCTCAGACTTCAAGGCAGAGAACTGTGAGAAATGAGTTTCTGTCGTTTGTAAAACTTCCAGCCTGGGGACTGTGTTTGTAACAGCGGACCCGGACAACGCGGGGCACTTGGAAGTGGACACACATTCTGTTGGTTTGATCCGGCAGGTCAGGCTGACCATCCAGAGAGGAAAACAGAGAGAGGGAGGTGGATAGGTGAGAGGGACGGAGACAAGACAAGCAGAGAGGTGGAGAGAGGCAGGCGGGGCAGGCACAGGAGCAGGTGAGGTGGTCAGGGCGTTTAGCGCTTGCCAAGAGCCAAGGGGTGAAAAGACCCAAACCTCGGACCAGCTTCCTCATTTCTGGCCCTCCCAGGCTCGCCTGCTTCCCTGGTTTGGGATTTGCCCGTGAATCTTTGCAACAAATCCCATCTTACCTAGGGCTGACAAGTAGCTCTCTGCTCCTTGCATCTAAATGATGTCTGCCTACGACACTCGTGATTTTCTTAATAACTTGACCTCGTTTGCTGCTGTTTACAATTTTTTTCAATTTTTAAAAAGCAAGATCTAAGGGGGAAAAATATGCTAATTTCTCCTGCAACACAGATTTCTAGTTGCTTATCCAGCATTAATTCTCCTCTCCACTTTGAGAGCAAAACGCCAAGCTATAAAGCTGCCTAGCACACCCTATCTGGCAGACACTGGTAGTGAAAAGGAGCTGACAGAAGAAGTGTTGGGGTGCTGTTTCCAGGAAAGCCCCCAAAACAAGGGCTGACTCAGCAGACAGATGACTTTGCACCCTTCCTTCTTTTCTTATCTGGAATAGGGGCATGATAGCTGGAGCTCCAGCAGCCATACTGCGGATGAGAAAATGAGGTCACACTTCAGGGTTGGCCAAGAAAGCACTAGAAGGAGCCTGGGGACCTGCTGAAATCACGAACCACACTAAGCTCTCAGGAAATGTTTGCCCTTGGCCTACCTGGGCCTCTTCCTAAGGCTCTCCCAGGAAACCTTAAGCCCTGTGCCCTCATCCTGATGTGCGTCCAGGCTCCATCTCTGGGACTCACCAGCACGACTCCAGGATCTCCCCTGTTGCCCTCTGAGGAGTCAGTGCTCCTGGCTGCCGCTTCCTCCTGGGATTGAGCGAGTCCTCATCTCTGGTCTTCATGGCAGCCCATCCTCCCTGCTTGGCACGGGGTGGGCGTGCCCCTGCCCAGGTACTGCGTCGAGATCCCAGCTAACAACCAGCAATCTGGATCTCTGGACCTACAGGTAAATCTGGAAATCCAAGCCACATCCTGACCCAGGGTTCCGTGGCTCTGGCAGCTGGCAGCTGCCCAGGTGCCCAAGCCGGACCCCAGGGGGAAAGTCTCTCCTCTCTCCCACCGCAAGGCTCAAAGGCACTCCCTGGCCAGGGGGCCCCTTCTGCTAGGCGCCTCTCTCCATCCCACTGCCACCCGCCCTGGTCCAGGTGGCCACCCTCGCTCTCCTGGGGGGTCCTAGGAGCCCCTCTCAGCTCCCTCCCTGCAACCTTGCTCCCTCTTCCCCACCATGTCTCCACCCTACAGAGAGTGTGGCCTTCAATTAACTCCTAGGTTTGCCTCTGCAACCCCACTTTCCTCTTGGACTCTGTTTCCATTTAAATGGGAAGCTCTGGCCACCTTGGTCAGCTGGCTCCTACTCTCTTTAGAAATACTCCTGGACCTCTGGGCCAGGCACAGCCTCCTGGCTGCTTGGTCCCAAGATCCTCCCCATTGGGTCTCCTGCCCTCACCCCAGCTCCTGCCCGAAAGCGCTCGTGGTCAGGGGCCTCCCCCTACTGGGTAGTACCCGGTGGCCCAGAGCCTGGTCCTGGGAGGCCTTGGGAACCCTGCTGAGTGATGGAGGCTAGAAGCTCTGCTCAGGCACAAGCCACAAGCCAGGGCCTGCATCAGCACAATGCCTGCTACCTGGATCCCGCGCAAGGACCCCCCCTGCCTGGGCTCAGCCAGCCCTGCCTCGAGGAAGGGCCTCGGCGGGTCAGCCGTTGGTGGCCCCCCTTCCCACTGACACCCAGGCCCCCACACGGCAGAGGACAGGTGCTCTCCTCCTCCTGTACCCCCACATGCAAACCCCAGCCTTCCTCCTGCTTCCCCAAAGTCAGACCCAGTCCTGAAGGGCACTGGGTGAGGATTTGGCCTTTGCCTGGGGAAGTGAGCCCCAGCAGTGGGGTAACCTGACACCTCCCCACCTCCCTTACCCCCATCCCCCCCCTTGATGCATGAGCCTAAAAATCTGCGTTTCCAATGAGATCCCAGTGGTGCTGATGCCTGTTCCACTGGGACCTTGAGCCGGCCTGGGGCCTGTGCCACCCTCAGGGGTCAAGGGCGTTGACCCCGATGGACACTGCGAGCTGGGAGGCCATGGTCAACACTTCAGGAAGTGACTCTGATGCCTTCTCATCTCGTGTCCTCCAGGGAAGGCCCGCTGGGCGTCTCCTGGGCATGGACCCCAGGCCCCAATCCCAGTGCACCCAGGAGCAGGTCCTGGGTTCCACTCAGCTGCCTGTTCCATCCCTTTCTAGAAGCCTCAGAAAGAAAGAGGAATACCTCATGTCCTTGCCCTGCACTATGGGGGGAAAATGGTATGGAATTATCACATAGCCTTAAACCCAGTATATGCAAATGCACTCATTTGAATAACTGCCAATTTATATGCTCCATCAAATTAAATATGCGAATTCGCAGCCGGTGCAGGAAGCAGTTGTTGCCCGTCCTGGCTCAGGCTTACGGAGTCTCTTTTGAGCCCCTGTCTCTTTAGCACTGCAAGGCAGAATTAGGGATTAGCCTCTGGAGCATGCTTGGTGCTCTGATGGCCGCCCTGACCCGCTGGGTGGAGCTTCTGCCTTAGTAACAGCATCTCCTTCTCCCACGTGTGGATTCTTGAAAATGTGGCTTTTTTTTGTACCCCGGGTTTCACAACTCCCGTGGCAGGTCTCCAGGTGCAAAGTAGGACTCCCCTTTCACAGAGGGGGGAAACTGAGACCTGTGGTTTCCCAGCTCATGAACTTGGACTTGAGCCTGGGGCTTCCCCAGCCCGCATCCCCACCCCGTTCTGTCCTGTTCATCTCGCTCAGCCTGCATTTTCGTTATACTGTCTTGGAAGTGCAAAACAGGTGATGATACAAAGCTCTCTTGTTCTTTGCAAAGAATTCTCCAAAACGAAGGACAGCACCCTGGTCAGTATCTACCTGATACCTGTGGGGGATGTGGAGGTCGCTGTTCCCCCTCGTGCTGTGCTGGTGACAACCCTGAGGCCGGGAGGGTGTCTGTCAGGCTGGAATCGAAGCAGTGACTGAGCCTGTGCCACATTCTCAGGCCGAGACGAGCTGAGCCGGCTGGACCCGCCTGCAAGAAGATTGTCAGTGTCTCCTTTCGGCTCTGCATCCGTGACCTTGCACTGGCAGCTTGAACCTGCTGCTGGGGGTGGGGTGGGTATGACACCATGGGAAGTGGCCAACGCACTACAAATCAGGACCCTCTAATTCCAGATCCCAGCTCTCATGGAGACAATGTCTGGGGTAGGAAGCAGATTTAGGGCCCAGGCTTCAGCTGGGGTCATCCTGGCCACAGCCTGCAGCACCCACTCTGCTCTCTAAGGCACAGAGGACTCCGGATGGAGGCAGTGCAAGCGCCCACAGCCGCCCTAATCAGAGGGGCCCCCATTCACTTGCCTGAGCATCCTTCCAGCTGTGGGGTCTGCGAGGTCCCAGAAGGCAGCTGGGGGCCCCCTCCCTGCCAGACCTTGCCCCAGGGATCCCTCAGCGCCTCTCTGACTTCTGGATCCCAGACATTTACCACCAGCCGGCTCCTTGCTGTCTCAGCTGGCTCGACACCCTGCTGTGAGTAGCAAATCCTTCATCCCTGGAGGTGGTCCAGGGGCGGCTGCAGGAAATCTGAGCGTCCCCCGGGGGTAGGACCAGGAGCCCCAACCGGAGAAGCCGTGATGGTCCTCCTTGCCCAGCTCTAGAGCTTGCCCGTTCTTTACGGGCTGCTGTCCTCTCCTGCTGGGCTGGATGGTCCAGGTCCGGTCTCTCCCAGGCTGTGCTGCCTCTCACAAGTGCAACACAGGCCGGGGAGGAGCTGTTCTCCCACGGGGAACTTGGCCGCTAAAGTCCTGGCTTTTCCTGCGACGTGGTTGTTGCTAGAACCTGCCCTTTGGACCAAGAAGGGCTCTGGGCCCTGCCTCATCAGCTCCAGGGACACAGCAGGGACTCTGGGCTGCAGAGGCTGATTTCCAGTCCTGGCTTAAGAAGCCCTTTCCCTGGGGCTGGTGCTGTGGCGTAGTAGGTTAAGCAGCTGCCTGCCACGCTGGCATTCCTTCTGGATGCTGGTTCAAATCCCAGTTGTTCCTCTTCTGATCCAGCTCTCTGCTATGGCCTGGGAAAGCAGTAGAAGATGGCCCAAGTGCTTGAGCCCCTGCACCCACGTGGGAGACCTGGAAGAAGCTCCTGGCTCCTGGCTTTGGATTGGTCCAACTCTGGTCATTGCAGCCATTTGGGGAGTGAACCAGCGGATGGAAGACCTCTCTCTCTCTGTCTCCATCTCTCTATCTATACCTCTGCCTCTCAAGCAAATGAGTGAATCTTTAAAAAAGAAAGGCTTTCTCCTTTTTTTCTGGATTTTGAGGTCGCCATCCCTGGGTTGTAAATACAGGCCCAGGCCTTTGGGCGGTGAATAACGTCAACTCCTTCCTTCTGCAAGGCTCGGGGTCCACTCCGGAGCGAACACTCCCAGGCTCAGCACTGCCGGGGATTTCAGCAGCTCTCTGATGCACAGTGACTCCTCCAGCAAGAGATGCGGACGGAGGAAATATTCTGTGTATCAGAGGTTTCTTTGTGACGGCTCACAGCCAGTCGACTTCCTGGATATACTTAAAGCAAGTTGCAAATATTAAAACACACACAAAGCAGCAAGATACAAAATTCCCAAGTTTCCCAAGCCATTTAGAACATGGGGAGAGAGAGCTGTTCAGGAGTCTGGAAGATCGCTTCATGTACCGCTGAGCTTCCTGGTGGCCACGGCAAAATGAAGCAGTCAGAAGGTAACGTGGGGATCCTTGGCTGGAGGCGGGGCCAGGCCTGATGTCAGGGGGGTCTACTGGCCGGGGGGTTCCTCACCTTACCTCTCACTCCTCCAGGTAATGCCAGCACCCACTGCTGACCCCAGGCACACCCCCAGGAATCAGAGCAGGGCTTCTAAACGTGGGCACCTGGGAGGGATTCCCCAGGGAAAGGCAGGGAGTCAGAGCTGAGTTTCTGTTAAGGAGCAGGGCACGCAAGCAGAGCAGCCACTGCTGTTAAGTCCGCAGACGGCAAAGGAGCCCAGCCAGCGGCTGCTGGCGACCACCGAGTGCGGTCTGCACCAAGATAGCCAAGCATGGTTGGCTTGGGCCCTGGTGCAGGCTAACCCGGGGGGATTCACTCTCTGTGAGGCGAATCTGAGGACGAACTAGTCCCTCCTAAAGTGAACTTTGCTTTTTCAAGACTTATTTAGATTTTTGAAAGGCAGAGTAGGGGGCCGGCGCCATGGCTCACTTGGTTAATCCTCCGCTTGCGGTGCCGGCATCCCATATGGGCACCGGGTTCTAGTCCCAGTTGCCCCTCTTCCAGTCCAGCTCTCTGCTATGGCCCGGGAGGGCAGTGGAGGATGGCCCAAATGCTTGGGTCCCTGCACCCGCATGGGAGACCGGGAGGAAGCACCTGGCTCCTGGCTTCAGATCGGCGCAGCGCTGGCCATGGCGGCCATTTAGGGAGTGAATCAATGGAAGGGAGACCTTTCTCTCTGTCTCTCTCTCTCACTGCCTAACTCTGCCTGTCAAATAAATAAAAAAAGAAAGAAAGAAAGAAAGAAAGAAAGAAAGAAAGAAAGAAAGAAAGAAAGAAAGGCAGAGTGATGCCGGGGGAGAGAGGAAGAGGTCTTCCATCCACTGGCTCACTTCCCAGATGGCTGCAAGGACCAGAGCTGAGCCTATCTGAAACCAGGAGCCAGGAGCTTCTTTCTGGTCTCCCACATGGGTGCAGGGGCCCAAGCACTTGGGCCATCCTCTGCTGCTTTCCCAGGTGCAACAGCAGGGAGCTGGATTGGAAGTAGAGTGGTCAGCACTTGAACCGGTGCCCCATGGGATGCCGGAATAGCAAACAGAAGTTTAACCCACTGCACCACACCTCCTGCCCAGGGTGGGCTTTCTTTCACCTGCTCTCGTTGTACATCCTTTAGAGGAGCCCACTGGCTGATCTTTGAGGCTACAAAACATCTGTCTCCTTTGCCCTTCTGCCCAGGCAACTTCTCCAAGGCGCACATTGCTCCATTGCCTTGAGCCTGCAAGGCTGCAGGACGCCTCTGGCCCCTTCCCCAACCACATCCCATCTAGCTGCACCCTGGCCCTACCCCACCCCATCCCACCTGGCTGTACCTCACGCCTCCCCCACCCCATCCCATCTGGCTGCATCCCGCCCCTCCCCCACCCCATCCCACCTGGCAGCACCCCACCCCTCCTCCACCCTATCCCATTTGGCTGCACCTCACCCCTCCCCCACACATTCACCTGGCTGCACCCTGCCCCTCCCCCACCCCATCCCGTCCCACCTGGCTGCCCCCCACCCCTCCTCCACCCTGTCCCACCTGGCTGCACCCGCCCCTCCCCCACCCAATCCCACCTGGCTGCACCTCACCTCTCCCCCACCCATCCCACCTGGCTGTATCCTGTGGACAACTGGACTTCGAGCTCGCACCAGCCGAGCCTGGACAGGAAGGCGATGTGATTTGCATCGTTCTGGAAGCACAGCCACACGGCCAGCTGCCCGTGGCCCCCGCAGAGACACTGTGGTCCCAGAGGCCCACCGAGAGCTCTGCCCCCAGGGTCCTGGCCAGGGCTGCAGCACACAGGTGGATGAGACAGGAAGCCAGCTGCCAGCTAGCTGGTGGGGGCAGGTGAGCACAGCCATGACTTCCGGAACAGCTCCACATGCGTGGGCGGGCCCTGAGGGGCCTCTGCAGCCTCAGCCAGCCCCCCAGGAGCTGTCTCGCATGGCTGGTGGGGAGCCTTCTGCTGGTCCATGCCTCCCTTGAGGCATGGTGGTGGTGCTGCTCAGGAGGCGCTGCTCCCCGCATGGGGTGGGGGCGTGGCCAGGAGTGCTGGGGGTGGCTTGGGGGGGGGGTTCTCCTGGTGTCCAGAGGGCAGAGCCAGCTAAACACATCCGGGTTCCCAGGCCTGGCTGAGAGGGGCCTCAGCTAGCCTGAAAATGACCAGAGGCATCGCCCATCCCTGGCCTGCCTTTCACCTTGGCCAAGTCAGCTCCGGGCTGGCGGGCACGTGCAGTGCTTTGTGAAGAGGCCTCCAGCCGGTCCCTCTGGCCTCAGTTTCCCCACCTGTGGAGGAAGGAGCACTGGCCTCGTTCCAGCCCTCCCCCCCCCAGGAGGCGACAGCGGTCAGCTTCCTAATAGGCCTTGGTGTCAGCAGCTGGAGCAGAGAAGAGCTAAACACATCCAGGTTCCCAGGCCTGGCTGATTAATTCCGCTCCAGCACAGCCCCGAGAGCCGCGGTTCAGTTCAGTTGATCCGTCCCCTTCTGCTGCTTCTCCATTCTGTCGCCACCGGGATCTCTGAGCTGCCGGAGCGGACCCAGGCAGCTGCTCCTGAAGGGGTTGGAGCCAGGCAGGGGCAGGGGCTGACTCAGGCACCAGCACGGCCCCCACGGCCCAGTGAGCTCAGAAAGTCTGCTTCCTTCTCCGGGCCTCAGTTTGTCCGTCTGTCCAATGGGGATGATAACGCTCAGGTTATGGAGTTGTTAGAAAATCAGTAGAAGATGGGAAAAGTGAGACAGAGGAGGCAGCTAAGCCTTCTGGGACCCATAAAATGAAGTGTGCACCTGTCAGGCTAGGGGTCTCCTATCTGGAGGAGGCTTGCAGATGCTGGGGGGCATCGCAGCCCCACGGTGGCAGAGTGAGAGTCGCGGCAGGGAGCCTGGGTCTGTCCCACACGGCACTGTCCCAGCCCCAGCGCTGCCACGCATGCACATGGGGAGTTCTCCAGAATCGACCTTCACTGGGGCCTCAAGGATGCCGGATTGAGGGGAGCCTGGTAGAGGCAGTGGAGGGAAGAAATGGCGTGGACTGGAGGAGGTGGACTTGAGCCAGGCCTGTGAGCACAGGGAAGGGTGGCCAAGAGGGTGTCCCAGGCAGGAGGAAGATGAGACCACAGGCATGGTGGTTGGAACGGGGGTGGGGGCTGCAGGTGGCCCTGAGGGGGGCACCTCGAGTAAAGCAAGCGACCACGGAGCGTGTGCTGAGCTGGGCGTGGAGGGGGCTGCGCCATCCTCGCCAGACCCTGCATAGAAAATACAGGGCCCAGCACCCCCCTCCTTAGCCCCTCCCCCAGTGCATGCTCTAGGGCCATTGATAACTAGAGAGAAAAGTTAAGACGGGGAGCCTGAGGAGATCATTAGCATTTTAATTGGGATCAAAGCTTCTGGCTAAAGGCAGGACACATTCGGGGTGGGATTTCCGGCAGCACCAGCTGGCATCCGGTTGGGCCTGGGGCGCTGCTGTACCCTCACAGGCACACAGGCATCTGCCGGCCCGCCTTGCCATTCCGTCAGCATCGCCGGCTACCTTGTCCCACCGGGCCCTGTGTGCCTTCCATACCAGTCTCAATTCTCGGAACAGCCCAGAACCAGCCGCGGAGTTCTCTCCCAGCAGTGCTCAGGCTAGCTCGGGCTTGTTGAATTGACTTGCCTGGGGTCCCACGGCTCTCAGTGCCAGGTCTGACACCAGCTTTCAGACCCACTCCCAGGCTGGTGCACTTTTGGTGAGAACTCTTTTTATAAAAGAATGGCTTATTGGGCTGGCAGTGTGGCACAGTGGGTTAAGCCGCCCCCTACAACACCGCCAGCATCCAATAAAGGAACAGCTCCCAGTGGCTCCACTTCCAGTCCAGCTCCCTGCTAATGCAGGTGGGAAAAGAATGCATGATGACCAGGAACTTGGTCAGGAGCTTGGGTGGCCCACATGGCAGACCAGGGTGGAATTCTTGGCTCCTAGCTTTGGCCTCTGCCAGCCCCAGTTGTTGTGGACATCTAGGGAGTGACCCAGTAGATGGAAAATCTCTTTCTCTCTCTGTTATCTGCCTTTCAAATAAATGAAATAACTCTTCTTAAGAAAAAATTACTTATCTACTTATTTGAAAGGCAGAGACAGAGACGGAGAGCGCCCATCTGCTGGGTCACTCCCCAGATGCCCAAGACAACCAAGGCTGGACCAGGCTAAAGCTCAGTCTAGGTCTCCCATGTGGGTGGCGGGGACCCAAGTGCTGGAGCCAGCACCTGCTGCCTCCCAGGGTGGCGTTAGCCAGAAGCTGGGGTTGGAGGAGAGCTGGGTCCAGGCTCTCTGATATGGGATGCAGATGTCCTAGGTGGTTCCTAACCACTGTGCCAAACGCCCACCCCTGAGCGACAGCTCTTGGCCTGAACAGAAGAACAAAGGGTGGCTCCATGCCCTCCCCAGACCCCAGCTGTGTGTCAGAAGCAAGGAGAGCATTGGGCTGCCTGTTGGCCTGAGACCCAGGATGGGCTTCAAAACGTCACCTTGGCAGTCATGTGTAAGTTCTCGATCGTTCCAGGCGCTGCCAGTTCTCCAGCTGTGATTTTAGGCTTGCTGGGGTGGCTCCACGGGCTCGATTTATTACCAGTTTTCAGGAGGAAAGAAAAGGCGAAGAGATTCAAGTCAGGAAAAGTCGGCCGATCTGGAAGACTCGGCACCGAGTCAGTGGTTTTAGATTCCATGCAACAGACCTCGAACAGCCCCCGAAACAACAGAGGCTGAAATCACACATTATTTGCCCCTGAAACCCACAAAGAGGCAGGTGCACATGCTTCTCAGTCTCTGTGCCCCCCTGAGTGCCCCTTCCTGACTGCCAAGTAGCCAACTGGCCAGCAATTTCCACGAGGGGCTGCTCACCCCACGCCCCACACTGAGCCCAGCCACCAGCCCTCCTGGGGCTCTGCTGCTGGATCCCAGGTGAGAAGAGGGGGGAGGGCGTGGCACGAACGCCTCCCCCTCCGCAGTGTCTGTAGCGGGGAGACCCAGGACCACTGCAGCCCGGCCCTCACTCGGCCTCGCAGACAGCTTCTGCAGCCGCAGACCCTGCCGTGAGCCCCCAGCCGTCTCACCTAGCAGGGTCTTGCTTCCCCAAGCCGTCCTGGACCACCCTGGTGCGTGGTGTGCAACAAAAGGACCACTCCAAGTTAAATGCTGCCGCCTCTCCTCCTACACCTTCCCCTTGTCACTGGTCCTCCTGGCTGCCTCCCTCCTCCTCCTCCTCCTCCTCCTCCTCTTCAGCTCACCGATCTTGGAAACCCTCCTCCCCGATCAGCACCTCAAGGGGCCAAACGCGTGTTCCCCGCGGGAGGCAGGTGCCAAGTAAGAATCCACAGTGCACAGGCAGCCTGGAAGGGTGTGATGCTCCCACCGCATGCTGAGCCCAGGGCCTTGCTGTGCAGGGGCTCAGGCTGCTGCAGAGGGGCAAGGGCCCACCGTGTCACCCAAGAGATGCCCACCACACTCAGCGGAGGGAGAGTGCGGCTCCCCCCACGCACCATCGGTGGCACTGACTTCTCTGAGAGCTGAGGTTTAAAGCAGCGGTCCCAGCGGGGGCCTTTGATCCAGACCCTGAGTGCAATTTATGGGAAATCCTACATGGCCTTTTATCTTTACAGCAGAAAGCTGGGCTGTGGCCGAGGGTCTCACATGTGCAGCTGCCAGGCCAGTGTGGCGCGTGAGCCCTGTCTGGAAGCAGCCGGGGGTCAGGAGCATGTCCGACCCATCACAGTCTCACGTGCATGCTCCACACCCAGCCTACATTTGAACTTCTACTGGTAGCTCCTGGAATCACAGACTCAAATATTCCTTACAGCACTGGCTGGGGGCCAGCTGTGGGCAGCAGGGAGCTGGGAGCTGCCTGGGCAGTGTTCTACGTGCTGTGAAGGGGAAGTCAGGGCTCTACACCGGAATCAAAACAGTCTGGGCAGCCAGGAAGGCTTCCTGGAGGAAGGGGTATGAGGTTAGAGACGGGGACACTGAGTCTCGAGCTGAATGGCTGGGGTGTTTAAGGTAGCGGTGTTCCAACTCTGAGCAGAGTGCCTGCTCTGTGGCCTGGTTTTCCTTTTGGCGTGTGCAGGGACACCCCGTGCTTGCCCGTCTCCAAGAGGACTCCCTGTGCTGGCCTGTCGCCACGCAGATCTCACAATTTATACACGCATCGGGTTGGGGCAAGCCCCCACACACATGCACGCATGCGCACACACACACACACACACACCTGCTTCCAGTCTGAACTTGGTGACAGTCTGAATGGCAGAGAAACGGCCAGGCCCTGCCTGCGAAGCACCACCTGCGGTTATGACGGTTATGACACACGGGCCGGCTTTGAAACCCGACGCTTGCCGAGGGCCCTCCCAGCCCGGTGGTTTTGCTCCCCTGGGCCTCCCCCGGGGAAGCAAGGCCCTGCCCTGCCCGAAGCCGAGTTTGATCAAAGCTCCCCCAAACCCGAGCTGAAGCCACGACTGCCCGCATTATTAAAGCGTTTAATGCTTCTCCACGGCTCCTCCGCCGCGCAGGCGCAGACAGGCCTCCAGCCCCTCGTTCAGGCGCCCTCTCCTAATGGGAGGAGGGGATGCGTGGGCGGGCGCACTGGACTTCCCTCACCAGCCCACCACCGTGCGTGCTGGCAATTTCCGTGTTCTGGAAAGCTCCTTAGAGCAGAACAAATCCCTCATTACGGCGTTTGCCACCGCTTCATGCCGTGTTGAACCCGCTGCTGCGTTCCCGGCACCGGCCCCGCGGTGCGCGCCTTGCTCTGGGGGCTTCCTGCGTGCAGAGCAGGCTCCGCTCCGCCTGGACCCAGAGATTTGCCTGTGACGTGGCGATCAGGGACGTTAATCATCTGTCCCTCCGGCGAGAATGCCTGATTGTTAGTATTATAATTGTGTAGAGGGGAAAAAAAAAAAGAAAGAAAGAAAGAAAGAAAGAAAGAAAGAAAGAAAGAAAGAAAGAAAGAAAGAAAGAAAGAAAGAAAGAAAGAAAGAAAGAAAGAAAGAAAGAAAGAAAGAAAGAAACAGGCCCAGAAAACCATTCTCCAAAATTGGAGGGTGGGGGTGCCTTCGGCTAAGAGGCTGGGGCCACGTCTTTGGGGGTCTCTGCGTCTTCTCCGTCTTGCAGAATCACTATGTCCATTTACAGCGGCGGAGCGGAATGGGCCGAGCTATGCTGGGCAGAGCTGGTGGGCCCAGGTGGGCCTGCCCTGGCGAGGCCCCTCTCTCCAGGAGCTCTCCCCTGGACCAGCCCCTCCTGGACCCCGCATTCCCCAGGGAGGCGCCCGGCTCTCCGTCGCTGAAATACACCCACTCTGAGCAACCGGTGCGCGAAGCCCAGCTGGGCCGGCTGCTACCCCCAGCACCCGGATTCTCCTCCTGGCCCCTGAAGACGGTTTTACTGCAGCCTGCAGCCACATGAGAGAGAAGAGGGACACAGTAAGCTTTTAATAAACCCGCATTCTGTCTGTGGACCGTGGGGGAGGAGCCCGAACTGGCCTATGGGACATTCTTGCTGTCATCGGCTGTGTGAGTGGCTGAGTGGGGGATCTGGCCGGAACGGAAGTTTCGTGCGGTCTGGAGCACACTTGCTAATCCCGTGGCTACAAAATCCAATGACGGGCCGAGCAGGAAGGAAATTTGGAGGAGGCTTTCCCTCACGGGGCAACAGTCTTAACAGGTGCACGACCAAGAGCAGCAGCAGGGGTGAAAGGAAAGAAATTCCTCTCCGTGATCAATAATCAGAACACAATGGACAATGCCAGAAGGGAAGACGGAATTCTCCTATTTCCCCTAAAAAATGACACACAATCACTGACATCAGAGCAGGAGGATCAAAGAAGACATGGCTGACACTCAGGAGAAAATGGTATCTTAAAGTCGACACCATTAAATGTCCCGGGTTTTCTTTCTTTCTTTTTTTTTTTTGACAGGCAGAGTTAGACAGTGAGAGAGAGAGAGACAGAGAGAAAGGTCTTCCTTCCATTGGCTCACCCCCCCAAATGGACACCACAGCCAGCATGCTGGGCCGATCTGAAGCCAGGAGCCAGGTGCTTCCTCCTGGTCTCCCATGCGGGTGCAGGGCCCAAGCACTTGGGCCATCCTCCACTACCTTCCCGGGCCACAGCAGAGAGCTGGACTGGAAGAGGAGCAGCCGGGACAGAATCTGGCGCCCCAGTGTCCCAGGTTTTCTTGCATCTAGATTTTGTCTTGTTTGTGATGTTGTAAGCTCTTTAAAATGTGATTTGTGGGGCTGGCACTGTGGTGTATCTGGTCAAGCCACCACCGCAGTGTCAGCATCCCATATGGGCATTTTTAAGAAAAAAAAAATACAGAACACACAGTTCAACAGGAGAATTAGTATGATCTAGGATGAGAAAACACAACAAATCACAGTGTCTTTTTCAAGATTTATTATTTATTTGAAAGGTAGAATTACAGACAGGCAGAGGCAGAGAGAGAGAGGTCTTCCATCGGTTGGTTCACTCCCTAATTGGCTGCAACAGCTGCAGCTGCGCTGATCCAAAGCCAGGAGCCAGGAGCTTCTTCCGGGTCTCCCACGTGGATGCAGGGCCCAAGGACTTGGGCCATCTTCTGCTGTTTTCCCAGGCCCTAGCAGAGAGCTGGATCGGAAGTGGAGCAGCCGGGACGTGAACCGGCGCCCATATGAGATGGCGGCACTGCAGGCGACGGCTTTACCAGCTACGCCACAGCACCGGCCCCAGCTTACACTTTGAATGTCACTGCTCTGCGGAATCCCAGACCAGAAGGCCATGCAGTGACTGTGCAGGATTCCTTGGGCATGGGGCCAGTGCACGTGGCTTTGACAGCAGGAGCAGGGAAGGGACTTGGGCTCTAAGAAGGGACACAGACTTTAGGGGGTTCAGCTGAGCTTTGGAAGGACCCAGGGCATGCGGAGCAGTGTCCCCAGGGCTGACCCTGCCTACCCTTTGGTTCCAGCCTGGTGTCACCCCAGCAGCTCTGACCCCCATACAGCTCCACCAGCTCCTGAGCCTCCTGTCGTACCCACTCCCAACCAGGTTCCAAATCGGGGTGGTTCAAATCCTCCAAGGTTTTTGTTTCTCAGATCGCATCTCCATTCTTCCCAGCCGCCTTTCGGGTTCGTCCCTGCCATCCCACGTCCTCCCTGGCTGGTGTTGACCCATGGCAGGCCCTGGACCAGGCCACCTGTACCCCTGGGGGCGCTGATGGACAAGACCGCGTGGCAAAGGTGCAGGAAGCTCTCTGCTGCCCTTCCCCCATGCAACAAGCGGTCATCCCAGAAGACAGATTCAGCCGCCTGAAAGCACCCTCAGTTGCACTCGCTTCTTTCTGCCCCTCAAGTACGTGGGCAACGCACCGGTGCCCACGGGAAGGCGGCGAGTGAGTGAGGATGGGATAGGGGTGCTGGGACATGGGCCTGAGCCGTGGAGGGAGGAGGCCCCGGGAGCCACCCGCATTGTGACCTGTGGTTCTGATGCCTTCTTTGCAGTTCAAAGCAGAGTTTCCACTAAGGCCAGGGGCTGTGACCCGCCCCTCCCACCTCCAGACCCCACCGCCTAACTGAATGGAAGGCCAAGGGGGCAAGAGACAGCAGTGGGTCCCCCCTCTGAGAGCGGAGGCCGTGGCCTTCCCGGGGTGGGGCAGCTGCTGGGATTTGGAGAGCGAGCCAGAGCCCGGAGCAGTGGTAGAAGGAGGCTGGCCCGGGCCGCCTCGGGGTCTGTAAGCTTGCAGGCCCCTCTCTGGGTCTCAGGTCGCCTTCCAGTGCGGTTTGGGGCCGGGTGTGCATAGAACTGCTCCAGAACTGGGCTCTCCACTGGCATTTCCAGCATCCGGCTCAATGCACCTGTCACCAGAGGAGACACTAGGCCACAGAGCGGGGCCACGGCGTGAGGCTGCAGGGCACCGCAGGGCCCTGCCTGAGACTCCCAAGGGTCTCTGGTCTGTGGGGGAGGTCACGGGAGGTAGCTAGAGGGGCGTGAGATCCCCAGGGTAAAGGAAGACAGAGAGGCCGGACACCAGCAAGGCTCTGCGCTCGCTCTGTGCCCTGAGCATGGCCGTTTCCAGTCTGAGAAACCCTGGGCTGGCCATGGAGTTGGCCGGCAGCTACAGGAGGCCATTTTCTGAGAGCCAACTGGTGGGCTGTGCCGGGAGGAGGAGACGGGGGTCCTGGGAAAGTCCTCTGCTTGGGGTTCTCCTGGGGACACGGACCTTCCCCAGGGGTTCCCCGAGGCCATGTGCCACCTGTGGGCTTCCTCCCCCACCTCCACCCCCTTTCTCTGCCAGTGCGTTGGCCTGATGGAGCCCGGAAATGATGCTGGCAGAAAGCTGAGCACACCCAGTCCCTTCCCGGAGGCGAACCCGGGACCAAGAGACTTGAGTGCCCTCCATGTGGACTGCGGGGACGGCAGATCAGAACCAGGAGGGCTGTCACTGCCCCCTAAAAGGACCCAGTGGAGAGGGTGGGAGAGGCTGGGGGTTGGGAACGGGGGAGGTCAGAGGAGGAGAAAGAGGAGTTCCGGGGATGGCATAAGGGAGGTGGGAATCGGAAGTTTTCCAAGGTGCAGGGAAGGGCGGAGCCGTCCCCGGGGGCATGGAGCGGCACAACCCGGCTCTGAGCACCCACGCGCTGTCCACGGGGTTCCAGCCGGGCTGCAGCAAGTGCAGGCGCGGGGGAGGGGGCGACGCGCGAGCAAGGTGCCACTCACCAACCCCAAAGGAAAAGGCTGGCAGATGGAGCTAAGTGCCACCCAAAACCCTCCGTGCGGTCCAAACGAAATTTTTTTTGTTGATGTTTTATAAAATAAGAAAACAGCCAAAGTGAAAAGACAAGCCACCCACTCAGAAAAAATCATTTCCCCAACAGTTCCCAGGGAAGATTTGAAATAGCCTAAAAAGTCGAAAGAAGATGCCCGTGTCCCGCCCCTGCCCCGCCCAGATGGGGGATGGGCCAGCCAATCTGCCGCCCCCTGTCCTCGGAGGGCCTTCCCAGCGGATTTCAAACGGAAGACAAAATCCACAGAACGATATTGTGTGACATGTGGGAATTACATGAAATTCAAACCGGAGTGTCCATAAATAAAACATTATTGGGAACAGGCGGGCCATTTGTTTACGATTTCTCTCGCTGCTTTCCCGCCACGGTGGCAGAGCTGAGTGTTTGGGACAGGGGCCACATGGCCTGCAGAAAGTGGAAGATATTGGCTGCCTGGCCCTTTAAGAAAAACTCTGCAGTTAACATTTCGCTGCACTGGCCTTGCTGTGTATCTGTCCAGCTAGGAAGAGAGGTATCTGCAAACCAATTACCAGCAAAGGGTTAATATCCAAAGGCAGTTGAGCAGGAGGGTGACCCAAGGACGTGGGAGGGACCAGAGGGAAGAGAGGTGGCCAGCTCGTCCCCTCCTGGTCTCCATGTGCTTCTGGAATCATTGGACAAAAGGGCTGTTTCCACGCCTGTCTTTTCCTGGTGCGGGATTGAGTGCCTATTATCTGAGATGCTTGGCACCAGGAGGGTTTCAGGTTTTGGAAAGTTTGCATCGACTTTCCTGGCTGAGCACACAAATCCCCAAACCCGAAACCTGAAAAATTCCCCAATGGGAACTGTTTTGAAGTGTCATGTTGGAGCTCAGAGAGTCCTGGATTTTTCCAATGGAGGATGCTCAACTCATATTGGGCGGGGCCAGTCGGATGTTGCAAACACACGGATTTCCCACGGGGGTGACTGGGTAGAGACTTTACACTCCACGGGGGCAGGGGCTGTGCAGCACCATTGAGGGTCCGATGCTGGCCTGGTGTGACCGAATTAATGCTTGGTAATGAATGAGTAAGCGAATCTGTAGCAGCCGGCCTTGTGGTGCAGGGGATTAAGCTGCCACTCACAATGCTGATATTCCACTTGCAGTTCCAGTGCTGGCTGCTGCTAATGTGCGTGGGAACATAGCAGAGGACGGCCCAAGGGCTGGGGCCCCTGCACCCTCGTGGGAGACCTGGATGAAGCTCCTGGCTCCTGGCTTCAGCCTAGCCCAGCCCTGGCTGTTGTGACCATTTGGGGAGTGAACCAGTAGATGGAAGATCTCTCTCTCTCTCTCTCTCTCTCTCTCTCTCTGTGTGTGTGTCCCCTTCTCCCTCTCCCTCTCCTTTCCTTTCCCTTTCTCTCTCTGTCACTCTGCATTTCATATAAATACTTCTTTAAAAAAAAAAAAGAAGAAGCCAATCTCTAAGTGGGAGATGAGTCAGCTACCCTTGCTTCATGAAGGCCCTGGGCCTGCTGGCTCCCTGTCCCTGGAACAATGGTAGACAACTTGACCCTGAGGGGAGGTGCCAATTGAACCAGCCATGCGTCCTGATGAGGGCCTCAGGGATGAGCCCGAGGGTCCCTGCACCTGCGGAGGTGAGGCACGGTCCTCACAGGTGATTCCCCAAGGAGACCTTGGCGCCATCCAGGAGGAAGCACCAGCATGCCTGGTGTGGGTGTCCACTGTCCCATGTTGGTTTTCTAAGTAGATCCTGGAAAGCAGCACCCAAGCCCTGCCATAAAAGGCAATGTGATTGCAAACAGGTGTCTCAAAATCGCATATTACAGTCTACGGTGTCAGAGCAGCCGTTGTAAGAAAGAACAGAAGAGCGGTGGGTTTGGGGCAGAGGGAAAGATCAGAAAGGCGGGGTAATTGGGTCGTTGTGAGCGGCTGGCATGGCACCCAGCTCCAGACGCCGCTCCTCTGCCGCCCCTGAAACAGTGCGTGCTGTTCTTTGATGATGAAACGCCTTCCCCAAGCATGGAAAATTAATTGGGCGCACCCTGGAGGGGCTGCTTGGGTTATTTTTTATGTTTTTCACTTTGGTAAGTTGGAAAGGGTGAACGGCGTTCTGCTCACTCATGCGACATCCATTAACAAGGGGAAAGAGCATGCAGTGGGTGTCTATTACATGCTCCACCCTGTGCCAACAACTCCTTCTCATCCACTCACCCCTCCCTCCTTCCCTGCCTGCCTTCCTCCTCCTCCTTCTTCTTCTCTCTCTCTCTCTCTCTCTCTCTCTCTCTCTCTCTCTCTTTCCCTTCCTGCAGTGTCACAGTTCCGGCTTCCAGGATTGCTGGTCAACCAACCTCTGCACTCACACCCCCCCACCCGGCCCCACACCAGTGAGTGGTTTAAGATCGATCACGTGACTCCCTCGGGGTTGATCTCAGGACACATCTTCTGAGCTTCTGGAAAGCGATCTTGGGGCTTTGTTTGGGACCTGCTGTTGGTGGCCGCACAATGCTGCGGCTGTAATACGTGCCACTTTAAAGGACGCATTTTATGTTACATGAGTTTCACTCAAACAGCACAACAGCCCAGATCTGTTCAGTGACATACTCCCGCCATCCAGTCACGTCCATCCAATAGTGGCTATTCAGTAATGGCAAGTGTTTTACCTCCCCGATCCCACTGAATGTTGAGAACGGCTCCATGAGACGCGCTGCATTGTCCGAGTTTAAAGAATGGGAGTTCGGGAACTTTCCCAGAGTCACAGAGGATAGTATCCAGGTCTTCTGATCAGATTCTTGCTTGTTCTAGTTTGCCACGGAGCTGTCCAGTGCCAGCCCAAGGATGAGGCCTGGGAGTGGGCCTGGGAAGCTCACTGCGGGGTTAGATGAAAATGTTGCGTTTGTAGAAGTGCCGGCTCACGTGCCAGCTCCGGACACCCACACAGCTTCCATTTGATTTCATGCTGGCCTTCTAGTGAGCTTTTCGCCGCAGCCCTGCAAGGAGGGGTGGGGTGGGGTGTTCACACTTCAGAGACGGGGCAGGTGCAGCAGGAGCGGGGGAATACA
Organism: Sylvilagus floridanus; assembly: GCA_949820135.1. NCBI lineage: Eukaryota > Metazoa > Chordata > Mammalia > Lagomorpha > Leporidae > Sylvilagus > Sylvilagus floridanus. The sequence continues at coordinate 77,166,939 of OX463239.1, read as the reverse complement.
CACTGACACTCACCCATCTCACTGTGCGGATTGGGCGATTAAAGCCTTGAAACTCCCCTGTGCTCTGTAGGACACCGTCCATAGTGTGCGGTCAGCCGTCATCGCTGGAGCTCCTGGGAGGGGATTTAATCACCTCACTTAATTCTTTTTGAAAAAAGATTTCTTTATTTATTTTGAAAGTCAGAGTTACACACACACACACACACACACACACAGAGATTGGTATCTTCCATCCTCTGGTTTACTCTCCAGATGGCTGCAATGGTCAGCACTGGACCAGGTCAAAGCCAGGAGCTAGGAGCCCCTGATACAGATGGGCGAGCACCTGCTGTGGGGTGGATCAGTGAGAAAGGGGCCTGAGTGGGCATGGAGAGGCTGAAGGTGGTCCCCACCTCCAGAAGACAGAGGTGGTCCTGGGCAGTGACAGGGTCTCACTTTTGTAGATCTAAGTGCGGGGTTCCCTCCTCATTCACACCTGGGAGGGGGTGAGATTGCCATGACTACGATCTCCCCAGGGTGGGCTGTTTGGGATGTGTATTTATGCTCAAATAGATTATTAGAAGCTCTACACAGTGGATTCTAGGGTCCGCATTCAATTTTTAGCCATTTCCTCCTGTTCTTTATAAAGCCACAGGCTCCAGGACTCAGCCCCGCCATGTGGAAGGAGCAGCCATCCAGCAAGGCGATACTATAGCAATGACAGTTGGGGACCTGGGGCCCAACTGCGTAGAAAGTTGGCAGACACATGAGTGGCTGCAAGTTACATGAATGGCATCTGAACTCCGTGGACAGAACTTTTCTACTTCCTGACTTGTTCTTATTCTGAATACATATATTAATACTCCAGGACACGGTGCTGTTCCGTGGAGGTAGTTTATAGGAACAGCAGCCTGGAAAAGCCAGCTCCATGTGCAACGGAAGGGCAGTGCTTAGCGAAAGTGGAGCACACACTTAACAGCTGCTAGGTGGTGCACTTGTGACGACTGAAGTGACGGGGATACGCTTCCAATGTCAAGTAGAAAGAAGCACTCGAAGTGGAATGTGCGCGGATTCTGTTCTACAAAACCACGCGAACCCTCGATGCAGAGCGGAGTCGGAGCCTGCATCACGTCTGTGAGAAGATCCACCTGTTTCTAAGGATGCGCAGTCTTCTGGGGGGAGGGGTCCCAGGGGTCCGACTAGTGTGTGTCAATTTGCACGAAGGGGGGTCCAGCCCTGCACCGGGGACTAAGCCTCAAGCAGAAGAAGCTGCAGGTGGCCCTGAGCAGTGCTTTCAAGTTGGCCATAGTCGTTCTGGTGGCCAAATGCCCTGGAGAATGGAGAGCAGGTGCACTCTCAGCCTCCAGGGCAGAGACCCCCGTGGCGCCTCCACTGTTAGGCTGCTGTGGCACCTGAGATGTGGCTGCTCTCAGTGGAGGTGGTGGCAAAGCACCTGCCCCTTGTGGAAGTGTCAGACATAGACAGCACCAAGGGCGGGCCTGAAACATGACAGATGCAGCATGGTATCAAAGGGGCACATGCTAGACACAAACAGGGCACTCCAGGGAGTGTGTGTGTGTGTGTGTGTGTGTGTAATTCCACAGGCTAGGGCAGAGCCAGAGAAGTAACATGCCTGTGCTGTGGTAGCCCGTAGAGGTCTGAGTGAGTCACACCCAAAAAGTCTAGGGGAAACCCTGTCCAAACACGGACAGTGGAAAAGGCACACAAAGGCTCACGGATTCTGAAGAAGACAGGTGATTTTTTAAAAAAATATTTATTTATTTGAGAGGCAGATTTACAGGGAGAGGGAGAGGGAGAGAGAGAGGGAGAGGGAGAGGGAGAGAGAGAGAGAGAGAGAGAGAGAGGTCTTGTATCCGCTGGTGCAGTCCCCAAATGGCCACAGTAGCCAGCTCTGGGCAAGGCAGAAGAGCCAGGAACTTCTTCCAGGTCTCCCATGAGGGTGCAGGGGCCCAAGGACCTGGGCCATCTTCTGCTGCTCTCCCAGGAACATTAGCAGGGAGCTGGGTCAGAAGTGGAGCAGCAGCCGGGACTCGAGCCAGCGCCCGTGAGGGATGTGGGCGCTGCAGACAAGCAGCCTCACCCACTGCGCCACAACCCCTGCCCCAGAAAACATGGTGTTAACCACACACACCCCCTCAGCACGTGCTCCAAGTGTCCTGGGACAAACCACTGTGCCTGTGCAGCCGGTGACTGGTAACAGCCTCACGCATTCCCCCAGGGACACACCAAGCAGACACGAAATACGCCTGCTACCCTCACACACGCCCCAGCGCCGACCTCTCCCAGGCTCGGAGGCCAGCACCATGGCCCTGCCTCTCCCCCTAGCCTCTCCCCGCCCCTGCCAGCAAACCCCTCGTCCAGTGCCCACACCCCTCGGGCTTGCTTCCCAGCTCCCTGCTGTCAAAGGGACTTGGCAGGTGCCGCTGACCCCTCTACCAAGACCGCTCTTCCCAGGCCAGGTCTCAGCTCACTTGGTGCCCTCCCCTCGTGGAGTGCATCTCAATGCCCCCGTCTCCTTCAGTCTGTAAGCCCACTGCCCCCTGCCTTTTCCCTGCACAGTACTTCCGGTTTATCATGGTAGCTGTAAATCACTCCGTGAGTTCGCTCTCTCGGTTCCCTACCGGACTGTGAGCTTTTTGAGGAGCGGGGTTGTGAGTGCTGGCTCTGTGTTTTCTCATCAGATGCACAGGACAGGTGCTGGGCCAATATTTGCTGGCTGGGTGGACAGGATTGTTCAGGGCGGGGGCAGAGAGGAGGGATCCCCAGGGGGCAGCAGGAAAGAGATATGGACCACAAGCCTCTGGGTATGTGTCTGCCCTATAGACCTACAAGCTGCCCACTCCTATGGAGCCTCAGCCTGGACCCACAAGGACCCAAATTCCTGTCTCTAGAAGCTAACCCTGGAGGGCAGGAGCTAACAGAAATGGACAAGTGATCCCTCCCTACCTCTCACACTGCACTCAGGGCAGAGGACCAGAATCCTGGCTCCCTCGGCCCTGGACCCTCAGAGTACCCGAGGGGAGGGGCCAGCCTCTGAGAGCTCACTGCTTAGGGTGTGGAACAAACAGAGGCTTCTACGCTAATTCTCTCCCCATCCCAGCGGCTGGAGGGCTGAGATCAAGGTTCTGGCAGAGTTGCTTTCTTGGCCTGGAGGTGGCTGGTGGTCCTCACATGGTCCTCACTCTCTGTACATGATTGTCCATCCGCGTCTTCTTCTAAGGCCTATGCTGATAGCCTGCTGCTAACATCACTATCTCAGTACAGACCCCACGTCCAGGGGCAGCATTTGGCCTAGCAGTTACGATGCTGCCAGGGGTTCCTCCATCCCATAACTGGTAGCCTGGGCTCTAGTCCTGGCTCCACTTAAAAAAAAAAAAAAAGATTTATTTTATTTATTTGAAAGGCAGAGTTATAGAGAGAGAGCTAGAAACAAGGAGAGAGAGAAACCTTCCATCCGCTGGTTCACTCCCCAGTTGACTACAACAGTCAGTGCTGCGCCGATCCGAAGCCAGGAGCCAGGAGGTTCTCCTGGGTCTCCCACGCGGGTACAGGGACCCAAGGACTTGGGCCATCTTCTACTGCTTTCCCACGCCATAGCAGAGAGCTGGATCAGAAATGGAGCAGCTGAGACTCGAACCAGTGCCCATATGGGATGATTTACCAGTTGTGCCACAGTGCTGGCCCCCTGGCTCCACTTCTTATCCCAGCTTATTGCCAGTGCACATCCTGGGGAGTAGCAGGTGACAGTCCAAGTAGTTGGGTTCCTGCCATTCACGTGGGAGATCTGGACTGAGTTCCCAGGCCTAGTTTCAATCTGACCCAGTCGTGGCTACTGCAGGTCCTTGGGGCGTGAACCAGCTGATGGGCACTGTCTGTCTGCCTGTCTGTCTCTGTCCCTTTCTCCTTCTTTGCCTTTCAAATGATAACAAAACACCCTATGCCCAAATTCTGAGGGCCCAGGAGGGGGTGGTTAGGACTTCCCCACTGGAGGCTGGGGGATTCAGTTCAGATCAAAACAGAAGTGCGGGGGTTCCACAAGTGAGCCTCACCCCACTCCCTGTTATGTAGCCTGGGGGCAGCGAGAGAGGAGCAGGGGGTGCCCTCCATGGAAACCCCAGCAAGGACTCTTCCTGACCTCCCCACCAACGGTGCCCAGCCAGGAGCTCTCCAAGAACCCTGGGGCTAACGGCTTGACTTGGGCAAGGAAAGGCACAGTGCAGGCTCTGGCGTCTCTGACCAGAGCTCATCAGTGCATTGTGGGTCGTGATCCAATCGTGGGATGGAAAGGGGCATGGGGAGGGGTATTTCAGAGGAAAGACACTCTGTGCAACCTGGTGGCACCCTGACCCTTGCATTCACGCCAGCCAGCCAGCCAGCCAGGCCTCTTACAAGAAATTCCAGCAAGGGATTAATGCCTTAATTAGAAATGCAGCTTGGAAATGTAAAGGTTATTCAGAAGGGGAAAAGATACATGCTAATAAGAGCCACGCTATTAACAACAGAATAAAGAGGCATTGTTGGTGGCAAACTTTTCCAGGTTCAGTAATGCAAACCACCTGGTCTGCGTGCGGGCGGGCTCCATGGTGATGGAGTGGGGCTGGCGCTGTCGGATGAGGCTGATCCCATCTCTGATGGCGCTCCCTGCCCGTCTCAGACTTCCTGGGGAGGACGACCAGTGGCCAGAAACCACCTGCAGGACTGTGGGGCCTGTGCCTGTTTGCTGGCGAGCACACTCTGGGGCTTTGGAGAGCGCCCTGATACCGCCAGGCCCATTGTACAAGGCTGGCTCCCGGAGCACTTGTAGATCCATCGAGCGAGACCAGAGCACGGCAGTGCTGCAGGGCAGCTGGGAATTCTGGGAAGGATCTTCCAGCATTGGCCAGGCAGAGCCGCCCGCCCCCTCCTCTCTCTGTGATGAGGACATGGCCCCGAGCGTGGCATGGCAGCAAGGCGCCTGTGAACCTGACCCGTCCACGGCATTGACCTCCATGGGTGCTTTGCTCAAGGCATTTCATCTTCACAGCCATCTTGCGAAGCACTGGCACACTCACCTTTCACTGAACAAGAAACAAAGGTTCAGAGAGGTTAAGAAAAGCAGCCCAGGTCACGGAGCTAGCAAAGTGGCAGAGCTGGGATTCAGACCCCCAGCCACAGCCCTCCTCCCGGAGAGAGGCAGCAGGAGCAGGAGCCCCAGAGCTGCAGGGGTGTGTGGGTCAGCGATCCCTCCCCACGCCCCTTAGGGCTCACACGCCAGCGACCTGGGTCAGGCTCTTCCATGAACTCAGCAGCTGTGCCCGCGGGTTTCTTCCCGGTGCCCCAGGCTGCCTGCCATCCTGCCGGCGTGCCCAGGAGGAGGCTTCCCAGTGTGCTGTGTCATCTTGTGGGAGGAGTAGAGAGGGTGGGGGCAGCCGTCCCTCCCAGACCTTTCCTTTTTATGCCCCCAGAACAAGAATCCTAGAGTTCAGGTGAAATTGGACAGGTCCTGGCAGCCAGTAGGTCCCCAGGGCCTGGGTGGAACCCCCTGCAGGGTGGGTGTAGGGCAACTCGGCCTCTGGGGAAGCTGAGACCACGCCCTAATGCTCTGCCAGCCTGGTCCAGGCCGGAGGCTGCAGAGCCCAGCTCCTACCTGCACTCCGGGGAACGTCATGTAGTCCCTCCTTGCACTCCTCTGTGGACAAAGAACCCTGGGCTGGGGAGGACCTACCTTGCTGTTGTCCCCAGCTGAATCCCACCCCCTCTAACCTCCCTTCCCCTTCCAGGCCCCCTGGGCTCCTGTGTATTTTTCCATAGGAAGCAGTGCAATCACTTTAGGGCTGTGTGGCCTCATTCTGGAGCTCTCTGGGCCCCGGTGTCTTCCCCGTGGAGTGTGGAGGTGAAGGCACCAGCCAGCCAGGAGGGGCTGCTCCCCGACACAGGGCAGACTCGGAAACAGCCCCGTGCCGCCGCCTCCAGCTGGGTCCCACGCTGCTCGGCTCCTCCAGGCCAAAACCCCCAGCCCCCATCTCACTCCTCGTGGTGCTTGACCTCTCAGCGCAGTGTGCTCATGCCCCCTCCCCTATCTTGGCCCCTGCCTTCCCGGGGGAAGGCCCAAGGCTCCACGTGGTCCCCACTCAGGGCATCTAGGGACAGTCCTGGCCTCATCTGACCCTGGCCATCAGTCAGCACTCCTATTTCTTGGAGAACTGTGGCTGGGGGAAGAAGGGAAAAGAGAAGGAGGAAGGGGCAGGAAGGCCTTTGCAGACACCAGGGTGGGAGCCGGCTGTGCCTGGGTCGCGTCCAGCCTCTGCTCCTTGCCAGTCTCCCGGAGCTCGGCTTTGTCGTGTGCAAAGTGGCAATGAGTCTTCGTTCGTAGGGTTGCTATGGAGATAAAAGGAGAACACGTTTGCAGGCATCTGATGTACAGCAAGTGCTCAACCACTGCTGTCTGACCCTGTGCTTGTTATTAAGTGCGCTTGGCCTTGGACTGAGAGAACCTAGGGCTCCTGTTTTGCTTTGCTTGTCTGTTAGCCAGAAGCGTTCTCTCTCTCTCTCTCTCTCTCTCTCTCTCTCTCTCTCAAAGCATTTTACTTATTTGAGAAGCAAAGAGTCACACAGAGACAGACTTCCTACCTGTGGATTAGTTCCCCCAAATCCCACAACAGCTGCAGCTGGGCCCAGCTGAAGCCCAGAGTTGGGAATCCAATTTGGGTCTCTCATGCAGGTAGCAAGGACCAAGGACTGGAGCCATCACTGCTGCCTCCCAGGGCATCAACAGGAAGGTGGAGTCCGGAGCTGGGGGCTGGAGCAAGGCATTGAACCCAGGTACTCCAAGGTGGATGCTGGTGTCTTATCCACTAGCCTAGGTGCCCACTCCAACAGGAGTTGTTTGAAGAGACCTTTGGCTGTCTGGGCATCCCTGCCCCAAACCTGAGCTGGGTGTGAACAGCGCCAAGGCGCAGGGGGGTGCCCCTGCCCGGGCTGCTTCAGCTCAGAGCAGGGCAGCCCTGCCTTCAGCTATAGAGAGGCAGCAGGAGGCCTTGGGGGAAGGAGGTGGCACTGCTGAAACAGGGCAAGGAATAAAGAAACCTCCATCTAGTTAGACAGGCCGCGGTTCTAACCAGCGCTTCCTCGACAGAGCCTGTCTGCATGTTTCCGGGTGCTCAGCCAGTGTGTTAATTAGGCAAATAATATATTTTTTGAAAAGATTTATTTATTTACTTGAAAGTCAGAGTTACGCAGAAAGGGAAAGAGAGGCAGAGAGAGAGAGAGAGAGAGAGAGAGAGAGGTCTGCCATCCACTGGTTTAGTCGCCAAATAGTCGCAATGGCTGGAACCGCACCGATCTGAAGCCAGGGGCCAGGAGCTTCTTCTGGGTCTCCCTGGCGGGTGCAGGGGCTCAAGGACTTGGGCCATCTTCTGCTGCTTTCCCAAGCCATAGTATAGAGAGCTGGATGGGAAGTGGAGCAGCCAGGACTCAACCCGGTGCCCATATGTGATGCTGGCACTGCAGGTGGCGGCTTTACCTGCTGCATCACAGCACTGGTCCCTTAGGCAAATAATATTAATCATGATATTCACTCTGGGAAAGCTAAGTTGCGAAGGAGAAGGTGGAAGTGACAGTTTAGGTGGGGCAGGCAGGAGTGCGGAGGGGTGCTCCCAGGCAGCGTGGGAGAGAGGGAAGAACAGGTTGTGGGGGGCAGGCAGCCTGCGGGCAGTGTCCTGGAGGGCAGGGGCCTGGGGGCCAGGAGGCTGGTGGGGGGCGGCGAGCTGGGGTCTGCCTTGCTGTCTGAGCGTCCACACATCTCTGAGCTTCAGTGTCCTGGTCTGTACCTCGGGATGGACATGTTCCCTCCCTGACACCAGGCGGGAGCACCCCCATGAGCCTCCGCGCCCCGCGCATGATGCCCGGGTAGAGGCGAGCCGCCTGGAGGTGCTCCCTCCCCGCCTGTCCTGCTGGCATTCACTGCCCTGTCCTCTTGTTGTATTTTTCAATGACTTACTTATTTGAAAGCAGAGTGACAGAGACAGAAGGAGAGAGAAAGGTGTAACTTCCATCTGCTGGTTCACTCCCCAGCCAGGAGCCAAGAACTCCATGTGGGTCTCCCACGTGGGTGCAGGGGCCCAAGCACTTGGGCCATTTTCCGCTGCTTTCCCAGGTGCATTAGCAGGGATTTGGATCAGAAGTGAAGCAGCCAGGACTTAAACCCCTGTCCAATAGCCGGCTTATCCTACAGCTCCTCCATGCCTTCCCCAACCCTCTCCTTTTCATAGCTTTGGGTCCTCCACTGAGCAGAGAGCAGAGTGGAGAGGGGATGGGAAAGTGCCAGGATCCTGAGCCTCAGCTTCCCAAGTCCCCCCACTGAGAGCCCTTCAGCCAGACCACCGGGACCCCGGCCCCAGGGAGCCCGCAGGTGAGGCCAGGGGTCGTCATGGAGGAAGCACACCAGCCTCAGGTGAGTCACGAGGACCAGATACAAACCCCGCTCCTGCTGCTCCTCCGTGGGTCTCTGGTTCGGGGCAGTGGAGCCTCAGAGTCCCCATCTGAGCTAGGCTGCCAGGCCACCCTGAAGGGCTGTGTGGTTCCCAGGGGCTGGTGCACCCCCTCTAGCACCCACCTTGCTGTGACCCTGGGTCTCCCGGTGTCCTGGGCAGGGGCGCCTGTGGGTCATGGCCTGGCCCATACTTGCTGCCTCCAGCCCGGGCTGTGCTAGATCCTGGTTCTGAGTAGGAGAGGGAACGAGACACGGCGGGACCCCAGCACCCTCCCCCTGGCTCCTGCCCTTACTGTGGGGAGAGCCCCTTGTTACAGGAAGCACGGCTGTCCCAGGATTCCTCGTCCCTACCAAGGAGCTTAGCCATTCCTGAGCCGCTGCCACTGGGGGGTACTGGGCACACTGGGGGTACTGGGGACACTGGGGGGTACTGGGGACACTGGGGGTACTGGGGACACTGGGGGTACTGGGGACACTGGGGGTACTGGGGACACTGGGCTTCAGTGTCCTGTACCTCGGGATGGACTTGGTCCCTCCCTGACACTTGGCCGGAGCACCCCCACAAGCCTCCGCGCCCAGCGCATGATGCCCGGGAAGAGGCATCATGCCTCTGGGGACACTGGGGTGTACTGGGGACACTGGGCTGTACTGGGGACACTGGGGTGTACTGGGGACACTGGGCTGTACTGGGGACACTGGGGTGTCCTGGAGACACAGGGGGTACTGGGGACACTGGGGTGTACTGGGGACACTGGGCTGTACTGGGGATACTGGGGACATTTGTGGGGGTCCTGCCCTGGGAAAGCAGAGGGATGAAGATTCACTTGTGCCCACCCAATACATATACACACACATGCACAAGTACATACATGCACACACATTTATGCATACATGTGTACACATGCACACATATATGTACACACATGCACACACATATGCACACACACCTGTGAGGGGCAGGAGGACCTGAGCCACTCTGAGCAGCCAGGCCACGACCGCTAGAGAGAGTCAGGAGGATGCTGCTGGCCCATGGGAGGGCCGTGGGGGTGGGGGCCGAGGCAGCAGGAAGCAGGGTGACAAGAAAGCAAGATAAGGAGCTCCCTCCTGAGTGGTGACCTTAGCGATCAGCCCACAGGCCTTCTTCCTCGCCAGGACCCGGAGCCGCGTGTGACACCCACAGCCTCGGCTGCACCTGCGGGTGCTCTCTGACCAGCTGGCAGCATGCACTCCTCTTGCCTTCGGGGTCCGACACTTCCAGCTGAACCATGCAGTCCCTGGGCCCAGTCCTGCCTTTGGGAGCGCACAGAAACACAGCTGGCTTTGTAGCCCCTGAAGCCCGCTGCCTGGACCCTGTGCCTCTCCTCTCCTGGATCTGCGACCCCTCCCCCCCCCACCTTCAGATTCCAGAGTGCCCCTGACGGGCACCTACTACGTGTCAGGCAGTGAGGCAGGCATCTTCCATCGTGGTGGCTCTTGGTTCCACAGCCAGCTGCAGCGGATAGGGTCATGGCCCCCTTTTCATAGTCAAGAAACCTGAAACTCAGCCCTCTGAGGCTTACCCAAGCTTTCTCAACTGAGTCATCAGAGCCCCCGTCAGGGTGGCGCACCCCGCAGTCCCGTCAGCAGAAACCCCAGGTTTCTGTTTTGGGGTTGGTTCTGTCTTGTTTTTGATTTGCTGCTGCTGCTGTTGTTATTTTTAAACTTGGAAGCCATAGAGACGCCTCCCCAAATGCCCGTAATGGCCAGGACTGGACTGGGCTGAAGCCAGGAGGCAGGAACTCAATCCAGGTCTCCCACAGATGTGAGCCATCACCTGCCGCCTCCCGGGGTATGCAGGAATCTGGGATCTGGAGCTGAGTCCAGGATCTACCCCAGGTACTCCAATATGGGATAAGAGCATCTTAGCCTGCACCTCAATGGCTAGACCAGATGCCTGTTTCTTCACTGGTTTGCATATAACATGCACCTGTGTCATTCTCGTACAAGCCCTGTGACATCCTGCCCATTGCAGAGACAAGAGACCAAGCCCTCGGCAGTCCCAGGTCTGCCCTTCTGTGTTCTACGCAAAAAGCACCCAGTTATTCTGGCCCCTGCTGGGCGCCGTAACCACAGCAGACCCAGGAGAACTCTGCCTCTAGTGCATTCGCTGTGGGTGTGGAGCTGGAGTCCCGGCGGTTAAGGCTTCCTATCCCCCTAAGAGACCCCCAGCCTCCCTCTCAAGTCTGCTTCAGGGAGAGGCTGTTAGCGCAGCCACAGCCCAGCTGGCGGGAGGACCTGGCGGGTGCTGCTCTTGCCCAAGGCCAGACGCCCTGCACACCTCCCAGGCAGTGGCAGACAAGGTGGTTACGAGCCAATAGCCTTTGGTTCAAGAACCCCAAGTGAGCGCTGGCGGGGGGAGCCCCAGAGGCAGCTCTTGGGAAGGCGTGGGAGCGGTGACTCACCTGTCCTTTCAGCCACAAAAGAGGAATTCTCTTTTCCTTGGCGCCGTGCCCCGAGCCTCTCCTGGCTGGCTGGCATTACCCAGCGGCTGGAATGCAGGGCTAGGCACAGAAGGTCGAGCTGGGGCCCTCTGCTCTTTGCAGAAGCTCAGAAGCGAGGTGGGATGTGTCCCCCCACCCCGTTCCCCAGCTGCTTTGTGGCCAGTGGGGTCCCCCTCCTCCCCCAGGCCTCCTCGCCTCGCCTTTATCAGCTCGGAGGCTGCAGGCTGAGTCTGTTTGCCCATTTGTGAGTTTGCCGGGGATCCAGCCCCCTGCCGGCTGCCAGCCAGCCTCCTGAGGACTTCTCCGGGTTGCTCACTCTTCTCTCAATACCATCATTTATACGTTAGATGGCAGGCCCGATCCCAACCGGTGCAAAGCCACACACTTCCTCCCCGGCCTGGCAAGAGGAGGAAACCACAAGGTGGGCAGTGGGGGCGGGGCCTCTGGAGGAGCCCCCAGGCCACAGCCAAGGAGGTTGTTTTGTAAACACCTCATTCAATTATGCCTCCTCCAACACGGAGGCAGCTAATCACTCATGCCTGGCTGGTTCATGAATATTAAACCCAGCTCCCTCGCCAGGGCTTCTCCCAGTTGGGAAACCACGGTCTCCAGGGAGGAGCAAGAAAAATGCAGGCCCTGGCATCCCTGCGAGACTGGTGCTGGGACCGCCAGGGGCAGCCTTGGGCGTCTGTTTCACACGGACAGCGTAGGGCTGGGATAGGACCACCAGTGCCAGGGGCCTCTGAGCGTCTGCTTCCGTGGAGATGTGGGATCTGAGGCAGATGGCGCCACTCCCATGGGTCTCAATTTTCTCATCTGGGTAGTGATCTGTGGTCGTATATATGTCAAATGTGCCTGTTTGACTCCTCCCTGTGTGGCACAGGGCCCCAAGGCACCCTCAGAGGGCTCAAAGCCTGGTTTCTAGGATCAGCTACAGAGAGGAGGAAGCCCAAGCCCAGAGGGAGAGCTGAGCAGAAAGAGAACCCAGGGCCTGGGGCAGGTGCACCCTGTAATGATCACTGCTATTTGTCCACTCATTCGGTATATATTTCTTGAATACCTGTTATGTGCCAGGCACTTGGAGTTCAGTGCATAGAAGACGGTGAAATCCCTGCCCTGGGACAGCCACACATACTCTACCATTCCTCCCACTGGGGGGAGCACTCATTCCCAGCCCTTGAATCTGGGAGGGGCTTATGGCTTGCTTGACAAGCAGAATGAGGAAGAAGTGATAGTCCCAAGATAGAAGGCTTGCAGCTTACCTCTGCCTCTCTGAAAGCGCTCACTCTGGGGGATCCGGACCTCTGTGGAAAACGCGTGTCCCAGCATGTGGAAGGGGCCATGGACCCTCGCAAGCCCAGCCAAGGCCCTGCCTTCCTGCTCTGCTTGCCAAAGCAGCAGACCTGTCAGTGAAGCGAATGTGGACTCGTGCAGTGCAGCCACCAGCTGGCTGACACAGAGCAACGTCCATTGTCAGCGTGGGAGACAGAAGAACCACCCAGCTGAGCCTTGCCCGAATGCTTCACTCACATTGTTTGCACTGTAATGAAATGTTTATCGTTTTAACAGTGGATAGCAAGAATGTTGCAATGGAGCAAGACAGACTGACAGGTGATAAGCAACCAAACACATTAGTAATTAGAATATTTGGTGGTGACAGAGGAAAACAAAGTAGGGAGGGGCAGAAGGCCTGTGTATGTGCCCAGGGGAGCACTCGCCAAGGAGATGGCATCTGCCCCCTAAAGCCAACCATCTCCAGGCACCTGCTTGCCTCTGGCTTTGCAGCCTCCAGGGGCATCCAGCGTGCACAGCCCCACCCTCCCCTTCTTCCACTCCTGTGCTGAACGCGGGATTGGCCGTGAACTGCGATGTCATGCAATCCACTGGAGAGATCAGGGGTGGGGGTGGCTTTGAGGTGTGAGCAATGGGAGGCAGTGGTCTGACTGCGCCCCCTCTGTAACACCACTTACTTCCTCACACAACAGTAGGAAGAGCAGGGTCTTAGGAGGTGGTTAGAGGACAGGGTGGCACATGTGACCATGACGCTGGCTGGCACTGGACACCGAATTTGCCGGCTCATTGACCTGGGATTTCTGTCTGTTGTTCAGAAGCCTCCCAGGCGGCAGTAGCTTGGGTATGGCAACCCAGATGGACTGAGAACCCACGGACAGGAGCTCACACAGAGTGAGTGGGGAAAACCCAGGGCTCCTGGGAGGGCAGAGTCATTGTCGCCCGGCACCAGGGGCCCCCACTGTGGGCCAGGCCGTGCCACCCCCTCACGGCTCTGAGGTCAGCGATGAGCCCCCATTTCACAGATGAGAAAACTGAGACCCAAAGCATGAAGCCACCTTCCCAGAGTCACAGGTTGAACCCAGCTCTCTCCAGTGTCAAGGCCCATGCGCTTAACCATGGCACTACATAGAGGACACAGCCCCTGCACGAGGAGTCTGCAGCCAGCTGTGTGTAAGCTGTGAGGGACGTGATGCCCCACCATCTTTCCCCTGAACAGACTGCAACTCTGGCCACAGCGGCATCCTGGGAGCAGTGCACCTGTCAGGAGGACGGCCTTCGTCCTGCTTCTATGCAGTGGTGGCAAAGACAGGCCTGGAGAAGGCCGTGCCCTGGGGGAGTGCACGGGGCTCGGTGCAAGCCTGTTCTTACCAGGCAGCTGGACAGCTTGGGGCTCTAGGGCTGGGAGCTCACATTCTTTTTGATCCCTGTGCACAGCTGTGTTTGTGAGCCCTGTGCTAGGGTTTGTCGCCACCACAAGTCACATGTGGCAGTGAGGGAGGTGGTGTCCAGTGGGGAGTCTGGGAAGCCCTTATGGATGGCTACCCTCGTGGGTGAGTGGATGAAGGCCTTTCTCCTGTGAATGAGTTCTGATGCTCCCGAGACTGGATCAGCCGTCATAGAGAGGCACTATGGAGGGGTGTGGCCTCCGTGTTCCACCCCCTCCACCTGCACCTGCCGTCTCCCACGCTCCACCGTGAATGGAAGCAGTATGAGGCCCCTGTGAGATGCAGCCGCCTGGTCTTGGACCTCAGGGCCTGCAGCCCAGGAGCCAAAATCCGCCCCTCGTTTGCCAATGCCCCAGGCTAAAGCATTCTGCTACAGCAACGGGGAAGGACCACGGTGCCGCACAGATGTGTTGCTTCCGTGTTTCGTTAACCACGTAAGAGAAAGAGAGTGGGCGAAGCGTAGGAGAGTCCAGGTTCGATCAACCTCACTAGTAATTTAGTGCAAGAGAAAGAAAATGAACAAATAGAGGCTTTCATCAACCTGCTCAGCAGAATTAAAAAAGGGTAACAGCCAGGGTCGGCAGGGGGCGGGGTGTGTACAGAGAAATAGCCACTCGCTGAGTGCTGGTAGCAAAATCCATGGACAGAAATCCATTTGCAAAGTATTTATTTATTTAAAAGGCTGAGAGACAGAGAAAGAGGGAGACACACACTCATACACACACACACAGATCTTTCATCTGCTGGTTCACTCCCGCAAATGGCTGCAATTGTCGGGTCTGAGTCAGGCTGAAGCCAGAGCCAGGAGCTCCCGTCCCCCTCTTGGGTTCAGGGTCATAGGTTCTTGGGCCATCACCTGCTGCTTCCTCGGGGAACACCAGCAGGGAGCCGATGGAAGCCAAGCAGCTGAGACTCCAGCAAGCCGACACTCCGGTACTGGGTGCTGGCAGTGCAAGCCGCAGCCCATCCTGCTACGCCGCACCGCTGGCCCCGATAAAAATCCATGCTGAGGCCACATCGGCAATATGGACTGCGATGAAAACTACTCAGCACCTCCCAGCCAGCAGCGCTGCTTCAGAAGGTGTCCTACACTCACGCACGTGCACAGAGACGTGTGTGCAGAGGGCTTTGCTGCAGTGGGGTTTTGTGGCTGCGAATGAAATCAGCTAATGCCGAAGTTCGTTGAACCAATTCAATGGAACATTATAGAGCGATGAAAAGGAATGTTGTTCGTCCTCATAGAAACATATAGTGGCAGCAAATGGCGTGAAGACATACGATTCCCTGGGGAGGAATATCACAAAACGATGTGCATGGCATAATTAAAGCTTCCTCATTGTGGTTTATTTATGAGTGGATTTTGAATCGGAAGTGATGCGCAGCTGGCTTGCCAACTTGTGTTATTGGGAGTGGAGGTCGGAGGCCTGAAGGCTTTTCTGCTCTGTGTGCAGCCATTGGAAAGTGTGTGTGTGTGTGTGTGTGTGTTTTTTACCATGACTTCTTAATACGTGTAAGCAGGAGAAAAATGTGGATGGTAAACACATCCCCATTGAAGATAAAAGGAACAGAGAGGGAAGGATTTGTGACACCAGGAAGAGCGAACTGAGGGTGGCGACTCAGGGACACGGAGTCCGAGGGTGGGGCACTGCGAGGGTCTCCGGTGGGCATGGAAGGAGACGGAGGCCAGGATGCAGATGCTGGTGCTCACTTGGATCTTCCATGCAGTGGCCCCTGGGATGAACCCCGGGAATCGTGTGCACCAAGTCACCCCAGACTCTCAAGGCCAAGTGTCTGGGGCTGGGTCAAAAACCTGCATTTGAACCCAGTTCCTCTCAGACACTCAGAAGTTTGAAGACAAGTGGTTCAGACCATAGTGAGCCCACGCATTTTATTTCCAAATGAGGCAACCAGGGCACAGAGAGGCCAAGCCACTTCTGTAAGGTCACACAGCCAGTGTGTGGTAGAGCTAAGCTAGACGGCAGGTGCACTGTCCCCAGGAGTGTCCAGGGCCATAAGTCTCTCCATCCCTAAGTCCTACAAGGAGGCCAGGCCAGGCCATGGAGGCCGAGGGGCCACTCAGGACAAACCAGGTCTTGAGGTCACCTACAGCCCATAGCCATCCAAGAAGGTGCTGGGGACAGGGTTTGTAGACCACACACTCAAGTGCTCACTCCTCTCTTCACTTTTCCCAAAATCAATTTAGAATCTACTTTGGCAGATAGGAGCTGGCCAGTGCTGAGCCTTGGTCCCGGTTCTAGCGTTTGCACAGCCAGGTCAGTCTGTCCAGCTGTAGGCTGGGCTGACATGGTGGTGGTCATGGCAATGGTGTGTGGCTGAAGCCCAGCCACCCTCTGCTGGGGCCTCTTCCCAGCACGAGGCTCCTGCCAGGCCCCCAGCCAGAAGCACTGGAAGGTACAGTGAGGTGAGCTCCACAGGGACCCCGAGAGGCGGGGGGATGTCTCAGGATGCCTTGTCCTGGAGTGCTGCACCCCACTTCCTCTCCTACACAGGTGCCACCGTCCAGGGAGGCCCTGAGTGCTGTGCAGGGCCCAGGCTCCTCGGCGTGGCTCACCTAACTGTCCCCGCCCCTTCTCATCCTCTGTGTGTCCAGGACCCCAGCCTTCCCTGCCCTGCAAGTACAGTCCCAGCAGGTTCAGATGCTAGCCAGCATCCCCTCCACACCCGCTGTGTGTGGCTCTTGAGGCTCCAGTAGCCAAGAGCCGTCCCTGTCGCTCCCCGCTCTGTGCCCGAGCTCCAGGCAGTGGTGCGGTCAGGCACGGGAGGCACCGGATGCACACGGGGACCACGGCTCTGGCATCGGCTTTCCTCCGGCTTCCTGCTCCTGGCCCACCCTGGCTTCTGCACGAGGCCCCTACTCCTCTGTGGCGGCCCAGGTCCCCCAGGCTCAGCCCCACGGCGCCTCTGCCAGGAGCTCCTGGATTGCTCTGAGAGCTCCCTCATCGGAGCACCTCACCCCTGCAGCCTGCTTGTTTTGCTGCTTTATAATGAGCGCATGAAGCGCGTGTGCATCTGTGTGTGCGTGCCTGTGCTTGCATGTGCTTGTGTGTGTGTCTGCCCGTGTTTACATGTGCTCATGTGTGTGTGCCTGTGTTTGCATGTGCTCATGTGTGTGTGTCTGCCCGTGTTTGCATGTGCTTATGTATATGTATGTGTGTCTCCCTGTGTTTGCATGTGCTCATGTGTGTGTCTGCCTGTGTTTGCACTTGTTCATGTGTGTCTGCCTGTGTTTGCATGTGCTTGTGTGTGTCTTCCTGTGTTTGCATGTGCTTATGTGTGTGTATGTGTGTCTGCCTGTTTGCCTGTGTGTATGTGTGTCTCCCTGTGTTTGCAAGTGCTTGTGTGTGTGTGTCTTCCTGTGTTTGCATGTGCTCATGTGTGTCTTCCTGTGCTTGCATGTGCTCATGTGTGTGTCTGCCTGTGTTTGCACGTGTTCATGTGTGTCTGCCTGTGCTTGCATGTGCTCATGTGTGTATGTGTGTCTGCCTGTGTGTGTCTGCCTGTGCTTGCATGTGCTCATGTGTGCACATGTGTCTGCCTGTGTTTGCATGTGCTTGTGTGTGTCTTCCTGTGTTTGCATGTGCTTATGTGTGTATATGTGTGTCTGCCTGTTTGCCTGTGTGTATGTGTGTCTCCCTGTGTTTGCAAGTGCTTGTGTGTGTGTCTTCCTGTGTTTGCATGTGCTCGTGTGTGTCTTCCTGTGTTTGCATGTGCTTGTGTGTGTGTGTCTTCCTGTGTTTGCATGTGCTCATGTGTGTGTCTGCCTGTTTGCCTGTGTGTGTCTGTCTGTGCTTGCATGTGCTCATGTGTGTCTGCCTGTGTTTTCATGTGTTCATGTGTGTGTTTGCATGTGCTTGTGTGTCTGCCTGTGTTTGCATGTGCTCATGTGTGCACATGTGTCTGCCTGTGTTTGCATGTGCTCATGTGTGCATGTGTGTCTGCCTGTGTTTGCATGTGCTCATATGTGTGTCTGCCTATTTGCCTGTGTGTATGTGTGTCTGCCTGTGTTTGCATATATGCATATGTGTTTTCCTGTGTTTGTATGTTCTCATGTGTGTTTCTGCCCGTGTTTGCATGTGCGTGCGTGTGTGTGTCTGCCCGTGGTTGCACGTGCTCATGTCTTATCTGCCGTATTAACACCGCAAGCTCCACACTTCCTTACTAATCCAGCGCCGAGCACAGGGCTGCCGTTGTGGGTTTGGGTATCTGGGGGCACCCAGCTGGGACGTCAGGCCAGGGCTGGGGCGCCCACTGTGACTCGCCATGCGACTCTGGGGAGTTAGCCCCTTCCCACCCCGGTCTCTGCAGGCTCCCTACTGGGGACTCGTTCTTCACAACAAAGCGGCAGAGCCAGAGCTCAGCCCCCGGCCTGGCTTCTGTGCTGGACAACTGAGGATCCAGCGAATACTCAGCTGATCAGTGTCAGGAAAATGCGAAAGTCACCAAAGGGGCCGGTGAGCTGCCCAGAAACACCGGAACCGTCACGTGTGCCTCTCGTGCGAATGCTCATGGGGCACAGAGAGCCAAAGTAAAGGCAGCCCACTTTTCCTCCCCTTGAAGTCTGAGACCACAACCGTGCCTGAGCAGGCTGGCTTCATAGCATCACCGGGTCTGGGCGGTGCGAGCTGGGCTATGGCTGGGAGACAGGCTCTGCTCTCAGAGCGCTCATTCTGCCCAAGTTCCTTCCTTCACACTGGTTTGGATTTTTTTTAATGGCCCGTAGACTCTGGGAAGGCAGGCAAGGCAAGGCATGGAGCAGCTCACAGCTTATTAGATGTAATGCAGGGTGCACCCCAGAGCCTCCATATTCCAGCACAGCCAGCCGCAAGTGAGTGTCGGAGTTACAAAGAACACACACAGAGAGCGCCTCGGATCGAGGGAAGGGGAACCCGGCAGGCAGCAGACAGAAGATAACCCAGGCCCACGGAGGAGAGGCGTCCTCCCGCTCGGGGCCGCCCAGCAGACGCTGCTGGGGGACCCCACTTCTCGATGGCCCCCGAGCCTTCATGTGCTCGCCCTGGCACGCGCCCAACATGGCCCTGGTTGTCCCGGAAACTTGGGACTCCATGGCTGGATCTGCCGGGCGAGGAGGGAGCACTCAGGAGGCAAAACCTGCTCTTTGCTTTGCAGAGCACCCCCTGGAAGCAAGAAAATTGGAAAGAGACAGCTGGGATGGAGCCTTAACTATTTTAATAATGCTCGACACCATGGCTGTTGCTGGGAGATTAGCCGGCGAATGCAACGGTGTGTAATTTTTCCTAAGAATTCCATTAACAAAATCAAATGGGCAGCCGCAGGCGGGGGCGGTGGGGGTGGGCAGCTCTCCGGAGGTGTCTTTGGGAGGCAGTTTCTAGGCACAGACCCTCCGCCTTGGGTGTTAGGCCCAGGCTCCCTGGGGCCTCTACCCCGCCCACAGCCCATGGGGGATGGGCAAGGTCAAGTAAAGAGATCGGTCTCTGTCCTGTGCCTCAGCGCCATACCTGTCCATCTCCAAAACTCTGGGAGAAAGGGGCCATTGTGCCCATTTCTAAGATGAAAAAACTGAGTCTGGGACAAGCTGTCATTGGTTTTAGGTCACACAGCTGTCAACTGGAAATGGTGTGGGGGGGAGGGGCAGGTTGGAGACCCTCCCTTCTTTCCCCAATGCCCCTCCCTCCAGTCTGCTTTGCTGCTGGAGTTGCCCCACCCTGTCACTGCGGCCGGAAGCCCCTCAAGAGCTGGCTTCACATCTCTGTCCCTCCGTCTTCACGGAGATGGCTCACCCACAAGTGGGTGTTCAAGACACACGCAGGGAATCAGACAGGCAGGGACCCTTGGACAAACGGTTTCCTTAACACACATGGACTATCTCGGAGTCGTCCCTTGCCCTCATCCTGAAGTCCACACACACACACACACACACACACACACACCCCAAGCTTGCAAAATCTAATAGCAACCAGTTTAAAAACATACTAAAAACAGAAAATTTATGTAGCATGACCCAAATTGAATTATACATTACAGCACTATAATTGATTTTTTAGAAGAGAGATTAAATTTATTTTATGCCTCACTAACTAACAGCTAGATTTACCTAATTGCTCCAAGTGCAGAGTTAGTATGATTCATTAAACGCCATCCATGCTTGGGTACACTGCACACTGAGTAAAACTCCCCGCTCGCGGCAATTAACGCCGAGCACCCGGGCCTCGCCAGTAATTGAGGAGAACAATGCCGCCTCCAGTTTGCCGTGGGTGTTTTATTAAGTTCGGAGCGAAACGCAGACACTGTGCATTCTGGGAGAGCGGCCCCAGTGACTGCTGTGATGGGGAAAGGAGGGGAAGAAAGGTAGGAAAGGCAAAATGGAAGGCTTTTGATTTTGTTGTTGCTTAATTACATCAATCATAACAGTTCTTTTAAAAAAAACCAATCTCACCCGCGGCCGACAGCACGCAGGCAGCCCGCCAGCCTCACAAAGAGTGGGTTTGGGTGGAATCGGGGAGCGCTTAGTAATTATATACACATTATCAAAAGGTAGCAATTTAGGAAAACTGGAAAAAATATGCTAATTTTGATGGCAAGAGAAAATTAGAACTCTCTGAACCATTTATTTATTAATTATTATTATTAATAAAGAACTCTTGTGAACGGCGTGTGTCCCTGGCGGAAGCGCGACTCCCTGTGTCGCCATGCCCACACCGTTCCCGCCCCCCGCCAGAGCCGCGCCTGCTTGTTCCACCGTCCTCCACCCAAATCTCCGCGGAGACCGTGCCCACGTTTTGGGGGTTGGTGCTGTCGGCTTCGGGAAGATGACAATGCAGCCGTAGCTGGCATCTCCCAGGAATGAGCAATAGGACCGGGGTGGGGGAGGATGTGCCAGACGCCAACCACGCTGCCATGACACACACCTCTTCCTGCACCGGAGACACAAGTGGGCATCTCGCAGCCCAGAGCGCTTCTGCTCTGTGCTTCATTCCACAGGTGCCCCAAGATCCTGCCCCACACCCCACTTTTGTCTTCCACAGCCCAGAGCCAGTTTTTGTTGCTTGGACCCAAAGGGCAGCGAGCGAGACCCCAGGCTGGGGGACCTAACCCAAGTCAGCATGGAGGCTGCACTGTGGCCACTGTTGTGCGCACCAACCCTGTGCAGGATCCGGGTACTTGGGGGTGTTCACAGAGGGCCAGGCCCCTCTGAAAGGTTTGGAAGTGGAGTTCCCAGGGGCAGCCTCTGGGAGAGGCCCAGAGGACGCCGCAGGGTGGCCTCGCTCTACACAGAGCTGCACAACTGTCAGCTGCTGCACACGGCCTCTGGGAAAAGCTCTGTCGTTTGCAGATGGAGAACTGAGTGAGCCCCGAGGGGGATTGCAGTGACTTGTTCAAGCGCGGAAGTAAGACTCGAACCCCTTTCTGCACCTTGAAGCCCTTCCTGCTTCGGCTTGCACTGCTCAGGAGGTGGTCCAGACGGGGCCAGTGTGGGCGCCACTCTGGTGCTGCTCAGAGAGCTCACACCTTCTCGCCTCCCGCAGGGCTGTGTGTGCACATGTACTTACGTGTTCACATGTGTACCTGTATGCATGTGTGTGCATATATGTGTCTGCTATGTGTGTGTGTGAGATGGGGTAGGACACAGGCTGATCTTCCTCATCCCTCTGCTTTCACAGGGCAGGACCCCCGAGGGTGTCCCCAGTGTCCCCAGTACCCCCCAGTGTCCCCAGTACCCCCAGTGTCCCCAGAACACCCCAGTGTCCCCAGTACCCCCAGTGTCCCCAGAACACCCCAGTGTCCCCAGTACCCCCAGTGTCCCCAGAACACCCCAGTGTCCCCAGTACCCCCAGTGTCCCCAGTACCCCCCAGTGTCCCCAGTACACCCCAGTGTCCCCAGTACCCCCAGTGTCCCCAGTACCCCCAGTATCCCCAGTACTCCCAGTGTCCCCAGTACCCCCCAGTGGCGGCGGCTCAGGAATGGCTAAGCTCCTTGGTAGGGACGAGGAATCCTGGGACAGCCATGTTTCCTGTAACAAGGGGCTCTCCCCACAGTAAGGGCAGGAGCCAGGGGGAGGGTGCTGGGGTCCCGCCGTGTCCTGTTCCCTCTCCTACTCAGAACCAGGATCTAGCACAGCCCGGGCTGGAGGCAGCAAGCGTGGGCCAGGCCATGACCCACAGGCGCCCCTGCCCAGGCCACTGGGAGACCCAGGGTCACAGCAGGGTGGGTGCTAGAGGGGGGTGCACTAGCCCCTTGGACCCACACAGCTCTTCAGGGTGGCCCGGCAGCCTAGCTCAGATGGGGACTCTGAGGCTCCATTGCCCTGAACCAGAGACCCACGGAGGAGCAGCAGGAGCGGGGTTTGCATCTGGTCCTCGTGACTCACACGAGGCTGGTGTGCTTCCTCCATGACGACCCCTGGCCTCACCTGCGGGCTCCCTGGGGCCGGGGTCCCGGTGGTCTAGCTCTGTCCCTCAATGACTCAGGTTGTCAGAGGAAGCCTTGTCTGGGAGCCCTGAGAGGGGGGGCCGGCCCTGCTGCAGGAGCCTCCAGCCTCAGTGAGGAACAGGCTAAGTGCCCTCGAACTCCCCTCTCACCACCTTCCCCCAGGGGGTCCTGCGCCACCACCGGCCCCTCCTATCCTAGGGCTGTCTCCTGACATGGAGCCAGAGAGGAGGCCGAACCCCTGGAAACATGGGCAGAGGGGGCTCCCAGGGAAGAGACCACTCCCTCACCCACGTTATGCACTTGTTCAGGAGGCATGCGTGGCTAAGGTGTCACCCCTGTGCTGAGCAGCCAGGCGGTACGGGTCACAGCTCTGTCCCCTGAGACTGCACACAGTGCAGGGGTCTTGATGACCAGTGCCAGGGAGTCCTGAGTTGGGGGCCAGCGACCCTGCCTGGTGCCCTCAACCCGTGAGATCTTGGCATGACCCTTTCTCCTGCAGGACATGGTTTCTGCCAATGGAATGGTAGAACAAGGTAAGAAGCAGGTGCAGCTCCCAACCGTGAAGATGTGTGGGCCTCTAACTTGTCTTGGTGTGACGTCTCCTGCCTGCCAGCGCAGCCCCGGACCCTGGGCAATCCCTTGAGTCCCATTTTCACACAGAGCCACAAGATCAGCAGGTGGGTGTCATGACCAGCATGGGATGCTCAGAGCGGAGCTGCCATCTCCTTCTTTAGGAAAAAAGAACCAAGATTTACTTTGTTTGAAATGCAGAGTTACACAGGGAGAGGAGAGGGAGAGAGAGGGAGAGAGAGAGAGAGAGAGAGAGAGAGAATGTTCCATCTGCTGGTTCACTCCCCATACACCTGTACCAGTTAGGTTTCAGTCAGCCTGAAACCAGGAGCCTGGAACTCCATCTGGGGCTCCCATGGGGGTGGCAGGGACCTAGGGACTTGGGCCATCCTCTCGTGCCTTCCCAGGCACCTTAGCAGGGGGCTGGATTGGCAGTGGGGCAGCTGGGACTCAAACCTGCACTCCCATACGGGATGCTGGCATCACAAGCAGTGGCTTAACCCACAGTGCCACAATGCCCATCCGCCTTCCTCCCCAAGCTTCAGCTTGTGGTTAATCACAGACCCTTAGGAAGCTTAAGCCTCACACCCACCTCCGCTAGTCCGTGTTCTGGCCACTCTGAAGTCCGCCTCCCTGGGCGTCCCCTCCAGCAATGTTGTGACCAGGGGAGGGGCTGAATTGGTGAGCGGCAGGGCCTGATTTCAATGCGAAATCACTGGCACCATGAGCTTTGTGTAAGCGCACGCCTGGGAAGTCATACTCAGTGGAGCGCTTTTCCATGCAAAAATCAAACCACAGCCCTGCACAGCGGTGCAGCCGCAGCAGCCTAAACAGACCTCGATCACTGGTGAATGGGAAATTTCCGGTGTGAATTCCGAACACACGGTGTGACTGAGACCCGTTCGCTCCCCAAGAGGAGATGGCAAGGGGCTGAAGGAATGTGCACCACGAGTCTCAGCAGTGGTGGCTTCGTGTTGTCCTGCAGGCCCTGGGTGGCGCCACGGCAAGACGCCTGTCCACGTTGGCCCCATGTGTGTCATTCCACGGGCAGAGACCAGCCACAGGGAGAACCTTGTGCAAGGCTGGGAGGGGATCTCAGGCCGTCTTTGGGTGGACGCGCAGGAAGTGGGCAGCCCGCACCGTGCGCCAGCCCCTCAGGGCGTTTTATGGGACCAGTGTGGGTGTCAGGGCAGCGCCAAGAGACGAGTGCAGCTGGCCGAGTGTCGGGGGCTCTTGGAGAGGCAGGGAGGGAGGGCGTGTGCGTGGGTGGTTGTTCACTGCCTTTGGCAAGCTCCATTTACCATTTCACCGTGTTCTCAGAGCGTGCCGAGGGCCGGCGTCACACGGCTGGCTGAGTCACTTGTCACCAGCTCTGCTGCAAGCCGCAGGCCGTCGTGTTCCCTCTGACTCTGACTCTGAACTTGGGGCTCCACGTGGTCCCACGGTGATGGCCGCGGTGGCTGGCTGCGTGCTTCTTACAGGCATGAGAACTGCTTGGGAGGCAAGGCACGGACAGATTCCGAGACTCAGCCACAGTGGTGACCACAGGCCAGGCCGGGGTCCAGAGTCCCCCCGGGGTCCATCTCTTCATCCTCAAGCCCGATGGCAGACAGGGGTCACCGCCTGCCATTGTTCCGAGCCACCAGCACTCTGCTCGTGGCCCAGCCTTGCCCTCCATGCTCTGGCCACGCCCAAGAGCCTTGCACATCTTCGCTCCTTTCCACTACCACATAGAATCTTGGTGTAGACCCATTGCACAGGTGGGCAAGCTGAGAGCCAGAGAGATAAAGGAAACGTTTAACCATTCAGCTGAACAACCGCATGAGGAAACTGCTCACACAGCTGGCTGATGTTAGCACTGGATTCGATCTGTGCCTGTAGCACCCAACACCCCTGCTCTTTCCAAAGCCCCCGCACTGTGGCCTCTTGAGAAAAAGCCAGTATTGTTGTGCTTTACATCCGACGCTGGGCATGATGGAATCCCCGCAGGTGCAGAGGCTCCTCGGGATTCGGAGGTCATGGGTGTCTCACTGAGAGGCTTTCCAGCTGAGTGCGGTAGAAACTCACAATCGCTGGCCGTGGGCATGGTCACGCACACAGACACAGACCCACAATCTCTGTGACTTTACAACGTGGCGTTGGGGAATAACGCATGGGTTTGTTCCCTCCCTCCCTCCCTTCTGTGGTCTGTATGCTTGTGTCCCGCTAACACGCCTCTGTTGAAACTCCAGCCCCTGGCGGAATTAAACAGTGGGGCCTCTGAGAGACACCTGCACCTTGCACTTCACAGCCTCCAGGACGGTAAGAAACCAATTTCTATTATTTTTTTTTCTAAAGATTTTTATTTATTTATTTGAGTGGCAGACTTATAGAGAGAGGGAGAGACAGAGAGAAAGGTCTTCCAAGCTCTGGCTCATTCCCTACGTGGCTGCAACGGCTGTAGCTGGGCCGATCCAAAGCCAGGAGCCAGGAGCCAGGAGCTTCTTCCGGGTCTCCCAGGCAGGTGCAAAGGCCCAAGGACTTGGGCCTCTTCTACTGCTTTCCCAGGCCATAGCAGAGAGCTGGATCAGAAGAGGAGCAGCCGGGACTTGGACCGGTGTCCATATGGGATGCTGGCGCTGCAGGCAGAGGATTAACCCATTACGCCATAGTGCTGGCCTGAATTTCTATTGTTTATAGATAGCCACCCTGTTTATGGTATTTTGCTACAGCAGCCCAAACAGATTAAGAACCCCGTCCCCCTGCCACTCCCCCCGTCTCGAAGCCAAGGGTCAGAAACAACAGACAACTTGCTTTTCGGGTCTGTACAGGGCTTTGAGCGCAGGCTGACTTGCTCACGGCCTGCGCGGCAGCTGCCAGGCTGCATCCCTGTGTCTGTCTGCCCCCCGCACGGAGCTCCTTCTGGCTCTCCCACGCTCGCAGCACCGCCCATCTCTGTCCTAAGTGGCCGTTCCCAGCCCGTGCTGGCCAACCGCTCCTCACTCTCTCCAAGGTGGAGCCCAACCTTCCACCTGGAATAAGGCTCCACACGGGTCAAGGTGATCCCGAAGCGAAGCAAATTCCCCACCGGCAGCCAGCATGCTCTGTGGCGTCCTTCTCCGCGCAGGAGCTGAGTGTCACTGGGCGCTCTGTGCCCCAGGCCCTGTGGGACTTTTCTTGTAAACTTTATTTGTTTATTTGAAAGGTGGAGTTACAGGGAGAGGTAGAGGTAGAGAGAGAGAGGTCTTCCATCCGCTGGTTCACTCCCCAAATGACCAAGGCTGAGCCAACACAAAGCCAGGAGCCAGGAGCTTCTTCCAGGTCTCCCATGTGGGCACAGGGGCCCAAGGACTTGGGCCATCTTCTGTTGCTTTCCCAGGCCATAGCAGAGAGCTGGATAGGAAGTGGGGCAGCCAGGACTCCAACCAGCACCCATGTGGGACGCCGGCATTGCAGGCAGGTGGCTTTACCAGCTAAGCCACAGCGCTGGCCCCTTCATGGGACTTTATTGAGGTCATTCTCAACCTGAAGAAATGGAAGCCAGCTACGCAGCCAGGTACCCCCGGAACCTGAGTCAGGGCCATTCTCTTGGGCTGGCGCTCAGAGCTGAGCTGGACCTGTGATGAGCACTGCCTGTGAAGGGTAGGGGAGGGGGAGGAAGAGGAGGAGGGAGAAAGGCTCCCACACACCCTCCAGCCCTTGGCTGCAGATGCGACCCAGCGGTCTCCAAGAGGTCTAGAAAGGACCCAAGCCCGGGGTACACACTACGCCAGCCATGTCAGCTCTGCCTGGGTCACAGCCGGGCCCCACAGTCCCGTCATTGGTTAGAGGCAGAGGCAGAGGTTGAGGGAGGGGAGAAGAGAGACAAACCCAATAGAAGCATTAATTCCAAAAGCGCAAGAGTCAACAGGGCCTCCTCGCTCACAAGAGGCTAAAGCAGCCACATAGCAGGAAAGTCAGAGAAATTCTTGGAGACATAGATGCTTTCTGAACTAAACACTGGCTTACAGGGCCGGCAGTGGGGCTGCCACTTGCAACACCACGTCCCGGCTGCTCCGCTTCCGATCCAGCTCCCAGCTGATGCGCCTGGGAAAGACAGCGGAGGATGGCCCAAGTGCCTGGGCTCCTGCACTCATGTGGGAGACTCGGAAGAAGCTCCTGGCTTTGGATCGGCTCAGTTCAAGCCATTGCAGCCATTTGGGGAGTGAACCAGAGGATAGAAGGCTCTCTCTCTCTCTAACTCTACTTCTCAAATAAATACATAAATATTTAAAAAATAAAAAAAAATAATTGGGGGCCTCTGCTCTGCTTCCCTACTTCCCGTCCTTGTCCCCTACTAAATGCCTAGAAATGGACAACAGCTTCCTCCCGAAACATGGAGCCTGCTCCTGCCTGGTGCCACCTCCCAGAGCAGCCCCTCCCCAATCCTTCGTCCAGGCAGTCCCCGGCTGCTCTGAGCCCTTCGTCGCCTCTCTACATCCTCAGCTCAGCCAGAAATGCCCCCCACAGCCCAGGATCATGGACCCGTGTCAGCCGTGGCTCCCTCGTGGGACTGCCGACCCTTGAAGGGGGGCTTCCGAGGCCTTGTTTTTGCTTATGTTTAATGCCAAGTCCAGGGCCTCCCCACAGCAAGGGAGTCTGGGTTATTTAAAGCCGCTGACATAGTCTGTGTTGCTCTCAGCAGTATGAGCTATGCCAACACTTTCCAAATTAGGCCCTCCCTAGCCTGCGGCAAGACCCGGCCTCCGGCTCCCCATCTCACAGCAGAGGAACCCTACACTGGCACAGTCAAGGCACGCTCGGACGAGGTGGACGAGGGAGCGGCCCTGGGGGGCTGGGCGCTGGAGCCCCACCTGCTCGCACTGTCCAGCGCTTTCCCCATGGTGGCCTCCAGCAGCCTCAGGCCTCTGAAGGTTGGGGGCTCTGTCCAAAGAGCAAAGCGGGGCAGCTCTGAGCCGTCTCCCGGATGGCGAGCCAAGGCCCCAGTCAACTTCTCCCTGGCTTGGATCTTGGGTGAAGAGGCCACGCCCACCGCTCTTGGTCCACAGCCAGGCTCTGGCCACTCCTGGCTTCCTGTTGACCTTATTTTCGGAGGCTTTGTCTAGAGAGCCCTGAAATAGCAATGGAGCCTCTGATTTCCCTTTTCCACATGCCTGGATGGGCCACCCTGGATCCCAGCACCCAACCCCAGGCACATCACAGATACCTGTGGGGTTCTCACTCTGCAACACCTGGCTTCCCATGGCAGTGGCCATGACCCTGTCCACAGGCGCTCTCTTACTGCTCTGCCAGGCTGCCTGTGACCTCCATGTGCACGGGCCGGGGGGAACATGGGGTTTGGTGACACTCCCTCAGCAGCCAGATAGAGCACCCACTATGTGCCAGCCATGGTGTTGGGTCTGGGCATACAGAAAAGCCTGGGAGAGACCAGATGAGCCGGTGATTGTAATATGACAAGGACACACAGCACTGCAGGGGTGGGGAGGGGCAGCTGTCAGTCAGAGGTCCTGGAAGGCTGCTCGGAGGAGGTAGTGTCTGAGAGGAGATGACCACAGAGCTGTCTTTGCAGTGCCTGGAGGCCAGAGACAGCTGGGAGGGAGGAGGCTGGAGCACAAGGCAGTGGAGGGGAGATGGCCCAAGAGTGAAAGCCACAATCAGGCAAAGCCAAGTGGAAACCAACTGGGCTCCAGCAGTTACTCGCCCTGGGGCCTGAGTGCACTCCTTCAACTCCTGGAGGGTGGGTTAGCTCAGCTCTGCAAAAGACACCGTGATTCCCAACTCACAGGCTTGGCGCGACCAGGCGCTAAAGGCCCTGTGGTGGCTGCGCTCTGAATCACCTGTGTGCAGCCAGAGGCCCAAGGTTTCCTCCTACCGCCCGGAGCCTGAGCTGAGCCCTGGCTGTCTCCCAGCTGCACCTCTCAATCCTGGGCCTGGAGCCACTGCCTCCACTTCCTGACACCCCACCCCACCCCACATCTCCACCGAGACCCCATCCCTCTTGGACACCAGGAAGCCTCACCCGCACCTGCTGCCTAGCCCTTGTCTGCTCTGACCATCCAGAGCAGTTTTCACTGTGCTAAACGTTCAGGAGACAGAGCCACAGCGAACCACAGCGAAGAGGCCACCTGGCCACCACCCTGAGGCCGCGTGGGAGCGTGGCTGAGGGCAGCATGTCTCCCCAGAGTCTGTGAGCTGGTCTTAAGGACAGGTGAAAGTATGAACAGTGGGTGGGGACTTGTCGGAAGGTGCTGGGCTCACTGAGGCCCGGCCCTTGGAAGGAGTGAATGGAGCCCTGGGGAGCCCCAGCGAGGCCCTGGAGAGTGGTGGGTTGTCTTACAGCGATGTCACCCCCACGCTGGGCCCTGTCTATGTCTCAGCCATATTGTAACCCAGCCCCCAGGGAGCTCCTCAAAGAGTGATCAGATGGGACTGCCCCACCTGGGACTCTCAGCTTCCCAAACTGTGAGCTAAGCAAAGCCCTGTTGTCTTTCTAAAGGAGCCAGCCTCAGGTGCTTAGTTAAAGCTATGGGAAGTGGCCCTGCGGAAGGCAGGACCTCTGCCTGGGGTCCCTACTCCTCCTCCCCAGCTCATCCCGTGAGCTTGGGAAAGCCCCTCACCCTCAGCGTGGCTGCACTTGTGCGCCCGTTGATGCGTTCGCATCTCAGAGGGTCACTGCGAGGACCACATTTAGATACGTAGACAACTTAGGGGCGGGGCCTGCTGCCCAGGCACTGTTACATCACACACCCCATAAAGGGAAGAGTCACTGGGATGGGACACAGGGCACGGAGCCTGGAGTCGGGCTGTCTGGATTCCAGCCCCGTTCCACTGCCTGCCAACTGTCTAAAGACAACCTCCGTGACCTCCCAGTTCGTTCTCCTAGTTGCTGTACACAATTCAGCCAAGAATACGGCCACCGTGGTAAAAGTTCCGGACCAGCTGATCAGCACCCGCGGACCCCACCCAGACCCTCTCCCTTCATCGCTGCTCTGTGGTGGGAGGTGGGAGGCAGCCTGGTGTCTTCTTTCTTATTGGAGTAGAGCATTCTATTTATTTATTCATTAATTCAATAAATATTTATTTATTGCTTAGTATTCCCAGATGTCTGTGCCTGGGGATCTACAGACAAATCAGGTCTGGTCCTGCCCCTAGGGGCCTCTCAGTCTCGTGTTCGCGGGAACCAGGAATCAAGGGGCTCTGTCACCGGGTGCATGGGGCGCTGGGCACTCCCACAGGGGGACAGTGTGGATGCGTCCACCCAGCCTGCAGACTGCCGGTGGCACCTTTTGTCCCAGCTGTGGCCCCTCTACTCTCCACTCCCCTCCCCTCCCTAGATTGAGTAAAACAACACAGTACTCTCCGCTTCATGTGCATTTCAAGAAAACAAAGAACTTTTTCGTGAATGTTTATCCCAAATGAATACACAAGACGTACTTACACCAAAAGGAGTTTGTTGGTGTTTGTCTGAAATTCAGGATTCAGCAGGCAAGCTGTGTTCTGTCTGGCAACACCACATACAGCTTTGCTTCCTGGAAATAAGAAGAGGAGAAAGGGGCAGGACAGAGGGGTGAGGGTTGCGGGGGGAGCGCAGGGGCCCAGCGTGGAGGGGGTGGGGACAGGGCGGTGGGGGGAGCTGGGCAGAGCTGCAGGCGGGGAACTCCGCATGCACCCACCTTGCAGCTGCTAGTCGGTCCCCAGCGTGCGCAGGGGGTGTGTGGGCACGTCCTGGGAGCCTGAGTGTGCTCTCTGAAATGTCAGCAGAAATAAACCTGGCTAATCCTTCGCGATGGCCCGTCACATTAATATCTCTGAAATTCCGAGCGGATTAAAATAACCGCGAGCATGACACCATGGGGAAGGCGGGGGATTTGCCTGGACGCGGGGGCCCGCTGGCGAGCCTCCCTCTAATTGCTGCTTTGTATAAATAGAGTGTTCCGTAATATCGCCCCCAGCCCTGGCTGACAGATTTAGATGGGAGCCGTCGAGGTCATTAGTGCCTGGGCCGCGGTAAACCGAGGCTCCGCCAGGGCTGTAAATGGGATTCTCGTGGGCCGATCAATCTCACCAAAGCCGTCAGCGCAGCTTGTTGATCTGCTAGGTCCTGAGTGGCTACCGCTTCCCAGAAATGTGCTTGCATCTGTCAGAATTATAAGCAGCTGGCAGCTGACACAAAGGTCATATTTGCTGCTGGTGTGAAAATAGAATCTCCCCGGTACAAGAAACGCTACTTAGCAGTGTATCAGTTGCAGGCGGCTCGTTAAAGGAGGGCTGTGTGAGTGTGCGCATGTGTGCTGAGTGCATGGGCATGTGTACATGTGCGAGCAAGTGTGTGTGTGTGTGTGCATATGTGTGAGTATGCATGAGTGTGTACCTGTGTACTCATGTGTGTGAATGTGTGTGAGTGCACACGTGTCTGTGTGAGTGTGTGCATGCGTACGTGTGCGTGTGTGAGTGCATGTGTGTATGTGGGTGTGCGCTCATGTGTCTGCATATGTGTGAGACCGCATGCATGTGAGTATGCATGAATGTATATGTGTGTGCGTGTGTGTGAATGTGTGCACATGTATGAGCATGAGCGTGTATGTGTGTGTGCGCATATGCTCGTGTGTGTGCATGAGCACATGTACATGTGGCAGGTATGCTCATGTGTATGTGTGTGTGTGTGTGTGGCAGCCTGGTTTGCCTGGAACCCACTTCCTCTGGAGGTCCAGACTGGGCAGCTCAAAGCAGGTGCTCAGATGAATACAATGAAACACCCATCAGTTCCCAGAGAACTGGAATGGTCATCCTGAGCCAGCTGCCTTCACTCACCTACCAAGCATCAAGTGCTCGAGCTGTCCCAGGCTGGGCTCTGAGCACCGTGCAGTGACGTCGTCATGGGCACTCTTATTTATTGGCTGTGTGGCTTTGGGCATGTTATTATTGGCCTCTCGGGGCCACTGGAAACCACTGGAAGGCAGTGAGAGGACCACACTCGCCCATCCGCTGGCCCCTCCTGCTCACCGTCGCCCCTCCCTTCCCTTGCACAACACATCACAGGCTTGGAGTTGTGCTGCCCCGTGGCACATTTGGGTGCCGCGCCAGCGTGGTCTGATGGAGCACAAAGCCCTGAGCTTTGGCGTCTCTCAGACCTGGGAGTCACTCTGCCCCAGCGGCTTCCCAGCCCCACAGTCCCTGTTCCAAGCCCCAGCGTTTCACACATTTTAACATCTCTGAAATTGCAATGTCATGGAACCAGGGGCACCTGGTGGTTATACTTGGTGGTTCTTCTTTCCTGTTTGTAAGCCAACAGTGGGTCTTACAATCTCTGCAGTCTTGCATTCAATGATTCAGGTGTCTGGCCTTCTGCTGTGGACACATCTGTGAACTGGGCTAATTGCACCTGCTGGGAGGGGTGATGGAGCTGAAACTAGACACCACACTGCGCATGTGTGTGTGGGGGGTGGTCAGGGGAGTGCCAGTACTGTGGCGCAGGGGTTTAAAACCCCAGTCCACAGTGCTGGCATCCCACAGTGGCTCTGGTTCAAGTCCTGGCTGCACCACCTCCAATCCAGTTCCCTGCTAATGGCCTGGGAAAGCAGTAGAGGATGCCCCAAGTCCTTGGGCCCCTGCACCCAGGTGGGAGATCCTGAAGACGCTCCTGGCTTGTGGCCTTTGCAGCCATTTGGGGAGTGAGCCAGCAGATGGAAGTTTCCTCTCTCCCTATCTCTGTCTTTCAAATAAATACAATAAATCTTAAAACATAAAGACACTGTGGAGAGGCATTGCACATGGCGGACCCTGCGTGCATGCGAGCTGTGAGTACCCTGGTAGCACAGCTGAGGTGACCTCATTTCACAGATGGGGACACTGAGCCCTGTGAGGACACTGGACTGGAGTCGCACTGCGGCCAGCAGAGACCTGGGCTTCCCAGAGACCTCAGCAGCCCCTTCTGCTTGGTGTTATGAACAAGAGCAGCTCACAAAGTGTACAATCCAGCAGGCTCAGCAAGACCAGGGCTGTCCCCAGCCTCTGAGCTGTCCCCCAGTGCCAGCCCGATTTTACAGGAAATAATGGCCAATGTGCCAGCCATCTCTTTAACTTTGGCCCAGGATGTGGGTAAGGAAAATCAAGTCAGATAGTATTTGATCATAACTCAATGAGATAGGTGCTTAAAATCTTTATTAGAATTTTTATGAGTTAGTTTTAACTATGTATATATTGATATAGACCCACACACATCGTTACATACATCACAATGAGCCACAAATTCAGATTTTTAAGAGATGTATTTATTTATTAGAAAGCCAGAGCAACAGAGAGAGGAAAAGACAGAGAGAGGTCTTCCTTCACTCCCCAAATGGTTGGGCCAGGCTAGCCTGGGCCAGGCTAAAGCCAGCCTCCATCTGGGTCTCCCGTGTGGGTGCAGGGGCCCAAGCACTTGGGCCATCTTCTGCTGCCTTCCCAGGTGCATTAGCAGGGAGCTGGATTGGAAGCAGAGCAGCCGGGACTTGAACCGGCGCTTAGATGTGGGATGCTGGTGTCACAAGCAGTGGCTTGGCCTACCTAATCATGTCAGCCCCCAGCTTGCGTTTTATAAGAGAAAGCTAAGTTCTCCCTCGAACTCCCATTCTGCTTTTGGCAGAAGCCCCACTGGTGTCAGGGTTTCCTCTCTCTCCCAGGGGCTGCCCACAGCTGGTCTCAGAAAACACCGTCAGAGCAGCCGGGGAGCCTGCCTGCCCACCTGCAGCCACCTACCCGACTGGCCCTTGGGGCAGGCAGGCCCTGTGTCTGGGCGGAGTCCTCATTCCTGCGGGTCTCCGCCCTCGGGCCATGCTTGCACCTGCGCACAGCCACCAGCAGGGGCCCACGGCCCTCTGAGTCCGCCTGCTCTCAGAGCCATCCCAGGCACCCAGACATCCTGGGGTGTGTGATCCTACTCCTTCCCATGTGGGATTTGCTGAGAGACAGACTCCAGGCAGCCGCTGCAGAAGCCCAAGGAGCCAGACACCTGTTCTCTCAGACCCTGGTAGCCGGAGGGGCTGCAGGGCCCAGCCCATCCAATCAGCTGTTCCCGACAAGAAGGACACAAGAAGCCGCGGGCCGTTCCCTAAGGTGTGCCGATCCCAGCCACAGTGGACCTCTTGGGTTTCATGGCACGGTTCGGCTGCGCCCCTCAGCAGCCCACGCCTCCTGCCTGTTTCCTGCACAGGCACCCCATGGCCTCCGTGGACCTCCCAGGAGCCTCCTGCCACATCTGCGTTCCCTAGGTAACTAGCGGGTGCTGTGGTTCCCAACGAGAATGAGTGACAGCTCCCCCATCTTGGCCGTCCGTGTCTCTGTGCAGAGTGAAGTGTTGAAGCCGGGTGAGCGCCTCGGCTGGTGCACCCATCCAGGCCCAAAGTGCCCCATCCGGGTCTCAGGGAGCATCGAGCCCCTGCACACCTGGCCTCGCACCCACCCCTGCATCTTGCAAGGGACCCCGATCACCCAGCCCCTTTGCAGCGAGACTTATCAGGGCTTAGCCCCAAGAGAGGAATACCTGGGGTACCCACGCATCACCTCCAGGCTGCCAACATCTTTCCTCACTGCCTCACGGAAGCACTGGAACACGCTCCAGGAAACACTGCTGTGGAAGAGCAGTGCCCAGCGTCACCTGAGAGACGTGAACATCGAATGACTGCCAACACCCACCCACTCCTCGCCCTCCAGGCTCCCTGGCCCAGCCTGACCCCATTTCAACTTCCTACGTTCTTGCCGTGGTCTCGCTCTCTGGACTGCACAGCGATCAGCAAAGTCCAGTGCCTTCAGCTGGGTTCCGCCTGCAACAGCAGCCCCGGGGCTGAGGGCTGGATGTCCCCACGGTGGCTCGCTTGTGCTACTGACGCTCCAAGTGAAGCCATGAGGGAGCTGTGGTGAGACGGACAGTTTGCCCCCACCTACCTCACGGACAGCGCAACAGACATGCTGGGTTGACAATAGGCGTGACACACACAGCTGCCGCCCGCTCCATCCCGGCTTGTCCCCTGGACAGAGTCTGGGAGGCTGCTGCGACACCCACCCCAGTACCAGTTCTCCACCTGCCCTGCCATTCGGAAATGCTTCCAGAACGCTCAGAACCATCGCTATGTTCAGCGGGGCCTGAGCAGTTTCCGGTGGTGAGCTCCTGTGAGCTGCACCTGAGGGCGGGCGGAGACACCTGCCCCCAACACCTGTCCTGCCTCCCCCTGGGACGCCATGGCTGTGACCCCACGGGCTCAGCGCGGCCTGAACTTGTTCCCGTTAGCCACTTTGCTCTTCCGAACTGAAGCCGCAAGTTTTTAACACATGAGCTTTCCCTGTGTGTTCACCTTTCCCCTCCCCCTACGAAGCAGGCTTGTGACACCCATGCAGGAAAATGAAGCAAAAATATGCACAGAGGAAAACAGCAACACTCCCAATTCTACCACCCAAAGACAAGGCTAAAGAAATGCTAGGAATAGATCCTCCTTATAATGTTGGTACACTCCCCACACACACACACACACATAACATTTGTATCTCTTGGGGCTCTTTCTCCTTCAAGTACCTGACATCCTGGTCCTAATGGTGTAAACATAAAAGACAATGTATCGGCTCCTTTTGCTGAAAGGTAGTGACAGCTTCAGGCAAGGCTGGATCAAGGTCCCCTCCTGTTCCTGGAGAAGGGCCTCTCTCCAGTCCTCAGCTTCGTTCTGGAGCCCCAGGACGCCGTCTGAGGGTGAGCTCATAAAGAGTCAGGCTCAGGGCTAGCAGGGAACCTAAGCCACTTTCCCAGAAGTTTCCATACAGATGCTGACCCTCTTTCTGATTGTACCAGCCTCCAGCCACAGCCCCGCCCTTGAACCAACTTCTGTGGCTGGGGTGGGGGGAGGTTGTGTGTGTGACGTGCTGTCTGGTTTAGGTCAGAGTCATGGGACACCACCTCCGGACCCCCCTATATCCCCCAAGGCCCCCCAAACCCAGTCAGCAGCAGCTGGAGGGACATGAATTGAGGCGTGTGCACTGGATGTTGGCTCCTGAGACATCTAGCTCAGGAGGGGATGTGGCTCACCAATTAGCTTGTCACTGAGTATGTCAAGAATGCAGACAGAGGGACAGCCCGGACAATCCCCCCACCCCCACCTCAGCCAGAGGCTGCTGGAAGGCAGGAGACTCCACACCTGCTTCTCGATTCACGCTGACCTGGCCACCCAGGGCCTGACCCTCCAGAAACAGGGCCAGCCACTCCCCTCCACCTCTCCAGGAGAATCCTCAATGCTGGGGCAATGGAAAACAGAAACAACAAAAGAAGGCGGGAGGGGGAACCAAAGGAGAAAGAAAGGAAAAGGCAGGGTGGTGTCTTGGACTTGACTCGGAGGCAGGGACGGGAGTTAGTGGGGAAGCCGAGGTTCCAATAAAGTCTATCATGCAGCTGCTAATTCTACACTCAGGTTCATTTCTGGGTGGTGACCCACAAGCCGTGGTCACAAAGACTTCCACATTAGCGGGGAGTGCGAGGGGGTGGAGGGCAACTCCTTGGGCTATCTTCATGGCTTTTCTGCAAACCTAAAATTCCTGCCAAATAAAAAACTTATTTTGGGAGCTGGCACTATGGTGTAGCCGGTAAAGCCGCCACCTACAGTGTCAGCAACCCATATGGGTGCCGGTTCGAGTCCCAGCTATTCCATTTCTGATCCAGCTCTCTGCGGTGGCCTGGGAAAGCAGTTAAGGATGACCCAAGTCCTTGAGCCCCTGCACCCACATGGGAGACCTGGAGGAAGCTCCCGGCTCCTGGCTTTGGATCGGCCCAGCTCCGGCCGTTGCGGCCAATTGGGAAGTGAACCAGCAGATGGAAGACCTCTTTCTCTCTCTGCCTCTGCCTCTCTGTAATTCCACCTTTCTAATAAATCAATAAATCTTTTTTAAAGAAAAAGCTTATTTTGAAAAAGCAAAGTGCTTAGAACAAGGCCCAACACAACGGCAGACTCAGTACCTGTTGACGCTTACTGAATTATTGTGTTGCATTTGAACTGTTGCCGTCCAAGCATTAGTCACCTCAGAGTGGCCGTGGCACGGTTTTGCATATCCCAGAGAGCCGTCTGCGGGGATGAGCCCCTGGGTCCTCATTAATCCCCACGCCATGCACCTGCTTTGTATTACCAAGACCTTGACTGAAAGTTATTTTTAGATTTGCTCTATCTAAGCTGTGGATTGTGAGTCGGTTCACATTTCTTTGGCCTCAGTCAGGATATCAATCAGTAATGAAAATATTCCCTGGTGGATTAGCCTCTCCTGTGCTGGGCACACTCTGTCATCACAGCCACACCGGGGCTGTGGGCTGGGAGTCCCAGCCACAGCGGGCAGGTCACACCTCCGGGCACCACCCGCTGCCCCAGTGCTCAGAGCGCTGGTGTAGAAGCTGCCAGGACCCTGGGGACGGCTCCCTCTCCCTGACTGCTCTCTCCTCCTGCAGCCATGCTAGGGGAGCTGGCTCCCACACACAGGCAGGCCCAGCCAGGTCCAGGACCACCGTATGCTCAATGGGGGCCACTTCTCCCAGCCAACCCCTTCCCACAGGGCCCCTGTGCCCCGCGGCCAGCTCAGCCATCTGACACCAGCCTTAGACTCTCCCTGGGAGCCCAGTGATTTCTGGGAAAGATTAGGAAGGGGAAAGCCACCCTCGGATGTGCCACTGGAATTGTCACAGGGCGACGCGGGGTCAGGGAGGCAGAGCAGAGAGGCAGAGTCTGCTCCTGGAGCCGGCAGGGAGACCGCATGGCAGCAGGTGTGATGCTGGCTATGGCCCCCCGCCCAGGGCCACTGCCACTCCTCTGCACGGCTCCCTCTCGGCAGGGGTCTCTGGGTGGGGGCCATCCTCTCATCTCTGTCTTCCTACCGGGTGGATGCGGGAGGAATTGGTATCTCTGGTTACCGGGGTCTGAGGCAGGCAGGAGGTTAGGTTCATGAAGGGACCCTTGGGGACAGCTACTGTCCTAAGAGCACATTAGGCCCTTGTCAGATCAGAGAAGCCTGGCCCCGGTGTGTGCTTAGTTCATCTCCCTGCCCCCCAGGAGGAAGAGGGGTGCTTCATAAGAGAGGAGACTCAGGACAAGGTCTTGCTCCATCCAAGTGGCAAGTGAGAGCCGATGAGCATGGGAGAAGCCCCAGGCTTGGCCCTGGCCCGATCAATTCTTCCCCACTGTTTTCTCTCCCCATGGCTCCCTGTTGGTCCTCAGACATCCCAATCCAGGGGTAAGGCACAAGAGGATCATACCCTCGGAAAAGCACCAAGGGCAGTAGGGAGGACTTGGACATAAATTTAGGATGGCTATTTCTAGAGACATGGAGCAAAAACCTTGATGAATATTTATTGAGCACATACTGTGTGCCAAGAAACATATTACCACATTTAAGTCACACGTAGGTTCTCAGAGGAGGGAATGAGATGCTCAAAATCCAGGTAGCACACCTACGGCCACATTGCTAACTGGTCACTGTCTGAGGCTGTGAACCGAGGCGCTGGCTCCAGAGCCCACCTGTGCCCTCCCCTTGGTCTTAAAACTGCAGAAGCAGCTCGCAAGGTCTCAAAGTGGCCTGAAGAAGAAAGTTCACTTGGGTAGAAGTAGCTGTCCTGGGCAGCTGTGAGCTCAGTTCCACCTGCAGGGTGAGGGTAGCGGACTGGAGGACAAGGGACACCCCAGAGAGCCCTGAACTGGCTGGGACACCCCCACCAGGCTCTGCCGACTCCTGCGGTGCTGGTCCAGAGTCCCCGTCACTCAGGATGCAGGCGGCCAGAAAAGCAAATGACCGAGGCCCGGCCCGGGAGCTAAGAAGGGACAGGTCAGGTCGCGTCAAGGGGCTGCCTGGTGCTGGTGGGCAGGGTAAGACAGGCACTGCAAGCAGGCATGGAGGGCAGAGGCACCGTGCAGCAGGCACAGTGTGAACGTGGTCCCGACGTCCTTCCTGCCTCTACCAGGAAGCATCTCACATGCTCCTGCCAGGCCAGCAGCCAGCTCAGACTGCTCAGCAGGGAGGGGGGAATCGACAGGAAGTTGTAGAAAATACTAATAGCTGCGTTTACAAAGCACCTACTGTGTGCCAGGTTCTGCATCAGACATTTCACACTCGTTATCCCCTTTTCATTTTTACCCTTCCAAATAGCTCTGTAAGGGCGAAGGAGCTCCCTGTTGAACAGAGAGGCAGTGGAAGTCCCCAGAGGCACAGCAAGGAGCTGCCAGCCATGCAGCCCCTCCACAGCAGGACCTGAGTTTAAATCCCGGTCCGGCTGGTCCTGGAGTGCACGCTCCTTTCTCCCCCAAGGACTGAGATGTGCGGCAGGTGCACCTCAGGCAGGGCCTCTTTCCTTCCCCATCCTCAGCCTCTTTCTGCCATGGCCGTGGCCTCTTGCCCTTGCCCACGTGTGACAGCTGGCCGGCTCAGCCCACGCCTCTTGGGAGCAGCCCCCTTACAAGCTTAGAAGGTATTCTTATTCCCAGCTGTTCTCACAATTGCATCACGAGGGAGGCTGTGTAGGTACACCATCCCATTCCACAGATGAAGTCGCTGAGGTTCCAGATCAAATAGTCGGCTCTCAGTGACCTCTGTTGGGACAGAGTGAGAGGCCGAAAGAGAGAGAGAGAGAGATGTCTTCCATCTACTGGTTCATTGTCCAAATAGCCGCAATGGCCAGAGCTGGGCCAGACTGAAACCAGGAACCAGGAGTTTTTTCTGGGTTTCGCACATGGGTGCAGGGGCCCAAGCACTTGGGCCATCTTCCGCTGCTTTCTCAGGCACATTAATAGGGACGTGGATCAGAAGTGGAGCAGCCGGGATATGCACCGGCACCCATATGGGATGCTGGCGCTGCAGGTGGAAGTCAAACCTTTTACGCCACAGCGCCGGCTCCTTCTCAGTTTCTTTAAACCCCTATCAAGCCCTCACAGTGGCCAGCTGATCTGGGACAGCCTGCCCAAGAAGGCTCTACTCCCAGCCTGCAAGCTCGTGGGGGTCCTTCTGGGGTCAAGAGACCTCTCACCAGGTGGCGAGGGGGTGAAGAGGCGGATGGGGTGAGCGCCGGATGCTGGGGCCTCCCTCGGGACTCTGCTCTCTCAGGCCTCTGATTGGCGAGCTCAGGGTGGGGCGTCTCTCTGCCGGGGCTGGATAGGCAGGCTCTCGATGGCTCTGAGCAAGTAAGAGTGTCCCTGAGAAAGCGGGGAAACCACCTGCTCATCCCTCCCCCAGCCTTCTCCTCCTGGGAGTCCTTTAGTTTAGATGAGGAAGCCCATGCATTAGGAGCGAGCCTCGGCGACCACAGACGCTCCGGCAGCCAGGCGGGACGTCTCTGCTGGCACCCAGCAGACGGGGCAAGGAGCTGCGGCTGCGTGGCCCTGAATGCTCGGGTTGGGCACCCTCTGCTTCAAACCAGAGCCCGAGGCTCCTCCAGAGGGCGGGGCTGAGGAAGTCCCAGACTTTGACCTTGAAGGGATTCCAGGAGGTGCCTCTTTGAAGTGGGCCAGCAGCCGGGCAGGGTCCCCAGAGCAGGAGCAGGGACTGGCTGGGGTCTTAGTAAACTGGGCGCGCCCCAGGCCACGTCCACTCCCCCTCCACCACCTTGCTTCTCCCCTGCCCGTGCCCGGCTCTCTCCTGGTCTCCCTCCTTCTTCACACCAGCCATGCAGTCTTCCAGGACTTGGGGAAGCCAAATTCCACAGCACTGAAATCACACTTCCACTGAATTCTGGCAAATGGTGTTGTCATAGTCAGAGAATGGGAGAACTTGAAAGGCCCTATTGACGGTTCCCCCAACTCCCTCTTTTAATAGATAAAGAGCTTCAGGCCCCGGGGGAGGGTGCGGGTGGCGTCACCCATGAGTCAGGGCTCGAACCCAGGGCCAGACGTTCAGACCCTGCCTCTTCCCAGCAGAGGTGCGGCGGTCAGGGCGAGTACAGGGGACAAGCCCAAGTGCACCCTGGGCCACAAGGTCACGTCCAGGACTGAGCAGAGCCAGCACTCAGGGGCGAGCGGGGTTCTGATTTCTTATTTATTAAGAACATCTAGAAAGTACAATGCTTTATGTAAACTGTTCCCATTTGTAAACACAGAAGCGATTCACACAAAGAAAACCCCCAGGATGGGGAAACTGAGGCACGGAGGCGTCACCGTGGCAGAGACACACACAGACCAAGGCCCGGCCCAGTGAGTCATCCCCGGGGCAGGCCAGGCTGGGTCTGCTGTCCTGTAGACCCTCATCCTGTGACGGTGACCCCTAGTGCCTGGTCGCAGCCCTTCCTTCTCAGGCCCCGCCCCCCTGGGAGCCCTTGTGGCCTCCCACCCCTCCGCCAAGGCCCTCAGCCCTCCGGGAGTATTTTCTCCCCCTGACATAATTCCGTTAAGACTCCAGGGTGAGCCAGGACATTCCAAGTCCCTGCTGGCAGCTGGGCAGGCCGGCAGACACCCCGCCCGCCCGCCGCCAACCCCGGGCCTCTGCACTCTCGGCCCTCGGCAGCTGCCACCCCAGACACATCTCATAAACCCAAATTGGGAACATGTCAGCCAAAGGGGAAAATGAGATCATGGCCACCGCCCACCCCACGGCCCCGACCTCCCGGGGCTGCCAGCAGGTCCCTCCCCCCAGGACCCCATGTCTCTGCCTGTCCAGCCCTGGGAGCTCGCCAGGGCAGAGGGCAGTAAGGGAGGAGATGACACACAGCCTTGTGAAACCACGGGCAAGAAGCAAGTGCCGAGAGGCACACAAGGGCTTGGTGAGTTCCAAGAACAGGATGAGCCAAATCAGCAGTGTAGGTCAGCAAAACTGGGTCAGGAGCTAGGCTCAGCGAGCAGGAGGGTGGAGACTAGGTGGACATGGGCGGGGTGAGGGCGGGGCCTGGCATCAGGGGGCAGGGCCAGGGCGGGGCCATGGCCTGGGGACGGGGCCTAGGGGCTGTCCTGTCCTTACCAATTCTGAGCTCTGCTTCTTCACCTGCGGACAGGGGCTCGTACCAGAGGAGTTCAACGTCTTCTTTCTTCTCCAGGTAAAGTGCTTTGCTTTCTTCCAGCTCCAAGGTTAGGCCTGACAAATGTACCCTTTGATGAATGAATGAATGAATGAATGAATGGTTATGAGAAACATCCACCTACTGAGAAAGGAATGAGAACAGACCATTGAATAACGTAACTTAATATTTTGTTTTTCAAGAGAAGTATTTTTTTTTATTTTGAAAGTCAGAGTTATAGAGAGAGAGGGAGAGACACAGAAAGAGAGAGAGAGAGAGAGATCTTCCATCCACTAGTTCACTCTCTAAATGGTCCCAGTGGCCAGGGCCAGGCCAGGCCAAAGCCAGGAGCCAGGAGCTTCTTCACTGGGTGTTCCACGTGGGTGCAGGGGCCCAAACAGCTGGGCCATCTTCTGCTGCTTTCCCAGGCCATTCGCAAGAAGCTGGATCAGAAGTAGAGCAGCTGGGACTCAAAAGAGTACTCATGTTGGGGGGCCGGCGCTGTGGCTCAGCGGGTTAACACCCTGGCCTGAAGAGCCGGCATCCCATATGGGTGCCGGTT
The DNA here is from genome assembly GCA_949820135.1 of Sylvilagus floridanus. Taxonomy (NCBI): domain Eukaryota; kingdom Metazoa; phylum Chordata; class Mammalia; order Lagomorpha; family Leporidae; genus Sylvilagus; species Sylvilagus floridanus. The sequence goes on along the minus strand of OX463239.1, from coordinate 77,124,739 downwards.
CTAGTCCTTGCTGCTCCTCTTCTGATCCAGCTCTCTGCTTTGGCCTGGGATAGCAGTAGAAGACGGCCCAAGTGCTTGAGCCCCTGCATCCATATGGGAGACCTGGAAGAAGCTCCTGGCTCCTGGCTTAGGATGGGCGCAGTTCAGGCCATTTCGGCCAACTGGGGAGTGAACCATTGGATGGAAGACTTCTCTCTCTCTGCCTCTCCTCTCTTTCTGTAACTCTGACTTTCAAATAAACAAATAAATCTTAACCACAACAACAAAAAGAGTGCCTACATGGGCTGCAGGCAGTGGCTTTACCTGCTGTGCCACGGCGCCAGCCCCTGATACTTACGTGTTTCAAAGTGTTTTCCATTGTCATTTAGGTCATCCCTGTGGCACCCTGGTGGACACACAGCGTGGGTTTCACTAAGCCCCTTGACAAGTAAGGAAACTGAGGCAGGGGGCATTTGCGTGGGTCTGGATGGAGGGAGTGAGCCTGATGGCCCTGCCACCCTGGGGACCCCGCTCTGGGACCTGCCTGTCCACAGCGAGGGTGCTCCCGTCCCATGACTGCAGATGAAGCGCACATCAGCCTGCTCGGTCCGCCCTGGCGGACTCGGAGCAGGTGCGCTAGCAGCCCAGATCCCACAGGCTCAGCTGCTGCCTCCACGTGAACAGCCCCCGGGGGGTCTCTGGGTTTGCCCTGCGCTAAGCAAGGGATGAGCAGGGCTGTTCATTATTACTCCATCTCAGCAGGGATGCAAACAGCTTGCTGCGCTAACCCGGGACCTCACTGGAGGCTGCTGACCATCAGCCTCTCTTCCCGGGGACAAGGGCCCCGGCAGGAGACACGGGGGCAGTAGGGGGAGCAGCACAGTGACACTGATTTATTTCTTTATTTATTAAATATCTATCTACTTATTTGGAAGGCAGAGTTACAGAGAGAGAGCGAGAGACAGAGAGAGATCTTCCATCCACTAGTTCACTCCCCAAATGGTCATAACAGCTGAAACTGGGCCAGGCTCAAGCTGAGAGCCAGAAACTCTATCCAGGTCTCCCACCTGGGTGGCAGAATCCTCTGTTATTTTCCCAGGCGCACTAGCAGGGAGCTGGATGGGAAGTGGAGCAGCTGGGACTCGAACCTGTGCCTGTGTAGGAAGCCAGAGTCACAGGCAGTGGCTTTGCCTGTTGCACACAACACTTGGGCCAGACGAGTGGACAGCACCTTCTTCCATGGCTGAGGGGTCTCTAAGGCAGCATGAGACCCTGGCCCTCTCCCCCCAGACTGATTTAAAATTTGGCACAATTTAAAACAAGCCATCTGTTTGCAGCCAAGGCTGAGGTGTGGGGTTCTGAGTCTCCACCCCTGCACCCCCACATTCACTGAGGTCTCCCGCGTCTCTGGGCCTCAGGACAAGGAGTCGCCCTGTGGTAGAATGAGAAGGCTGTGCCAAGATGGCCACTGACAACGGAAACTGCCTGTCAACAGGCTGTGATTGGATGGTTTCGGAAACTGCCTGGCAACAGGGTGTGATTGGTTAGGGCATAGACCGCCCCTTGACCGGATTGGCTGCCTTGGCTATATAAGCTGCTGTAGCAACTGAAATAAACGAGTCTGCAGGCTGCTTGCCTCAGGCCTGCTTTCACCTGACTCCCGGGGTCTGTGTGGTGACTCCATGCCTCTTGCATGAGCACTTTCCTCCCACACCCTCAGAGCCTCCTCCCCATGTGTGCACGCCCAGCCCATGCCAATCTCCTGCTGCCTGGAACTGCCTCATTTCTGCGGCAGAGTGCTGTTCACCCCCAAAACCCCTACTCCCATATTAATGGAGCCCAAGACGGCATTTCCCAGAATGCCCTGCTGGAGCCAGAGCTGGATGCGGCCACAGACCAAGCCCTGCCGGTGAGCGATGAGGTGCAGTGACAGACACGGTTCAGGGTCGAGCTGTCCTCCGTGGAGGTGGCGTTCCTTCCACTTCCGAATGGCAGGCTTGGGAGCAGCTTGCTTGGACCGCGTAGCACAAGTTGCTGCTTGAGAACAGCAGAGAGCCTGGCTCTCCCAAACCGGGAAATGGCCATGTTAGCCCTGGACGGCAAAGGTATTACTGTTGCACGAAAGAGAAGCACATTTCCATTATGTTTGAGCCATCGCCATTTTGCCCTTGACAGTGGTTGAACCACTTCACTTTGTGTAACTACTTCTTCCTGGTCTTCAAAACCCACCTGGAGGTCACCTCCTCCATGCAGTCTCCCCTGGTTATACCTGTGGTGTTCTGGCCTCATTCCAGAACACACCACCTCCACTAAATGTTGATGCACTGGCTTCTATTTTATTTAGTGTTACTCTCCGCAGAATAGAGTGTGGCAAACCCCAGGAGGAAAGGCATGAAGACAGGGGGTTGGGTTTGCAGGGTCCCTCGGAGGTGTGATCTCCCAGGCAGTGCTGTAGACCACCACACAATCCCCATCTGAGGTTCCAGTGCTGGACTTAGAGGCTAAAAAGGAATTGAGGGGAGGTGAGACCAGCCAAGGCTGCTGGTATGTGGCAGGGGACAGTCCATGCACAGAGCCTTCAGATACAGCCTAATGCAATCCCTGGGACCTGTAACCCAAGACACAGCCTGTTACAATCAGATCCTCTCAAAGCCGGAAAACAAGGCGGGCCGACGGCCCCCACCCTGGAGAGGTGACAGTGCTTGTTCCCGGGTGTGAGGATGGCTGATCCCTGCATCCCTATGCCGGCTGGACAACAGTCAGCCCTGACCACAGCCAGCCCCTCGCAGACAAGCCTCATTCTAGAATAGAATGGGCAGGGCTGGTTGTAACCCACTAAAGGAGCGCCCAAGACGGAATGGACTTCGTGTTGAGGTAGTGAGCTTCCTGACACTGGAAGTGATCAAGCCAGATGGCCTCTGCTGGGGCTGAGGGAGGAGAACTCTGCGTGGCTGGAGGTTGTATGAGACTGTGCTTTTCACAGACCGTGGTGCAAGGCTTCTCCCCGTGCCCCGGCCCCACATTTCACCCCGGATCCCAGCGCCACACCTGCGTTTCTGCTGCCAGCCAGAGTCTCATTCCTGGCGGTTGCGGCGCTGCGATCTCATGGGGCTGCCCCTGGATGTCAGAGTCGCTGACTCTTCTGTCGCAGTCCCGTCAGCAGGCAGAGCCTCTGCCCCATGGCTTCCGGCGGGGATTCCTGGAACACTCGCCCCTGGTGAGGACTCTGACCATGCAGGAGGCAAGGCGAGGGCAGGGGCCGCTGAGGGCCACCAGGGCGCGAGATGCGGAGAGATGGGAAAGCGGGGGAAGGGACATGGGGCACCACCAAAAGCGCTTTGCTCGGGTTCGCAGCTTGGCCCGGGACAGCACCACCTGGGCTGGAAGCTCAGCACCCAGGCAGTGCCTTGCACGCCCCAGGGAATGCCCGGCAAGGGGGCCCCGCCCACCGGCCCCACTGGGGGGGTCCCCCTGGCAGTGGGCCTTGTTGAGTCTCCTCCAGCGCACCCCACGGAGCCCGGCTCCCTCCACGTCCAAACAAAGGGGCTGTACTCAGACCGCCAAGGACCCTCCTCCCCCGACAGGGTCCAGGGCAGGCCTAAAGCACCAGAGTGGTTATAAAACCCCACCTTGTGGCCAGTGCTGTGGTGTAGCGGGTAAAGCTGCTGCCTGCAGTGCCCGCTTCCCATATGGACACCGGTTCGAGTCCTGGCTGCTCCACTTCTGATCCAGCTCCCTGCCATGGCCTGGGAAAGCAGTAGAGGATGGCCCAAGTCCTTGAGTCCCTGCACCTACATGGGAAGAAGCTCCTGGCTCCTGGCTTCGGATTGGCACAGTTCTGGCCATTGCTGCCAATTGGGGAGGGAACCAGCGGATGGAAGACCTCTCTCTCTCTCTTTCTCTCTCTCTCTCTGCCTCTCCTTCTCTCTGTGTGTAACTGACTTTCAAATAAATAACTCTTTAAAAACAAAAGCCATGCTTCTTCTGAGCCGTGTGGCCTTGAAGAAGTTACCTAAACCTCCTGGGCCTCAGTCCTCACATAAGTAAAATGGGAATGCAGTACCTACTTTACGGAAGTGAGGAAGAGAAGGAAACGTTGACTTATTTTCATTTTGTTTGAAAGTCAAGTTCACTCCCCAGATGGCCGCAACAGCCACACGGGAGGGGCCTAGCCATTTGCTCCCCGATCCCAGTAGCACTCCTCAGCCCCAAGGTGTATGACCCTGGCATGGGAACGGGGGAGCTGACCGGTTCACTCTTGGGCTGTTGGTGGCTAGGCACCGAGCATTTGTTCAAGGCTGAGGGAAGGGAGGACTTGGGAGCGGGAAGAGCACGTGCTGGAAGGAGCTGCCAACAAGCAGCAGCAGAGGAACCAGGCGACAGGTGAGCGCTCTCAGGACGCGGCCTCACTCAGAACAGTGAGCAGGTCCTACGGGAAAGGTAGGTAACTCCAGGAATGGGAACGGACTAGCAAGGCGACACGCGGCTATGAGTCAAGGGTGCCCTTGGACTCCAGCCAAGCTGCAACTGCGTCTCACCTTCTCTGTGGATTAGCTACGTGGCCTCGGGCAAGTTAAAGGCACATGGGAGTACTCAGAGACCAACCAGGAGCACTGACGCCCGGAGCCCGGGGCCCAGTCCTCTTACGACTTCTTTAAGAAAGTCTCTCCCAACCAGCAATCCTGGGAGAAAAGACCCATGTCCCCTGCAATGCTCTCAGTGTGCATCCTCATGCTTAGTGTGGCTGTATTAGGACAGACGGGGAGCGAGAGAGCACTCCCCAAATGCCCACGATGGCTGGGGCTGGGCTGGGGACGAAGTCAGGGGCTGGGAAGTCAATCGGGTCCTCCCTGTGGAATGGCAGGGACCCCACGACTTGAGCCATCACTGCTGCTTCCCAGGATCTCTTTAAGCAGGAAGCCGGAGTCAGAAGCTGGGACTGGGAGTTGAATCCCTAACTGCCAGGCCAAATGCCTGCCCCCAAGGAGGGCATTTGGACAGTGTTGTTAGCAGTAGGCAGCAGAGTCCGCCCAGCTCGTGTGAGCAGAAAGAATCCACAGAGAATAGGGAACGTGCACAGCCTCACAAGAGGTAGACGAGGTGCACCCCAGCCTGGGTTTCCAGGGACGAGTCCCAAAGCCCAGTGCGAGGCTGGCTGACAATGGAAATGCAGTTTCTGCTTTGGTCAGAAGGTTCCAGAACAAGAACAAACGCCATAGGAACCCTTGGCTCCAGAGCCACTCCTCCTGTACCCTGATTTATGCTGGAAAAAGTGTTGAGCTAAGCAAGCTTTTGTGTACAAACTGGAAGGGTGCTGGTGTGGGAGGGAGGCAGCAGAGAGGGAGAAAGAGAGAGAAAATAAGATCACACACACCCTTGCCATGTAGACACACATGCACGGACACACACAGGCACAGGCACACACCTGTACACACACGCACACACATACAGCCCAGCCTTTGTTTGCTGAGTCCAGATGACCAAGCAGGTCTTTGAGGCCAAGGACCCCGCTGGAGCTGGAGCCAGGGGAGGGAGGTAACAACCGCTGATAAGGGGCAATGAGGAAGACCAGCTCCAATTACCCAGGAGGGCAGGGTCTGCCTCTGACCCAGCTGGCACACACTTGCCTGTCGATAAACAGTTGTTCTATACCCGCATAGAGAAGGCGCCAAGGGCTTGAAGGCAGCCATCTCACAGAAACAGGAGGACAGGAGACCCTGAAACCCAGGGCGAGACACCCAGCCTCCTCCAAAATCAAAACAGGGCAAAGCCAGACAAGAGCTGCTTTTCGCTTCGCAGGTTGTCAAAGACGAGGTTTGATGCGACAGGGTGACTAGTCCCTTCCTCGGTAGCCATGGGACCGGAAAGCCCTTTGACCCCACTACCTGCTGCCTCCAGGAATTGGCTCTCCAGACAGATCTGTGCCTTGCTCATCTGCAATCGGGCATGTCTCCAGGTGTTTACGGCAAGGCTGCTTATCAGAGCAAAAGATTAGAAGTTGACTCCAGTAGGGGTCTGATTAGATAACCCATGGTGCATTCGTAGGCCAGAACACTCAGCTAAAACCGAATAATGGCACACAGATTTATAAGCAATAAAAATCCAGCCAAAGAGCAAAGTGTACAATGTCATATCTTTATACGAAAATATTTACACACATCATTTGATATGTACGGCACATTTCCAGCCTCCCTGGGGAGGGAGACCGGGCTATTTCAGAGTCCAAATTAGACTCTGTTCATTGTTTACACTTCTGGACTGTTGAGTTATCTACCAAGAGTTTCACGTATCACATTTTCAGCTTTGATATGCTATTCAAGGTAAATAAACATTTGAGAATTAAGAGTTGGACTACCAAGCCACAGAGAGGCGTTGGACATGATAAGAAGAGCCACAGGGAGCCACTGGTGGTTCTGGAGTGGATGGGCAGCTTTAACACGGTATTTCACAAGGAGGCCCCTGGAAGAGGCTGAGGGTAGGTCAGTGGCCTCGCCAGCTGGTCCAGCTGGAGGCACCATCGTCGCCCGGCAGGCTGGGATGGGGACAGGAGATAGGCAGCTTCCTGAGCTGCCTCTGTCATCACTTGCTGTGAATTCTTCCCTCGTTCCTGTCCCCAGATTTCCGGATTATTCATGGAATGGCAAGGCAGTCAGACGCAGCCTCTGAGCTGCCACGCTCTCTGATCCACCGAGAGGGGCTTTCCTTGTCTCCCTCCAGCTTCTGTTTCCCACAGGCCCTGTCCTGCCCCGCCCCCTGTTTCTCCCCTGCTTTGACCACACTCACTGGGTTTCTGCACAGAGCCCACTGTCCTGGGTCCAAGGAGCTTACCTTGGAAGCACTCCTGAGGTCAACAAGGCAGAGTGGCCGCCCAGGGCCGCCAGTCCTCTCTGGGTCACTCTCCCAGGTACCTCCAATACCGTGGCAAACATATACATCCTGAACCTGGAGAAGAGAAAGCTGGGGTTTCAAGAATGGATTGTGGATCACCCAAAGTCGGCACACAGTTGGGGCAGAATCAGAACTCAGACCCAAGCTCCAGGGGCCCCCAAAGAGCACTAGCATGGTGCTCCAGCTCCCAAGCCCTGAAAGTGTTAGGATGGTGAAGAGGGAGGGGCAGGCTCTGATCTCCCTCCACGCCCACTGCTTCTCCTCCTGCAGGTTCCAGCTCACCAGCTGCCCAGGGGCCCTGGGACCCTTATTACAACCTCAGCGCCTTACTCTTCTGAGTAAGAGGGTCACACTCCTTTCCCACAAAAGTCTTATTATTAGCAGGACAGAGCTCGGAGCCTCAAATGATATTGCCCTGTGGTGTGGGGTGGAGGGGGCAGGAGCACCTGACCCCAGCTGTCCATCCAGCTGGTCCCACAGGGCCTGACGACCCCTGATTCTCCTCTCTATGTTCCACCCATTCCCTTCCTTCCCACAAGACGGATGTTTGTGGGGTGGAGGTGGAGGAGACAGGTGGATTTGAGGGGAAAGGGGGAAGACCTGTGCTGCCTCACTATGCTTTCATCCATGTGTTTATTTGCATACTAACAGTGTCCTAAATTATTGCATTCACCATGAGTAAAACAGGTCCTCCTGGAGATGGCCCAATTGATCCATTTATCCCATAGTCCAGGGTTGTCAGCCTTTTTTTTTAAGCTTTATTAATTCATTTGAAAGGCAAAGTTACAGAGATGGGGGCAGAGAGAGAGAGGGAGAGAGAAAGAGAAAGTCTTCCATTTACTGGTTCACTCCCCAAATAGCCATAAAGGCTGGGGCTGGGTCATTCCAAGCTAGGAGCCCAGAACTCTGTCTGGGGCTCCCATGTGGGTGCAGGGGCCCAAGCACTTGGACCATTCTCCACTGCTTTCCCAGGTGCATTAGCAGGCAGCTGGACCAGAAGTGGAGCAACCGGGTCTCCAGCAGGTGCCCATATGGGATGCCAGCTTTGTAAGGGAAGTGGCTTAATCCACTGAGCCACCATGCTGGCCCTAGGCTGGGCACTCTTGACATTTGGGGACATACACTGTGGGGAAGACAGGTAGCTGCCGGCCCGCCCTGGCGCTCTCCACAAAGGCACTTAAAAGGTACATGGAAAATTGAAATAAAAGAAGCTTGCTTTGGTGCAGAAAAAATTGAAATCCATGCACACGAGGAGCTTGCAAAAACTTCATGGAAAATGCACATTATGGAAAAACTATTCAAGGACCTCCAAAACTTTTTGCACCAAACTTCTCTTTCCATTATCTTTCCATGTGTTTTTGGCTGTCCCCACACAGGTCGCAGAACACGGACACTGTTCTGTTCTGCCACTCGTCACCTCCAGGAATTGGAACCGGGAACCCAGCCCCGCCACTCCCAAAATGCTGCGACTCTCAGCACACACCACCCCACCCCCCGCCCGGTGTAACCAGATTCTTTCTGGTCCTTGGGTTTTTCCGCCCAGAACTGCCAACAGCTCCTGCCTCTTAGACTTTTTTATGGTGAGATCTACAAGGGCAGTAAAAAGCCTCAAAGGGTTTCCGGGACATCAAATAGCCCCTTTTAAATGAAAAGAAAGGAGCGAGGGAGAGGGGCCTGCCAGCCATTTTATTTTCTTACACAAGTGAATTAGATACATATGGAACACGTTTCCTTTTGATCGAGCCCTATTTTAAGACATAAGGAGATTGCCCTTAAAATACGTTCCAGCCTTCGCGGGCCGCTGAGTTGGCAAAGGACTTGGTCTGTGTGTTGCCAGGCACACAGGGCGTGGCCAGGATGGGGCGGGGGGGGGGGGGGCCGTCATCCAGTGAGGAGGAGCCCTGAGCAACACCTCCCAGACATCTGAGAGTTCCCGGATGGCAGGGGTTGGCGGTGGGGGACGGACGAGGTGCGGCAGGCTGCTGTGGCCAGAGTTGACTTTAAGAAAAAGCAAAGCCTGCGTATTTTTATAGTTTGCGACCATTCTGAACCCGAGATGCACTGTCACTCCCCTGGGGCCTTGCTCAAATTGGTCTCTCTATCTAGAATGTTCCACCTCCCTCGTGTTCCCCACTCTCCAAGTGTGCCTCAAAATCTTTCCTCCCTCTTTCCTTCCAGAAGAACCGGTTAAGTGGACAAAGATACGGATAATTCTATAGACTCGGATAGAATAGGATAGGAGAGGCAAGAAAAGATCTCACTGCCACGTGCTGTATTTCACAGGGACAAAACGATGGAGGCAGGCTAAAGCGCCCCCTAACTGGGTGCTAGTGAAGTAAACGCCTCAACAGTCACACAATGACGAATCACTCACCCATCCAAAACTGAAGATGCAAATGAGCCCTGGCTAGATCAGATGAGAAGAAGTGAACAGCATGTGTGATGACCCTTTTCTTTAAAATGTATTATAGGAGGAGAATTCTGCAAAGATGGCAGAGGAGGTATCACCAGGGGTCTGCCTCCCCACCTGGACACCGCCTGTTGGCTCAGAGTCTGTCTGGTGCATCTATTTTGCAACTGGGTCTATCGAAAAATCGCAACTTCCAGCAGAAGGCTTCGATGGCCAATGGTGGTTCATTTTGGTCAATTCCAGCTCATCACTTGGTAGCAGCTACCCAGCCTGCATCTGCAGCCCCATGAGAGACAGACAGACAGCTGCACTCGTGTCCCGGAAGCAGCTTGAATGCAACTCACTGGGAGCCAGGGTGGGCCAGAATGACCTTGTTCTCCACGTACAGGCATGCCTAGAGAGATGGCAAGTTTGCTTCCAGAACATTTCAACAAAATGAGTCATGGGAACTATTTGTTTTTCCCAGTGCTTATCAAAGTTGTGTTTATGCTAGCCTGTGGTCTGTTGAGGTATAATAGAATTATGTCTTCAATATGTACAAACCTCAGTTAGAAAAATATCACCGCACATGCTATCAATTGCCTGAGCCTTCAGCAAGAAATATTCTCATTGCCGGTGGAGGGTCTTGGCTCGGATTGGTGGCTGCTGACAGCGTGGCGGCTGCTGGAGGCAGGGATGGCTGTGGCCATTTCTTAAATTAAGGTGACAGTGAGGTCTGCTTCATGTAGACTCTTCATTTACAAATGATTTCTCTGCGGCATGCGGTGCTGATTCCACCCGCAGCGGAACCTCTTCCCAAACTGGACTCAATCCTTTCAAACCTGCCACTGGTTCATCAACTGAATTCCTGTGACGTTCTGAACCCTGTGTCGTCGCTTCGACGATGTCCACAGCATCTCCACCGGGAGCAAGATTCAAGAAGTCACCGTCTTTGCTCACCCATAAGAAGCCACGTCCTGACCCGCAAACATTTTGTCATCGGATTGCAGCGATTCTGTAGCTTGCATGATCCTGTGTTTAGATCACAATTCCATCCCTTCTCAGTCCAGTTCTTCTACTGCTGCTCCCACTTCTGTAGTCACTTCCCTTCACTAAAGTCTTGAACCACTCACAGCCATTCCTAAGGGTTGGAATCGACTTCTCCCAGATTCCTGTGCGTGTTGGTGTTTTGGCCTCCTCCCAGGAATTACAAATGCCCTCACTGGCCTCTAGCATGATGGATCCTTTCCAGAAGGTTGTCTGTTTACTTTGCTCAGATCTATCAGAGCAATTGTGTCAGTGGCAATGGTAGCCTCGTGAATTATGTTTCTTAAATGAAAAGACTTGAAAGTCAAAATCACTTGCCTATGGATGCTCCAGTCCTAGCTGCTCTTCGGATTCCAGCTTCATGCTACATGTGTACCCTGGGAGGCAGCAGGTGACAGCTCAGGTTACTTCCCTGCTGATCAGAGGGAGAGACGTGAGTTGAGTTCCTGGATCCTGATTTCAGCTTGGCCCAGATCCAGCTATTGTAGGCATTGAGGAATGAACCACTGGTTGGGAGCTCTCTCCTTTCTCTCTCTCTCCCCCTCTCTCCCTCTCTTTTTCTCTTTCTCTCTCTACTTTTTGAATTAAAGAAATGGAAAAAATATTCCTTTAATGACTTGACCCTTAGGCTGCAGAATGTGCATTGTGTTAGCAGGCATGAAAGTAACATCTCATTGCACATTTCCATCAGTGCTTGGGGGGAGGGGATTGTCAACACACAGCAGTGTTTTGAAACAAATCTGTGTTTCTGAGCGGCACATCTTGACAGTGAGCTCAAAAGGTTCAACAGACCCCTTCTAGACAGATGTGCCGACATCCTCGCTGTCTCCTCCCATCTCGGGGCACAGCAGAGCAGATTCAGTGTAATCCTTAAGGGTTCTGGAACTTTCAGAACGGTGAAGGAGCCTTGGCTTGAGCTTCAAGCCAGCAGCTGCGTTGGCCCCTAGCAAGGCAGTCAGCCTGGAGTCAGGCAGTGGCTTCTCCTCTCTCGCTGTGAACGTCCCGGATGCCATCGTTGTCCCCATGGAAGACCGCTTTACCTGTACTGAAACTGGCATGCATCATTGATCTCAGCTGTATCTTCTAGATCATCTACTGCATCTTCTATATTGCTACTTGCTGCTCCATCTCGCGTGTTTACGTCGTACAGACAGCTTCCTTCCTTAAACCTCAGGAACCAGCTTCCGGCAGCTTCAAATTTTTCTTATGCACCTTTCTTGCCCTCTCTCAGTTTTCATTGCATCAAAGAGTTGGGGCTTTGGTTTCAGGGAATTCTGTAGCTTGCATGACCCTGTGTTTAGATCACAAAAACTCTCTTCATATCAGCAACCAGATGGCTTCACTTCCTTATCACTCCCGTGTTCACTGGAGTAGTGTTTTTAATTTCCTTTAAGAACTTTTCCTTTGCATTCACAACTCAACTAACTGTTTAGTGCCAGAGGCCCAGGTTTTGGCCTCTCTTGATTTTTTGCCATGCCTTCCTCACTGTGCTTAATCATGTGCAGCTTTTGATTTAAAATGGGAGATGTGTGACTGCTTCTTTCTCTTGAACACTTAGAGGCAATTATAGGGTTATGAATTGGCCTCCTTGCCACACTGCTGTGTTTCAGGGACTAGAAGGGCCTGAGAGCAGACAGGGAGAGATGGGAGAATGGCTGGTTAGTGGAGCATCTCAAACAGCATCCACTGCTTAAGTTTGCCATCTTATATGGGCACTGTTTGCGGCACCCCAAGACAATCACTATATAATATTGAAGATTGCTGGTCACAAATCACCATAGCTAATATGATAATAAGGAAAATCCTGAAATGTTGTGACAGCTGTCCAAATGTCATATAGAGACATGAAGTAGCACAAGCTGTGGTGAAAAACAATGTCAACAGACCTGCTCAATTCAAGGTTGCCACAAATCTTCACTTTGTAAAACGAACACACCCAAAATATCTGCAAGGTGCAATAAAATGAGGTGTGACCGTACGGGGAATCTGTGCTCTGAGGGTTGATTGCTACCTCTGGTCACAGAGGTGCGGACACAGAGGCAGGCGGCCGCTGTCTTTATCCCTCTCCACTCCCATTGCAAGCCCCTCCGACTCAAGCTAAAACAACTGCCCTGGGATTTAAAGGACCCCTGCTTTCCCCCTTTGCTTTTCCTTTTCTCCTTTTCTCCCCCTCTATTTTGGGAACCAGACATTAAAGGTTGCAAGGGGAAGTAGAAACTCTCACAGCACGTGCATGGGGATAGGTGCAGGCTCAGAAAACACAGACACTATCTTAAGTTTATTCCTCAGGCTGATCCTCAGTGGAGAGGGAGGAGAAGTTAATTTCCAGAATTATCAAATTATTGGACTCAAATGTCTTGTTTTCAACAGGAAGAAAAAATTGCAAAGCGTATAAAGAAGTAGGAAATCATGGGCGATGCAGAGGGAATAGTATTCCAACAGAAGCTGTCAGTGGGAAAGAACAGGTGGCAGTCTACTAAAGGCTTCCACAGCTGTCTCAAAGATATCCAGAGAACTAAAGGAAGAGTTGGAGAAACTTAGGAAAACAATAAATGAACACAATGGAAACATATAAATAAGGAGATTTTTATGAAAACCTACAAAGAAGCCAAAAAGAAATCCTAGAACTGAAAATTACAATAACTGGAATGAAAAATTCACACGAAGGATTCAAAGGTATATTTCAACAGGCAGAAGAACAGTGGACTGTAAGACAGGACAACTACAATTACCAAGTCTGAAGAACAGAAAGAAAAAAGATAAAAGAAAAGTGCACAAACCTAAGGGACCTATGAGACCTCACCCAAGATGCCAATGCATGTGCTGAGAGAATCCCAGAAGAGAGGGAAAGGGAGATCATATGAAGAAACAGTGGCCAAAAGCTTCTCAAGTTTGATGAAATAAATGGCTATAGACATCCAAGAAGCTCTGCAAACTCCAGTAGGATGAACTCAGACACCTATATTGAGACATAGTGTGACCAAAGACAGACTCTTGCCAACTACAAAGTCACTTGTATCATACAAGTGATCCACAAAAACATAAAATTTTTATCTTATATATTTAAAAAATTTTATTTGAAGTATACAGATTTCATGTATTTCATATATACAGATGTAGGAACATAGCGATACTTCCTACCCTACCCACCTCCCACCCATGCCCCTACTCTTCCTCCTCCATCCTCTTATTCCATCTCTTAATTTTTTTACAGTGATTTACTTTCAATTGACATTATATTCATAAAATTAACCCTACACCAAGTAAAGAGTTCAACAAATAGTAAGAAGAAAGAACACTGTTCTCAAAGAGTGGAGACAAGAGCTATAACAATCATTGAATCTCAAAATGTCAATTTCACTCTTATACATTACATTTTTGGCACTCTATTAGTTACCACAAATCAGGGAAACTATATGGAATTTGTCTTTCTGGGACTGCTTTATTTCACTAAGTATAATGGTTTCCACTTGCAGCCATTTTGTTGCAAAAAGCAATATTTCATTCTTTTTTTATCACTGAATAGTATTCCGTATTGTGTATGTATCATAATTTCTTTATCCAGTCTTTAGTTGGTGGACAGCTGGACTGATTCCATAGCTTGTGAATTGGGCTGCAATAAACATGGGGGGGTACACATAACTCCTTCATATGCTGATTTTATTTACCATGGGTAAATTCCTAGGAGTGAGATTGCTGGGTCACATGGTACATCTGTTTTCAGCTTCCTGAGGTATCTCTATGCTGGATTCCACAATGGCTTTACTATTTTACATTCTCACCAACAATGAATACCTTTTCCTCCACATCTTGCCAGTGTGTATCGTTTGTTGATTTCTGTATGAGAGCAATTCTAACTGGGGAGAGGTGAAGACTCATTGTGGTTTTGATTTGCATTTGCCTGATGCCTTGTGATCCTGAGCATTTCTTATATGTCTGTTAGTCATTAAAATTTCCTCTTTTGAAAAATGACTGTTCAAGTCATTTGCCCATTTCTTACCTGGAATGTTTATTTTGTTGTTGCTGAATATCTTGAGCTCTTTATAGATTCTGGATATTAATCCTTTATCAGTTTCATAGTTTGCAAATATTTTCTCCCGTTCTGTTTGCCTGTTTGTCTCTTAACTTTGCTAAACGTTTCCCTTGCAGTGCAGAAGTTTCTCAGCTTGATGTAATCCCATTTGTCTATTTTGGCTTTGATTGCCTGTGCTTCTGGGGTCTTTTCCAAGAACTCTTTGCCGATGTCAATGTCTTGCAGAGTTTTCCCAATGTTTTCCTCTAGTAATTTGAAGGTGTCAGATTGTAGATTTAGATATTTGATTCACATTAAATTGATTTTGTATAAGGTGTAAGTAAGGTAGGGATCCTGTTTCATACTTCCGCATGCAGAGATCCAATTTTCCCAAAACAGTTTGTTGAAGAGACAGTTCTCACTCAAGGGATTGATTTTAGCTTCTTTGTCAAAGATAAGTAGGTTGTATATTCATGGGTTGATTTTGGGAGTTTCTATTCTGTTCTATTGGTCTACATGTCTATTTTTATGCCAGTTCCAGGCTATTTTGATTATAACTGCCCTGTAGCATGTCTAAAAATCTGGTATTAGGATGCCTCCAGTTTTGTTTTTGTTGTGTAAGATTGCTTTAGCTACTCAGTGTCTCTTATGTTTTCATATAATTTTTAGCATTTTTTTCTAGATCTGAGAAGAATGACATTGGTTCTTTGATTGGGATCACATTGAATCTCTAAATTGCTTTCAGTAGTCTGGACATTTTGATTATATTAATTCTTCCATTTGACAAACACAGAAGATTTTTCCATTTCTTTGTGTGTCTTCTATTTCTTTCTCTAATGTTTTGTAATTTTCATTGTAGAGATCTTTCACATCCTTGGTTGAATATATTCCAAGGTATTTAACTTTTTCTGTAGCTATTGTGAATGGAAATGGTCTTAAAATTTTTTTCTCAGCCATGGCATTGTCTATGTATAAAAAAACTATTGATTTTTGTGTCTTATTTTTGTATCCTTCCACTTTACCAAACTCTTTTATGAGTTCCAATGGTCTCTTAATGGAGTCTTTTCGTTCCCCTATATATAGAATCATGGCATCTGCAAATAGGGATAATTTGACTTCCTCCTTTCCAATTTGTATATTTTCGATTTCTTTTTCTTGACTAATGGTTCTGGCTAAAACTTTCAGGACTATCTTGAGCAGCAATGGTAAAAGTGGACATCTTTGTCTGGTTCTGGATCTTAGTGAGAATGCTTCCAATTTTTCCTCATTCAATATGATGCTGGCTGTGGGTTTGTCATAAGTTGCCTTGATTGTATTGAGGAACGTTCCTTCTATACCCAATTTGCTTGAGATTTTCATCATGAAAGGATGTTGTATCTTATCAAATGCTTTCTCTGCATCTATTGATAATTATATGGTTTTTATTTTTCAGTTTGTTAATGTGATGTATCACATTTATTGATTTGTGAATGTTGAACCACTGCTGCATATCAGGGATAAACCCCACTTGATCTTGGTAAATGATCATTCTGATGTGTGAGATTTTATTAGCTAGCATTTTGTTAAGGATTTTTGAGTCTATGTTCATCAGGGGTATCGGTCTATAGTTCTCTTGGTTGTATCTTTTTCTGGTTTAGGAATTAAGGTGATGCTGGCTTCATCAAAGGAGTTTGGGAGGATTCTCTCTTTTTTAATTGCTTCAAATACCTTGAGAAGAAGAGTTGGAACTAGTTCTTCTTTAAATGCCTGGTAGAATTCAGCAGTGAAGCCATCCTGTCCTGGGCTTTTATTGTTGGGAGAGTCTTTTTTTAAATATTTATCCATTAATTTGAAAGTCATATTTATACAGAGAGATGGAGAGGCAGAGAGAAAGAGAGAGAGAGAGAGAGGTCTTCCATCCACTGGTTCACTCCCCAAT
This sequence comes from Sylvilagus floridanus, assembly GCA_949820135.1. Taxonomy (NCBI): domain Eukaryota; kingdom Metazoa; phylum Chordata; class Mammalia; order Lagomorpha; family Leporidae; genus Sylvilagus; species Sylvilagus floridanus. The sequence continues at coordinate 77,108,506 of OX463239.1, read as the reverse complement.
TGGCAGCAATGGCCAGAGCTGTGCCAATCTGAAGCCAGGAGCCAGGAGCTTCTTCCAGGTCTCCCATGTGGGTGCAGGAGTCCAAGGACTTGGGCCATTTTCCACTGCTTTCCCAGGCCATAGCAGAGAGCTGGATCGGAAGTGGAGCAGCCGGGACATGATCCAATGCCTATATGGGATGCCAGCACTGTAGGCAGCTGCAGGGTCTTAGTCCACCCGCATGAGGATGGACTGGGTCTGAGGAAAGGTAAGTGTGCTGCTCACCCATTCTCCAGCTTCCCTTGATCCCAGAGACTATCAGACGCAGTGAGGAGTCAAGTCAAGCAGGAACTCATTTATTGCATGTGTAGCGAAACCTTTTAAAGCACAAAGCCACAGGATTATTGGGGCAGGGCATAAGGACCAACCAATTATTTGAAAGGTCATTTTACGGGGCGATTTTTTACAGGACCAGCCATATGTCTGTACTTGGTCATCAGTCACCGTCACCTATCCTGATGTTGCACAGCCAATTAGCTTTGGTGGTAAGTAACTGTGGGTTCTGCCCACCTTACTTCCTTTGGGCACCGTCTTTGGATTGCCTCATGTGCCTAATTTCCCTGCAGGCAGCGGTTTTACCTGCTATGATACAGTGCTAGTCCAAGGAGGGTCTTTATTACTGATTCCATCTCTATCTTGTTTTCCATGCCTTCATGATTTAATTGGAGTAGATTGTATGTGTCTAGAAATCTATCCTTTTCTTTCCTAATTTTCTGATGATTCTTTTTATTTCTTTGATATCCATTCGCATCAAAATTTTAATCAGAAATTTAAGAGATAAGGAAGAAGGAATCAAGTTGGTGAGCAGGACTCTAGTAACCACCTCGCCACAAGGACATCAATGGAACAGCTGTGCACACAATTAGTCGTCTTCACACGAGACACAGAAGCTGGATGAGAGGCCGGTGTCTCATTTTGTTATAATCATAAGAAAAAGTTGCATTGAAGAAAGCAAGAAAAATAAAGAGTTTCCCAAGTTTCAGACAATTCTCTCCCTTAGCTCCAAAGAGCAGCTGAGAGAGAGAGAGAGGGCACTGAATCACATCTTCAGGCCCACTGCAAAAATATTCAATTGGACTAAGCCCAGGCTTATTCTTATGGACTATTTGGAGCCTCTATAACCAAATGGCCCCCACCATCCCTGCCCAGCTACCAGCAGAAAGTAAAACTCCAGCCATGCCAAGAGGCCAGGAGACAGAGGGTAGAGCAATACCTCAGAGACCAGAGTTGGGTCTGCCATTCAAGATCCAGCACCTGACAAGCCCCAAAGCCTCTCCCCTGTAGCCAGTGTTCACAGGCTGAGGTTGTAGACTGGCCCAGCACCTGGCAGAATCTGGCATCCTGTGGTGTTTGGCTCGTTTTGTTTTGTGTCACTGCTGGCCTCAGGTGGTTAGGCAGCCACCCCAGGTCTTTGTGGGAAGCCGTGAGCCACGTTTAGCAAGCCTAGGTGGCCAGAGGCTGCCTTTATCACCCTCTCCCAACACTGTGCAGGCTGCATGGGCCCACAGGACTATGTCTCAGAACTCAGCATTGGGTGGTAAAGTCCAGTGTGTGGACAGATCCAGATGGCCTCCATCCCCGTCAAGGGCCTGTGAATAGGGTCTCTGGACCCACACCTACACCGTGCACCACCATCATCCTCTTTCAGGCCTGGTGTGCAACTTGAAGTCACAGGATCTGGTAACACTGAGAACCAAGTATGATCTACTTAGTGCCTGCCAGGACTTACTTCCAATGCCAAGTGGAATTCCACGGTCCTATTTTTTATTACTATTAAAGATTTACTTTATTTATTTGAAAGACAGAGTTACAGAAGGAGATAGAGACAGAGAGAGAGGTCTTCCATCCCCTGGTTCACTCCCCAGATGGCCACAATGGCTAGAGCTGAGCCAATCTGAAGCTAGGAGCCAGGAGCTTCCTCAGGGTCTCCCACATGGGTGCAGTGGACCAACACTTGGGCCATCCTCTGCTGCCTTCCTAGGCACATTAGCAGGGAGCTTGGAGCTGGATCAGAAATGGAGCAGCTGGGACTTGAACCAGTGCCTATATAGGATGCTGGTGCTGCAGGCCAGGGCTTTAACCTGCTGCACCACTGTGCCAGCCCCTGCCATGTTTCTGGTTGAGCAGTCTTATACTCCAGTCAGCATCATCCGTGCTGCCAGGTGCAGTATCAGACTGCAAGCCCACCTCAGAAACAGACAGACCAGCGCAGGCTGACTTTCCTTCTTCTCCCAGGCTGCTTTGGTTCTGACAGACTGTGGGCTCTGGATGTGATCTAGCATCACGGCGTTGGTGGCCACAGGGCAGGGAGTCACAGCCAGCCGCATGCCCAGGAAAAGACTTGTAGGCACGGACAATCACTTCCCCAGTGCATTAAGCAACACATCGATTTCAGATTTCAGACAAGTCTCAGTTGTGGCCTATCCCAGGTTTGAATCAGTACAAGCATATCAAGAGTGGAACCAGGCAAAAGGTCAACTTAGGATGCTATCTAGTGCTGAATTAGCAGAAACACACACAGGCTCAGAGAAAAGAGACCACTCAGACATTCTAGAAGGACAGCCACAAACAATGCTGGACTACTACAACATTCTTCAATGCCTAGAAAATGCCATAAACTAACATTGTCAAGAAATTCCAGGGAACCAATAAAGTGCCAGAAACCAAACATCTAAGAATTTCAGTTTCCACATACTCTAGTGAATATTGCAAAAAGTTGTTCTAAGAAAATTCAACAAATTCAAGAGACATTATTTGATGCTCTAACACAGAGATTTGATAGACAGGTGGAAATAATTAAACAAAATCAAGCAGAAATCCTGCAGCTGAAAAGCTCACTAACTGAAATAAAAAAATGTGATAGAAGACATAGACAGAAGAATAGCTCAAACAAAAGAACAAATCAGTGCTCTTGAAGATAGAATTGGAAAATACTCATTTGGAGGAGAAAAAATCAAAAGACTCAAAAGAAATGAAGAAAGCCTGTGGGAACTACAGGATCACATGAAAAGAGCAAATATCTGCTACTAGGTTTCAAGAGGGACTTGGGATGCCAGCAGGGTGACAGTGTATTTAAAGCTATAGCAACAGGAAACCTCTCAAGCCCAGAGAAAGACACGACTACCCAGGTACAGGAAGGTCCAAGATCATCAGTCAAGTTCAATCCAACGAAGTCTACCCCAAGACATATCATATTCAAGTTCTTGAAGGTTAGGCAAAGAGAATATGCTCAAAGCTACAAGAGAAAAGATATAAGTAATTCATTAAGAAGTTCCAAGTTGACTGAATTCTTGGCAGAAACTGTACAGGCCAGGAAAATGGGATGATACATTTTCAGTACTGAAGTGAAAAAATATGAGCCAGGAACCCATCAAGTCCATCCTTCAGAGAAGAGGGGGTGTGAAGACACTCCTAAACAAATGAAAGCTGGGGATTTATCGCCACCAGGCCTGCTTTACAAGAAATGTTAAGGGGAGTTCTTCAAACTGAAAGAAGAGGTGCTAATGAGTAAGAAGAAAATGCCAGAAGGTAGAAAACTCACTGGTAACCATGCCAACAAATTCAGAATGTTCTAAAATGGTAATCAGGGTATGTAAACCACGTATACCTTTAGCACAAAGACTAAAAACCATAATGATTACTCTGGTAAATATTGTTTTAAAAATATCAGTTAAAATATTGGCAATAAAATGTAACTCCAACAACTCAGAATGTGGTGAGAAAAGGAGCACAGACTTAGAGCTTTTAAAAAAACAAGATATTTATTTTGAAAGTCAGCATTACAGAGAGAGATGGAGAGACAGAGAGAAAAATACATTCCATCTGCTGGTTCATTCACCAGATGGCTACAATGGCCAGTGCTGGGTCAGCCCAAAGTCAGGAGCCCAGAGCTTCATCTGGTTCTCCTGAGTGGCTGGCAGGGCCCCAGGCACTGGAGCCATAATCTACTGCTTTTCTGAGGCCATTAGCAGGGAGCTGGATGGGAAGTGGAGCAAGACACAAGCCGGCACCCATAGGGGATGCCAGTGTGACAGATGGTGACTTTACCTGCTATGCCAGGAGCAAAGTTCTTTATTAAGATTTCTTATCTCCTTTACTGTTCTTTGTCTCTTTTCCTATCTTTATCATCAGTGCTAAGTTGTTATCATTTCAAGATAGCTTATTGTAGCCAAAGGAAGTTTATAGTAAAGCCTCATTGTAGCCACAAAGCAAAAACCTGTAACAGACTTACCAAAAACATTGAACAAGGAATGAAAGCACACCATTGGAGAAAAATCACTTCACCACAAATGAATATTGTAAGAGAGGGAGAAAGATAGGAAAGAGCTACAACAAAAACACAAAACAGGTCTCAAGACGGCAATAAGACTTTACCTATCAATAATTACCTTAAATGTCAATGGACTAAACTCCTACTAAAACCCTTAGAGAACCGAATGGATTAAAAAAAAATTGAAAACAACAACAACAAACAGGACCCACCTCTATACTGGTTTTAAGAAACTCACTTCACCTGTAAGGGTGCACAGAGACTGAAAGTCAAAGATGGAACAGCCGGCACCATGGCTCAATAGGCTAAATCTCCGCCTTGCGGCGCCGGCACACCAGGTTCTAGTCCTGGTCAGGGCACTGGATTCTGTCCCGGTCGCTCCTCTTCCAGGTCAGCTCTCTGCTGTGGCCCGGGAGTGCAGTGGAGGATGGCCCAAGTCCTTGGGCCCTGCACCCGCATGGGAGACCAGGAGAAGCACCTGGCTCCTGGCTTCTGATCAGCACCGTGCGCCGGCTGCAGTGCGTCGGCCGTGGTGGCCATTCGAGGGTGAACCAACGGCAAAGGAAGACCTTTCTCTCTGTCTCTCTCTCTCTCTCTCTCACTGTCCACTCTGCCTGTCAAAAAAAAAAAAAAAAAGATGGAACAAGACTTTCTATGCAAATGAAACCAAGAGTAACTGGGCTTCTACCAGACAATATAGATTTCAAAGCAAATATGGTAAAAAGAAACCAGAAAGATCATTATGTAACGATACAGTGTTCAATTCAGCGAGAAGAAAAAACACTTAATATATATCCATTGGAGCACCCAATCATGTCAGGAAAGTGTTAGCAAACCTAAAGGGGAGACAGATTCCAATTCAATAGGGAACTTCAACACTCTATTTTCATAAACAGATCATCTACACAGAAAATACCAAAGAACAAAGAGAGTTAACTTGCAGTCTGGATCACTCGACCCAGCACACATCCACTGAACATCCTGACAGAAGACACAGTCACCTCAAGAGCACATGGGACATTCTCCAGTAGATCATAGGGAGGTCACAGCGCAAACTTCAACACATGTAAAAGAATATAAGTCATATTGAGAATCTTTTCTGACCACGGTGGAATAAATTTAGAAATCAGTAACAAGGAAAACTTTTGAAACTATACAAATACATGGACGTTAAACAACTCATTCTTGAACAACCAATGGACCAAGGAGGAAATAAACTTTTTCTTGAGATGAATGAAAATGTAAACACAACCTACCAAAGCCTATGGGACACGGCAAAAGGATTATTAAGAAGATCGTTTATAGCAACTAATGCTCATTTCAAAAAAAGAAACACAAAAATCTCAAATGATTTGTCACTGCACCTCAAGGAAATCATAGGGTAAAACAAAATCAAAATAAAACCAAATTCAAAATTAGTAGAAGGAAAGAAATAATAAAACTCAGAGCACAAACAAAAGACATGCAGACCCCCCAAAATACAAATATCAACGAAATGAAGAGCTGCTTCTTTGAAAAGATAAACAGAATTAATAAATCCTTAGATAGACTAACCAAGAAAAAAAGAGAGAAGATTCAAACATAGAATCAGGAAATGGAGACATGGTGACTGACACCACAGAAATACAAAGGGTTGTTGGAGACTACTATGAAAACTCTATGGCAACAGATTTGATAGCCTAAAGGAACTGGACAAATTCCTGGACACATACACCTTACCAAGACTGAATCATGAGGAAGGAGAATGCCTAAACAGTGGCTACATTAAATCAGTATTGATGGTAAGAAATCTGCCATCAAAGAAAGTCCAGGACTAGCTGACTTCACTGCTGAAGCCTACCAAACATTTAAATAATTTTCAGCACTAATTATTTTTAAGTTCCTTCACAAAATAGAAGAGGAGGAGATTATTTCAAATTCCTTCTATGGGGACAGCATTACCCTGACACAAAAACCAGACAAGAACACAATAAGAAAAAAGGAAGGGGAGGGGAGGGAAGGGGAAAGGGAGGGGAGGAAGGGAGGAAAGAAAGACAAGTGAGCTGCAGGCCAGTGTCCTTGATGTCCTTGATGAACATAGATCCAAAAATCCTCAATAAATACCAGCAAATGGAATCCAACAGCACACTTAACAGATTATTCTCCATGATCAAGTGAAACTCATCTCAGGGATGCAAGGATGGTTCAACGTATGCAGATCAATAGATGTGATCCACCACATAGAAAGAAGAAAGGAAGAAAGTTGCATTATCATCTCAATAGATGCAGAGAAGGTATTTGACCAAATTACATTTAGAAGGAGCATACCTCAACATAATAAAGGCCATTTATAACAAGCCAATGGCTAACATCCTATCAACCAGGGAGAATGATGAGGTCTTTCTCTGTAAGATCTAGAACAAGACAAACATGTGTACTCCGCACTTTTAATTCATCACAATATTGGAAGTCCTAGCTAGACCACATAGGCAAGAAATGAAGGCCATCCCAACCAGAAAGGCTGAAATCAAATTATTGCTGTTTGTAGATAATATGATCCAGAAAACCCCTGAGTCCACCAAAAATCTATTAGAACTAATAAATTCAGTGAAGTTGTGGGGCTACAAAGTCAACCACGTCTAAAAAACCAATAACATTGTTATATACCAATAATTACTCATCAGAAAAAGATGCAATCTCACTTCCAGTAGCTACAAAATATAAATAATATAAAACCTAGGAATAAATTTAAGGAAAGAGTTGAAAGATATCCATGTTGTAAACTATAAACCACTAGTGAAAGAAATTGAAGAAGATACAAACAGACAGAAAGACATTTCATGGTCATGGATTGGAAGAATCATTATCATTAAAATTTGCATACTGCCCAAAGCAATTTACAAATTCAATACAAACTGTCAAAATCCCAATGTACTTTTCACAGAACTACCAAAAAAAAAAAAATACTAACATGTGAATAAAATCACAAAAGATCCTGAACAGCGGAAGCAATCTTGAGCAAAAAGGAAAAAGCAGGAAGCAGTATTCTCTCTGATTTCAGAATGTTTTACAAACCTGCAGTGATTAAAACAGCCTGGCCTCAGCATGAAAGCAGACCCACAGACCCATGGGACAGAACAGAGATCTTAGAAGTAAACCCGCAGATCTACAGCCAGCTGGTCTTCGACAAATATTCTAAGACAATGTGTCGCGAAACAAGTAGTCCTTCTGATACAGACAAGCAGATAGGATTGAATGGGTTAGATTTGTGACCTGGAGACCACACCTTCACTCTGCCCCTTTAATCATCTCACGCCCCTATGAGACCTCACCTGTGCGCCCACCTGCCAATCAGACTCCACAGCCACTCGCCTTTGAAAGTGAATGAGAGGTCTGGGGCTCAGTGGGCCCTTCCCTCGTCCCACACCTTGGGGCGTGCGGCCGCTGGCCAGTGCTCCCGCCTTCCTGCCCGCTCTGTACTGCCTGTGGCCACACGCTTGCTCCACAGGGCTCAGGCCTGCTCTCTGCCTGGTATGGGCCTAACTTAGTTTCTAGCTTCTTTCTCCCCTAAATAAAGCCCTCGCTTTCCTGAGTCCTTCTCTCACTGAATAAATACTAAAAACTGTGCCATGTTGCCTGTTTCATTTATAAGCAGCCGATATTTAGAATTCTTATCTAAATATACAGCAAGAACCCTCAAAATTATTAGTAAAGGTCCCTGATTTCACTTTTGATAAATACTCAGAAGAATGAAACTAAGGCCCTACCTGACCAAACTGAAGCAGAAATTAAGAAAAAAATTCATTTACTATAGTATCAAAAAGAATAAAATAGCTAGGGATTAATGTAATTAAAGAACTGAAAGACTTGTACAATGAAAACTACAAACCACTGCTGAAAGAAATTACAGAGGACACAAGTAGATGGACAGACATCCCCCATGCATGCATTGGAAGACTTTATATTGTTTGTGTCACACTACCGAAGCAATCCATGGATTCAATGCAATTCGCACATGTCCTGTTTACATTGCCTCAAAACCCTTGTGTTGAATCTAATCACCAAGGTGATGATATCGGGAGGTGGCGCCTTGGAGTGATGAGCTCACGAGAGCAGAGCCCTCACCAGTGAGATTGGTGCCCTTATGAAAGACACCCTTTGGGGCAGGAGCCGTGCCACAGCGGGTAAAGCTGCCGCCTGCAGTACTGGCATCCCATATGGGCTCTGGTTCAAGTCCTGGCTGCTCCACTTGTGATCCAGCTCTCTGCTATGGCCTGGGAAAGCAGTAGAGGATGGCCCAAGTGTTTAGGCCCCTGCACCCATGTGGGAGACCAGGAAGAAGCTCCTGGCTCCTGGCTTTGGATCGACCCAGCCCCGGCCATTGTAGCCAGTTGGGGAGTGAACCAGTAGATGGAGGACCTCTCTTTGCCTCTACCTATTTCTATAGCTCTGAATTTCAAATAAATAAACATTTTTAGAAAGAAAGAAAGAGGCCCTGGAGCACCACCTTGCCACCTTCCCCTCATGAGGACGCAGTGAGAAGGCATCATGTCTGAACCAGGAAATTCATAGGAATTCTTCAGATTTCTAAACTAACTCTCAATGGCCATTATTGTTTTTTAAAGGTTTTATTTTTATTTATTTGAAAGGCAAAGTAACAAAAAGAGGGAGAGACAGACAGACAGAGAGAGAGAGAGAGAGAGAGAGAGCACTCTTCCATCTACTGGCTCCCCAAATGGCCACAATAACTAAGGCTGGGGCAGGCTAAAGCCAGGATCTCAGAGCTCTATCCAGGTCTCCCATGTGGGTGCAGGGGCCCAAGCACTTGACCATCTTCTGCTGCTTTCCTAGGAGCATTAGCAGGGAGCTGGATCAGAACTAGAGCAGTCTCGGACTCCAGCAGACTCTCCAGTATGGGAAGATGGTGTCCCAGGTGGCAGCTTAACTCACTGTGGCACACACTGGCCCCATTTTGTTATCCTCACCTTATGGTGGAAGATGCTGAGAAACAGAGGATAAGTATTCAAAGCCACAGAAACAGAAAAATGAGAGTAGGCTATGGGATTTGAACCCAGAACCCTGAGACTCAACCAACCATGATTGTTTCATTAATTCATCATAGTGTATGGAAGGAGGGAGGGAGGGAGGGAGAGAGAGAGAGAGACTGAGAGAGTTCTCTTTTACCTCGCCTAAAAGTGGAGAAAATGATGTTGCAAGGCTGCTTGTACTGTTGTCCGACTTACCCATATTTTAGCATCAGTTCCCTTTTTGCCTGACCATTGCTGTCACAGGTACCCATATAAATACTTGTTCAATATTTCTCTATTTCTCTTCCTCAATGCACTGTATGCACCTGTCTGTCATCCCAAGGTCAGGGACTAGGTCTGTCTTGGACACCATTATATCTATTGCACCTAATACAGGCTTACACAAAAGTATATGCTCAAAGTGTTGAACAAATGGATGGATGGTAGATGATGGATGGGTGAATGGATGGGTGGGTGAATGGATGGGTGGGTGGATTGATGGTTGGATGAATGGGTGAAAGATAGATGAATGGCATGGATGGATAGATGGATGGGTGGATCAATGGATGGGTGGATGGGTGATGGATGAATGGGTGAGTGGATCGATGGATGGGTGGATGGATGATGATTGGATGAATGGATGGAAGATAGATGAATGGCATGGATGGATGGAGGGAAGGAGGGGTGGATGTGGAGGGATGAATGGGTGAATGGGTGGGTGGATCGATGGATGGGTGGATGAAGCTCAGCTCTACCTGGGACATGCAGACTCAGTCCCACGCCTGGGCACTTGGCTGAGAGCCACAGAGGATCAGGACTTTTTTCCTGCTCCCAAAACCTGACTGTGGGTGGAATCATCCAATTTCTACAAACCACAAACTTCTTTCAACAGTGAGGCTGCCCAGGGAGGCCCCTAGGCCCCAAAGAGAGTCAAGAAAACACTGCTCACGTGCAGTTACTGCCGGTCTCTTATTGTTGATGTGTCTTTGATATGAGCTAGAGCTGCTGTCGTCCCAGGGCTGCTCCTATTTCAGTAACATTTGACAATGTTTAAAGAAGAACCTCAGGAATGGCAGACTCTGCTTTGAGCTAATTCTTTGCACTGCTCTCTGATAGGATTACTACTTGATTTGATTATGTATGGACTTGTGGTTGAAGGGAACAAAAATGTCAAAGAGAAAATGGGGGGATGGCTCTCCAACTTACAGAAATGTGAAGAGAAGTGCTCCAGCCCTGGGAGAAGCCATCTCCAGCTCTTCCCTTTTCCTAGGAGAGGCACTGGAGTGACCCCTCTGCTCAGACTGGCATCTGGCTACTCCCTGACCCACCTTGAACTTTTCTCACTTCCTTTCTTACCTGTGCACTTCCTCTTGTCAAGAATGCCACCCTTCTGCTCTCATCCATGTCTACATACCATGAGGCCTTCTAGGTTCAACTCATTCATTTCCCATGAACCTCTTCTGACACTAGGCCAGCAGTCCCTGACCTGCTCTCCAAGGTCTTGTAACACTCACTGCCCATGTGGCGTTTAGTCACGCACTAACCGATGTTCATGTGTGCTTTGCAATGTTCTATTGCAATTTAAAGGAAGACAGGTGTTGTGTCTTGGGGACCACGACACTCTTGGGGTTAAAAGAAAAAAGTTGAAGTTGAACTCAGCTACTTTCTTCACATCTGATCTCAAAGCAGTTACTACCCTTAGTTTGTTCAAACTGGGACTTTCTTTTTTGATAATTCTGAATATAAGTAATATAATGGTCCTAAACATCGCCTGTAAAGTGTGCAGTAGAATGTAGATGTGAAGAATCATCCACTCTGAGATAATTCTCACCTCTCCATTGTTACCATCATCATCGCCATCCTCGTCCTCATCTCATTGGTGTTTCACTTCCCATCTACGCTTGTGACAGCTTCCAAGGCAGACTGTGAGTCTCCCCTGGTTAGGGACCCAGTGACATATCTCTAAATCCTTCCACTGTTAGTATCCAGTCATCATTCCTTCATAGGTTAATAAACTTAGAGGCAAATGAATCAAAGTGAGAAAGTCGCATCTGATGAGAATGTCTTCCAGAGAGTCTGCTTTCTTTCCTCCTCTGACTTAAAAAGAACAGATGGAAAGCAAGGACATTATACAAGGCAGCAGCCCTCGCACCCGGGGCATGTGTAATGTCTCCTGTTAGCACCAGGACACTTGCTGCTCCATAGTCTCATGCAGTCTTCAAGAGAGTCCTGAGCAGGGTAGTGGGAGACCACAGGTGCATCAGCATCCCATTCCACAGTTAAACAAGGGGGGACCCAGCAAAGTCAAGGATCTCCCCCTTCCAAGATGGAGCGTGGAGTCATGGATAAAACTCAGTCCCAGAAGCAGGCCTCTTGACTCTTGGCTCTCAGACGTGTGGAGGGGGACCCTCACTCTGGATACCAATATTTGACAAGTGTTACCTAACTCAATCCTCATGGTGTCATTACCAAGAACCCGCCATCACCCTCATGTTGCACCCGAGGCAGCTGGGGCTTTGAGAGGTGGAGTGACTAACCTCAGGCTGCAGGAGGAGGTGGGGCCAGGCTGAGCACATTTCTAGGCTTGTGGGCTGAGCCTTCTGCCGGGCTGAGAAAAATCTCCCCTGTTTCTGGTTCCGCCATTCACAGGAAGTTCAGGTCAGCCACATCCTGCCACCTCCTTCGCAGACAAGATAACACTCCCCACCGCCACCATCCTCCGTCCGGCCACAGCCCAGCCCAGCCCAGCAGAGGCAGGAGGGCTTCCTTTACTGTCCTGACAACCACTGAATGTCAGAACTAGAAGGGCCTCAATTCTGAGCTTTCCTTCAGAACCATCTGAGTACTTGCTGATAGTCTAGTATGCCCCGGCCACCTTGCCAGTTTGAGACAAGGTACTGTACTCCAGGTCTAGGAATCCGTACTTTTGACAAGCTGCCTGATTTGATTTGGTGGGAGTTCAAGTTTGGGAAACCACTAATCCAACCTCTCATTTCAAGAGAGGCCAACTGAAGCCCCAAGATGTGACTCTGTCCCCACACCCTGGGATGTAGGACTAATTTTCTCTTTGACATTTTGCTGTGTCTGTTATAAGGGACCACTAGACACTACTGAATTCCTACTTTGCCACTAGGAAGCAGACTGGGAGTCAGCTAAGCCAGCTCGATATCTAACATAGGCAGCTGTAAGTAAGAGAGAGGAATGACATTCAGTGGGGGCTGAGAAAGGCATTCGGGACCCTCTAGAAGAACTCCCAGCATTTGAGGCTGAGCCCACCAAGGGGGTATTGGTATGATACCATTTTGGAATGATCTGAAACTGGCCCTCCGTCCAAAAATGCTAATCCTCAGCCCAGATGTAGGCACACTACCGCCCGCAGGCCAAATCCGGCCCAGCTACTGCCTGTTTTTGTGAAATGTTACTGAAACATGGCCCCGTCCACTCATTTATGTATTGGTTGTGGCTACTTTTGTATTACAGTGGCAAAAAAAGTTAAAAATATTTACTCTCTGATCCTCTGCAGAAAACGACGGCCACTGGTGCTCCAGCCCTTGGCTCGCCAGCAGAGTTTCATTCCTGGTAACCCCAGAAGGGCCCCAGTCTTCCCTGTAGCATCCCCACAGCACAAAGCAGCACAGTGCTTGACTGGGCACATTGCAGTTACTAAAAAAGGACTGAATGAATGAACCATCACGATGAGTTATTTTGAGTCCTATTATACAACTAAGAAAAGCACAACTTTCCAAAATTTAATTATGTAGGCCAAATTCTCAAGAGTTGGAAGTGTTTAGGATGAGAGTTTGTCTCACCCAAGGTATTTTCCCCTATACACTTGAGCAAAGGTCAGGTAGAATTTGCCAGAAATCTGCAGATACGAAGTCTAGGGTGGATCTTTTAGAATAAAGAGTTGGGTGAGTGGAGGAACAGGAAAGAATAAAGAATTGTCTAAAAGGATGAGCAAATCCTGCTGGGAAGATGGATGCCTTGAGAATGTAAGATGCTAATTCACACTCCCCTGTTAGTGTCTTCCTGTTCCAACCTGCTTTCTTCTTAGCTAAAGCTGAGCCATGGAGCTTTTCCACCTGGGGTAAACGAGGTCACTGCAAGGAGCGGAGACTACGGAGGTGAGCATGACTCAAGCACACTTACCAGAATATGACTCGACAGGCCAGCTCCGTCCTCAGTGATGGTGAGTCACAGGGGCTGTCCATGGTGAGCCAGAGCCACCACGCGGCCGTGGGACGATGGGGAAGACACTCCACCCAATGGGCTCAAACACGGAGAAGCCTTCCCCAGCTCTGAGTTCCTTAGAGCTCTCTGTGGTTTGAGTTCCCTGAGAGGTGTAGATGGATGAGACAAGCCCTCCAGCATCTGATGGGCCCCAGCTTTGCTGGGCCCCGTCACGGAAACAGTCGTAGAAAGGGGGAAGCCCTTTGGGTTGGCTGTTTGGAATATTTGCTTACCTTTCCCAAATAAACCACACCCGCAAAGCATCACTGGTAATTTGTAACCTCTGTGGAGTGAACGTAGAACTGAAAGTCAAAAACAGTAATTGATAATTAATTTCAGGTGTAATTCATTCACCAGAAGGTTGTTCGGTTATTGTATGATGCCCCGCCAAGCGCTCACCTTCATTTGCAACAGAGTAACTCAATGTTTTCCCACTCTTACATCATTGCATCGAAGAAGGTCTAATTGCATTATGTAATCAGTAACAGATGGAATTTGAGAACAAGCACAGGTCCCACTTGGTGAGCACACCAAGCTTAACTGAAGGGAACCCATGTGCTCAGGAAAATCAGCAAGCGACTTCCTTGGGAGCTGCTAGATTCACGGGGTTAGTGTATGCTGGGCATGAGCACCGGGCTCGATGGTTAGTCCGGCAAGTGGTTGATTGAAGACGGTTCGGGAGGGCTCCTGCCACGGAAATGCACCTGCTAGTCTTTTGGCCTATACAAGACATGGTCCACTGTGATGCTCGTGACTCTCTGGGGCCAGGGAAAATTTTCATACAAGGTAAAAATGAGCAGCAGAGACTTTCTCCAGGACAAACGCAGGAGTCCAGTGCAGAAAAGTGACAGAGCTGGACCCCAAATCGGTCAGCTTGGCTTTGACATCCCCTGTTCCTCCAACTCACGGAAAAAGCTTTTCTGTAACTCACACCGTGTGGAGCCCTGGGACTGGCTTGGGTACAGGCTTAAGCCTGCTGTGTCTCAGCTTGCAGGGCCTTGTGCTTTCTAGTTGTTCCTCACTGCCCCAGCTCTCCCCTGACTGGGGATGGTGAGGACCGGGACAAGGGGCATAAAACCCTTCTGACCGCTCTGGTGTCACTGCTAGATTCTTCTGCAATCCGCTCATACAAGGAGCACGAGTGCGTGACGACTCTTCGAGGAAGGGGACAACCAGTGCCCTCCCCCCACCCCCCAGCCCCCCATGCCCTGGCCCAGCCTCGCTTTAGTCCCCACCTTCTTTTTCTACTTCCAAGACTTCCCACGCTTATGCAAAGCACCCCAGCCGCACTAGCTTACCCAGAGCTCTAGGGGAAGCCCTAAGCCTCGGGGTGAAATGGAGGGGCTGAACTGCCCATGGGGAAGCGAGACACAAACATGCCTGGGGTGCACCACCAGGCCTGACACCGCTTCTCCAGATGAGTCACAGGCTAGCCCACTCACCAGCGTCCTGCTCAGCCCCCTCTGCCTCTGTGGATCTGCAAGGCTGGCCTGGTTCTGTGGCCAGAGTAACAGGCTCCCCGAGCAGGCGATGGGGGGAGGACCACTCGCCAAGGAAACCGCAGCAAGCATCTGCCTGGGCGTGGCCTCTCTTTTCTTCCTTTCTTCCTTTGCCCTCTTGCTAAACTGCTCATCAGCACCTCTGCTTCCTGCAGCGCTTGGAGGAGACCTGAAGAGATCGCCGAGTGCACAGCAGGTGCCCCCGTCCCCTGTTCTCTCAGGGAAGGTAGCCACATTCCTTGGGCTGATTTCTCAACAGCTGTGTACCCAGGCCTGCCGTCTGCCGGGTCGGTTTTAGACACCAAGCATGCAGTGGTGAGCAAAGAAGCAAACAGGATTCCTGCCCTGATGTTGCGGCTGGTTAATGAGACAGACATCGAATAGCCGCTCCGTGTTTGCCAAGGGCCAGGGCCTCTGTCTATGTGGTTCAGTGCTGCATGGTTAAGGCCCGGGAGACAATAGACACTCAGTAGGCTGTGTTGAAAGAATGAATGGCTGGGTGGGTGACACAAACAAGTGCAGATGCCACGCTGGATGTGTGAGCAACCTGACCCCGGGCTGCGAGACTCCGTCACAGGCTAGCTCCCCTCCCACGAGTTCAGGGAAGGCGTCTTCGCAGAAGCCATGGCCTGCTAAGGTCAACGATGTTGCAAGGGCTCTGTGGGAAGCAGCTAACGGAACAAAGGCACGTTAGCCAGAAGAGGAAGCCAGACAGAAGGAAGAGCATGAGTGGGATCCTGAGACCAGAGGAAGCAGGGACTGGAGGTTGGGGGGGAGAGAGGAGTGGGTTTGAAGAGACCCTGGGGAGGCCAGCCGGGGGGATCCTAGCAGGCTGGGGAAGAGAGCCTGACTTCTTTCTCCAGTGAGCAGCTGCTGAAGTGTGCTCAGCAGGAATCAGTGTGGGGAGACTTGAATCGGCATGGGTTGATATGCCCCAAGGAAAAGACATTTGGGGTAGCCTGCATATATGACCGTCAGGAGCTGACAGACCCAACAGTAGCTGAAGTTCAAAGCTACAGATTTCCAGCCTATTGTAAGTTCATCTTCACATCATTATATATTAATAAATACTGATATGGCATAGCTGTATGCCAGATGCCACTCTTAGTGCTTTGCAAATATTAACACATGCAAATCTCAAACTGGTCTTGTTATTATCCTGTTTATAAGATGGGGGGGGGGGGGGGTCAAGCAGGTAGCCTGCCGGCTAAGACACCCATATCCTGAGTGCTCAGGGTTCAGTTCCTGGATCTGGCTCCTGACGGCAGCTTCTCACCAGTGGTGGTCTCAGTGGTGGTCTCCATGTGGGAGATCTGGATTGAAAGCCAGGCTCCTGACTCCAGCCCACGGTGAACATCTGGGGGTTGAATCCATGGACGGAAGTATATTCTCTATCTATCAACCTATCTGGTCTCCACCCTTGCAAATTTAAAAAAAAAAAAAACACGAAGAAGATGGAGCAACTGGGGTGGGGCATTCAACTCAAGACAATAGGTAACAGCAGGCCCATCCTCCTAAATTTCTACAAGGCATGGATGGAGCCAGAAGTCTCTGTTTGCCCAGTGCAGGGAACAGGAGGTGGCTAAGGATCTGCAGTAGGTGAGGTAGTGAGGAAGCCAGATGGGGCTGGAAGGGGACTCAGTGAGCTGTTCTGGATCTGCAGCACCAGCTAGGGAGCTAGAGCCCGCAGGCAGAGAGAGCTGATGGTCCATGCCTGGACCCTGCAGGAATTCTGGCATCTCTCTCCTCAGTGTCAGAATCGCTCCAGTTTCTTCTCCATTCCCTTTGTGGGCTCCACGCCTTCCTTTTTCTCCACAGACTCCCTTAGTCCTTCCAAAGCATCCTGAGAAAAAAAAAAAAAAAAAAAAAAAAAAAAGAGGCAAATTTGCATTTTTAGAATGTCTTTACAGCTCCTGCCGGATTGTTTCTTGGCTGAGTACTAATTCAGTTTCACAATTCACCTTTCTGTAGAATTTGGAAGTTGTTGCTTCTTTGCTCCCAGCATCCAGTGCTGCTGCTGAAAAGCCCACCCTTGATTGATATTTTGGCTGGGTATAAAATTCCACATCAGCAAAGTCAGCTTTGCAAAGCTGCTGATGAGAAATCCATTGTCATCCTGTATCCTGATCTTAAAAAAAAAAAAAAAAAAAAAAAAAAAAGATGTATTTTTTACTTAACAGGCAGAGTTACCGGGGGGGGGGGGGGGGGGAGGAAGAGACAGAGAGAGAAATCTTTGATAGCTGGTCCACTCCCGAAATGGCTGCAATGGCCAGAGTTGCACTGATCCAAAACTAGGAGCCAGGAGTTTCTTCCAAGTATCCCACAGGGGTGCAGGGACCCAGACACTTAGGTCATCTTCTACTGCTTTCCCAGGCCGTAGCAGGGAGCTTATCCTGATCTTTTATACATGCTTTGTGCTTGCTTGCTTTCCATTTTTCCTTTTCTGGGAATTTTCATTATGTCTTCTTTATCCATGGCATTCTTTAACAGTATTCTGCCCCCACGTGAGTCTCTTAGTCATTTGTGATGTTGAACACATGGTGGATTCAGACAAGTAAACCCATGATTACAGTTCTGGGGATTTCATTGTACTACTTTGGTGAAGAGTGCTTTCCTTGCGTTTTCTCCATTTTTCTCTTCTTGGAATTCTTACTATTTAAGTGATAGATATTCTAGAGAGATTCTCCAATTTTATTATCTTTCTCTCCTATATTCTTAAAAGATTAATTGTATTTATTTGAAAGGCAGATTTACAGAGAGAGAGAGAGAGAGAGAGAGAGAGAGAGAGATCTTCTATCCACTGGTTCACACCCCCCCAAATAGCCACAATGGCCAGGGCTGGGCTAGACTGAAGCCAGGAGCCAAGAGCTTCCTCCATGTCTCCCACATGGGTGCAGGGGTCTAAGCACTTGGGCCATCTTCTGCTGCCTTCCCATGTGCATTAGCAGGGAGCTGGACCAGAAGTAGAGCAGCCAGGACTCAAACCAGTGCCCATATGTGATGCCAGCACTGCAGATGGCAGCTTTACCTGCTGCCCCACAAAGCCATTTTTAATCTGTTAATCTTGTTTGACTTTCTGAGAGTTTTCACCTTCTAAATTTTGCATTATTTTAAAAAATTCATGTGCTCTGCTTTGATCCTATCCTTTTTTTTTTTTTGCACTTCCTTTGTCTTCTTGGATAAAATCTCTTCTCCCTGATGCTGTTGCTAATAATTTTTAAGTCAATTCATAATGAAAAGAGGTCTCTGGAGGTTTGATGGACATCTCCATGAGGTTGCATGGGCAGTGCCAACTGGTGAAACTTACCCACGTGACCACGTGGGAAACTAAGCACTTCACCGAGGGACCCCCAAACTGTCAGAGATATCCCCTCATTTTGCAGATGGCAGATAGAAATACGAGACTCATGTGACCAGTCACTGGCGCAGTGGAGAGTCAAACCAAGAACAGCCTGCTACAGAAAGCCCCTGCTGCACAAAGCCCCTGTGCTACCCCACCTCTCGGGGCAGCACCTGCTCGAAGTTGATGAGCGCTTTCTGTGTACCAGACACGGATCTAAGCCCCTAACAACAGTCGCCGAAGCTTGACGACAGCCCTTTGAAGTCAGCACTCGTGATAGCCCTGTGCTGACCAGCACCCTAGCACCCAGAGAACCTGCACAACTTGTCCAAGATGAGCCAGCTGGGCAGTGCTCAGGGCAGGGCAAAATCCTAGGCAGCGCGGTCCTAGAGCCTTCTGCTTAGTCTGCAGCCATCTCTCCGTGTGATCCCCAACTTGTTGTTCTTTGGGTGACAAAACGAGAGAATGTACCTAGGAAATCAGCACACAATAGACTCCGAACAAATATTTCCCTTGGAAAAAAATCTGCCTGCCCTCTTTGATCTTCAGTGTCCTTAACTTCGAGACAAGAAGCTCTGGTTTGGGTGACCCTAGGGTCCCTGCTGGCTTCCCCAGTTCTAAGAGCAGGGCTGCACAGTTAGGGTGGGTGTGGGGGGAGAGGGAAGGGCACAAGTCCTCAAGCGGCAGAGGAAGTGAAAACTCGGGAGGTCGGAGTGAGTGTGACTTGTTCTGGAAGGTTCCATTTCCCACCGCTTCTGTGTTCCCAAATAGCTGGGAAGTTCAAACAACAGACTCCGACTGGCACGCAAGAGGGAACATATGCAACCACTTAGAGGCCAGTTAATACGGGGTGGGGAGAAAGCCACGGGGCGGGGGGATGGGGGGCGCTGGGGTTGAAATGAGCCAAAGCCCACGGCCGCGCTTCCGGGCTCTGGCTGAAGCGGGTGATTGTGTGTCATCAGGAAACTTGAGACGGGGGGGAGAAACAACCCCTGATCAAAGTCCCTTTTGTCGACTTCTAACAGATTAATAGATGACAGATTTTGCACTTGCAGCTCCGCTCCGAGGTCAGAGGCAGTGAGAAGGGCCTTGTTGGGACTGTTTTCTTCTTTTGTTCAGCTGCTGGGTGCAGAACCCATCATTCTGACAGCCCGGCTGCCTGAAACAATTCTAAGAACGTCTGCCTTCCCCGGGGGTTGCTGGCGGCCGGGGGAGGTGGGGGAGAGGGGGCTCCTCCTTAGCACAGACAATCCAGGCTTCTGCTCGGAATCCTGGCTGGGGGTTCCTCACTCCCTGGAGCCCCCAGGCCCATCCTGCCACTGCTCCAGCCCCCCTACTGTGACTCCCGTCCCTGACTTCACGCCCTTCAACCGCGAAGCCTTCCTGCACTGCCAGCACCTAGCAGAAGCTCGTCGTCCCCTGCTGGCCCAATGAATGAATCAGTGGTGTTGACCAAGCCTGTGAGCCAAGGGGCCATGGCGGGAAGTTTCTGGAACGAGAAGTCAGCCTCCAGCCCACCGCCAACAAAAGACTGGAGCTCCTAAGTACAGCCGGAGGGAGCACCAAAGTGGATGTGTTTCCCAGAATGCTACCTGGCCGGCACCTGGTGAGACCTCGGGTGGAGGCACGAGCAACGTCGTGCATGGTCTCAGACCGCACAGCCACTATAAAATAAAAAGCGTGTGTGGGGACCTGGCCGCGATTGGCTGCTCAACAATCAACAGACAAATACAGAGGTCATTCTCGCGTGTGAATTCTTTTGGATCTGGAGGGCCCACACAGTCCTGGGAAATTCGGTTCTGCTCTCACGAGTTGACACATTAGTAGGAAACTTTTGCCAGTCAACAAGATTCCAGAGCCAGGGTCTCGGGAGTCCATGTGGAACCCAGCCCAGGGAAACAGACTCGGAAAGGCGAGAGGCAGTAGTCAGACGTGGGCCAGGAAGAACGCTGGGCCCCACGTCAGGGCTTTGGGATCTGCAAAGGACTTACAGGGAGGCTTTGGGCACAGCAGCCCCACTCTGCGCCTCCATGATCTCATCTGTACCCAAATGTTACCAACAGCTTGAGCTCCACTGCCCCCTCTGGCTCCGGCACTCTTCCTCAATGAATGCACAACACTTACGCCAAGAACTGCCCTGCGCAGTATGTTCTAGAATCAACTCCGTTGTTCGCTTTTATTCAAAGTGGGATTACTCCCGTTGTTAATAATTTTTAGGATTGCTCATTGTGAAAGACACACACGTGATAGCATCAGTTAACAAAAAGACATGCATGAATTGAGGAAGAGGACACAAGCTAAGGTGGACACCTCTCACTCTCCTCCACTGGGGATCTATGCCACGTTCAGGGTGCCTCTCCCCCACCCCCACCCCTGGCTCACAATGCCCAGTTTTGGCCAGTCAGGGCCACCTCAAGTCTCTAGCCATCATGATTGGTCAGAAATTGAGCACGTATGTCAAGCAGAACCAATCAGACAGAGCCGGTAGGAGGCTCTTGTTCTGCTGGGGCTGCCGAGCTGCTAGGATGAGCGCCCGAGCAGTCTGGGGTTATTTGGAGCTGTGGTGGCTGAGATCCGGAAAGGGAGGCCCAGGGTGCACCCGGCCTTCTGCAGCCATCCGCACTTTCCTGGCCGAATCGGTTCACTATGTACAACAGTTTGGGTTGGCTTTCTGCCACTTGTAACCAAAAGAATCCTAACTGAAACAGGTGATTATTTCAGCTAGCCCCACGCCCCCCAGAAGCCGAAGAGCAAAGAGACCACCGCTGCGTCTCCAGGGTCTCCTTCTCCGCTCTCACAAACCCTCGGGGGCTCAGCGGAAGAACGCCTTTCCCAAGGGGCCTGGCCTTTCTCTCCAGGGTCTTTGGCGTCAGCAGCCCGAGCGATGCCGGCACAGCTGTCTCAGAAATGACGCACACGCGTTCCTCCCGTGGCGGAATCCACAAAAGGCAAGCAACAGAAAGGAAGCGAGCACCAGACAGCGCTCACCAAGGGGCCCTGGGTTCTCAGCCAGAGATGCAGGCAGCCCGGGAGGCAGCCGGCCCAGGGGGCAGCCGGCCCTGCGCTTAGGTCTCCTTGGTCCCTGTCTACGCCAGCCTCCCCGGGAGCGTCTCCTCCTACGGCTGCGCTGAGGTTTGACAGCTCCGTCACCTCTTTGCTTAGAAGGTTGGTGTTTCCTTGCAAGGGCCCACAAATCCATATAACACACAACGCTAAATAAACAAACAATTGAATCTGTGTGCCGTTGGTTCCATCCCATCTGCCATCTGGTTTAGGGGAGCAAAGAAAACTGTGGCTTTGTTGGGCGTGTGTGTCTTGTGTGTGTGTGTGTGTGTGTGTGTTTGGCTGTTGTTGGGTTTTTGAGAGGGATTTGGCTCCACACCTTCCATGAAAATTCTCTGAGGCTGGGTGCTGGCAGCAGCGAGCCTGGTTAAAAGCCACCTACACTCCCGCACCTAAACTCTCAGCTGGAGGCCACCCTGGGTCCCCATCTGCTAGGCAGCCTGTTGTGTGAAAATTGGATCTATACATAACCAGGGCTCCCCAGCCCAGCGGGAGAGCTGAAGAATGGTTATAAAGGAGCCGCAAGAGGCTGTCACTTACTGTTGACAAAACTCGCCCCTGCCCCTGGGTGGAAAAATCACCCCAGGCTGCCTGGGAGCTGTCACCTGAGCAAATGCAGGCTGTGGGGCGGGGAGGGTGCATTCCACGTGGGGGGTGTGGGGGTGGGGGCTGAGCTCCCGCATCTCAGCATCTCCTCTTGGCCTGGCTGGTTTTGGCCAGTGGAGCTTGGAGCTGGGGAAGAAAAGGGGGAAGAAATGTACCCTTAGAGCTTCGGATGCTACAACTTTTAAACCAGCCCAGGTTCATCATCCATACAATGAAGACAGAGCTGAGCACAGATCGCAAACATGGGTACCACAGGCCCAGGGAGTCAGGGACATGAGAGAGGCTGGCAGGTGGGGACCGGGGTACAGAGGGGACTCGGCCGGCCCCGGCAATGGTGGCCCAGTGCAGTCACATTTCCAAGTTTGCAAAAAAAGCCAGGGTTTGCTAAGATGAAAACGCTCGACATGTCCATAATGGCAGCCATTGAAGTACCGAGAAAAATTGGGGTCCGAATAAACCAGTATGCAGCCCACACAGGGCCCACAGGCCCTCAGCTTTGGAGTCTGGGGAAGACCCCTGGGGGACAGCCCTGGGCGGGGCAGTCAGGGACCAGGACCACCCACCTGACCTAGTCAAGGAGCCCAGTGCCAGGTAATCCAGGTAGGATTCACAGGGAGTGACTGTCTGGGTGTGGCTCCCCACAGGCTCTGGGAAGGGCCATTTCTAAGCTACTCCCCTCTCACCCTTGCTAGCTCCACTGGGTGGTGGCGATAGAGTGACTGCTCTGGGCCCCTCCAGTGCCCAGCAGCCCTGGACCCCCTGCTTTGCAAGTCGCTGCTGGGAGAAAAATGTGTCGAGGCTGTGTGGTCACACATGTGCACACATGACGCCACACATGTGTGCACACGTGATGTCCTGTGTATCCGAGGAACACTCTACTGGCCACAGTGCTGAACGCCTCAGTGTCTTTCTTCTCTCCGCGTTTGTGCTTTGTTTTCTTTCTAATCAAGGTGTGAAAATGCCCTGGCTTCATTTGGTTCAAGAAACGCAATTGAGATTTTTTTCCCAGTGATAAAAACCTACATCGTTTGTATTGCAAAGAATGCACTCAAGTCAATGCAAATTCCTCCTTTTTTTCTCTCAGTGGCTTAATGAATACCATTTATTCACTATGAAATCATTACACTGTACAGCCCATATGCATTTTGGTAAGACAATAGTGCAACATGACAGGCAGAAGCCCTGGTCTCTTGTTGATGGCATCTTGCCACGTGGCCTCAGCTGTCGCCTGTTTAAGCTGATGTATGGACAGCCGCTGACTCCCACCCCTGCAGGGAGAAGTGGCGAGGAAGGAGCGGGTAGGGACACCAGGTAGATGGGTGTTGAGCAGGGTTGGACCCCATTTCCGGGGAACCAGAGTTGCAGACTGTATGCCAAGCAGGCACAGAAGGCCCTCACAGCCCAGGTCGGTCCCCAAGCCCCAAGTAAATGACACCTGCCCGGAATGAGCACTGGCAGCTGGGAATTCACCCATGGAGAGTCAACAGGAGCACACTGGGCTCGCATCTCACAAAGTTCTACCACCCCAGCATCCCCTCGAGGCTGGGACCAGCCCCCTGAGGCAGGATGGGGGCAGGGGCAGTTGCACCCCCAAAACAAGACTGGGAAACAGGCCTGGCGAGGCAAAGCCGCTGGCCGGAGGGGTCAGTGCTGCCCCCGCATCTAGATTCCAGATTCCCCACCTCCTGGAGAAGCAGCTTTGTCCAGAGCCGTGGCCCCTGGTGATCCTCTGGCCTTTCTCAAAGCAGGCTGGAAGTGAGGTGCGATTCCCACTCACAGAGACAAGAGAGAATCAGGAAGAAGAAAGCCCAAGGCAGGGGAGGGAGGGCCCTGCCCACCTCCTGGCAGCGGGGGTGGCTTCGCGTGGCCCTGCAGGACTCCATGGAGAGAGGCACTGGCAGTGAGAGGGCAGCCTAGTGCACTGCGAGACAAGAGACGAAGAGGCAAGCTGCAGCCGGCCATCCACAGCCTTGACCTTGGCTTCTCCCTCCGCTGAGAGACGCTGCAACAGCGCATCTCTGAGCTCAGGAGGTCAGAGAATCAACAGAAAACCTAACAGTGGGCCAGGAAGAGAGCATGAAGTCTGATCAGCCCGGGAGGCCAACGGCACCATGCAGATGGGAATGCGGCCCTAAGAAGGAGGAGCTGGCATGATAGGTATGAATGGCGCCCCCCTCAGGACAACAGGGTGGCTGCAGCGACTGGTGAAGTGGACACAAAGCCTAGGGATCCACCACCTGCTGACCCAGACACTTCAAGTGACCTCCCCAAGCCGGCCTGGCCCCATCCTTGGAGCAAGGACAATTCGTCCTGCCGTTTGGAGCCCTTGTGAGGCTGTGGGCATTAAGCGCCTGGCACACAGTGGGGCTCAGCTACAGGCAGGGGCTAGCCTTGACGAAATCCCAAGCCATCCAGTGGCGCAGCAGCCAGCGAGCACCTGGATCCTGCAACAGGCTCAGCAGTCCCTCTCCCTCCACTGTCCCCTCCCCTCCACCACACACAGTGAAAGAACGAAAACCACAGGCACGGTGTCCCCAGAGGAAACGCGTGTGCGGAAGAAGCACCCCACACAGCACAGCAGACTGTGAGGTCCAGATCGGAGCGCTGCGTCACAGCCGGGCTGCCCTCTCTGTTGCGTGTCCCATGGGGCCTGGCACTTCTGGCCAGCTCTGCGGGCCACTCTCCAGGGGGCTGGGGCCTCGGGCTTGGCTGGGACAAGGCTGTAAATTCTGGCTGTGGCAGAGGGCCCAGCACCCCCGGGAGCCAGCGCTGATGCCGCAGGGGGCGCTGGGTGGTTGGTGGGCAGCTTCAGCCCCTGATTGCTGGTGACTACAGGGAAGTAAGTTTCCCTCTCTGGGCCTTGGTTTTTGTCCCAGGAAATGAAGGACTTATGGCTGAATCTCCCAGGGGAGGCCAGCTGGCCAGTGGCTCCTGGAGTTCCAGGCTCCTGGTTTTGGCCTGGACCAGCCCTGGCCATTACAGTCAATTGAGGAGTGAACTCTCTCTCTCTCTCTCTCTCTCTCTCTCTCTCTCTCTCTCTCTCTCTCTGATTCTACCTATCAAATACAAATAAACACAATTTTTTATTAAAAAACATATGTGGTACTGTGGCTGAGTGGGTTAAAGCCCCGGGCCTGTAGCACCGGAACCCCATATGGGCGCCAGTTAGAGTCTCGGCTGCTCCAGTTCCAATCCAGCTCCTAGCTAATGCACCTGGGAAAGCAGTAGACGATGGCCCAAGTCCTTGGGCCCCTGCACCCATACGTGGGAGACCGGAAGGGGCTCCTGGCTCTTCGCTTTAGCCTGGCTTAGTCCTGGCTGGTTGTGGCCATTTTGTGAGTGACCTCTCTCTCTCTCTCTCTCTCTCTCTCTCAAATAAATAATAAATAAATATTTTTAAACACATGATTCAACAGCTTTTAATTTTGTCACGGAGTAGTACACCCAGTGCCACGGTCGATTTTAGGATATTTTCATTTCTTCAAAAAGCAGCCTTATACCTTTAAGCTCACACCCTCCTGCCTCCCCATCTCAGCAAAGCCCAACATGGGGGGCCCCCACCCCGAGTGCCCGGCGCTCCTCTCACTCCTCTCCCGTGCCTTGTCTGTGCCTCTCTCTGCCTCCTGGAGGTCCAAGGAGAGCATGGCACAGGGTCCACGCCCACAGGCCAGTTGGGCAGCTCTAGCCCCCCCAGCCCATCCCCCCAGCTTGCAGGGAGCTTCCCTCTTCAAGCCCCTCTGGAGCCTCCAGCCTCAGCACTTTCCCTTCTATTGATCCTGGGATTTATGGCACCATTGTTTCCTTTTATGGGGCTGTAATGGCCCCTGTTAAAATGCACTACATGGAAATAGGCTAATTACTGTGTCAAATAAGTCACCATTCCCCCAGAGAGGCCAAGCTGTCTGGTCATGGGGGCGGGGCGGGGGGAGCGGGACCAGGATGGCGGTGACAGGGCAGCAAGGTCCCTGCGTGTCCACGGCCTCGCCCCACTGCTGCTGGACACAGGCACGAGCCGCGCCCCCCACAGCTGTGCTGTCTCCCTGCGAGCAGAGGGCTGATGGGCACCCAAGCCGGGGTGGGGGTAGGGGAGGGGGACATCTCGTTCCTCTGCCTGGTCTTTAAGGAAATGGGGGGAACGTTCCCATCTCCATTCCAGAAGCCCTGTGTGGTGTTCGGGATGCTCAGACTTCTGGTAAGAGACCTGCTCCGCCCACTTCTCTGTGTCTTTCCCGTCCGCACCAGTGGGCAGGGGGTGCTCGGGCATGGAGGACAGCTTCCCACAAGCCCCGGGCCAGGTGCACCAGTGTGCAGGTCAGCTGTTCACTCTCCAAGGACAGCACGGATCTCAGGTGGCCGAGAAGGCAGGTCAGGGGAGGATTCCCCAGGGAAGACGGCCTTGACCCTGGATGAAAACATCCCAGATGCTTCAACCGCCCCAGTCGGCTGAGTTGAATCCATTCTTCCAGGCTCGGTCAAGTTCTACACCCTGGACTTCTGAAGGGCTGCTGCCTCGGAACGCCTGGTCTCCGTACGCCTGTCCTGTGGTGTTCCGTGCTCACAGGGGCGTGGGGGGCGGCGGGGATGCTGCGTCACACCAAGTTCGGCAGGTTTGTATGCACCAGAGCTCCCTGCCATGCGACTGTACTTCATCCGTGCCGGTGTCTCGTTCCCAGGGGGCCAGAAGAATTTGCCCTGGCCCAGGGAGGAGGGTGGCTGGGATGGGGTGTCTCAGACCTGAAACGCTAGCACGGGAGCTGCTGGTCCTCTCCCATGCTTTGGCCATGGCCTGGAGAACAGCATGCCCCTGACACAGTCTGGTGAGCCCACAGGTGGAGCCCGAGAACCCACCCCCAGGCTCCAGCCACGCCTGAGGCCCAGGAGTGGGAGAGCGACGTGGAGATGGTCAGCTCGCGGTGAGTGCCGGCACTGGCTTCCCAGCATGGCTGAACACATCACACAGGCGCTCGCTCTCCGCACGTCTGGAAGGTGACACGTGCCCAGCAGCCGTCCTGGGCTGATACCATGGTGCTTGCAGGACTGGCTCTTGCTGGCGGTTCCAGGATTGAACTCCTCCACTTCCGGCAGGCGCCTGCAAGTCTCGGCTGGTGGCCACGGCCTCTGTCCTGCGATGACATCACTCCGACCCTCCTACCTCCGTCTTAGAGAGACGCTGTGATCCCCTTGGGCCCTCCTGGATAACCCAGGACCCTCCCCCATCTCAAGGTGCTTAGCTGCCGAGAACCTTCTCCCACATTCAGCGACACCAGCGACCCAGGCCCAGGTACGCTGAGGGCCCCATCCAGCTCATCACACTGACTGATACGGAAGACGGTTCAAAGGGACTCATGTACGGTTTCCCCAAGGTGTTCGGAGCACCTCAGAACGCCTCCTTCCTCCCTCTCAGAACCTCTCTAGTTCTGCAGTTACTGACCAACAGATATCCCAGGAGGCATTGCAGGATTGCAGATCCCTGCAGATCCTACAGTGGGATCTTGGAGGTTTCCCAGGATCATGCACTGTGAAACGGGGACCGCATGTGTGTGCCGGAGCTGAATTACCTGCGGCAACTCTGAACACGCCGAGAGCACCGGGATCCAAGTTCTAGGTCACTGACGTTGCCTATCCTGCCTGCGTTTTCCACTCCGAGACACTGCTGGCCGCCATGGCGGACGAGCTGGGGTCTCTGCCATCCCCGCAGTCCCACTTTCGCCCTGTGCCTGTCCCCCTGCCGTTCGGGTGCAGCCCACACGCCGTACTGTGCTTCTCCACCCTGTTCCCCTCAGATACACACAGGTGCCCTCGTGGGCAGGCAGGCAGGCCCCAGTGTGGCTAAATGAGGCTGTGGGGCCTGGGACTCAGCCTTGCGTTCCTGGGGCTTCAGTGTGCCCAGCGCTAACACCAGGATGGATCCAGGGGTCCAGGGCCTGCCCCCAACCACTGGACCCTGACCGCTGAGCCTGTGACCCTCTCTTTGCTCACCCTTTATCCCAGATCCCACAGTTCGGAGTAAAGCTCCCTTGAGAAGCCCATCTGTCTGCATTCTCTCCAGTCTGCCATTTGAATGGGCTTTTTAAGCAAGACAAAAATGGCCAATTACCCAGGTTCCAGAACAGACATATGCATGATTATGGGTTTTGGGGGGACCCCAAGTCCTGCTGTGGGAACAAGCAGCACCAGGGCATCCTGACCCCTGGGGGAGTCCCAGCTACAGGCCCAGGATGGAGCTCCCTTCCACGGAAACCCACAGCACTCACACTCCCCGGGCCTCTCGTGGCTGACCAACTCCCCGCTCGACAAGAAAGGGTTAAGCCCGGAAAGGTTAGTCTCCTGCCTGTTCTAGAATCTGGGATAATTCCTGCCATTAATATTTTAAGCAACTAATTTGACATTTTTCCATTTAATTAACTTGCATACATATGAGAGCAGGGTTTTGAGAGTACCATGACATTTAAACAAAGTCATTTAAGTTTTCCCATTCCTAGTGGCCTCTTTTTTCTTTGCCTCTCTGCTGTGTTTCTGTCTTGCATTCCTGATTCTGAGGCTGGCTTATTAACTCGGAGAAACGGCCAGATCTCCCAAAGCCAGTGTCCCCTACTCTCAACCTGGGTGACATGGGTGAGCCGGAGCCTGCTCGTCTGTGTGCCAGTTTTTTTTTTTTTTTTTTTTTTTTAACAAATGGCATTCCCCTGATGCCTCACCAACCCAGGTGGAGCTGAGGAGGGGCGGCGGAAAGGCCAAACATTTATCACATTGCAGCCATCGCCACAGAAAGGCTGGGCTTTGGGCAGGGGAACAATCGCTCCGTGACAGTTTTCTCTTCCAAATGACAAATAATTGCTGTCATATCATCAAATGATTAAGAAATAAAGGAAAAGAGACAAACGGAGTGTGTCCATCGAGCCCCTCAGGAGAGACTTGATCAATGCACCGTAATTGAAAAAATCGCACCCTAATTAGCTCCTACCCCGGAGAATTCCCCGGTTCCCCGCGCCGTCCAATCCGCAGCCGGCCGACTCACAGCCTTGAAGGTTTACGGCTGCTTCCAGAGGGGACCATGCCGCCTGCGCATGCCTTCGGAGAGGGAGACTCTTCCCCACGCCCAGCCCTCCAAAAGGAGCCAGTGCCTCATGCCTGAATCAGCCCTAATTAATCACAGATTCGCTCTGCCTATCAGCAGCTCGGCCGCTCTCCCCAGATGACCCTGAGCCCTCCGCGGCTCTCCAGCTGATTGCTGGTGGCCAGCCCAGCCAGGCGCAGGCACGGAACTCAGGCTGCATTCCCAGAGTGCAAAATGGTGCCCCTTAATCCCATGCATTGAAAATAAAGTCCCGTTTGCAAGTCAGGCTCATGGCGCCCTGGGGAACTTCCATGTCTTCACTTTTCCCACACTCGGGCTATGCTTGGGGACGCTCACAGACGCCCGAAAGAAATCGCACCAGTGCTGCGGGAGAATGCAGGTCCCCATGCCCTTGAGCCCCAGGGGGTTTCAGTCCCAGTTCCGTGACCTCATTAAACTCTATGACCTTGGGAAAGTGTCCTGTTCTGCCCAGGCCTGCGTTTTCCCTTTTCTACGTTGGAGACCACAGTGCCTCCCTTTCCAGGAGCCCAGTGGTGACTCGAGGACGCCATGGCTCACGCCAGCCAACAGCGTCCCCTGATCCCTGTGTTCTTCCTCGGCTGCAAGGAGCCCAGGCAAGCACTCACCAGATGAGCACTGAGGGCCTTGCCTAGGTTGGTGCTTGATCTACGGGGAACTGAACCATGCCCGGCGGGTTCCTGCCTTAATTTCAGCCCGCAGCTAAGAGCCCTTGGACGACCACTTTTTGTCAGAGGCTTGGTTGGGCAGAGGACAAAGAAATGCAAATAAAGCAGACTTGATCCATGCCTTCCTTGCGAGTTTCCATTCTAGGGGGGAACATGATGAAAAAAAAAAAGTAATTAAAGGAGTTCTATAAAAAAATCGATGCAAACACAGCTTGGGCTAATAGTTGGTGACTGACTTTTAAGTGAAAACCTAGAGGGGGAAAAAGTAGACAGGAACGTAAAGGGTGCTGGGGAAAAGCATTTTGGTGGAAGGAACTGCATGGGAGAAGCAGAGGATTCTGGGTACATTCCAGGGATGGTGGAGTTCTAGCTGTTAGAGCATATGATCCCAAATTTCAGTGATTTTCATGACAGTAGAAGCTGGATGGGCATTTAGCCTAAGGGTTAAAATGTTGGTTGAGATGCTGATGTCCGAACCATGAGTACTGAGCTTGACCCCCAGCTCTGGCTCCTGACTTCAGCTTCCTGCTAATGCGGACTCCAGGGGGCAGTGGGGACAGCTCCAGTAGTTGGGTTCCAGCCATCCGCACGGGAGACCTGCGTTGAGCCCCCAGCTCCCAGCCTCAGCTGCAGCCCAGCCCTAGCCATCTGGGGAGTGAACCAGCAAGTGGCCTCTCTCTCTCTATACACACACACACACACCTTTTAAAAGTCCATTCTTCCGGCCGGCGCCGTGGCTCACTAGGCTAATCCTCCGCCTTGTGGCACCGGCACACCGGGTTCTAGTCCCAGTCGGGGCGCTGGTTCTGTCCTGGTTGCCCCTCTTCCAGGCCAGTTCTCTGCTGTGGCCCAGGAGTGCAGTGGAGGATGGCCCAAGTGCTTGGGCCCTGCACCCCATGGGAGACCAGGAGAAGCACCTGGCTCCTGCCTTTGGATCAGCGCAGTGCGCCAGCCGCAGCGTGCCGGCCATTGGAGGGTGAACCAATGGCAAAGGAAGACCTTTCTCTCTGTCTCTCTCTCTCACTGTCCACTCTGCCTGTCAAAATAAAATAAAAAAATAAAATAAAATAAGTCCATTCTTCCTTGTTGTCAAGTGTTTGGTGGATGGTTTTTCACTTAGTTATTCAAAACCCAAACTCCCTGTACTTAGCTCCTCTTCTACCCCCATGGTCTCTTCATATTTGTCCTCAGTGTGCCCTGAGTGCAGACAAGAGCAAAGGACAAAAGGCTCCTGGGATACATGGAGGCTAAGCCTCCACGTGGCACCCACCCCCTCCACCCTCCACAGATATCTTCTCCTGTCCGACTACAGAGGTGCTAGGAAGCAGCACTTAGCCACGTGCAAGGGACAACAAGGGAACAGGTTAGGAGAACACGGGATTTCTCTCTGCTTCACAAAGCAAGGACGGATAGATGGCATGGCACAAGATAACTCGATGGCCAGATTGTGCGGGGGGCTTTGTACGCCAGGAGAAGTAGGGGGCTCCTTGCGGCAGAACGGGGAGCCAGCCCACATTAAGGACATGACCTGGGTCCTCTGGCTGCTATGAGGACAACCTAGGGGCAGTAACGGGAGCGTGAGAGCTGTCACAGGGATTGAGCCTGGCCACAGGTGAAGGAAGAAGTAGGATGCAGAGCAGGGCACAGGTGCAGGAGATTTCAGCCTTAGTGGAGTCGGTTTTCAGACGAGGCAACAGGCAACTGCAGCATCAGAGCCCCACCTGTCAGAAGCAACACACAAGGATGAGAGTGACGCAGAGCAGAGTAAGTCCAGAAAGCAGCACCTGTATCAAAAGGAGGCTCTGGGGGCCAGCACTGTGGCGTATGTAGTGGGTAAAGCCACTGCCTGTAGTGTCAGCATCCCATGTGGGCGCCAGTTCAAGTCCCGGCTGCTCCACTTTCAATCCAACTCTCTTCTATGGCCTGGGAAAGCCCTGGAAGATGGCCCAAGTCCTTGGGCCCCTGCACCCATGTGGGAGAGCCAGAAGAAGCTCCTGGCTCCTGGCTCCTGGCTTTGGGTCAGCCCGGCTCCGGCCATTGCAGCCAACTGGAGAGTGAACCAGCGGATGGAAGACTCTCTCTCTCTCTCTCTCTCTCTCTCTGCTTCTCCTTCTCTCTGTATAACTCTCTCGTTCAAATAAATCTTTAAAAAAAAAAAAAAAGTGGAGGCTCTGGTTCCTTGCCAGGCCCTGGCCTCTGGCCCAGTGCAGCAGCAGACCCTCTGCAAGCCCCACGTTCCTGGAGGAAAGAGACACTGATGTTCTGTCAGGCTGGTCCTCACTGGTCCCTGTGTAGGGGGCTCCAGGGCAGCTGGGAGGGAGCAGAAAATGTGGGGAGAAGGGGAGCACTCATAGTACAACACAGGAGTGCCCCATGAGCAGGATCTGCATAGATCCCTGCTGCTGTGGGACTGCCCCCCAGAACGACATCTGGTGCACCCGCTGTTCTATTGAGCAATGCCTTGAGAAGGGTCCCCGGCTTACAGGCCTGACCAGTCTTCCAGATTATCCGGCAGCCCTTAAACACACGCCATCAGGGGCTGCCCCTGCCATATAGGAACAGAATCTGTGAGTGGATGAGGGCCTGGCATCTGTGTTTTTCAAATCTGCCCTGGCTGGGGAGACTTCCCACCGCGACAGGTGCTCGGTTAGAAGCATTACGGTACTTGTCAGGGTCTGTCCAGGTGGGGAGATCTGAACGCCCTGGAGCCGAGGCTCCACATCTTTCCCACAAAATAGTTCCCAACAAGGAGCCCCAGCCCAGCCAGGGCCTCTCTGCAGCCCTGCAATCTGCGTTTCTAAAAGTCTCCCATGATTCTGATGCCAGTCATGTTTGGAACCCATTACATAGCTGATTAAACTGAGGCCAAGGAGAAGTCCTTCGCCTAAGATCATCTTGCCCAGGAGCCGACTTTCCCCATGGAGTTCCCCCCTCCTCCCGCCTGGGCGCTCTTTCCAGCACCCCCTAAAATCCTGGCAGAGGCCAGCCATGCCTGGGGCAGGGGAGGGGGAGGGTGCCCACCCCTTCTGGGGAAAGAACTGCAGCCAGCTTCCTTCCCCGCTCACTGAGGCGTCTTCTCCCTTCTCTCCCGGGTACGCCCCTTGCTCATCCTAATAGGATCAATTACTCTCAGGAAGAAATTATGCACAGAGCCCAAGGTCTATTAGGTCCTGCAGGACAGACAGGCTGTCTGGAGCAGGGGTGGGGGTGGGGCTCCTGCTCACGCCCAGGTGCTGAGCCGGGAGGCCTGGGGACCTGCATTTCTGACAAGCTCCCAGTGAGGCCAGTCTGGAAAAAGCAAGCAGCTGGCTGGGAGCTGGGGCTGTGGGCTGTGGCCTCTGCCTGCAGCGCCCTTCCTCCCCGAGTCTGCTTAGAAAGTTGCAGGTTCACCATCAATGTCCGGGCTTGGGCAGTGTGGACGATGGCGTGTTCACGGCACCAGTGCTCCCGCTCTGCTCACGGCGGTTTCCCTCTGTGTTGCTCTACATCCTGGGAAGTGCTGCACAAGCTGACCTGAGTCTCAGGTCTTCATCACCAAGCCCAGTCGGACTCTGTCGTCCGCTAAGCTCCGGGAGGTGGGGGTGCCTGACAACTGCCCAGAGAGCTCCCTAGAAAGCCCGAGGCCCCCCAGACACAATGACTGGATCCAAACAAAACAGGAAGGGAAAACGTTGCGATAGAAATTAATAAAATTTTAATGAAACGTCTACAAAACAAAGTATTACATCAACCTCATTACTGGTTTCATTTAGTATTCATAAAAATTTCATTATGCTTGAAAACCATGTGTAGGTTAGATTTTCTCACTTTGCAAAATTCCTGGGCACCCCTGATAATTGCTGAGTAGTCAGAGCCAACCACACATCAAATGAATGACTCGTAGCCAAAGGATTTCAAAAGCAAAGTGTTATATAAAAATAATTCCTATGATTTTTCACAGGGCAAAAAACTACATTTCCTGTGTTTGATGTATGCGAGGTGGAGCTGGCAAAGAAAGTGCGCTTGAACCCCAGTCTGTGCCTGGCCTGAGGATACGGCATTCGTTTCTCCCGGTTAATAAACGGTGCTCCCAGTAATTGGCTGAAATGTGTGAAGGTGTGAAGTCGGGGGCGGGGGAGAGAAGCGGGCGGGAGAAATACAAAACACGCAAAGTTTTAAGATAACAACAAAGGCAGTCCTTGTGAGCAGGAAATCCACGGAGCGCCAGCCGGTGGACAGAAGTAGGCGCTACTGCCCCCTACTGGCTGGAGGTGTTCCATTTTGCCCAGGTACTCCAGTACCCGTTGCTTTCCCCAACACCCAGAACACCCAAGCCCCTTGGAACGGCCTCAAAGAAAGAAATCAGTGGTCCCTGAGGATCAAGCCCCTGCCTCTCGTCCAAAGAGGGGGCGAAAGGGGAACCTTGCAACAGCCTCTCTGCCAGGCATCCCGAAATGGATCCAAACCCATCTTGAACCTATTTCTACCTCCTCGGGAACCACACTTCGGGTAACACGTTCCATATGTGTCTCTCGCTGAAGGAAAATGGACTTTCCTTTCCTTTCCTTTCACAGGACATCATGGAAGCATCTGGGGGACGGGTCTTTGTTCTAAGATGAGCGAGATTGGGTCAGGTCTTCCCAGGAAGCCCCGAGAGATAAACTAAAAAGATTTATACACAAGATGTTACGCTGGAAGACTGGAAACAGTCTAAATGCCCAGTGCCAAGTGGGGGGGGTCAAATAAATTACAAGCCATCCATGCAATAAAACGTTTGTAGTTACTAAAATGCGTGTTTTCAGAGCTATGTTCTAGAAACAGCCACCCTGTATGGAACCCGGCGTAGGTTTGCTGTCAGTGCTCTGCAGGAAACAGCGCGTGTCATTGTCTCAAGGAACCTGAGAGGGAGGGACTGCTGGTCTCATCCCCATCTCACACGCAGGAGACTGAGGCACGGAAAAAGCCAAGGCCACACGGCTGGCAGGGACAGTGAACCGGCCTCCCAGAGGCTGCTCTGCGGGGCACGGCAGGACGCTGCCTCTCTCCAAGGGGGTGAGGGGGTACTGAGCATCTGAGCCTGGAGTCAGAGGGGAGACAGTTCCCCGGCAGGTCCACTGTGCGCATGGTAAGGGCTTGGTCAGGCAGCTCTCATGAGGAGCGCTTCTAGAGAAAGGTAAGCCCGCGAGGACCCCCAAGGTGGTGACATGGCGAGGAGGAGGAGGCGCGGGGCAGGTGCAGCGGCTGCAGGATGCATTATGATTGTCCACTGAAAACCCACACAGAAGCCACAGCAGACTGGGGCCCTGCAGAGTGGGCCCAAGCAGGGGCAGGGAGCCTGAGGTCTCAACCAGGAAGCAACGGTGGCCGCAGCCACTCCCAAGGCTGTGCGGAGGCCAGAGGCCGCCGCCCCAGCCACCTTGCCACATCCTCTCCCCTCCCTGGGGGGCTGGGCTGCACCCTGCAAAGTCAGGAGCCGTTTTCTGTCCCATCAGCCACAGCTGGCCTCCTCTGCTATTTTAGGGAAACCGTTCTGTATGAAAACCATGGCAGCGGCTCTGGGGCTTGTGCGAATCCCCAAGACGCCCAGCAACATGGAAGATGGGGGGGGGGCGGAAATTCCTCTGCATCCGGGGAAAAGAAGCAAACGGCTCTGAGAGCTGCTGGCGCGTGAAGTGGGAGGGAAAGGAGAGGCAGAGAATGAGGTAGGCCCGCCCCTGAAGTCAAGCCCAGGCTGCCCGTCCCCACCAACACGCTGCAAAGCTGCCACCTCCCAGGGGCCACCTGGGTCTCAGCGTCCATCTTCATGACCCCACTACGAGCTCTCTCAGGCCCTCCTGTTCCAGATCTGCCTCTCGCAGTAGCAAAGCCTGGGCCTTGCTCTGAGCCACCCTCGCCCGTCACTGCCTCCGTTTCTGGCAAGGTTACCCAAGGCTCCCTACCGCGCACCTGGAGGGCAGGTGCATCCAAACGCCCTCCAGGTGACCCAGCGGGGGCCTGGGGGCCAGGGTCTCCATGGGCCAGACAAGAGGGCCAGCACCCCTCCTCTGAGGACCCCTTCCCAGAGGGTGGGCCTGGAGCCAGGCTGCCTGGAGACCACGCCTGTTCGTGAGCACAGGCTGATGGGAGCTGGCAGCGGGGACAGAGGTGGCCAATTCGCTGCCTGGGCTCAGCCAGCCAGAGCCCACCGGGACGCTGGAGGCAGGATAGAACTTCTCCTCTCGGCCTCCACGGGCCGTTTGTGGGTAGGAAGCAGGAGGCAGGTGCGGGCAGCTGTGCGCTTCCTCGATGCCGAGAGCCGGCCAGAGACTGCGACCCGAGAGGAGGCAGAAAAGCCGCGAGAGGCCCTGAGTTCCTGGGTCTCGGTCCTCAGGGGTAGGGCCGTGCTTTGCACCCTTGGGTTTTGTGAAACACGCCCTCCCTGGCCCACAAGGCCGTGGGTGTGGAATATTTTGGTTCTTGTTTCTAAGAAAAACATCTGCGGTCAGGTGGGCCCCAGCCAGACCACTGGGACCTGTGGGTGCCTTCCCCCAAGGAAGACGTGGGCCCCTCAGGAAGGTCCCCGAGGCCTGGGGCCCCCTGCTCTCTCTCGAGCTGGGAAGGCTCCCCGCCCCCTCCCTCTGGACTCCCATACGTGCCTTGCGCTGTCCCCGCTGTGCAATGAGCCTCACTGCCAGCCACCCAGTGACACCTGAGACTCCTGCCGCTCCACGGCCATCACGCTGCTGGTGACAGGGCCCTGGTGCTCTCTCTCGCTGTCTCATTTCCAAAGCTTACCGGCTCCCTGCCGCATGCGCAATACAAGTCCAGGTTCCCGAACACAGCGGGCCAGGCCCCGTCCTACCCGCCCCAGCCGCACTGCACGCTGTGTCCAACCTGGCGCTCCACTCCCACAGAACTGCTCTCGCCTGTCTCCTCCACACCTTTGCCCATGCCGTTCCCCTCCACCTGTAATTCCCTCTGCTTCCTTCCCAGCCTCGCTGACCTCCCCTTGCTTGCACAAAGGCATCTAGTTCTGCTTCCTGCACAGCCAGGAAAATTCTAGACCTTCCAGGCTGATGAGGGGCTCCTGCTCGGGTGGGCTCCCACAGCTCCTGGCCGCGCTCAGCCTTCCAGAGCTCAGAGCACACTGGCAATTCATTATCTTCCTAGCGCTACGTGCAGTGCCAATTGGCCTCTGTCCTTTCCCCCACGCCCACGCCCACGCCGGCCCCCCTTCCAACCAAGGAGGCCATTTCCAGGAGCGCCAAGTCACCTGCCCTGTCTTGGAGATACTGGTGAGATGGAGGCTCAGACGGGGGCTGAGGCACAGAGCTGGGGAGCCCCAGGCCCTGAAGCAGAGGCCAGGACGGTGGGTCTCAAGCCCTGTGCTCTTCCTGCGGAGGCTGCCTGGCCCTGCCCCAGGAGGACTCCATTTAAACAAGCACAGTCAAGCCGGGGGCCGCAGCTCACTAGGCTAATCCTCCGCCTGCGGCACCCGCACCCCGTGTTCTAGTCCTGGTTGGGGCACCAGTTTCTGTCCCGGTTGCCCCTCTTCCAGGCCAGCTCTCTGCTGTGGCCTGGGAGTGCAGTGGAGGATGGCCCAAGTGCTTGGGCCCTGCACCCCATGGGGAGACCAGGAAAAAGCACCTGGCTCCTGCCTTCGGATCAGCGTGATGCGCTGGCCGCAGCAGCCATTGGAGGGTGAACCAACGGCAAAGGAAGACCTTTCTTTCTGTCTCTTTCTCTCTCACTGTCCACTCTGCCTGTCAAAAACAAACAAACAAACAAACAGAAAACAAGCGCATTCTGGTGAGGGCCCCCCGCTTTTCAGGAGCTCCAATAGAACATCGACACTGCCCCATAGGATGGAGGATTAGAACAGGACTCCCACAGCACACAAGGCCCGCAGCGGGGCAGGGGCTCCCCAGAGAGGGCTCCACTCCTCCTCTGTGCCTCTGGACCAACTTCCCCGAGAGGGTCTGGACTCTCCATCAGTGTGCCCTTCACCGGAAGCTTTCCTGAAACCTTCCTGCCACGGTTGCCCCGTGGTCACCCTGGTGATGTCCCGTGAACGTGCATATTTCTCTGTGAGAGAAACGGCTTTGACCTTGGTGTTGGCTTGTGTCACACCCCAAGTAGACTGTGATCTCATTCAGCTCTGAACCCGGAACCTGGCCTTGCATAGGATGGATGGGGGGAGGGGAAGGAAGGAAAGATGAGAACTGGCAAGCGTGTGCCAAGCATCTCCCACTAGAACCCCACACCCTGTGGGGCAGGAGCAAGACCGCACGCTTTGGCATTGTTCTGCACCGCCTAGCATTTTCTCACCCACCTGTACATCCCATAGCTTCCTTCTGTGCTCGGCTGATCCTTGCAAGGCACACGATAAACACGGAGGGCCAGGACATTGACATGAAAATCAGCCTCTGATCTCAAGTTGTGACCTGAGACCAGAGCCCTGCTACTGCCTCAACCATACATTGCTGGCTCCGTCCCGGGCGCCCTTGCCCACCGGGAGTCACTCACAGTACCTGATGCTTAAGGATACCGGGCCACGTGCTCCCAAGGCCAACGGCCACCATCACCCAGCTCAGGCATGCCCCCTGTGAGTCCCTCCCCTCCCTAGCCTTCCTCAGAAGAAGCCTGTAGCCTTCCCAGGGCACCCAGCCAGCCCCACACGGACGTCAGCTGGCCCACTTGGGCCTCACCGTGGGACTCTTCCTGCGAGCCCGCACCGTCGGGGGAGCGGCGCAATGGTGTTCTCCCACAAGAAGCACCGGGAACAGGCTTCTGTATTCACAGCCACGTACACTTTTAAAGGGCAGGTAGAAGGGGCGTAACTAACTCAGGGGAACACTAACTATAGCACAGAACCGGACACTGGCGCCAATAGGCCTCTCCAATCAGCTTGAAGGTCACCTAGCTAAGGTAGCTTTCCAGGTGGGCCTGGGCCACACCCAGGAGCGGTTGACCTGATTGGCAGAAGGCAGGGGTGGGGGAGATGTGCCTGGGGGTCCCACTGCCTGCCGGCAGTCAGGGTAACTGTGCGGGCTAGGCAGGCAGCCTCACAGGACCTCCCATACCTCACTTTTTTTTAAATTTTTTTTGGAAATTTTTTAAGTTTATTTATTCAAGAAGCAGAGAGAGTGAGAGAAAGATTTTCCATCTGCTGGTTCACTCCCCAAATGGCTGCAATGGCCGCTGCACTTGGGCCATCTTCTACTGCTTTCCCAGGCGTAGCAGAGAGCTGGATTGGAAGAGGAGCAGCCAGGACTCTAACCGGGGCCCATATGGGAGGCCGGGGCCACAGGCAGAGGATTAACCTACTGCGCTGCAGCACTGGCCCCCAGGCCCTCACTTCTTAATCAGGCCTCCTCGGTGCTGCTCAGGCTGCAGCCCGGCTTTCTCTACCTTCCATGCGCATCTCAGGTCAGCGACACAGGCCTCCCTCCCCTAAACCCTGCTGCTCAGAAGGCCCCCTGGGGCCCCTGCCAAGGCCAGGCCCAGGGTCTCTGTGTAGCTTCTCCAGACCTGGCAGGTGGGTCTCAGGGCTGCCCTGGGCCAGCGGGCCCAGCTGTGAGCTGCCAAGGCGCTGAGGCTGCCACCGCACCAGGGGCTGGCGACGGCCCACGGAGTGGCTGCCAGCAGCGGGGGGGACCAGGTGCCCCTGCCCTGGCTCTCAGGTCTGACCTCGCCTCTGACTGGCAAGAGACCCCATCTCCTTGTGTCCCCTCTTCCGCTTCCTTTCCTCCAGTCCCCACAATGATCAGAAGCCCCAGTTCTGGGGTGAGAGAGGAAGACTGGGACACAGAGCACAGTGGAAGATGGCCCAAGTCCTTGGGGCCCTCCACCTGTGTGAGAGACCCAGAGGAAGCTCCTGGCTCCTGGCTTCGGATTGGTGCAGCTCCAGCCATTGCAGCCAATTGGAGAGTGAACCAGCAGATGGAAGACCTCTCTCTCGCTCGCTCGCTCTCTCTCTCTGTATAATTCTGACTATCAAATAAATAGATAAATCTTTAAAAAAAAAAAAAAGAGAGAGAGCGAGCTCGGGACAGGTCAGCACTGTGCACACGGCACTCTGGGAGAGGGAGTCAGAGCTGAGGCGGCGGCGCAGGCTGGTTTGCAACCAGTGCGGCTCAGAGCCCTTCCCATCCCGCCCAAGTCTCACCAGCTTGGTTTTCCCTGCATCACACACAGCGTTCACAAAGCTGAACACTCACCTGGCGACTATGAAAAATACATTTTAATTTAAAATTGGCGATTTCATAGGCCACACTCTCTTCCTATAATCTAAGAACTTTAAGCATTTTAAAAGTGCCTGAAAATATTCGTTACTTGGAACTTCATAAACATACCTGTAGATAATCCATGGATCAAAAACAGCGTGAAAACTAAAGCTAGGAACCAGCTGGAGACAGATGCGGAGGGAAACGTTTTCTTTCCTAACCTGTGAGATCCTGGAAAACGCTCAGCACAGGGGGGAATCTGCCCTGAAATGGGAGAGATTAAAACTAAAGGCACAAAATGCACATCACAGGAAATTAGAAAAATAAGCAGACCAAAGGAACAAAGTATGAAATGGGGAATTAATCAATAGCTGAAATTAGAAACAGAAAACAAGAGAAAGGGAAAGTACATACACAAATGGCTTCTTTAAAGCCAGCCAGAGTGGGCTGGCCTCAGTCACCGCTTGTGGTGCCAGCAGCCCAGACGGCAGCACGGGCTCCAGCCCGGCGGCTCCACTTCCAGCCCAGCCTGCTAGTGCACCTGGGGAAGCAGTAGAGGATGGCCCCAGTGCTTGGGCCCCTGCA
This sequence comes from Sylvilagus floridanus, assembly GCA_949820135.1. NCBI lineage: Eukaryota > Metazoa > Chordata > Mammalia > Lagomorpha > Leporidae > Sylvilagus > Sylvilagus floridanus. The sequence continues at coordinate 77,067,920 of OX463239.1, read as the reverse complement.
CCCACGTGGGAGACCCGGATGAAGCTCCTGGCTCCTGGCTTCAGCCTGGCCCAGCCCTGGCCTTTGCAGACATTTGGGAAGTGAAGCAGGGGATGGAAACTCGCTTTCTCTCTCTCTTGTGCGCACGCACGTACTCTCGCTCGTTCTCACTCTGTTCTGCCTTTCAAATAAACAAATAAATAAATGTTTAAAAAAATAGAAAAATGGGCCTGATTGTGTGTGGGGGCAGGCGAAGGCCTCAGTTTCCCGGAGCCTGTGCCTTTCCGGGCCCACTGGTCGCCACCGTGGGCAGTTGCCCCTCAGTCTGCGGAGCCCTGGGAGCCCTGGGTTCCCTCCTCTGGCCACGGGGTCTGCTCGCCGGCCGGGGAGTCTCAGCACAGGCCTGGTGCCCTCAAGGCCCAGACGGGACTGGCAGGGCTGGAGCTGCAGCCCTTCCTCTCGGGAGGAAAACTCCTCCATCTGCGCTTATTCAGCAAAAGAGCCCGGCTAGTCCTTTTCAGCAATGAAAACTGCTGTGGTTTTGTTTTCTCCCTGCTGCCGAGAGTTGAGAGGAAGCCTGTGGTTAGCCATCCTCGGGCGGAGACAGACACAGCCGTGGCGCTGTTAATGAGCGCCGGGACTCCCAGCCCCAGCCAGCGCAGCTCAGGAAGCTCAAGGACCTGCAGAGGGGGAGCAGAGCCCGTCAGTCTGCCCGCCCCGCCGACCCCTGCAGCACCTGCTGCCTCTCCGGTCTTCTGCTGCCCAGAGTTACAGAGAGCGAGAGAGAGCGAGAGCGAGCAAGAGAGCGAATCTGCTGGTTCACTCCCCAAATGGACACAACAGCCATGGCTGGGCCATCCGGGTCTCCCACGTGGGTTGCAGGGGACAAGCACTTGGGCCATCTGCTGCTGCTCTCCCGGGTGCATTAACAGTGAGTTGCATGGGAAGCAGAGCAGCCAGGACTCGAACCTGGGCCCCTCTCTGGGATGCTGGTGTCACAGGCTCAACCTGCCGTACCGCAACTCCCTCTCCTCTGCTTCACCACACTGAGAGCCAGACACCATGGACCCGATTCGCTTGTACTCAAAGTTACAAAGTCCTTGTGAACCCGTGAACCCGGGGTCCATCTTTAGTATCAGAGCTGCTGGCTGCGATTCAGCATGGATCCCAGCCCCTTTCCCATTAAAACCCTGGGTTGGTTCAGGATGGCAGAACTCCCAGGCAAAAACACTCAGTCCTCCGTCCTCCCTTGAGTTCACACGCCAATCACACGCGAGGCTTAGTGTGCCAGCCAAGATGGCGGCTGTTGCGTTTTCGAGAAAACTTTCCTGGTAGAAGCGGCACCTCATCTTCCCCTTCCTTTTTTTTTTTTAAGATTTATTTATTTACTTGAAAGTCACAGTTACACAGAGAGAGAATGAGAGGTAGAGAGAGAGAGGTCTTCCTTCTGCTGGTTCACTACCCAACTGGCCACAATGGCAGAGCTATGCCAATCTGAAGCCAGGAGCCAGGAGCTTCTTCCGGGTCTCCCACATGGGTGCAGGAGCCCAAGCACTTGGGCCATCTTCTACTGCTTTCCCAGGCCATAGCAGAAAGCTGGATCGGAAGTGGAACAGCCGGGACTCGAACCAGCACCCATATGGGGTGCCAGCACTGCAGGCGATGGCTTTACCCGCTACACCACAGCACCCACCCCTCCTCTTCCTTTCTTACCCCTACTTGGGACTTGAACATAGAAACCCATACTGTACTTATGGGGTAGCATGCGTAAATCTAGAGTGAGCGCAAAAAAGTGGGAGGAGGTAAGGTCCCCAGTGGCGTGATTAATTCACCGTCTCCCACTCAGTGCGAGCCACCCTGCACTCCTTGTGCCATGCGATCAAGCCACGGAAGCCGGCTGCTCTGTCACTTGCAGCCGAATGCACGCCTAGCAGGAGCAAGGACAGTAGCTTTGGTCAGTCTTCCGAATGTGGCCACGCCATCCTCCCAGCAAGCGGTCAATGTCTCCTCGCCCAAGTTCAGAGACCAGGACAGCACAATTCCACAGCCGTGAGGCAGATCAGACGGAGGTGAGGGTCAGGAATTCAGCGCTCTCAGTTCTCCCTGGGAAAAGCCTTCTGGTCCCCAAGTCCCAAGCTCTCTTCTCCCTGCAGCATCGCTCCACACTCAAAAGTGGAAGTGCCTGGGGCCCCTGGAGCATGTTAGCTGACTGCAGCGCCAGAGGTACTCGAGCTCTTTGATCTGAAACTCTGTCACTTTGGATCAACAGAGCGGAGTTCAAGGCCTGGCCCAGCCCCCACCTTGCTTGCTGTGTGATTCTGGAAACATCTCTGAGACCCTGGTCTTCTCGCTGAGGCTGGGATAAGCAGCTCAGAGGTACCTGCTCCTCTCTGGTGCACGGGGATCAACTCGCAGAGAAGATGCTGATCGCTGGTACTCAGGACGCGAGCAGAGCGCTGTGCAGGAGAAAGCGCCTCGTGTCCTGCGTGTGGGGCCCCTAGCACCCTGACTTCCGGCTGGCCTGGAGCTGTGACTCCTCCCAGCCCAGACCTCTTTGCGGCTGGCCTGTCGATGGTCAGTGGCTGTGTGACCACTCATCCCACTTGTCAGCCGCAGGAGAGGGGGGCGCACTCATCTCACGAGGCTTTGCCTTTCAGAAAGGATAATTTCCGGGTTGCAATTCTTACTCGCTGTTGGATCAGGCTGCTTCTTTATTAGTGGCTGAAACTTATTCATTCATATAGTCTTTATATACTTGTACACACACACACATATATATACACATAGGTATATATACATATAGTCACATATATACATATATATTCACACATATACATATATATAATGTCAGGCCTCAAGCTGAGCACTCAGGGTTGGAAGGAACTTAAAACTCCTCTGTCTGTCCTGCTCCTGCCAGCCCAAGCCCTCACCACCCAGCAGCAGCTCGCCAGCTTCATGTCTTCATACCTCCTGCCCCCTAGTCCTTGTGTGGGCTTCTGGCCTCCACCTGCTCACCGACCTGGGTGGTCTGTGCTGCCTCTGAACAGTCGCTGTTAGGACGTTCTTCCTCAGATGCTCCTCGGCAGGCCCAAGGCTGTGGCCTTGGCAAACCTCTAGCACTCTGCACACACTTGCCCGTGTAGCATGGCGGAGGAGCCCAGGGAGGTGTTGCCAAACAGGAAGTGCCATCTGGGCTGGAGGGTGACAGTGATGGAATGCTTCCCCCAGCCACCCAGTGGCTCCCAAGACAGCCTTTACCTGTGCCCCATTAAAGGACTCAAGGGCAGGGCTTCATTCTGACATCCTGGTTCATTCTGACATCCTGAGTATTTGCTGGGCTAGGCTGGGCTAGGCTGCAAAAACAGGATAGAAATAGCCGTGGCTGGACACAAAGAAAGTGGGCTTCTGGCTTGTCTAGGGTGCTCAGGAGCTGGGAGCCCCTTCTCCAGGTTGTGTCCCACGAGGGACATAGCACCTGCAACGTCCCTGCAGCAGAGACAGCGGAGGAGAAGTTGAGTTTAGTTATATTGATGCTATTCCTCTATATCTATAATAAGTTCAAAATCGATGTGAGCCGCATGGACCCAACCTAGCTGCAAGGAATGCTGGGAGGTACAGGGAGCCCATGGACTTTGGGGGTGCCTCCTCTCTGTGGCTCACCACCTCCCAATAGACCTCAGGGTCTGCAAAAGAGGAGCCCAGTAAGGCACCCGCCCAGGGGAGTGGGGTGAGGAAGGACCTTTGCCTGCTCGCCGCATGCTGCCAGCATCCATCACGCGGACTCGCGCTGGGGTTCGTCACGCAGGGTGGCCAGGCTCTGCTACCCACAGTGCTCATGTGTTTATGTGGTGAGGACAAGGCTGATATTTGCAGCGTGCCTAACCTCCCCGCCAGCCTTCCCCTCACGGCGGTTGCCACCACCCACTGCCAACAGCACACTCCTGGTGTGTTCCCGGTCTCCTCCCCCAGTTCTGCTTTGGTCGTCCCAGCCCCCAGGATGAAAAGGAGATGTGAACACCCCCCTCCCACTGGAAGGACTGCAGGAGAGGGGGAGGAGTCTGGCCGACTGCCTCAGCTCCTGAGGTCCCCTTTGTGGGGAGGCATTTTTTTTAAAAAAATAAAATTGATTGACTGATGGGGGGCCCTTCCATCTGCTGGTTCACTCTCCAAATGGGTCCAATGGCCAGGGCTGGACCAAGCGGGAGCCAGGAGACAAGAGCTTCTTCCAGGTCTCCCACATGGGTGGCAGGGGCCCAAGCACTTGGGCCATTTCCCACTTAGCACTTTCCCAGGTGCATTAGCAAGGAGCTGGATCAGAAGTGGAGCAGCTAGGACTCATAGGGGGGCTCACATGGGATGTGAGCAATGCAGGCAGCAGCTTAACCTGCTGCTATGACATAATGCTGGCTGTGGGGAGGCGTTAGAGCCAGGAGCAACGTGGAAAGAAAATGAAGGAAGAATGAAGTGGAGAAGAAGAAGGAGGAGGGACAAGGAAAGGAAGACACAGTCTCTAAGCTCACAGGGAGGTGGGGACAGAGCACAGATGGAGTGACGGCAGCAGAGCCGGAGTGCGTGGGAGAGGGACTGACATGGAGGACAGCCCTCACGTCCCTGTGAGAGGTGCCTACACACAGCAAAGCTCGCTGACTTTCTGTGGGTTCTGGCACTGTGCCCCTTGGGAGGTAACAGCTCCATCACAGGGACCCCCGTGCGTGTGCATCCAGAACTGTGGGAGAAGCACACGTTCCCAAAGCAGGCAAGGCGACGGCTAACAGTCAGGACACAGTTCCAGCTGCCCAGTAACATGTGAACCAGGCGTGGCCATGACCAAGGGGGAGCACAGTGCACTCAGAGAGATGAGCAGGTGGCAGAGCTGTGTTCCCCGCAAAGGCCTCCAGCTGCCCTCCGCTTCCTGGCTGCAGGCTGACGGCTCGCGGGACCTGCGCTGGCGGTAAGGACAGTGACATTAACTCTGTCGCCTGCCACATCCCACTGTTGACTCATATGAGGCTTCCTGTCAGCGAAAAACCCGGTGCCTCTTCACTGGTGCTGCTGGCCCAGGCATCCCACATCCTGTGTGTGTTCGGAGCCCCAAGGTGAGCCGCGGTTTCTTACTTTTCCTTTTGGGGTGCAGTCATCGGGCCACGGGGTTCATTTCAGGCCCTTTTCTGGGGCCTGCCCCCTCGCACCTGCCCACAGGCCCTTCTGGAGCTAGTACCGTGTGTGCATCCGTGCCCCAGCCTGCGGGTTCAGACCTACCTGGGCCCTCAATCTCGTTACCTTGATGGCCGAGACATTGGGCAAGCTAGCGACCCTCTTCAAGTCTCGACCTCCCCACCTTTAAAGGGTAAAGATGATCTGTCTCACAGGCTGGCTGTGCGGAGTGAAAGAAAGAATCCACACACAACACAGCCGGCCCTCTGTTCCCATGGGCCCTGCGTACCTGGAGACGACCAATCGTGTGTTCAAAGCAATCAGAAAAAAATAAATCAATAACCTCCCTCTGGACTGAGCCGGTACAGGCTGTTTTCTTGTCATTGTCCCCTACACAGTTCAGCACAACCAGCATTCCCACAGCGCTCACACTGCAGTAGGCACATACGTCATCTAGAGATGATTGGAAGTAGAGGAGGGGCCGGCGCTGTGGCACAGCTGGGAAAGCCACCATCGCCTGCAGTGCCGGCGTCCCATGTGGGTGCTGGTTCTAGTCCCAGCTGCTCCACTTCCGATCCAGCTCTCTGCTGTGGCCTGGGAGAGTAGTAGAAGATGGCTCCTGATGGGCCCCTGTAACTGCTTGGGAGACCCGGAAGAAGCTCCTGGCTTCTGGCTTCAGATCAGTGCAACTCCAGGCATTGCGGCCAATTGGGGAGTGAACCAGCAGATGGAAGATCTCTCTCTCTCTCTCTCTCTCTCTCTCTCTCTCTCTCTCCCTCTACCTCTACCTCTACCTCTACCTCTACCTCTACCTCTCCTCTCTCTGTGTAACTCTGACTTTCAAAATAAATATATCTTTAAAAAAAAAAAAAAAGGTAGTTGGGAGGACAGGGATGGGGATGGGAGAATACTGTGCCACTCTCTACAAAGGATCTGAGCATGTGCAGAACCAATCCTCAGCATTATATATATATATATATATATATATATATATATCAAAAGGCAACTGCGTCGACAGTATCTGCTGACACTGGGAGTTCCTCAACAAATGTCCCTCCTTCTCCTCCATTCACAGATCCATTGTAGTTGTCGACACTGGGGTTGAAAGATGGAGTCAAGGTCAGGACCGCTTGGCACGCCACTAGAGACCCCCATGTAGGCTGGAGCAGCTAGACGTACTCCTTCTATTTGAGGGGGACCTCTCGATCTGTTCCCAGCCCATCTCACGCCCCGCGAGGTCAGCCCCAGCTCGTCAGCGTGAGACCAAACCTCCTGCTCAAGCAAGAGCCCAAGCAAGACAGCGTACTTCTCTGGTCTACTCCTCCCCAAAGGGCCTGCGGAAGAGGCCGGGCATGGGAACTGCAGCCGCGCGGCCTCTCTGAAGGACAGGGACGGGGCCAGTTACTCCTCGAACTCGATTCCCAGAATGCTGGTTTCCTACGAGACACCGTCACTTCCCAGTAAGGTGCCCAGTCAGCAGAAGAGGTAGCAAGTGTGACTGGGGCCTGCTCCTGCCCGAGACAGATGCAGAGGTGTGGGAGAGGCACACTGGGCTACAGCTGAGAGACCAGGCTCCCTTCTCACCCTGACTTTGACCTTGGGCACATCTGGTAACTCCTTGGCCTGTTTCAGCTAAGCCACACTAAAGCAGACCAGTACTATAAGTCATGCCCCCTTTATACCGGAACCATCTCCCCGCAGATTTGACGCTCTGGCCCATGGACCCCAGGGTGAAGCTAGGGGGTGTGTGCAGGGTTCCAGTCAAGGTAGAGCTCTTCCTAAAACGCAGGTACGTTAAAGAGGTGTAACATACTACGCCGCGGTGCCGGCCCCATGCCTACGTGTCATTTAATTCACATGGACCCGATGCCTGGCCAGGAAGCAGTACTAGACACTGCTGTCTTAAAGAGAAAGGAGCCCACACTCAAGAATGTGGACCTGGAGCCCCTGCTTGGTTTCACCTCCTGGTGCTGCTCTCAACTGCTTGCGTATCTAAGATAAGTAACAAAAACCCACTTTGCCTCAGATTCCCCTTTGTAGACAGGGGCTCATGGAGATTAACTCAGGTCATGCAGCCCGAGAACTTCACCAGCACCTGGCCCATGGGGCAACCTGCGTGAGCCATTACCCCAGAGGATCCGGCACGGCAAAGGGCTGCCCATGGCTACACAGTGCAGGGGCAGCCAGCCCCACACCTGCGCGCTGGGCCCCTGCAGAACACTTCCCGTTCACCTGGCTGTGCAGGGCCCCCAGGAACGCGTGTGATGTTGACACTGGGTGGGTGGGGCTGGCAGCCTGGTGCTCAGGAGGAAACTTCTGGATGTCAGGGGAGAATAATGGGAGGCTGGGGAGCAAAAGTTTCCCCATGCATGGCAGACCACCCAGAGGCCAGCAGACATGCCTGCCTGCAGAGCACACACACACACACACACACACACACGAGCCATTTCCCCACCCAGCCAGCTCCATGGCTCCCTCCTGGAGCCCAGGGCTGATACACACAGACTTTTGGCTCGACCACCCCATCCACGTACTGCCCGGGGCCCCCCACACTGCAGTAGAGGAGCAGGTAGTCTCATCAATGCCGCCCTGTCAAACACCTGCTGCGTGTCGGGTCCTAGGCAAAGCACTGTGACCCCGGAAACAATAACACAGCATCACTGGACTCACGGCCAAGCAGAGAACACAGACCAAAAATGAGTACAAAGCTCTTAGCGGTGCCAGGGCGGTGAGCGGAGTCCTGTCCACGGCACGGCCGGGGAGCAGGCGTCCCAGGGAGAGATAGCACCTGTGTGGAGATCACTGGCGCCGTGTGGTAGAGACTGCGGTGCTGGGAGGGAGCCTGGGGGCCACGCCGAGGATTCTGGCTGTGTCTCATCTGAAGGGGCAGGCACTAAGCAGGCATGGGGAGGGCGCGGGAGGAGAGAGCTCTGAGACGAAGCAGCGTCTGGGCTGACCAGGACTGTGGGAGGTGGACAAGCGGCACAGAGGGAGTCATGGCATGGAATGGCAGGGGCGGGGCCATCTGGGGAGTGGCTGGGTTGTCATGGGGGTGGGGGAGACGGTGACAGTCAGGCTGGGGAGGAAAGGTCCTGGGAGATCAGGGGAGGGAGAGTGTGTCCTGGGCTGGCACAGCCAGAGAACACTCTATATTTTTATTTTTTTAAAGAGTTATTTATTTATTTTGAAAGTCAGAGTTACATGGAGAGAGAAGGAGAGACAAAGAGAGAGAGAGAGAGGGAGGGAGAGAGAGAGAGAGAGAGAGAGAGGTCTTCCATCCTCTGGTTCACTCCCCAATTGGCCACAATGGCCAGAGCTGAGCCGATCCGAAGCCAGGAGCCAGGAGCTTCTTCCTGGTCTCCCACGCAGGTGCAGGGACCCAAGGATTTGGGCCATCCTCCACTGCTTTCCCAGACCACAGCAGAGAGCTGGATGGGAAGTGGAGCAGCCGGGACTCGAACTGGCACCCATATGGGATGCCGGCACTGCAGGCAGCAGTTTTACCCACTATACCACAGCACTGGCCCCATGGAGAACACTTTAGAAAGGGAACAATGGACCCACCGGGCGTTGGTCAGTGAGCGGGCCCGGGTTTGCACACTCCCGTGTAGCAGGCTTGAGGAGGCAGAGATCCACGCCCAGGCAGGCTGAGCAGGCCCCTCGCTGCTGCCTTTTCACCACATCTCACACCAGGTCCATCGGAAGCCTCACCTCTGCAGAACCCCGCTGGGAACGCGGGAGCTCACTTTGGAGCCAGTCGTGACCACCAGCAGCAGAAGTGATTCATCCGCGGTCACAGGGCGAGGGTACCTGCCGCAGGACTGGCGCCAGGAGTCCCCGCCCCTCGCCGGGACTCCTCGGCATCACCACAGCCCCCCCACCCAACGGCGTTTCTTTCCATCACAGAGGCTTCCCGGGGGTGAAGCCTGTAGCGTGAACTACAGGAATGGAGGACCCAGGATGCGGGGCGGAGCCAGGGTCAGCCAGAGGAGAAGAGGGCATGGGAGGGAGACGCCAGGAGGCGGGGATCAGACAGGGTATCGGGGGTAGGGGGAGCTGCAGTGCCCAGTCTTCCTCATGAGCGTCACTCCTGACAATTTTGACCAAACTTGGCCGTGACGAGCTGATGCACAGGCCGGGCTGCTGGCAGCCTCGGGGAGACTGAGTGGCGTCTTCTCCCTGCGTCCGCGCCACCTGCTGCCCCTCCCCGCCGACCCGGCTGGTCTGTGCTTGCTGCTCTCTGCTAACCCTTGCCTTCCACGTGCCCTGACTCAGCCAAAGGTGCCGGGATCCTTTGACCAGGGCTTGGATCCTGTCAGTCTGAGTCTTTAAGAAACACTGAGGCCGAGGTTACAGCATATGTTCACCATCCACGAGACCCACTGGGAGCTCCTCCTGGGGGGAGGGGGTGACAAGAGACACAGCCCCTTTTCTGCCAAGGGCCCCCGGCTGCTCTGGGATGCAGTCGGCAGCTGCAGCAGCCTCCTTGGTCCTCAAACCCGGGAGGGAAAGCCGTGCACATTGAAGGCTGGGCCGGCTGCTAGCAGGAAGGAGTAGGGGCGAGTCTGGGTGGCTTGGGACGTCACCCTGCCCTCCAGCCCCACTGCAGCACAGACAGTTTGCCAGCAGGTGTGCCTGACAGCTCTCCCTGAGTGTCTGAGCCAAGGCCCGGCAGACGCTTGATAAGGGTCTCGGAACTGCCACAGGTCAGTTCCGCCTGCCACAGACCCAGTCCCTTTCCTAACAGTTCTGGAAGCCGGAAGTCTGCGATCCAACTGTCAGCACAGTCAGACTCTGCCCAGGGCTCTCTTCCTGGCCCGGTGGCAGCCACGTGCTGCCCAATGTCAAGGCCACAGAACTATCAGAACAGGGCCCTGTGCCCGGGACTCATCGGACCTTAAATAGAGTCTGCAGACCCCATCTCCAGATGCGGTGCTCTGGGGGTTAGGGTTCCCACACCCGGGTCCGTGGGGCCACCCTGCAGGGCGCCGTGCTACAGGGGCAGGCATTCCGTACCGAGGTAACACGCCAGTTGGCACACCCGCATCCCACATAGGAGTGCCCGCGTCTTTAATTTGCCCCAAGTGCAGCTTCCGCCTGCGAACCCTGGAAGGCAGCAGGTAACAAACAGCTCAATTGCTTGAGTTCCTGCCGTTCACTTGGGAGACGCGGATCGTGTTTCGAACTCCTGGCTTTGGTTTAGCATAGCCCCAGCCATTGTAGGCATTTGGGGTACTGAAGGGAGCTCTCTCTACCTCTCTCAAATAAATAAAACAGATAAAAACATTTCTTAAAAAAGACATTTATTATCTAAAAATGACACAATAAAATCATGGCATTATAAAAGCCGTCTGCACTTTGCATTCTCCATAGCAAGCCCAGCACAGGCCTCTGTGGCATCCTGGCTCTACCTGGGAGCACCCTGAGACACAGCCTCGCTTTATTCCCTTAAGGCTGCCGAGACCAAGCCGGGAGCCTGCAGAGCCCTGCAGCACCCACTCCGTGGCGCCCGCTGGGCGTGTGTGGCGGGAGGGGGCAGGGGAGCCTTGCACGATCCCAGGTCTCCTGCACGAGGCAGGCCTGTGACAGCGTGGGGGGGCATGGTTTTGTCTGGGCCGTGGGAAGAGCGCCGGCCTGAGAGCCTGGCCTTTGCCGACCCTGCTGCTCCACCGTTAGCTCTCGGGCAGGTCCCGCCTCTCCTCCAAGCTCCCATTTTGCCGTCTCTACAGGGAACACGGTGGCTTGAAGCTGAGACTCTCCGAACGTGTGCTTGCTTTGTTGACTTCAGGACAGCAGATTCAGAGCATCCACAGCAAGCTTAGTTTAAGCATTGGGCTTCATTGCTAATGGCAGAGGCATCCACCTCTGAGCTCCTCTATCTGGATGGTGGGTGATGGTGATTCCCTCCGCCGGCCATGATGGATGGATTGCATGAGCGCCCGGCTTCTTCACCCCTGCCCGTGCCCTCTGCTCCTGTGGCTTTGTGTTTCTTCTCGCTAGAAGGAGATGGAGTCTTTCCCCCTGCGTGCTCGTGTCCTCCAGAACTTGTATGCCAAAACCGAACCACCAGAGGGATGCGATCCTTTGGGAGGTGACTATGAGTGAGCACAGCCTTCATGCATGGGGTTAGCGCCTACAGGCCCCGAAGAGCTGCCTTGTCCTTCCAGCCACATGAGGATGCAGCAAGAAGATGGTGTCTGACCCAGCAGGGGGCCCCTCCCCTGCCGCGGAATCTGACTGTGCCTTGAGCTTCTACAAGCTCAGTGATGCTAACGAAAGGCACGCGGTGCAGTGTGGGAAAGCACCTGCTGGCTTCTGTAGCCTGCCATCCCCACGGGAACACAGTCCGGCCAGGCAGCTGCAGGACGGGGCGTGTGATGTGGAGCCGACGCACCTTGGCTGTTCCAGACAAAGCCGACGTACACCTGAGACGAGAACAGAGCTCATCCACAGATCCTCGCCCGTTGCGGACCCCTTCCATGGATGCGCTGCCAAGCGTAGGTGGAATTAAAGCCCCTTGAGTTTGGGGTGGTTTTGCTGTGCAGTATCATTCTGGCAGCCGCTGGTTCACACGCCCACAAAGCGGCATGTGGTAGGTGCTCAGTAAGCATTCACCTCCATCATCCCGCCCACCCCCATGCCCCCCGGGGCGAGCTTCGTTCTCGCGGGTGCGGTACGAAGCCATAAATCATGGTCTCGGTGCCAGCCACGCTTCCTTCGCCTGTGCCTCCCACTTCAGATTGATTATAGACGCTGACTGCTCAATTCTGATTAAATACTAAATCATAAGCTGCTTACAGAATGCCTGCAAAAAAGCTGACATTTACGAAGTCCAATAAACTCCTTGCAAGAACAGGAACGCTTAGATTGGGAGGGAGAAAAAAAAACAGAAAATAAAATCTTCATCCAAACAAACATCGGCTGAGAGCAGGCAGATGGTCAGAATCCTCTACTTGTACACTAGAAAAATTGAGATTTGGCAAGGGCTGTCTGAAAATAACTAGCAAACATCAAAGCGTCGCCTTGCGGCGCCGGTGTTTTCTCTGGGCCCGGCTTCAATATTTTCACAGGCTACTGCACGGAGAAGGTGTTGCAGGCCTCCGCGTTTTTGGCAGGGAAAGGATAAGAAATACCAGCAACGATTTAGAGCAAGGGAGGTTGCCAGCAGCCCGAAGAGTGAGCGTGTAAAAGCCAGCAACTGCACAGTCCCATAAATCCGCACAACTCAGCGTCGGGCCCTCCCCTTAATCTGCCGAGGTGTGAGGGGAGGGAAGGCAGGATTTTCTAACGCGATTTTCCACTTGGATCAGCTTTCAGGGGGGCTTGGGGGGCCCTCTTTCAGGGCTAGCAGCCGTCTCCACAGAAATGGAATCCAGCCTTGAAACCACAGGGCTGGGCTCTCCTCACCTTTGTTCAATGAAGGAGTCAGGGTGCGAAGAGAGCCTTTGGCTCAGGCTCAAGTGAGCCCCGCAGATCCAGGCGAGGGGGAGGCGGAGGCTGGGCTGCTCCTCATTTCCCGACCCCAGAAAGGCTCAGAGTGAGAGTGCGCTGCCCAGGTGGACGAGCACGCTTACTTGGCTACGCCCTGTGCCGAGGACTGGCAGAGCGCACATTGCTCCGGAGGTGGCCGTGGTGCTGCTCGGTGGCCCAGGTCTCTGTCCACGTGGCAGAAGCTGGGGTCCCTGCAGAAGGATTGTGGGAACCAGGTCCAGCCATCTGCGCCTCCTCATGGCTGCACGGTCAAGGTGAAGGTCCTCAGCCATGTCAGGTGCTCTGACTTCCAGATAGGTGGGGAGGGGGACTGTCCACCCTGCAGGTGGGTGGGGAGGGGATGCCAGAGCAGGGTGTGAAGCAGGTCACTTCAGCGTTTGGTCAGTGCCACAGTGCAGACGAGCCTGGGGCATTCTGGGAACACAGAGGACAGCTGCAGTGGGGTTGGGGTTTGCAGGGAAGCCTTCCTGATGGAAATGGTGCCCAAGTTGAGCTTTCAAGGTTGCATAGTTGCTGACGGGCTGAAGGGGCAGAGACAAGCAATCCCGGAATAGAAGATTCGGTGAGCAAATCATTGCCAACCAGCTTCTGCTTAAATGCCCCCCATGATGGGGGCTCACAGGCTGTTCTCGCTCAGACAGCTCGAAGCGAAGGCAAATGGTCTTGTTTTGTTTAAAGCCTCCCAATGGCTTCCATCAACTGGCCCTAGAAGCCTTCACCAGACCTGATATTGAAGGCAGCTCTTGTGTCTTTGCTTTTCCAGGCATGAAGGCCAATGCTTGTGTATCAGAGTGGAACCCCACCCCAGACAGGCCCCCTTCCTAACCTGTGTCATAGCCCAACATCCCAAGAGAGTGGGGCCAGGGTCCTGAAGACACTCAGTGTAGCCATTGATAAAGCATGACCTTGGAATTGGAGCTGAATTTCAGGACAGAGGGTCTGGCTCAGGGTGCAGGGTCTAGCTCAGGACAGAGGGTCTATCTCAGGGTGCAGGGTCTGGCTCAGGGTAGGAGGCCTGTCCCAGCTCTGGCACCAAAGGCCCCGCAAAGCTACCATCTGAAGTCGTGACTGATGAGCAGCATCCATGGTGTCTCCAAGACAACAGCCTAGAGGAAAAAGGTGGTGAGAGAGAGTAGGTCACGTTGACCTTTAGGGTCCAGCTTCCCAGCTGAGCCATGGGGCAGCCCCAGCGGGCAGGGCAGCCAGGCCCATGATCAACACGTGACAAGCACTTAGAGGCATCCCTGACCCAAGGGAAGGGCTCTGCAGTTGTTTGTGTTGTTACTATTACCTCTTGGAGGTGGGAAAGGCACAACAAAGTGCGCATGAAACAATGCCCAGCGCTAAACTGTGTCCCCCACAGTGCCTGCCACAGCCTGGAGCTCGCTGGGACTTGTCTCTTTGAATGACAGGTCTGAGCCGGGACTGTACCTTCGAACCCTCCTGTAGACAATGGGAATAACAGTGCCACTCACAGGACTCACTTCCTCCTGTGACAGTTCAGGAGTTAATCAGCAGAAAGCACCCAAGACAGGCACGGAGCACTACCTGTGTCTTTGTTGATGCTGCTGCTGCTGATTCATTATCCCAACTATGCAATTAGTTTGTGTAGCAAAAAAGGAGAAAAAAAAAAAAGGAGCATGAGAGAACCAGAGCTCAGAGGGGGCCCTGTGGGTTGCTCACCTGCCGCACGCAGGGAAAACACAGTGGCAGGTTGCGCTCTTCAAAGTCTGTCCCTCCCTCCCACAATTCATGCCTTAGTGCTAACTTGCTGCTGTGGAATCAACAGCCTCCGCTTTACCTCCCCTGGGAGGGGCTACAAGCAGTGAAGCGAGCGAACGAGAGCACTGACTTCCCTTTGAGCGCCTGTCCCACCTGCCGCTCTCAGCGTCCCAGGGCCTCCGCAGCCCCTGTTAAGTGACAACTGGCAGAGGTGGTCACAATAACGTTTAAACACTCAGACACTGCAGCCACCGCCCGAATCCCTCCGCAGCGTTTCCTAATTAATCACCTTGTGTACTGCATTCTAAATTAATTGAATTAAAAGTAATTAAAGCCAGGAAATTGAAATTAGTCTAATTAGATTAGAGACACATCCAGAGCCCGTGGTGAGGGGTGCCATGTAAATTGGCCGGTTTCAGTGGCGAGAAGATAAACTTAGATCGCACGCAGACAGGCTGCTCAGAGGGCGAGGTAAGCCTTGCAAAGAATGAGTTGGAGCAGGTGCAGTAGTGGCATCAGAAGCAACAGTAAGGGGGCCAGCGCTGTGGCGCAGTGGGTTAAAGCCACAGCCTGCAGTGCCGGCATCCCATATGGGCATCGGTTCAAGTCCCAGCTGCTCCACTTCTGATCCAGCTCTCTGCTGTGGCCTGGGAAAGCAGTGGAAGATGGCCCAAGTGCTTGGGCCCCTGAGTCTGCGTGGGAGACCTGGAAGAAGCTCCTGGCTCCTGGCTTCGGATCAGCTCAGTTCTGGCCATTGTGGTCATTTGGGGAGTGAACCAGCAGATAGAAGGCCTCTCTCTCTCTCTCTCTCTCCCTCCCTCTCTCTCTCTCTCTCTCTCTCTCTCTCTCTGGCTCTACCTCTCTCTGTAACCCTGTCTTTCAAATAAATAAAATAAATCTTTTTTAAAAAGCAAGAGTAAGAAGTCCCAGCTTCTTCAGAGGCTTCTTTGCCGACTCTGTTGAGCTCCCACAAGACCAGCTCAACAGGAGGTGCCTGTTTGGCATATGGAGAATCGTGGTGGAAATCCACATGGCTGACCCAGAAGCCCCTTCTCAGCCTCCCAGATTCTCTTGCAGAATGGACCACCTGGACGGGGCCAAAGACAACACTGGAGGGTGACCTTCAGCCTGTGCTGTCTGGCCCAGTCTAAGGCAAGCGTCCCCTAGGGCTTTTATCTTGCAGCGATGCCCACAGGATGGATCGTTGTTTACAGTCATCCCTCGCTCTGAAGTAGCCAGTCCACAGTGGCCGCCAAGGGCTGTCGAGTGCCTGTGAGTTAGCCTGCCATGGTTTCACGGGGGCTGGCAGAAGACACGAAACTCCCGAGTCAGAGACACAGGAGCGTCAGTACTCCCAGAAACAGCAACTCCAGGGGAGCAGCTCCCCCAGCCCCAAATCCCACACGGCGACACTGTGCACACAGGGCGTTGTGTTACAGGAGACGAACCCCGAGCTTTGGGCAGGTGGCGAACGTGCCTGCCCCTTGCTCTGGAGCGAGACACTGTCCTTCCAGGAGGTTTTATGAGGCCACATCCTCGAAAAGACCGCTGGGAACAAAGGCCAGCCGTGAGTGCCTCTGCTCCCAGAACACGGACCAACCCACAAAGGCTCGGGGACACCTGTGTCCCTGCAGTACCCGGCCCTCGTATCCACAGTCTCAGCTTCATGCAAATTTTCCCTGGAGGATGCCCCTTGATCGGGCACTCGGGTTAATGTGACCCAGAGAGGGCGGGGGCAGATGCCTCTACTTAGTCTCCGATTGACATTTAATTAAGGCTACTGCCAGGGAGACTCCAACAGCAAGATAACCCCAACCTGCCATGCTGACCACAGCCACAGCCTCCCCAGAGACTAGGACCAGCCACACAAACGGGCGCCACGGGTGACCGGGATCTACTTTAGGAAGCCAAGTGGACGCCTCCTGCCGTCTGTGTGCAGATCGTCAACCCAGCTCAAGGCAGCGATCCAGGGAGAGGAGTCTGCACGGGCTCTGCGGAGACCGACAAGACAAACACTCTTGGGTAATTCCATCATCTCTCCCTACTCGGACCCTGCGGTTGGGCGGACAGGAGTGCTTTCCAGGGCTAAAGTCACAGGGCTAATTTCTTGCCATCTTTTCCAACTGGAGGACCCCATAAATAATGAGTCAGGCACCCCCACCTGGGAAGCTCCCCTGGGATCCGCCAGTGGTGTTACCTTGCACACTTGCAGGGTGCATGGGCGGGTGGGGTCTCCTGTGACTACTCCTAAGAATCTGTGTTTGTGGGAGGGAGATAAGGCCCCAGGGGTATCTGTGGTGCCTGCGGAAAGCAAGCATCGTTTAGAATTGCAGGGGACCCCCAAGCAGGACCCGCATCCGTCAGGGTGCATAGGTTGCTTGCCGTCAGTGTGGTCTCTTAGTGGGTGGTAAGCCATAGGATCTTCAGTTCAGATCATCGGTCCATATGGTCTTTGTCTTGGGAAAGATGGCCTGAGTGCAGGCCGCCCAGTTAGCTGTGCTCGTCCACATCCCTTGTCGGGTGACATTCACCTGCCCACAAGCAATGTCCTGCAGAGGCTGTGGGAGTGGGGGTGGGGCAGACATGCAACCTTATGTGCACAGGGGCTTTGCAGGAAGTCTGTGTTATGGCTGAGCAGGACGTGGCTCCCCAAATTCATGCAGCTTATGTATTAATGGCTGATGGATCAGGACGGAGGCGTGCTCTGACTGTGTTTAAGAGACTAATGGGAGGGCTCCAGCTCATCGAGGGTTTGCCCTTGGAAGGCTGTTCTCCTGAGAGGCTTGGTTGTTGAAGCCAAGTTCATCCCAGCTCCAGTCTCTGCTCCCAGGCCCGCCACGCCATTGTTCCCCTGCATGTGCTCCCCCAGGCTGCCGGGGCACCTGATCGTCAACTGTGAACCTCCCAACTGCAAACCAGAGGAAACGATTCCTTCCCAGGAAGCTCTCGCGGGTTTAGTTCAAGTGACAACAGTGGACTAACACAGTGGAGAAGCTGGGACTGAGGCGTGGACCCAGTCCCAGTGGGAGGGGGCAGGAGGCCTGGCAGGTGCATTGGCCAGTTGGATTTTGGGCACCTCAACAGTTTGGGGGGAAGTGCACTAAGGTAAGGAAGACACCGGGGGTGATTCTGAAGCACAGATCTAATTAAGGTCCCTCTTTCCCCAGATCTCTCAGTATAAGATTGTGTCTAAGGTGTTCCCACCGCACCACCATCCCAGCAGATCCAGCGTCCCCTTTTCCCAGAATTCCCAGACCTCTGCATCAGCCAGAGGGCACAGGTGCAGGTGGACACTCACTGTGTCCCCACTGTAGGAGTTTGCGTGACCTGTGTGCTTCTGCATGTCATCCTATGACCTAAGATCCCGTCAGTTCCGCAGGAGAGCCAGACGGGTGGTCCAGACTCCTCCAGGCTTCGTTCACTCGGGTTGCCCAGGAACGATCAGGACAGAACCTTGAGTCTCCAAAACGGGCCTGGGCAAGCCCTCACGTCGCCCCCTGCACCCCGCTCATCACTCAGGAAGCAGCCACGGAGACAGCTTCCCTTTCCACGTGACAGCAGTCCTGCTTCCCGAGGTGCGTGGACCAGGAGGAGGAGAGTGGCGCAGTCAGGGGAGGGAAGGAGGGCAGGGACGCAGCCATGCAGAGGCCCAGCCACACACGCCAATCACCCCCCCACCTTCCCGTGCACGACATCTGCGTCCCAGTTTCTCCCTCATTCTCCGCGAAGCAGCAGGAGAAACTCGCTTTACAGACCCGAGGGTCCATTCTGACAGCTGCAGCCGCACAAGGCCAAGGTCTGGACTCAAGATCAAAGCCTCCACCGCCCATCAAGAGCGGAGCCACTTGCTGTTCTGAGATGACGGCTTTTCTTCTGTCTTCTGCCCGTTACCAGTCCAGCGTCCCCTGTCCTTCCTGCCACCGCGTGGCACATTCAAAGCAGCCCAACAGGGGCCCCCCTGGCACGGGCTGGCTTCCCCAAATTGCAGGTTAAATGCGATGAGAGAATGCTAGGCTCTCTGGAGACACGCATGTCTCACACGCCCTTCAGGGAAATCTCTGTTATTACTTTTCACAACCACGTTGATGAGCAGGAAACAACAGACAAAAAGCAACGAGGCTACTCTGCCTGGCCAGCGCCTACACTGCTGCCGCTCCCGACGAGCAGCCCGCGACAGGGCTAGCCTGTGGCGCAGTGGGCCACGCTGCCGCCTGCGAGCCCAGCATTCCATCCTGGAGCACCCATGCAGCCCCGGCTGCTCCACTGCCGACCCAGCTCTCTGCTAATGCTCCTGGGAAAGCAGCAGAAGACGGCCCGGGTGCTGGGGCCCTGCACCTGTGTGGGAGACCAGCATGGAGTTCCAGCGCTCATGGGATGCGCTGGCCCCAAGTAAATCTTTTTTTTAAAGCCTGTTATAGGAAATCTAACAGGAAAAATCTCTCTCTCTTCTCTCTCTCTCTCTCTCTCTCTCTCTCTCTGTGTGTGTGTGTGTGTGTGTGAGAGAGAGAGAGAGAGAGAGAGAGAGAGAGGAAGAAGAGAGGAAGAGGGAGACTTTGCGGCTCCTGTGGCCCTGCTTGGGCAGAGCGACCCTTTTGGCCCTGCCTCATGTCCCCTGATGCCTAGCACGGTCCGGGGACACGGGCGGCTAGGACAAGGGGCCCCATCAGTGACAGAAGCCCGTAGCTGTCTTTGAAGACGCCAAAGCGCCAGCCTGGGGGGCCAGATGGCTCATCCAACAGTGTGCGCAGCGTCAGCCACTCGCCACAGTGAGCCTGTGGCTCAGCCTGATTCACTCCGTGGCCGGGGGCGTACGGATCCTGAAGAGGAGCTGCTGCTTCCCGCCATCAAAGGCAGAGCTGGAAGCCGTGTGCTGATGGTCAAGGCCATTCGGAATGAACTTCCAGTGAGCAAGCCCGGACTCCCGCCCGGCCTGTGCTCCTGTTCCCTGGCTCCCTGCCCCTCACCCGACTTTACTCATGGAGCAGAATCAGCCCAGCCTCCCCGTGGCTCTGCTTTGAAGCCAGCCCTGCACTTGCACTTCACCCCCACAGCGCTCTGTGCAGCTGTTCCCGCCTCCCGCAAAGGAGTCAAGAGGAGGCTCCAACAACATTTCCCGAGAAAGGCTTCCAAGTGCCGGGGAGCTCCCAGCCAGGAGCCCGCCTCTGCTGTGTGTTTGCTGGAGATAATGAAACATCCACCAGGTAGGGCAGCCCCTGGGGGCCTGGCGGGGCACAGCAAGGCCTTCCCGAGTGCTCTCCAGCCTGGAGACGAGCTGATGGGGAAAGGAGAGAGGACAGAGAAGCAGGATCCTGCTCTGACACGCGTGTGATGGCCCTGATTCCACTGGTGCTCATCCAAGGCCCGTGCTTGGTGTGGGGCTGGTGCCAAGCTTGTCTCACCGCTCTGCTGCACACACACACGCTCCCCTTCCTGCGGGCTGGGGAGGGGGTTCAGCCCTCACTGCCGGCCCAGCCCCTCGGTGCCAGGCAGCCCTAGCCTGCTGTCCCCTCTCCCCCGGCCCCACCTCCGTTCCTAAAAGTCAGCCCCGAGGCCAATGGGGCCTTATCATATTTCAGTGGCCCCAAGGCCTAGCCGGAGTCTTTCAATGTCTCGGTCACTGCCAGAACACCATAACTACTTATAAATTGGATGATGGGCCTGCGCCGCGGCTCACTAGGCTAATCCTCCACCTGCAGCGCCGGCACTCCAGGTTCTAGTCCCGGTTGGGGAGCCAGTTTCTGTCCCGGATGCTCCTCTTCCAGTCCAGCTCTCTGCTGTGGCCCGGGAGTGCAGTGGAGGATGGTCCAGGTCCTTGGGCCCTGCACCCGCATGGGAGACCAGGAAGAAGCACCTGGCTCCTGGCTTTGGATCGGCGCAGCGCACCGGCCATAGCGACCATTTTGGGGGTGAACCAACGGAAGACCTTTCTCTCTGTCTCTCTCTCACTGTCTAACTCTGCCTGTCAAAAATAAAAAATTGGATGATGGTTTGTTTCTCTTTGAATGGCCCAAGAAAGCACATGTGTGAAAAGTCTTCCCAGCCTCATCTTTGTTCCTGCTCACCCCGGGCCTGTAGACGAGTAACCAAATTTCCCTCTGTTGTGCAACTGAGGGGCAGCAAGTTTCCGGTGCGGTGAAAATGTCAGTGGTGAAAACCTCTCTTTTGCACTTGAAGCAGCAAGGTCAAGTTCTGCCCTCCTGAGCGCCTCCTCCTCCATACCCGGTTGAGATGTGCCGGAACCAGGCCAACAAGGCCTCCGGACAGCACTGGGACCCTGGAAATAGAATGTGCGAGAAGTTTGCAGCAAAAGGGGCGCCCCCAACGTCGGGCTCTGCAGTGCCTTGGGAACCCCGGTCAGTCTGCCGACGACCTCCAGGCGGCGACACAGAGGCCTGGGCTCTTGAGCCAGGTTGGACAGAGATCTCCCTAAGAACTGAACTAAGTGGTCAGGGGAGGCCCGGGCTGAGGGCCGCGTGACGAGACGCACCAGTCCAGCAGAGGGGGCACCTGTTGCCAGGCTCCAGGGCAGGAGTGAGCCGGGCATGTCCAAGGAATGGACAGAGAGAGGTGTGCAGCTGGCAGGTAGGGCCCGGAGAAAACAAGAGGTTGGTGAATAAGCCAGGGCCAATGGAATTGTGAGGCCTGGCATTGGTGGTAGGGAGTTTAGTCTACATTTTAAGCACAAGTACAAGGGGCCAGCGCTATGGCATAGTGGGTTAATCTTCCACCTGCAGTGCCGGCATCCTGAATGGACGCCAGGTTGGGTCCCAGCTGCTCCTCTTCCGATCCAACTCTCTTCTATGGCCTGGGAAAGCAGCAGAAGATGGCCCAAATGCTTGGGCCCCTGCACCCACATGGGAGACCCAGAAGAAGCGCCTGGCTCCTGGCTTTGGATCGGCTCAGCTCCAGCTGTTGAGGCTATTTGGGGAGTAAGCCAGTGGATGGAAGACCTCTCTCTCTCTCCTCTCTCTGTCCATAACTCTGCCTCTCAATAAAATAAACTTTAAAATCTTTTTTAAAAAAATCACAAGTACAAGTTGAGGGCATTCTGGGTGCAGGGTGTAGACAGGATGGCAGGGCAATGAGGGTGGAAAGAGGCCATTAGGAACTGTCACAGATGTCCTGGGTAATGGCTTGGGCCACAGTGATGGGCACAGAGTGAAGTCGGCAGAGCCAGCAGATATTTTGCAGGGGAACCTCGCATTCTAATGGATGCAGTGTGGGGAGCACAGGACTGAACAACTAAACATCCCAGAGTTACACCTCCTCCTGAGCAGGTCCACGGCCAGTGGACGCTGGCCTGTGGCTCCGTGGCTCGGTCTTCTCACCTCCGCTGGAGACCATCAAAGCTCCCGAGCTCCGCGTGGCATGGGCTGAGGCTTCCCTGCAGCGGTGCGGCAGGCCAGCGGCTCCCTCTGTCCCGGTTTCTCCACAGCTGCTCCCCTGTGCGTCCACCTGGTCTCTCTCATCAGTCCCTGGCGAAGCCTTGGTCCAGAGAACCTGATCTAAGTCCATGGCTCCTACCAGCTCTAGCACTGTTCCCAGCTCATTCCTGGAATTCCTTGCAGTTACGGGGAATTCTGAGATAGCCTCGCAGACTAGTACCTTCTGCCTCGCATCACCCGACTCTCCCGGTGCCACGTCCCCTCCAAAACAGCGTCCTGTCCTAGAGAAAGGTGCGCTTCCGCTCTCCGTGCCTTTGTCCACAGAAGCACCGCTGTACAAGCCAGACCAGGGTTCTAGGGTTGGGAAGGGACAGGTGGGGAAGGGACAGCGCTGGGGAGGACACAGCTTCCCCTGACTGCATGGAGGGTGGGGCACGGGAAGACAGCAGCATTGCCCGCTCACCCGAGCGCTCAGAGTAAACTCTGTGCACGCGCGAGCCCCTACACAAGCCGATGCTGCTGTCAAGAGGACAACCGGGGACTCAAACCCAGCCCCTCCCTTCTGCTCACCAACCCACGCTCCCCAGCACAGGCAGGGCCAAGGCCGCCCAGGGCAGGTGCTTGGGTCTAACGTGCACACAGGCTGCAGGTGAGCAGAAGCAGAGTGTGCTGGTGATGAGACAGCGTCACTCAGCTAGGGAAGGACTCCCACAAACCCCCACGTGCCCTTGGCCAGCTGCTCCCTACTGGGCTCCCTGACATCGCTGCTGGGGCCGAGGGGTGGGGAGGGAGGCCAAAGCCAGGAGCCAGGAGCTTCATCTGGGTGCCCATGTGAGTGCAGCGGCCCAACTACTTGGGCCATCACCACTGTCTCCCAGGGTCTGCGTTAGCAAAGCAAAGACTCAAACCCAAGCACTCTGCTATGCAATGCAGTGTCCCCGGTGGTACTTAGCCACTGCGCCAACTACCCAGCCCCAGCAGATTCTGTGTAGTAAATCTCTTCTGACTGACACTCCTGGATGGCACAGGTGAGGGTAAGCTCCGCCCCACTGAGCATCTTGACGTCAGAGGCCCCCGTTGGTTTTGGGTATTTATGTTTTCACTCAACAAACATTCCCTTATACTACGATCCCTACATATAGAGGGGGGAGTTGGTTGTGCACACACCGCTGTTTGTACGTCTGTACACGCTGTATGGACGTCGCCCGGAGAACACATAAAACCTGGGCGGCTGTGAGTCACCTGAGATACTAGACAGCCAAGGGTACTTTCCACACAGCCCTGGGAGGTGTGAAGGCAGCTACTTAGTGTTCCCACATTTTGAGAGCCTGAATTCAGGGGTGCATGGGTGCCAGGCACAGGGGAGCCCCAGGGACACAGCAGGCATGCCCCAAGTGATCCCCCCCCACCCTGGGTAGGCCAGGGCTGACCCAGCAATGCCCGTGGCTTCTCCTCGTCCTCGGATCTGGAGGAACAGTGTTTGAAGACGAGACTGCTGGGGTAAGAACACAGCCTGGTGGTTAAGACATCCGGGTCCCACACACAGTGCCCGCATCTGAGTCCTGGCTCTGGCCCCTGACCCCAGCCTGCTGCAAATGCATGCCCTGGGAAGTGGTGGTGGCGTGAGTAATTTGTCCCTGCCACCCACATGGGAGACCTGGATTGACTTCCTTGCTCTGGCTTTGGCTCCAGGCTAGACCTGGCTGTTTGCAGGCGCTGGGGGAGGGAGCTAGCAGACGGGAGCAGTCTTCACCCTTTCTCTCTCTCCTCTTTGTCTTTCTGCCTCTCAGACACGTGAATAAATATACAATAATTAAGGATTAGGAGCTGGAGGAGTCCCTCTGCAGTGGTAGGAGCCACCAGGCACTGAGATTAAAGTAAAGTGAACAAGTGTTGAAAGGGGAGAGTTGGGGTCGGCGGTGTGGCATAGAGGGTAAAGCTGCCGCCAGCAGTGCCGGCATCCCACATGGGCGCCGGTTCTAGTCCCGGCTGCTCTATTTCTGATCCAGCTCTCTACTGTGGCCTGGGAAAGCAGTGGAAGATGACCCAAGTCCTTGGGTCCCTGCACCTGCGTGGGAGATCAGGAAGAAGCTCCTGGCTCCTGGCTTCGGATCGGCTCAGCTCTGGCCATTGCGGCCAACTGGGGAGTGAACCAGCAGATGGAAGACCTCTCTCTCTCTCTCTCTCTCTGCCTCTGCGTTTTTGTAATTCTGCCTTTCAAATAAGTAAATCTTTAAAAAGAAAGAAAGAAAAGAGCAGGAAAGTTAAGACAGGGCTGCTTCGCAGTGTCTTGGGCATGGGTGGAGGCAACAAAGCAAAGAAAGCTAACACAGCAAGCGGGCCGGTGGAGCACACCTCGGCTCCCACCCTCCTGCAGCCCAAATGGAGTCACGCCCAGCCTGGTGACGTAGCCACGCTGGGCCAGCGAGACTGACCTCAATCCTAATTCTCTTCCCAAGCCAGACTGGGGTGAGCCACAGGCCCCAGATCACCCAGGTTTCAGCCAATCCTAAACTTCTCTTTGATGATTCTTGAAAGTGACGTTTTCCTCCCAGGAGTGATCATCCAAGTATGCAATAACCACTCCTGAGATGGCCCTGGACCACTGAGACCAACCTAGGCCTGGTCAAAACAGATCTGGACCTAAGGACGATGTTTGGTAAGTTTGCTCAAATGCCTGGAATAGTTCTGTGGAGCGTGTGGCTGCTGATGCCACTGGCAGCCCTTTTAGGATCATGAGGTAAGCCTTGTACAGATTAAAAAGATACTCAGAGGAGGACTGGGTCAAGAAAGCGGCAGAGCCAGAGCCCGGGTCAGATGGTGCCGAGCCCCCCTCCTGTGTGAGGTCTCTGTACCTCACGACTGGCATCCTTTGCATCCTCTTAGCGGTCTCCTCACCTCACACGGAGCTCAGCTGAGGTCCAGAGCAGACAAGGGCCCGGTCTAGACTCTGCCAGTCCCGGCGCCAGCACCTCAATCTTCCGTCAGCCCAGTGCCCTTCTAATGAACCCTGAACTGCTCACACCACACTGCTCTCTTTCTCTGCCTCGCAGACAAATAAGTGCATCTTAAAAAATAAGTACAAGCATGTGGCACCCAGCCCCGGCACTGTGTAGCACCCAACATCTCTACACCTGTTTCCCACTCTCAGGTCAGCCTTCGCACTCCAGGTGAGAACAGCGCCCTGAGGCTCAGCTCACGGCCGCTCAGCGGCGAGGCAGCGGGCTCCGGTCAGCTCGCAGCACCGAGGCCGAGGAGAGACTCGTCCTCAGTACGAAGCCACGCGGCGCCAGACCCTGAAAAGAAGCCCCGAGCCCTCAGGCCCCTCTCCCCCGGCCCCCAGCAGGGACCTGTCACTGCAATCCACCACCAGTGCCTTCCCGGCCATGGCCACAGGGGGCGCTCGCAGAGCCTCCGAGTCACGGAGAGGAGAGGGGGCCACCAAGCCCGGGGCTGTCTGTGCTGTCACACAGGGGCGTCCCCCAGTGGCACAGTTAGCAGGCGACTCTGTAAGTCTGAGGCCACAGGGGACGAGGATGAGGAAGAGGACGAGGACAATGCAGCAGAGGGGCTGCGGGCAGCCTCAGGGTGCAGCCGCGCACAGGTGATGCGGGGTACCCTCGGGAACCCCGGGAGAAAGTGCTTAAACTGTTCCTTAGGCCCAAGCAGGAGCGGAAGTCAAGGCTCCCTGCACCTAAGCCAAGCAGGTTTTGGAGAAAGACCAGGAGTTTAAGGAGGCCCTGGTTCTCAGCGGCCAACTCTGCAGATCCATCGCCTAGCGAGTGAGCGCTTCCTTAACTTAACTGTTGCGCCCCGGGCCCTCACTTGCAGACCTCTAGGCCCCACCTACCCTGTTTGGCTCTTCACTGAGCCTCTGGCTGTGCCACCTCAGCTTGTGGTGCAGAGAGTTCCGCCTCCACAGGCTGGAGTCCTGGCTGCTCCACCTCCCATCCAGCTCCCTGCTATGGCCTGGGAAAGCAGTGAAGGATGGCCCAAATGCCTGGGCCCCTGCACCCACATCAGAGACCTGGATGGAGTCTCGGGCCCTGGCTTCTGCCTGTATCAGCCCCTTGCAGCCACCTGGGGAGGGAACCAAAGTCTGGAAGTTTCTCTCTCTCTCTCTCTCTCTCTCCCTCTCCCTCTCTCTCTGCTTTTCAAATGAATAAATACATCTTATTTTTAGAAAGTCCTGTGTCAATCCGCAGGAAATAGCAGCCAGTGTAGAACACGTACAATCAATAGATTGCTCTTTCTCAATAGAAAGAGATGTAATAAAAGAATTTCAGATTTTGTTGTTACGAAAAATGAAACAAGACTACAAGAAGGGCTGGGACCGCAGGCTCTTGCCTCAGCCTCCCAGATGGTCTCCCCAGCCACCGCAGAGCTGGCCCAGCAGGGGAGCCGCCGCCTGGACACAGCGGGAAGGTAGAGAAGCCGGAAGTTGCCACCACCTGTTCAGGAACAGGGCTCCTGCGGTCCTGGGTCACAGGGCCATCACAACTGCCAGTCTCAACTCTTTTTTTTTTTTTTTTTAAGATTTATTTATTTATTTGAAAGGCAAAGTTACATAGAGAGAGAAGGAAAGACAGAGAGAGAGAGAGGTCTTCCATCCACTGGTTCACTCCCTAGTTGGCTGCAATGGCCAGAGCTGCGCTGATCTGAAGCCAGGAGCCAGGAGCCAGGAGCCAGGAGCTTCTTCCAGGTCTCCCATGCGGGTGCAGGGACCAAAGGACTTGGACCATCTTCCACTGCTTTCCCAGGTCATAGCAGAGAGCTGGATGGGAAGTGGAGCAGCCAGGTCTTGAACTGGCACCCATACGGGATGCGGTGCTTCAGGCCAGGGCGTTAACCCGCTGCACCATAGCACCAGCCCAATAGTAGGATTTCTTTTTTAAAACAATTATTTATATATTTGAGAGGGAGAACCAGAGACAAAGAGAAAGGACTTCTAATCTGCTGGTTCACTCCCCAGACAGACACAATGGCCGGAGCTGGACTGATATGAAGCCAGGATCAGGAGCTTCTTCTGGGTCTCCCACGTGGGTGCAGGGGCCTATGCGCTTGGGCCATCTTCCACTGCTTTCTCAGGCCATAGCAGAGAGCTGGATTGGAAGTGGAGCAGCCGGGACTAGAACCAGCGCCCATATGGGATACCGGCACTGCAGGCAGCGGCTTTACCTACTACGCCACAGCACCAGTCCCCGGAATGAACTCTTAAAAACTAATTCGAGGGGTCCACACCATGGTGTAGCACATTAAGCCTCTGCCTGCAGCAGCAGCATCCTATACGGGTGCCGGTTCAAGTCCGAGGGGGGTACTGAAGCCCAAGACACAGGCTGCACCCCAGGGGTCGCCCCTGCCAAGTGCTAGTCTCCCTGCGGCAGCTGTGCAGAGTCTCCCTTGGTGAATGTGTCTGTCCAGAGTCCTGGCTCGCTCTCACCTATGCGCATTTCCAGTTCTCCGGCCTCACAGAGAGACAGAAGGAAGAGGACAGAGCAGCCAGCGAGACGGGGGCAGGAGACTGCCCGGGGCCTGGTGGAGCCGTCACAGAGATGCTGTGATGTGACATCAGGTCTAACCCGACTCTCACCACCTCCCTTACAGCTCCGTGGGGTTCCATGGCTGGAGCTTAAGGCTCCCCCATGGCCTCAGCCTCCCTCTCACTGTGCCTCCGTCCCACACACAGGGGCTCCCAGCCACACACAGAGCAGCTCACACGAACCATCCTGTCCTGGCGCACCCAGGTCAAGCGCCCCCACAGCCACACTCTTATTTCTGTCTTTGGCTTCTTTTGATAGAGAAGGAAAGAAGTAGAGACAGACAGACAGACAGGTCCCATCTGCTTGGCTCACTCCCCAAGCACACAGCCAGGCTCAAGGAACTCAACAACGATGTCCCACACAGGCGGCAGGAACCCAGCTGCGTCAGACATCCCTGCTCCCGCCCAGGGTGTGCACTAGCAGGCAGCGGACCCCAGAGTGGAGCTGGGACTCAAACCCAGGCCTCCTGTGTGGGATACGGCCCTTGTAGACGCTGCACCAAATACATATTTCTTAACTTAGAAACTGGGTCTTCTCTTCACCCTTTCCTTACCCCTCCTTCTCAGGAGAACCACAGGCTTTTGGCCTCTTCCTCAGCATGGCTGGAACCACTGAACCCAGCTGCCAACTCGGGGGCCCAGCTGACGAATCTGCCCCCAGAGTCTCTCCAGCCCAGTGACTTATCAAAGAGAGGTCTCAAAGCTCCTCCCTCTCCCCTGTGGAGTCTGGATGCCAGCTCTTAGCATAGTGTCTCACCCCGTTGCTAAACGTACAGGCCTACAGTGCCACTTCAGAAAGTTTGTGGAAAGTGAAACTTGGCACAAAAAAGTTTTAAGTCCAAACTTGTGAGGGGTCTTCGAAAAGTGCCTGGAAAACGTGTGTCATACAAAAGAGACTGCACGGATTTCAATATGTCTTCTCACCAAAATAAACTTGTCTTATTTTTTAAACATTTATTTGAAAGTCAGAGTTATACAGAGAGAGGAGAGGCAGAGAGAGAGAGAGAGAGAGAGAGGTCTTCCATCCTCTGGTTCACTCCCCAGATGACCACAACAGCCAGAGCTGTGCCAATCCGAAGCCAGGAGCCAGGAGCTTCTTCCAGGTTTCCCACGCAGGTGCAGCGGCCCAAGGACTTGGGCCATCCTCCACTGCTTTCCCAGGCCATAGCAGAGAGCTGGATTGGAAGTGGAGCAGCCAGGACACGAGCCAGTGCCCACAGGGGTGCTGGTGTTACCGGCAGTGGCTTTACCGGCTGAGCCACGACGCCGGCCCAAGGGGGGCGATGTTTTAAGTGAGGCGCTGATACATCTTCGTAAAACTCCAGAAGGCCCTGCGCTCCCTGCTGCAGCTCCCGCTCTGTCCACAGCTGCAGCTCCCAGCCCACATGTGCTCCACAGCGGCGTAAGGGCCACTCACTGGCGGCCAACAGCACAGCTGCACCCGAGCCTGTAGGTGTTCTCAAAGAGAAAACCAGACTGGGACTTGGAAGGCCTCCCGCTGGCCGGCCACCTGTATCAATCTTCTGGATCAATCAGCTGAGACACATTAAACAAATCCAGCAGGTGTGTGCCAATGCTACTCTTTCCAAAGGCGTCCAGACCCCCCCACCCTGGGCCCAGCAGGGACTCACACCCACCACCCCCAAAACTCCTGCCGTCGGAGGTAGGACCAGGCCAGGGTCTGTGAGCCTCATTGCTGTTGACTGGCGCCGGGGCCTCATCCAGCAGCATCCCAGGCCTCTACCCGCCTAATGCCAGCAGCACCCCATGGCCAACTGGTGATAGCCAACGATGCCCCTGGACTGTGCTGAAGTCTCCCCGGGAAGCAGCAGCGCTCCCCAGCAGAGAACTGGGGCTCAGTGTCTCCTAGCCGCGCACTGCCTGGGCAGAGATGTTTACATGCATGTAAACAATTAAATATTTATGTGTCCCTATTCTGAGCTGGCATCTGGTAGCAAATCTCCTTTCCATCAGCATATGTACAAAGCAGAAATGGGACATATTTTCTTCCTTCTCTCTTAAAGATGAATGTCATCTGTGATCATAGTGACATTTGTGGTGACTAAAAAGTGGAGTCATCCTACCTCTTTCTGTAAAGCTGCGTTTGGCTCGACCAGCGATGAGCAGGGGCCTTTGGGGCCTTGATCCACTTCCCATCACGGCTGCTAATCGCCTGGCTCTGTGAACCCAGAGGAGACATGAAGCGTCCGATCCACCCACCGTGTGTCACACGCCAGCGATGCCCAGTCACCCGGGAGCCAGCCCCGATGCAGCTCAGTCGCCCCTTTGTATCCACGTGGGACAGGCCTTTCTCCCAGGATCCCAAAATGCGCAGATGCTCAAGCCCCTTATAGAAAATGGTGCAGTGCCTGCACGAGAGCCTACGTACCTCCTCCGTATGCTTTAAACTGTCTCAGCTGACTTATCATACCCAGTACAACGTAGACGCTACAGAAATAGTTGCTGTACTGCATTTTTCAGAGAATAATGACAAAAAAAATAGTCTGTACGTGTTCAGACCAAACGCAGGACTTTTTTGTTTTGCAAGCATTTTGATCCATGGTTGGTTCAGCCTGAGGACGAGGATCCTGCAGACACAGAGAGCTGAGTGCAGTCAGGATAGGAGCGGCTCGGGTGCAGGGACAGGTGGTCCTCTAGGGGCTGTGTTCTGTCTCGTGCTCTGTTGGGGTCTTCTCACTCTGGGGTCCAGGGTGACTAAAGACTACCCCCCCACACCTACTGCAAGGACCTGCCCCAATGTGGCTGTCACTCCTGCTCCACTGTGCCCACCCCAGCAAGGCCCAGGCCCAGGTCTGAGGTCAACAGGTACAGATGAAGGCCCCTCCTGCTGGAAGGACAGGGGTCGAGGGATAGCCATGGAGCTCAGCACACAGAGCACCAGGCTTAGCTACTGAGAGGTCCTGTCCCGGGGCTCCCAGTGCACCCAATCCCAGCCAGGCCCGCCCCACACCCACCACCTTCTCTTCCCCAGCTGGGAGTTCCAGAATCTCACTCCTGTCCCACCCCAGGTGGAAACAATAGTCAGGTTCTTCCTTGTCCATTCAGCCACTATCTCTCCACCCCTTCCAGATTTGGGGGTGGGGGGGGGGAGAGATCTTCCAATGGCTGGTTCACTCCCCAAATGGCTGTAATGGCTGGGGCTAAGCCAGGCTGAAGCCAGGAGCCTGGAACCCCATCTGGGTCTCCCAGGTAGATGTCAGAGGCCTGGATCATCCGCTGCCG
This sequence comes from Sylvilagus floridanus, assembly GCA_949820135.1. NCBI lineage: Eukaryota > Metazoa > Chordata > Mammalia > Lagomorpha > Leporidae > Sylvilagus > Sylvilagus floridanus. The sequence continues at coordinate 77,037,407 of OX463239.1, read as the reverse complement.
CTTTCCCGGGTGCATCAGCAGAGAGTGGTTTTGGAAGTGGAGCAGCCAGGACTCGAATCGGTGTTGTGACATGCGACCCCGGGCTTGCATGTGGCAGCTTAACCCACTGTGCCGCACACCAGACCCTCTAAGTCCGATTTTAACTGCAGTCACACTGAGTGCCTTCAACTGAGAAGAGTGATTTCTCAAAGCTATAGAAGAGGCGAGTCTGTTCAGGGTTTCCAGCCAGTGGCGCCACTGACGTGGCTCTGGCCATGGGGAAGTGAACCATCGGATGGAAGCTCATTCTCTCTCTCTCTCTCTCTCTCTCTCTCTCTCTCTCCCTCCCTCCCTCCCTCCCTGTAACTCTGCCTTTCAAATAAATCTTTTTAAAAAATGAGTAAAAATTGAAACTGATGATGCCTCATATTCATGCAAATCACTTTCATAAATACAGGGATACTTCAAACAGATCATGGAAAATGCAATTAAAAGATAAGTTGCTAGGGACAAAATATTATTAGGTTTGCACATAGTTCTTTCATAATACCCATTTTTCATGAATTCTGGGGCGACCCCCTACATTCATGGATTTCAATATTTTTTGCATCAAAATAAGCTGATCTCTGAATGCCGTTTTCCATAAACACAAGTCCCCTTGTACTCTCTCCCTTGATCTCAAAACAACCTTGAAGAGCTTTCCATTGCTCTCGCCACTCTATAGACAGGGAAGATGTGGTTCAAAAGGATGAACTTCCGGGGCCGGCACTATGGTGTAGTGGGGTAACACCCTGGCCTGAAGTGCTGGCATCCCATATGGGTGCCGGTTCAAGATCCAGCTGCTCCACTTCCTATCCAGCTCTCTGTTATGGCCCAGGAAAGCAGTGGAAGATGGTCCAAGTGCTTGGGCCCCTGCACCCATGTAGGAGACCCAGAAGAAGCTCCTGGCTCCTGGCTTCGTATCGGTGCAGCTCTGGCCATTGTGGCCATCTGGGGAGTGAACCAGTGGATGGAAGACCTCTCTCTCTCTCTCTCTGTCTCTCTCTCTGTGTGTGTGTGTGTGTGTGTGTGTGTGTGTAACTCTGACTTTCAAGTAATAAATCTTTAAAAAAAAAAAAAAAAAAGATGACCTTCCCTAACTGACACAGCAAAATAAGCAGCAGAACCAGGCCTAGAGCTTGGGTGCCCTAACTCCAAAACGGGTTCTTCCTGGGCCTCTGCAAGAACTTGGAAGCGCTGGTCACTGAGAGCCTGCTGACGCCTCAGCCTCTACCTCCCACGTCCCTGCGCATTCAGGGAAGGTGCAGATCGTGACACGGGGGGGGTTCAAGGGCACATGTGTTATAGCCTTGGTCCCCAAAGTCTGACATTAACGGGTAATGCAGTAAAGGTAAGTCCAACGGTGGTGTCTCCAGGTAGGGCCTGTGGGAAGTGACTGCGTTAAGTGGCTGGGGTGATCGGCTGGTGGTGGCTTTGTAAATAGAGACCCGTGGCCATGGAGAATAAAGAAGCTCCCTTGCTCTCCGCTTTCTGGCTTGCCCTGTGATTCTTCCACCAAATGCGTTCTGCCCAGCACTGCCCTATCAGACACCAGACCAACAGGGCTGCCCAATCAGACTGTGAATCTCCCAAACTGTGAGCCAATAGGAGTTTTCTTCCCTCGTCGTGTCTTAAATATTTGTTAGAGTGGTGAAAAGCAGCCTAACACACCCAGAGACACTTCCCGATTGGACCAGCCTGAAGGACCCTTACGAGGAGAGGCACCGGGCCCTGCGACAGCCCTGGGCCCCACGCCCCCTCGTCCGGCGGCCCGCGGGCAGTGGCAGCGTCGTCCCAGCCCACACTGACCCCGTGTGTAGCGGGGCCACTCTGCAGTGGTGGGGCCGCCTCACCCCCAGGTCGTCGTCGGGGCTCCGCGGCCGCGGGTTGCCGCGGCAACACTCGGCTCCGCATGATCGTGGAGTCTGTGCGGGCCCAGCAGCCCCCAGACCAGACTCCTTGCCCTCGGCCGGCGGCCAAGGGATCTCCCCGCCCCCGAGTCGTCCTCAGGACGCCCCAGCCGCGGGTGATCGTTGGGTCTCCTTAGGGCGCCCAACAAGGCCACAGGCGCTGGTGCAAAGGGACCGCGCCTGGAGCGGAGCCGCCCCGCCCCTTCGGGAAGCCTCTGAGCATGCCCAGAGGGGAGCTGCCCCTCCCTTCTCTGGATGAACTCTAGGTGAACCCAGAGCCGGAGCGGAGATGCCCCTCCCTTCTCTTTTTGAACTCTAGGTGAACCCGGAGCAGAACTGCCCCTCCCTTCAGAGAGTTTCTGGGCGCGCTCTTATGACGTCACTGCGACCGGCCAATCCTGTGCCACCTCAGCACTCTCCCTCAGCACTCTCCCTCAGCATTCTCCCTCAGCACCCCCCCCACATGCTAATGGACCCTCTGAGCTGACCAATCCTGTAACGCCACAGCATTCCCCGCCTAAGAATATGCTAATCTGTTGCCTATATAAGCTGTGTGAAACTGCTGCTCAGGGCTCTTCACCGCCTGAGGTGGAGGCCCGTTTGCGCAAACGTTCAATAAATACCTCGTGTTTTTTGCATCAACTCGTCTAGAGTCTGGATCTTTGGGCGTCCTCCCGAGCAAGTGGACATCTCTGTAGCTGAGAGGTCCAACAAGCCCACATCACAAGCCCAGGTTCACTGAACTTGCCCTTGGAGTATGTGTGCCGATTGGCGAAGGCTTGGCTCACGGGATCCACTCCACTCAAGCAGACCTAGTGGGCCAAACAAGAGAGGGTAGAACCCTAAGTGAACGCGGGGCCGCTGGTAGAAGGGGGACAGGCTCCTAGGGTAATGGCATTTCTTAGAGTCGCAGAGGGGCTGCTTAGCAAGCACGTATCCTCCTTGTCTTCCTTGGGCTCAGATTATCCGCGATCAGGAGGGGACTGCTGCTTCTCTCCATCTTCCACGGTAACACTGACGGATAAAGCAGGAAATGGAGGCCAACTTGCCTTTTAAGATGAGCCAGCTGGGGACAGACTCAGCCTACGCGACCATGGGCTGGGACCCAGTCTTAGGTTCCCACCATCTGCCAGGGCTTTGCACAGGAAGGCTTTGCTTACGAGATCTGGACAGAGGCCTGGCTTGAGCCAGTCTGGGAGCTGCTGGTGTCTGATTCTTTTTTTTTTTTTAAGATTTATTTATTTGAAAGGCAGATTTACAGAGAATGGAACTCCATCTGGTATCCCATGTGGAAGGCAGGGGTCCAAGCACTTAGGCCATCTTCCACTGCTTTCCCAGGCACATTAGCAGGGAGCTGGATCAGAAGCAGAGCAGCTGGGATTCGAACCAGAGCCCACAGGGGATGCCAGCATCACAAGCTGCGGCTTAACCCACTGTGCCACAACAGCGGCCCCTACACTCTGCTCTTAGGAAACAGGCCTGCAACCCCAGAAGAAAGGAAAAGCAGAACCAGGCAGGGCCCACATCCCTCTCTGCAGGTTCCCTTGGACTCCAGCACCCTCATCACTGAAGCTCTGGGAGACTAGACAGTTCACAAGGATGCAGCACGTGTCCTGGAGCCAGGGTTTGAATTCACAATCACGCTGTCCTCTTTCTAGGGCTGCTCATCCAGTGGGGGCATGATGCACCTCTGAATCTCAGCCTTACTCGGCTTTGTGGAATGCTATAGGGACACCCCTCACCCCAGGGCAGGCACACAGATGAGAGCAAAGATGCTGTGACAGGCTGCCCAGTGTGACACAGCTGAGTAGTGGGGCCAGGTGGCACCGCATGATCTAGCTCTCTGTGGCCCGCCCCTGCCTGTCCAGCACCCACCCCACCCCCAAGGCCCTGCATTCTTAGGGGACCGGCCATGTGCACCCACGGCACAGACCGGAAGCAAACCAGCAGCCATGGTCCCTATCAGAGCATCTGAGTCAGGGCTCACGTGCACAAGGCTAAACCCGGGTCTGTCAGGAAGAATCAGCGTAGTAGACACCCTCGCTACTCAAGGTGGATCCACGAGCCGGCAGCATCAGCACCACCTGGGCACCTTCACAAGTGCAGAGCCTCACGCCCTTCCCAGAGCCACCGTGGTTGTTTTAGCACAGTCCCTAGGGCATCTCTGAATACGAGCACCTGCGAGCTTGTCGCGGTCGTGTTCGGAGGAACCCCTCCTCGGGTGACTGTCGCAGTACAAACATCTTAGAGAGTACTTAGCAAACCCAGAGGCCACAGGTCGGTCACCCAGCGTGGCTTCTGGAAGCAATCAAGTCACTCAGTACAGGGCAGACGTGGGAGGCGGCTGCCGGCACCCAGCACTCTGCTTACAATACGCTGTGCTTTTTATAAATAGGAGTTCCTTCTGAGAGAAGCTTGAACAGCAGAGCAAGCACGTGACCCAGTCACAGTCATCCGTCACCATGACCCAATGCCTGGACTGCCCATAATTGCCGGGGCTGTTCTGTGCTTGCGACCAGCAGCACCATGGGGTGTTGACTCACGGCCGATGGGCTTGAGGCTGCTCCGATGGGGCAATAGGAACCTTCGGCTCCGTTACAATGTTGCGGGAGCACCTGCACAGATGGGGTGTCCAGGCAGCACAGAACTACATGTAGGCTGCACAGATGCTCGCCTTCCGAAGCACGGGGACTGCAGGCTGACAGGTGTCCAATTCCCAGGCTCTGTGGCCACCGTGAACACCCTCACGACTGCTCTGTTAACACATAGGGGTTTCCAAAATACACCCGGCCCCGTGGACACGAAGAAGCCACTGGCCTGCTGGCTTCTGAGGAAGCTTCGTGGTCCTCTGTTGTGGTCAGCGGCCAGAAGAGGGGCTTTGTGGGATGTCTTAGTCCTGCCTCCAGGCCTCCCTCACCTCCTGTTTGCCTTTCCCCTTTAATACCATGTTTGTAAACAAACCCATGTGCAAGCCCAGGCAGGGGAGTCTGGGCGGGAGTCCTGCCTTACCAAGACCCAGCACCTGCTATGGGAGGAGGCCCAAAGGAGCCATCTGGAACTGTCAGCACTCCCACCTGGTGGGGGTGCGTATGCACCGTCCTCCTGGCGTGGAGCAGACCCGCATGCCCACTTCTCCTGCGGTTCTTCTCCCACAGGGGTGTTCCACTCTTTAACCGGCTCTCAGCTGCTCCTTCTCCCTCGCTGGTAAGATCCTTGTCTCTCTCCTCTCCCTGCTTCTTGCACCCGGCACACTCTCGTGATGGAGCAGAGTGATGGGCCATCGCAAGTCTCGGTGGAATAGAAGAAAGCAAACAGAAAAGCTTTCCTCTGCTCACTACTTAGCCCGGAACTGTGATGGCAAAAAACACCGTTGAACTCCACAGCCAGGGAACGGCTCTCTATACCACAGCCGGGAAATGTCTGTCTACACCCTACAAGCCCCTGAGGATGTGTGTTGACATTACTGGGGGGTGGGGTTTGCAAGCAAAGACGCAGGCACATTGACCATTGGGGCTATCAATGAAGAGCTAGCAATGCAAACAGTCCCGTGCCCTCTCCTCGTTTCTCGTTGATGAGCTTGGACGTGAAATAGTGCTGACCCAGCTGAAAGCTTGGGAGTTTGAAGTCTACATCAGATCTCCATACACCAGATTTTTGACTTGCAAATGCCTTCCAAGAATAGCTGGAGTGTCCTTATTAAGCACGGCTTGTGATGCATCCCTAACTTAGCGCCGTCTGCTCCGCCACTGTATAATTCATGGACTTGCCTGATGAAGTTAGGAAGAGATCGAAACCGTGACCAGCCCATGAACCCAAGCTGACACTTCAATTAGTTTAAAAGGGACACAGAGAAAGCTGAAATCTGACCGGCTGAGGCCCCAGCCGGAGGCACGCCGAGCCGGCTGCCTGTAGCCGGGTTCCAGGTCCGTCCACCTGCATCCGCCCAGGGCATCAGATTCCTCACAGGGTAACTGTCATCGTAGTCGCAGGTTGACATTTGGCCGTGACGTGGCATCTCCGCCGATGGCGGGGCAGATCTGAAAACTGCCCGTGGTACTCGGGGTCAGGTTTCCTTAATGTTAGCAGCATGGAGGCCACCCCCCACCAATATGAACGTGACCATGGAGACCACATGCTCACCCACGCAGCCCCGTCCCAAACGGAATCAGCTCATCTGAGTCATACAGCGCCGTTTTCCAAGGGAGGAGACACAGGCAAGGAAGTCCCAGGTTCAAGAGCAGGTCCGCTGGGCTCGGAAGCTCACGCCTACCCTCTGGGCTCTCACTGCAGGGCTGGGGGGTGGGGCCCAGAGCCCCAGGGCCTGGCGCAATCGGCCCATGGGAAGAACGGCACAGAGAGGCGATCTGTGTTTTAAAATCCTTTTTTGAAACTTCTGTGTGTGTTCCTTCCCAAAGAGTGTGCATACTGGTGCACACACACAGTGAACAAATGCGTATGCGCACGCCGGGGGGCTGCGGGGCTGAGCTGCCTTGCCTGATAGTGAGGTGGACACTGGAAAGCTTGACGAGCAGGTGCGGGGGGTAACTCCCTCTTGGTCATCAGCACCCGGCCTGACCTTGGCCAGGTCACCTTCCCAGCCCGCTCCAGCAGCCTGGCAAATGGAGATGTGCAGCTGTCTGGAACCGGAAGGCTTCTCGTTAGGGGCGGAGCCTCTGACCAGGCAAGCAGTGCAGGGCTTAGACCACGGGCTCTCGTACCTTCAGGACTGGGGGCTGAGGCTCCGTGTCCCACGTGGAAAGGTCCCATGCCACAGGCCTGTTCCGACTGTGGCCAGCTGTGTCACCTTCTCTGAGCCTCGGTACCTTCACCGACACTGGGTGTGTTGGGGATGTAACGGACTAGCATGTCAAGCACCCCTGGACAGGTCAGGAGAACCTTCTGGGTGGACCGCATACTCCTCTACTCTGTCCCTGCGTATCCACCCCGGCAGGATGGAGGGGGCTGGTTTTCATTGGAAGGTATTCCCTGCACACCTGCAGGACTGGGCCCAGGCCAGGGGACAGTCTGGCTTCTGCCGGGAGGCAAAGGTTGCTTGTAGTTGCTGGGGAAGGGGGAACCCCAGGAATGCCAGGAAGGGAATGAGCTCCCTAGTGTGCAGCCACCAGGTGCCAGGCTGCACAATGGGCTCCTGACACCCACAGCTCAGCAGCTCTCCCCACTTTCCCACGGCGAGCCCGGGACTCAGGGCTAAGTACCACCCCCTTTCAGGAAAGTGAGGTTCTAAAAACAACTTAGGAGCCCCAGGTCACTGTGCTGGGAGGTGGCCGGGGGGCCTGCCCACCTCCTACACCCCATCTCTGCCGCCTCCTGGAGGCCTCCACCTGGCCACGCCCAGTCAGCCACTGGGGGGTGCGAGAAGTCGGTGACGTCAGAGCCAACGCCCAGACACTAAGCCAGCACCCAGCATAGCTGAACATGGGGTTGAACAAGGGAGAAAGCACATTGAACTTCCGAGTCCCACGGACCTGCCCTGGGCACTGAGCCTGCTGAACCTCAGTGCCCTCATCTGTAAAATGGGTCCTTCACAAGGGGGCCCGTAGGATCCCAGGAGTGTGTGCAGTGCGCTCAGCACAGAGTGGGTGGTCACGAATGCTTTCTTGGCTCCTTCTCTGCCTCTTGTTTCTCTCTCTCCAAATGAGTGACGCTGTGGAGAAGGAGGGACTCTGCACGGCTGGCTGGTTGGGGCCGGGGGCCTCTGATCTCAGCACAGTTGCCATGCGTGTGTGCACCAGGCGTGCCCCCGTTCTGGCCTTTGGCTTCCTCCTGCAGGGAGCAGAGACAAACAGAACAGCTTACAGGTGCGGGCTGCCCAGAAAGGGGGGCAGCAGGACTTCTGGGCGGGGAGCTGAGACCACAGGGCTCAGTTCACATTCGGTATCCGAAATTTCACTTCCTCGTCTATAAAATGGACTTGCTAAGTCACCAGGCGAGCCACCTGCCTGGGGTGCTCCTAGGTCTCCCCTGGAGTGGAGAGCCTCCGAGGCCCACCCTGGCCCCATGTTCTCCCCACCCAGGCCCTGCACCCTGGGAAGAATGCTCACGTCCAGGCAGGCAGACAGGGTGCTTCTGGGCCACCTGCTTCTCCCAGCTGGCTCTTGAGAGAAGCAAGAAGAGGGATAAGGAGGAAGAAAGGAGAAACTGTTCTGGAACAGAATCAGCCAGCAGGGCAGTGGCAAGGTCCCCAGCACCCACAGGGACACATCAGAATACTTCCTGCCCCGGGGTTGAGCCAAGGGAGGCCAGGACGCTGCCGGAGACCAGCCACAGCCAGGGTGCCGTGCTGCGACCACACGTCAGGCCGAGCCGGGGGCTGCTTCTGACCAAGGCGCAGGAGCCGGTGCTGGGTGACAACCTGGAAAGCAGCCACAGGTGGGCCCTGCGGCCCTGGCCATGGCAACGCTCCCCAGTCTGGTTTCCCACTTCCTCCCGTGCTTTCTCGCCTGCAGCCTCTCCCCACGCCACCTGCCCTGGCTCAGCAGGGAGCTGCATGCTGTCCTTCCTAGACAGGCCTCTGCAGCTCTCTCTGCAATCTCTGGGGGGCTGCCAAGGCTCAGAGGTGTGATGTTTCGCTTTGAGTAGCCCCTGACGCTTGGAGGGCTTCTCGGAGGAGGGGGTTTAGCCAATCACTGCTGAGCTCCCCTGGATCCGAGAACTGAGCCCCGTTCTTTTGGGTGCTTTCTCCAGAACCCTCCCCACCACATCCCTTCCAGAATCATCTCCACCCCCAGGAGAAGGGGAAAGGAGGAAAACAGAGGAGGCCTGGGCAGGAGCCAGCGGGGCGGGGAGGGCCTGGACCAGGAGGCAGAGCCAGCGGACGGGCTGCACACACCTGATCCCAGTTTCCTTCCTCCTTCCTCCCTGCCCACCACGCACACTAAGTGAGCAGCCAGCATGTGCCTCTGCATCTGAGCTGCTGGGCACGGTGACGCGTGAACTCAGTGACACAGCTCAGTGACACAGTGACCATCTGCTCGGCCCGTGCCCTCACGAATGCCAAGGGAGCCTAGGCAGGGTGACAGCTGAAAGAGCCCCTCAGCTAGGAGCCCCACCCCCACCCCATCTCACGGATGCAGGCACTGACAGCATGAAAGAGCCTCTTGGGGCAGGGCCTCTGCCCACTGGGGTTCAGAGGGCCCCTGACAGGTGCACAGGTGTCATCTGGTGGATGTGCTCGGGCACCTGGCACAGGGAGTGTAACACCGCCCTGCACACTCACGGGGCCATCACCGCCTGGCTCCCCCCAACCCCGAGCCTCCCTCCATCTCCATTGGCATCCTGGGCACCCCAGGAACCCCAACAGCAGAATTCAGGCACAGCAGGGCAGCACAGGGGGTCCAGAACAGGGTGGGTCCTGCAGGGTCCCTCCATGTGGCCTCCCAATGGCACTCACAGGCCTGATGGTAAGTGTGTGCGTAGACCCAGAGAGGTGCAGTGCCTTGCCCAAAGTCACACAGCAAGAGAAAGAAGTGTCGGCCTGCCCTGAAGGGGTCTCCCTTCGAGTGCTGCTCCCCAGGTGGATGTCCGGGCTGGCGTTCCCACAGCTCAGAGCGCGCCTGGGAGCTGTGGGCAAAGACAGCCAGTGCCAGTGATTCATGTTTCTAAATGTCATGTTATTCTAGGCGCGTTCTCGCTTTGCCACCACCTTCATCCACCCCCCGCTTGCCATCTTGAGAACTGGCTGGGGGGGAGGCTGTTTCCACCACCCCATCCACTGGAAAGCCTGGGGGTGAGCCCTGTGCTGGGAGCCCCCAGGCCCTGGCTTGGGAACTGGTGGCTGTGAGACCCTGAGCGAGCCCCTTAGCCTCTGTGAACTTGGCTCCCTACTTCCCCATGAATGGTGTGGACTGGGGGAGGGTTTGCGGCTTGCATGGGATGCATATTCATATTGGCTAGCGATAAACAAAATGCATTCTCAGGCCATTGTCCTGGAGCCTCAGGTTCAGTACGTCAGAGATCAGGCCTGCAAATGCATAGGGTGGTTTTTTTTTTTAAATAAAGATTTATTTAGTTACCTGAAAGGCAAAGTGACAGAGAGATGGGGACAGTCAGAGATCTCCCATCCACTCATTCACTCCCCTAAGTGCCCACAAAGGCCAGGGCTAGGCTGGCCCAAGCCAGAAGCCAGGAACTCCCAGCCAGATCTCCCACGTGGGTGGCAAGGACACCTCACACTGCGATACGGGATGCAGACAGCCCAAGCAGTGGCTTAAACCCAAAGCCCCTGAATCGGTATTCAGAGCGCTCCCCTAGCCCCCACCTGGCCTGCTGCTTCTGACACAACCCATCCGCCTGCAGGGACAGCTGGGCAGCTCTGGGCGACTCCAGTTCATCTCAGGACCCACTTACCTCCTCCAAACGCTCCACTTCGTTCTTCTCGTATCCCTGCCCAGGCTTATCTCCACTCCCTGAAGACATTTGGGCATATGTGTGTACATGTGTGTGCGTGTACATGTGTGCATATGCATTGTAAGCATATACTGCTCGTGCACTCATGTGCACATGTGCGTGCATGTGTTTGCCTGCACACACGTGGGAGGGCATACATGGAGGTATGTGCATATGTGTACTTGGGTGCGCTTGTGTGTGTACTCATGTGCGGTGTTTGATGTGTGTGGTATTTGTGTTTGTGCATGTGTGCACATGAGTGTGTGGTGCACATGTAAGTATTGTGCGGCACTGTATACTGTTCGCGCATGGCTGTGTACATGCTCATGTTTGCATGCATGTGGGAACATGCATATGCATCCACATGTGCACAGGCATTATTGCATGAGGATGCACGCATGTGTGGACACTTTCCTCCCGTGTGTGCGGTGAGGACGGGCCATCACAGGTCCTCAACAAGGAGGTCCCTAACTGCCACTCAGGTCCCCATAGGAAGCAGAACCCAAGACAGGGACAGAGCAGGGGCCCTTGACGGAGGCCAAGGGGGCTCAAAGGGACGGGCAGGCTCCTGACTCCAGCAGCAGCCCGCAGAGTTACCCCAAACCTCACGGCACAGGGGCAGGGAACGCTGCCCAGGGGTGCAGATCCCAGAGGGGGGAGGGATGAGACAGCCCCACCTCTCTCTTCTCCCCGCCTCCCACCTCATCCTGGAACTGCCACATTGGCCACACCCAGACAGCAGCCAAGGGTCACAGGGCAAGGCAGAGCGAGTTCCCCCACATCAGGGGGGATGGGGGCAGGGGTCAAAGGGTGAAGAACCAGCTCAGGCAGCCTGGCCAACACCTGCTCCCCACCCAGTCAGTGGGGGGAAGGGCGGAAGTCCCCAGGGCTGAGCCCCATCCCTGCCACACACAGACACACGGGGTGACAGCATGGAGCCATGACTCACGGGGTCTTGGTTTCTGGGTCGCACCGGCTGCCCTGGGCCATCCTGGGCAGCCGTTTCCAGGCCTGACCGTCCACCTTCCGTTCCCCCACCCCCTTACAGGAGAGCAGAGCGCCCCCCTCAGGCAGGGGAAACGGGCTGGGAGAAGCGGGAAGCTCCGTGCCCGGGAAATGAATTCCGGGCGGCAAAGAGCAGGGGCTGTTGTTTGTGATGTAGAACTTACTCTTCGTGTCAAACTGTGTACTGTGTGCATCAGCGCCGCGGCATGGAAGCCGAGATCTATCACTTAGAGTTGGATCTGCGCTCCGCGTCGGCGAGGGAGGGGGGCGGGACGAAGACTACAACTTTAATCACAGGCCCCGCTCGGGGGATGGCAAGCTGTTCTGGGGCGTGTTAGCAAAATGCTGTCGGATTGCAGCTTCCCAGACAGCTCCTCGCGCGGCGGCTTTATCCGCCGAGCTGTAAATTAGCACACCTACTTCACGCTCTTCAGGTAAAACCAGTAATTTAGCTGGAAAATACACACACAGGCACAGGGCGCGCGCACGTGGGGGCGCTGCGGAGAGGGGCCGCCCCCCACCCCCACTCCCACCCCTCGAGTGGTGAATAGCTAAAATGAGCAAACCAGGATGACAATGACACTGCACCGGCTCCCCGTGCCAGCCCGGCAGCCAGCCCACCCTCCCTTCTACCTGCCTCGGTGCCTCCCCCACCCCCTCCGCCCCTTTCCGCTGCGAACCGTAAATTACATGCTGACACCTTTAATTTGTGCAAAGTATGCCTGGCTGTGCCTGGCACCAGCAGCCGGCTGCTATAATAAGGTCAATCTATATTCATTGTCGCTTGATGTGCCAGATAACAAGAGCAGCCCGCGCGGTGGTGGCTTCTCCGGGCTGGGGGGGGCGGGGTGTTGGGGGGGGGACAAGACGGGGGTGCCCGTTGCCGCTCAAAGCAGCTTGGCACCAGTTGGCTCATCACTTATGCGTGGCATGAGCGATGTTATGATTTAGCTAATCACCATCAGTTATTCGCCCGATCGCCTGCCTAGAGACAGCAGCAGGGCACGCCTGAGCCTGACTGCCCCAGCCAGAACGGGAGGCCAACCCAGGGGCTCTGCTTGCAGACCCTAGCCCCGAGGGAGCGCCCCATGGGCAGGGTCAAGCCTGTGATGTCTCTGACCCCTGGGGCCTCTCAATGCTGAATCACAAGGCAGGAGCCAGAGGTCTGGGTTCCCATCCTGACTCTGCCACTCCCAAGCTGGGGGAACTCAGTCAAGGCACACGACCTCCCTGGGCTGCAATTTCCACCCTGCCAACGGGAACAGCTCCACTGCTGGCAGGAATGTGCGAATCCAGCTCCCAGCTGCTGCTGTCCGCGGCTCGCTGGAGGGGGCATCAGGGGTGTTGTGGGCAGGCGTCTGTTTCCAATGGGAAACTCACATCCACAGGACGCTTAAGGGATGGGGCTGGACCGGACAAACCAAACCAGTGGCAGGGGCTATGGGGAGACAGCGCAGTTCCTGAAGCCTCTGGGCCACCCAAGGAGCCCCTCACCTTTGGCTGGGACACAAGGATGAACCAAGTTCCCACACATAATAATAAAAATAAAATAATAAAAAATAAAATAATAATAATAAAATAATAAATAATAAATAATAATAATAAATAAAAATTAAAAACCTGCATGTGACGCCAAGTTCTGCAAATCGGGCTGCAGGAACCAGCAGATTGCCTGGTCCAAGCCTTTGTGCTAGAGACGGGGCATGGGCGGGCAGAGAGGGAAATGACCAGTAGGAGCTGGCCCCGACAGGGAAGGGAGGGTGGGTCCTGGCTCAGAACTCCGGCTTTATGGCTGCTCTCGCTGCCCCAGGACAGCCCCAAGGAGGGACAGATGACCGCAGACCCCTGGGAGTCACGGGGCACTGGCTCCCTCTTCCTGGACGTTCAGTGAGGCGTGTGCACCTCCCGGCTGGCAGCTTTGTCCATAGCCCTGGCTTTGGGAGCCCGGCGCCCTGACCTGTCTGGATAACCACTGGGTCATCTGCCCAATGGACAGGCAAGGGTGGCTTGGGGGGTCTCGGAGGCCCCGCACGACACATGAGTTCCTAGGGTGAGCTCCCGGCATAGATTAGCTCTGAAGGGACCACGAGGACCAGGCCAGTGGGCATCGCCATGGAAACCAGGGCCACCGGCCTGAATCTGCCCGACTCAGAGTCAGAATTAATTCAATTAAGACACGGCAAACACAGTCTCGCCCACCTGCTCTTGCGCAGGGCGGGAGGTGTCCCCAGCCCTGCACCACCCACACACCTGCGCAGCTGGAACCTTCCAAGTCTCAGACCACTTCCCGCGCTCCATCGTCCTTGAAACGTGGTTTGTCCCTCACCTGGGCACCGTGGACGGTGCGGGGGGCGGGGCTGCCGGCCGCCTCCACCAACCGGCGGGTTCGCCTGGACAGACGCCCCGCCCCAACCCCTCAGCCCGAGCTTGACTGACAGCTCCCGCGGGACCGCCCCCGGCTCCACCCCTCGCACGTGGCCGCGACGCCATCTTGCCGCTGAGGAACCGTGGGGCGAGGCCGGAAAGGCCCACCGAGACCGCACGGCCTTTAGCTCCTCAAGTGTGGCGTGTGGCGCCTTGAGGAGCGCGCGGGACGTGAACTAAGCCCCGGCAGGGGTCCCGTGGTGGGGGTGCGGAGGAGGAGGCGGATTCCTAGAGCCACGCGGGACAGCCGCCGGGCGTGGCGAGGGAGGGGCCGGGAGCCAGTGTGGCGGGTGGGGAGAAGGGTCCGGAGAACGATGGCGGCGGCCGCGGGCACCGTGAGCTCGCAGAATGCCACTCCCCTGGCGAAGGGGACTCGGAAGCCTGCAGCCCGTGCAGGACCCGGGTTCGAGTCCCAGCTCCACGGCCGCTCCTGTGCGCTCAGGCGGCAGGTGAGCAGGTTCCTGCCACCCCTGTGGGAGACCAGGGCTGGGTTCCCGGCTTCCGCCTTCAGCCCTGCCCACCGCATCCCCCAGGGGCATTCGGGCACGTCTGTCTGTCTGTCTAGCTCATCTCTCTCCCTCCCGCCTTCCAACTTCAGCCCTGCACCCCGTCCTTCGGGAGCGTCTCTCCCGGCCCCTTCCGGTCCTCTCCTTCTCTGTCACTCTGCCTTTCAAATAAATAAGAAAAATCTTTTTAAAAGACAGCCATGGATGGAGCCTGCACTGTGGCATAGCCGATAAAGCCAACACCAGCAATGCTGGCATCCCACATGGGCGCCATTTTGTTTCCCGGCTGTCCAGTTCCTATCCAGCTCCCTGCTAATGCACCTGGGAAAGCAGTGAAAGATGGCCCAAGCGTTTGGGCCCCTGCACCCATGTAGGAAAACTGGATGAAGCTCCTGGCTCAGCTCTGGCCATTGCAACCATTTGGGGAGTGAACCAATGGATGGAAGCACTCTCTCTCTTTCCTCTTTTTGAATAAATAAACACATCTTTAAAAAAAAAATGAAAAACACCGATGACAAAGTGGGCTAATCCAGTTACCAGGACTAAGGACTTTGCTGCACTGTGCCTTCTAGTAGCCAAGATAGGAAGAGAAGGGTCTGCGTCCTGATGCTCAAAGGAAAAACACCACTGATCCCAGAGTCCTCCACGTCTACCCCGCCCCACCCCCAGCCAGGCCTGAATGGCAGCAGGCTTTCGCATTGGACAGTGTAGAGGACAAGGTGGGACACCAGCAGGTGTCTTGTGGACACACACAGACACTCATTCCATAGCAATTTGCACAGCAAGACGTGAGAGCGAATCAGCAAAAACCTTGGCTAAGACCTCGTATGTGAGCGAAGCTAAGGAGGACGGGCTGCAAAGGTTTCCAGGATGGGACTGGAACTGCCCCCCAAGAGTCACTTAATGGTGCCCGGACCTGGCTTCCTGGGAGAGGTGTCCAGGCAGCAGGGAGTGGTTTGCCCTGAGATGTGTAGAAAGGCCTGGTTAGAAGTAGGGATCCATTGTCACCGTGCAGAGATGGTGGATGGAGCCTGGGGCGAGAGTGCAGCAGCCATAGGAAGTTGCTTCCTGAACCCCACTTCTCCAGGGTCCGTGCAAGGCCAGGTGCAGGCGGCAGCTGTGAGAAGGGGTTCCCTGAGCCGCTGTCCTGGGGTACTTGTGACTTCCCGCCCAGCACGGGGGCTGGGGACCTGGGAGTACGTGCGTGTCCCGGGGAAGACGGCGTGGACGTCAGCAGTCCTGGGTGAGCGCCTCCGGGTCGCCTCATCCAGCTCTGCGGCCTTGGATAAAGCAGTCTCCTGCAAACTCAGGTTCTTTTTTGCCCAAAAATACATATTTAACAGTCTTCTTCACCCTCCTAATGAGATCATTAGGGACAGAAGGGTAGCTGGCAAGGGCTCTGGCCCGTGCCCACCCCATCTCTGCTCGCCATCAAATGGACACCAGTCCACACGCTGTTCCACAAAGCCCCCCACATGGGTACTCGGAACCAGGCTCCATAATCAATAGTGACAACAGCTGGTACATGGCCATGCAATGCTACCCACAGACCCCAACCTCGGAGCCCTGTGCAGAGGAATGCCCTCTGTCAGGCCAGAGAGCTTGAGGATGGGGACAGGCAGGGAGACAAGAAGGTGGAGAGGCCCGGGGGCCGGTGGTAGGTGGAGGCCTGGAGTCCTGACCAGGTATGGGAGGGAGGGAAACTTGCTGACCACCAGTGTGGGCACGCATGCGAGCCCCATCGATAGAGCCCCATCCAGAGAGGAGACTGTAGTGGTGACGTGGCTGGTGGGCGTCAGGAAGGGGCTGGGGGAGAAAGACAAGGAATCTGGAGGTTTCTGTGCATGTCGGAACTGGCAGGGTCCCCGGCCGTCCAGCGTTCCTTGTGCGCAGCTCAGGGTGCAGGTGTGGCAGAGCCTGCAGAGAGCAGCCCTGCACGGGGCCGAAGGGAGCCGCCGGCTGGACCCTCAGACACGTCGTCTCTGAACCCCGCAGCCTGGACGGCCGTACTCAGCAATCATGTGTTTAAAAAGCAATAAGACTAAATGCTGTTCCGTTTCCCCTTTGAGAGGCCATGTATGATAAATGATAGGCAATTTCATGGTTGGAGTTTCAATTTCCGAAAATATTAGTGCTATTCCCCAAGCTCCACTTCCGAGATAAATTCTTTCTGGCAGGCTGCTCCGTTGTCTCCTAATTCCCTGATCCTGAGTCTGTTTGGAGGCCCGCTGCAAATCCCTTCAGCTCGGCGCCAGCAGCCCCCTGTCTGGCCTCCCCCGGAAAGGGCACTACCCACCTCCCACATAATAAAAATCCGTGTTTATGAGCCATCGTCTGTGTGCCCAGCCCTGTGCTAGGTGTTATTTTGGTGGGTCTGAGGGAGCTACAACTCATCATTCAATCAACAAACACTGATTGGGCATGTTGTCCCTGCAGGCTCACAGCAACCACCATTCCTGGTACCTCTCGGGTACTGTACGCTGTGTTCACCCCACAGTTGGGGAAACTGAGGCCCTGAGCTAATCTGGTACAATCAGGGTGGATTCCAGTGATGGGAGCAAGGTGGGAGAAGGAAGACATTGTACACCTACGATGGGCAGACACTGGCCACCCCTCCGCTCACGTCTCTCAGCTCTTTATTCTCCCAAAACTCAAGATAGGGAATATTATCCCATTTCACAGATACAGAAACTGAGGCTCAGGAGGGCCACACTGTCTCTCCCGACATCCTGATGTCAGCAGGCCCAGCAGTATCCAACAGCCATCTCCAAACCACGGGATGGCCCCTGTTGGAAACCTCCCAGCCACCCTGTGCACCCTTGAGCCCATCCATCAGCTCCTATGGCCTAACTCGGGGCTCCTGCCAAGCCTCTCAGGTAGATTCCTTGGTGCCTCCTGCCTTGTCCTCACCCTTTCCTGCCAGCCAGACCCTCCCACCACAGGTCAGGGGAGACCCCTGTGTCACTCTCCCCCACCCCGCTGCCGGTCCCACAGCCTTTACATGGTTGTCTCATGCCCAAGAGGACATCTCCTTCTCTTAGGAGCTCGTGAATCCCTAGCAGAAGTCTGGGCTCAGGTGTTCCAAAGTCGTGAGCAGAGCCCTGGAGTGAGACGTGCTGGCATGAGACGGCATCTTTCAGAGCAGAGAACGTGGAGTGAATCGGGACAGAATGGAACAAGACAGACGCAACAGCGTGGTGCAGGTAGAAAGAAGGGGGGACGAGGGCACAGAACAACGAGGAACCAAACAGAGGAACGTGGAAGCAACGACGCGGCGTGAACCCGACTAGAACAGGCCAGAACAGGACAGAAAGGAACAGCATGGAACAGGACCCAAGAGACCAGCGTGGGACAGACTCAGAGGGGACCGGGCAGAGGAGAGTGTGCCCCCACCTTCAGATGCTGCGCCCTGGCCGAAACACAAGGCCCTGCACGCACTCGGAGGGTGTTTGTGAGGCAGGTGCTGAGCCAGGGAAGGAGGAAGCGACCTGTTCCTGCCCTCGTAGAAGGAGCGGGAAGGCAGGAGAGGGCTAGTGCGCCTGTGATCACCCACGCCGAGCTTCCGGGGAAGAGCGACCGCTGCAGCGTTGGCAGTGGTGGGTGGCAGTGCCTTGGGTGCTGTCTGTCAACATTTCAGAGCCGAAGCACGTGTACGACGCAGGTCCCGTACGATGGTGAGGGGGCTGGGAAATTCTATTTTTATAAAGATTCATTTTATTTATTTGAAAGGCACCATGACAAGGAGAGGGATCTTCCTTCCGGCTGGGCCAGGCCAAAGCCAGGAGCCTGGAGAGTTATCCGGGCATGGCAGGAGCCCAAGCACTCGGGGCCATCGTCTGCTGCTTTTCCCAGGTGCATTTGCAGGATGTTGGATCGGAAGTGGAGCAGCCAGCACTTGAACCAGCACCAATATGGGATGCTGGAGTAGCAGGTGGCAGGTTAGTTGGGTGCCCTGACGCCAGTCCCAAGGAACTGAAAAATTCTGGTTCTCCAGCCATTGTAACTGCGTTCACCAGTGCGTCTTCACGTGTGCACAGTGATGCTGGTGTGGACACAGCTACAGCACTGGCAGTGGCGTGAAAGAACAGCAATGCAATTATACACTGGATGATGAACCACCGTGGGCACCGCACTGCTCACCCCGACTTCACAGTGTACCCCCTCTACTTAGTCAAACAAAATAGTTTAGTGTGAAACTGTATGACACCAGCAGCAGCGTCCTGTCTACCCCAAGAGGCCAAGGCCAGGGGCTGACCTGCACCTGCTAGGCACGCAGGGTGCCCTGTGATGTCCCAGAGTGAAGTGACACAGAGCTGTGATGACAGTGATAATAAGCAAGTCAAGAAACTGAGACCAAAGGGGAAGGAGGAGCCAGACACACTTGCATTCTAGGCAGAGGGCACAGCGTGGCCAGGAGCCCCGAGGCAGGAAGGCGTTTGGTCCATTCAGGGACCAAAAACTGAAAGGAAAAAACAAAGCTTGGGGTGAGCAGAGCCCAGGGAGTGAATCCCAGAGAGAGACGAGGGATGGATGGAGAGGGAGAGGGAGGGGCAGGGGCCAGAGTGGGTTTGGATTTCATTCTTCCTGTGATGAGAAGCCAGTGAGGGAAGCAGCAGGGTCTGGTGCCTGTTTGCTGGGTCCTCCTTGGCTGCAGGGAAAGAGGGGACCAGGACAAGAGAGCTCTGGGGTGATGGTGGCTGGGGGCAGAGCGGCAGGAGAGGAGCGGCAGAGGGGGACGCCCCAGCAAGCGGGGAGATCTGAAGGCGAACCTGGCAGGAAGGCTTTGCCAGTGCTCTGGGCTCGGGTGTGGCAGAAAGGGGCTCTGAAGAAGCTGCTGGGGCCGGGGTTTCCGTTTGCTGAGCTGGGACTGGGTGGGGGGGGGGGATCCATTTGCCGCTGAAGATGCAAAGGTGCACGTGCTTGGATGGCGTCCAAACGGGGAAGTCGAATGCCCTGACCTCTGGGGAGGGTGCGAGCTGGAGCCATCACTGGGGGGTCGTCTCCAGTGGGATTGCACGAGGTCGCAGGCGCAGCGGTGCAGCGCGCAGCCTCCTCAAAGAGTGCTCCAAGGGCGCTGTGCACCGGAACCCGCGGGTGCTTGTCAGACATGCGCAGTTCTGGGCCCCCAGGCCCCAGGGTCTCTGGGGATGCGGCTGGGATGTTGCGTGTTCAGCCCGCGTCTGCGGGGCAGAGAGGGGCAGAGAGGGGCAGAAGCCCCATCCTTGAGAGGTGAGCGTTTTGCAGATCAGGGAAGAGAAACCGACGTTAAGACCGGAAAGGAGTAGCCGGAGAACCGGAAGGACACCAAGGAGAGGGCGCCGGAGGCCGGAAGGCAAGCGGCCACCAGGACCAGGTGACCCGGGGGGCCCAGCGCTGCGGAGCCAGGCTGGGAAGGCAGCGCTGAGCAGGTCACAGGGTGACACCCCCACCAAAGTCAGAGAGCGGCTGGGGCTCCCAGAATGGCCCACAAGCCCGCTGATGGTCCCGGTCCAATGGGAGGTTGGGAGGTGGCCGTGCTGGCTGGCGGGCGCTCCTCTGCACACCCCAGGCTGCCTCCCTGGCTGCCTGCCGGCACCCAGCTCGGCCTCCTCAGATAGCCCTGCCACCTGCGGAGGCCGTCCCTGCGCCCCACCTGCTGCCCATGCAGCACCGCTCCGTACCCCCGCCCCCAGCAATCAGCTCTGTCCAGTTCCTGGGCTGTGTCTGGCTCCACCTCCGAGGAACGCGTTGGTTGCTAATGGTGCAATTTTTGGTAACGGCGGGTTGGAGAGGAAAGGCAAGAGAGCCTTCCGGGCATGGCACACATCATCCGGCACACCACCACCCGCCCCCCGCCCTGCCCGGGCTGCTGCCTGGACCAGTGGAGTGAGGCGATGAAAAGCACACTCAAGCTTCGCACGGGCCTTTCACCGTCATCACATGGAAACCCAGCCCTAACGCCTTCACAACACGAACCTCACCATGCAAACGCAAGGGCATCTTGCTGGCGCGGCCACCGGAACCCAGGGGCGGTGGGGGTGGGGTGGGGGTCTTTCAGCATCCCAGCGCTGAGATGTTGACGCTTTTTGAAAGTTTCCATGATCCTGAGCGGCCGGGGACCACAGAGGGCCCACCTCTCCCCTCAAGGGCCCCCCACACACACACACCTGGAAAGACCTGAGGAGTCCCCCGTCAGGTTTCTGGAGCCAAGCCCCAGGCAGAGAGCAGTGCGGAGCGGCTGCCCGGAGCCCCCAGCCCCCGGAGGCCGGTGCGCGCAGCCGAGGGCTGTCCCCTGGCAGAGCGCATGCCAGCACAGCGCCTGTTTGTTTTCCACGCGGGAAGGAACTGGGAACATCTGCTGCAGGAAGCCACTTGAAAGATAATCAGGCAAGGATGTTGGCAAAACAGCTGTGTGGCATGCGGGGAACCGGGGATGCCAGGAGCTGGGGGGAGGGGCTCAGGAGGAGCGCTGAGCTCTGAGCTGTGCCCAGCAGCCCTGTACTGCCTGGGAAGCCACCTCCAGCCCAGCCTCCGCCCTAGCACACCCAGGGGATTTCTTCCTGGCAGAGAGCAGCCTCCAAGGAGAAACACCAGCAGGTGCATGCAGCTCAAAGCCCAGTGGCACGGACCCCCCTGGATTTTCCCAGCCCCCCAGCCCTCTGTCACCGCGCTTCCCTGTGTGAGGTCTCCAGGACTCAGAGCTGCCAGGCTCAGGCCCGCCAGACCCCTCCTGGGCCTCTTCAGTGATTGATTCGCCCGGTGCTTTGGTCCCCACTGCGGATCAGCACAATTTGCTTGGTCTCCAGCTTGGCTCAGCTGTCTCCCCTTTGCCCCTGGATTTCACCCCCCGTTCAGCAGCCCTCCTGGGAACAGCTGGCCCCTGGCAGGACATCCTGTGCTCCCACTGTCCCGTTGTCACGCATGCTCCCCTCCCCTCCCACACCTCACTCGGTCCAGCCTCGCTCTCTCCTCCTTGCACCTGCAGGACACTTTCCCTCTTGCCGTGGGCCCTTTCCTCCTCCTGGGCCACGTGAAGGCTGTCTCCTTACTGCAGTCTGTGTCTGTTCACAGTGACAGGGCACGCAGGTCCCCTGAAGTCACCTCCCGCAGCACAGCCTGCCCCAGAGCCCCCAGTCCGTCGTGGACGCCGCTCCTCGGGATGACGGGCTGAGTGGGATGCTGGGAAGACCCGGAATTCTATCTGCTCCCTGCTTCCCGGACGAAGAGCAAGGCCTGGCCCACCCATCTGGGGCTGGCCATGCATCCTGCCCTGTGTGGCCCACAGTCCCCTAGGCCGGGCAAAGCTGGCGGGTCCTCCGCCCTAGCACCTGCCCACTCTCCTGGGGCAATGAAGGATCCTGGTTGCCCAGTGTCCCTGTGAGGCCCTCAGAAGCTATAGAAAAGCCCCAGCAGGGAGGCAGGAGCTGTGGCCCAAGAACTTGTCTTCAATCAGAGATTCCAAAAAAGCCACTTTCCGGGTACAACAAAACAAACAACAACAATGTGGGAGGGAGCCCCCTGGCTGACAGCTCCCAGCCAGCATGACCACAGAGGCAGGCTATGGGACTACTCCCCCAGCAGGCTGGCCACCCCAGGGCGGGTTGTGTGGGTGGGAGCAGGGCTCAGAGGAGGTGGAGGTGATGATGAGACGGACATTCAGGGAACGGTGCCATGGAGACGGACTGTTCACCACCGCCGTCTCACACACAGCTCTGATGGCCCGGGTGAGGGTGCTGTGATTCTGATTTTGGTCACCCCTAGACACACATGGCATGAGCCCAGCACTGGAGGAAAAGCGGTTCGTGGACAGGTGACTGCACACCGCACCACAGCGGCTCGGGGGTGTGGAAGTGAGGCAGCAGAAGGCAGCAGGTACCCGGAGACCTGGACGCCTGCCCGCCATGGCACTCGTGGGGAACAGGCAGGCAGCTCCTGCATGCCCCAGGCCCACCCACACCCCACGTCCTGAGCACGCCCCCCCCCATGCACCTGCTCCCCACAGGTGTGCCTCAGGTTGAAAGAGAAGAAAGACAATTTCAAGCTGCCTTCTCTGTGGGCTCTTAGCACTCCCAGGAGGTTCCTGGAGAGGTCGCAGGGATAAGAGACCACCCCTCAGGGCTGCAGTCTTCATTCTCACTTCAACTGGAGCAGCTTTTTTTTTCTGCCTAAAAGTTTGGGCTTCGCTGTGTAATATTTGCTGAAGGCTCAGCAGCTTACACATAGAGGCCAGATCTCTGTTTGCATCACAAGAATGGAATGGATGCACTTCCCCTTACTCCTCCTGCTAAGACCAACCCAAATCCCTGGACGTTATGTGTCAAACAAACCAGAGAAGGCTCTGAGACTGGGCAGGTGGACTAGAGACCCCAGGACACAGGGAACTAGGCACTGATGGAAGTTGATCTCTGTAAGTCCCCGGCCTGGGCTGAAGCCGCCAGCCAGGTAGAAGCTCCAACAGATAAGGTTGAGAATGTGCCATGCAAAGCCGGCTCTCCAGACAGGACCAGGAAAGGGGCAGCCTAGCAAGACTGACAACACTTCAGGGGCTAGCACGGAGGCATATCGGGTCAAAGCTGCCACCTGCAGTGCCAGCATCCAATATGGGTGCCTGTTCGAGTCTCAGCTGTTCCATTTCCCATCCAGCTCTCTGCTATAGCCTGGGAAAGCAGTGGGAGATGCCCCAAGTGCTTGGGCCCCTGCACCTGCATGGGAGACATGGAAGAAGCTCCTGGCTCTGACTTCGGATTGGCTCAGCTCCAGCCGTTGCAGCCAACTGGGGAGTGAACCAGCAGATGGAAGACCTCTGCCTCTCTGTAATTCTGCCTTCAAATAAAGAAATAAATAAATAAAGCTTTAAAACAAACAAACAAACTTCAACCACTACTGCCTTAGCCCAGCCACATCCTACCAGGAAGTACTGCAGCCCCACCTTCGCTCCGTCCAAGGGGAGCCCGAACTCCCTCCCACTCAGCAGGAAGGAGTGAGGCGCTCCGTCCCCCTCCTCGCAACAGTGGCCTTGGAAGAGGCCTGGTAGGAGGCGGGACTGTGACCACTGCTCACCAGCAGCAGCAAGGTCACCCACAGGTGGGTGTCAGTGGGGCCTGCTGCAGGGGTCTTCCTTGGCAGGGGGTGCCAAGGACCCAGACGTCTGCCTTCCCTCGCAGTAATAAAGCAGTGCTCCCCCGCCCCACCCCCAGCTGGAGCTGTAGCCAAAGCACCCAGCTACACCCGAGTCTCTAATATCATGGGAAAAGATCTAAGCTGTAATTAAAAAAAAAAAAATCACTCAGCCTAGCAGGAAGGAAGATCTCAGACTGGATGAGAAAAAGATAGCCAATAGATGCTAATACCATAGGACGAAATGCAACAATTCTCTCACAAAGACTGTTCTTTGAGAGGCAGAAAGCGAGCACTCACATCTCCTGGGTCGGGTTCCAGGTGTTCTCAGCAGCTGGAGAGCCAAAGCCGCAGCTGGGAACCGAAGCCAGGTCTCCCACGTGGGCGGCAAGAGCCCAGCTGTGTGCACCTTCACCTTCTGCCTTCCGGGATCTGTGTTATTAGGGTCTGGGAATCGGAGCTGGAGCCGGGAACCAAACCGAGGCCCTCGAACACGGGATACAAGTATCCTCACTGGTGTCTTAACCCCGAGGCTACCACGCCCACCCCAACAGAGACTCAAATGGCAATTCTGAACATGCCTGACCCAAATGAAAAACCAGAAAGCCGCAGCAAAGGCATAGAAGACAAGAGCAAGAAACAAATGGAAATTTTACAACTACAAACTACAACACTGGGAAAAAGTGAGTGGGCTCGGTAGCAGAATACCAGAAATAACCCAATCTGAAAAACGAAGAGAACATAAACTTAAAAAAAAATACATCTTCGGAGACCTGTGGAAGTATCTAAAAAGCCTAGTTTTACATCTTTGGAGCCCAAGAAAGAGAAGTAAAACAGAGCAGTACTGGCTAAATATTAGGAAAAAATACCCCCTGAAAATTTTCCCAAATGTTAGTGACCCCAGAGAAGATAAATCCAGTGAAACCCACACCAAGATTCCTGGCAACTAAAGACAAAGTCTCAAAAGCAACCAAGAAAAAATACCCATCTTACCTACAGGGGAAAAACTAAATGACAGTGTTTTTTGTCGGAGGCCGTGGAGACCAGAAGAAGTGGCTCCACATTTTCAAGCACAGATGGAAAAGAGTTGTCAGCCTAGAACCTCTGCAAAAACATACTTCAGAAGGGAGGATATTCACAGATGATGGGAAACTCAGAAAATCTGTTTACAAAACACCTACCCGAAAGCAATAACCAAAGAAACATCCCCAGACAGAAAGGAAACTAAGAGCATACTAAGCGCAATATTTTCTTTCTGTGGCTGACTGTTACACTTTCTATATGCTGCTTGGAGCAACCATTTTAACACTGATGTGGTTTAAATGCATATTGACAAAGTGGTTAAGATCATTAAGAATAAGGGAGGGTAGAGACAAAAAGCAAGTTAAGGTTTCTACACTTCACCAGGACCTGTAGGCATGATGGCACCAGTGACTGCAAACAATTGTGTGTATATAATACAATACTTAGGACAGTCACTAAAATGCTATACGAAGAGATACGCTCAAAAATACCACGGATAAACCAAAATGGAATTGTAAGAAATGTTCAGTTATCTCTCTGGAAGGCAGGGAAAGAAAAGCAGAGACAAGAAGACAAAATGGCAAATTCAAACATAGATTTATCAATAGTCAAATTAAATGTAAATAGTCCAAATACAGCAATTAAAAGACAGAGACTGGTGAGTAGGTTAAATGGCATGGCTCAACTAAATGCTACTTCCACATACCCACTTCAAATATAATGATATAGGCAAGGTGAAAGTAAGAAAAACAAAATAGGGCCAGGTGTGTTTACAAATGGTCACATTAATTATCAGATAAAGCACACTTTGGAATAAATCAAGTGTTCAGAGATGAAGAGGGACATTATATAACGATGAAAGGTCAATCCACCAAGAAGACGTAGCAATCTTAAATGTGAATCCACCAAGTACAAGTGATGGAGATCTGAGCCAAAAATGCATAGGACTGAAAGGAGAAATGGCGAAATTCATAATAACTGAAGAGCTAGATAATTCTCCATCAACAACTCATAAAATGAGTAGACAGGAAACTAAGAGCATAGAAGCATTTATCACCATCACCAACAGGTGATGTATCAATGTATTGAATGGTAAGTAAATACACGTTACTTTCAAGGGCCTGTGGAACATAGCAACATGAACCATAACCTGGGCCATAAAACAACTCTCAAACTTAAAATAAGTGAAATTGTCCAGAGTGTATGCTCCAATCAGAACACAACCAAACTAGAAATCAGTAAAGAAAAATAACTAGAAAATCTCTATAAATTAAAAACATATATTAGGTCAAGGAGGAATCTCCAGGGAAGTTTTAGGGATGCGATGAAACTGAAAGTACAGCATGACATGAATCTGTGGGACACAGCTAAAGACCGGCCGAGGGGTAAAGTTATAGCAATAAAAAAGAGGAAGTCACAAATCTGGGTCTGAGCTTCTACCTCAAAGGCCTCAAAAAGAACAGAGTAAACTCAGAGCATGTAGAGGGAAGAAATAGCAAATATTAGAGCAAAACTGTGAAATCAAAAATAGAAAACAGTACAGAAACTCAAAGAGCTGGTTCTTCAAGAGGGTCAATAAAATTGCCTAAGTTCTAGCAAAATACACAAAGAAAAATGGCTAAAAATTGCCAATAAAGGAAGTAAAAAAGGAGCTACCACTACAGACACTGCAGACGGGTAAACATGAGGAAGTACTACAGTCTACACAGACGAACTTAGCAACTTAGATGAAATGTGCTCACCTCTTGGTAACACAGATCACCACAATTCACCTAAAATGAGGTAACTTGAGTAGTCACTGTAACTATAACCTGTAATGATTTTAGAAAACCAAATTCATAACTTAATTCCCAAAAAGAAACTCTTCAGGCCCAGATGATTTCATAGGTGAAGTCCACGCAATGTTTCAAGAATTGACACCAATTCTACATACTCTCTTCCAGAAAATAGACAAGAAGGGAACACTTCTCTCTTCTGAAGCTCCCATTACTTGAATCCCAAAACAAGACAGATGCAGGCAGTTATCTCTCCTGGATAGGGATGCAAAAACCCTTAGCATAATATCAGCAATATGTAAAAGAATTGTAAATGGGTTTATTCCAGAGATGCATACAAGTGCAATATTTGAAAATTAATCAATAAAATAAACCAATTAGCAGATGAAATAAGAAAAATTACATGATGTTATTAATTGATGTTAACAGGCATTTGACCAAATTCATCGGCAATTCGTAATGAAAAGTCACAGAAAGTAAGAATAGAGGGGTGATTTTCACAGCTTGATAAATAGCATCTACAAAATACCTTGAGCTAACATCATACCTGCTGGTGAAAGACTGAATACTTTCCCTCTAAGACAAAGAACGGGCAACCCTGTCTACTCCTCACTCCTATTCAACATTGTGCTAGAAATCTTAGTAAGGCAATGAGACAAGAAAATGGATTAAAAAGCATATAGACTGGGGCTGGCACTGTGGTGTACCGAGTAAAACCACTGCATGCAGTGCTGGCATCCCATATGGGAGTTGGTTTGAGTCCTAGCTGCTCCACTTCCTATCCAGCTCTCTGCTATGGCCTGGGAAAGCAGTGGAAGATGGCCCAAGTCCTTGGGCCCCTGCACCCACATGGGAGACCTGGAAGAAGCTCCTGGCTTCTGGCTTCGGATCAGCGCAGCTCCAGCTGTTGCAGCCAGATGGGGAGTGAACCAGCAGAGGGAAGACCTCTCTCTCTCTCTCTCTCTCTCTCTCTCTCTCTCTGCCTCTGCTTCTCTGTAACTCTGCCTTTCAAATAATTAAATAAATTTTTTTTAAAAAAGCATACAAACCAGGAACAAAATCTATCCCTATACTCTGTAACATGATTGTCTGTATATAAAAACCTCAAGAATGGAACAAAAGAACCAAAAATAAGCCAAAAAAAAAAAAAAACCCTCCTGGAACTAAACAAGTGATAGACGCAATCTTGATAAACATTCAAACATGAGTTGTATTTCTATATACCAAAATTAAACACATGGGCACCAAAATTAAAAAGCACATCACTTACAATTGCTTTTTAAAAAGTGAGCTTTAGGGTGTAAATATAGTGAAACACATTAAGAAATTGTACTCTGAAAATTATACAACACTGATGAAAGAAATCAAAGATTTTTAAAGGGGCTGGTGTTGTGGCACAGGCAGCATCCCATAGGAGCGCCGGTTCAAGTCCCGACTGCTCCACTTCCAATCCAGCTTCCTGCTAATGCACCTGGAAAGTGGTGGAGGATGGCCCGAATATAAGGGTCCCTGAACTCATGTGGGAGACTTGGATGGATTCCAGATGCCTAGCTTTGGCCTGGCCCAGCCCTGAACGTTGTGGTCATCTGGGGAGTGAAACAGCGGATAGAAGATCTCTCCCCCCACCCCTGTGTGTGTGTGTGTGTGTGTCTGTAACTCTGACTTTCAAATAAATAAATATTTAAAAAAGCCCAATTCAGAAGCTCACTTACAATGCCATTTATGTAACATTCTTGAAATAACGGGATTATGCAAATGGGGAACAGACTGGAGCTGTGGGGGGTCAGGAGGTGAACAGGGTGTGGGCGAGCTGAGTGATCCCCTGTGACCCTGTTGATATCCTGTCCCTGCCCTTCTCTGCTCTGCAGCTCCGCAAGGTGTCACCACTGGGGACACTGAGCAAGGGGCGCCTGGGCTCACTCTGCTGCCATTTCCCGCAGTGACCCCAAACAATCTACGCATTTGGCCTATACGTTGCTATATCACCAAGGCTCACAGGAGGCCTCTGCTCCCCACTCCCTCTTGGTGCCTCTCCTCTTCCAGATTCCACACAAGCTATGCTTGCCGCGTGCTCATTCAGAAGTGCTTGGCCCTGCCCGCAGAGAGCTTGGAGTCTCAGCGGGGGGGGGGGGGGGGGGGGGGGCGGGGAGAGCAGACACCTGACACAGGCCCCAAGGCATCTGCACCAGGCAGGGCTGATCCAGGCAAAGCAGGATGGAATGTTGCAGCCAGTGGATCAAGGGCCCTGAACGCCAAGGCAAGGCATGGAGCGCTGGTGGCTTTGGGGGCCTGGTAGCACCCCCTTAGTGGCAGGGACCAGGATCCAGCTAGCAGTGGGGCCCCAGCCTGCACCCCCATTCGCAGGCCTGTTCTTGAACCCATTGAATCCTGTTTTTCTTCCGCAATGTTCTCTTTGGGCCTTCCTGGCTACCTCTCTTGTCCTGGTCCCCAGCGATAAGCGCTCCTGGGCCGGGAGCTGCAGCCAGCAGCGTCACTGCTGTGGCCTCCCACCTGCGCCTGTGGTCGGCTCAGCTTCCCGACTCCCCTTGGGCTTTCCAAGTCCAGGCCAGTGCAGCAAGGGGGCTTGGGTCAGAGGCTCTAGAGGTAAAGTTGCCCCACCCAATGGAGCGCCCCGAGCATGGGGCCCGTGGAGAGAAAAACGAGACGAGATAACCACGTGACGCGAGGCCCTGTGGCACTGAGATGAGAAAGCCCGGGGAGCCCCCAGGGTGCCCCCTGATCTGGTGGAGTCTGAACGAAATGTCCTGTGCACAGGGGCTGCGGGGGCTCCTTCTCTCACGGTGACCTTGGCCACTGCCCCCATGGAGAACCACCCTGGCCTGACCCCGGAGCTCCCTCTGCTCTCTGCATAAGGAAAACAGTCCAGTCCTGGCCCTGCACCCCTCCAGCCCCCCGGGGAGCAAGGCCCAACAAAAAGCACCCCCCAACCCCTGTGTGCCCCAAAGACATCTGCAAGTAGGGGCAGAGCTGGTGCATAGCCTCCCCCTGCTCCCTGGTCTTCCCAGGCCTCACCTTGGCCTCCACTCCTCGCCCCCTTCCCCTGGTTCTCCTCTTCCTCCTCTGTGCCCTCTATCGCCTTCACCTTCCTCCCTCCTCCCATCTCTTTTCTGTCCTCTCTTTCTCACTTCTCTTTCTGTTCCCCATCTTTCTCTTTCCCTTTCCATCTGTCTTTCTGCCTGTCTCTTCTCATCCTCTCTCCACTTCCCCGTGTCTGCCTCCCTCTCTCACGCTCCCTTGGGAGGCACCCACAAACACATGGATTCCTAGGAGACCAGGAACAGAGAGACACGCACAGCAAAGCCTGCCGCCCGTCTGCCCTGGGTGATGCATTACAGAAATCCATTAAGCGGCTCTCCTTAGCGAGCCAAGGGAATACGTCAAGGTGCCAGCCCCGGGATGATGAATGTCCCTCGTAGATCAGAACACCATTGCACTCCAGCCCTGGTGTCAGGTGCTGCGCGGGCATGATGGACGGTGGGGATCCATCACAGCGCCCATGGGCCATTCCCAGTACAGCACTCACATCCAGGCTATGATTTAGGGGCAGAGTCTGGACCCCTCCCAAGATGCACACACTGCAAAAGTGGATTCTTCCCACTCGACCTAGGGTGAGAGCCATTTGTAGTGGATAGCTTCAAGGTCAAGGAACTGAGGAATCAGACAGATCTAGGTTCAAATCCCAGCTCCTCCACTTAAAAGCTCTGTGACCTCAGGGCACACTTTCCTCCCGCTCTGAAACACCACATGCTTCCCAGGACTAACGTGGGGCTCCCGTGATAGAATGCAGGTGCAACGGGCAGCCCCTCCCGGCCCGTGCAGCGTGCACACCACCGGAGCTGCACGCCCCCCCCCCCCCCGCGCCTCTCCGAGGAAGCCAAGCTGGTGGGGCCTCTTCCCTCCTGCGCCACCTTCACCTCTACCCCTCTCCTTCTAGCCCTGGTGGCCCCAAGGTCAGCAAGGGGAGTCCGGGGACCCTATCTCAAGTCAGCCCCCCAGGAGGCCTAGCGGATAAGCCCTGCCCATCAATCTCTCTTTCTTTATTTTTTTTTAAAGATTTATTTATTTGAAGTCAGAGTTACACAGAGAGAGGAGAGAGAAAGAGAGAGAGAGAGGTCTTCCATCCACTGGTTTACTCCCCAATTGGCCACAACGGCCAGAGCTGCGCTGACCCGAAGCCAGGAGCCAGGAGCTTCTTCCAGGTCTCCCACGCAGGTGCAGGGGCCCAAGGACTTGGGTCATCTTTCACAGCTTCCCCAGGCCATAGCAGAGAGCTGGATCAGAAGTGGAGCAGCCAGGACTCGAACCAATGCACATATGGGATGCCGGCGCTATAAGCAGCAGCTTTACCCACTATGCCACAGCACCGGCCCCCCATTGGTCCCTCTTGTCATTCATTCTTTATTCAGGCAACTGGTGCTGGGCACCCACTAAATACAGAAGGGACAAAGATAAAAGCCCTGGAGGTCATGTCTCTGTCACTTGCCAACTCACTCCTTCCTTGGGTCAGTGGCCTACTCTGGGGCCCTGGGAGTCAGCCCTGAACTAAAAGGACTGTGAAATGACTATGACAGGCTAACGCTCTATTTTCTTTCTGGAGAGATACAGACAGGAGTTCCCATCTGCGATGGCCAGGGCTGATCTGGGGCTGGAGACAGGAGTTAGAATTCAATCCAGGTGTCCTGCAGGAGTGGGAAGAACCCAACTTCTTGAGCCATCACCATTACTTGTAGGAAGCTGCAATCAGCCACTGGGCCAAGGATCGAACCCAGGCACCGGGGCATGAGATGCAAGGGTCTTAATCAGTACCCCACTCCTTTTTAATTGAGTATTTTTAATTTTATCTGAGAGGCAGAGAGATGAGAGAGAGAGAGAAAGAGAGAGTGTGTGTCTTCCATCTGCTGGTTCACCCCCCAACTGGCCACAATGGCTGGAGCTGTGCTGATCCAAAGTCAGGAGCCAGGAGCTTCTTCCAAGTCTCCCAAGTGGGTGCAGGGGCCCAAGGACTTGGGCCATCTTCTACTGCTTTCCCAGGCCACAGCAGAGAGCTGGATTGGAAGAGGAGCAGCCGGGACTAGAACTGGCGCCCAAATGGAATGCCAGCACCGCAGGTGGAGGATTAACCTATTGGAAATGGGACTGGCATCATGGCAGTGGGTTAAGCTGCAGCCTATAGGCTCCTACAACAGTGCCAGTGGGAGTCCTGTCTGCTCCACTTCCCATCCAGCTCCATGTTAATGTGCCAGGGAAGGCAGCAGAAGATGGCCCAAATGCCTGGGTCCCTGACACCCACATGGGAGACCTGGATGGAGTTCCAGACTCCTAACTTCTGTCTGGCCCAGCCCTGCCCGTTGCAGGAATTTGGGGAGTGAACCAGTGCATGGAGCTCTGTCTTTATCTCCCTGTCTCTCCACTCTCTCCATCATTCTGCTTTTCCAATAAATCAAAGTTTTTTGAAAAAAATAAATATGAAAACTCGAAGTTTGTCCAGAGAGGTTGCGCTAATTTATGTTTTGGTTTCATTGTGCGGTCACTCACTCGCATCATCATTGTCACCAGCGATCTGAACATCTGGGCAAGTGAAAATGGAACCTTAGGGCTTTATTTTGTCTTTCTTGGGTTCAAGAAAAATTTGACCTTTTCTTGCATGTCAGCCATGCAGATGTCTTGCTCCCAGCCAGCCTTTCCGCTGGGATGATCGTCTTGCTGTATTGGCTCAGTGAGAGCTCTTTATTTATGAAGGCCACGAATCTTTGGTTTCATGAATACTTTTCCTGAGTTGACATCTGTCTGTTTTTCAAGTCTCTCTTCTCTTAAATAGGCTTTGAAAAGCTCTGTGTAGGCCCCATCCCTGACAGTTTCCTTTGGCATTTTTCTTCCGCTGCTTGTAAGCTCAGAGAGATGTCACCCCCGTAGGGTCATCTGGATACCCGGAGTTCTCATCTCTGGATCTGGGGTTCCTACCTTTAACGCTGTAGCTTATCAGGAGCTTACTCGATCCAAAGTCACCCAGCACCCCTTGGGAGTGCGACTCTCCCCGTCCCCGTGAACCTGTGGGTTTCTCTTCATCTCGGGTTCTTCTGTCCCCAGAGCAAGGATGGTTTAGAGTGCCATCGGCCACCTGCACTGGCCGATTCTTCAGCCAGTAAGCAGCAGGCTTTATCGGGGCAGGAGCTTTCAAATCGATGTTTGTTCTTTCTGAAATTTCTTAGCTATTTTTAGCTTGTTATTCTAGCAGATTCATTGTAGAGTTGTTTTTTGTCAAATGACCAAAAGTTTCCATTGATTAGGTTTTTTTTGGCCTGGCCTGTGTATTAATTTAGGAAAAACTAGCACCTCTGACTGTTCCCCTTCCCACCCCGGGGCGCTCTGTGCCTCTAAGGCCCCGCGGATTTCTCTGTGAAAGTCCCGCGCCCTTCTCGCCGAGAATCAGTCGCTCAGGGGGAGGTTGCATTTTTGTTTGCTTTCAGCTCTAAAGTGGTGAGCGTGGGTGCAGAAGACGCGTACTGATTTTGATGCACTTATCCGGTGTGTTCCAGAGAATAGAAGACAGTACCTCGAAAGCTTCATGGAAATGGAAAAACTAAAAGAGAAGTAAAGAAAAGCTCATGTGTTTATTTGTTGCCAGACCTTCGGAAATCCATCCACAGTTTTCCCGGGATCTTTTGGAAGACCCTTAATTTCACAATTTCCAAAATTTTGCATCCCAGTAGACTTAGCTTTTTGTTCCACTTTCCATGGACTCCTGGAGGTGCCCTCGGGGTCACCAGCGCTGTGCCCAGGGACCATTCACAGGGAAATCGGCCTGAACGGAGTCCATCCCTGCCTGCCCACTGTGAGCATGGGGCACCCGGGGAGCCAGGCACACCTTGAGAGAGAGGTCTTCCACCTGCTGGTTCACTCCCCAGATGCCCGCAATGGCCAGAGCTGTGCCAGGTGCCTGGAGCTTCTTCCAGATCTCCCACGTGGGCACAGTGGTACAGGGGCCGAAGCAGCTGAGCCATCTTCCACTGCTTTCCCAGGCCATAGCAGAGAGCTGGATCAGAAGTGGAGCAGCCTGGACTCCAACAGGGGTCCATATGGGATGCCGGCACTGCCGGCGGCTGTACCCACTACACAACAGCGCCGGCCCCTAGGGCTACCTTTCATTCTGCCACTTTACACCATGCTCGGTTATAAATCTCTGGAGTTTTTCTACAGCATCTCCGAGTTCTCCAGGTGTGTGATTAGAGAACCCAGAGCTAACCGCGGCCTTCGCCCTGTTCTCGGTCGTTAGGGTGCTGCGTTTTCCTGCTGTGTGAAATCTTACAAGTCTGAAAGCAAGTTTTGTTGAACGAGGGTATCGCTGCTCATGTCCGTTTGAAGACGGGGATTTTTCGCAGGGTGAAGAGCTGTCTCCCGTGACAAGTGTCGTGAGTGGGGATGTCCTGCGTTGGGATTGTTGCTTCCCCCCGAGAGCGGGCATCTTCGCAGCCACTGCAGCCGGAAGACAGAGACAGGCGTTTCCATGGCCACCGTGGCCACCACCACCTCACACTCTGCTCACTAGGGACCAGCTGCAGAGGGGTTCTGATCCGTGGGGAGACCAGACCCAGTCGTGACGGCTGCTCCTCTGTCTCCCTGCAGAGGCAGGGCCAAACGACTCAAGCAGGCCAGGGCGGGAGGGCCACGGTCAGGCTCTTCCGGTCTCCTGCATGTCTCCTTCGTCCCCTGGTACCATCCCGTTCACAGGCTCACCCCCCTACCACACACGTGCACACACACAGAAGTGTGGACTCAAACACACATGTATGCACCTGCACGCATGTACACACATACCCACACTCCCATACACCTGGCCACCTATCCAGAGGCCTTGACCTTGCCCTGGCCTCTGCTCATCCTTCTCGCCCCTTCACAATCCTCCCCTAGCAAAGTTCAAGGTGGCACACCTCTCCCAGGAAGCCATCTCTGACTACCTCCAACTGTCAGTACCTTTCTCTCTGCAAAATCCCACAGAACCACAGGGTTCCAGCACTACAGGTGACCTAAACCTCCCCGCAGCCCAGCTTCCCCCGAGCCAGGACCTTGTGGGACGCTGGGAAGCCAAATGCGGTACAGGAGCCCATACAAGGGCTGTCGGCCTTAACCGACCAGAAGGGACAGCAACGGGCCTGAGAACTGGGTATCAGTGCGGCTCTCAGCTGAGCACCCTTTGTCACCCCGAGAGCCCCCGCCTCAGCAGCGCACAAGGTCAGTCCTCAACGAGACCTTGAATGAAGAGGGATGGAGGGGGCGAGCATGTGAACAGGTGGGGACGCAGCAGTGAGTGGCTAAACAAACGGCAGGCAGAGGAATCCCTAAGCTGCTGTTTCCATCATCAAGGCTCAGGGAACGTCTTTCGAGACACTTCTCTACCCAATGATGGAGAAATACGAAACGGGGTCAGGGGCTGAGGGCAGAGGCTGGGGGCGGGAGGTGGCGGAGTGGAGCACACGGAGCACGGCGCTCCAATCCAAAGCCCTGGTTAAGCATCACAGGGCCCCCCGCGCATGGCATGGCCGAGGCCCCTACTCTGTCTCCCTCCTTAGTCCAATGAGACCACGGCGGAGAAAGCGCTGGGCAGCCTCAGAAGTTCCACTTGATCGTGGTGTGAGGCCACAGGACGTCAGTGGACGGCTGCAGGTGGCAAAGGCTTGTTGTCCCCTCCGTGGCACCGCCCACAGTGGAAACCTGGGGTGCCCGCCTCAGCCCCGCCCCCACCCCACTTTGGACCCACGGAACCTGGAGCAGGTGCAGTGCTGCCGAAGCACAGGGCTGACACACGCTTCTTGAAAAAGAGAATTGGGAGAGGAAATGGAAACCCGGGGGCCTGGTTCACACTTACCAACACTCAGAAAGTCCCCAGAGCAGCCTCCAGCAGGCGGACCGCCCCCTCGGCCAGCTGCTGCAGGGCCTCACGGCGCAGGGCCCCGCTTGCTGACAGTGGCCACATGGAAGGCACGGCCACCTGAGCCCTGCAGGGAGCACTCGCCTTGTCCCAGCCTTGAGGCTCCTAGGGCACAGAGCCGTGGCTACGGAGTGCCCATGATTAGCACGGACACAAGCAGAGCAGAGCAGCGCCCAGTGACAGGGGTGGGAAAAGCCCCGAACGCCCCCTCAGCCCCTGCACGCCTGCAGTCCCCAGAGCCACACCTTGAGGCCTCTGGGACATTTCTTTCTTTCTTTCTTTCTTTTTTTTTTTTTTTTTTTTGACAGGCAGAGTGGACAGTGAGAGAGAGAGACAGAGAGAAAGGTCTTCCTTTTTTCCATTGGTTCACCCCTCAATGGCCGCTGCTGCCGGCGCATCACACTGATCTGAAGCCAGGAGCCAGGTGCTTCTCCTGGTCTCCCATGGGGTGCAGGGCCCAAGCACTTGGGCCATCCTCCACTGCACTCCCGGGCCACAGCAGAGAGCTGGCCTGGAAGAGGGGCAACCGGGACAGAATCCGGTGCCCCAACCGGGACTGGAACCTGGAGTGCTGATGCTGCAGGCGGAGGATTAGCCTAGTGAGCCATGGCGCCGGCCTCTGGGACATTTCTACACACTGTCAGGACCCTGCCAAAGACAGGGCTGTCTACCTTTCTTTTGGTAAACTTTTTTTTTTTCTTAATTTGTGAAGCAGAGAGTTCACATCTGCTGGTTCACTCTGAAAATATCTGCAGCAGCCGGGGCTAAGCCAGGCCGAAGCTGGGAGCAAGGAATTCCACCTGTGTCTCCCCTGTGGGTGCCAGGAACTCAACCACTTGAGTCAACCCCGCTGTCCCCCTGGGTGTTCATGAGCAAGAAGCTGCAGTCGGGAAAGCAGCCAGGACTTGAACTTGGCCACTGTATTACAGGATGCGGGTGTGCCCCAAGCTGCCTCGTAACCCCCGAAGTCCAAGTGCCCTTCCCCAAACCCCTTCTGTAGAGTGGCTACATTGCGGCCCGAATGGAAAACAACTCACGGCCAAGCGGCCTATGAGTGGGAGAAGCTGGCCCGGAATCCTGGCTGTGCCTTTGCCGTGCCTGTGAGAATGGAATAGCTACAGGTGTCGTCTGCGTGGACCCTGTGGTCTTCCCGCAGAGCCTCGCTCGCCTGTGTCACAGCGCCTCGCTGCCCTGCATCATCACAGAGTTGCCTGAGCGACAGATCCAGAGCAAGAGCCGGACTTCCAGCTTCCTTGCCAATGACCTTGATGATTGACATGACCTGGGATCTCAGACTCCCCTACAGCTCTCCCTGCACAGGTCATGGGGGGAAGCTTTGCTCCCCACAGGTTAGGTAGGACATGGCCTGTGTCTGGAGAGGTGCTGTAAAGAGTGGGTGGTGCGGCCGGCATGGGCTAAGCCTCTGCCTGCAGCGCTGGCATCCCATATGGGCGCCGGTTTGAGTCCCGGCTGCTTCACTTCCGATCCAGCTCTCTGCTATGGCCTGGGAAAGCACTAGAAGATGGCCCTAGTGCTTAGGACCCTGCATCCATGTGGGAGACCCAAAAGAAGCTTCTGGCTCCTGGCTTCAGATTGGCACAGCTCCAGCTGTTGTGGCCATTTGGGGAGTGAACCAACAGATGGAGGACCTCTCTGTCTGTCTGTAACTCTACCTCTCAAATAGATAAATAAAATCTTTATAAAAAAAAAAAAAAGGAGTGGGTGGTGAGGTCTGAAGGCTCGTGGCGTGTACCACAGACAAGACACGGGGGCAAGGCCCCTCCTGTTCTGCAGGGGATGAGGAAGAAGGTAATGGGGTGTTGTTCGAAATGGAAAAGGGAAGAGAGAATCAGAGAAGGGGGCGGTGGCAGCGATGGCCCAGAGTTGTGGCTGCCGGCGCGCAGGGCGAGAGTGAAGCATCTGGTGGTGGAGCGGCCAGGAGGGCACCTTGAGGACAGAAACATGGGCCTCTCCGTGTGAAGCTGTGTGCACCGCGGTGACGCGAATCCCGCCTTCGCCCCCACCCCATATCTCCCAGATGATCTGCCCCACAAGCAGATGCTTCGGGCCGCCAGATGGTCACGTGGAAAATGAGCTGAGGCTCAGCTTTCCACCCGAGTTGGCATGGGGCGAGAGGAAGGCCGTAGGTGCCCAAGCTAGAGCCCACAGCCCAGGAGCCTCAGCGTGCCACCTCTGGGGCGTCTGGAAGCCTTGTGCCTGATCTCCATGGCAGGAGGAGTACGGGCGTCTGTCTGAACCAGCCTTACTGCACCTCCAGGGGCAGGGAGGATCCCAGAGGACATGCGAGCTGATTTAACCCCATGAAATATTCATGTTGTCTCATCACGAGCTCCGCGCTGGGAACCCAAGAGAAGCAGCAGGCAGTGGTCATTAAATTTCAGGTCACCGAAGCAGGGGCTGGGGAGCTTGTTAAAGACGAAGGTGCCTGCACTGCCGGCCGAGGACTCTGATTCAAAGGGACTTTGACAAACACCGGGATGGGGGGAGGGGGTGCCACGATCCCCAGCCCTCGAGAGGCTCACGAAGCCACTGCCTACTGCAGTTACAGGATTCACCTGCAGACCCCTGACCACCACCCCCTCCCCCTCCGGCCAGCACGCATTCCTATTGGCTGAGAGTCATAGCCCCAACCTAGAGCAGCCAATCACGGCTGAGAGCCACATGTCTTTTTGCCTTGGCTCTCAGCTCTTGATGGCCAATACCTCTGCCAAGGGCATGGCGTTCTTCTCTGCCAATGTCAGTATGGGGGGGGGGGTGTTGGGGGGCTGCCCCTTCTAGGCAGAAAAATGCACTGACTTGAGTAGGATAAAGGATAAAAAAACAACAACAAATTCAGAATAAAGCCCACGGTGCATGTCTGAGCTCACCTGCCCGCCATCTCCATGCTTCCGAGTGCTGGCTCCTCTGCCACCTGCCACATCCTGCCGGAAATACCCACCCAGGTCCGATGCTAAAACGAAATGCCACGGAGTCCCTGATACAAAGCAGGAATTTATCTTTTGTACTGCGGGAAGCTGGGAGGTTAAGACCAAGGTGCTGGCCTCTGACAAGGGCCTTCTCGCTGCATCCCAGTACGGAGGGGGGACAGAGCAGGTGCACCCCTCAGAGAGAAGGATTTCTCCAAGGCCGCCAACTACAGCCTGGGATGCTCGAGCCAGCTGGAGCCCAGCGTGTCAACAGGTGCACCTGGGCAGTCAGTCAGTCCAGTGAGAGGAAGGGAGAGTGCTATGGGCTGGGTGTTTATTTGTTTGTTTGTTTAAGAATTTGAAGGGGAATTGAATTTGGAGGGAAAAAGAGAAGTCAGGATTTGCACCCTTCATTCATGTACTCGAGAGCAAATGAGCTCCACATGGCGGGAGCTGGCCCTGATGACCGACAAGGCTCTGAGCAGCAGAGAGGAGATGGAACTGGGGGTACAGCCCGAACATAAGTGTGGAAGTGAAAGTAGGCTGACAGAGCGCTCTCCGGAGACGTCCGCTAATTCCACAGACCTTCTCCATGCTCCGAGCTGCACCCAGGCTGGCTGCTGGGGACGTGCAGGTGAGCAAGGTCATCTCTGTCGTCACTCACTGGGACTGAGATTCTTGAAGGGGCACGAGAGCCACATGGCTTCAGCACGTCTCATTGCAGGCCCTGCAGCCCCGTCTCTGAGCACCGGGACAGAGGCCGGGCGCTGCCAGAGAAGCCGGAAACAGTGGGGAGATCCACTTCCAGCTGCCATAATTAAGCCCCTGGACTTTACATGGGGAGGCCAGAGCCTTCATGAAAACGGCCTGGGAAAAGTGAGTAGTGGGGCGGGCACCCCGGCAGGTTAAACACACAGGAACCCACACCTGCAGGCAGCCAGGGCCGGGTGCCATCCCAAACTGGGCCGCTTTCTCTCCCACACCAGCCCTGGTCAGAGCAGGCTATAGGGAACACGGCACCGCGTGTGCAAGGAAGTCAGACTGCTGGGGGCTGGGTGCGGGCGTTTAGGGGAGTGGCTCAGACTCCACCTGGGACACCCGCCTCCCACCTGGCAGTGCTTGGTGTGAGTCCCAGCGGCGCTCCTGCTAATGTGCGCCCAGGCGATGGCTCAGGTACTTGGGTCCCTGCCACCCACGGAGGGGACCCAGAGCGTGTTCTGGGCTCCTGGAATCAGCCTGGCTCAGTCCCAGCTGTGGTGGGCATTTGGGGAGTCCACCAGTAGATAGAAGTTACCTCTGTCTTTCTCTCTCTCTGCCTTTCAAACACAGTGAAAATCAGTAAATAAAAATTTAAAATAATAAAAGGCAAGCTTCTTGGGTCAGGACTGGGGAGGGTGGAGAGCTTTATGACTTTGCCCTCCACTCTGATGTTTTTTGTTTGTTTTGTTTTGTTTTTGGTCTCAGTCGGATCTGTGAAAGCCAAGGCGATTCTGGGTGTGGTTTTTTATTGCTTTATTTTCCTTCGTGTTAATGTGATACTAACACAAAAGGAACAGATTCAGTGTAATCCATAGGTACAATTCTAAGAATTAATGACGTTCCCTCCCTCCCTCCTCCTTCTTTTCTTCTTTCTTTTCCTTCTTTCTTTCCTTGTTCCATTTTTGAGGCTTTTTTTTTTTTTTAGATTTATTTATTTATTTGAAAGGCAGAGTTACAGAGAGAGAGGTCTTCCATCCATTGGTTCACTCCCCAATTGGCCGCAATGGCTGGAGCTGCGCCGATCCAAAGCCAGGAGCCAGGAGCTTCTTCTGGGTCTCCCACGCAGGTTCAGGGGCCCAAGGACTTGGGCCATCTTCTGTTGCTTTCCCAGGCCACAGCAGAGAACTGGATCAGAAGTGGAGCATCCAGGACTCGGACCGGTGCCCATATGGGATGCCGGCACTGCGGGCGGCGGCTTCACCCGCTATGCCACAGCGTTGGCCACTTTTGAGACATTTTACATTCACACGACAGTCAAAGACTGATTGCTCTTTTAAGCTGAAGAGACAGCCTGGCGTCAGCAGCCGGCCCAAGGATCAGCAGGTGCGGGGTGAGGCCTGGAGGAGCACCGGGCTGGGCCACAGAGTCTGTCCCAGCTCTGCTCCTCGCTGTGTGACTGTGGGCCAGTCTCCTCCCCAGTCTGGGCCCACTCTGTGCCTCTGTACTGGCCCAATGCCACCAACTGTAACAAGAAGAAGTTATGACCCTGAAGACGTAGAGACCAAGGGACAGGCCAAGTGTAGAGACCACGGACCCAGCAGGAGAGGCAGAAGCAGAGTCTGACCCTTGGCCCGAGTAACCAGGGCTCAGCAGAACATGGCGCCCTGCTGAGGACATTGGTTCCGGGGCGCAGCCCCAAGACGGGACTGCGCGGTGCAGGGCG
Organism: Sylvilagus floridanus; assembly: GCA_949820135.1. Classification (NCBI taxonomy): domain Eukaryota; kingdom Metazoa; phylum Chordata; class Mammalia; order Lagomorpha; family Leporidae; genus Sylvilagus; species Sylvilagus floridanus. Next base: position 76,996,948 of record OX463239.1, on the reverse strand, counting down.
CCCATTTCACACAGTCGGGGTGGGGAGGACTTGGCTGCCGTCTCAGCCTCCAAGCCCGAGCCCTCTGCCAGAATTAGAGTTCTCTCAAAACAAAAAGGCCCAGGCCAGCGCCATGATGCAGCAAGTTAATCCTCCACCTGCAGCACCAGCATCCCATATGGGCACTGGTTCAAGTCCCGGCTGCTCCACTTCCAATCCAGCTCCCTGCTGTGGCCTGGGAAAGCAGCAGATTATTGCTAAGTGCTTGGGCCCCTGCACCCACACGGGAGACCCGGAAGAAGCTCCTGGCTCCTGGCTTCAGCCTGGCCCAGCCCTGGCCATTGCGGCCATTTGGGGAGTGAACCAGCAGATGGAAGGTCTCTCAGTCCCCCCCCGCCCGCCCCTCTCTAACTCTGCCTTTCAAATAAATAAATCTTTAAAAAAAAAAGGTCTGGTTCTGTGTAGAGTAGTAGGGTTCTCCTCCCACAGGAGAACAGAGTGGATCTGTGGCCAAAAGCTGCACACACCAGGGGCAGCCTGGAAGGTAGCCCAATGGGTGTCTCTGAGCTCAAAAACATTTATAGGTAACAGGGTAGTCCTAGAAGCCTGCTTAGAAGAAGCAGGGAGAGCAGGAAGGGGGGAAGAGGAGGCGGCAGGGTGGGAGGAGCCACTCCATGTCTCCATCTGTAAATGAGAATGCACCCTCGGCAAAGGCTTGTGAGGTTGAAGTTTCACCTCCCTGGAGAGCTCACACCAGCCGGGGCTCCACCAGACGGCAGGGCAAGGACCATGGAGACGCAGGGGCAGGGAGGGAGGGAGGGGTGGGGCCCAGCACACTGTGCCCCATCGATACAGGTCCCCGAGTGGAGCACTCAGCCCCACGGCGCGACTGCCCCCTGGGGAGCTCAGAATCCCCCACACGCCCCAAGTAGCCACCCAGGGAAAGGCCCGCACGCGCATGCGCGAAGGCCAGGCTCACCCGAACACGATGACCTGGAAGGGCTGGGCCAGGCTGCTGAACCCCGGCTCTCTGCGCAGGCTGACGCCGCCTGCAGGCCACGGGGGCGTCAGGTCACCGCCCTTGGCGCCCACCTGTCGTCATCCTCATTTCTCTCCCACCCAAGCGCTACATGGGGTTCTCACAGTTTCAGTTTTTCCCAAAGTCCTCTCGGGGCCAGCCCAGGAGTCCCCCAGGCCTGTGTCAGGACGGGGAGGCAGGCGGCTGGGGGCTGAGATGTGACGTTGGGGCCTCTTCCTTCTGCATGCTGGGTTTATCCCGACAGCGAAAGCGAGGCAGCTTCCCGGGGTGGCAGCAGAGGACTTCGCTGAGGGCACTGGTGTTCAAGGTCAGGTCTTATCACAGACTCCCCCCGCCCCCACGTGCTGCCCCCCGGAGGGCTAGGACTTGGGCTCTTAAAGGAAAGAGACTGCAGTTGCAGCTTGAAGTGGGCATCCTGGCTCTGCTTCCGGTTCCAGTTTCCTGCTGATGCTCCGGGCGGCGGCAGATGACGGCTTAAGGACGTGGGTCCCTGCCGTGCACTTGGGAGATCTGGATTGAGTTCTGGGCTCCTGGTTGTGGTCCTGGCTTAGCTCCATCTGTTGCAGGCATTTGGGGAGTGAACCAGCAGATGGAAGATCTGTGTGAGTGTGAGTGAGTGTGTCTGTCTGTCTCCATTTCAAATAAAATTAAAATATGCTTTTCTAAATATTGCCCCCCCCAAAAAAAATATCAAAAGAAACAGCGATTCCAAGAATGCAAGTGAAGTACCCCAGGAGCCAGGAGCTTCTTCCAGGTCTCCCACGTGAGTGCAGGGGCCCAAGCACTTGGGCCATCTTCTACTGCTTTCCCAGGCCATAGCAGAGAGTTGGATCAGAAGTGGAGCAGCCAGGACTCGAACCAGCACCCATATTGAATGCCGGCACTGCAGGCGGAGGGTTAGCCCACTTCACCAAAGTGCAAGCCCTTGGGTGTTTCTAAAAGCTCCCGGATCTAAAGAAGTCTGCAAGCTGCATGCTGAATTGGGCACCGGAGGTTTGTTTTCAAGACCCTTCCTTGACGAGCGAATGTTCAAGCAATCGTAGGTGCTAAAGAAATTTTAAATGCTTTCGTTACAGTGTGTCAACATCCATGTGCCAATTAGCAACCAAGCATCAGCCCCCGCCCATGAAGCTTGAGATCCTGTTCTGAACAGTGGCAGAGGACACCATGCGACAGGTTTTCATCAAACGGAAAGAGTTGGCTCTGTCGGCTGCACGGCTCGGTCTGCAAGAGTGGGGACAGGAGGCTGTGGTGCAGAGTCCCGGTGAGAGCGGCTGCAGGCAGTCACAGCGAACCTCAGCCCAGCGACGGCACAGCAAGCTCCCCACAGTGCCGCCTGGTGCTCCAGGTGCTCCGGCTGCTGTGAGCGGGGCTGGCAGCCAGCTCCCTCTGTGTGTCCAAGGCCGTCCAGGACACCTGCAGGGGCTCGGTCTGCTGAGTCCTCCACTGTCTAGACGGGAATCATCACACCGCTGTCCACTAGCACACTGGAGAAGGGGAGCTGGGCCTGCCGGACGTCACGGCAGGTGTGCCCAGACCAACGCCAACCAAGATGGCCTCTAGCCTCATTGGGACCCTAAAATCTCAAGGATGTTTTGTGTGGTAGAAGGTTCTGCAATGATAAGAATGTCCTTAGGGTGCCCTGGCCAACCCCCACAGCACCTGAAGTGTGCTGGGTGGCTGAGAAATGACTCTTGGTTTGATTTTGTTTTAGTTCAGTTAAATGTACATGACTGAGGTCCAGCACTGTGGCGTAGCGGGCAAAGCTTTTGCCTGCAGTGCTGGCATCCCATATGGGCACCAGTTCAAGTCTCAGCTGCTCCACTTCCCATCCAGCTCTCTGCTATGGCCTGGGAAAGCAGTAGAAGATGGCCCAGGTCCTTGGGCCCCTGCACCCAAGAAGGAGACCCGGAAGAAGCTCCTGGCTCCTGGCTTCAGATGGGACCAGCTCTGGCCATTGCAGCTATTTGGGTAGTGAACCAGCAGATGGAAGACTTCTCTCTCTCTCTCTCCCCTCTCTCTCTCTCTCTCTCTCTCTCTCTCTCTCTGCCTCTGCCTCTCTGTAACTGAATTTATTTATTCAAACAAATAAATAAATCTTTAAAAAATGTACATGACTGACCCAAACTGGTGGCTGCCATATTGGACAGTACAGATCTAGACAATGGCAGGCCCCACCCGAGCCCATTCCCATGTCTCCACGATGGTCCTTCTCACCCTGCACGCCTGCTGTTCAGGTCCCCTTGGCCCTGAACTCCCAACTCACGTCCCCTCTCGGTGCCTGCCTCCACCCCCACCCATTCAGAGAAATCCTCCTGACCTCGGCCCTCAGCTCTGCTCTGCTGCCGACTCCTGCACCCTTGCTGCCTACCGCACCTGCTGAAAACCTCCCACCCCAAACCCAGGATGCACACCCTCCAGGAAAATCTACCAGAGCCCCAAGTCCAGGCCGGGCTGTGTGGGAGGTGGCAAGAAAAGGCCGATCAAAGCTGACACAGCCAGGACTCTCCAGGACAGTCGTCTCCATCTAAGAACCAGAGAGGATGAGTCAAGGCCCCCTCTCGCAGGAGCTCGCACAGTGCAGGGAGCACGGGATGCAGACAGCAATAGCCTTGCAGCGCAACCTGTGCTGCTCAAGGCCAAATGTGCTGTCAAAGTGCGGAGGAGAGCCGGCTTGGCTGGGCTGCACTCCCAGGGTGTTCCCAGGAGAAGCAGAGGCCTGCCCCTCCCAACCCAGGCTTTCACCTTTCTTGGGCTCTGGCCGGAGGCTGACCCAGGAAGGCTCCAGGAGGGGCTCCCAGTCCTGCACCTTCAAGTTGGGTTTGGCCAGGGTCAGGCAGAGGCAGGGCATGGGCAGTGGGAGGGAAGCGCAGGGGTTTGCTCGCCTCTGGCTTCCTCTCCGCCAGGCTGAAGGTTAACACTGACCAGGTCCCTCTAGGGCCGGCCGGGGTGCCTACAGGCAGCCACGCTTACACCCAGGGCTCTGCTCCGGTTTCCATGAGAGCTGCCTCTTCAGCTCTCCCGGACCCAGGAGCAGAAGCAGCTCCCGCGGTTAGTCCCAGCGTGCTGCCAACTCCCTGGTCACTCTCCTAAGAGCCCTGGCCCAAGCCACTTCCTCTACACAGTCCCTCCCCACCCACCCCCTCCCATCACCCTTGGTAATGCATGGGCTGTCTCCCGCCAGGACCTCAGCAGCAAAGGTCTAGGCTGGGTCTTGAAGGATGCCTAGGAGTGATGCGGTCAGAGGAGCAGAGAAAAACAGCAAAGTGGGAGAAGCCCAGACAGAGGAGGGAAGTGCTGCCCGGAACAGCCAAAGCAGGAAGTGGGGCTTCCGCTGGACTAGGTCATGGAGGTTTGGATCTCACCACGCAAGCAAGGGAGCCCTGTCATCCTTGGGTGGTTCCCCCATGATTACAAGGGTCCCCACCAATTGAAAGCTTCTCTGGTGCTCACTGTGGCTCTCATGTAAGCAGCTGGCTTTTAAATACACCTGACACCATGACAGGATAAATAAAGCTGCACTTGAATAGCATTCCACTCTGGCCTCCGTGGGAAGCGCAAGTGAGCAAAATTCTACTGAGAGTCAAGGACATCTATTCTGGACCCAATGACCTGGGGAGTACTAAATTCCTCTTTCTGTTAGACAAGATCTTTCAGATCCCACCTCTTAGTTCCTTAATGACTAAGCAATTGCAAGGATATATTACATCCCACAGATGCACCGGCGTACCCCACTATCACTGCACTTGTCAATTTTCCCTCTGCATAATTCAGAGCTTTTCTATTTTGGAAAAATAAAAAGTGTTGTGTGGGGACCCATGGATAGGCCTGCCATGGGACCCCCCATGCTGGGCGTGGCTTATAGCAGTAATGCGGATGTAGCAGCTGATTGAACTTTCCATCTAGCTGAGGATCGTGGTAAACAACAAGATGGCGCTGATGCCCTGCCTGCTGCGTGACTCCACAGCTGAGCATGATCAAGTGCCGGATTGGAGAGCTCTGTGCATGGACTGTGATTGATTGATTGTGATTGGTTGAATTCGGTATATAAGCAGACCGCGGGAGGAGGGGGGCACGCCATCTCTCCCCTTTAAGGAACGTGCGCGCCATCTCTCCCCCTTCTCCCGGTCCCCCACTCTCTTTCCCACTCTTTCTAAGTAAAAGTCTACTAAAGACCGATTAGCTGCGAGCAGCGTCGTTCCTTTTGCGGCCGAAGGAGCTGACAGTGTTGCTAATACTTGTACATATTTTACACCAGATGCCATTTAAACAGAGTCCGCGTGCCTGAAATACTCCCTCCAGGCAGTGAGACCAGGGCTATCCTCTGGTGGTGCTTGGCAACCCTCAGAGTGGCATACGAGACCTCCACCCACCTCTACAGCTGAGAGAGTTCATGCGCCTTGGCTTCCATCTGCCAAGGCAAAGCTGTCAGAGCGTCTGTGGCTCCCTTAGCTAAAGGGGTACAAGATGCCGTGACAGTCATGCGCTCACATGTCTAGAACCCTATCTTAAAGATAGGCCCAAAAACTGGAGTTCTCCAGTTTTAAAAAAAAAAAAAGAGAGAGAGAGAGAGATTGCTTTGGTGGGATTTTGCCAAAATCCCATGACAACAAAAAGCTGTTTGCATCATCTACTTCTCACCTGTTGATCTGCCACATGTCGGCACAGGAGGTTGGTTTCCTGCAGAACATTCAGGGGGGCCTTGACAGGGCTTAGCCTTTCTGACAGCGTTAATTACCTGTGGATGGAGAACCTTTTTTTTTTTCTGCCGGGGCAATTTGCATATCTCTAGCATCAATCACCCTAGGAAATTAGCAGCTTAGAAATTGTTCTGTGAGTCGCACTGGTGGTCACAGAAGGCAGAGCCAGATCCATGGATCCTGCTGGCCGGCCTTCCAGGGTGCACTGGCGGGGCGTTCCCCACCCCTCACAGACTTCACATTCCTGGGTTAGGGGCCACTGCTGACTCATCTGCATTTTTTCCCCAGCAGCCCAAGTGATTCATGTGGTTGAAAAGTTCTCCGTGAAGAACACACAGAAGGTGAAGAAGAAATATTCCGCAGAGCCACAAGACACATTGCCAAAAGCTTGGTGCTGTGTGAAGAGCGATCGCAAATGAAATCGACACAATGAAAAGTCCCCCTGCACTTGCGAAGGGAATGCAGAACCATACCATACCGCAGGCCTTCGCGTTCCTCCGCAGCATGTTATCGGCTCGTTTTATTTTTTGACGATTCCTGCCCCTGCATCTCAGGCAGAACACGCTTCCTCCCAATTACGACCAATTAAAAGCTATTTAAGGAACACTCGGCAACAACAATGTTTAACAGAATTAACACCACGCGCTGCAGAAGCAAGGCGGCAGAAGTTGAGAAACTTATCGATGGCTTCGCTAATGCCAACTCGCATTGGAAGTTCGCTTCTAATTTTCAAATTTGTCTGTTGTTGCCCAAATAGCTCTTGGGGCGGGCACGTTTCCAAGGAGAAGTTCGGAGGTTTGTTTAAAGAGTTGGTTTTTGTGGAAGCAGGAAAGAACGGTATTTCGCTCTGAGTAGTTTCGTGTTTGGCTGTACACAAGCAGGACATCACATTCAACACGACCCCGTCGGATGGCCTAGGGCATTGCATCCAGGAGACGCTAACAGGGTCGTGTTCTGCAGTGCACAGCGATAGGTGGAGGTAAACATTACAGTTCTCCAGAAGGGCAAAGGGGTGCTGGCTGCGCCACCTGCAGCTACTCGCTGCACCATGCATTCCCCTCCCCTGTTTCCCTTGTGCCAACAACTCTGGAAGACACAGGGCGGCTGGGTAACTCGTTCAGGGCCAAGGCGAGTGGCAAGATTTCCAGGGGAATCTGACTCTAACCCCTCCTAAGAACAAGAAAGCTCATTCCCATGAACCCAAGACCGTGAGGCGCTTTGTGCCTGCCTTGGTTTCTGGTCTCTGTGAGGGTGGAGCTGGGGTCTGACCTGGTCGGGGGGCACATCTGGCATCAGGTGCAGCTCCATTGAGGTGAAGGTGTTGGCAACAGTGGCTCTGTGACCTGAACAGAGCGTGGTCTAGGCATTAGAACCCACTGCACCTGCAAAACACATTCAGAAAAAAAAAAAGCGGCTGCTGGGAGAGAGGTGATAATCCCTCTGACATCAAAAGGCTGTCTGGGGCCAGCACCGAAGCTCAATAGGCTAATCCTCCGCCTGCGGCGCCGGCACACTGGGTTCTAGTCCCGGTCGGGGTGCTGGATTCTGTCCTGGTTGCCCCTCTTCCAGGCCAGCTCTCTGCTGTGGCCCAGGAGTGCAGTGGAGGATGGCCCAAGTGCTTGGGCCCTGCACCCCATGGGAGACCAGGAGAAGCACCTGGCTCCTGCCTTCGGATGAGCGTGGTGCACCGGCCGCAGTGCACCGGCTGCGGCGGCCATTGGAGGGTGAACCAACGGCAAAGGAAGACCTTTCTCTCTGTCTCTCTCTTTCACTGTCCACTCTGCCTGTCAAAAAAAAATTAATAAATAAAATAAAAATAATTTTTAAAAAGAAAGGTAAAAAGACACAAGGAGTCTTTTCTAGGAGATCTGTGACCTTGAGCTGCACTGCGTGCCTCCTGGGATCTCTCTGCCTCCGGTCTGCAGCTGGGGCCGGCATCCTCAGCACCGGGAAACACGTGGCGCGCGCCACAGCCGCCTCCCTCCTGCGGCCCTCTGCCCGCTTCCCAGCCAGCCCACTCAAACGCCGCCCCTCCAAACAAGGAGGGGTCTTCTGAACTTATTTTCTGTTCGCACGTAATAGGAAGCGGACGGCCTCCCTACGATGTTTTTGCTCATGAGCCTTGGCGGAAGCAGCCCCAGCTCTTAGAAGGCAAATCATTAAGAACTCAAATACATTGTGGGCATCCATCCTGGCTGGATCCAATTTCAAGTGAAAATGAATGGCAAATTCTTGTGACCACATGAAGGGCCACTGTCATTCATCTGAAATCAGTTAAACATGAGAACAATATGAAAACCATCTTGAGTGCGCCGAGTACAAACATTTGTATTTTTTTGCCAATGCCCCGGAGAGACCAGGAGATGTTGGCAGATCAGCGTTCTGTAAACATGCCCACAGAGCGGGGAACTAAGGAACCTAACTCTTGTTGGGTTAAACTATTTGTCAACTTTTCCATTTCCTCCGTCAGAAGATAATTAAACAGTAAGCAGATGTCAGAATCTAATTGGTTCAAGGAAAGATTGCTCAATGACTTCTGGGGCTTGTGATTTTTTATGTAGTGTCTGCAAACATCCCCTTGTTGCTAATGGAAGCAGAAAGTCACCCAGTTAGTTTCGCTCCCCTTGGGGGGCAGAGACTGCCGCAACAAAGATTGGGGGGGCTGGTATGAAAAGTTCATGGAAATTTAAATCAAAGCATGTTTATTTTGGGGTGAACTTTTTCAAGCATCCATGAGTGGATTTTTTTTTCCTAAGATGCATTTTTCTGACCTTTCTAAAGGCCTCTTGTATACCTATGGATAGGCAGTGTGGGCCTAGAGACAAAGCTTAGCTTCTCCCAAGGGGGAGGGGAAGGGGAGGGGAAGAAGAGGTAAGGGAGGAGGGGGAGGGGAAGTGAAAGAGGAGGGGATGAGGGAAAGGGAGGGCAGGGAGAACAGGAAGACAGGCATAGGAAGCCAGTGTTTTGTAGGAGAGACCCAAGGCCATGGCCAAGCCCACTGTGCAGCTCCCTCACTTGGTGCCTAGGGCCCCTGGGCCCGTAGATTTGACCTGCTGTGTTTACCCCTCCGCTTACCATCAGATCTAGGAGTCCCTGTCCCGGCTCTGTGCAGGCCCACCGTGAGACAGGAAGGGTCATGCACACAGAAGTCGGGAAACTAAAACCCAAGCGAGCGCTTTCCTTTCCCGTCTCAGCCCAGAGGGACGCCGCACCCAGGAGTTTGCACAGGACAAGGACTGCTCCACTACAGGGTTCCCACAGCGCTGTTGCTTGAGGTCCAGCGTGTTTTAGAGGCAGGTGGAACACCTGGCAGACCCCACTGTAGACCTCCGCTTCTCAAAATCTACCACACACACACACACACACACACACACACTGAAAGCCCTCCATGGGATTCAAGTAGGTGTCCAGCGGGGCAGGTGAGGCTCAGACTTGGCAAACACCTGTTGGACACAGCGGTTAAAACCCCAGTGGCTGCACACACACCCCTACCAGAGTGCAGAGTGCCTGGGCTCAAGTCGCAGTGCTGTTAATTCCAGCTCCTCACTCTCATGCACCCTGGGAGGCAGCAGGGGATGGCCCAAGTAGTTGGGTCCCTGCCACCCATGTAGGAGATCCAGACTGAATGCCTGGTTCCTGGCTCTGACCTGGCCTGGCACCTGCCATTGTGACCATCTGAAGAGTAAACCAGTGGACAGGAGTGCTCTCTCTCTCTCTCTGTTTCTCTTTCAAATAAACTTCAATTAGTAAAGAAAAGAAGAAAAACAACTTCCACGCTGGGTTTACAAATTCTATTCACTTACAGCCAGCTGAGTCCTGTGAACCCCATGGCTGCTGGCTCTCCCGTCAGGGTGAACCTCCTCCGTCGGATCCGTTGACCACCACTTGCAAGCAGACTTCTCTTAGAGCATCCTGGACACAACCAGCAGCAGCCATGAGACTAAAACTCACAATCCATGAACTTGAACGTGGACCTCCCCTGCTGCGACGTTGTGGCTGACGCCACCTTGCTGTGTGGTCTCCAATCAGCATAACCCCGTTTTGCTGTCTGGGGAACTGCCATCCAACAGCTTGGCCCTAAGAACAGACAAATAAATGCACAAGAAGGCCCCTGTTCTGTATTAAGCCTCTGTCCCGGGTGCCAACAGACCAGGCTAAAAAAATCAAAATGGGATCACTGACACAGAAGTTCCAGGTGCTTGGATGAGAGCGAGAACAGGCCCATCCCCAGACAGGACCAGTGAACACAGTTCCCTCTGCTTTGATTCTGACACAGGGACTTTCAAAGGCCTCATGGCTGAGGCTGGCTCTGTGCTGCAGCAAGTTGAGCACTCACAGGGATGCCAGTTCAAGTCCCAGCTGCTCCACTTCCCATCCAGCTCCCTGCTGATACGCCTGGGGAAGCAGCAGAGGATGGCCCAAGTGTGTGGGCCCTGCACCCATGTGGGAGACCGGGAGGAAGCTCCTGGCTCCTCCCTGGCCCAGCCCTGGTCATCCTGGCCATCTGGGGAGTGACCCAGCAGAGGGACGCTCTCTGTCACTATGCCTTTCAAATACAATGAATCTTTTAAAAAGGGCCTCACAACTCATCCACCTACAGCCAATGGCACAGGTAAAATCCCCTTCCCTCCCCCCCCACTCTTCTGCCCCCACCCAGGGTGACACGCAGGGACCACAGCAAGGCTCCCTGGGCCCCTGGCTTCCACGGGGTCTCAGCAAGAGCTCAGAGCCAGGAGAGGGAGCCCAGGCTGCCCACCGTTCTGACCTCTCAGGAGAGCTCCCCCGAAGCTTAAAGATGTAGGAACTCAGCCAGTGAGCTGAGAGAACTGAGCACAGCCCTGCACCGCACAAACCCCACCCTGCCGGTCCACGCACCCGCAGCTGCCAGACCCCTCCAACATGGCCACAGGCTCAACACACCCACTCCCATCATGCCCCTGCGCCTCACTCTCCAGCATGCACTGTGAGGCTACTGGGATTTCCGAAAAGGGGCCGCAGGAGTGGTCGGCACTCAGGCCCCACCCCTGTTTGAATATTCAATGAGGTGTCTCACCAGGCACCAGCTCCCTCCTATAAAAGGAAGACTCCAAAGTCAAGTTCCCCTGGGGTGTGTACTGTCCCTCTGTCTCTAAATCAGACTCCTGCTGCCCTTCATCTCTGTCTCCTCCTGGAGTCCCTGGCTTTTCTGTGGGACCCCTTCCTCCCAGCTTTGTGAACAACTGTCTCTGGCTCAGCAGGGTGGTAGCCCTGGGCCCCTGTCCTCAGGGCTGCGGCCACCCACTGTTGACCAGGCCATGGGGAGCAGTTCCTCCGTGAGTGGGCCCTCAGTGCTAGCTGGCACCAGGGCACTCGGAGCGCAGAGCCGCCCCCCCCACCCCCGAGACATCAAGGAGGACCCTCTGGAGAGGAGGCCAGGGCCCTGAGGAAGAACAGGGAGGAGTGGGACAGGCCAGGCGGGGGAAGGGAGGGCGTTTTAACCAAAGAGCCAGTGCGTTCTGGGAGGGGCAGGGAGCCCTGTCTGGAGAGAAGACTGGGTGCAGAGGGAAGGAGCGGCGTGGGTGGAAAAGCCAGCGCAGAGCCTTGGCGCTAAGAAGGAAGCCTGGGACTGCAAGCCATGGACAGTGGGGCGCTGTGAGTGGTGTTTGCTCCAGGCGGTGGCCCAGGCGCACGGAACCGCTGCAGAAGCGCTGGCCTGGCAGTGCCGGGAGACCCAGGGCTGCCAGTGGGTAGCAGAGGGGGCAGAGGGTGATGCGGAGACGACACCCGCTTCCCCTTCCTGTAGGGCAGCGGGCAGTGCAGATGTCACCCCGAAACCACCCTCAGCGCTTCCTGAAGAGGTAGGGGAGACGTGCCAGGAGGGGAAGGCGCCCACAGTCCGCTGTCCTGAGTCGGAAGGTTCCTGGGGCCCAGAGCACCTCGGAGCTGTCCTCTGCTCACGTGTGTGAGAACAGCCCAACGGGGGAGCGTGTCTCAGAACAGGCCCCCAAGGTGGAGGCAGGGACAGGAAACCCCATAAGGGTGCAATTGCAGGGTTTCCTGGAAAGCGCAGAGCGTGTGGGCAACAGGAGGATTAAAGGGACACAGATTCGAGAGGCAGAGACCTGTCAAACTCCCTGCAGACAATTCTGCCCCCTGAGGAGGCTGCTCCCAGGAAAGGACCGTCATCCCCAAGGGTGCACCTCCCTGCTGTCTGTCCCCTGGTGCTGCTCAGTATTCCCTGGGAGGTGATCCTTGGGCTGGAAAGACATCGTTAGAGAGCTGGAATGGAGGAAGAAGGGCTACAAGCCAGCTCAGGAAACTCACATGCTCAGAGGTCCAGGGAGCTAGTGCTTGGTGGGGGTGGGGGGCATGCGGGGTGTCGGGGAGCTGGGAGGAAAGCGGAAAGTGAGCGTGTCAGAGGCAGGAGGAGGCAGTACTCAGATGCATCAGCGGCTCCTGGCAGGCGCCCATCATGACGACAGTCGCGGAGGTCACCGATGCCCTTGACAGTCACGGAGGACGCAGAGGCCCAGGTTCAGCACCTCTGCCACCCACTGTGGTAGATGTGTAGCCCCGTTTCCTAGATAAGGGAGCTGACGGACAGGCTGCCGGGTAAGCAGGGAGGCGGGACTCCACCCCGTCACTCCTGCCCGTGATCGCGGGGCCCTGTGTGGCGAGGTTGGTGCTGGGGACAGCGGACGTGGTGGAGATGCTGATGTTGGCGATGATGACGTGGGGAGCTGTGCGCGTGCTCTGAAGAAAGCCAGAGCGAGCATCATCCACCGTGCCCTTTCAGCTGCAAAACCACAGTCAAGTCCAGGTCCCAGGGGCAGGAAGCGGGTCCACCCCGTGTTTGCTCCGAGGGGTCCATCTACTGGGAAAACGCAGGCCAGCCAAACAAGCCTCTTTGTTCTCCCAGGGCAGCAAACAGCGCAGGGCGAATCCTCCTCCAGGCCCTCCCGCTGGACCCGCCAGGCGCGGCGCTGACGGAGTAATGGCAGGGCAAATATTTTCCTGGAGAAAACGATCAGACTTGAAGCAAGCAAAGCAAACAGGGCCCTTCCAAAGGGCAGCTGGTGTGGCGCTGGCCAGGAACAGTTAGGGGAAGATTCCAGAACAGGGGAAGCCTACGGCCGGGGGGCTTTGCTCAGAGGGAGCTGTGTGGTTCACCCCCCTACACCTTGAGTCTATGGTGACGGTTAAGGAGGGGAGAGAATCCAGGCCACACGGTGCAGAAGGGGACAGCGCCCGCACTGAAAGGCAGGTACCCGGGGGCTTGCGTCGTGGTATTCATTCATCCAGCCACTCTCACGTGTGTCCAGCGCTGGCCACCCCAGGCCGTGTCTACACAGTCCTGACCCAGCCTTTCATCCCCATGAGGCTCAGTGAGTGCATCTGTGAAATGGGGCTGCACCAGGCTGGCAAGATGGGTGGTCATGTAAAAGTCACTCGGCACAGCGTCTGGCTCACGACTGGCTCCAGGCTACGGTCACTACGGGAACCCCCCTCCCCCAGGCCACCAGCGGCCTCTCCTTTCCTCCCAGGGGGCAGGTGTTTCCCCTTGCCCTAACTGCGCATGCCCCGTCCACTCCTCTCTCTTGGCCTTAGCCAGGCTGTTCCTCGCCCGCCATGGAGTTTCCACTCAGTACTCCCCCAGGTGCCCCAAATCAAACAGGCCCCTGAGCAGCCTCTTCACCAGGCCATTGTCACCCCAAGCCTAGTCCACGAGAGCCCCCCCCCCCCCGTACCCAGGAGCTGCTCCTTCCCCTCCCCCAGCTTGCCTGGCCTGGAGGCCTAAGCACCACTTTTCTCCTGTGTCCGCAAACCTCCGTGTCAGGGGCGGGTCCTGTGGCAGAATGGTGAGGCCACCCTTTGGAATGGCTACATCCCATCGTAAAGCACCAGGGTGTTAAGTCCTGCCTCTGCTTAGGATGCAGCTTCCTGTTGAGAGCTACCCTGGGAGGCAGCAGGGGATGGTGCAGGGGGGTGGGTCCCTGCCACCCAAGTGGGAGAACTCTGAAGTCCTGGCTTCAGCCTGATCCAGCCCTGGCTGTTGTAGGCGTTGTAGAAATTCTCTCTCTCTCTCTCTCTCTCTCTCTCTCTCTCTCTCTCTCTCCAATCTCCCTTTCAAATCAATGAAAAATAGGACAACTCCATGTCAGTGTACCTTCCTCCAGGAAGTCCTCCAGGACCCAGGCTGGGTTACCATCTTCCTTGCTCTTTCCCAGACCACCTGGTCTTCCCATCACCCCATGGTACCCTGGACCAGCTCTGTGTGTCCTTGGGATCCAGCCAAGCCTGGGAAGACTCGTGAAAGGTCTGTGGTGCGAGGCTCAGGGCTGGGCCCCAAGGGTAAGACAAGAGGCGGGGGCTCTGACGACATGGACGTGGAGGCTCAGGCCTTCGACTAGGGAGAGGATGGAGGAAACACGGTGACCCAGGACAGCTGTTCAGAAAACACACACGGGAAGGGGACACGGCACCATCCAGGGAAAGAGGGAGGCAGAGTCCCGGGCAGAGGGGGCCCACACGCTAAGGCCTGTGGAAGGCTCTGGTGGCCCCGAGAGAGCCCGGACAGCAAGGCCCCGGGACCCCAAGTTGGGGCAGGGGCATGCGCACTGTGCATTTCAGAAGGACCTGCAGAGTGCTGAGTGGAGGTCGAGGTCAAGGGAGGGTGCACCCTCGGACAGCCAGAGCCATCAGTGGCCCAGGGAGGCGGCGGTAATGAGCATGGGCAGAAGCGGGTGCAGGGATTGCCAGGTGCTGTGGGGTGGACCAACACAAGAGCCCATGGAGTGCATGGGCAAGGCAAGGGAGGAAGGGGTCGGATGACCCTGTGAGTGAATGAGTTCCTTCCTCACAGGTTCAAGGGCACCCAGCCAACCCTCCCGTGGCCCTCCTACACCCCTCCGAGCTGAGACAGGGCTTCTACCGCCAACAGCCGACCGACCAGGCTCTGTCTTCCTCTTCCCAGAGCAGAAGTCTCTCCCAGATGACTCCGATTCCAGGAACAGCTTCCTCTGGCTGCTACTCCCCTCACCCCTCGTTGGCCCTGACTCTGCCCTAAGTAGAGGGGAAAGGTAGGGGGTGGAAGGCGCGGGGGCTGGGTTGAGGGAAAGAAGTAGCGCTCATTGAGCATGTACTGTGTGCCTGCCACACTCATGGGCGTTTACCTAGGGGTCTGCGTTGGAAGATGTAGTAATCCAGGAAGTGATAGATTGGCTGTGTCTGACGGCCAAGGCTTGAGCGCACTGCGTGGTTCAGACGCAAAGAACAACTACCCTGACTGTCAGATACCTGCACCTGAGGAATGAGATAGCGCTGACCCCTGATTGTGGGTTGAGATCACAGGCGTAAAGCACCGACTGCAGTGGATGGTGCAGATTCCGTACGCATTTCCTGTTCTCACTGCCTCCTCACTTGGGTGCGTGCTACAGCTCAGCTGCAGATCAGATCCCCGGCTTTGGTGGGGGTGGGGGGAGGCGCCTCTCCTTGGACTCCACCCCCTGCCTGCCACAGTGGCCAGGAGCAGCCAGCCTGCAGGAATGGACCACACGGGGCTGCTGTGCACCCCGCAGGCAGTGCTGCCGGCGCCGCGGAGGGCAGCGTCGGCAAAGGCTGGAGCTGGGGCCGAGCAGAGCAGCGTTAGGGGCAGAGAAGGGAGCCCGTGACCCTGACTCAGTCAACAGGAATGCTTGCGTAGCGGGTCGTGCAGTGGAGATGAAGCTGGCTCCCAGCCCTCAAGGAACCAATGAACAACTTGGCAATGAGATGCAAAACCACGAATCCGTTATTGCCAGTAAGTGGCCAGGAAGGGAAATCCACACCCACTGCATTGCTCTGTGTCCTGGTATTAGCCCAAACCACACACACCACAGCCCTGACAATCGTCAAGGCCAGCACTGGGGGGCTCATGGCTCACCTGCCCCAGGAGCACCCCGCCTTGGCGGCAGACAGGGTGAAAAAGATCTTGGGGGGTTTTAAGTAACCCCAAAGCTTCATATGAACCCGTGCAGGGCCATAGCTGTTTCAAGAGGAATGCGATCTCCTGGGGCAGAGACAGAGGAGTAAGGTTCAGGTCAGCAGAGGTAGCAGGCTCAGAGATCAGACTTCGTTTGGAAAGACGCCAGCCCAGGGTGCTGCATTTCCCTGGGGTGTAGACCGAGAAGGCCACCCTAGAGCTGAGAGTTCCGGGAGCCCCAGGCCCTCCCTGAAGTATCATCCACAGAAAGCGTGGCCCTGCGCCGGGGCCGTGATGGAGTGTGGCACCGTCTTCCAACACCTGCCCGGTGTCTGCTGGGAGCAGACACTCAACCGCGCACTGAGCGGGGTCTCCTTAGCAGGTTACTCCCCTTCCCTGAGCCCCAGTGCCCTTATGTGGAAGGTGTCAGACTCTCCACGGAGCTGTGCAGATTCAATGAGACTGCAGAGCTGGGCACGCGGGAGTGCTCAGGGAAGCTTCGTCTCCTTCCTTTACCTAGACACTGAACCCAAGTGCATCACACGTCAGCCGTGCACTCACGTTTGCCCACGTGCGGAGTGTGGAGCCCTGGAAAGCAGGTTTCCAGGGTGCAGGAGCTCCAGAGCTCTGCAGAGGGACCACAGGGAATGCAGGGTCCTGTGGTCAGCACCAGGGAACACGGGCTGCAGGGTTGCAGCCCAGGGCTCATGGAAAACAGCCTTCTCCTGCCTCGCAGCTCCTGCCAGAGCCCCTCACTCCTGCACCCCTCATGTGGCTGCATGCAAGCTGCTCTCTCCAAGTTCATGGTTCAAGGGGCCCCAGCAGCAGACCTGAGACGAGCTCACGGGGCACGTCGTGTGCTTGGGCGGTGATTCCAGGAAGTGAGGTTTGGGGAAGCAAGGGACCATGTAAGACAGGAAGGGACGAAAGCTGACCACGTGTGACCATTGAGCAGCTGTCTCTGCGGGAAACTGAGGCTCCGGCCCTCCAGCAGCTGTCTGGGAACCCGAGCGAGCAGCGGGGAGCTTGGGGAGGCTGAGCCGTTGGTGCAGCCGCTGGCACCCCCATGGTGAAGGCTGCAGCCCTGTGATACTCCTGCACCTGCATGCCCAGGCCGGGCCAGCCCAGTGCCTCTGGGGACCGGGTGAGAGAGGCTCTGGCACTGTGTCCGCTGGGCTCTGGGAGCAGCCCAGAGCTGCAAGAGTACTTGGATGAACGAACACAGTTCCACAAGTCTTCCCCCACCACCACCACCGGCCCTGGGTTGGCAGTCCGCGGCTTCCCAGTGGCCCCCTGGTGCCAGCACGGGCTGAGACCTCCCCAGGCATGTGTGCTGGCTTCTATCTCCTCTCGTCCTCCAGGGCTGAGGAGGGCGGGGCCACTCCTCCTCCTGCTTCCCGTCTCTCTCTCCCTAGTCCTGCTGCAGGACGGCCTCTTGAGGAGCTGATAAGAATGTAGATTCCCAGGACTTACCCCAGACCCACTGAACTTGAACCTTGGGATGGGGCCCATGCATGTGCCTTCTAACAAGAGCCCAAGGTAGGGTTGCCAGACGAAATGCAGGCTGTCCAGTTACCTATGAATTTCAGATAAAAAGGAGCAATGCAACAAGAGAGGGCTGTGCCATATTTGAGATACAATTTAACAGAGCCGCTTGTATTTTTAAAGCTGTAGTTATTCACTTCTTTTTGTTTGTCTGAAAGGCAGAGCAAGTATCTGGTTTGCTCCCCAAAATGCCCACCATGGCCGATGCTGGGCTTGGTGTAAGCCAGGAGCCAGGAACTCCATCCAGTCTCCCACGTGGGTGGCAGGGACCCAAGCACTTGAGCCATCACCTGCTGCCTCCCAGGGTGCACATTGGCAGGAAGCAGAGCTGGGATTCGAACCTGATACGAGGAACGCACGCATCCCATTCAGCCCGTTAAACATTGCACCCACACCTGCCCTTGTATTTCTGTTTGCTAAGTCTACAAACTCTCTCCCAAGGGGATTCCGATATCCCCAGAAGTTCAAGAACTTGTTATATCAACTCTCCGAGTCACCTTACCCACACCCCGGTTTTGATTAGCAGTGCACAGTAGTAGCTCACTTTTCCTTCCCAGACCCCTCCCCTCAAGTCCACGTACTGGAGGGCGCACCAGACACCTCGAATGCAGTGTGCCCCAACCCAGCACAGTCCCCCCCTGCCACACCCCTGCTCCCATGTCCATCTTATTGGGTGGCCCCTTCGTGCGGTTTTTGCCAAAACTATTAGGATCCTAGGCCCCTTTCATGTATGTGAACACACACACGCACACGCACACGCACACACATGGGATGGGCCTTCCCCAGACCTTCAAATTCTCAAGAGTTCTGAATCCCCAGTCCTCCCAGCCACAGCCATTTCGGGAGAAAACAGCGAAGCCCCTGGAACGCGGCAGTCTCAGGCTCACAAGTCTCCGTTTCGCTGCATCCCTGGACATCCAGCCTCGACGCCCATTGCTTCCCGGGGAAGTTGGACTGTGGACTACACAAGCCACAGGACAGTGCGGGGCTGGAGAAAACTCTTTCTGGTCTCGCTGCCCCCCCCCCATCAAGGTTTCCTGGGCAGGAGGGAAGTGCCTTATTTCCTCTGCCTGAGCCTCTCTGAGCCTGAGTGTCACCACACCTCACCTGGGGCAGAGAGAGACGGGCGTTCCGCGTGGGGCCGGCTGCACCTCAGTCCCTCAGCGCCCACCCTGGACAGCAGGGCTCCGTGGAACATCTGAACGAAGGAGCAGGAGCCTGCAGGTCGGAGGATGGGTTTGACCCTACAGCGACAGGTGTGACGGCAGAGGGAGGGATGGCAGACAACTCTACAGGGCGGCAGGAAGGATAAAGCAGTCAAAGGGTCAGTTCCACAGGCAAAGTGGGGCAGAGGCTTGGAAGGTCTGCAGAGCCGGTCCTGACCCCAGCTTCGTCATCGCCTGGACAGCCCTGACACCTTTCCTCACGGCCCATGGAACTGGGGCTCCCAGGCTCCCCCACTCCCCAGGTTCCCAGGCTACACCCCACTGATGAGCCAGTCCCGTGCTATTCGGAAGGTGGGAGAGCCACAGACACTGGGGCCGGGTCGGGGTTGGGGGGGGAGGCTGCAGCTGCTTCCCAACCAGCGCCTGCCTGCTCTGCCCACAGCTGCAGGGTGATGGCCAGTGCCGGCTTCCAGATGAGTCCTTGAGAGCCGTCCCCAGGGGAGCCCACGCACACTGGCCCTCCAGCCTTCCCTGCAGCCGGGATACCCTCTGATTCCCGGAATCAGCACCTCATAGAATTGGTTGTCCACTGACTGAATGTGCATTTTACAGCTCCTCAAAGCCATGCAGGTGAGCGGCCAGCTTTGGGAATTCCTAAAATGTAGGGAAGAACAGAGGGTGTGAGGGACAGGGCGGAGTCAGCAGCACCAGGTGGCCTGGGGAGGCGGGAGGCAGATCTCATCGCGCAGCTGCAGAGATGAGAATGCGTTGGTGCCCCAGCATCCCTGTGGCAAGTTGCTGGGTCAGCAGTCAAAGGCAGGAGACAGCACAGACGGGAGGAAGCAGGGAAGGGGAGCAGGAGAGAGCCCGGATGCGGAGGTGCGTGGACGAGTTAACTTGAGTTAGGGAAACAACCACCCCTCTGCAGCTGCCCAAACAGGCCTGTTCGCCACCAACTGCCCTTCCATTTCCTTTCTGTCCGGACACTTTGTCTGGTCCACATCCCAGCACGTGGGAGCTTCCATCGTCCCCAAATGCCACCTGCTGGAGCCGAGAGCATGCTGGGGAGGACCTGCACAACACCGTGACTATTCGTTTTTTTTTTTTTTTATTTGACAGAGTTAGAGAGAGAGAGAGAGATCTTCCTTCCGTTGGTTCACCCCCCAAGTGGCCGTTACGTCCAGCACGCTGCGCCAATCCGAAGCCAGGAGCCAGGGGCTTCCTCCTGGTCTCCCATGCGGGTGCAGGGCCCAAGCACTTGGGCCATCCTCCACTGCCCTCCCAGGCCACAGCATAGAGCTGGACTGGAAAAGGAGCAACTGGGACTTGAACCAGCGCCCATATGGGATGCCGGCACAGCAGGCAGACGATTAAGCAAGTGAGCCACGGCGTCTGCCCCACAGCTGTTCATTTATTGTCAGAGCTGTCCCTCTCACTCCTCACCCACACCAGCCTGTGAGTGGGAGAACCCAGGCTCTGGCCATCACAAGTCACTGGTGAGGACAGGCAATGAGGGCCGGTGGTTACGGCACAGAAAGGAGCTGGGGGGCAGCACCACCCCTGCAGCAGGCTGCAAACACTTTCACTCTCCCTCTCCCTGCTGAGAAGCAAGGGGAGCCCGAATGGGACCCCAGAGCATGAAGGCGGGCCCAGCAGGTGCAGCCCGTCCAGCCTGCGTGCCCTGCACCCCTCCGTGCTGGACACCTCCCACGGGGCCCAGCCATGGCCGCTTGTAGAATTCGGAAGCACACAGGCCAATCCCCAGCGGCAGAGCGGAGGACGCAAAGCCAGGTGCAGCTTGCTATAAACAGGCACGTCTGGCCGGCCAGGTCACCAGCCACAGCCACACAGGCCAGAAATACTGCTCAGAGCAACCGATGCGAATGATCGGGCGTCCCACGGCCTCTCTCTGTCGGAGTGGAAAACAGGAGTGGGTTCCCAGACAGGGCGAGGTGAGCAGGGGCAGGGAGCCAGGAGGGCATGGTAGCGGGGCAGCTGCTGAGACGGGGCTTCTGGGGTGGGAGAGGCCCTCACACACGGGGTCTATTTCCAAAGCAGGTGGCTTCCCTTGGACCTCGCCGGATTTTGCGGAGAGCTGGCCTGGAGGCTGGAGGTGAAGGAGCGTGGGTGGGCTGCCAGCCCAGGGCCTGGCCCAGCAGGTCTCAGCAGGAGGAGCCTTTGTCCCCAGGCCCACCCCAGCAGGGGACACTGGGCCGGGTGTAGCTGCTCTGTGGAGGCCGGAGGCTGGGGATACTGTTCAACAGCCTGCATGGGGGCGCAGGGCAGACTCACTGCGCCAAGGGCTCCAGCCCCACTGCTGACCCCACCCAGGTGAGCAGCCCTGGCCTGGCCAAACTCGCACCCCCTCTGCCGCCCCAGACACCAGTGTGCCTTCCCGTTCATTTCCAAGGGCCCTGTCGAGGCAGCCGGAGCCCACAAGTACTCGTAGCTACGCAAATAGCAACTCCTTATTTGCTGTGTTTGCTCAGCCAATATTGACTCTGCAGCCTAACACTGGTGCTATTGAGCCAGGGTTATTCTCAATATTGTTTGAGCAGCATTAGGACAGCCTGTGATAACCAGCCGGGGAGCAGGAAGCTGCTGCCTCCCCTCCTCCTGCCCCTCCTCCTTTACTCCTTCCTCCCCCTCCTCCTCAGCACCCTCCCATCCGAGGGACCCTCCTGGGGAGACAGAGGAACCTGCAACGGACCTGCTCCACTGAGCAAACACGCCCGGGGTTAGGGAGCATGCCCCCTGCTAAGTCAACACTCCAGGGAAGTTGGAGCGATGGTCAAAGCTTCCTTGGGGAGTCCATCCTTCAGGGCTGGGGCTGGTGCAAAAATGGTGGCTATCAGCCAAACCCTGTGGCAGATTTGAGACCGGAGCTCGCAGGCCACACAGAGGGAGATAAACCAGAGCATCAGCAGAGCACCTGCAGGCCAGGGTCTACTGGGCCGGTCACTGCGAGCCGAGGGTGGAGGTGCGGACAGGCGGATGCAGCCGCCAGGTTTTAACAAGAAGACCTGGACACGCAGCCTGCAAGTGTGGGCTTCGCAGGAAAGGGAGGGACCAAGCCCCGGCTGGGAGGTCAGCACTCAGAGCAGCCCTCGCTAGGAGGAGCTGCACCTGACCGTGCCGCAGGAAAGCCCGAGGTGCGGCCCCAGCACAGGGACGATGGGGACCCCCATCCACATCTCGGGGTGGAGGACGGGGGCAGGGTCTTCCTGAGAGCCGCCACCACAGAAGGCTGTGGGGAGGGAACAGGGGAGAGAAGCCCGCAGCCGGGCCCGCGCAAGGTGCAGGGCTTGCCTGCCAGAGTGGCCGCCCACAGGGGCAGCCTAGCAGGACGGGAACAAGACGGAGGGATCGGGCTGGACTCCTCCGTCCTGGAGACTCAGAGGGTGGTGCACAAGCTGCTTAGTGTGGACCGCCTGGGGCGGCTTTTCCCCACCCCCAAGGGAAGCAAACGCAAGCTTGGCTGGACAGCTGGCCCCAGGCCCTTGGAGCCTCTCTATTAAACATGTCTCAGAATCACTGCGGGGCCATTCTAAAAACCGGCTCCCGCCAGCCCCGGCGACCTCGCAGCACTGAGAAGGCCATTTGCGGAAATTGGCCATTAGCTTCCTCTACTAACTGCTCTCCAAAGACTCGGGAGACCAGGGGAAGCTCCTTGGCAACCTGCTACCATGGAGGTCCTTTGTGGGCACCTGGGCTCCGAGCTCTGGCGATTGACTTTTCAAAGACATGGTGCGCATTTTCTACATGTGGTTCAGCATGACAGCTCATGCAAATGGAATTGAAACTAAGCTTATTTTGGTAAAAAAAAAAAAAAAAAAAAAAAAAACAAATGCAAGCATACTTTTTTCTCATATGCATTTCAAGTTATTTATTTATTTTATTTCTTTGTACTTATTTGAGAGAAGGGGTGGGGAGGGAGAGAGAGAAAGCAGCTTTTCCACCTGCCGACTCACTGCCCAGATGCCAGCAAGAGCCACCGCTGGGCCAGGCTGAAGCCAGGAGTGGAGAAGCTCCCAGGGTCTCCCACGGGGGGGGGGGGGGGGGGGGGGGGGCAGGGACTCAACCACCTGAGCCAGCGCTGCCGCCTCCCAGGTGCGTAACAGCCGGAACCTGGAATCCCGAGCTGAGTGGGGACCCGAATCCAGGCACTCGGGTATGGGACTGGGCTTCCAAAGCAGCGTCTTAACCGCTAAGCCAACACCCCCCCCCCCCATCCACAGCATGCATTCCCACGAGCCCCTGGAAGATGGCTGGTCCTCCACCCAACAGCCCAGTTGTTCGGGTTTTCCCCTCAGGAGGCAGGTTAGCCTGCGTGCCTGCGATCTACCTTCCCACACGGGGCAACGGCCCCACCATAGTGTTCAGCCACCTGTTGGGACGGAGAAGGACGCCTGACTGAAGCGAGGCTCCCTATTGGCTGGCCACTGGCCAATCGGATGCTTTCTTCTGGGAACCGGGATTTAGATTCTTGGTGTCGGGTCCGTAAATTGAGAGATCGTGTGCAGGTGGAGGTGAACATTTGGGAGTTTGAAGAAGGCGTGACAGAGAAAGCCAGTCTGCAGAGAAAAGAACACACACCTACGGAGAGAGGGAGCTAGACAGAGTGCAGGCCAGCAGCTGTGTGGACCCCAGGTCACCCCCCAGGGGCTCCACCTTGAGTCTCTGGGGGGGACGGATGTGGTCCCCACCCTTCGGTTCACTGAGATTCCTCATACCTTGCAACAAAGTATCATTAGTGCTGCTGTTGTTGAGAGATAGCTTTGTAATAATTCTTTCTTGTAACCAAGCAACTGTGGACCGCACCGAGTTCCCCCTCCCCTCTGTGGCTCACCCTTAGGTCTGCTTGGCTCCTCCGTCTCTTGCCATTTCTGCACCTGCCATTTCTAGTGTTTCCTGGGTAATGACAGCCAGTAGCATGCCCAGTGACCCGCAGATGAGCACACTGCGTAACCTACACACCACGTTCCACTCGGTGGCTTGTTTGCTCAGCCTACTCCAGTGGAGGCTGTTAGCCTACCAGTCAATAATTAGTCATTCAACAAACATCCATCAGGCTACAGCCCAACCCCAGCAAAGACACGTTGAAACAACACTTAGCCTTTCGAAGACCAAAGAGCAGGCGCAAGCCACCTTTTCCACTTCCCTGCTAGGAGACAGGAGCTAATCGGATGTGCCAGCAGCCCCGATGGAGCTGGAAGTCACCAGTGATTCCAGCAAAGAGGCGTCCACACAGCCCCCAGCTTGTGGTTTGCCCACTGTGGAAGGCGACTCGCTCACAGCTGCCCAGACCCAATCTGAAGGAGAACCCACAGGGAACTCATCCTGTCCCGTTTCTACTGGGGACCCTTTTAGTCCACAGAGAGCACCTTCACAGAGCCATGACCTAGCACGCATCCCAGGCTGTGACTCGCTGGGTGGTCTTACCCTACTGCTTTTCCAGATGTAAACCACATCACCCAGGCTCCACGTCACCCAGCCATCTAAACAACTGTGGCCGTGTGGAGGACCCGGGTTTCCCTCCCTGGCTCTCCCGGCTCCCCTTTGGGGACTGCCACTGCCAGAGCTATGGGCTGGTGCCTTATGGCTGCTCAGGGGACCCACTGATAAGCCAGGCGAGCCCCTTCCGCAGCCGTGCCGGGCCTCTGCGCCACTCGCAGTCTCTCTCTTTTCCATCCTCAAACACGCGGCACCCAACATAGAACCTAACACATAGCAGACCTCAAAAAGACTGGATGAGGAGCAAGCGTCCAGCATCATGGTTAAGACGTGGCTTGGGGTGCCAACTGCAGTGCCTGAGCTCAGGTGGCGGCTCCTCTCCCAATGCCAGCTTCCTGCTGCTCGTGTGTCCCCTGGGAGGCGGCAGGTGACGGCTCCAGCAGTTGGGTTCCTGCCACCTACATGGGAGACCCAGACTGAGTCCCATGGAGACCCCGACTCCTGACTTTGAGCTGGTCCAGCCTCAGCTGTTGGGGGCATTTGGAGAGTGAACCACCACCAGATGGGAACGCCCTCTCACTCTCTCTCAAATAAATAGATTACGAATTAAAGACTTTTTTTAAGAGATCAGTGAAAGAAAGAGTACGTGAACTAATGAACAAAGGCACCGTCATGCCCCTTGGCTTCCTCTTTCTGCACCTGCTCCCCATCCCCCACCGCTCTCTCCATTCTTACCAGTGCGCGTGCCTAGAGGCTCCCGCTGTTCCCCAGACACCCACCCGAGGGCCCAGGCTTCACACACAGGCCGGGCAGGGCTGCAGGGGGACAGAGCCTGTTCTGAGTACGCCGCCTTGACCGAGGAAGGAGCAAGCCCCGGATGTTTCTGGTGGCCAGTGGACCCTGCACTCTTTCACTCTGGCCTCGAGCCTCTCTTCCCGGCACAACTGGACATGGCCTCCCCTTGCCTACTTGAGTAAGCGAGCCCCTGCTGTGGCCCTGCTGCAGAGGACCCTCAGAGGGGTCCCTGTCCGAAGCGAAAGTAACCACAAGGTGACCCTGCGTGGCAGGAGCCCCAGGGGCCGCCATCGGTTTGCAGGAGGGGTTTACACGACCCGCCCTCGGGGCCTGCAGCGGGGCTGACCTGCCTGCCCAAGGGGGCCCCCTGCCTAAGCTGTGCCTTCACCCTGCACCTGCATTCCTAGCAGAAGCCCCGCCTTCAAGGGACATGGCCAGCACCCAGAGGGGCCTGCAGGGGTCAGTTTTGCAATGGAGCACAAGTTTGCTCGGCGTTGGGAGGCTCCAAGGACCTGCTTCCGCCTAGTGAGGGCCAGCTCCTCGGGGTGCCCTGAGGACCCAGGCTCACCCATCCACAGCGCCTCATGACCTTGTGCCCAGAAAGACGCCAGAGGCTTCCTCCTCTGCCCACCAGCAGAATTCACATCTGTAAGGGAACCTGGAGCGCCCACAAGGGACCTGCCCACAAGCGCCCAGCTGTGGGCGCTAAATCCAGAGACAAGAAAGGGCCAGGCCACTCTTTCCTGAGGTTCCCCCTCACCTTGCTTCTCTTTTGCACAGTGACGTTGGAACGTGGTTAGCTTCCATGAGCAGACAGCTCTGCCTCTGAGAATCAGTGTAAGGAAATGATCGTAAACATAGGGAAAGCTTTGGACACAAAAAGGTTATCATAGGAGCACGCAAACCTAAAGTGCCATCGGAGAGGGCAGGCGGAGCACCTCCGTGGGACGGAAAACAGGGTGCAGCGTGGTCACCGAAGTTAGCATTCAGGCTGTGGGTAGTCAGCACAGGGGTTAAGACGCTGCTGGGGATACCCATCTCATGTTGGGGGGCCTGGGTTCAAATCCTGGCTCCATTTCTTTTCTTTTCTCTTTTTTTTAAGATTTAGTTATTTATTTGAAAGACAGAGTTACAGAAAGGAGAGACAGAGGTCTTCCATCCCTAAATGGCCACAACGGCCAGAGCTGAGCTGATCCAGAGCCAGGAGCCAGGAGCTTCTTCAGGGTCTCCCACTTGGGTGCTGAGGTCCAAGGACTTGGAACATCCTCCACTGATTTCCCAGGTGCATTAGCGGGGAGCTGGACTCAAACCAGTGCCCTTGTGGGATGCCAGTGCCGCAGGCTGGGGCTTCCCCCTCTGCACCACAGTGCAGGCCCTTGGCTCCATTTCTAATCCAGCTTCCTGATAGTGCACACCCTGGGGGGCAGCAGGTGACGGCTCATGCTCTTGGGTCCCTGCCACGCAAATAAGCGGGAGACCTGGATTGGCTTCCAGGCTCTTGGCTTCAGCCTGGCCCAAGCCCAGTTGTTACAGGCATCTGGGGAATGAGCCAATGGATGGAAGATCAATCTCTCTCTCTCTCTCTCTCTCTCTCTCTCTCTCTCTCTCAAATAAATGTTAACAAAAGTATCATTCAGTCCAGCTTTTAATAAATGAGAAAATTCCATTATAATAAGGAAGAGAGAAATATAAATTGTTTCAATCCTATGAGGACAAAAGCAACTACATAGAAAAAAGTTCTTTCCCTGTGTGTACTTTTAAGTAGCAAGACTACAGGAGTGGGACAATTAAAGTTCTATTTGACATAATAGCTGTGAGGAGTAAACGTACTGGAAAAGGAAAAGGCAGTTCCTGGGAGTCTGGCCAGCTAGAGCTGCTTCTCAAAGCTGTCGCCCCCAAATGATCCGCCGAATCCCTGCTATCTACTCATCCAGCCCAAAAGATCCACTAAGCACCTCCCAGCGTCGCCAGTGCCGCGCACTGTTCGGGTTGCTGGAGCCACAGGAGTAAGGAAGGCGATGGGGTCCCTGCCCTCGTGGAGCAGACTGTGCAGAGATGTGGGCGTGAAAGGATTCTGCACAGAATCGTCATCACTTGTGGGAAGAGCTACAAGAAGTCTCTGGCATTGAGACCAGGGTTGGCTGCCTGTCAGGGAAATGCAACAGTGCTGATCAACACAAAGGAAGGTTTTCTGTCTTACAAATGCGACCAAGCCCAGAGCTGGAATGATGACTCCCACAAAGTCATCAGGGGCCCTGGCTTTTAAAGCAACAAGGCTTCTTCTCAAACCCCCTTAAACACACAGGCCCAAAATGGGGACTGGAGCTCCGGCCATTGCATCTGGCTTGCAGGTGTGATGAAGGCAAGGTGCACCAGGCAAAATGCCAGCGGTGGGGTCGGGGGACTGAGTCAGCTCTTTCTCTGCTCCTACAAGGCTGACGCAGCCGTTTCCCAGCCACCAGGAAGGCTGAAAACTGTGATCCTTTCACTGTGCCAGTGCTTCCCTGTTGAATCAGGATTTGTCATAAACGCAGGCAGCCGTCACAGAGGCCGGGAAGCCAGCAGCAGCCTCTGCCCAAGGCGAGGTTTGAGAGCAAATCACAAGGCCACTCGAGATCAAGGTGCGGAATCGAGACCCTGGACTGGAAGCTGAGCCCTGAGGGCTATGAGGGTCCCAGATAAGCAGGACAGAGAACAGCTCCCCTGGGAAGCAGGCCGGGGAGACCCGGCTCTCCGCCTGGCGTCGGCAGGATCCTCGCGCGCCCCACGGAGCCCATCCGGCCGTAACTGAGCTGTCTGTCCTCGGTGCCTATGAAATATTTACCAGGGCCCCTTCCGGGCTGTGCTGGGGCGAGCAGAGGGCAACGGCACCACATGCCACAGCCCCATTCCCTCCGGGCTGTCAGGCCAGATGGGCCGAGGACACTCACCCCAGCCGGAAGCCGTAAGGAGAGAACTGGCTGTGGCGCAGAGCTGCTGCGGGGGCGGGGTCACCTCTGGGGCTCAGCCTCCCAGCGACCCCAGGGTGTTCCGCTGCTCAGCCGAGGAGGCCTCTCTGCACCCGGACAGATGCAGCGCAGTGGGGCCAGGGTGGAGGACTGGCAGGGTCTGCAGGTCGGGCACTGCAGAGATGTGCATTTTATAGTGCTTTTTACTTGCTCATTTTAGTGTTCGTTTAGTTGAAAGAGCAAGAGCAAGCAAGAGAGAGAGAGAGAGAGAGATTGCCCATCCATCGGTTCATTCCCCAAATGCCCACAACAGCCAGGTCCACGCCAGGCCAAAGCCAAGAGCCAGCGACTCCATCAGGGTCTCCCGCATGGATGGCAGGGGCCCAAGGACTTGAGCCATCACCTGCTGCCTCCCAGGATGCATCTGTAGGAACCTGGATCAGGAGCAGAGGAGCCAGGACTCGAACCCACATCTCCAGCAGCGCCTTAGCCCCCGGCACTACAACAGCCACACCGGACTAGCATCTCTTATCTGCCTTCATCGTCATTCCTGCCCCATCAACTACGGGGTAGCTGGGTCCATTTCACAGATGGAGAAGCTGAGGCCCAGGGAGGGTAAAGGTTTGGTTTACCTTGCAGACCCTGGCCCAGAGCACGCTGCTGAGAGCCCCCATGTGTGCCTGCCGCAACACTGGGACATTGGTCCAGCCTCCCTCAGGACTCAGCGTCCCCATCTGCAAAATGAGGTCACCGGTGTGGACCTGTGCAGGTCCCTTCCCCACGGCAGCCCGGCCGGGGCAGCGCCCCTGCTCCGACTGCATCTCCAGCTCATGTGTGTCTCCTTGTGGGGGTCGGAAGGAGAGAAAGAAGGGAAAGGCGAGGTGGAACAGGGAGGAGACAGAGGGTCCCTAACACCTTTGCTGCCACATTGCTGTGCTCCAGGGAAAAGGGGCAGGATGGGGGCGGGGAGGGCGGGGGATCCCTGCGGCTGCAGCGCTAGGGACCTCCGCTGAGCTGAGCTCTGCATTCCTGGCCAAGGCACAGCCAGGTCCTCCTTGCAGGGGCTGCCCCGTCCACAGCCCCTGGTGGGCTGCAGGCACAGCCGGGGCTCACGGGGCACCAGCAGGCAAGGACAGGCGTGCCCAAGGCGCTGGGAGACACTCAGTAGACCCCTCCTCCAACGTCGGAGCGAATTGGGGGTTTTCTTAAGAAAGCATCACTCAGTGTATTTCGGCCCAATAGATTTCCCCACCACCTCCAGACGCAGGAATCCAGTAATGAAGTCTGCATGCAGAACTGGGGGAGACGGGTCCCCCATTTTCCACAACCTCCTGCAGCCCCCTCCCATAGCCGCTCCTACCGAAAGGCGTCGCCGCTGTCTCTGGCTTTCTGTATTGCATTCGGCTCCCTATAGTGTTTTCAAAGACCATGTCCCGAGGACCCTGGGAACCCTAAACTCACCGATGCTGGTACAGCACACAGCTCCTCCCCTGTGATAAAACAAAATGTAGCTGGAGGGGCCGATGCAGTGGCGTAGCGGGTAAAGCCACCACCTGCAGTGCCAGCATCCCATATGGGTGCCAGTTCGAGTCCCAGCTGCTCCACTTCCCATCCAGCTCTCTGCTGTGGCCTGGGAAAGCAGCAGAAGATGGCCCAAGTCCTTGGACCCCTGCACCCACATGGGAGACCCAGAAGAAGTTCCCAGTTCTTGGCTTCAGACTGGCGCAGCTCCAGCCATTGTGGCCAAATGGGGAGTGAACCAACGGATGGAAGACCTCTCTCTCTCTCTCTCTCTCTCTCTCTCTCTCTCCCTCTCTCTCTGCCTCTCCTTCTCTCTGTAGGTAACTCTGACTTTCAAATAAATAAATAAATCTTTAAAAAAAATGTAGCTGCAAGCTTTAAGTCACTTCCAGGTTCTCTCTACTGGCTTCCAAAGCTTCCCTTTCTTATACCCTGTGACTCCCCCTCCTCACTGCCACCCGCAGCCCTGGCAGCTGGCTCTCTGGGCACTTGGGGCCCGGCCCCCCAGAGATATGCTGGGCCGCATCCAGGATCCTTCGCCAGCCAAGCCTCATCCCCCACCCCCCTTGAGCCCCAAGCACCACGTCTGATTGGACTGCATTCTGGGCAGCCCTTGCAATGTCAGCTGCTCCGTCCTCGTCCTCCACAGCCCCAATCTGTCTGCCTGGGCTCGTCCACTCCATGGCTCCCTGCCTACTCCATAGAGGCGGGGACTCCCCAGAGTCCGCCCACAGGCCTCCTCCTTGTCTCATTCTCTCCCCCTGCCCTCTAGCTGTGTCGTCTGCACCAGAGGGGCTCAAGGGGGCAGCATCTCAATGCTGATGATGTCCAGGTACGTTCTGCTGGACAGGTGTCTTGCAAAAGTCTACACATCAATTGCGTGTTGGCCATTCAGGGCACCCAAGACTCAGGCTATCCACAGCTGAATTCGCCCTTGCACCCCGCACGCAAGCTGTGCTCTCTGCCTTCCTCCCCGCAATTCTGATGAGCCAGGAGCCTGGCAGTCAGCTTCCCCAGCCCCTCCTCCTCCTCAGCATGGGTAACTGTGATCTGGTTGTGCCCATGTCAGCAGGGTCTCTCAGAGCCGCTCCTCCACTTCTTCCCCGTGGCCTGTCTTCACTGATCGCCCTTTGCTGGACCAGTGCAATAACCTGTTCACCAGGCTCCATGTCACCTGCAGGCCCAAGGGTGCCTGGAGCCCAAGGTCTCCCTGACTGAGGTCCCACCTTCCGCTCAGCCTCCTCTCCACTCACTAGAATTTGCTCCGGGGGCTGGCGTGGTGACACAGTGAGTTAAGCTGCCCCTTGCAATGCCTGCATCCCTTACGGGCACTGATATCAAGTCCAGCTCCCTGCTGATGTGTCTGGGAAGGCAGCAGATGGTGGCCCGAGGACTTGGGCTCCTGCACCCACCTGGGAGCCCCAGATAGAATCCTGGCTGCTGGCATCAGCCTGGCCCAGCCTGGCAGTTGTGCCCATTTGGGAAGTGAACCAACAAATGGAAAGCCTCTCTCTCTCCCTCTCTCCCTCTCTCCCTCTCTCCTTCCATCCCTCTCTCCCTATCTCCCTCTCTCCCTCTCTCCTCCTGTCCCTCTCTCCCTCTCCCTCTCTCTCTCTCCTTTCTCTATCTCTCCTCTGTCACTCTTTCAAATAAAATTAATAAATCTTAAGAGAAGAACTTGCTCCAGCTGCTCCACACATTTGCATTCCCGGAATGGACCTGTTCTCTGCCCCGCCCACTCCAGCCGAGTCCCCTGAGACTGATAGAGCCTTGCCCAGAAAGTTCTCTCCCACCCCTCTACCCCTCCCGCCCTCACCATCTCTCCCAGCCCTCCCACCACAGGCATGGCCAGTCCCCACCCCACCCCGCTGCAGGTCTCTCCCAGGAGCACAAGTGCAGGCGAGGGTCACGGCCCTCCCCATCCCGAATTGGATGTCCTTGTTCACAAATCTCGCACCCCACCAAGCTCTGAGCCCTGCGAAGACAGGAGCCCGCACCATGGTCTCACTGTGTCCTGTCTCTGGCCAACTTAAACCCCCAGGGCCTCAAGGGGCAGCTGGACAGATGGAAGGACAGGTTGGGGGACCTAACGGGAGAAAGAAATCCCCATCAGGGGCTGCACACGACAGCCAGGAGAACCCAGACCCGTGGGGAGAGCGAGTCTCTCAGGGCCCCCAAGCCCGTCCAGAGCTCAGAGGAGCAGGCACCTGTGGGAGCCATGGAGACCTGCCTCCTGCAGCTCTTTCCCCAGAATTCCTGGGTTGCAATCGATCAAAGTGAGGTCTGAAGGAGACCTGTGCTTCTCCAGCCAAGCCCCGCCTAGGCGGCCGGGCTGTTCCGGCAAAGGGTGAGCGGCGCTTTGTCAGAGTGGCTGTGAGGGAAAGGGACAAGGGCATTGCCAGCAGACAGGATCTGGGAGGCAGACCTCCTGCCCACGCAGGACGAATCGCAGGGAAGGCAGAGTGGGCAGGAGACAGGGGCGCCATCAGCAGTGGACTTTGCGCCAGCTAGCGTTAGGGTAATGGACTTAACCTGACCTTGGTCCTTGTCTGATCTAGAGAAAGGTAAACACGGACACCCATGCCACAGCTCGGGAAAAGCAGGTGAGTGCAGCCCATGCAACCTGTCCCAGCAAATGTCACCGCCCAGCGGCCATTCAGACCCCACCTTGCCCTTACCCTGCCCCTCGTCCCTCCTGCTAGCCTCCACCCTCCTCTTCCTCATCCGTGACCTAGCGCCAGGCCAGCAAAACCTGGGTCTTTGGTTACCAAAAGTGGAAGAGCTCAAATCTCGGCTGGCTCACAACCCATTGTGAGAGGAGGGAATGGAGGCCCAAGGACGGAGAGGGATTGGCACCTCTCACGTGGCCTCCACTTCCTGACGCTCTTTGTACCTCAGCAGCTCTCAACTCCTTCCCTCCCCCTGCAGGGTCTATCCTGGAACCCTTCCACCCCCTGCAGGGTCTATCCTGGAACCCTTCCCTCTCCTTACAGGGTCTATCCTGGAACCCTTCCCTCCTCCTGCAGGGTCTATCCTGGAACCCTTCCCTCTCCTTACAGGGTCTATCCTGGAACCCTTACCACCCCCTGCAGGGTCTGTCCTGGAACCCTTCCCTCTCCTTACAGGGTCTATCCTGGAACCCTTCCCTCTCCTTACAGGGTCTATCCTGGAACCCTTCGCTCTCCTTACAGGGTCTATCCTGGAACCCTTCCCTCTCCTTACAGGGTCTATCCTGGAACACTTCCCTCCTGGCAGGGTCAGCCCCGGAAGCCTTCCCTGACTACGGATCCAGTGGATGGCAACAGCTGCTCTGAGCCCTGCCCTGTCTGACTTCCTCTCTTCCCCTGGGCCGCATTTGAAAGCCGATGAAGGCAGGTTGCAAAGTGGGCGAAGGCTAGGATGGACTGTGATGCGTGGAGAAGCAGCCTGGGGGCCAGCCTGAACCCCACTGCTCCAAGGCCAGGTCTGGCTGGCTCTTTGCACACAGCGCCCTGATTCCTGCTACCCATCTCAGCCTCACCCAAGTCTGACACCTGACATTGCAAGCAGAGCTGAGACGAGACAGACGGCACATGCCCTCTTGTAAGGCCGGCTCTGTAGATGCCACAGTGGAGCCCTCGTGGCCCCTGCTCAGGTGTTCTCTGAAGCCGACTGGGGGGCGAGGTGGCATCTCTCAGACACCTGCCCACAGCGGCAGTGGCACCTGGGAGGAGCAGGCCCTGAGCTCCCTCCCTGCTTAGCCCTGGGGCCATCCCCGACAGCGCTATCACCATGCCCCACCCATGCCCACACCATGCCATGCAGATGGCAAAACCAGAGACAGGAGTCTGGTGCCCTCTGCTGTTCGGCTCTCTGGTTCCACAGCCTGAGGATGGCACCGAGGCTGGCAGAGATTGTCACCAGTGCCTGGGGTCACCCCAGCCTGCAGCAGCCCCTTTGCTTTCTTTCCAAAAGCATCCAGAAACGGCACGAGACGTGAGCGCTGAGGATCGGTCAGGATACACCAGGGGATGTCAGAGTCCCAAACCGTCCCCGAAGCAAAGTGGCTTAGAACAGCCAAGGCTCAGTCCGGAGGGCGAGCTCCACGGCCACTAAGAGTCACCTTGGGGGGCTGCTCTCTGCGTCCTCGCTCCAGAGCCCAGGTGGACGGAGCCACCGCCACCTTGGGTGTCGCCAGCCACGGTGGCAAGGACTGAAAGGCCTCACAGAGACGCTGGCCAGGGTTAGTCCCATGGTCACCCCTGGGAGCACTAGCACAAGGGGCCCAGCCCTTTCGGGGGAGCAGCCGTCACGGTCACGGGCGCTGAGTCTGTCGTTCACCGAGTCTCCAGGCACTCCCCAGACGCAGCCCCAGATGGCTCCTAGCAAAGCCTCACGCTCAGGCACCAGCTCTTGGGTGGGATGGCAGGGTCTCAGGTCAGCAGTGAGCTGTGCTAACCCCAGCCTCACGTGCAGATGGGGCGCGTTAACCAGGAGACCCCACACCAGAAGCCAGCTGTGTGCTTCCCACTGAAATTCAGTATCCAGCAGGATGACCAGGGCACAACAATGGCAGGAAAATGGGGCCGCATCCCAGCAGTCACTGCTCCGTGGCAGCCCTGGGGTCTCTCAGGGCAGCCACTCCAAGACCCCCCGGGGCCCCAGAAGCCAGCCATCCTGCCTGACCCGGCAGCCCTGGGGGCCCCCTGTTAAGTTGGCTCCTTTTGGTTCTTGTCTGACTGTCTCCGGTCCCTCTGTGGCCATCTCTGTGTCTCCCTGAATTTTCTCTTGTGTTCTGCATAGCTCTGTAATGAATGGCCACTTCACTCGAGTCAACTGGACCTTGCGGTGACACCAGCTCAGGGGCTCCTCCGCTCAAATGGCAGAAGCAGAGAGAGGCAGCCACACGCGCA
Source organism: Sylvilagus floridanus (assembly GCA_949820135.1). NCBI lineage: Eukaryota > Metazoa > Chordata > Mammalia > Lagomorpha > Leporidae > Sylvilagus > Sylvilagus floridanus. Next base: position 76,962,969 of record OX463239.1, on the reverse strand, counting down.
CACAGGCTGTCGTTGGAATGCCCCAGCTGCTGACTCTGGATGGGGACTCGCAAATCATGGTTACTGGGCTCTCTTGAGCCGGAGGAGCCGCTCACCACCTGCGCAGCCTGGGAGCAGGGAGGGGAAGGCAGGGAATGGGCATTTTCTTGAAGTGGCCTTGGAGGGTGCTCTGGATGCGAGGGTACACAGGATGCGAGGTGAGGTAGTGAGAGTTGGCTTCTCACAGCTGCAGCAAAACCCCAGAGACAGGCGACTTGGGAAGGGAGGCGGCTTCTCGCAGCTGGGAGCTGTGGAGCGTCTCTCTCCAAGGTTGGTTCCCTGACCCAGGGGAGGTCATGCTTCTGCAGCCGAGAGGGTGGTGGGGTCCAGCTTGGCTTTTCTATAACCAACCCTCCCACAAGGGCTGCCTCCCAAGGTCATGGCCATAGCCACCCCAAGCCCTCCCACTGCACCTGCATCAAGCGTCCACCCTATTAGCACCACTCACCCAGGGCTTCGTGGCTTCAATCCGCATGAGCTCTTGTCCAAACCAGTGCAGGTCCTCTCCCACCTCAGCTGTCCATTGCTTTCTCGGCTTCTCCACGTCTCGGTTTCTTCCTCTGTCAAGGGAACACAACAGCCTTCGTCTTCCTAGCCTTCTGCTTCGCGGTTTCCTCCTGCCCCCGCCCCCACCACCACCACCACCCCCCCCCCCACGCCATGTGCTCCTGACGGGCTCTGCCCCTGCCCTGGTTGCCTGAGCTGGATCTGAGCCCAGCCCACCTGCTGCCTCCTGTGGGATCCTCTGCATTGACAGAGAGAACTCTGAGACTGGAAAAGCGAGGGAGTGAGCCCTTGACAGTGAGAGAGGCTGGCAGGGGAGACGGGGCACCCACCTCTGCCTGTGTCTGCGGCTGAATCGACCCTCTCCTGGGGGAAGTGAGTCGCCCTGTCTTGAACCTCTTTTGCGGGGTGCGTGGGTGCAATGCCTGCCTTCCTACCCCAAGACTCCGGCCCAGTCCTGCTGCGCTTCCCAGTCTCAGGGAGGAAAGTGCTGGGCTGGCCGCGCTGGCCGCGCCGGCTGGTTTGATGTTTCTGGTTTTTGCCTTTCCTTGGAGAGCTCTGGGTTTCCTTCTGCCCGGCCACCTCTCAGCTGCTGGTCTGTGGCCAACTGGAGGCTAAACTCCACCTCTGGAAGGAGCCGCACCATCGGCGGGTCTCCATACTCAGAAGCCCCAGAACGCATAAGCAGGGCTGGACGTTCCCCAGCGGGACAGCAGCGACCCCTCAGCCCATACGGGAGCTGCTGCCCACCGCCCCTCTCCTCACCATCCAGCCTCTGGTTGCTAGGAGGACCTCCTCCGCCCCCACCGTATTTTACCACAGTCACAGGAACAGTGCACCAGGACAAGCTGTGTATGAACAGCGGCTGGCTACTCTGGAGAAAGAGGCCGGTCACCTTTGTCGCTTTGACAAATCAAATGCTTGGGGCCCGTGCTGTGGCACAGCAGGTAAAGCCGCCGCCTACAGTGCCGGCATCCCATATGGGCGCCAGTTCAAGTCCCAGCTGCTCCACTTCCAATCCCGGTCCCTGCTGTGGCCTGGGAGGGCAGTGGAGGATGGCCCAAGTGCTTGGGCCCCTGCACCCGCATGGGAGACCAGGAGGAAGCACCTGGCTCCTGGCTTCGGATCAGCGCAGCTAGACCACCAGCGAATGGAAGACTCTCTCTCTCTTTCTCTCTCTCTCTGCTTCTCCCTCTCTGTAACTCTGCCTTTCAAACAAATAAATACATCTTTAAAAAAAAAAAAAAGGAAATGCTCAGAGACTCCATTTCCGGTGTGCAGAGTGAGAGAGCTGTATTCCGTTGCCTCGAAAGGCTCCTCTATAGCTAGTGTTTGCTTGGAACAATCGAATAATAGATCCTGGGAACACGTGTTTTCAGAGATTGATTGATTGATTTAATTGAAAGGCAGACTTAAAGGGGGAGAGAGAGAGACAGAGAGAGAGAGAGAGAGAAATCCTCCATCTGCTGGTTCACTTCCCAAATGGTTACAATGCCTGTGACTTGGCCAATCCGCCCCCAGGAGTCAGGAGCTTCATTCGGGTCTCCCAAGTGGGTGCAGGGGCCCCAGCACTTGGGCCATCTTCTGCTGTTTTCCCAGGCGCTTTAGCAGGAAGCTGGATTGAAAGTAGAGCAGCCAGGGCCAGCGCCGTGGCTCAATGGGCTAATCCTCCACCTAGTGGCGCCGGCACACCGGGTTCTAATCCCGGTCGGGGCACCGGATTCTGTCCTGGCTGCCCCTCTTCCAGGCCAGCTCTCTGCTATGGCCCAGGAGTGCAGTGGAGGATGGCCCAAGTGCTTGGGCCCTGCACCCCATGGGAGACCAGGAGAAGCACCTGGCTCCTGCCTTCGGATCAGAGCGGTGCACCGGCTGCAGCGCACCAGCTGGGGCAGCCATTGGAGGGTGAACCAACGGCAAAGGAAGACCTTTCTCTCTCTCTCTCTCTCTCACTGTCCACTCTGCCTGTCAAAAATAAAATAAATTTTAAAAAAAGTAGAGCAGCCAGGACGTGAACCAGTCTCCATATGGGACATTGGGGTTGCAGGCAGTGGCTTAGCATGCTAGGCTACAGTGCTGGTGCTTCACCTTATTTTTAAAAATACTTTCAGGGGCCAGTGCTGTGGGACAGCTGGTTAAACCACAGGCTGCAAAGCCAGCATCCCATATGGGGGCTGGTTCAAGTCCCGGCTGTTCCACTTCCAATCTAGCTCCCTGTTAATGCACCTGGGGAAACAGCAGAAGATGACCCAAGTGCTTGGGCCCCTGCACCCATGTGGGAGACCCAGATGGAGTCCCTGGCTTTGACCTGGCCCAGCTCCAGTTGTAGCCATCTGGGGAGTGATTCAGCAGATGAAAAATCAATCTCTCTCTCTCTCTCTCTCTCTCTCCAACTGACTTTCAAATAAATAAAATAAATCTTTAAAATAAAACACCCTCACTGCAACATCTGGGCAGGTGTTTCACCAAATTCCCTGCCACCTGCCTAGGCAGGCCGACCTGCAAAGCCAAGCAGCTCACCATTCTCAGTGGTCTCCTGTGCCCCCCTCCCCAGGTGTTCAGGGTACAACTGCCTGGCCCGCAGAGACGGCCACCCTGAGAGAATACGCGGCGGCGAGTCCTTGGGTGCCATGCTGTCTCCAGTTTTCTCTTCCTTTTTGTTTCGCACCTTCATATTTTTATTAACTCAGGGGCCCCCCGGGCCCCAGGGCTCAGCCTCACTCAGGGCCCTGTTAGGTTCGCGCCCCAGCTGCACCCGGTGGGTGTTGCCGAGGGCGTGCCCCTGGCCCCCTGGCTCCGGCCATCCCTCCGATCCTGAGCTCTGAGCTCTGCCTGTGCTGCAAACGCGCAGATTTGGCGAGACTCAAGAGGAGTGGAGCACGTGATGCACCCACGAACGAGGCGCCCCATCATTTTGGTAATGATGATTTTATTGCTTTTTTACACACAATTAAAGCTCACTAATTCAGATCTATCAGAGAGGACAGTCAATGGCTGGAAAGTCCACATTAAAAAATAATTTAAAAATAATGTCGTTTTATTACTTTCAAATCTATTACTCAATGCAGGCTAATAGTGTTGCGCGGCGAGCCCTTGGGGGACTCACGTTAACGAACAAATAAGAGCAATTTGAGGTTAGTCTATCAATTATTGGTGCGGAACAGGGTGTCTCAGAGAGCACTTGGAAATGCCTCCACTGAGTCAAAGATCTTCACGCATTTTCTTCCGTCCGTCAGCTTCTTGCCATGGGCAGAAGGCCCAGGCAGCCGCGGCCCAGGACTGACCACGTTTGTACAGATTCCCACCAGGCGGTGTCTGAGTGTGACAGTGTCTCTGAGTCAGATCAAGACCTGCATTTTGGGGGCCGGCGCTGTGGCATGGTGGGAAAAGCCGCCGCCCGCAGTGCCAGCATCTCATATGGGCACCGGTTCGAGTCCCAGCTGCTCCACTTCCTATCCAGCTTTCTGCTATGGCCTGGGAAAGAAGTAGAAGATGGCCCAACTCCTTGGGCCCCTGCACCCAAGTTAGAGACCAGGAAGAAACTCCTGGCTCCTGGCTTCAGATAGGCACTGCTCTGACCATTGCGGCCAATTGGGGAGTGAACCAGTGGATGGAAGACTCTCTCTCTCTCCATCTCCTTCTGTCTCTTGTCTCTGTATAACTCTGACTTTCAAATAAATAAATAAATAAATCTTTACCAAAAAAAAAAAAAAAGACCTGCATTTTGGAGCCGGTGCTGTGGGGTAGCAGGTCAAGCCACTGCCTGCAGTGCTAACATCCCATATGGGCGCTGGTTTGAGTCCCAGCTGTTCTACATCTGATCCAGCTCCCTGCTATGGCCTGGAAAAGCAGTAGGAAGATGGCCCTCAGATTGGCGCAACTCTGGCCATTGTGGCCAACTGGGGAATAAGCCAGTGGATGGAAGACCTCTCTCTCTCTCTCTCTCTCTCTCTCTCTCCACCTCTCCTTCTCTCTCTTATGTAACCTGACTTTCACATAAATCTTTTTAAAAAATGACATGTACCCTGTGTTCTTTCCTCTTCTCCAAGGCCTGTGCCAGGGTGGCCATCGTGGCCTGGGATGGTTTTTGGCAAACACCAGACAGGCTGGAGTTAGCTGCAGGGGCTCTGGCTTGGGCAGACCCGGGTTCAAACCCCTGGTCCAGCGGCATCATGGCACAGGGGGGTAAGCTTCTGCTCGCAACGTCAGCATCCCACATCAGAGCATTCAAGTCCTGGCTGCTCTGCTTCCAATCCAGCTCTCTGCTGATGCTCCCGGGAAGACAGTGACAGATGGCCCAAGTGCTTTCGTCCCTGCACCTACATAAGAGACCTGGAAGAAGCTCCTGGCTCTTGGCTTCACCCTGGCCCAGCCTTGACTGTTGTGGCCATTTGGGGAGTGAATCAGCAGATAAAAGAACGTTCTCTGTCTTTCCCTCTCTCTCTCCCTCTGTAACTCTGCTTTTCAAATAAATAAATCAATCTTTTATCAAAAAAAAAAAAAAAAAACTCCATCTCCAGTTCTTGTAGGCTGTGTGACCCTGGGCAAGTCGCTTACCTTCTCTGAGGCACAGCAGAGTGGAGAACAGGTACCCTCCCCCACAGTGTCGCTGAGGGATTAAATTAGGTGATGCCAGTGCCTGGGAGTCAAGACCTGGCCCCCAGGGGGCCCTTGCGTGGTTTCAGCGCCACATCCGGCTGCAGCTCTGGAGTGGAGGTTGTTGAAATGGTAGTTCTGTGTGCCAGCCCAGCCCTCGGGTGAGTGACAGTCATTGCTGACAGACCACGATTTCAAGGCAGGAGCTGCCATCAGCAGCAGGAGCCGCAATGAGAGCGCCGTGGAGACCCTGCACACGACCCGCAGGGGCACGGCACTTGTCTCTTCCCTCCGTGTTCTGAGTTCAGGGCGGGTCCTGCTCCTCAGAGAACCACACACCCAGAGCGAGCTCAGCCCTGCCCTCCCCGGCCACAGCTTTCCCAGGCCACAGCAGAGAGCTGGATTGGAAGTGGAGCAGCTGGGACTCGAACCGGTGCCCATATGAGATGCTGGCACCCGGGAGCAGTTTTGGGGGAAGCCCTTGATTCCGCTGTGTCTCAGGGTCAGGGTCGCGACTGCCCATGAAGGGGAATCTCAGGGGAGATGCTGGGACCAGAGGGGCAGTCAGCCCCCACCTGCTGAGTGCTTAGCTCCGGACAGACAGACGGGCACCCGGCTTGTCCTCGCCACACGCCACAATCGGCCTCCACCCCCGTGTCCCAGGGGCCGGGGTGGGTCCCGGAGGCAGCAGGACTTGCTCCCAGTCACCAGGCTGCAGTGAGCACTGGATGTGCGGGAGCAGCGCAGGTACCATGGGTACCGCGGGCTCCTAAGCACATCCAGACATTGCACCCGTCGCCTCCTCTCTCGCTCTTTCCATCCTTTGTCACCGAGCACCACTAAATTCGGGGACATCGTGAGGAGTCCAGAGCGCCTGTGGACAGCGCCGCGAGACTCTGCAGGTTCCGCCCTTGCGGCAGAGAACACGGGCACCCTCAGGGTCTGCACCTGCCTAGCAGCTTGACCTTTGACCCTGTGGCAGCTGGCCAAGATCACAACAACATATGATTGTTATGATAATTATCCAGATTCTAAACAGAAGATTTAGACGCAGTGGAGTGCAGCAGATTTTATTAATAAGATTTTAATACATCCAGGATGTCAGCAAAATGTTAATGTATCAGGGCCGGTGTTGTGCACAGAAAGCTAAGCCTCTGCCTGCAACGCCAGCATCCCGTGTCAGAGCACACGTTCCAGTGCCGGCTGCTCCACTTCCGATCCAGCTCCCTGCTAATGTGCCTGGGATAGAGCAGTAAAAGACGGCCCAAGTGCTTGGGCCCCTGTGCCCACGTCAGAAACCTGCAAGAAGCTCCTGGCTCCTGCCCGGCCCAGCCCCCAGCTGAGGCAGCCATTTGGGGAGTGACCCAGCAGATGGAAGATTGATCTCTCTCTATCTCTCCCTCTCTCTCTGTAACTCTGCCTTTCAAAGAAATACATAATAAATCTTTTTTTTAAAAGAGTATGTACTACAACTGTCATAGTGTCAAGCAGATATATATATATATATACACACATAAATAATCACCATCATTATCACATCTTCAAACCCGTCAGTCCAGCACCCACTGCTCATACGTCGGGCCAAGGGAAGATTTTTCCGGAGAGGAGACTCTCATCACCGATACTGCTCACGCGTCCATGACAGCGGGCAAATTCAGAGAGGCTCACGGGGCCGATGGGTCTGTTTTAAAACATCTGCACCTGCTCGCTGCCTTCCCCAGGGGCAGGATCACTGCCGGGCCCCGGAGGAAGCCCCCAGGCATCCCTGAGACCAAGTGCTTCTCCCTCACCGACAGTGAGGTGCGCGTGACGGGCCGTGCTGCCCTGATGCCTTCGCCACCGAAAGGCTCAATGCCAAGTTCATAGCTCAGCTGGCCGGAGCTCCCCCACGGCGTCAGCCTGACGCACACCTTCAGCTGCGTGTTTCCAAGGAGAATGACTCTCACTGTCAGTGAGCTTGCAGAAGCCTCCATTTAAATTTGTTTTCTTTTGAATTTCAGTGGCTTTAAGTGTGGCTCAAAGCTTCCACTCTACCACAGTCCCCACCACTCCCTAAGCACTGCACCGAGTCTGTCCTGTCTCCTCTCCCGCGGTCTGCCACCTTTCAGTTTCCCATTCATGGACGGCTTCTTCTGGTCGGAGATCCTCCCGGGAGTGCAAGGGTGGGGCCATGGGAAGAGGGAGAGGCCGGCCCTGAGAAGGAACCCCAGCTCCTCCTCTTGCTTTTTATTTGTATTATTGTTATTCTGACTTAGGCTGCCACAGCATCACTCACACAGAGCCCAAGAGGGGCTAGGCGGCACCCTACAACTCCTACGTGGTCTCTCTGGACTCTTTCCTTTTTTTTTTTTTTTTAAGATTTATTTTACTTATTTGAAGGGCAGAGTTACAGAGAGAGAGAGAGAGAGAGGTCTTCCATCTGCTCGTTCACTCCCCCAAATGGCACAACAGCCAGATCTAGGCCAAGCTGAAGCCAGGAGCCAGGAACCCAGATCTCCCATGTGGGTGGCAAGGGCCCGAGCACTTGAGCCATCTTCCCCTGCCTTCCCAGGTGCTGGCTGGACGTTAAGGGAGCAGCCAGGACTCGAATCTGTGCGCCAATATAGGATGCCGGTGTCGCAGGCACTGGCTGAACCCACGGAGCCGCAACAGTGACCCCTGCCTGCTCCTTCTCCACACACCGCACCCACTACGACAGCCATGGGAGGCCCGGCCCCGTGCGGCCACGCAGGTCGTGTCCCCAGAGGGACAGGTGCTTGGTGTGTGCTCCGTTGCTCACCATCGTGAACACTCTCAGCTTTCGAACAAGCGGCCGCAGCTTTTCACGTTGGCCGTGGGGCCCTGGGTCCCGGAGCTCTGCTCCAAGCCCGGGGCCGGTGGGGCTCTTGGAGGGGCAGGAGGGGCACCAGAGCTGGAAAGTAACCTGTGCACTGGACCAGAGTAGCCCTGTCCCACTGCCGCCGGGCGCCACGGGCAGAGGCCTTCGGGGACTTCTCCGCACGTGCCTCCTCTCTCCTTGCCCCAAACCCAGCCAGCAGCTGTCCTGCAGCCAGCGTCACCACTCTTCTTACACCCCGCCCCACTCCCAGCCCTGAACGCGTCCCCGCAGAGGTCTCTCTGAGCCCCCTCACAGCCTTGGCTCCTGGTCAGTTGAGGGGTGGCCCTTCTGCCCCGGGCCCTACCCCGTGCCCTCTGAGCCTCTCCAAGGTGGCCCCGGGGAAAGCAGTACTTCCTGCGTCTCTGTCTTGGACAGAGCACTGTGCTGGGCGCCCCCAACCCTTCAGGTCCCCTCAAGCCGTGCTCAGACACTGAAGCTGCATCCCAGAGTCCCCGGGCAAGAGGAACAGGGCTGGGAATAGATGCACAGTGACACCCATGCCGCCTCCGGGCCACTGTGGCCCCTCAGCTGCCACTGGCACTCCTGGACCAACAGAGGTCAGTGGGGACGTGGCCCAGCCCACCACCAGGTTCCCCTGAGGATACCGGCCTCCATCAAAGGCTTCTGGGAGTCACCCCCAGGCCCCCACCCCACTCCTGCTTCCAGACACGGCTTGGCCAGGGTCTTGTGGCTGCGCTTGAGTTTTGCTGGGGACGCTTCCACTGGGGGACGGGGCCCTGCAGCTGCCGATGGCTGAGTCAGCAAATATTTATCAAGCCCTGCGCTAGGAGCCGTGGGGAGGCTGGGGGTTGCGGGGCACCTGATCGTCCAGTTTCTTTTTTATCAAGATGCTTCCTAAAAGCAGAGGAAAGAAGGGAAGGAGAGGGGCTAGGCTACTTCTTTCTCTGCCTGGGACCATGCAGCAGACACGCGGTGTGGACTTCAGAGCCGGAGCCTGGGGGACAGAGGGCCAGCACCCCCACGGCTCCCTGGGCCACACCCGGGGAAGCCGGTGTCCCTTGAGTGGGTGAGAACGCTCACACTCACCCCTCACCCGTCTGCCTCGGTGGGTTCTCGCAGGGTGAAATGAGCTCATGTATAACAAAGAGCTTTGTTGACTGTGCAAATGTTAGGTTGTTCTTTCAATACACATTTATTAAGCCCTGAGTTAGGCATTACAGTCCCTTCAAATGCAAACGAACACGGTTCACTGGGAGTCACCCCTTCTTTCTTTCTTTTTTTTTTAGGTAAAATCCACAGTCATAAAACCCACCGTATTAAGGGGAACCATTCAGGCAGGTATTTGTGCACTCACAAGGCAGAATACTTGGAATGCCTCTGTCGAGTTCCCGGTCATTTTTCCTCTCTCCAGAAGGCCCATGGAAGGAGGCGTTGGTGGAATGGTGGTGAGCATAGCTGCCCTCCAAAAGGCCCATGGAACGCTCTTCTTAAGACCTCATTTCTCTTCCCCTCTTGGTCCTTTTTGGGAGTTGACGTCTCGCGGGCCTGAGAGCATCCGAGCGCCCCTCTGATGGCCCGACGCTCCAGGGCAACCCCTGGATCCAACCCAGCTTTCTCTGCCAGCGCTGGGGGACCCCAGAGTCCCGAACCTGCCCCTTTGCTTTCCACCAGCGCTGGCTGAGCCGGGAACCACTGTGCATCTCAGTAAATTACCTCCCTTAAAGGCGCCATCGAGTTCGCCCGTGGGCCCTGCTTTCTTGGAATCGGTCTCCGTGCCCAGCGTCCCGCCTTCCCGGCAGCCTGCGCTTCGGCAAACGGCCTCCTTGTCAGGCTGAGGGACAGCCAGGTGCGAGGGGCGGGGGCACTGTGTGGGCAAATATTGGACTTGGCCCCGCTCGCATCAGGAACCCAATTGGTGTTATTGATTGACAGATTCGGGGACCAACTGTTTAGAAAGCTGAGCCCCTTCGGATTGGGCTAGGTGTTTCGGCAAACAGTTCTAATACTGGACAAACAGGCCGGTTGGAAGAAGTGCCTGGCGTGTTAGCAGAGCAAACCGCGCATTGTGCAAACAGCTTAGGAGAACGTGGCCACCTCCGTGTAACCTCGGCCGAGGTATTGATCCCGCTGGAGGCAGCCGCGGGGCCGAGCGGGGAGCAGAGAGCTACAACCCCAGGCTGAATGTAAATGTTATCTTTAAGCTGCCGCTGTCAGGGCCCTAATGGGCATCTGTTTGGAATTTGTCTTCTTGCAAATCTTTAAATCCAGGTCAGGGCCAGGCACAGAATCTAATAACAACTTTGCAGAGAGATCGCGGTTGGGGACTGATTCTGTTCTCCGCCTAAGTCCAGCGGGGACTTGCTCCTCTTCTGGGAGGAAGCTGCCTCGCACGCAAACTTGCTAGGTGCCAGCCTGGAGCTTGGAAGACATGAAGCGGAACATCGGGGTGAAGGCAAGGGCAGAGCAGGGAGGAGACCTGGAAATCTTGGTGCTTTCTCTGCCCCCTGAGCTGTGCACGAACCAGAGCTGGTCGGGGGCAAAGAATCCCAGAGAAACCTGGCTCTCAAGGCAGCTGGCTGCTCAGGCCTCAGCGTGCAGACCGGGTATTGGGGACTGTAATGGAGGCCACCACGAGGAAAGCCACAGAAACCGTGCAGCCCCCACCCTCGCCCTCACACCCCGTCCTTAGCCCAGGACAGGTGTCCCGGCTGCGCGGGCAGAGGCTGGGCGTAGGCAACAGAGACCTCAGCCATCTGCCCACTCTGGGTCCCAGCCCATTCAGAAACCCCTACCTGTATTCCAAGGGAGCTCAGAGCAGTGCCACCCTCAGGACACTCCCTGGTACTACATTTTATAATGGAAAAAGCAGGACTTGCAAACCCTGTTGGCCATCTCTCCTTTGGCACCCGGCTTCATGGAGACAAGAAGAACTGGAGAAGGCTGTGGCCAAGAGAAGATTCTTTAAGCTTTAAGCAGAGGCTTCTCAGAGGGAAGAAGAAGTGATTGGCAGCTTCAGCATCCAGCGCCTGGGGGCAGAATCCCAGCTGTGTGGCCTTGGGTGAGTTACCTAACTTCTCAGAGCTTCCTATGCAATGGGCACGATGGCGTCCTCCTGCAGGGACTATGGGAAAGACTGGAGACTGCCGATCACCATGCCCAGGGCCCAGTCCTTGCTCCCAAACCCCTGGACTGGCCACGCAGACTTTGAACTTGCAAAGAAAGAAACACATACGGGCACCAAACCAGGGCCGGCTCCTGGGACGATGATCTGCACAGCTGGTTATATGGGGACCATGCTCAGAAGGGCTCTCGCTTGGCTTGAGGCTCGGCTGTCACTCTCACAAAACTCTGTCCAGTGTTGGGACAGCAGGCCCCGCATCTTCACGTCACAGCCAGTCTCAGACCAGACTCCCAGAGAACTCAACGTCTAGATGATGCCACCACAAGACAGATGCAAAAATCTATACTTCCAGCTCCACTGGCCATCGTCTTGAGCCAACATGGCCCATGCTTTGAAAATTCCAACCCAAGTCTGGGTTGCAGATTTTATTGTTATTTACTTATTTATTGGGGGGAGGGGTGTTACTACCCTCGAAATCCCTCTTAGGGAGATCTGAGCCTGCAGACAAACCCTTTCCAGGCTGGCTGCCTCTGTAAGCTGAGGTCAGGGTAGAGGGAGAAGCCCAGCTCTGCCAGGACAGCAGGGGGCTTGGCTCCTGGGCTCAAGTCCCTCTTATATGAAATGAAGAGGGCTGCGGGAGCGGGCACAGGCAGGCGGGAGGGTCAAAGGCTTTCTCTCCCAGCCTGTTTCTCAGGTGTTTAGAAATATTCCCCCAGGGGCTGACACTGTGGCATAGTAGGTTAAGCATCTGCCTGCGATGCCAGCATCCTATACGGGGTCCCGGCTGCTCCACTTCCGATCCAGCTCCCTGCTCCTTCTTTTAAAGCTCCCACCCTCAAGACCTCATCCAACCCTCACTGCCTCGCAAAGGCCTCACCCCCAATGATAATTGTACATGAACTTGGAGGCTAATTCTAAAACATGATTTCAGAGGCCATACTCCAACCACGGTGGGGCTCTATGGCAAAGTTTTGAAAACTCTGAGTATTCAAAGTTAACTTTCTGAGCTGCAGAATTCTCAGAACCTTCACAGGTTCACAGAATCAGAGCTTTACAGGGTTCACAGGACTCGTGGCTTGTTGTACTGCAGGTGTCTAACTACCCACCCACTGCGGGCAGCATTCACCCTGCGGCTGATGAACCAGTCCCCCACCTGCACTGGGCACTGTGAAGTTCTGGGAGTGCCCTAGCGGAGACCCCGGCTGGGCACATGCTTGTGCAAAACTTGCAGCGCAGGTGCACACCACTGCCTCCTGTTCTCCACGGGGCGTGGCTGTGGACCCCATGAAGAGTGCATTTCCTCCCGTGCCCACATCTTGAGGCCCCGCCTCTGCATCGCACTAAATGTCTGAAAATGCACCTGCTTCCCTGTTTGCTGAATTCATAAATGACTCAAGAAGTTGCTTCAGAGTTGGCCTAAGCACATTTTCAATGAGACTTTCTTTTATACTGGTTTTGTTGAGTTGCAAAGAATGTTCATTTCAGAGGCAATTCATTTTTTAAAGATTTATTTTATTTATTTGAAAGGCAGCATGACGGGGGAGAGAGAGAGAGAGAGAGAGAGAGAGAGAGAGAGAGAGAGAGAGAGAAAGTCTTCTACCCACTGGTTCACTTCCCAAATAGCCACAATGTTCAGAGCTGGGCCAGGTTGAAGCTAGGAGCCTGGAACTCCACGGTGGTCTCCCACATGGGTGGCAGGGGCTCAAGCACTTGGACCATCATCTTCTACCTTCCTAGGGGCATTAACAGGAATGCTGGGTTGGAAGCTGAGCAGCTGAGACTTGAACCACCCGTCTGATATGGGATGCCAGTGCACCACCATAACGACCCACGGAAGGCAACATTTGTTAACCGTCCAAATTGCAATTCTTTCCTTAGACCCTGGAAAGTTCCTGGTTCCAAGTCTCCTGCGCATGACAGTTACGGCGGAGCTGCCCTTGACCTGGTCTGAGAAATGCTGTCCTTAAAGTGAGCCAGTGATCATTTTCACAGTCATTCCCAATTGAGCAGAAATGTCAATCTAGTGTCTAATTCAGACTAAAGAGAGATTGGCGTGGTGGGGAGAGTCAGGCGTGGACAACAGAAAGTGAAGGCACTTGATTTGCAAGGAGCGGCACACTTCCTTGAACTTGGTTAACAAGGTGTTATCTAACAGGACCTTAGGGGGCCGCTGTGCTGAGTAGGACAAGATTGCTGTGCAATTAGTTTATCAACTCCGGGTATGTAAATGAAGGCTTTTAAAGTCCTTGAAATCGGCTCCTGCTCTTAAGTAATTGAACTGTTTCCCCTGACGCTCTATTTACTCCAGGCTGGACACTTCTCCCTTAATTAAGCATTTATGGAGTCCACCTCCTGCGAAGCCCAAGGAGGCTGCAACAGTAGGGCCCAGCCCCTGCCCTCTGCCAGCCCTTGGTCTGATAGGGCCAGATAGTGGATACTTCCAGCTTCGAAGCAACCCACCACTGCCCGTCTAGCACAAAAGCAGCCACAGACATGCATCAATGAGCATGGCGTGTCCCAATAAAACTTTATTCGCAAAAACCACACGGGCCGTCCTTTGCCGAGCCCTGGTCTGATGCAGTGTAACCAGGCAGTTGATGTTCAGGGGAGCTAGGCTTCTTGTACCCCTGCCGAGTCGTTTGTCTCTTCAGCTGTCAGCCTGAGGCACCCACCTCTACAGGCTGCACCTGTCTCATCTGGGACCAGAGCATCTGCTAAGACCCCCACCCGGGTGTGTATCCGATCGGGGTGCCACCCCTACCTGATAAGAAGAGGGGTTAGTGGGACAGAGGTCTCTTTTTGCCACAGATCACACTCAGCAGTACGGCTCCTGGTTTTTGTTTTGTCTTGTTTTTCTCTTTCACAGACATGTGGTCACTCATGATGGACACTTCTCTGCGTGGGCCCGCCCACACTCCCGTGTGGATGGATGCCCATTCCCTCACTGCTAAAGAAACCCTGCTCCTATTTGCACACGTCACTGGTCTCCACTTAGTATTTTTGTCTCTGTAAGAGCCTGAACTGGAAATTAACATGCACGTTGCGCCCATCGCAGAGACAGACACAAAGAAGCTGGCTCTAAACCTAACTCTCTGCACTGCTTAAGTGCCAGCCACGTGCTGGGGGCCGCTGAAGGGAGGGAGCAGTGCCGGGTTCCCGGAGGACAGAGGCTTCCTGGAGGGGGTGTCTGAGCCTGGGGCGCCGTTGCCTCTCATCCAGGCTTTGATTTCTTCTTCTGTTCTCACTGATGTTTTCTGTCGCCGGGGAAGGGATTCCCTTGTGCGCCTAACAGGACCTGGCTAAAATGGGTGCCCACGCCCTGCCTGCGAAATCGCAGACTCTGAGCCGTATCCCACCGGGCGCTGGATTCAGCGGAAGCCACTGTGCCTCTGAGGGGAATTAGCTGCGATCTGCAACCACGGCTCCAACCGCTTTATTGTTCTATAGGATACTTCTCTTTGCATTGTCCACTTCTGAATGCCGTTGAGTTTATTGTGGCTTGTTTGCTCGGGCTGGGCAAACAGAACAAAGGAGGCCGTGAGCCTCTGCTCTCCCCGGCTCCCAGCACCCTGGCCGCTCAGCAGCTGCGGCCCAGGCTCGGGAGGCGCTGGCCTGTAACAGCTGGCCATGTCTGAGACTGTCTCCGCCTCCACCCACCAGGAGCTAGGACACCTGGGACAGCAGCCGGCCAATCAACGACTCGCCCGGCGAAATGAGGCGAGCAGGTAACAGCCAGCCCCAGAGAGTGCTGGCACACAGGGCACCCTGGGAGTGGGGGTGGGGGACCGAGCCCCTCCGTCACCTCCATCAGCCCCTCTCCGAGGCCTTCCCAAATGAACACCCAATCCAGCGGGGAGCACAGCGTGCTGGCTGTGTTGTCCCCCAGAGAAGTGCCACCCTAAGTCCTTCCAGAACACTCTGCAGCCCCCACTGCCCGTTTACTCCTGGGTTAAACCCTCACAGATCCCCCCAACATGTGCGTGTCTCCCCGGAAAGTCAGAGGAGGACCAATCAGAGAATGCTGGATCCCAAATAGAACTCCGGGGTGGGCATTTGGCTCAGCAGTTGAGACGCCAACAGCACCCGTGTCCCACGTCAGAGAGCCTGGCTCAGCTCCTGGCTCCAGCGCCCAACTCAAGCTTCTTGCCAGGGTGCACCCTGCAGCTGCAGGCAATGGGTCCAGTACTTGGGTCCCTGCCACCCATGTGGGAGACCCAGCTTGGGTTCTGGGCACCTGTTCTGGGTCAGGCATTTGGGGTGTGAACCAGCAGATAGAAAATTCTCTCTCTCTCTCTCTCTCTCTCTCTCTCTCTCTCTCTCTCCAGTCTTTCAAATAAATAAAAATAAGTAAAATCTTTAAAAAAAAAAAAAGCCACAAACTGGGAGTCTTCTTGGTATATAAACACAGTCAGTGGGCGAGTATCGGCTCAGAAGTTAGGTAGCCACTATACCTCCGTCCCACACCAGCGCATCTGGGTTCCATTCCCGGCTCTCGGGCCAAAGCAGAACCCGGGATGCAGTGGTGGGTCAACCCCTGCCATTCAACGTGGGAGCCCTGGGCTGAGTTTCCGGTTCCTGGCTCCTCCCCAGCCCAGCCCCAGACATGGCAGACACTTGGGGAGGGAACTAGCAGATGAGAGCAAACTCTCTGTGTCTCTCTGTCTCTGACTTTTGTCTCTCTGCTCTGTCTTTACCTCTCGAATGAATGAATGAATGAATGAAACATGGTTAGCACCTGCTAGCACGCTGCTTCCTCCTACGCACCCTCTCAAGCTGCTTCCAGAACACTGGGCTGGAGCGCAGCCACTCCGCCGCCCGCAGCTCCCTGGGCCGGGACAGCCAGCAGCCAGCCCTCTGACCACGGCTTCTGGCGTCAAAGTGCCCAGCCCCCATGCTGGAGGTGGAGTCCCCTGCACCAGGAGCCCAGAGACCCGGATCAAAACTGACTCACGGGGTCGGCGCCGTGGCATAGTGGGTAAAGCATCCCATATGGGTGCCAGTTCAAGTCCTAGCTGCTCTACTTCCAATCTAGCTCCCTGCTAATGCGCCTGGGAAAGCAGCAGAGGATGGCCCAAGTGCTTGGGCCCCTGCACCTGTGTGGGAGACCCTGCAGAAGCTCCTGGCTCCTGGCTTTGGATGGTCCAGCTCCTGCCATTGTAGCTATTTGGGGAGTGAACCAGCAGATGGAAGACCTCTCTCTCTCTCTCTCTCTCTCTCTCTCTCTCTCTGTAACTCTGCCTCTCAAGTAAATAAATAAATCTTAAAAAAAAAAAACTGACCTATGTGAATGACCACCAACGAAGGGCCTTTCTCTCAGAATGAACACGAGGAGAACAGGAGGAGGGACTGACACAGTGCAGATTCAGTAACACAAAGAGTTTTCAAAAAGTTCATGGAAAATGTCTATGCTGAAAAAACTATGCTGGATTTCAAAAACATTTTGCACCAAGGCAAACATTTCTTTTTTAAGATTTATATTAGTTTTGTTTGAAAGGCAGATTACAGAGGGAGAAAAGAGAGATCTTCCAATTGCTGGTTTACTCTACAAATGGCTGCAATGGCCAGGTCTGGGCCAGGCTGAAGCCAGGAGCCAGGGTCCATCTGGGTCTCCCACATGAGTGTCAGGTAGCCAAGCACTTGGGCCATCCTCCACTGCTTTCCCAGGTGCATTACGGGGAGCTGGATTGGAAGCGGAGCAGCCAGGACCAGAACCGGTGCCCATATGGGATGCCGGCGTCACAGGCAGCAGCTTTACCTGCTGTGCTACAACACCAGCCCCCAAACTGGTCTTTTAACTTCATTTTCCTCATTCCCAGCTCTAAGGGACCTTTTGAGTCAATAGCTCCAGATCTTAGGAATCTGTCTTTAGGGAATATTGAGAGAGAGGGAGGGGAGAAGCAGAGGGGGCTCTCCAAAGGTGCTGAGAGTGAACCCCTCGTGGTGAGCCTGCTGGGGCGCTCAGGCAGTGAGAACACCTTGAACACGGAGGAGCAACGAGGGCTCCTGCCTGGGGCTCGCCCGGGCTCTCTTCACGGAAGGAGTAGGGCCAAGGGGGTGGCCCCCACTCGCCTTCCTCAGACAAGGCCTTCTGAGAAGGGAGAGAAGGAAGGAGGATGGGAGATTTTGCTCCTGGCTCAGCTGGTGGAGTTGGGAAGAGCCTGCACTGGCTGAGCACCGGCGGTGTGCCGCGCCCATGCACTGGCTGAGCACCTGCGGTGTGCCAAGCCGTGCTGTCGCTGTGGGTCCTCATGCAGCCCTGAATTACACCCAGTGATCCCGCCTCCAGGAAAAGTGCCCAAGCTGGAAGCCAGCACAGGCCTGGCTGAAACCCCTGTGCCCCTGCCTCACCCGCGCTGCCTTGGGAAATCAGAGAAGATGTGTTTAGTTTGCGTCTTGAATGGAGAGCTGGTGGGACCGCACTGGTGTGCTTGGGGTAGTGGCAATGACGGCTGACCTGTGCCAGGGAGGCCCCCCCCTTCTGGCCCCCACATCCCACTCACCCCACTGGTCAGGCTTCAGGACACCAGCCTCAGCCCCTGGGACCCTCTCCCACTTCCTGAGAGGCCAAACCCAAACCTGGGCAAATAGGGATGCTGGGTACCTCCTTGGCTCACCCACCGCCCCACTCTTCACAGGAGCCTCCTTGGGTAAAGTCCACTGCCGGTGTCATCCCTGACCAACTCTCCATGGAACTGGTGGCCTCGCCAGCCATCTGAGAGCTGCCGACAGGTGCACAAGGCTGAGAGCCGGGCCTTGGTGGGGCAGGGGGCAACGCGTCCCCATGTGCAGTGCTCCTCCATCCTTGGTTTGTCCCCAAGCCTGTCCTCCCCACACGACAGCAGGGGAGCCTCCAGCCCCACTGCTGTAGCGGAACATGGAGGGGTCGCCAATGAGGCACTCAAGGGCTCCAAGAATACACTCGCCTGGGAAAGATGGCAAAGTGCTAAGAGCTTAGGTGTGGGTGGTGGGCATACCTGGGCCTGGCTGGAGAGACCCCCACCCCGGCCCCTCTGCCTGCCTGCCTGCCTGCCTGGCAGTGTGGCCATCGTCCTCCGTGGCCTCTGCGCCAGTGGTCTCTGTGCTCTCCCCGCCAGCACGTCCTTCTCAAGCCCTCTGGGCCTGAGAGCCATGTTGTGCTGATTGGCAGTTTCCCGGCCCTCCTGCCTCCTGTCACAGGCCATGCCCAGCCCCGCCTCCACCCCATGGATGCCAGAGTCCCCTCCTGAGTTCCTTAGTTCCAGTTCCCAAGAGATGGCCCAGCTTTCCATGCCAAGCCACATCCTAAATCCCTGGCTCCTCAGTGGATTGGCACCCGGGGGTCAGGCCAGTGGGACCCAGGTGGATGTGGTCACAGGGCAGGCTGAGGGCAGGGCTGAGGGGGCATCTTCCCTCAGAACGGCCTGATCAGCTCGCTGAGGCTCCATTCACCTGGTAGGAAACCCCAGCTCTGCCCCTCCCAGGCCGTGGGAGCTTGGGTTCTCCCATCGGCACCTGGGCACTGAGCCGCCCAGCTCTGAGCCGTCCTCCAGCTGCAACCCCAGATGAGATGCAAGGGAGCACCCAGTGTGGCACATGGCCACGGGGCGGCCCTCTCTCATGCATCCCTGCAGGTTACCTGCCCTGCAAGCTCTGGCTCCAGGATGCCTCCTCCAGGAAGCCCCCCGTGGTCACCCTGGCTCTCCTGGATCAGCTGATCTTGCCTACAGCTGACCCTGGGATCTGCTCTCCTGGTCTCCTCTCAGAACTCCGACCCTGCTTTCAGGCAGGCTCAGACAACATCAAGTTGAATAATATCCTACCCAGTCCCCCAGGCTCATCACCTCCCCAGGGAGGGCACCTGCTAGCTGGAAGCCATTCCTTTGCATTTAACCCTCCAAGGTGCATTGCCCAGGTCAAACAGCAGGTGCCCCAGAAACATTTGTTGATACAAAGTCCAAAGTTATGAAAAGGATCTGAGCCCAACTTCCTTCTCTAAAAAAAAAAAAAAAAAAGCCATGCCTTTCGCTCTGTCTCTCTCTCTCACTGTCCACTCTGCCTGTCAAAAAAAAAAAAAAATGCCATGAGCTCAAGCACAGCCAGTACCTGGGAAGCATCCTATATCCATCGAACACTTGCTACATTCATTGTGTCAATCAGCAACCCCTCCCACAAGGCAGATGTGGAAGCTGCAGCCCCACGAGAGTGAGGGAGCTGCAAGCCAGGGACAAGGTCACGATTCGAACTTGAGGCTGGTGACATTGAGTCCATTATCCTTCCTATCCCTGGGGCCACAAGGCATCAAAAACCAAGACAGGGGTCAAGGGATGGCCGGGGTTTTGCTGTAGAGAAAACAACACAACTGTCAGGAAATGTGCACCCTGTTGCTCCCCAGGTTCATGGACCGCAGAGAAAGCAGCTTCTGCTGGGCCTCCGAGAAGCACAGGGGCGTGGGCAGGTGACTAGAAGGGGAGGCACAGGCGGGCAGCAACATGGGAGCAAGCAGCAGGCATCCGTGGCTCCCACCGTGGGGCGAAAGCCGGGAGCCAGGGAGAAGGATCGGGAGAGACGTGGTGCCAGATGGCAAGGCAGCCTTGACCCCCAGGCCACGACCACCAGCTGTGGGTAGCAGAGAGCAGGCGCTGGGAGACACCCGCAGGTGCCCACGCCCGGGGTTCCAAGAGCTGGGGCGGAAGCCAGCGAGCAGGAGTGATTCAGAGAGAGAATCACTGGTGTTTTTCCCAAGAGCGCTTTGCAGTAGTAGCCAGTGGCATCGAACAGTGAAAGGCCTCTGTTGGAGGGAGAGAGAACCCCATCACTCGCGGTATGCAAGCAGAAGCCAGACTGCGACCGTCAGAGGCTTTGTGGAAGGAGGCCTTGTGCACAGAGCAGCTGCTACCACCCCATCCTCTCTCAGATGCTGGGGCTCAAAAATGCTGCGAATTTGATCCCCATCAGCATCGGTTTTTATCCCATTCAGAAATAGCCAGACTGGCTTAAGAAAAGAAATCCCCGTGCCTCTTTCTATTTCTTTCAAACTCTTTAAATGTCAAGTTACAGACCACTGCTCTGCCATGCCGGTGGCTGGATACCAAAGCCATGCACGCCGGGTTTAGAACAGCGCCTGGCGTGGCCGAAGGAGGAGCCCCACTTCATGCATTCCTCGTGCGTGTCTATTTTTACAGCCACGAGACACATCGCCTTCCCTCCCTGTTCACATCGCCGTCACACAGGGACGCTGACACGGGGCCATCTGTGCCCACAGACGCGTCCTTCCAGGAGGGGAGGCAGAGCAGGCAGCGGGGGGGGGGGGGGATATGCATTTTGGTTCTGAGCCTGAAAATGGACTTGGGAGATGATAGCTCGCAGACACGTGATGGCCAGAGATTCCTTTTTCCCAGTTGCTGGGGGTTGCTCACCATCGGAAACTGCAGGCGGGTGGATTGTCCACCCCGGCCCCTGCCTTCACTCACTCACTCCAGGCCACGTGTCCTTCCACCACGCCTCCCTAGAGGCCAAGTCCCACCCCCAGAGTCCTCCCTGAAGCCAGGATCCCTCTGGGCCACAGGGCCTGAGCCTGCACTCATAGAAGGACTTCTCGTGGGCTGGCTGCAAGGGAAACCGGGACTCTGGCTCAGCACAGCCATGGACCCCAGACCCACATTCTTGGAAAAGGAGCCCTGGGTCCATGCCAGAGCTGTGGCGACGTGGCAGTCACCTGAGGCCTGGAAGATGCTGGAACTGCAGCACCACTGGGAGCCTGGGTCAGCGGCTGGTGAAGCAGCTGGGGCAGGGAGCTCAGAAAGCCGCTCCAAGGCCACAGCTGCCGGCTGCGGAGTGTGGCGCCCCGATCAGGCCCGAAATGGGCCACCCGCACCAGTCCAGAGACCCCGGGGCCGCTGCTGGCCACACGCATTCCAGCTCAGGGGAGCAACGCCAGGACCCCACGCTTGAACGCCCCACCTGGCCGAGGAGGTGCTTTGTGCCGGTCAGCACGGAAACTGGCACTTGCAAGTTCAAGTCAAACTAGCTGAGCGCCGTGCGCCGGCCGCAGCGCGCTGTCCGCGGCGGCCATTGGAGGGTGAACCAACAGCGAAGGAGGACCTTTCTCTCTGTCTCTCTCTCTCGCTGTCCACTCTGCCTGTCAAAAATAAAAAAAAATAAAAGAAAAGAAAAAAAAGAAAAGAGAAAGAAACTGTTGCCAGTACGGAGGCTGCTTCCTGGCTGTGCCATCTGGGGTCGGTGAAATCTTCACTCTCTGTCTCTCCTCTCCTTGGCTTCTGGGGCGCCAGTTGTCTTTTGTCTTCACGTAAGCCCCTCCCTCTCTCCCTCCCTCCCTTTCTTCCTTCCCACAGTACAGAAAGATGTGATGGGCATGTTTGGATTTGTATTCTCTCAATTTAGCAATAGCAGTTGAGACAGCTCATCTTCTCCAATGGCTTCAGTGGAAAAAACCCAAGGGTATCCTCTAATTGGCCACGCCAGGCTCTGCAGGCCCCTTCAGGGAGGCTTTCTGAGTGGGTGGGCCTAGCTCTGCATGACTGACAGGTTGTGCAGGACCCCCCTCCACCAGGGGTGGGGGAGCAACTTGTTGAAGGAGAATCAGAGGGGGCGAGGGACAGGTGCCGCGCGCCCAAAAACGGAACTGGTGTTCACAACAAGGGGAGGAGATGTCCTTGGAATCTCTTTTTGTTTCCATGGAAGATTCTCTGTCTCCCTCACTCTTCAGAGGGGAAAACCGAGGCTCCATCGTGACAGATGCCTTGTCTAAGGCCACCCAGCCAGGTTCGAATCCAAATCCACACTCTTGTAGCTGCCCACGCGTCCAGGTGTCGGCAGGCAGAGAGCGTCCCAGGTCAGCCGGATGACCTTGGATGACTCGCTTCCCTAAGCATCTCAGCCGTGTCCTCACGAGGTGTGCTACAGTCCCAGGACCCCTGGGAAACGAATGCCATGGGGGTACATTATTGCTGCCGGCTGGGGGCAAGGTGTTCCTGTCTCTTCTGCCTTCAGTGGGAGTCCTGTTGGGCCTGGTGAATAAAACCTGTAACATGGAGCATAACTGGAAATGGTAAGCGCCCCTAGCCAGAGTAGTTCCATTTCCAGCAGCCTGGGACATCAAAGCGGCCACAGAGCCTGGAGATGAAAGCCAGATCCCCCTGCATCTCCTTAGCTTGGGTGAGAAAGAGCTGGGGCGGGACACCTAGGAAGCTGCTCTACAGGCAGACTGGGAAAATCTGAGAAAAGGAGTTTCTGCCCCAGCAATCTGCAAATGGAAGTTTAAGCCAGATGCCACTGCACTTAAATCAGCGCATCACGCCAGCAGGGCGGGGCAGGGCAGCGGCGCTCACGCCAGGGGTTCTTAGGCTCTTGGTGGTCCCAGGCAAGGCCGGGGTGCCTCATCTCACCCCGGACGGTCCTCTGGGATTCAGGGAGCTGGGACAACCCTTTGGAAATGCCAGCCACTGGCCCAGACCGTCTCTTCCCAGTGGCGTTCCGCAGAGTCTGACTGCATCTAGCGCCATACACACAGGCGAGTCCATCGCTTCCCTCCCACAACCAACCAGCTCCGTCACGGATGTAGCATCATGCTGACGCCACAAACAGTATGCATGACACACCTCTACAGACACAACCTGTGACCATAAATTCCCCTCCTGGGTCTTGCTCACTATCCGTGGCTGCTTAACAAATGGTCCCAAAATCAAATAGCTTAAGAGAGTGACAGCATCGGTGACGGCAGCGTCCGTGGTCAGGGATTTGGAAGCCATTTGCTTGGGTGCTGCTGGCTCTTAGGAGCTCGCAGTCAGCCAGTCAGTGGGTAGGACAGAGGCTGGGAAGCTCATCTGCAGGATAGCTAACCCCACCCCCCGGGACAGGGAGTGGCTGGTTCCGCCAGGTGACAGGCGACCCGAATCTCACCACACAGACCTCTCCAGAGGGCTGCTTGAGTGTCCATACAACATGGCAGCCGCTGTCCCCCAGAGAGCCTGACACTGGAACCAGCAAAGCCACAGCTCGTTGACGACCCAGCCTTGGGAGCCACCGTCTTTCTTTGCACATAGCCTGCCGCTCACCCGGGCCGGCCCTAGTGAGGGTGTGAGAACACGAATCCAGGAGGCAGGAAGTGCCGGCTGGCCCAGAGGCCGGCGCCACACTGGTGGCAGCACCCAGCGACTCTCAGGGGCTCTCAGCTGGCTCCTGGCAAGCGTGCTCAATGTAGCATTGCAGAGCAAGCTTTCTGGAGGCTGTGCCATGTGGATGGAGAGCTGTGCAGGGATCCCGTGCACATGCAGCGAACGGCATGAACCTCAAAAGCATGAAGCCACGGGCAAAAAGTAAAACACAGAACGAATTCTGACATGCCACCTCACTGATCTCACTTAAGGACACATACTGGGGGCTGGCGCTGTGCCACGGCCCGACATCAGCATCCCATACAAGCGCGGGTCTGTGTCCCAGCGGCTCCACTTCCCATCCAGCTCTCTGCTAATGTGCCTGGGAAAGCAGCAGAAGATGACCCAAGTCCTTGGGCCCCTGCCACCTGTGTGGGAGACCCGGAAGAAGCTCCTGGCTCCTGGCTTTGGCCTATGACCAGGCCATTTGGGGAGTAAACCAGAGGATGGAAGATTCTCTCTCTATCACTTTCTTTCCCCCTAACCCTGCCTCTCACATAAATAAGTAGCTCTTTTAAAATAAGTTGGTAAGGACACAAGCAGACAAAACAACGAAGCACATATTGCAAGAGCAAGTGCAAACAAGAAGCCCGTTACACCTGTGAGAGCAGCTGCAGGGGCTACAGGGAGTACATGAACAAGCCAACAGGGCCCTGTGGTTGTTCCACAAGTGTCATGACCTGAGAGAGAAATCAGCGCAGCCGGATGCACTCCAGGACAAAGGATCCCTGCCCAGGAAGCAGCAGGCATCCCCCACGCCCGGGCCACCAGCTCCCAGCAGGCCCATGACTTGTTGTTACTACTGCTGATGTTCTGGCTGGATGGGTCCCTCGGGTTTGTTTTGTTCCAAACCCCTGTATCCACCCGCTTCCTTCCTAACACTCCAGATGCTGTGGCCGCCTTCGTGTTGTATAAATTGAGCTCATTCGCTTTCCTCTGAAGCAGATCTCCTTCACAGGCTCTGTCTCAGGGAAGCCCCACCCTCCAACCCCCATCACTCAGCCATCCAATCAGAAGTGCATCCTCGGGGGTCTGCGCTGTGGCGTAGTGGGCTGAGCCTCCACCTGCAGTGCCAGCATCCCAGGTGCACACTAGTTCGTGTCCCAGCTGCTCCTCTTCCACTCCAGCTCTCTGCTATGGCCTGGGAAAGCAGAAGATGGCCCAAGTGCTCGAGCCCCTGCACCTGTGTGGTCAGGCGTGCGTCCTACATCACACCTGCAAGCGGAGTAGACGTACCTGGCAGGTGTACAGGAATAAAACTGGGACTTGACGGGCTCCCTCCCTAGGGGGAAATCACAGCAACCCAGTGAAGGGCACATGGACCCTAGGCAGCTCCCTCGTCAACCATTGCCTCATGCAAGGCCGCGAGAGGATGTGCCTGGCTTCTGGAATATTCTCAGTGGGCCTGGCTATCATCAGCAGTGTTTGAGCATGTTGATATTTTTAAAAGCTAGAAATTCTGGGGTCGGCGCTGTGGCGTAGAAAGTTAAACCTCCACCTGTGACGCCAGCATCCCATATGGGCATGGGTTCGAGTCCCAGATGCTTCTCTTCCGATCCAGTTCTCTGCTATGGCCTGGAAAGGCAGCAGAAGATGGCCCAGGTCCTTGGACCCCTGCACCCATGTGGGAGACCCAGAAGAAGCTCCTGGCTCTTGGCTTTGGATCTGCCCAGCTCTGGCTGTTGCGGCCATTTGGGGAGTGAACCAGCCGACGGAAGACTTCTCTCTGTCTCTCTGCCTCTGCCTCTCTGTCTGTAACTTTGCCTCTCAAATAAATAAATAAATCTCTTAAAAAAAAAAAAAAGGAAGTTCCAAAACTTAGCAGCACAAGTAAATGTATACCTTGTTGTCCTTAAGAACGCCGCATAATTGTAGGTAACGGCCAGTCGGTACCACCCATGGTTCTATTCTGCTTCTGTACTTGAACGAGCTTTTACATGTCACAGCTTTCTGAATGAACACATACACTTGGTGACAGCGCCTCGGTTTAAAACTTAAAACGCTCCATTAAAGTTAATCACAATCTTTAGGAGGAAAAGGCACATTCCAGTTTATCTCCCAGCAAAATGCCCCCAGAATTTCTTCTGCTTGGTTCCACACCCACAACTCATGCAAGGGTTTTTACCCATGATTTTGTCGCGTTCTTCCAGGCTTTTCTGTGTCAAGGTCTTCCCAGTTCAACCAGAGAGGGTCCAGAGCTGCCCACACGTCCCCTAGTCCCCCGAAGCAGTGTGTGAGGGTGAAGCCACTGTGCTGGCCGGCTGGCCGGCTCACTGACAGAGCAGCCTGGATCCTGGCCGTTGGCAGGATTCCCATCTGTCTGCACAGCCCACATCGGCCCCCACCCCCGGCCCCGCTGCCAGCCAGGGCTTACGCCCCGTCCATTAGAGGCCCCATTTGTGCCATTAGCAGGAGTTCAGCAACAGCTGCCGGCAGCAGGTGCAAAGCCGAAGCGAGGCCGGCTCTGGAGAGAACTCTTTTGCTTGTTCGAGCCAGCTGTAGAGACAGTGACAGTGAAGAGGCGTGGCGGGGGCAGCTCGTTCTGAAAGCCAGCACAGAGCAGGGGAAGTCGGGCCCGGCGGTTCTTTGAGTCGGTCAGTGTGCGGGGCCAGCTGGTTGCCCACCCAGTGACACCACAGCCAAACGCCCACCCCCTGCCCTCCCCCATGCCTTTTGCAGGCGCCGGGATGGTCCCACCTGCTCCTCACACTTCCAAAGAGCCTCTGCCTCTCTCCAAGCCCAGGGAGGGCAGGGGCCAAATGTGAGAAACGGGACCACCACTTAGAAATCCCAACTACGCACTGGCAGAAGCCACCCCCACCACACACACACACACACACACACACACACCTGGAGCCTGAAGAAACACAGACTCAGGCCCTGCCCCTGACCACTTGGGCCACAACCTGCAGCTTCCGTTTCCCCAGGTGCACAGGGCAGTCCAAGACACACTGGGGTGGAGGTCAAGCAGTCTATCACCGCACACCTTCTCCCAGCTTCCCCTCTGTGCCTGGCACTGCTGTGAACACTGGGCTACAACAGTGACCTAAAGGAAAATACCCTGGTTCCAATGGAGCTTTTTTTTTTTTCTTTTTAAGATTTATTTGAAAGGCAGAGGGACAGAGAGAGATCCTCCATCTGTTGGTTCACCCTCTCAGGTGGCTGCAATGGCCAGGGCTGGCTCAGGCTGAAAAGCCAGGAGCCTGGAACTCCATCCGGGTCTCCCATGGGTGGCAGGGGTCCAAGCACTTGATCCATCATATGTTGCCCTCCCAGGTGCATGAGCAGGGGCTGGAAGTGGAGCAGCCAGGACTCAAACCAGTGCTCATATGGGCTGCTGCTGCCGCAGGTGGAAGCTTGACGCATTGCGCCACCGGGCCGGCTCCAAGCTTACTTTCTAAAGGACAGAAAAAGACAATGACTAAGATGAAGGCGCAAATAGGATGCTGGGATAACCACAAGGGAGGAAAGTTAAGTGGGGAAGAGAAGGGGATGCCCGTGGGCAGGGGGCAGTTACACACGGAAGGGCCTGGGGAAAATGCAGGGAGGCGAGTGGGTGGCCAACAGCCCTGGTCTGGCCAGGACTACGGGGCCTCCCGGGAGGTGGAATTCCCAGTTTGAAACCAATATGGTCACAGGCCAGCAGGGACAGCTGGTTCCCCAGAGGGAGGGCGAGGGCGGAGGATGAGCTCAGAAGAATGGGCAGCTTCCTGCAGAGCCTGGGCACTCACAGGGCAAGCCCGGCAGCGTGAGTCAGAAACTTCATTTGCACAAGGGCCCCAGGCATCCGGTGCTTCTTTGTCATCCAGGGTGATGGCCTTGGCTTTTACTCGAGATGGGCGTACCTCCGATGACATGTGAGAACATAAACAGACTGCCAGGGGACCCGTGAGGAGAGGCCAGCAGAGGGCCAGGCAAGCCCCAGGCTAGTTGCACAGCGGTGGTGAAAGGAGTTCTAGATTTTCCTGGAAGGGCTGATCTTCCAGGAGAGAAGTAGACGCAATGTTTTCTTCTTTCTTCCTTTTTTTTTTTAAGATTTATTTATTTACTTGAAAGTCAGAGTTACACAGACAGAGAAGGAGAGGCAGAGAGAGAGAGAGAGAGAGAGAGAGAGAGAGAGAGAGAGAGGTCTTCCATCCACTGGTTCACTCCCCAGCTGGCCGCAGTGGTTGGAGCTGTGCCTATACGAAGCCAGGAGCCAGGAGCTTCCTCTGGGTCTCCCACACGGGTGCAGGGGCCCAAGGACCTGGGCCATCTTCCACTGCTTTTCCAGGCCATAGCAGAGAGCCAGATCAGAAGTGGAGCAGCCGGGACTCAAACCGGCGCCCTTATGGGATGGCAGCATTGCAGGCAGCGCTTTACCAGCTACACCACAGCACTGGCCCCAGCTACACCACAGCACCGGCCCCAGTGCAATGCTTTCTATAACATGCTTTCCCCCAGCCTCGCTGTCCTTGCACAAATCACTTGGGCTGGGCCCCTTCCTGCCGGCACCACCGGGAGGCGCTGGTCGAGCAAGCTCCTGGGCCCACAGGAGGCAGGGTGGAGCCAGCCATCACAGGACATTTCCTCACATGGGAGCTAAATCCCAATGAGCCCACAGGGAGAGACACTGACACCCAGGAAGCACTCCTGAGAGTGCCAGACAGCGGGGGAGGCCGTCACGGTCACCCCGGGCCGGGCATGGTCCTGCCAGTTCCCCAGTCAGGCCGCTGAGGTGCCCCTCTGCCTACGGGAGTAAGTGTAGGCTTGGAGCCTCAAGTCCAGCACCTTCCACATCCACACCCAAATGCATTTGCCAATGTCCAACATCTCCCTCCTCTGCCCTCTCCTCGGTGACCCCGCCTGGGGCAGCTGCAGCCATCACCCCACAGCCTAAGAACCAAGTGAGTGACTCCCTGCTCTGAATCAGTCCCTACTGCCCCATTCCAGCCCAGCCTCTGGCCACACCCTTCTCCTTGAAGCAAGCAGACAGCAGGCCCGAGGGGAGCCACGTACCCTGCTCCAGAGCACAGTCCCACATCTGGAGTGCGGGAATTCAGCTCATCAACACACAGCCCCTTTCCACGTCTTGCCCAGGCCGGCCCTGCTGAAGGCGGTGTGCACTCCCAAGCCAGCGGTGTCCAGGGGTGACGTGCACAGCGCTGATGTGTGGGCTGAACTGAGAAGGGAAGGGGTGGGTCACAGGTGCTCCTGCTCCATCCCATTCCAGTGCAAAACTGCAAGGATTCTGAACATTCCAAATCAGGCCCCACCACCCAGAAGACATATGTCCTGGCTGGGCCTGTGGCACACTCGGCGGCACAGGTCTCCCGGGCCCGCTCCTCACCTCCTCCACCTGTTCCATCTGACCTGAAACACAGCTCCAGGCCCATGGGGGATTATCTGTCACTTTTGCCATCACCAGTCCTATCGCCTCTCAGCTGGTAGCTGAAGTTTTCTGTTCTGGAAAAATCCATTCCCTGGGGTTTGAGTGGGGCTGAGCTCCTGGAGGTTCATCCGTTAGAACTGCCAAGAAGGCCCTATATGATGGAAAAAGAGTCCAGTCCAGCACAGGGAGAAGAAAGGGAACCTGAGGTGGCGTGCAAGGAAGAGCAAGCCCCGGGAATCCAGTGTGAGCCCCCGGATCCAGTCGCCCCTGAACCCAGCTCCCTTTTTGGATTAAGCTGGTTGGAACTAGAGTGCAGTCACTGGTAACTAAAACAGCCTTAATACTAACCCTAATTCATAAGCACGAGCTGTCGGAGCCTGAAGGGGCCGTGGGAATTTCCAAACTTCTAGTTGATGTGTGAGGAACCTGAGACACAGAAAGGGGAACCAGTTTGTCCCAAATCAGTCAAATCGGACCAGAGCTGAGACTGGAAAGCCCATCTTCCCACTCCTGAGCCATGGCCCATGGCTCCTCTCCATGTCACCTCCCTCCCTCGGCCCTGCCAGACCAGAGCTGCACCCCTCCCTCCCCAGGCAGCAGTGTGAAGACCCCTGGCTCCAGGCATCCCTGTCCCTTGTCCTGGATTTGCATTATCCATTCCCTGCTCCAGTGGCTGCCACATCCCAGATCAAGGACCCCATCTCTTGATCCCCCACTGAGCCTAGCCCCACACCTGGCACATAGTAGGTCTGCAGCAGGACTGGCCAATTTACTGATCAAAGGCCCCGAGACCCAACAGGCTGGATCCTGCTTGCCTCCTTTTCCATCTGACACCCTGCCTCGTGGCCTCATCAAGGCTTCTGGGCCAAGAAGCCCTTTGCCAGGCAGTCAGGAAGAGCCCACAGGCCAGAGGCAGGGCGCTGTGCTGCTCTTCTCCCCATCTCCTTTTGCTTTCCCTGCTCTGCCTGCGAGTTCTCTCCCCCTCCCTTCTTCTGTAGCAGCCCAAGTTGCTCCACTGCACGTGGCCAGCAGCCCCTGTGAGCACAGCCCTCCAGTGCTGCCTCTCTGTAACAGAGACTCCCCCGGGACAGGCTGCCGAGGCGTGCTAAAATTACATTGCCATTTCTGCGCCTATGTTTTTAAGCTGTTATTTTAGCATTTCTGACTGGTTCACAGTTGACACCTACTGATGGAAAATTAAATGAAACTTGGCCAAGAACAAGCCTCCCCTCTCCTCCCCGCTGGAGGGCCAGCTCCCTTTTATGAAGGAGACACGGCTGCAGAGGGAGAAAGACGCAGGGGCTACAGCACAGTTCCAGCTCTGCCACAAGGGAGCCCTCGGGCCTGGGGGTGCGTCACCTAAGTCCTCTGAGCCTCCTTTCTCTCCTCTGCGAAATGGGGTTCCTGCGAGGTTTTGTGTGCTGTCAAAATATCCGACAGTACACCAGCAATATGAAGACTACTTTGATGAAAATTTCAGCACACGGTAGGTGCTCAATGAATGCTACCTGTGTCCTAGGCTTAGGCCTTGTATTCCTAGCCACCTGATTTGATAGCCTGTGGATTGGTTTATGCTGCACACTGGGTAAGTAAGTGGCCAAATATGAGAATTATGGCGGTCTGCTCCTTGTCGGTCAAGTCAGCAGAACATGCCCCCAGTTCGGCTCCGTGAAGGCCTTGGGGTCAGTCTTCCGCAGCGTCCTATTCGGGGGTCACACCCACACCCCATGGCACCACCTGCAGCATAAACCAGCTCCCACCTCCTTCTTCCTCTCCCACCCCTCTCCTGCCACGTCCCTACCTAGAACCCTTGGCCTTGAATTTCTGACTGCTCAACACGCCCTTCCCCTACCTGATGACGTGGCTACTCCTCTCTCAGCCACATGAGTTTCATCCCATCCTCAGTCTCGGGCTTTCTGCCTGGACCACCGTCAGCAACCCCACCCAGCCCCCACTGGAGAGTGAGCTCCTGGCAAGGACCGGGCCTTGTTCACCCTCCTTATCCTTGCTGCCAGCCAAATGCTGATGCGCTGTGGGAGCTCATGCAATAATTCTTCAAGTACAAGAGAATTCCTCAACATATGAAAATAAGAGGAGCCAATACATAACAATAGAAAATTTCCTTCAATGCATATATTGTCAATGAAATTGCAATCCATATTCTAATGGGGTTTTTATGAAACTGAAAAAGCAATTCTAATGTATCTAAAGACTAAATCCATAAGAATAAGCAAGATAAGCTTGAAAACCTGCTGCACTAAATATCAGAATATGATAATGCTTTATCAGGTAAGATCCAGGCAGCAGCTTACCAAGGTTTGACTGACAGGTTTTTGTTTGTTTTCAGAGGTGAAGCAGTGCTCTGAATGTTGTACATTGATCCCTACTCTCGTGATGTGGGCAGGGGCAGTGACCACAGCCCCCAGGCAGCCCCGTGATCACGAGGGAACAAACACTCCCTGTGATCCCAAGCCGTGGAGCTGCGTAGACTCACTGTATGACGTGCATGTTTGACTGACGATGCTTTCACCGTATGCTTGGTAACAGCATAAGTCAAGGAACAGGTGTAGTGGATTTGGTAGAAAAACACGCAAATGAACTGGTGGGTTAAAGAACCCACCGTATGGGACACAGGCATCCCAAGCGGCAACTTAGCCACTGCACCACATGGCCACTCCAGAAAGATGGCCTTTTCCATCAGGATGGGAGATGGGCCTTTTCAATCCCCCATGTTACATCAACAGGCGGCTCTGTACTGGGAAAAGGCGAAGCTGAGTTTCCTTCTGCCTCGCTGTCCTGCGCTAAGGGACCGCCTCTCAATCTCGCTGGCCTACCAGTGGAAGCTGGCCTCTGGCTCAGGACCTGACAGTGTGGGGCGGCTCTCCGTTTAGTGGAGTCACACAGCCTCCAACCAGGCTGACGGAGCTCCCGCCTCGAACTCCCCATGAAGTTCGGGACCCACGCAGGAAGGTCATTGGTTGTGAAGTGTTTGGTCCTAAAGTATCCTGCCACTGCCGCCCACAACTCTGGCCAGGACAACAAGCTACCGGGCCCAGGCACCCAGTCCTAGGGTGCACAGGAAGGGAAGTCCAACCACGTGCTCTGTGGTAACGAGGACCGGAGTGATCCAGGGAAGAACATGACACTCACCTTTCACCCCCTCTCCTCCCACAACTGGAGCGCTATAGTTGTTAAGTAAGAGGACTTATTTTTAGTAATTTTATAAAGGAAGATACCTTTGATTCAAAACATTAAACCATTATCAGTGCTGGTTCAAGTCCTCGCTGCTCCACTTTTGATCCAGCTCCTTGCTAATGCTCCTGGGACAGCAGCAGCAGATGTTCCAAGTACCTAGGTTCCTGCCACATACCTGGAGGCCCGGATGGAGCTCCTGGCTCTTGGCTTTATCTGGCCCAGCCCTGGCTATTGCAACCATTTTAGGAGTGAGATGGGAGATTTTCTCTCTCTCTCTCTCTCTCTCTCTCTCTCTCTCTGGGTGTGTGTGTGTGTATGTGTGTGTGTGTCTCCCCCTCTCTCTGTAACTCTGTCATTAAAATAAATAAACAAATCCTTTTTTAAGGGGCCGGTGCCATGGCTCACTTCGTAATCCTCCGCCTGCTGCGCTGGCATCCCATATGGGTGCTGGGTTCTAGTCCTGGTTGCTCCTCTTCCAGTCCAGCTTTCTGCTGTGGCCCAGGAAGGCAGTGGAGGATGACCCAAGTGCTTGGGCCCCTGCACCGCATGGGAGACCAGGAGAAGCACCTGGCTCCTGGCTTCGGATCAGCATAGATCTGGCCATAGCAGCCATTTGCAGGGGTGAACCAATAGAAGGAAGACCTTTCTCTCTGTCTCTCTCTCTCTCACCATCTAACTCTGTCAAATAAAAAAAAAAAAAATTTAAACACAAATCGTTAGACCCATAAGTCATAAAATAATTATAAGTTTAATTGCATAAAAATATAAGAATTCTGCATGTCAAAATGATTTGTAAATGAAAATAAAGTAACAAACCAGAGAAAATAGTTGTAGCATAATACAGACTGACAAAGGGTGAATTCCATAATATACAAAGAGTTCCTGGGGGCCGGTGTGCACTGTAGCAGGTAAAGCCTCCGCCTGCAGTGCTGCCATCCCATATGAGCAACGATTCGAGTCTCAGCTGCTCCACTTCTGATCCAGCTGTCTGCTGAGGTCTGGGAAAGCAGTAGAAGACGTAGAAGATGGCCCAAGTCCTTGGGCCCCTGCATCCGTGTGGGAGACCCGGAAGAGGCTCCTGGCTTCTGGCTTCAGATTGGTGCAGCTCTGGCCATTGCAGCCATCTGGGGAATAAACCAGTGGATGGAAGATTCTCTCTCTCTCTCTCTCTCTCTCTCTCTCTCTCTGTGTGTGTGTGTGTGTGTGTGTGTGTGTGTATGTAACTCTGACTTTCAAATAAATAAATAAATCTTTAAAAAAAGAGAGAGAGGGGGCCAGCACTGCGGATAAATAGGCTAACCCTCTGCCTGTGGCGCTGGCACACCGCGTTCTAGTCCTGGTTGGGGTGCTGGATTCTGTCCCGGTTGCTCCTCTTCCAGTTCAGCTCTCTGCTGTGGCCCAGGAGTGCAGTGGAGGATGGCTCAAGTGCTTAGGCCCTGCACCCGCATGGGAGACCAGGAGAAGCACCTGGCTCCGGGCTTCAGATCAGCACAGTGCGGCAGTCGCAGAGCACCAGCCGTAGCAGCCATTGGAGGGTGAACCAACGGAAAAGGAAGACCTTTCTCTCTGTCTCTCTCTCTCACTGTCCACTCTGCCTATCAAAAAAAAAAAAAAAAAGTATATATACATTGTTGTTATATAAAATACTATTTACAAAAAGTAATATTTATAATTAATGACCATGTGGGTTATTTCAGAATTTTTGATGATGGCAAAAAAATACTATTTTAAGTGGAAAAATGTTAATATAGTGCTCTTAAACAAGTATGGAACAGCCAGACCATGGACTACGATGCTGCCATTAAAAACTGGGAGGCGGGGGCGGGTGTTCGGCACACAGCTGAGACACCACTTGGGATGCCCGCGTCCCCTGCTGAGAGCCGAGCTTCAAGTCCCAGCTTGGCGTCCAGCTCCAGCTTCCTGCTACTGTGCACCTGGGAGGCAGCAGATGGTTGCTCAAGAGCGTGGGTCCCTGTGGGAGTCCAGCTCCAGCAGGCCCAGGGGTTCCCAAAGGTGTGGGAGGCGTCAGCGTAGGGAGGAATGAGAGACGTGCTCATAGCAAGGCTGACGGCATGGCCCCGATGAGAGAGCACCAGGCTTTATTTTTACACCCTAAGTTACACCCGCTGTTCATTTCATACATTCTTTACTGTTCTCATAAATTCTGCAAATGTCCACTCGTTAGTGATCCTTACAGAGTTAATGATTCTTCCTTACAATAACAAAGTCTGTTTCTCATCCACTTTAATCCATTGATCTCCTATTACGTGTAACTCCTTCCTAATCCCGATTTCCATAGCCATGTAACAATTTCTTTGATTTTAAAGATTTACTTGATATTTGACATACAATAGAACAGAGACTCAAATTTATTCTAAATTATACAATAATCGATTACAAAAAACATAGTGGGTATTTTGCAAAGAATCAGAACATCCGCCTATAACAACTGATTATGAAGACTGGAACATTTACCTTTTAGTTTAACTCTACTAGTAACCATTAACACCCTGCTTTAAATATTCATCACACACGTCCTTTCTGTAACTCTTCACTACTATTTAGTTCTAGTAACTCATCTAAGACTCGCTCCTTGATTTTGGTAATTACTTTATGTTCTTCCCACCAGGCCACACGAACTAAGGTATTTATGAGTCATTAGTCTATGATAAGACATACTGTTGGGGCTGACGCCATGGCACAGTAGGTTAATCCTCCAGCATCCCATATGGGTGCCGGATTCTGTCCCGGTTGCTCCTCTTCCAGTCCGGCTCTCTGCTGTGGCCTGGGAAGGCAGTGGAGGATGGGACAAGTGCTTGGGCCCTGCACCCCATGGGAGACTGGGAGGAAGCACCCGGCTCCTGGCTTCAGATAAGTGTAGTGCCGGCCGTAGCAGCCATTTGGGGGGTGAACCAATGGAAGGAAGACCTTTCTCCCTCTCTCTCTCTCTCTCTCTCTCTCTCTCTGTAACTCTACCTGTTAAATAAAAACAAAATAAAAATCTTTAACCAAAAAAAAAAAAAAAAGACACACTCTCAAGTGTATTATAGCAGGAGACTGAAGACCTTCCCCAAGCACTCTCTTATCCCTAAATCAGGTCTAACTGCATGCCACATACCCTACAGTCTGGAGTTCCCGCTAGGCTTTTATTGAAGCATCAGAAGGGGTTGACTTACTCGAGGAGGATCCAGTCCATCAACAGCTCAGCCATCAGGGAGGTCATTTTGAGCAGAGGCCGTTTCTCGGAGATTTCCAGGAATATAGTGATCAGCAGCGAGATCATCAGGAAACTCTGGCTTTCCTGTATCCATAAATCCAAAACCACCAGGAGGACCGACGGCAGCTCATGGTTCTGACACCCTGCGGAGACAGACTCCTGCTGTGACCTTGTAGACACCCAAAGTTGCCTTGGCCTCCTCGGGTCCCTGCCGTCCATGTGGGAGAGCCAGATCGAGCCAACTCCTGGCTTCAGCCTGGCCCAGGCCCGGCTAATGCAGGCATCTGGGGAGGAATCTTTCTTGGTTTCTCTGCCTTTCAAACACAGGTGGACACCAACGTGACACAATGTTGCGAATACAAACAAGGAAAGACTCCAGGAGCCACCTGCCCTGGGGATCTGTAGTACTCATTGGCCACTCCCACTCTGAGGTCTAGCAGCTAGGAGTCCTAAGAACCAAGCAAGATCAAGGCCCCTCAGGGTCACTGATGATGAAGTCGGATAGGACTCCATGGAGTCCATGTTCATTTTATGACCTAGTTTTCACAAATCAGAAATCAACTTCAGTTCTTAACAAAAGTCCATACCAGTGCAATACTAATTCTTCTGGAATATTTAAGCACGGGAAAGCAGAGTCTTCAGAGGTCAATTCGAGGTGACGGGAAACCATGTGTTTGGCTAAGTGGCTCCGGAGCCCCACCCAGCAGCCAGCAGAGCAGGGATTCAAAGTCACCTCTGACAACAGGACCAGCACTTTTCCATCTCAAACCTTGTCTTGGCTCTCCCAGCTGTATTCCAATGAGAGATCAGCTTTTTATTTTTTAAAGATTTATTTATATATTTGAAAGAGTTAGAGAGAGACAGAGAAAGATCTTCCATCCACTGATTTGCTCCCCAGATGGCTGGGGCCAGGCGGCAGCCAGGAGCTTCTTCCAGGTCTGCCAAGTGGGTGGCAGGGGCTCAATCAACAGAGCCATCTTCTGCTGCTTTTCCCAGGTACATCAGCAGGGCGCTGGATGGGAAGTGGAGCAGCCGGGACACCAACCGGCATCCATGGCACGAGGCAGCTTTGCTGGCTACACCACAACACCCTCCCTGGGAAATGAGCTTTCCCAACACTGTAATAAAATATCTGGGTCTGCTTACACACAGAAAGGTCTACATAGGAGTGGGCATTTGACATGGAGGTTAAGATGCCACTCGGTCACCTGAGTTTCATAAAACAGTGTCTGAGTTTGAGTCAGTTCTGTTCCTCATTCCGGCTTCCTGCTCATGCACACCCTGGGAGGCAGCAGGTGGTGCATCAAGCAACTGAGTCCCTCCTGCCCACGTCGGGGAACTGGACTGAGCTCCCAGCTCCTGGCTCCAGCCTGACCCAGCCTCAGGGATTTGGGGGGTGAGCCAGTGGATGGGGGAGCTTGCTCTCTCTCTCAATCCTTTAGATAAATAAATAAGTTTTAAAACTTAAAAGGTTCAACAGCTCTCATTTCAGGGGTTTCCAAGTGCAAACAGCAGGGTGGAGGCGTGGCTCTGGGAGGAATCTGTGCATAGAATGGATGGAGGAGCTTGTGCAGAGGGAGGATCGCAGGGCGAGCCACGCTGGCCCAAACTCAGGCTTTTATAACAACACTTGCGGGGCAACCACCTTCCAAGGGCACGCCCCCAATGACCCAAGCCCCTCCCACAAGGCCAGTCCCCTAAAGGACCCACCTAACTGCAGCATCCCTGGGGACCAAGCCTTCAATCCATGTGCCTTTGGGGGACCCTCAGCCTCCAAGGGCTACCCCAGCTACAGCAGCCAGGTCAGCATGAAGTTGCATCCCTGGGATCAGAGCTTCAGGGTCCTTCCTCCGAATAGAGCTGTGTTTTCAGTCTCTGGCTGAATGTGGTGGTTTGGCCTCACCAACACAACCACTTCTCTTCCCGTAAAAGCCAAAGCCCCTGGGTACATGTACTGGGTGAGCATGTCAGCACTCTGTGAGCACGTGCAACTCGATTAGTAAGATAAAAGCTGAAGCCAGGAGCACTCAGGTCTCCTTGGAGCCACCGTGCCACGTGGCAGGGCCTCGCCCATCGTCAGTGAGAACACAAACAGCCTTCCTGCTCCACGCCCCGCTCCTTGCAGCTCGCCTCTTCCGTTAGGAAGCTCAGCACCGTGTTTTGCCTTCGGTGTCCGTGATTATTCTCGGTCAGAGTTACAGAAAGCAGTTTTGTATTTCAACAACATCACTACACTTCCATCTTTCAGGGTGCTTCTCTATGCACAGGCGACCTAGGCTGGGAGCCCATGCCATGAGACCTGGCAGAGTGATGGGAGCTTTTGCCTCAGTCTCCCTGTCTGCACAATGGGAGAGGTAGTCACCGGATCTCGCCCGTGGTTTACTGAGTTGTGCATGTAGTATGACTGTCACAGAAAGCACCCCAGAGAAGTTAAAAAGTCACTGTTTTCTTTCAGAATGGTTGAATACTGGCAATTCCATGGGGCTCAACCCAATAGGCTTTTTAACAAAAAAGAAGAGGTGTTACAAGTAATATGACATGGGGTCGCCGCTGTGGCATAGCAGGTAAAGCCACAGCCTGCAGTGCCGGCATCCCATGTGGGCGCCGCTTTGAGCCCCAGCTGCTCCATTTCCAATCCAGCTCTCTGCTATGGCTTGGGAAAGCAGTGGAAGATGGCCCAAGTCCTTGGGCCCCTGCAACTGCATGGGAGACCCAGAGGAAGCTTCTGGCTCCTGGCTTCAGATCAGTGCAACTCTGGCCATTGTGGTCAATGGGGAGTGAACCAGTGGATGGAAGACCTCTCTCTCTCTCTCCCTCTCTCTCTCTCTCTCTCTCTCTCTGCCTCTCCTCTGTGTAACTCTTAAATAAATATTAAAAATTAATAAATAAATAATATGATGCTTTTTCTCAACCCATCGGACATCACGGGACACTGGGCGGTTTCCCATTTGGTAGAAGTAACTCTGGAGCAGGGCAGGTCAATGGCCCAGTGGGCTCAGGGGAGAGGCAGTCAGGGCGGCTGAGGACCAAGGGCCAGGAGAGAGGGGCCTAAGGAGGGAGACGGGATGGTGGCAAAGAAGAACTTTCTGGGCTTGAATATTGCCCAAACACACTCCAAACCTTTGGCTTCCCTCTGCTCAAGCTGTTCCCGGATCCCAGCCACTCTTCAAAGGGCAGCCGGCCATGGCCCCCTCTGACGGGGCCTCCTGCCCACGGTGCCCCAGTAAGTCTTCAGGAGGAGCCCAGGGCTCAGGCCCAACCAGCCAGACCTCCATCAGCCGTAGTGACAAATGAGCCTGCCTCCCTGTCTTATACTCCCCTGCAGTCCCAAACGGCTGAGCTCAGAGCCTGGACAAGCACATCCTTAGTCTAGCGGTTCAGACATCCATGTACGGATCAGAGCCTGGGTTCAAATCCTGGATCAGCTTCCTGCCCACGGGGACCCTGGAGGTAGCAGTGATGGCACAAATGACTGGGCTCCAACCATCCACGTGGGGGACCTGGATTGACCCGGATCGAGTTCTCAGCTCCTGGCTTCACATTTAGGGAGTGAACCATCGCATGGGAACTCTGTCTCTCTGCCTCTCAATAAATAAAATGTTCAAAAAGAGCGAGGGGGAAGGGGAGGAAGGAAGGGGAAAAAGGAAGAGAGGGAGGGAGGGAGAGGGGAGGGAAGACCTGTCACTCATGGCTTTCCCTGGGCCACCGAGAAGTGGGGAAGTCAGTGGGGAGGAAGTGCAGAAGGCGGCCAGTAGGACAGGGACAGGGACAGGTGGTGGCTGAATCGCTGGGAGAAGCGCCGAGGAGCACTGGGTTGGCAAGGAAGCTGGGGACTCGCCTTGAAGGATGTTTGCAAGACCCGTGTTGAAAACGGAATTCAATGGTACATTTATTTTGGTGTAAAAACAAAACAAAAAAAGTTTGAAATCCACACCTAACTTTATTTCAGAATATGCACTTTCTGGGAACTTTTTAGAAACCCCCCTCATTTTGGGGGTGGCTTGGAGGGCAGCTGAAAGAGGCCAGCCCCTCCCCTCCCTGCTGCGCACCCCTTCCCCAGAGCTGGTCAGCCTAGGGTACAAATCAGTTCCCTGGCAGGGATCTCAGCTTGAGTCCCAACAGCAAGCATCGGAGCTTCTGCCGTGACAGCAGACGGGACTTGGTCTTGCTCCCATCCTGGCACAGTGACCTTGGCCACCCACTGGACCCCCAGGGCTCACAGTTCCCCTGCCCTAAACGGAGCCCAGCCTCTAGGCCACTTTTCCCTGCGTCTGCAGCAAAGCCGGAACTCCTGCAGCCCCACCTCCTTGGAAGCAGTAGGACAAAAGAGAGTGGCTCGGAACTGTAGCCTGAGAGCTGGCGGGTACCCGGGGACTGGGAATGGGCTGCATTCCCGCGAATGGGCAGCCTGCAGCTGGAATCAGAGGCGGCCGGTGGCACCGCCGGCCCAAGCAGCTCTGCTCTTGTCAGAATATTAACACCCTGCCTGCATTTTGTGCGTCACTCATGATTGCGACCACAGTTCCAAAAGGATTATGCAGCATGCATATTTATGAGAGGAGCCCAGACAGAGACTACCACATTTTAAAAGATGCAATTATCTCTCAAAAGTTCAGCTTTATTTTCATGCTAATGAATACAATATTTTTAAGCAAACCTAATTGGTTTGCCTGGGCTCCCATAAAAGCTCTCAACTCATTAAAGCTCTGAGGTCCCCTTCAAAAGGGGCTTTAGAGGGAGCTGGGGGACCAGTAGGGGAGGCATGCTGTGTGCGTGCCTGTCCCCGCCCCCACCCCCACACCCTCCCCTGCTGGGTGACCTGGGTGACCGGAGGCCTTTCTGGAGGGCCACCCACCCTGCTGGTCGGGACCCTGGGAACAGAGGGCACCAGGGGAAGCTGGGAACCAAGGGGAATGTCTTCCCATCTCTGCAGAGGGGGCAAGGCCAGTGTTCCCGCCACCCCACCAGCCACACGACACTGTCACCAAGCTCCTGGCTGCCTGGTGGATATGCACTATCCGGGATAGCAGCCTGCTGCTCCCCAGACCCCCGCGCTCTGGCGTCTGTTCTTTCTACTTTGGAAGCACACTTCCTTGTCACACACAGGTCGCTGTCTCCGTTTTACAAATGAGAAAACTGAGGCCCAAAGCTGCAGAGCGATTTCACGCTGCACTGCAGGTCTGAGATGTTCTCCAGGACAAGCCCACGGATGTGGGGCTGCGCCTTTGCCGCCTCGGGGTCCTTGCTGCTTGCTTCTGTCTCAGCCACCTCCCCACAGTTTAAGCTGAGTCCTTCTCACTCACGCCTGCCCAGGGCCTCCTGTACAGTTCTGC
This sequence comes from Sylvilagus floridanus, assembly GCA_949820135.1. NCBI lineage: Eukaryota > Metazoa > Chordata > Mammalia > Lagomorpha > Leporidae > Sylvilagus > Sylvilagus floridanus. Next base: position 76,922,605 of record OX463239.1, on the reverse strand, counting down.
AGGCTGTGCACTGTGCAATGCTCGGGGATAAAAGTCTAAGAATGGCACTCCCTGGACTTTTGCAGCACAATGCCCTTCTGCTGGCTTTCTGCAGAGCCATCTGGGGGTCTCGGGCTATCCTTTACACGGGAATGATGTATGGGGTCCAACCTGAACGTTTCTGCTGGGAAACTCCCCGCAACCACCTCCTCAGGACTGAAGTCCAGGCACCTGCTAGACCAGCAGTCTCTGCGCAGACCCAAGAGGGGTGCGGGCAAAGAAGAAACCAGGGGGAAAGCCCAGCCACAAGCAAGGAGGCGGGCAGCCCTGGCCTGGAGCCCTCTCCCCACCGCCCAGCCCACCCAGGAGGAGGTTAGGGCAGAAGCGCCGAGGTTCTGCCTTCTGACTGACAGTAGAGCAGCAGTGGGCAGAGATTCGCGGAGAAGCAGCGATGTAACTGAAACGCAGCTGCGGACCGGATGCCTCGCGGAAGCTCAGGGCACCAGCAGAGCAGTGGAGGGAAGCTGATGGGGAAGGAATGGAGTGACTAGACCCTTAAAAAGCCAACCAGCCGGGGCAGGTATTGGGCCTAGCGGTTACGCCGTCTGCCCGTCTGCACCCCTTCACTTCCAGCTTCCTGCTACTGTAGAACATGGCTCAAGGGGTTGAGTCTCCCCCGCCCATTGCGGGAAGCCTGGATTGAGTTCCTGGCTCACTGTCTGGCCCAGCGTCTGCAGAGGGAACCAGTAACGGGGGTTTCTCTCTCTCTCTCTTCCCCAAATTAATTGTTAGGAAATCTCCCAAGCTAGCCAATCACAGAGGATCAGAGAGGGCATTCCTAAAAGGGCCATGTGGTCCTGGCAGCGGGCAGACCCATAAGGCGCCAGTGCAGGTGGCCAGGCCAGGAAAGGGGGTCAGCTGGGAGCGGTGGGGAGTGGAAGTGAGGCCTCAGCGAAGGTCCATCCACCATCCCACCCCCGGTCCTCACGACCACCTGCTGTGTCTCCCAGCTGTACTACAGGTAGGGAAGGGGAGGCTTGCAGCTATGGGCAGCGGAAAGCACCTGGAGCTCGCCAGGCAGGGGCATGGCTTGCAAACCCCTGAGTCAGGATGGGCGTGAATGCCCGCAGGGTGACAGGGGGAAAGGCAGGGCCTGCTTGGAAGGAATATGATTTCGAGCTTAGCGGAAGGGCAAATGCAAGCTCCCTTAAGGAAGCTGGGTCATGTGTGCTCCCCGGGGCCTCCCCGGGGTCCCAGAAGAATGACCCCAGGGGCTTGGGAACTGATCTCCTGACCTGGGGTGTCGCTGCAGGAGCCCAGCCAAGCCCCACACCCCAGTCCTCACAGCCGCCTAATTGGCTTAGATTTATCAAAGCCGTTTTTAACGGGGAATTTTATATGAAGGTAATTACACTCAGCTGAACTGATTTTATTAAACAGCGCTGCCTTCCTGACAAACAGATCTGTTATTAATTTGTAACAGAGCAGCTATTTCAGCCCATTCGCAGCATTGGTAATGAGCCCTGTGGCCAGCACAGCCTGGAACACCCCCTTCTGGGGAAGGCAGCATGGCCCCGAGGCCGGAGCCCAGGACCCGGCTCCAGTTCCGCCCAGACATGTGCGGTTGCACACGGCTCTCCTCTCCTGAAATGAAGGGCTGGGACTCGGCGTGTCCTGGGGGATGCTCTCTAGGCACCTCTAGGGTCTGGGAGTCTGGAAGGACTCTCAAGGCTAACTGGGGCCTCAGCTTCCGCATCTGTGGAGTGGGGTTACAGCAGCGTCTCTCAGACGATTGAGTAGATGAGTGCAAGTCCTCTAGGCCAGTGTTCGGGCATGTAGATAAACACTTCTTATTTTTGCAATTGTATTCCCAGGGCCGGGGATGGCAGGGAGCTTACAGCCATGGATGAAACAAGTGGGGCTCCTAAATCCCACTATCGTTCCCATCCCGATTCTGGGTTGCCTGGGGTCCATCCCATCCCGCCCTTTGCAGGGGGCTGAGAGACAGCCCTACAGACAATGAGGAGAACCTGGGGAACCAAAGCCCAGCCTTGACCCTGCCCCCGAGAACCTGGGGACTATGCTCTGCCATGTGGGTCGTCCTCACTGGGTGTCCCAGGGAACAGACAGGATCAGCTGGAGGCGCTCAGATGTACCGGCGAGTCAGGACAACCCAGAGAGCTTACGGGAAGTGTCCCTGCCCCACTCGCGCACTCATTACCACGATTGCTGCCCCTGGGGCACCCTCTCTAGAACCCGGCAGGCACTCCATCCACCCCCCTGGCTTTGCGCTTTCCCTCAACTCTTGGTGCAGGGGGAAAGAGCAGTTTCTAGAAGATTGGTTTGCTCAGTTTCATGGGGTCAGCCATAATATCCAGCCCCAGCTCACCAAGTCCTTGCCCTCCAGGATGCCCAGGGCAGGACTGTCCGGGCAGCTTATGGGTAGCCTGGGCCCTGCTAACAGGAGGCCTTCGGAGGCTCCTGCTGTGCAGAATGCTCTCTGGGCTGCTCAGAAACATGAGCCACTTGAGAGGCAGCTTTTCAGCAAGTGGCTATTAACAACCCATCCATGCCACATAGACAATGGCCCACCCAGGGTCACAGAGCCCCGGGCCCATCTCTGTGGCTTTGTGCACTTAGGCCCACCCTGGAAGCAGGGACTGTAGCCCACAAGGCCTCCTTCAAGTCCCAACACACAGATGTGCGCGCGGCATTTAGCTGCTCAGCTGGGCTGCCCTCCCTCCTCTCCACCCTGGCATCCCAATTCAACCCATCCTTTGTGCCGAACTCAATGTCTACCTCCTCCTCCCAGAAACCCCCCTTGTGTATTTCCCGCGTCCTCTCTAGGTGCGCAGAGACCACATGACCTCAGCCGAGTGTCTGGCGGTGGTGGCCAGCCTCCTGCAGAGTGAGCTCTCCTGGAGAGCACAGCTGAAGCACAGGGCCCCTTTGGGGCAAACCTGGAATGTCACATGCCTTCATTAGAATCAAGTCCCTAAGTCCCAGCCAAGGTCAGGGGTAGGGGATGCACAGGCCCCCCCTTTGGAAGGGAGGGCGTTCAGATAATCAGTGGACTTGTCTTTAAAACACCACACATGAAACACCAGTGGTGTCCCCACTGGAAGAGAGGAAAGGAAGCAAGACTCCTCCCCACACCTGTCATCAGAGAACTTGGTTCCCAGAAGGCCCCTTTCCTTATGTGTAATTGGCCAGAAATGGGTCACGTGCCGGCCTCTAGACCAATCCCTGACGAAGGGAAACAAAATCCTGTGCCTCGCTTAGACCAATCGTGAATGTTCCGCTGGCAAATGGATACTTTTTTGCTTCAACCAAAGCAAGTCCCTTGGTCACAAGGAAGTAGGGAGAGCACTGAGTGGGCTGGCCAGCAAGCGTGTCTGCCACGTTCTTCTGCTGATCGGGCGGGGGGAAGCGTTAGGCTCGAGTGGTGATAACCCACACAGAGGAAACCTGCTCCCTTTGTTAATCACTTTCCATACTGTCAACCCTAAATGATGGACGAGAGAAGAGTTTGCTCACCGAGGGCGGAGCTTCACCCCCCAGGCAGCAATACCACGTGTTGCCTGTGCAAACCCAGGCAAGTCTGTTACCCTGTGTGCGCCTGTGTTTTCAGCTCTATCTAAAGGGAATGCAGATAGCAGTTACCCAGGGTTCCCAGGACTCGTGTAATATGTTTGGAAATCCATCAAGTACTACAAGTGAGGCCCGTGTGCATTCTGATCACGGCCGGTTGCCCTGGTTTCGAGTGAGAGGGCAAGAGCCCCTCGGGACTTTCTGTGCCCTTGTTTCTTTCCACCTCTAATCTCCAACACAGGGTGCCGCAAAGAAGTCAGGACCCCAGCACAGACACAGTGGTGCCACCCAGCTGAGGAAGCCCCACTCCCAAGCCTGCTTAACAACGCCCAGGCTGATTTAATATGAGCGGCTGAGCTCATGGCTCCTGGAGCAAGTTTAATTTGCTGGGAAAGCGAGTTGGTGAAGTTCTAATAATGCAGCGCTGCAAATAATACCAAGGAGAGTTTGCATTATGATAACTTTCCAATTAAAATGGATTAATGGAGGAGAAAGAGCGGCGTAGTGTCTAGACAACATATTACTGAATCCTTGGAGAGGGCGAGGGAAAGGAGTGGAGGGAACCGGGGAAAGAGGCAAGACAAACAGGTGAACTCCGAAAGTCAGAGGCACCCTTGTGTGCTGTGACGCCCCCAAGGTCCCGGGCAGGGGCCCTGATCCCTGGTACCCCTACAGCGGCCGCCCAGACTTGCCACCGCTGAGAAAACCAGCCTATGAGGACCCAGAGGTCTCTGAACTCTCACTTGCTTATTAAATCAAACAGCACCCGGCCTTATAGCTGGAATTAACTTGCAGGCACCCGGGAGCACCCCAGGAGGGAAGCAAAGGCCCTGCTATGAGCCTCAGGAGACTGGCACAGCCCAGGGGTTACCACCTGCTTCCATGTCACTGCGCTTTGTTGCAGGACTCAAAACAACACCCCCACACCTCTGCTGGTGACCCCGCCCCTGGCCACTGCTCAGTGATCCCTGCAGATCCATTCAGAACCCCTGACATGGGAACCCAGATTGTAGGCGTGAAGGATCCAGGGTCAGGATGGAGCTGGGGCACTTCCAGGCAGAAAGGGCCACTGCTGCTGCTGTCTTGAGATGTCCAGGCAAGGCCCCACCAGCAGGGCAAGTCAGCCCACTCTCCTCTGAGATGCACAGGGTCCTTGCTCCTCCCCTCCGCTTAAGCTAACCCATCATCTTCTACCGCTTGCAAGAGAGGAGGCTGGCTGGACCACAGAGCATGGTTTTCCACGCATCCCTGTCTTACAGGGCGTGGTGAATGTCTCGGACCAGAACTAAAGAGTCTTCCGGAGATCTCTGATGTTCCCCTGCGCCCAGGAAGGCTTTGATTTCTTGCAAAGGCCCTGAGCTGGTGATCCAGGTCCTGTGGGTAAAGTCCTGGCCCCATGCTGCCCTCTGCAGGCAAAGAAAAGGCCCAGGTAACTGAACAGTTACACATGCAGGAGGCAGCATCTTTGTAAAACTTTATTTATTTTCATTTTATCTGAAAGGTGGAGAGACAGAGACCTGGACAGAGGCAAACAAAGCAAGATTTTCCATCTGCTGTTTCACTCCCAAAATGCCCACAACAGCCAGGACTGGACCAACCTGAAGCCAGGAGCCTGGAACTTAACCCCTATTAACCCTGGTCTCCCACGTGGGTGACAGGGACCCAATTACTCAAGCCTCCATCTCCCATCAGCAGAAGGCTGGAGTAAGAATCAGAGCAATGACTCAAACCCAGGCACTTGACGTGGACGCAGGCATCCCAAGCGGCCCAGCTCCCTCCCCTCCCACTGTACCTTCCTCTCCCTTGTTCCTCATTGTCTACAGACCAGGAACTACAACGGGATGCAAACCAGGCTGGAAATGAGGAAAATATGAGCAAAAAACTACCAGTGAGAAAAGATCACCACTTACTCAGTAGGAGCTCCAATGCATCCCAACTACACACACACAGACACAGACACACAGACACAGGGCCCACAACCACCTGAAGAACACTGGAGAAAAGTCTCCACATTTGGAGACTGAGTTCCTCCCCTGCTTCTTTCTCTCCATTTTTTCAGTAAAATATATCTAACATAAAATTACCACCTGGCCATGTTTAAGTGTACAGTTCTGGGACATTAAATACATTCACATTGCTGTGCAAACCATCTTCACCATCCATCTCCAGAGTTCTTTTCATCTTGAAAAATAGAAATTCTGTATCCATTAAAAAATAACTCCCAGGGCCAGTGTTGTAGTGCAGTGGGTTAAGTTGCTACCTGCAATGTCAGCATCCCATATGGGCACTGGTTTGGGAGCCAGCTGCTCCACTTCTGATCCAACTCCCTGCTAATGCACCTGGGAAAGCCGTGAAAGATGGCCCAAGTGCTTGGGCCCCTGCTACCTACATGGAAGACCTGGATGGAGTCCTAGGCTGCTGGCTTCTGCCTGGCCCAGCCATGACCCCAGTGGAGCCATCTGGGGAATGGACCAGCAAATGTAAGATATCTCTTTCTCTCCCCCCACCCCCAGCTGTAACTGTGCCTTTCAAATAAATCTTTTAAAAATATAATAAACAAATAGATAATAACTCCCCATTCTCCTTGCTCCCAAACCCTTGGGAAGCACCATTTTATTTTCTGTTTCTATGAATAGGACTATCCTAAGTATATCATAAAGGTGAAATTACCACCATGCTTGTCTGTTGTGCCTGCCTTAATTCACATAGCACAATGTCCTCCAGTGTTACGTGGTAGCATGTGTCAGGATCACCTTCTTTTTAAGACTGAGTAGTATTCCTGTGCGTGTGCATGTGCGTGTGTGTGTGTATGTGCACTGTTTTGTTCACCCATCTATCAACAGACACGGGAGCTGTTTCCACCTTTTGGTATTGAGAACAGTGCTTTTGTGAACACAGGCACACAAACACCTGTTGGAGCCCATGCTCTCACCCTTTTGGGTATATCCTGGGAGCAGAACTTTTTATTCACACGACCATTTTGTGTTGTGTGTACAGGAGCCACCGCTCTGTTCTCCACAGCTGCTTCACCGTGTTTCATTCCCACTGGCCATGCACAGGGATCCCAATTTCTCACCAACACTCGTTATTGGGGGGGGGGGGTCTGGATGGTAGTCATTCTGTGGCGTGTACGAGGTATCTCCCTGCTTTGATTCACATTTCCATCAGGATTTGTGAGCATCTTTCCATCTCGTGTTTATTGGCCATTTCTATACCTTCTTTAAAGAAGTGTCTATTCACATCTCTGCTCATTTTTGATTGGGTTTGTTGTTGTTGAGTTGTAGACATTCTTTACATATTTTAGATATCAATACCTTATCAGATACATGATTTACAAATATCTCCTCCAGTTCTAGGGGCTGCCTTTTCACTGTATTGATCATATCCTTTGATGCCCATGCATTTCAATTTTGATGAAGTCCATGTGATTTACCTTTTCTTCTATTGCCTGTGCCTAGTGTCATATCCGAGAAACCTTTACTAAATCCAGTGTCTTAAGGCTTTTCTCTGCTCTATTTTAAGAGTTTTGTCTTCTACATTTAGGCTTTTGGTCCATTTTAGTTAACTGTTGCATATGGCATAAGGTAAGTGTCCAACTTTATTCTTTAATTGAGAAAACTGCCTTCTCCCCATTGAATAGTCTCAGAACTCTTGCCTAAATCATTTGGCTAGAGCCAGCACTGTGGCATAGCCAGTAAAGCTGCCGCCTGCAGTGCTCACATCCCATATGGGCGCGGGTTCGAGTCCTGGCTGCTTCACTTCTGATCCAGCTCTCTGCTATGGCCTGGGAAAGCAGTAGAGGATGGTCCAGGTCCTTGGGCCCCTGCACCCATGTGGGAGACCCAGAAAAAGCTCCTGGCTTCAGATGAGCCCAGCTCTGGCCATTGCAGCCATTTGGGGAGTGAACCGTGGATGGAAGATCTCTCTCTCTCTCTCTCTCTCTCTCTGCCTCTTTGTAACTCTGCCTTTCAAATCAATAAATAAAAATCTTTTTTAAAAACATCATTCAGCCATGTATGAGGGTTTATTCCAAGGCCTTATAATGCTGCCACGTTGGTCTGTATTTGTCTTTATGCTGGCACCACACTGAGTACATGACTACAGTTTTGTAGTAAGGTTTGTAATCAAGAAGTATGAGACCTCCAACCTTGTTCTTCTTAAAGGTTTCTCTGGAGGAGGGGGGCTGCTGTTTGGAGTCCCATGTGAATTGCAGGATAGATTTTTTTTTTTAATTTTGGTAAAAATCACCATTGGAATTTTGATAGGGATTGCACTGAATCTAGATTGCTTTGGATAGTATTGACACTGTACCAATATTAAGTCCCAATCCATAAATGTAGGATGTCTTTCCATTTGTTTGTCTCTTCTTTAATTTCTTTCAGCACCAATCTATAGTTTTGAGCATGCAAGTTTTTCACTTTAAGTTTATTTCTAAGTATTTAATTCCTTTTATGCTGTTGTGATTTCTTAAGTCCCTTTTTCTATTGTTCATTATCAGTGTAGAAATGCAACTGATTTTTGTATGTTGCTTTTGTGTCTTGAAACTTTGCCACATCCATTTTTCCCTGTTTGTTTCTTAAGATGGGAGGTTGGGTTTGTCTGGCTGGAATATATTATTTTTAAAAACAGAAAGTTTAAGTCCCAAATGTGCTCCCACTAAAACAACTCCTCTTTGGCTACAATTGGAGCTTGGAAGGAAGTGGGTAGCCTTTGTTCTCCTTGGCCCCAGAGTGTGTGTCTCTCTCTCTCTCTCTCTCTCTCTCTCTCTCTCTCTCTCTTTCTCTCTCTCTCTCTTGCATCCCAAGAAATGCTAGCTTTCCAAAAAGTCAGGGACACTACCTAAGGATGAGCAAGGCAGCCACAGAGCCTGTGGACAGGCAGAAAGGTGACCTTGGCCAACAGTCAGAGAACAGGCTCCACCACTGATGCTGTGAGGCTCTGCACAAGTCCCACCCTGGGCCTGAGCTTCTAAACAGTAACCTGGTCTGAATTAAACAGTTCCCCTTCAGTTGTGTGGACATCATTCAATAACAAGGGTGTTGGGGGGAGGGGAAGTGGAGGGATTGCGAGAGAAAGAAAAAACACAGGACACTTGAATCACATATTGGTTTAACACAGTTAATTTTCCCAAGCTCTAATGGAAATGGAAAATCAAAAGTGGACTCAGAGTATAATAAAATATTGCTCAAATATTTACAGTAGTGCTTGTCTGGCTCTAACAGCAAAAAACCAATCTGGCCTTCCACTCCTATTCCAGCCCTGAACCACTGCCGCTACTCTGTGCCAAAGCATTTAGCTGGTGAGTAACACTCTTCCAGCATCTCACCGTTGGCCGAGCACTCTCCCCAGGGCACCCCTAAAGGCCATCATTGCACTTCCACTGGGATGCTACAATCACAAGACAACAGAACAAGAATGTTAACAGTAAGCACAGGTCCTGCAGATGTGAGAAAGGTGGAGACAGGGGAGGAGGAAAGTCAGAGCAATGGGGAAATAGGAAGAGATGAAGACTGACAGAGAATATGGATGCCAAGACCATTCAATGGTCTCTTCAACACATGGCACTAGGGCCACTGGATAACCACATTCAAAAGAATGAAGTTGGACTTGAACTCACTCCATATTCAAAATTTAACTCAACTGCATCAATGACCCAACTGTAACAATTAGAAATGAATTAAGGGCCAGTATTGTGGCGTAGTGGGTAAAGCTGCCACTTGCATTGTTGGCATCCCATATGGGCACCGGTTCAAGTCCCAGCTGCTCCACCTCCAATCTAGCTCTCTGCTATGGCCTGAGAAAGCAGTAGAAGATGGCCCAAGTCCTCGGGCCCTTGAATCTGCATGGGTACAGCTCCTGGCTTCGGGTTGGTACAGCTCTGACTGTTGCAGCCATCTGGGGAGTGAACCAGTGAATGGAAGACCTCTCTCTCTCTCTCTCTCTCTCTCTCTCTCTCTCTCTCTCTCTCTGCCTCTCTGTAACTCTGCCTTTCAAATAAATAAATCTTTTTTCAAGACGCTTCATTTTCCTGGGCCTCTGTCTCTTCATCTATAAAATAGGGATGTGCCCAGGCAAGAACCTCAAAAAGTTCACTGAGGAATGTGTATCACGAATCATTCTGCTTGGCTTCAGGCCACAGTCCTGCCCCGGTATCAGTCCCCTGCTAATATGTACGTATGTACTCTGGGAGGCAGTAGGTGATGGTTCAAGTACTCCAGCAGCAAGTGCTTGAGTCCCTGCCATGCACATGGGAGACCCAGGTGCAGTTCTAGGCTTTGGCCTGGCCTAGACCTGGCTGTTGCGGCCATATAGAGTAAACCAGTGAATGGAAGATCCCTGTCTATCTTCCAGTCTCTCCCTCCCGCCCGCCTGCCCTCCCTCTCCCTCTCCCTCTCTCTGTATCTGCCTTTCAAATAAATGAAAATAAATAAATACATTTTGAATGACTACTTGTATTGTGAATTTTCCTCAATTTACAAAACTGACAGAATTCAGTTTACAAAAGAAAAGAAAAAAGCAGCATAGACAGTGAGACCTGGACAGCGTCAGGGACCTGGAGGGACAGAGAGAAGAGATGGAGCTGTCGGGAAAATCTGTGGCCCGTTGTAAGAAATTTATTAGTGCTGTTTGGTCAGCAGGTTGCCAGCTACATTTAACATGGATCTATATACAAAGAAAATGGCTCGTTCTACATAATGAATATTTAATCATGCACGGCCGGGCAATTTCACAGAAGTAATTAAAAGCAGTCTTTTGTTTATTGCTCAAAAATGATAGCGACCCGCTGACCGGGGTGGCAGACATGGTGACACATTGAAAACGTCACCCCCTGACATATGTTATTAAAGCAGAATTAAGGGCCGCTTTCTTCCCCTCCTCTTAGAAGCTAATCGCTCCTCAGCCCTCCCATGGGCCCACACGCAGAGCACAGCTCCAAGAGGAGGCTGGGGGTCCAGGCCGCACCCCCCCATCCACAGCCTGCCCTTAGAAGACACAGAGATGTGTGTTTGTGGGAAGCTCTCCCCACCCTCCTGCCACAGCCAGGTAGCTGCTTGTCACTTGACTCCTACGCCTTCCCAAAGTGCCACCCCTCCCTTGTCACTGGGACTTGCCCACAGCCCCGTGGTCATGGGCTTCCCCACTCCAGTCTGATGGCAGTGCCTCTGTGGACCAGGCTCTCCACTGCTCCCCACTGCTCTCCTCGGGCCCAGCTGAATGTTCCCCATCAGGGTTCTTGGTTGCCAACAACAGACAATGACCTTAGCTTTGGATCAACCTAGAAAAATCATCTTTTTTTCCTTTCTGGCTTATTCCTTCTCATGCTCAGTTTTGGGGGGAAAAATGCTTCGTATAAGTCCAACTCTTGGACACGGCCCCTGGGAGACAAGACGGGCCAGCCCTCTCTCTCTCTCTCTCTCTCTCTCTCTCTGCACCTGCCCCAGCGCTCTTTGCCAGCACGGCCTCTCCCCGCTATTGCTGACAAGTAAGTAGGCTCAGGCGGCACAAAGACATAAGAGGAGACCCCTGGGTAGCTGCCGTGAGAAGGGATTGCGATCATGAGTGTAGACCTTCCATACCACGGCAGGTACACCGCCAGGGCTCGGAAAAGGCTGGCTGCACCTGCAGGTTTTCAATGCCCCTCCCTTCTAGAGCAGACCCTAATTCCTCTCCCCTCCAGTGTGGGCCAGTCCTAGAGACTCACTTCTGATGCGCACAACAGGGAGGAAGCGATGGTGTGGCCCGCTGCCGGGTATGCCAAGACCTCACCACTTCTGCCTGTTTCTGTCCTGGATCACTGGCTCTGGGGGAAGCTGACCACCCAGCACGAGGATGCCCAGGGGCTATGGAGAGACTCATGTGAGAAGGGCTGAGGCCTCCTGCCAATAACTGGTACCTTGGGGCCGGTGCAGTGGCGTAGCAGGTAAAGCCATCACCTGCAGTGCCAGCATCCCATATGGGTGCCGCTTTGAGACATGGCTGCTCCACTTCCAATCCAGCTCTCTGCTATGGCCTGGGAAGCAGTAGAAGATGGCCCAAGTAATTGGGCCCCTGCACCCATGTGGGAGACCCAAAGGAAGCTCCTGGCTCCAGATTGGCACAGCTCCAGCTGTTGCAGCCAACTAGAGAGTGAACCAGCTATAGAAAACCTCTCTCTATCTGCTTCTCCTCTCTCTGTGTTTGCCTCTCCTCTCTGTGTAACTCTGACTTTAAAAAAAAAAAAAAAAAAACTGGTGCCGATTTGCCAGCTGTGTGAAGGATCCACCTTGGAAGCGGATGCCCCCAGTCTTCGCTGAGTAGGCTAACACTCTGACTCCTGAACTTCTGAGCCATGGAAACTGGTTAACATGCATGCTCACTGATGCCTTAATCCAGTAAATCGGAGCCAGCAGTGTGGTACAGTAAGTCAGGCAGCCATCTGCAGTGCTAGCATCCCATAAGGGCACTGGCTCAAGTTCCAGCTGCTCCACTTCCAATCCAGCTCCCTGCTAATGTGCCTAAGAAAGCAACAGAAGATAGCCCAAGTGTTGGTCTCCACATGGGAGACCCTGAAGGAGCTCCAGGCTCCTGGCTTCTACCTGCCTGGCTATTGCGCCCATTTGGGGGGTGAACCAACAAATGGAAGATCTCTCCCTCTCTTTTCTCTCTCTGCCTCTCTCTGTGTAACTCTACCTTTTAAATAAATTAATTAATTAAAAAAATTAAAGTAGGTGGTGCAATGTCCAGTGTGTGTCCTTATCAAGAGAGTGTAAGTTTCTCCTTTCTACCGACTAGAATTGGAGTCGTCACCTGGGATTATAAAGTCACCTTGGAAACAGAGGCCATGAACACAAAACCAAAAGACAGAGGGCACTTGAGTCCCTGACACGCCACCCAGGAGCCCCAGCCGTGACCATACACGGCCCACCTTCCACACGAGTGAGAAGCAGAGCTTGGCTATTTGGGTTTTGTTACAGCAGAGCCTGCTCATAACTGAAATGGAAACGAATGTTGATTACACATGTATGTGTCACACCGTGTCACACTCATGAATTCATTTAAATCCATATCACAACCCCACGAGGCAGACAGGACGGCAGATAAGACAGAAATAAACGGAGAGCGAAGACTCAGAGAGGCTGAATGACTTACTCATAGTCACACAGCTATAAGAATACCGTCCGCAAGTGGGCATTGTGACACAGTGGTAAGCCACCCTGGGGATGCCTGCATCCCATGTCAGAGTGCCTGGGCTCAAGCCCTGTCTCTGCTTCCAATTCTAACTCCCTGCTACTATGCACCCTGGGAGGCAGCAGGTGATGGCCCAAACACTGAGGATCCTGCCACCCACATGGGAGACCTGGATGGAGATCCTGGCTCCTGGCTCCTGGTTAATCGTGGCATAGCCCTGGCTGTTGTGGGCATTTGGGGAGCAAACCAGCAGATGGAAAATTCTCTCTCTCTCTCTCTCTCTCTCTCTCTCTCTCTTATTATTATTCAAAATTGCAGCTAAGTGGATCCAAATGTAAACTCATTGTGTGAGCCCTCCTCTTGTGGACTCAAGACCCCTGGGCTGGGTCTGTTTCCACCTGCACCAGCCAGGCTGCTCTCTTCCCACCCACACCCCCTTCCCACCTCGCAGTCAGTTGCTCTGTTCCATTTCCTCAAGGACCCTACAGCTCAGCTCTGTGAAGCCAGGACCCGCCCTGGGAGATTTTGTTTCCCTGGTTGTAGACACTGCATAAGGACTCGCTGAATGATTGGTGAACTTGACAACCTGCACTGAAGGAGGTAAGGCTGAGAAGAGGGCTGGCCTAGAGCATAACTCCCTGGGCACCCTCACAATGCTCTCATCTCACCAGCCCTTACACTTCCTCTTTTTAATATCTATTTAGAAGCACACAATGTATGTTGGCCTTTTATCAGTCAGCATAAATGAACACAGAGTCCAAATGCCATTTCAGTCACAGATCTACAGACGGCAATATCCCCAGCTAAGCAACGACATCAGACAAGATGCCTTGGAGGGGGCTGGCGTTGCGGTGCAATGGGTTATGTCACAGCTTGTGCTGCCGGCATCTCATATCAGAGAGCCAGTTCAAGGGACAGCTGCTCTGCTTCCAATCCACTTCCTTGCTAATGCCCCTGAAAAAGCAACAGAGGATGGCCTAAGTATTTGGACCCCTACCACCCACATGGGAGACCCAGATAAAGTGAGAGGATGTGCCTGGCTTCTAGAACATTCTCAGTGAGCACGGCCATCATCAGCAGCCCCATAATTAACTTTGGGGTGTTTGATCATGTTGATATTTTTAGAAGCTAGAAATTCTGGGGCCAGTACTGTGGTGGAGGAGGTTAAGCCTCTGCCTGTGATGCCGGCACCCCATATGGTGCCAGTTCGAGTCCCAGATGCTCCTCTTCCAATCCAACTCTCTGCTATGGGCTGGGAAAGCAGAAGATGGCCCAAGTGCTTGGGCTCCTGGATCCTGGCTTCAGATCGGCCGAGCCATGGCCATTGCGCCCCCCAAAGACCTCCCACTAGACCCACCTCCCAGATGCCATCATTAGATCAAGTCCTCACCCTTAACCCATCAACCATGACACTGAGACATCAGCGTTCTCACAGCTGCACAAGTTGTTGGGAGACGAGTCCTCCTCAATTCACAACTGAGGCCCTGGGTGACAGACAGCCCTGACTCCAACTTCCTGCTACTGCCCAGCACGGGAGGCAGGGGTGTCAGCTCAAGTGCTTGGGCCCCTGCCATCCACGTGGGAGGTCTGGATTGAGTTCCAGCCTGGCCAGGCCCTGGTTGCTGCAGGCATCTGAGGGATGAACTAGTGAATGAAAAATCAACATCTTTTTCTCTCTGATTTTCATATAAAAAATGAAAAGAAATGAATAGATAAAGGTTTTACACACTCTCAAATAAGGGGTGCACCACGGTTGGGAGGCAGAGGAATACCACATTAGTAGCATTTCAGATGTCATTTGGGACATACGATTTCTTCTTGCTTTTCCTTGCGATCACCCTGGTTCCAAGGTGATGACACTGTCACGGGGCTCCCACCGGCAAAGTCTCCTAATGTCTTCCCCTTCCCCGTAGGCAAGGGCCTAGCATAGCAGATTCCCTCCCGTGGAGCCTGCCCGTGTCAGCACCTGGTTCTCCCAGCCCCAATCCCCAGTCTCCCTGGGGTGAGGGTCCCCAGCAGGTGTGCTGGTTAAGAGACAAAGAGCCAGCCCCCACTCAGGGCTGCCTTCCAGAGACCATGGCGCCGTCCTATCAGCCTTTGGCTTGGCTCCCCACCCCCACCCCGGCCCCCTTGTTCAGTTCCAAATCATCCACCTTTGGAACATGCCTGGTTTTGGGAGCAGAGTAAGTGAGAGAGTGTGCAGAGTTAGGAACTGTCCCATCTCTACTTCCTGCCAATGCCTTGCGCTATGGCCTGGTGGGTTCCCAAGGAAGTAAGGCAGTGAGGACCTTCATCCCAACCAAACTCCAGCTGGGCCAGAGGGGGCACGAGGGCTTCACAAAGCCCGGAGCGCCCAGCCAGCCCCTCCCTCTCTTTCCTCTGTGTCTCTGCCCCCTCTGATGCTGACTTCCTCTCTCTCACACTCAGATCGTCTGACTCCGCAGGCGGCCCCAGTGTAGACCCAACTAAAGCGAGCAGCAGCTGAGGGCCCAGATCCCGGAGTGGCGACGCTGTCTCCCGGCTCCGCCTGCCTGCGGGGGTCCACCTCCTGAGCAGAGGCCATGGACACTTCTCCACCGCAACCCCTCCTGACACCACCCGGGGGTCACTCGGACTCCCTCCGGCCTGCACAGTGACGGAAGCCGGAAGCCGTCCACACACTTTGCCATCTTACTGTCAGTAACCCAAACTCACAGGCGAGCCCTTCATGCCACCGGCCTCGGGGTCGCCTACCTGCTCTTCTGACAGGTTTGACGCGGCTGGAGGGCGGGAAGACGGGGCAGACGGACTGCGCATGTGCGTGCCCGCGCATGCGCGTTGGATGTGGTGTATGCGCATGTGCATGTGCGCGCGTTTGGGACGGCCTGGAAGAGCTTTGACAGCTCGGTGCCGCGGGCTCCTTTGACTCCTCCCCCGGGTGCAGATGGAGGGCAGGTGCGGGACACCAGAGCAGAGGGAACCAATTACCTTCTCCTCCTTCAAGGAAACTCACTTTTAATTTCCTCTGCGATCACCCTGCTCACCGCGGACCAGAGGCTGGCGGCCGGCTCCCCTTTGATTCCTCCTCGCAGCCGCTCTCCGGCTCTGGCCTCCCTGCCCTTTCCCACCCCCTCCCGGTTTAGCTGTTTTATATTTAGCCCCAGACGGTTGAGAAAATATGCAGTGCGTGCGACCGTGCAAGTCTCCCCGCTTGTTGTGGGCTGGTTTCGGGCGCCGGGTCAGCGTCTTTCTCCTCTCGGGGGAGAGGGAGTGAACAGGCTGCATACTCTCACCACGGCTTGGGGACAGGCCGGATCTAGTGCTCAACAGTTCGCATGAAAGCGCTCTCAGAAGTCCTGCTCCTCACAACCCTGCCCCGCAACCTCAGGTGCAGCGACTGATACAGCCATTCATTCATTCACTCATTCATTCATTCATTCATTCAACACATAGGGGTCCAGGTTGTGGCTGGAGCTGGGGGTTCAATGGTGAAGCAAAGCAGGACACCTGTTCTTGAGCAGCCCTCTTTAAATATAACTAGATAGATAGATAGATAGATAGATAGATAGATAGATAGATATGAGAGAATTGAAAGAATTACAGAGAGCAAGAGAGAGATTTTCCACCCACTGGTTCACTCCCCAAATGGTCACAACTGCCAGGGCTGGGCCAGGTCTTCTTTCAGGTCTCCCACATGGGTGCAGGGGCCCAAGCACTTGGGCCATCTTCTACTGCTTTTCCCAGGCCGTTAGCAGGAAGCTGGATTGCAAGTGGAGCAGCCAGGATTCGAACCAGCACCCATTAGGGATGCCAGCCTCTCAGGCAGCAGCTTTACCAGCTGTGCCACAGTGCTGGCCCTCTGAGCATCCTTAAATGCAGAAGGGTACAGAGTGGGCGCCCTGGACCCCCTTCCAGCACCTGATAGGCTTGCTTGGCTGCCAACTGTTGCTCAACAAAGTGGACCCTGGAATGCGGCAGGGGCATTCACGATGGTTCTGGGGTACACGGCTGGAGGGCCCAGAAGCAGAGTGCAGGCCCCCAGCAGGATGTGGGGTTCCTGGAGTGCCCAAAAATAGAGGCAGAAAAGGCCTTGGAGGAGGTAATTGAGTTGCTTTCTTTCATTTTCATCACGAGGATGACTGGACTGAGGGCCAGCCCCGCTGGCGAGGGGTGAGAACGGCTTCCCTGCCCAGGACTCTGGGTGTCACTTGCAGAAGTCTCTCCTGTGTCATGTAGCGGGCCTCTTCCTTTGTTCTCAGGCCTCAGTCACGCTGTCCCTGGCAGCCGGGACAGCCAGGAGCAGGAAGGTCAGCCACGTGGTGCCTCCATCAAGTGCAGACTCTGTGGCCCTGCTGCTTCATCTGAGGGCTCCTGGGCTCCCAGTGAGCTGGGGCGTGGAGTCCTACCTGGGCTCCAGGTGCCCGGGTCACTGCACCAGCACCGCCTAGAGGACTCGGCCTCGCAGGACAAAGGCCGCCCCGGTTGCCATGGGGAGCAGCCTGGTCTCAGGGCTTGCCTTGGAGCCCCCTCGGAGCCCCGTCCAGGGGGAGGACCCAGTGCCTGGCTGAGCTCACTGGAGCACAATGGGCTATTTTTAGGGCCCAGTCACACACACTGAGGAGGACCGCTTGCATCTGGCATGCTGAGCTGGGGGCTGTCACTGCCCAAACCCACTGCCCTAGTTCTGCCTGTCAGCCCTCTTTTGTTCTGCCTGCTTTGTCATCTGTGCTGGCACGTTTCTCCGGGAGTGGAGAGACGAGGTCTCAGCAAATAGCATCTTGGAAGTGGCTTCCCATGGTGATGCGTTCACTTCCCCGGGCTGCTGTCCGCGAGCCCCACAACTGCAGAGGACAAGAGCGACGGATTCACCAACGAGTGGAAGACCAACCCCCACCCCGCTGCCTCTCTGTAACTCCGCCCTTCAAATACATAAATAAATCTTTTTTTAAAAAGTAAAGAGTTGATTAACCCAACAGTTAGGACAGTGAGGGATGTGTGTGTTTGGGGGATCCAACAGCTGGTAGTCAGTTTCTGAGACTCCTTCATGGATCTATGTTTGTTCACTTTGTAGCTATTCCTCTCTCACACACACAATTTATACTCATTATTTTGTATGTATGATTTATTTCACAGTTAAAGAGTAAAAAGGAGAAGTATAAGTTAATGGAATACAAGGAAACAAAAGAGAATTTTTTAAAAAGATGTGTTTATTTATTTATTTGAAAGAGCTACAGGGAAAGAGGGGGAGACAGAAAGAGAGAGAGATCTTCCATCCACTGGTTCACTCCCCAGATGGCCACAATGACCAGGGCTGGGCCAGCCAAAGCCAGGAGCCAGGAGCTTTATCCGGGTCTCCTACGTGAGTGGCAGGTGCCCAAACATCTGGGCCATCTTCTGCTTTTCCCAGGCTGGCAGCAGGGAGCTGGATGGGAAGTGGAGTGGCCAGGGCACAAACCTGCACCCATATGGGATGCCGATGGCACAGGTGTCAGCCTTACCTGCGGTGCCACAGCACAGGCCCAGAAATAATCAAAACTGGGGCAAGTTTCATGTAAAAAGCAGAGAAGGTGCATCTATGCTGAATGAAAAAGAGGTTATAGACACAGATTGGGAAACTTTAAGAGAATGCTATGAACAATTCTATGCCAAAACACTTGAGTGCAGACAAACAGTGATGCTCTAGAAAAAATGTACAAAAAGATATTAAAGTGGGACTTCCTCCATCTCAGCTCCAGTGACCATGAACCAGCCAGTCACCAGATGAGGTGCACTGCCAAAGCCAATGCCAAACCTCCTCTTCTCCACAGGACACACCAAGGTTTTTTAAACCCTGTCCTGCCAGCACTGGTTAGCATCCAGGTCCACCAGCTAAAGGGACATGAACAGGAGAGATCTGGAGACTGGAGGATGCCTTGAACAGGTGCTGCCCCCTCTGCTCCAGCCAGGTCACAGAGGCTGAAGGACCACTGCAGTAGCGCAATGCATCCTCAGGAGTGCGGGTTGTGAATATTTCCGAGCACCTGGGAAACTGGAAGGCAAGTTGCAGTGATGGGAGGAGCAGAGGACAGAGCAAGGGAGAAGGGACGTCTGAGCGGGAGCTGTGTTCTAACTGACAGTGGGCACGGGTGGGTGAGTTTACCAAACGCAGCAGAGAGGGGAATAAGTGCTGCCCTCCAGTGGGTGGGATCAGACGGGGACGACTGGATGGCACCATGCCACAAGCATTGCATTGGAGGTTCCTGTGGGGTACACGGGGCTCAGGGAAACCCATGAAATGCCAACAGAGAAATCAAGCTTTAGATGCCCACAAGCCCAGGTAGCACCCACACCTTCATACGT
The DNA here is from genome assembly GCA_949820135.1 of Sylvilagus floridanus. Taxonomy (NCBI): domain Eukaryota; kingdom Metazoa; phylum Chordata; class Mammalia; order Lagomorpha; family Leporidae; genus Sylvilagus; species Sylvilagus floridanus. The sequence goes on along the minus strand of OX463239.1, from coordinate 76,903,549 downwards.
GCACCTGTCCTGGGACAGAGCTCCCTTCCTCTTCTGCACCCAGACAGGCCTGCAGGTTGAATACAGTCACCTATTATCTATCTATCTATCTACCTATCTATCATGTGTCATCTGTCTATCACCTATCATCTATCTGTCAACTATATCTATGTTGGACAGAATATACTTATCCCAGAATTATAAACAAGATTGCATCTTCAGAAAAGTGACTAATATAATTCCCACATTAACAAATAAAAAGAAAAACTATATTAAAAAAATCTTTTGATAAAATTCAAATAAACAGCCACCCGTGATCCTAGAATCCCAAATGAGTGCTGGTTTGAGTACCAGCTGCTCCACTGTGGATCCAGCTCCCTGCTGTTGTCTCTGGGAAAGCAGAGGAAGATGGCCCAAGTGCTTGGGGCCCTGCACCCACATGGGACACCCGGATGGAGTTCCAGGCTCCTGGCTGGTGGCTATTGTGGCTATGTGGGGAGCAAACCAGTGGACGGAAGATATCTCTCCCGCTCTCTGCAACTCTGCCTTTCCAAATAAATAAAGCTCAAAAAAGAATTCAAATCTATTTATATTTTAATTAAAAGTTTTGTGTTAAAAACAAAAAGATTCTTCAAGAATTAGTGATAGTGGAAATTTTTCCTAATCTGATGCGGAATGTTTTAGGAAAAGCATGCACCCAATATTATACCCAGAAGGTGAAACATTAGACATATGTTCTTTACAACAAGAAATCATTTTATCTGCAATTAAATCTAGCAAAAAATGTTCAAGACTTTTGCAAGGACAGAAATGTAAAATCATGTTGAAAGGCACAAAAAAAGATTTAAATATTAAAGTCACATGGGACATTCATACATGGGAAGATGCCACAGCTTAAAAAAGAGCCATTATCCCCAAATTATGTCCATAAATTCAATGTCATTCCCATCTTAGATCCAAAGGATTTTTTCCACAGAATTTGATAAGATGATCTTAAAAATTAGTATGGAAGAAAAGAGGGCTACGAATAGCCACAGGCAATTCTGAAATAAAAGAACCAAAACTGGGAGACTTATTGTGCCAGATAAAATAAATTTTTATGAAGTTATTATAATTAAAATATTGTGATATTGCTCTAAGAATAGATAACCATGGAATTCAATAGGGAGGCCAGGAACAAATCTACAAATATATGTGTGTATGTGTGTGTGTAGTTCATATATACAGTGGTGGGGGCCAGCGCCGCGGCTCACTAGGCTAATCCTCTGCCTGTGACACCGGCACCCCAGGTTCTAGTCCTGGTTGGGGTGCCAGATTCTGTCCTGGTTGCTCCTCTTCCAGGCCAGCTCTCTGCTGTGGACCTGGAGGGCAGTGGAGGATGCCCCAAGTGCTTGGGCCCTGCACCCAAGCAGGGTGGACCAGGAGGGGACCGGGAGGAGGCACCTGGCTCCTGGCTTCGGATCAGTGCAGTGCGCCGGCCACAGCGCGCCGGCCATAGTGGCCATTTGGGGGGGTGAACCAACAGAAGGAAGACCTTTCTCTCTGTCTCTCTCTCCCTCAGTCTAACTCTAACTGTCAAGATATATATATATATATATATATATATATATATATATATACACACACACACACACACACACACAGTGGTGGAATTATAAATCAGTACAATGAATTATTCTATTAATAATGAATGAAGTGGGGCTGGCATTTTGTGGTGTCATGGGTAAAGCCACTGCTTGAAACACCATCAACACCATATGCCAGTTCAAATCCTAGATGCTCTATTTGTAATCCAGTTCCCTGTCAATGCATCTAGGAAAGTAGTGGGAGATGGCCCAAGTGCTTGGGCCCCTGCATTGATGTGGGGGACCCAGAAGAAGCTCCTGGCTCCTGACTTTGGCCTGGCCCAGCATAACCTTTGCAGCCATCTGGAGAGTAAAGCACAAGATTTAAGTTTTGTCTGTCTCTCCCTCTCTCCGTATAACTCTTTCAAATAAATAAATCTTTTTTTAAAATAATAGTGAATGAAGAAATAAATTAATGACCCTAGAAGAATTAGCTAGTCATTTGAAAAAAAGGATAAAATTAGACCTTTTGTCACATTGTACATGTGAAATCCAGAGAGATTAAAGATCTAAATATGAAAAATGAAAGTTTTTAGAAAAATAGGAAAATATAGAAAAATAGTTTTATAAAATTAGTATAGAAAAATGTAATCAAAATACACTAAACTATGAAGGAAAATTTTGAGATGTTAAAATTATTAAAATTTAATACTTCCAGCCTAACAAAAGCTTTTATAAATAAAAATAAAAAAGAAAAGTTACAGATTAAGAAAAGCCCAACAAATGGCTAGAATCCAGAATATATAGAAATCAGTAAGAAAAAAAACAAATGAGCCAACCAAGAGTTGAGCAAAACATATGGACAGGCAATTCATAGAAGAGTGAAATGGTGGTAAATAATCATTTAAAATGGATTTCGTCACACTGGCAGTCAGGGAAGAGGTTGCATTTCCCAATAGTCAGACTGGCAAAGTCTCATAAGTCTGATAATGGACTTGAAAGCAACAGAGCACAGGAGCTCCCAGCCTGAATCCAGAGTGAACTGGCATAGTCACTTCGAGGAGTCATTTGATACTATCTGACAGATTTGGAAATGTGCAAGCCCCACAGCTCAGCGAAACCAGTTCTAAATATCCACCTTATTGATGGCTTCCCACACCGGCACAGGGAGACCAACACAGAGCAGTGCATTGCAGTCCTGTCTGCAGTGGTGAGAGAGTGGACATCACCATGGTTCACCCTGTGGGATATCACGTGGCAGTGACATGAGCCAGATGCATGCATTTGACGCCTCACACTCCGCCCCTGTGCTTTCCCAGTCCTGATTCCTTGCTGTCTGTAGGATCTAGCTGCTCCTTTCCATCCCCCCTTCCACCAACACCCTGTTGTAATTTTTACTGGGATGATACAACAGATGTATAGCTGGTCTCCTTGCTCTGTGTTGGCCCCTGAGAGCCATCCTTCTGTCAGAGGCATCTAAGTGCACATTTGGCACTATCACTTGTCTGCTCAAACCCTCCTGTGGCCCATAACATACAGCCCAAATGCCTTAGCAGAGCTTACCAAAGCCTCACTTTTCACCCCCAAAACACACCCAGTCCAGCCACGTGGTTTACCAGACATGCCACATGGTCAGCCCCTGTATCTTGGTCACGTGACTTGCTCTCTCAGCCTGGACTGAACACTCCTCTTCTTGGCTCCTTCCCACCTCAACTCACCTGCCTGTCTACATGGATTAGCCTGGCAAGTGTCTACCCTCGTCCATCAAAGCTCCTCCCAGGAATCTTCGTGAAGAATTGGCAAAGTGCCTTCCGCACCCACCCCCTGCTCTCTTCCACACTTCCTCCAGCCACATCTCAGGCACAAGACCACATTCTCTTCTCGGTGGGAGCCAGCTCTTCCCATAGGCTCATGGACTCATGCACACTGGGGCTTGCTGGACTTGGGTTGGAGGTTGCTGGTGTCTCCCAGATGTCGCTGCTCCTTCCCAGCCTTGTCAAACCACAACACTTTCCGTGGCGACCTTCCTACTGCCATACTCACAAGCCCATGGAGTTTACACTGGGACCAGCTCTGAAGAAGCCAGTTGAGCCCAGAGCTGCTTCGGGTGAGAGCAATTGAACAGATGCATGTGTGTCCTGCACTTTCCTACATGCATGGCCCACAGGCCCAAAGAGAAGGAGGCAGAGAAGGCACCGCTGTAGAAGAGGGAGAACAGGAGAGCCGGGAGGAGCGAACCATGTCCTCACGAGGTGGTTCCATCCAAATACCCTCACAAGACCCAGCCTTTTAGGTAATTTAAGCAGAAGTCATCCCATCTCCCCTGCCCCTTACCCAAGTAGCTTTAGGGCCTTCCTTTAAGCTTTATGACAACAACAACTTTCTGTAGAAGGGTGGTCCTAGTACGTGCAAGTCTTTTCACCTCGAAAGCACCTTGACAGGTTTGGTGTGTGGTTGCAGATCAGAGCAGCCCAGCGCTGAACTGCTCAGCAAAACAGGTGAAAACAAATTTAGACACCTAAGGGAGGGAGGGGGAGAGTACCAGAAACAAGAGGAGAGACCAGCACAGTGGGGGGAGTTTGGGCAGTGTGGAGAGCAAAGGGCCAAGTACAATAAAAAAAAAAAAAAAAAAAAAAAAGATGTATGTATTTGAAAGGCAGGGAGAGAGAGTTTTCCATCCATTGATTCACTCGACAGAGCTGGTCCAGGCAGAAACCAGGAGCCAGGAACTCCACCCAGGTCTCCCACATGGTCAGCAGGGGTCCAAGCACTTGGGCCATCTTCCACTGCTTTCCCAGGTGCATTAGCAGGGAGCTGGATTGGAGAACTAGGACTCAGACTGGCACTCTGATGTGGGACACGGGGATCCCAGGTGGAGGCTAAATCTGCTGCAGCACAATGCCAGCCCCCAGTCAACTTCTAGAAGGAGGGAGACCTCCGCACGGCTGTCACTCATGTGCTCAGTGGTTGGAAGAGTGTGCCAGACTCATGGATCTTCACGTACGGGGTCTCTTGGGTGTAGAGAGAGCAGTAGTCTGATTTCAGCTCTGGGCCACGGGAGGTGGGGATGGCGGAGGTCCTGAATCCATACCCAGAGAGCATGGGGCTCTTCAGGGATCCATGGAAATCTTGCAGGAGAGAAGGGGTTTGGGGGCTCAAGATGTCGTGGAGTGGCTCGGAATGACCCTCAGCTGACCTCTGGCTCATAATACTTGCTGAGTGCACAGCATCTAACAAACTCAGAGGAAACCACAAGCCTTTTGAAGCATCCCAAAGCCCTCTGGCTCTTGGAGAATAAACGGATCGGCTGCACAGCCCCCTTCTTGTACGCAATGGTTCACGCTCCCTCCTCATGCCTGGCCACAGACCACAGCCCCCCAGAGTCGGAAGGGCCCACGGAGTGACAACTCAATCACAGAGTCTTGAGGCCCAGAGAGGGCAAGCAACTTTCTCAAGAGCACATAGCAGATGGCTGGAAAGCAGAGACTGAAACCCACATCCTCTGCTACCCGCAGGTCTGGGCTCCTTCCCGGAGCACCGCAGCGGCTGTGAGTGAGGCCAAGGCCAAGGTGGGCCGGAGGGCGCTGGGCTGGTGCATCCTGGGAGTCAGAGCGGCAGACAACAAGGCCTTGTTTTCCCAGACAATCTCCGAGGGCTCCGGTTCCAAGCAAACACATTCCTGAATCTTTGCCAATGCGTTTCAAACCAGGCCAGGAAAGTTATAAATGGGCTTTTTCTCTCTGCAGATAAGGGAACCACAGAGGGGGGCTGTGAGGCTTGGGCTAACGCTGTGCTTTCCTGCCCCGGCTCTGCGGCCTGCAGATCCGAACTCCCTGTCCCAAGCTTCGAAGTTGCATGGCTGGATGATACATGCGTGTGCCTTCTTCAACCAACACCGGAAACAGATACTTTTTTGCTTTTATATATTTGCTGGAGAAATGGAGACAGAGAGAACACCCACCTGCTGCTTCACTCCCCTAATCCCCAAGAATCAATCCAGGTCTCCCACAAGGGTGGCAGGGACCCAATGACGTCAGCCATCCCTGCTGCCTCCCAAGGCCTACATTAGCAGGAAGCTGGAGTTGGGAGCCAGAGCTGGCCTTGAACCCAGGCCTCTCATGCAGCATACAGGTGTCTTAACTGCTAGGCCAAATGCCCGTCTCTCACTGTAAACATTTCAGATTTTTTTTTTTTTTTACTTCTTTCATCAGAAAAACCCACAGTAAGCATTACATGAATTACATTCATTGTTTTGCAAAATACCTAATTTATTTAATTCACCAATAATCTAGTTCTCCAGGAATGGAAGAATGTGAGGAACTGACATTGTGGCACAGCGGGTTAAGTCACCACTTTCGAAGCCAGCATTAGAACACTGCTCTGCTTCCAATCAGCTCCCAGGAAAGCAGCAGAAGATGGCCAAGTACTTGGGTCCCTGCACCCACGTGGGAGACACAAATAGAGTCCCTGGCTCCTGGCTTTGGCCTGGCCCAGCGCTAACCATTGTGGCCATCTGGGGAGTGAACCAGAGCCTGAAGATAGATGTCCCCATCTCTCTCTCTCTCTCTCTCTCTCTCTCTCTCTCTCTCTCTCTGTCTCCCCTTCTCTCTCTGCATTTCAAATAAATAAACTAACGATCTTTAAAAAACAAAAGAATCACAGAATGTGGGTAACCACTGAAGCTGGGATCTGGGTACACGGAGCCCATTATACTATCCTCACTATTTTATACTCTTTTTAAAATTCCATAATAAAATGTTACAGCTATATAAATATTTTTAAAAGTCTGCCTCTCAAATTAATATGCATCAAAAGCAAGGATTTCCATTTTTAATATTTCCCCTGATGGTTAAAAAAAAAAAAGCCAAATGGCTATCAACACGATTCAGCTTGTAGAGCTGTCCTGTGTCAAAACTCCCATGCATAAGACCTGAAAACTGAGACCCCGGATGGGGCTCACAGCCCGACACACGGTGTCGCCACCCCAAGCTGAGGCAGCAGTGACGGACCACCGACTTCATCACGCTGACTTCACGCATGCGTGCCATGCGCTCTCACAGCACACTCAGGAACACGGCAAATGTGTGCATGGACCCTGTGTGGTTGCTCAGGCTTCTAGGGTCCCTCACTTAAAAAGTGATGCCCCCCGCCCTCCTGTCCATCGGTGCGTGCCGCCTGTTCCCAGAATTCCTTCCCGCTCACCTGCCTCCTCACTGCTCTCTGAGCAGCCTGAAGGCTCTCCCAGGCTCTTCGGCCCTGGGCTAGGATGGACCCTGGCCCACACAGAGGATTTCAGTGTCAGGCTGTGTAGCGTCCTGGGCTCAGAGCGCAGAGCGAGGAGGAAGACAGGAGAGAAACAGAGCGGCCTGGCAGCCACCGCCGAGAGCAGTGCTCCTCAGCCCAGTCCCTCCCTCAAATGCAAATAATGAAATGCACATGGCAGGCTGGCGTAAAGAAGAGAAACGCCTGGCACCTAGTAGGTGACAAATAAAAGGCTATGCGATGAACAGTGCCGATGCTGGGATCGAAGCGATGCTGGGGCAGAGACTGGTGTTCCAAGCAGAGTGGCAAAGGCTTAGCAGGCTGGTTAGCCAGAAATCTCAAGTTCAAGGGCTTCTCATGGAAACGGGAAGAAAGAGAGCCCGTGAGTGTTTAGGTCTCTTGTGTGCTGTGACTTTAATTAATCCGTCAACCTGGAGGTGGAGGATTCCACACCCACACGTCTGCAGGAGGAAACATTTACACAAACACATTGAGTCTCTCACCCAAGCTCCTAGGGGTGACACCTAAGGAATTTCTGGCATCCAGTACAGGAAGGGCTTCTGGCTCCCGGGTACTCTCCCTAGTCTCTCTAAATCCAATCAAGACCTGGAAGCTATTCAAAGCTCACCCGCTCTGAGGCCCAGGCCCTTGTCCCTTTGTTTAACAACAAACGGGGTTTGATTCCAGACCGGCTTAGTGCAGGTTGGCCTGGGCAGGGCTGTTGTCTGGAAGGTGTGGGGAGGAGCCAGAGCCATCCTCTGCCCTCCCCCTGCCCATCAGAGGACTCTTCTGCTCCCCTGAGGTCCACTTGAGCACTTGAGCCTCTGAGACCTCTACCGTCCCCTGGGAACCATGGAGAAGAGAGCATCAAGGGGCACAGGGAAGAGAGAGGAACCTTGCTGAGCACGAGGAAGCCGGAGGAGGGGAGTACCTGGTGCCCATCCCCGCTCTCCACCGAGCAATGTGGCGCGATGCACCTGTTACCTCACTGAGTCTCTGAGCCTGTTTCCTGCCCAAGGAGGATGGGCCTGCTCACCCCAAAGGTGGCAATGACAGTCTGTAAGATGACAATGTGCAGAACGCGCCCAGCCCATAGCAGGCACCGAAAAACACCAGCTTCCCCTCCTATCATCCAGAGCCCCCCACGCTTCCTTCACTGTGACCTCTGCCATGCAGAGGTGACACACCCCCCTGTATAAGCTGAATATTTACCTACAAATTTAGAAATTCAATCTTTGGGGCTGGCATTGTGGCCAGCATGCAATGCTGGAATCCCATATGGGCACCAGTTCGAGTCTCAGTTGCTCCGCCCCCGATCCAACTGCCCTCTAATGTGCCTAGGAAAGCAGTGGAAGGTGGACCAAGCACTTGGGCCCCTGCACCCACATGGGAGACCCAGAAGAAGCTCCTGGCTGGCCCAGCTCTGGACATTGTAGCCATTTGGGGAGTGAACTAGTAGATAGAAGATCTCTCTCTCTCTCTCTCCCCGCCCCCAACTATGACTTTAAAATAAGCAAATAAGTCTTTAAATTGTAAAAAAGGAAGAAAGAAACTCAGCCTCATGCCACAGAGAGAAAAACAGCTGCACTTGAAAAGCATGCATTCGCTTATTTATACCCATTGATGACCAAGCATTCATCATCCGGCAGGCACTGTTCTGGGTATCAAGGCCATAGCACTGGACCAACGACCCCTCGCCTTCACAAGGCACGTGCTCCAGCAGGGGAAGGGGACAGCGCTCAGAAAGAGTGCGGCACGGGCAGCACAGTGCACTGTAGGGAGAGAGCAGCCAGCATGCAGGGCCACACTGCTGCCGGGGGCTGAGACCCTGCTCTCCTGCTGTGGGGCCCCTCAGGGTTCTCTGCTTCTTCAGCCTCTTGCTGCTCCCATTCGGAAGATCCACAGTTCACAACAGCAAGGGAACAGCCTCTTGGGAGGACAGGCAGTTTCTTAGGGAAACGAACCACACTCCATGCATGACTCAACAGACACTGTCCGTAGTTCTCATCCCGAAAAAATGAAAACGCAAGTTCTCACACAACCTGGGGGTTCCCAGGAGCTTAAACGCCAAGGGAAAACCCAACAGCCCAGGTGTGCAACAGCAGGGAAGTGGATGAACAACTGTGCTCTCTCCACACTCGAAATACTCCCCCCCACGACAGAGGCGCAAGCGGCCGACCCACACGGCCCCACGCGTGTGCCCCAGACACGGAAGACTTGATCTGCCTGATGCTGTGGCCTGACACTCTCGCTGTGGGGACAGAAGGCAGACGGGGGCGGGCCCTTGACCAAGACGGGCTCAGAGGACTTTCTGGGGAGATTGAGACGCTGATTGTGATGTAGACTTTATCAGCCCTCTCCAGATGGTGATACTCAAAATGGGTGCACTTGATTATACCTAAGTTACGCTTTTGATAAACTTGACCTGAAAGTCACATCACACCATGTCATCCACTGGAGAGACCCTCTTTGAGATAACTCATCCACTCCCTTCCTTTTCCACCTCAGGAAACTGGAGCCCAGAGGAGGGAGTGGCATCTCCAAGATCAAGGCCAGGCAACGAGTTAGGGCGGTTGAACTGAGCAGTCACGTGGCCAATGCCAAGTTCACAGAGCGCTGTTCGACCCCCTCTGACTCAGCTCATTACAGCTCTGTAAGGCAGCAGCCCCGTTGTGCCCAGGATACAGATGCATTCACAGAGGCCCACGAGGGTTGGAAGATGTGCTGGAGGTCACACAGCCAATTTCACGTGGCGTCCCCCATGCTGAGGCAACTGCTGGCAGGAAAATGCGAGCCCAGGTCCTCCACCCTGGAGAGCAGATTCTCCCCGCTCCCCTACACATCCCCCTCCAATCAGAGGGGCCGGCAGCACCCAGTACCAGACAAGCAGAGCAGAAGGAAAGGGGAGCTTGGGGCTGACGCTGTGGCATAGTAGGCTAAGCCTCCACCTCTGGCACCAGCATCCCATAGAGGCACGGGTTTGTGTCCCGGCTGCTCCTCTTCCAATCCAGCTCTCTACTTACGGCCTGGGAGAGCAGCGGAAGATGGCCCAAGTGCTTGGGCCCCTGCACCCGCATGGGAGACCTGGAAGAAGCTCCTGGCTCCTGGCTTCAGATCAGCCCAGCTCTGGCCAACGTGGCCATTTGGGAGTGAATGAGCAGATGGAAGACCTCTCTCTCTCTCTCTCTCTCTCTCTCTCTCTCTCTGTAAGTCTGTCTCTCAAATAAACAAATTAAAGAGAGAGAGAGAAAGAGGGAGGGAGGGAGGTGGGGAGGAAGGGAGGGAGGGAGGAAGGGAAGGAGGTGGGAAGGGAGGGAGATGGGGGGGAGGGAGGAAGGAAGGAAGGGAGGAAGGGAGGGAGGGAGGAAGGAAGGGAGCTGTGGAAAGGAAGGGAGGGTGGAAAGGAAGGGAGCTGTGTGAACTTGGGAGCGTGAGACCGCAGGGCTGCAGGCAGCATTGCAAGGAGCTGCCTCTCCCCCAGGCAGGGCATGCCCAGTAGTGCAAGGGAGCTGGTAGGAGACAGCCCTGGCTTTGCCCAGAAAGATCCAGCTTCCCCTGGACGCTTTTTCTAGCACAACCTGCCAGGAGAGATTAGGATCGCCAAGAGCAACACAATGCGGCTGCAGGAGCTGAGAGGGTTCCGGGGCACTCATCTCCCTGAGACAGGCGGCTTGTTTGAGATCTGACTCCACTCCACAGGATGAGGTCGTGCCAGGTCCCGCTGGAGCTGACGTGAGGACAGCAGAGGCCCTGCAGGCAGCGAGAGGCAGTGGGCTTCTGGCCAACCCGAATAGGACCAGGGTGCCCAGGATCCTCGGAGGACCAGGGAGCAGGTGCTTCTTGATGAGGGCTGATTCTTATAGGGTCTGGGAAAGGCCTGCCAGCAATGGGCCTGCAGAGCTGGTCCAGAAATGGGAGGTACTTGGTTGGCATGCTCCAGAGTGGGAGGATAGGACCCGGCAGAACCGCCAGCTGGCCTGGAGGCTGGCAGAACGTGCAGAAAGTCAAGTGCATAGCCTGAAATGCTTTTGACATCATCGCTGCACAGAGCACTGTGAGACACCTCCTGGGGAGCCAGGCATCCTCAGTAACCTGTGAACCGCCTGAATTTTTGGCATTTGGCATTTGGCATTTGTGTTGGGGTCAGCTCCAGGGCAGAGATCAAGAAACAGCTGAAACTCACAGTGAAAGGAGAATCGGGGCCCATAGAGGCAGGAGGCAGGACCCAAAGGGGACGGGGACGGCTGGCAGAGATTCGCATCGTGTGGGACTCTGGATTCCCCCAGGACAGGAAAGGAGGGTTTCTCAATCCTTGTCTCGGGGCTGGGGACACTGACTGGCCTCTGAGTGACATGTGCTTGGGCCAATGGGCTCCAAGGAATGGGAGAAGTGGCAGAAATGGGTGTGGTGTCTCCTGCCCTCAGAGAGAACCCCGTGTAATTCGACAGACAAAACAAGCTCACAGCAGAGAAAAACAGGGCATGCGGGGGTGGGGCGGGTACTGTGGCACAGCACACTAAACCGCCACTTAGGACGCCAGCATCCTACTCTGCAGTGCCTCGGATTGAGTCCCACCTCCACTTCCACTGCTCCATTTCCAATCCAGCTTCCTGCTAACGCATCCTGGGAGGCAGCAAATGATGGCTCAAGTATTTGGGTCCCTGCCGCCCACTTGAGAGACTCAGATGGTATTCCGGGCTCCTGGCTTCAGCATGGTCCAGCCCTGGTTATTGTGGGCATTTGGGGAGTGAACCTGTGGATGGAAGATCTCTCCTCTCTCTCTCTCTCTCTCTCTCTCTCTCTCTCTCTCTCTATCTCTTTCTGTGTGTGTGTGTGTGTGTGTGTGTGTGTGTGTGTGTCTTTAAAGTAGATGAAAGTGGCGCCGGCACCCCAGGTTCTAGTCCCGGTTGGGGCACTGGATTCTGTCCCGGTTGCTCCTCTTCCTGTCCAGCTCTCTGCTGTGGTCCGGGAGTGCAGTGGAGGATTACCCAAGTCCTTGGGCCCTGCACCTGCATGGGAGACCAGGAAGAAGCACCTGGCTCAGCAGCCATTGGGGAATGAACCAACGGCAAAGGAAGACCTTTCTCTCTGTCTCTCTCACTGTCCACTCTGCCTGTCAAAAAAAAAAGAAAGAAAGAAAGAAAGAAAGAAAGAAAGAAAGAAAGAAAGAAAGAAAGAAAGAAAGAAAGAAAGAAAGAAAGAAAGAAAGAAATGGCTCAGCCAACACTGGGCACACAGCCCACGGCTGGCTGAGGTCAAAAAAAAAAAAAAAAGAGCCTTGGGAGGAATAAAGAGAGTAATGGAAGGAGATGGAGGGAGAGTGAGAGTAAGAGTTGGGGAGGGAGAAAAAGACAGGAAGAAGGGAGAGTTTTGCACACACACAGCAGGACAGAGCATAAAGCCTCTAGGAGGTGAGAAGCTGGTCCCTCCCCCCCTCCGCCCCCTACTCAGACTCCCACCAACCACTCCTGGGTTCAGAGCCCCACCTGCAGCTGCCGGTTCCACAAAGCTTGGCTCAGTTTTGTGCCATTTGCCTGCTCCTTCCTCCCTCCACATCCCACCCCCATCTCCCCTGCCTGAGAGGCCAGGATGTCTGCAGGAGCCCACCATGGCATGGACGCTCCATGGCTACCCGGAACCAGAGCGGGGCAGCTCCGGGCCTCATTTCAGGGGCTTCTCAGATGGCCTGGTGGTATGGAACAGAGCAACACCACTGGGTACTCTTTTCCCTGCACTCTCTCTCACTCCCTGGAGTGCTGTCAAAGGAGCTCCTCCCACTGAAACCTTTGACTTGACCTCTGCTTTGGGGAATTCAGGCTAAGATCCACCCCAGGGCTAAGATCCACCCCAATCAATATGAATCTGAAGTGCTCTGGGCCCAGGCACCTGGGCCCAGGTTGTGGCAGTCACCAAAGTCTGGCTCCTCTGACGTTTATCACCAAGAACACCTGCAGGCTTCCTGCCCACTGGGCCCCACCTCCCAGATCTCCTCTCCACACCTAGATGATGTCAGGATGCCTTCTGGTCCCTAGGCTGGCTTGGTGCATAGCCAGTCCCAGTGTTTCCGGGACCAGAGACAACATGATACATTGTTACTTCATGCTGGGAGGTTGTTTTGCTCAGATGCAGGCTGATCCACCAACCCCAGCTGGAAACCTGAATTTCCACTAGCTGCTCCAATGCCAGCCAGCCTGAGGTCCTGATATAAACCCGGATGCCAGAAGCCTGGGCTCCAAGCTGAATTTTGCCATCAGAAGGTATGACCCTGAGGTCCCCAGGAATGTACATCTCCTCCCTGCGAGCTGATGATGAATGAGACATTCTGGAGGGTCCCTCACACTCAGACGGGACCAGAGGATCCCTCCCCATCCTGCACCCAGAGGAGACAAAGCTGTGCCCTGCAGGGCAGCTCTGCCAGCTCCCTGTGGGATCACTGCTTACTAGAATGCAGGTAGCTTCTGCACCATGCTGTTCCCTGGTACTGACATGGCGGGGGAACGTACGCACAGGTGTCCAAAATTCAACACACAATTTTTTTAAGGAAACAAGGTGCTGAGAAAGAATCAAGGTACTTTCCAAATGCAATTAGTAGAATGTCTGAATCAAGCTGCGTTTTTGAAAAACTTGAGCGTGGCAATGAAATGGATGATGTCTCTTGGCCATTACTAGCACCAAGAGAAGCCAGATTCCTGGGCACACAGCAGCGCCTGCTTTTTAATGTCCACATTAATTACCAGGTGACCAGGAAGCAAAGCTTGAGGCACTTACAACCTCACACGATCGTTTGTTATATACATCATAGGCATTTTGCTATATTTTTGTTAGATTTTACAGATCACTTAGGGGACTGGGGTTGACGGGCAGTAACAGTATTCTTTTTCCTCTTTAAACATAAAATGGAAAGACGATTAAAAAAAAAAAAGAGGAAGGAAAAGAAATAGATTTTCCAAAAGTTCATGGGAAAGCATGTAACAAAAAAAAACTATACATACATGGATTCCAAAAGCTTTTGCATGAAAAGAAACTATCTTTTTCTTTAAAATGCATTTGATTTCTGTGAAAGACAGAGTGACAGAGAGTGAGAGGAAGACAGAGAGAAAGAGATCTTCCATCTGGAACTCCATCTAGGTCTCCAACGCAGGTTCAGGGGCCCATGCATTTGGGCCATCCTCCACTGCTTTCCCAGGGGTATCAGCAGGGGGCTGGATCAGAAGTGGAGCAGCCGGAACTCGAACCCAGTACTCCAATAAGAGGCGCTGGTGTCACCATCAACAGCTTAACTTACTGTGCTGCAATGCCGGCTCCGGAAGCTTCTCTTTTAACTCCATTTCCCCCATAAACGTTTTGACGCTGCTGCATACGTTTTCAGAAGCATTCCCAGACAGAACACCTCACGTGGGGCAGCAGATTTCCTGACATGAAGTGCAAGCTCACGTGCAGTCTTCCCAGTTGACCTGGTAGCCCTGTTCCTGGAAGATCCGGTGCACCTCTCACCCTTGCAGACATTCTGGGTGTTTGCTGTATACAGTGGATCTCAGCTATCACTTACGTCCACGCCCCGGGGGACACGCAGAGCCACGCGGAAGGCCAGGTGGCTCTGCACTGTGAGACAGCCGGCTGCATGCAGGTCAGGTGCACCAGGGGTGTGCAGAGCCAAGGGTGTGCAGACAGCCTGCACCTCAAGTCCGTGGGAATAACATCTGGATGGCTGCAGAGGCATAGGAGGGGCAAGCCAGACAATGATGAAGGCCTAGGTCACCTGTTTGCTGTGGGAAGTTGTCCACAGGTACCCTTTCCGCAGGCCCTAGCCAGGAGCCTGCCTAGACCCTACCTGAGACCACACTTTTGGGCTTAGGCCACGAAGGGCCCTGTTGGATATACATATGCTTCCAGGACGCAGACATGGGCCTAGATTGATCGTCGATCCCAGACAGAGCAGGACCTCGGTGCTTAACGCCCCGCTATCAGTGGAGAAATCCAGGTACAGAGAGGGTGAGGAACTCACCCCATGCCACACAGGTCCAGGTGAGTGGACAGCATCGCAGGGACCACACAGCCCCACTCCTCCCTGCTGACCTCCAGTAAGCACGTGGGCCTGGATGGGATTCTTAAGATCCAGAAAAAATAGGGCCTGCAGGACATGGGCTGTTTGTGTGGGCCGAAAGAGACTCAGACAGGTCCCGGAAGAGCAGCCCCACCGGCTGTTACAGCAGGGAGTCCGGCGCAACAGCACATGGGCCCCAGACTGCCCCACAAATCCCACAGCCATTAATAGCAGCAACGGCTGCCAGGCATTGCGTCTTGCTAAGAAATTGACATGCGTCATCACACTGCTCTCCTGACAGCCCCGGGAGACAGAGATTAATTTTTGTCCAATGAGCTATGGAGGCGCCAAGAGGTAACTTGCCCAGAATGACACCTCTGGAAAGAACTGAGCAGGACTTCAAATCCAAGACCACACGCTGCAAAGCCACTGCTCATAATGCCCACCCCTCCCTGACTTCCGGGCGTGAGTCTCCTGAATGGGGCAGTGGGCCCCTGAGCTGTCTGTGCCTCTGATTCAGGCTGGGTTGGGCTCAGTCCCTAGTCCCGGTGGAAGCTGCGACTCTGCCAGTGTCACAGCGCCCCCTGCTGCCCATTTCCATTGTGTTCTGCAGGGTCATTGACGCTAAAGTCCCCAAATTAGAACCCTACTCTAACACCTTTATCTTCTACGAGGCCTCCCGAGGCTGGAGACAAAACCGAGAGAAAAATCAATTTCTATTTTCAGCCTTGTAGCCCCCCAAACCCCGCACCTTTTTGTGCTGCTGTTACAGAACAAGCGTAGCCCTGGCCTAGCTTTCAGACCCTGGAGCCAGCCCAGTGCTCTTCCCAGTCCTGCAGTCTTGCATAAGCAGAGCCCCAACTCCTGTACCTGCAGCATGGAGACCAAACTGCCTACCCTTCTGCTGGGCTGCAAACAAAACAAGACGGTCCTCGAGCGCACTCCAAAAGGGCGACAGGAAATAGAGTCAAAAGATAGGCTTTTGTTTTGGTGTAAAAAACAAAAACCAAAACTGAAACCCATGCATACAAAGGGACATGGCATTCCATATTGGATTCTTGGGTTAGATTCCTAGCTCCACTTCTGACTGCAGCTTCCTGCCAGTGCACACCTTGGGAGGCCGCCGGTGATAGTGCACATAGCTGGGTCCCTGCCACCCGAGTGGGAGACTTGGATTGAGTTCCCAGCCCCCCCCCCCCTCCATTGCAGGCATCTGGGGAGTGAATCAGCACATGGGATCTCTGTCTCTCTGTATTTCAAACAAACTAAACAAGTAAAACCTGCTTTTTAAAGAGTTCCTGAAATTTGAATAAACTATGCATTTCCATTTGTTTACACCAAAGTAAACTTACCTTTTAATCCCATGGTCCACATTTTGCAGCCCCTCACCTCACCTCCGTTGGGCCTGCCCTTTGGCAGGTGGCAACAGTGAAGCGTCCCTCCGCCCTGAGCTCTGGTTCTGCAGCTGCTGCTGTGGGCTGAGCGCTTGCTCAGGGGAAGCACCCAGAGTTCACCTGCACTATCGTAATGGCTCGGGAGGTGGAACAAGGAGACTGAGGCCCGGAGGAGTGAAGCAGCCTGCCCAAAGTCCCCGCAGTGCACAGCGACTTCCGATGGCGAGCTGGTCTGCCAGGCCCTGGAGTGCCATGAAATGGACAGAGTGTGCAGGGCTGTGCAGGTGTGCAGGAAGAAGACATTAGGAGAACTGAGAATAAGTCCCTAGAAAACTGGGACCACAGAAAGTTTTGGGGGTTTGAATCCATCTCAGCAGACTTCCTGGATCCAAGTCTTCCCCTGCTGAGTGGCAGTGGGGGGAAGTGCCCTCGGGGGAAGTGCCCACATGGAAAGAGTGATAGATTCCACCCTCATAGAGGCTGAGAGAAGGCAAGCCACAGTGTCTGTGTGGGCCAGGCACAGTACAAGTACTCTGTACGGATTCTCTCCTTTAATCCCCCAATCACCATTAACAAGTCCCCCTTACTGCTGAGAAACTGGACATCTGAGTTACTGGCTTTTCCAAGGTCTCACAGCAACTCAGCAAGGAGCCAGGCTTTGAACCCAGGCAGCCTGACTCAGAGCCCGCGGCTGCGCACCAGCCCCAAGCCGCCCCAGGTGGAGCATTCTGGCAGGGCTCCTGAGTTTCCTGTCCTCTCCCTGTGGCTGGTACCCTCTGGATGCTCTCTGGTGACAGTGCCCTGAGCGAGGTCAATTAGGGAGAAGGAGAAGGCCTGCCTCTCTCCCTGCGGCCCCCACATCCAGGAGAAAGTGGAGAAGGCCTGAAGATGGAGGAACCCACCCTGTGTCTCTGTCGCCCTCTTCTGTCCCAAAGGAGAACTTCACTGACCCAGCCAGTGCAGGGCCAGGTTCAGGAGTTCTCCCCAAGCCCCGCGGAAGAAGGGCCAAGTTGCCATTGGTTGGTTTTGTTTTGGTAGGTATCACTAGTAACTGACACGCTGTTACCATGTGATGTCATAGGCTGCAGCGTGGGGTGATGGAGCTGGCTCACTTTCTCAGTGTTGGCAGTGAGAATGTTTCCAATTTACATGACCGATCTGAAGGACACAACACAGCCACACGCTGGGCCACAGGCCTCAGAGACCTCTTCCTGCGCCTCCCTGAACCTCACCACCCACCTCCCCAGCCCTCAGCCTGCAGCCATGGTTCCCCTCTCTGCCTCTCTGGGAGTTCTGTTGTCTCCTTAGGAATCTGCCTCTCTGTGCCTGGTTTCTTTCACTTGGCATAAGGTCTTTCAGTTCCAGCCATGTGGTTGCAAATGGCAGAATTTCCTGCTTTGTAAGACTGGAGAGTCTCCCACCAAGAATCTGTACTGCTGGGGTTTTTTCATGCCAATTTCCTGTGGATCAGTACTTCTGCAAAATGCAACAGAAATGAATTAGTGAGTTTTAAAAGCTGAAGTGCTTGGATGATGCAGCAACATCATCCTGTGAGCCAGCAGGGGCAGAGGTCAGCAGAAAGCAAGGGCTCCTGGGCCATTTCTTCTTCTTTTCTAAGATGTATTTATTTATTTGAAAGGCAGGGAGACAGAGAAGGTGAGAGACAGATCTTCCGGCCGGCGCTGTGGCGCACTAGGCTAATCCTTCACCTGCAGCACCAGCATCCCAAGTGGGTGCTGGGTTCTAGTGCCGGTTGCTCCTCTTCCAGTCCAGCTCTCTGCTATGGCCTGGGAGAGCAGTGGAAGATGGCCCAGGTGCTTTGGGCCCCTGCACCCACGTGGGAGACCGGGAAGAAGCACCTGGCTCCTGGCTTCAGATGAGCGCAGCGCCAGCCGTGGTGGCCATTTGGTGAATGAACCAATGGAAGGAAGACCTTTCTGTCTCTTTCACTGACTATATAACTCTACCTGTCAAATGAATAAAAGACAGATCTTCCATCTGCTCCTTCACTCCAAAAGGCCGCAACAGCCAAGTCTAGGCCAGGCCAAAGCCAGAAGCCCCAGGACCAGGCATTGAAGGCAGCAGGGGGTCAGCCCCTGGGCCCAGCACTGCTGAGCTGGGAGGGGAAGTTGGAGAGCAGGAGGCCCATGGCCAACGCAGGTCCTTTCTCTGGTGAGCCTAGAAGCAGGGGAGGACCAGAACCTGACCCTGGCCAAGGATGGAGCACCCCAGCTTGAGCACCATCCATGTCCCTGTGGGTGACCCTCTCTCCATTTATATCCCTGTCCTAGAGCATAGGATGACTCTGATGTCACAGGTGCGCAGGAAGTGGAATTATAACTCCCCTGGGTGAGGGGCATTAAGAAAACAAGATCCCCTCACCCTGGGACTTTCCCCTCCCACCCTGCCGCCTGATCCACCTAGTGGGCCACCCCACCTCCAGCCCTCAGGTACGGTGCCACCAGCAGCTGCAGCACACAACCACTCAGTCACTCCCCCCTTGGGGCACTGAGAGCCGGATGCCCCAGGGTAGCTGGGCTGGCTCACGAGCTGCGTCATCAATGTACAAGCACGTCCAAGCCAGGCCTCAGATGCTACAACTCAGAGCTCCAGGGTCACTTAAATCATGACTACCAAATCCAGGAGTGGCCAGAGAATGCTCTAGGCCTTCCACTCGAAAAGCACTGTGCCATCTCCTACAGAGGCAGGGGGAAGCCTGTGGTGGGGGTGTGTGTGTGCACAAGTGTGTGAGAGTGTAGTTGGAGAAGTAGCAGGTGCCTGGCGCAAAAGGACAGTGGTGGCAGTGGCCAGCAACACCCTCAGGCATACGCCCACCAAACTTCTCAACTTTCAAAGAGAAACCCAGAAAATTCTGGAGATGGTGCTCCTTGGTATGTACCCAATGGAGCTGAAAATGTGCACCCGCTCGAAGCCTGCACTCAAGCGTCCATTCACACCTGCCAAAGTTCAATGCCAGCTGTGATGTCTCTCAAGAGACGCATGGAGAGCCACACTGTGGCATATGTGACATCACGTGGGGCTTGGAAGAACTGTGTTACCAAGCCAGGAGGAGGCGCAGGGGAGCTCAACACACACTTTGCTGCATGCGGTCATTCTAATGGTACGGCATCCTGGGGAAGGCCTAACTATGCAGACGGCAAGTCAGTGGGTACCAGGTGTATGGGATGAAGAGGCAGGGGACATCGGATATGAAGGACAGCGGTGCTACAACAGCACGTTTTCCAAGCACACAGAACAGACTGGGCCCTACAGGAAGCTCTGGACTTGGGGTGATCAAAGGTTCATCTATTGGGGTACATGTACTGTGGGCTGGGACTTTTTTAAAAGGCAGAGAATGACACAGAGAGAGAGGCAGAGGGAGGGAGGGAGAGAGAGAAAAAGAGAGAGAGATCAATCTTCTAACTGCTGGTTCACTCCTCAATTCCCATAACCACCAGGGCTGGGCCAGGCCGAAGCCGGGTCTCCCATGTGGGTAGCAGGGATCTGAGCACTTGCGCTATCACCTGCTGCCTCTCAGAATGTGCGCTAGCAGGAAGCTGGATCAGAAGCAGAGCTGGGGCTCCAGCCAGGCAGTCCAGTATGAGACTAAGGTAGCGTAAGTGGTGCCTTAACTGCTACCCCAAATGCTCATCCTGGGAGGCTGTTCCCACGCTGGGGTCAGGGGTATGTGGGAGATTGCTGTACCTTCAGTTCAATTTTGCTGTAAATCTGAAACTGTACTAAAAAAAAAAAAAAGAAAGAAAAATGATTTTTAAAATACCAATCAATAAAAGTCTCTGTCCATACCAGAGGAGCGCCTGGGGCAGCGGGAGCGGTGTGGTTCCATCCCCCAGGGTCAGGCGCCGAGTGTGCAGAGTGGAATGCGAGTAATAAAACCAAGTAGAAACCAGTCTGCTTGGTGAGCATTGACAACTGCAAACCCTGTCAGCGACAGCACTGCCTCCTCGGGGGCAGCCACCCCAACCCCACCCCGGGACACTAAGGATGCAGACCCAACAAACAACTGTGGGTCTTGAGCTAGCCTGAGACCCCAGACTAAGCAACTCAAGAAGTTTGAGTATGAGAATCAGAGGCTTTGAGGCCTGATCTGCAGTGGCTGACCCTGGAGCCCTGCAGCAAGGTGTAGGATCAGCTCCCAGAGCAGGGCAGGCCTGGAGCCAGCAAGACCAGTGAGAGCAAGAGCCCAAGGAATCCCCAGAAGCCAAGTCCCTGTGGCCCCAGCATGGCTCCCGGTGAGCACCTGCAAGGTGACATTCCTGTGGGAGGGGAACCTGGTGGCCTGAGGCTGAGGGACCTCCCACACACACACACACATCGGCCCTTTGCTCTCCCAAGCACAGTCACAGGGGCCCACACACCACTTCGCCTTCAGGAGGGAGGCACACACATACTCCAGACATGGAGCTGGAGCCAGAGATGGTGGGCATGGTCACGTTTCCTCCATGGCCAGTCCACATCACTCCTGGAAGCTCTTCTCATGAGTGACCATGCCACGTCGCTCCATGGCAGAGAGATCCAGCCATCCTTCAATTCAGACTCATCTCTGTTCCCTTTGTTGGGTGCCCAGGGGGATTCCCAGGGTGATGGCACCCCTGACCCTCACACTACCTCACAGACTTCTAGGGAGGCATCAAACT
This sequence comes from Sylvilagus floridanus, assembly GCA_949820135.1. Taxonomy (NCBI): domain Eukaryota; kingdom Metazoa; phylum Chordata; class Mammalia; order Lagomorpha; family Leporidae; genus Sylvilagus; species Sylvilagus floridanus. Next base: position 76,882,647 of record OX463239.1, on the reverse strand, counting down.
GACAACCTTCATGGCCACTGGACATTGGAACCCATGATGCCAAGCTCTGTCACTACTCAGCTGTGTGGCTATGGCCATATCACCAGCCTACTCTGAACTTTCCACAGATGTGAAAAACAAGGAGGGCTGAGGGCTTTCTGGGGTCCCTTCTAAATCAAATGCTGAGTTTCTCGGGGCAGATCCACCACCTGCCCTCAAGAAGGGCAGCCAGGCTGAGCCACAGCCAAGGGGAGAAGCAGGAGAAACGGAAGGGGGTGGAGCTGGGCGCTGTGCGTGGCAATGTTCTGGAGACAAAGAGGAGCCGGGGATGGAGAGGCCAGAGAAGACGGTCTGGCGGGGTGGGCAGAGGGGTGCCTCAGAGGGGTGCGGTGCCCTGATGGACTGGGCGAAGGCGTTCATTGCGATTAAAGGAGATGGAGAGAGAGGCATGCCTGCAGCCAGCCTCCACAAGCAGCCAACCCAGGAGGCCTGAGAGAAAGCCAACAGCTGCTACAGGGCAAGCCCCGCCCACTCACTGCCCCCCAAGGTGAAGCGGCTGTGAGGCTGTTGACCGAGGAAACAGTGATCAATTTTTCATTACGCAGAGAAGGCGACCCAGCGGCTCCGGATGTCAGCGGTCTCCAGGCAACAAAGCCAAGCCAAACCCACAGTGCCCACACCTGCTGAGATGCTTCCTCTACAAACGTGGTCGCGGTGGACAGAGTGGTCACAGGCTTGGATGGGGAGAGGAGGCCGGAGGGAGGCGGAGGCGGGGGATAGCACGTGGCGGCCGCAATGCTGGGGTCGGACACCGGGGCTGGGGCTGTCGGTCAGGGCCCTGTGAGCAGATCTCCAGAAACGAGGTGCTGTGAGCCACCGGCCGCCTGCCTCCTGCCTTTGTGAGCAACCTTCAGGCCCTGTGGCCCCAGTGTAGACAACTTCCCCTCACCTTACAGCTGAAGACACAGAATCCAAGGGAGGAAGGGGCCATCCTGGAACCCGGCCCAGGGAGCCTTGCCACTGAGCCCCAGTGCCCGCAGTGAGGCTGGCTCACACGTGGGCTTGTCCAAAATGAACACAGGGAGCTTCTGAGAGATCTTTAGAAGTGTCCAGATAATCTACAGATTCGAAGGAGAGGGTCAGACTCTCCTGCCCTGCAGGGTGTTGTCGCTATTTTTAACTTTGGGCCCACTCTCACCAAGACACAGAGAAGGGCCCTTCCGGCTGCCTTCCTGGCCCCTCCCACCCCTCATCACTCCCAGACGGCTCCTTGTGTTTGCCTTAGGGTTGCCCAGTGAATGTCAATGGAGAATCAAGAATAAGTCAACACAGGCCCTCGCCATAAATGCCAAGGCTTGTTAGCAGAGTAAACCGTGTGCTTAGCCTGTCTTAGAAGAATCTTCGCTGAGTAAACAGGAGGGAGGCTTTCCTGGAAAGTAAACAGAGCAGAGCTGAGGGCCCTGCGGGAGGGAGGGGGACTCCTCCCGCACAGGCCACAGGGCGACTGGGATTGGTGCCCTTGAAGGCCTTTCACACTGAGGGTCCAGAGAAGGCCAGGGGCTTGTCCAGTGCCACACAGCTCACTGAGGCAGCACCAGGGCCCCTGCCCCAGCAGCCTCTGCCTTTCCAGGAGCCATCCATCTTGATGAGAAAGGAAAACCCAGAGTCTGAAAGTGGGACCTGGGAACCGACCTTACTGCCCTGAGCTGTTACGAAAATGACAGTTCAACCTCCCAAGGGGAAAAAAATAATTATTCATTTATTTGAAAGAAAGAGAAAGGGTTCCATTCACAGGTTTACTCCCCAGATGCCCAAAACAGCTGGGGCTGGGCCTGGACCAGGCCAAAGCCAGGAGCTGAGAGCTCCATCCAGGTCTCCCATGGCCTTGAGACCCAAGGCCTTGAGCCATCACGGCTGCCTCCCAGGGACTGTGTTAGCAGGCAGCTCAGTCACAGGGTAAGGACTCACAGGACTCTCACTAGTATAAATGGGGAGTAAACACAAAACCCTACACAGCCCATTAAGATAATGATACATAGCCGGGTATGGCACCCAGGCACCACAATGCAGGATATGTGCACCTTACCTGCCAGGCTCCACACCTGCCCCTCCAGGCCACTTTTTGTATTTAAAGAACACAAGAGGGAAAGGGGGCCCTGCTGTGCCTTGTCCACAAGGGTGGGAACGTACCATTGGTCCAACCAGGCCACCAACTCGGAGTGTCTCAACTGTTCACGCGGATTCACCCTTGGTGGATACAAAAACAGCCAGAGCAGCTCCTGACTTTTTAACCACAGCTCACAACTTCCTTGATGGCCTTGTTTACAGGAGGTTCTCATTTTCCCAGGTAAAGAAATACCACGGCCTGAAACCTCTGAACCATAAATGTGTTAGTCTCAAATCCAAGTACAACCACTGACTTCCAACCGTCTCAAGTAACTTCTCGCCACAAAGGAAACCTTCAAATATACTCACTTCTCATTTAATTTATAGATTCCTCTTTCTCAAAAGGACATGAGCACATAACCAAAGTATAGAGCCACACCATGGGGGTTGGGGGGTGTAATTCGGTACCAACAAAAGGAGGAAGAAGCAAATGCATTATCCACTGGGGCCAAGTTCATTGCTGAGATGGGGCAGGCTGCCTGGCACTGAGCTTCTTACTACAGGAGAGAGTGAGAAGTCACAGGGCTCTTCTTGTTATAGAAGATGGTGACAATGAAACCCTAAATAGCCAATGAAAATAATCACATGGAACAGGAAGGAAGGAAGATGGTCATCAATTCCCCCCAGACGCCCACTTCCTCCTGGCTCGGAACTTTACAAGAATTTCTCACACGCGACCTTACTGAGGAGACAGTCACGACGCAACAGCCTCCACAGGTTTTTACGGCCAAAGCAGAAGTGGTTTCATTGGGGCTGCTGCTTCCAACAACCTTGGGCGAAGGCCAGGGGCGCACCACAGCACAGAGGCTCAAGGACGTCTCTCTTTGCTTCTGGACAAAGATGAACCCGAGTGTGTGAGGAGGAAAAGTCAAGTGTGCTAAGTAAACGAGGAGGGAGGTGGGAACACGCTGAAGGGCACTTGGTTTCCTCTTGGCGGGGTCGCAGGTAGGTACTCAAACATGGCCTTCCTCACCAAGCTACAGAATCACTCGCTCAGCTGGACAGGCCTGACTGTGAGGGTCACACACCCCAGCCAGCCCAGGAACAGAACGGTGTGCAGTGTGCCTTCCTATCCACCTGGCCATTGCTAGGATTGGCCACTGTGGGGCAGCACCGAGCCAGCACCTGTCAGAGCAAAGCTCCTAAACAAGAGCCATGCAATTTTATCAACCCACTAATTTCATTCATCTTGAAAACCCACTATTTGAGCACACTCGCAAATATTGAAAAGGCCTAAAAATAAAACAGTCCCTCCAATAGTGGGGGTCATTTGTTTGATTCCCATTTTCATTTGCTGAACATCACAGGGAAAAAAAGTTTTTGTTTCAAACAGGATGTATGCTAAGTGTTTTACAAGTACCATCTCATTTAATCCTAGAATTCTGTGAGGGAGGTGCCTTCATCATCCCCACCATGCATAACACGAAATCGTGGCATACAGGGAACCGGCTTGTGGCACAGTGGGTTAAGCCACCTGTGACGTCAGCACCCCACTGGCTGCTCCACTTCCAGTCCAGCTCCCTGCAAACGTGGGGACTTTCCACAGGGAAAGCAGTGGAAGATGGCCCAAGTGCTTTGGGCTCCGGCACCCACTTGGGAGACCCAGATGGAGATCTGGGCCTGGCCCAGCTCCAGCTGTTGTGCCCATTTGGAGAGTGAACCAGCAGATGGAAGATCTTGGATCTTTCTCTGTCTCTCCCTTTCAAAAAACAACAACTGTAGAACAGAGGTTAACCGGCTCAGCTGGAGCCACACAGCCCTTCCCAGGGACAATGGAGCTGACCTGACTGAGCTCAGGAGCCCACAGAGGCATCCTGCCCACGCCTCCTCCCAAAGCATAAACTGTCTGCCCTATCCCAGCCCGAGGCAGAACGCCCGGGAAAGCTTGTCCTTGTTTTTACTTTGAGCTAAAACTGTCTCAAAACTGCTCAGAGTTCTCAGCTCTGGAACTTGAGTCTGGAAGCTGAGCCTCCTCCATATGAAAGCCCCCCCCCCCCCCCCTTTAAAAGATTTTGAGAGGCAGAGTTAGAGAGAGGGAGAGACAGAGAGTTCTTTCATCCGCCGGTTCACCCCCCAATTGGCCGCAACGGCCGGAGCTGCGCCGATCCGAAGCCAGGAGCCAGGAGCTTCTTCCAGGTCTCCTACGAGGGTGCAGGGGCCCAAGGACTTGGGCCATCCTCCACTACTTTCCCAGGCCACAGCAGAGAGCTGAATCGGAAGTGAAGCGTTTGGGATGCCCGCACTGCTGCGCCACGGCGCCAGCCCCACCCTTTCCCTTTTTTAAGAAAAGTGTAAAGTGATGTTTTTAATTTGTAAGTAATGCTTGTTGGCGGGTTTTAAGAATGCAGGAATCTGGCAGTCCGTTGGAAGATAAAAGCGTCGCACCCTCGGATCCCGAGCCTGTGACTCCAGTTCCCCTCGCGCCGGGCGCATGGGCCCCACCTGCCCCTCGGAGTGCCAGTTTCCAGGCTGGATTCCCACGGGATGTCAGCGCGGAGGCAGGACGGCCGGCCCCGTAACAGGGCCGAGCCGCTCTCACTGTCCCCGGTCCCGCCCAGCTCCGGCCCGCACGCTCGCACGCGGCATCTTCGCCTGGGCTAACGGATCCCCGCAGAGCAGAGCCACCTTCTCCCCCAGGGCAAGAGCGCCCGCCCCCTTCGCACCCCGCCCCGCCCCTGCCGGCCACCGGCGGCGCACTAACCAGCGCGCTCACACCCGGGCATGCGCAGAGCGGACCGCCCGCGCGCGCCCCCAGCGGCCAGCCTGAGCTCAGCTTCGCCACCGCGCTCCGCCCCAGCCCCACCCCTTCCGCCAGCGCGGACGCCGACCGGCCAGGCCGGGCTACACACGCCTGAGCGCGGGCGACCAGCCCGGACGCCGCGAGCCTGGCCGGTGGGCGGTGGGGCTTTCTGGAACCCCCAGCGGCAGCTGTGACGGGAAGTGAGGGCTAACTGGGAGATGCAGGGAGCACCGGCAGCCCGCGCAGCGTGGACCCCCCTGTGGGCGTGTCCCCGAGGGAAGCAGGATCCTGAGCGGGGCGCCGGGCCAGCACCAGAAACCCAGACTCTACTTCCATGTGCCCCGCGGAAGGACGGTGTTAATCCACCTGATCCACGGCTTCACTGTCCTCCCTGACCATGTCGCCCTTCAGCTATCACCGGAGTGGACGCCGGGACACACCTGTCAGACGGCCCGCTGCGGGGCACAGGACACCACAGTCCAGAAGGCTCGGAATAGCCCCGGGCCAGAAACTGGTGACCTGGGGGTCCCGGGCACTTCAGAACTTGTTTTAAGCGCCGTGTCCTCCAGACAGGCTGGGTCTGACTCACTCCCTCCGCAGCCGGGCCCCTCAGGCTCACTCTGACCCCCAGGTCGGCCGCACTCCGCAAGCTCTCGGGCAGTGGAGTGTGACAGGACCCCCAGCACGGAGGGCCAGTGACAGCCCCGCCACACACCAGGACTCAGGTGCTCTCTCTGCAGGATCTGCACGACCCGGCGCCGCCGGCTCCGCAGCGCGGGGCCCCCAACGCCCAGCACGACCCAGGAGGAGTGGAGCTCTTTATTGAACAAGACAAGGCTCAGTCAAAAAGCCCGAAGCCCATGTCGTCATCAGACTCCTCGGATTCTTCTTTCTTGGCTTCCACCTTCTTCTCCTCAGCTGAAAAGGAGAGAGCGCGTCAGTCCCGCTGCCCCGGACCCAGGCTCCCTGAGCACCCACGGCGCCCCCGCCGCAGGAAGCCGCCCATCACCAACTCCCAAGTCAACCCCCATCCCCAGCGAACACCGACTCCCTACCTGGGGCGGCGGCGGCCGCGGGCGCGGGGCCTCCAGCAGGGGCGGCCCCAGCGGCTGGAGCAGGGCCCCCGGCCCCTACGTTGCAGATGAGGCTCCCAATGTTGACATTGGCCAGCGCCTGAAACACACACGCAGCATTATACAGCGCTCAGGCAAAGCATAAAAAGCCGCCTCCGACTCCCAGCGGCGCGTTTCTCCCTCCGGGCTGCACGGTGTCCGCCCAGGGCATCAGGCAGCTTGTCTTTCCCTCCCAACAGCGACTTCTCTTGTGGGTTGAGATTCCGGAGGAGGCGCACTGCGGACCGAAGCTGTCACAAGTAACCACTGAGCTTTCCAGCCCTCCCGGCGCTTGCACTGCGCGTGCGCGGCACTAGCGCCCCGTTACCCGAACTCCTCTCCTACACATGGGACAAGCCGCCCCGAGTAACCTGTCAGCAGTCAGGCGTCCTGAAGCAACCAAGGACTCCTTGCACGTTCTGCGGCCGGCGTGCGCTTCCCAGAATTCCCGATTTCAGGCTGCCGGCCGTCTGGGCCATTTTCAAAGGGGATTTATTAAAAGCTGACCCGGGTGCATGTGTCACTCTTGCGAAACCCCAGCGCACAGGCCGCCGAGCCCTCCGAGGCTATTATTAGCCTTCGGCGGCCTGCACCAGCTCTGGCCGGGGCCCGTCTCCATCGGCCTGGAACACGGGCGGCCGGCAAAGCCCGGCGGCCCACGGAGTCCGGGGAATCCAGCGCTCCTCTCGCTTTCTGCGAAGGGACGGAGAGCCGGCTCCGACCGGCCGGCGCCTACTCAGGGGGCGGGGGCGTAGGGACGAGCGCTCCTGACCTGGTCCAGTCGGCCTTACCTTGGCGAACAAGCCAGGCCAGAAGGGCTCCACGTTGACGCCGGCTGCTTTAATGAGGGCGTTGATCTTGTCCTCCTGAAACCGACAGAGCGCCGGCTAGCGGGGCTCCGGGGCACAGCCGCGCCCCGCTCCCCGGACGCCCCGCCACCAGCGCGGCGCCGCGCCCCCGAGCCCGGCCTCTGCCAGGGCTTCCCGGCCACGCGGCCAGGCCGGGGCGCCGAGCCGGGCTCCCGCGCCGCCCCAAGCCGCCCAGCGCGGGGCCCGCCCGCCGGAGGGGACGCCGGGACCGCGTGGGCCGGCCGCCCGCACTCACCGTGACGGTCACCTCGTCGTCGTGCAGGATGAGGGCGGAGTAGATGCAGGCGAGCTCGGAGACGGAGGCCATGGTGCGGGGCTGGCGCTGCCGGGCGCGGTGCTAGTCGCCGGATGAAGTGAGGGCCTCACCCCCAACGCGGCCTTAGCTTCCTCGGAAGAACCGAGCACCTTGGCGGCAGCTGAGGAAAGGGGGCTGTGCGCCTGCGCACAACTTCTTATACGGCCGCGCGAGCCAATCGGCGCCCAGTGCCGGGCGGAAGGGGCGGGACGGAGGGGTGACGTACGCGCCTGCGCTGTGCGCGGGGCTGGTTCTGGGAGTTTGTCCGCCGCTGCTAGGTGCCGGCTGTCCGGACCTGGCGAACCGGGACTGCGTTTAGGAAGAGGGAACATGCTCACTGGATCCAGGCGCTGCGCCCCGCACCGGTGCGAGAGCGTTTGAGCCGGGTCCCGGCCCTTCGGGGTATATATGGTGGAAATCTTACACCAGCGAACTAAGGGGCGACATCTCCCAAAACTTTTAGTCAGAGAAACCACGCTGAAACCCAACAGCCGTTTCCCCAGAGCCTTGGGAAGTGGGAAACATAAAAGCTACCTTCCATATCCCAGTAAAGGGTGCCCATCAAAACCTTACGGGGGGCCGGCGCCACGGCTCACTAGGCTAATCCTCCGCCTGCGGCGCCGGCACCGCGGGTTCTAGTCCCGGTTGCCCCTCTTCCTGTCCAGCTCGCTGCTGTGGCCCAGGAGTGCAGTGGAGGATGGCCCAGGTGCTTGGGCCCTGCACCCCATGGGAGACCAGGAGAAGCACCTGGCTCCTGGCTTTGGTTCAGCACAGCTCCAGCTGAAGCCAGGAGCCAGGTGCTTCTCCCAGGTCTCCACGGGTGCAGGGGCCCAAGCATTTGGACCGTCTTCTACCGCTTTCTCAGGCCACAGCAGATACCTGGATGAAAAGTGGAGCAGCGCACATATGGGATGCCGGCACTGAGGTGGCAGCTTTACCCACTATGCCACAGTGTCGGCCCCGTGACCATCATTTTTAAAATCTTAAAACTATGAAGAGGCCACCATTGTGGTGACATCTGCACCCCTGAGCCCTGGTTGAGTCCAGGCTCCTCCACTCCCCATCCAGCTCCTTGCCAAAGAAACGAGATGGCCCAAGTATTTGGGCCCCTGGACCCACGCGGAGACCCTGCAGCTCCTGGCTCCTGGCTCTGGCTGCCTTTGCCCTTGCAGTTGTGGCCATTGGTGGAGTGAACCAGTGAATGGAAGATGTCACTCTAACTCTGCGTTTCACATCAATGAATTTAAAAACTTTACGGACCATCAAAGGCAACCTTAGAAGAATGATGGGACGATCCTACAGTCGATAATTCTAATAATGTAACTTCAATCAAAATTCCCTTAAGGTTTTCAACAGAATCTGACAAGCTGATCTTAAATTTTAAATATAAGGGTCAAAGGCCAGTAATAACCAGGACGATTTTTTAAAGCAAAGACAGACTTAATTAAAATCCAATAACACAAACTTCACCACTGCAATCCCTGTACCCAAAACATGGCACACAGAAGATGCGCAAGCATGTGTTAGATCAGTGTTTCAAAGTGTGACTGGCGTGCCTAGAAATGCATGGATCAGAATAGAATAGAAACCCAAAAAACGCACCTTCATGGTTACTTGGCAGTGTCAGAACTATGATTTTACAAATCCAAAGTGGATTGGTTGGCAACAGGTGACAGAACAAGTACCTGAGAATCCTCTCTGCCTCTGAAGTAAGTGAAAAATCCTGGAGTTTCTACTGAAATAGGAAGCATTCTAAAAATACATGTAATGTTTCCTATTACACTTTGAGTGACAAATACGTGGATTGTCAGACAAAAAAGCATTTCCCATTTAACAGATTACTTCCCATGGGCATTTTCCAGGGCTTTCTTCTCATTCAGTCCACAAGGACGAGTGCCAGGTAGAAGCGAGACGCGTACTTGCTGCGGCTAGTGTGTGTGTGGAATGAATGAGCATCACACCTCTAGGGTTCTGAGTGCTTTTATTTCAATTCTTTTGGCATATCTAAATGTCAGAAAGTGAGTATATACATACAAAATGCAAAACACCTTCCGAAAATGGTTTTATTATGGGCCAGTCCCGATATCTTTATTTTGAAAGTTTCAATTGTCAAATATGTCTAAAGTGCATTCTTGCAGCTAATCAATAGCAGCATTTGTTTCGTTTATAAAACCCAAGAAATACTCAGACCAGAGCTGGAGAAGTCACAATAAAAAACGAAGCGTGATCTAGATATTACCTTAATTACACCAGGACAAACAGCTGTGTGAATTAGTTTATAAGTCCATAAGAAATATACAAAAAAACAGCGTTATAAAAAAGTCCATACAGCAATGAGCCCGGGGTCTTGCTCTGCTAGGAATATTAAATACGGTGAGGCACATATATACAAGGTCTGCCGACTGCTGCGTGTCTTTGGAACCATCAGGGAAGCTCTGCTCTAGGCCAGTGTTGACAGGGCTGAGGTCTGGGACGTCCAGCGAGGCCGCAGGAGGCTGCTCTCCGTGGCTTCGGAGCAGTCACCGGCAACAGTGACGACGCTCTGCCGCTACCGGGGCTGTCTTGTTCATGGCTTCTTGCGCCTAAAACCAAAGCCAACATTTAGTGTGGAATTTGCAATTGGTGACCCCTTTGTAGTAAAAGAAATCTTTAGTAGGGCTTTGAGCTCTGTTTATCATGGGAAAACTCAAGTCCTGAGAAAGCAAACAGCATGTAAGACATGCTTATCTAGTGTTACATGTAGACCACAGGACCTCCCATCTTTCTCCTGTCCCAACCATTTTCCAAACTGCCTAAGGAATATAAGAGCTAAAAATACTGCACAGGGGCTGGTGCTATGGCACAGTAGGCTAAAGCCCTAGCCTGCAGGGCCAGCATCCAATACAGGTGCCGGTTCGAGTCCCGGCTGCTCCACTTCCACTGCAGTTCCTCTGCTGATGGCCTGGGAAAGCAGCAGAGAATGGCTCAAGTCCTTGGGCCCCTGCACCCATGTGGGAGACCCAGAAGAAGCTCCTGGCTCCTGGCTTCAGATCAGCTCAGCTCCGGCCATTGCGGCCATTTGGAGAGTAAACCAGCAGAAGGAAGACCTTTCTCTCTATTTCTCTAACTCTATCGTTCAAATAAACAAAAAAATTAAAAAAAAAAAAAAGTAGTACACAGGCAGATATTTGTAAAGAAGGGGTTTCCATTATGTCAAGGAAATCCAGTGTTTGAGTTTCACAGAAGACGAAGTGTGGCCCCATCACACCGTACGTCCTGCGGCTCAGCCGCACTGATCTCAGCTAGCACTGGCAGGTCAGGAGAGGGAACACAAGGCTGTTGTGCACAACTCCCTGCAGGAGCGCTGGCAGGACAGGGCCGGAGCCGCCCTTGCTCCGTCACCTCCAGGCGGGAGATGATCACTTCTACAGCAAGTAGGATGGCGGGGGATGCCAGGAGGAACACAGCGAGGCCCCCTCAGTGCTCACTTGGGCTGTGCGTGATGCTGATACCCAGGTCCCAGCTGAGATCCCGCTCTCATCTCCACAGCCACGGAACACTGAGAGGAAAACGACAGAAGAGGACAAGGTCAGCTCCTCTCAGCACTTGGGAAACAACGCTGTTCAGACAGCTCTCCCCGGGTGATCTCCAAGACACCTCTGTTAGAACGGCGCTCAGACCCTGCGCCCCCTTCCTGGCAGAGGCCACACACTCGCAGCCAGAGGGTCTCTACGGTCAGCTGGGACCCTCCCTCTGGTTAGGTAAGGAAGAAGAGAGTTCTGGAGAGCCTCCCGACCTCTGCTTCCCACATTCCATCCACAGGAGCCCCTGGTCAGAGGACGTGTTACAGAGGACGACCGTGAGCTGGCGCGAGGACACTCCTCCGGTCCTTCTAGACTAGCTCCCCTGACTCCAGCGCTGAGCCCTCCTGCCGCACGGGAAATGTGGCCTCTCGTCAGCCCGAGAGCAGGACGAATGCCTTGGCCGGTGCGCTCGCAGCAGGCGTCCAGGCCGCGCTGGCAGTGGGAGAGCCTACCTCAGCATCCGCAAAGAGCAGCCGTGCCTACGGCTGCGGGGTTCAACCATGCCAAGCCTAATTTCTATTAAGCAGACAAATGTTTCATCTTCACCCCTACCCTTGTCTCTACATCGGTCCACTCAGACTCTGTGCCATCTGGCTGGGCGGGCGCTACTGTGGATGATCTTCGTTTCCGACTACTGAAAAAGGGGAAACACGATGCACTAATTATTTCTGCATCTAAGAACAGGAAACATATTACAAACAGGGAGGACCCATCTATGCCCCTCTGGAGAGCTGGTGGTCCATTCCACAGGATGTTCTGTTCCTCAAGAAAGAGCAGCTAGGAAAGCATCTTTGATGATCACTCACCCACTTGTTGATTCTTGTTTTAAAGTCTCAATATCAGTAAACTGAACAGCTTGTCCACCACCCCTTGTTTTAAAAACATCACCCTAAAGCCAAGAGAAAAGGTCACTGTTACACTCGTGACACATGCAAATGATGAATACACATACATCACATTTAAATACATATCAAGATTCTACTGCTTTACGGAAACTCCCACCCACAAAACCAGATGGTGCTTGGGACTGTGGAGTCTGTACTGACTTACTTAGAAATTTGAGATCTGTCCTCCACCAAAGCAAAGTAGCCAATACAATGTAATCTGTAACACTATCACTGCACAAACAAAAATTCTTGTCCCACTTGTAATTTAAAAACTCCACTGAGGGTTAAGACATCTGCCTGGAATTTCTACACCTTCTAAGGCCCTGTTCTTTCTTCTCTGAGAGCCCCTCAAATGTAAAACAGCTTATACCCTGAATTTACAAGTGAAGAAACAGTTACTTGTTCAGTGGCCCCAAAATCTGCTCGTGTCAACCCAAATCTGACATCAAAGTGCTTAACCACTTTCCCCTGATGGCGATCGGCTCATCTTTATAGAGTGAATTAAACTAACAATTTCTCAGCTTTAGATGGCACATTTTAGTGGAAAATTCCTAGTGTTACTCAAAACAGGGACTACCTTCCAGAGTTAAAATTTTTAAGAAGTATCCTCTAAATGGAATTTTAAAAGCCTTTTACTCTCCTGATCATTCACTGCCCCTTAACAGAGGAGATCTTCAGAGACAGGCGAGCATCTGGGCGGCTCTGTACAGAGGCATCTTCATAGGTCAGATTTTAATGTGGGCCTTCACCTAGAGCTGACACAGCCAAGGTAGGAGTTCTTGGTTTAGATTTACTTTTGAAGTAGGGATTAAAACTAAACATTCAGTAATAAAGTCCATATAGCCTGGAGTTCTATGCAAGCTAAGAATCTCAGTCTGTTAAGAAGATATGGTCTCACAACCTAAGCAACTGCTTTTATTTTCTGCTACCAGAAGCGTTCCATCACTCATTTATGTTCCAGCTGACACTGCCTGTGTGACATCAACAGAGCAACAGGGCAAATGGTTTTCCGTTAAGTTGGGTTTTTTAAGAGTATATGTTGTCTCCTGGGTGAATGAGGCTTTACCTTAATCAGTTTAGTTTCAATCTCCCCATCGGAGGCTAGTTCCTGGTGGGTCAGCATGTACTTCTCACACTTAGCTAGTGCCTTTTCATTTGCAACAGCTACTGTGATGGCATGAGGGACATGTGGCTGCATGACTGTTTCAGTGTGCACGTTAGAGGCGGGCTTATGATCTACCCATCTGTCTCCCGCAGAGCGCGACCGTCTGTGGCGGGGACGAATCGGTGGTGCGTTCTGATCAGGTTAAAAGAGGCATGGAGAAAGAAGCATAACCCAGAATTAATTGACAGGCATTAGAAGTGCAGCAGGTTTGTTCAATGATGACAGTATCAAAACAAACCTTTTCAAAAGCTAAATATGTAATTTAAGCAACTTAAACATTCTCTTCTTTTTCTTTAAACATGAAACCGACAGACATCCTTGTAACACCAACTAGTACATTATACATTCAACAGAGGCTGACGTGACAAACTCTGATAACGCTGCCAGCCTTTTCTGCTTAGGTTCTGGCTCACAACAGTTCATCCTGTATTCTCAGTCAAAAGCCACTATCTACTCCTGCATTTGTGAGGTGATCAACTGGGCCCACAACTCTTAAAAATCTTCAGCAAGATCATTAAAAGCCTTCCACGTGTCCAAGGCCTTGAAGCAAAAGAGGAAACACTCCTTATGCAAAGCCACACACAAAAGAATATTAAAAGCTGACGAATCTTTAGTACAAAACATTCAAGTACATAAGGTGTAATAACTGTCAGAAAAAGAGTAAAACAATAGTAAGTACTTCTAAGTACTTTCAGTTAAGATATCCAGATCGCCAAACAAAAATGTAGGAAAAGTTCAAATAATGGCTAAAATATACAAAGGTTTCCCTCCCAAACATTTGATACAGGCCCAAGAATCCAATAAATATAGTATATCAAATCAGTCTCTATTAATACAGTAAAAACCTAGTTGCTTGCACTCAGATTCCAGGTGAATCTGGGAAAGTTAAATTTAGCACAGTCGGCCTACAAAAAGAAATCTTTTTCACATACATGACAGTTAATAGTACGTAAAACTGAAAACAAATGGTGAAGTCCCTCACATGCCAATCTTTCAGTTAGTCAAGCATGAAATCCCAGGTTCAAAATCCACATTTCTCTGGAAAATGATTATATATAAGACCATAGTTCTATATAGTTATAAAAAAATGAAGCACTAGTGACTGCTCCAATCATTATAGCACAAACAGTTGCCACTAAAGAGACTGAGGCTCAAAGCAGGCAGGAAACTGCATTCTCAGAATGGTTTAAGTGGTGTTAACAAGCAAAGTCTGGCCCTTCCGAGCTACCCCTGGCAGAGTGAGGGTGTCCTTGACACATCTGGCAGCAACACATCCTGAAATAAGCTTCGGCAAGTTGACAGACTATACTAGCAATGTACCAGCACTGATGAAATAAATACCGAAAAAAACTTCTCCTCTTTGAAATATAAATTCAGTCCACCTGACATAATTTTTGAGCAACACACAGACATTTTGGTACTAACCTTAAGGTAACTTTTCTGCTGCACTTCTAAGAGGTGTGGATTTCAAGTGAGAAGTTAAAGGACCTCTAGTCAACCCGCCTACACCCCTCAGGGCCAAGCCAGGGGCCAGCAGGCCAAGAACGGTGTTGTAGGGGGACTGACTCGAGTTGATCAGAAAGACCATTCCCCATGATTTGCTCCCTAAGAAGGTTGCAGCCAAATCGGCAAAGCACAGAACCTCAGACCTGAGAACAAGTCAAGCTGGTGGTAGATGCCCTGGGATTCCTCACTATCCCTTAACAACTGGGACCTTGGGCCACCTCAGTGGACGCTCATCCGCCCCAAGTTACACAGTAAGAAAACCAAAAGCAAATATTTATCGCAGGATTAATTTGTTTAGGAGAAAATTTCTGAAAGATCTATGTTAAGATTTTACTAAAGATACAATTCACAATTTTAACCTGGTCTATTTATTCAAAGGAAACAGGCGAGTGAATCTATATCTTCATTGACTGATTTAGGTTTGAGTGAGGCAAGGCCCTTGGAAAAGGCCTGCAGAGTAAGAGCGCTGACCGGCCATGTAGCCCTGTGCACATCCAAGGGCAGGGGTGCACTATTCCATATTAAGAGATCAAACAGACAGGCATTCGCTTTGATGGGATCATGGACGAAAAATGAAGTCATTTGGGGACTGGGAGATTAGAGGATATTTATTTATAATGTTCACTTCCTTCGAGGAGACAAAGCGAGGTGATAAAGGTTGCGCTTGTGCAGGACAATATTCTCACTCTATTGATAGCATCCGAAAGTCTGTGAGTCTGACTGACTTTGCAAAGCTTCAGGGACAGATTGATGGCCTACCTATGTAAACCAACAAGAGGCAGCTCTAGGGAAGGGGGAAGGAAGCCAGTGTATCCTGTTTGTAAAATAACCCACGTTAAAAAGTGGATTTCAAAAGAACAATAAAAAAAAAAAGATGTAATTTGAGGAAGGGGAACCAAAAGGAAAACCCTGGGAAGTGCGCTCTAAGGCACTCACTTTCAACAACATTATACGAAATGCACACACCACACCCGGGATGCCCCAGGGCTGATGGAGTTTGCTAAACACAGGATGCGGATTCTGTTGCCAGCAGTGTTTGGGCTTTCTCAGTCAGAGCCAGGCCTCACTTTTGGGGTGATTCAATCTTTCAAATTAACTACCAGAAAAAATCAGACTTGTTTGTATTGGAACCCGCGCAGCTTTCCCCTGAACATTTGGAACAAAGTTACAAAGAGCAAAGCAAAGCAAGTAGTCCATGAGGAGAGGTAGAAATCTGGCACCAACCCTGCAGCAATGATCCTCTTCTACTGCTAGCTCCTCTCTGAATGTCGGCACCACCTCCCTGCCTTCAGGCCAGTACACCCCTCGCCTTCTGTCTGACACGATACAAGTTTGACTTTGTCCTGGCTCCCGCTGCCTACGCCTTGCAACAGATGTGACATTGAGAGGTGTGTTGTACGGAGGAATTTTCTGCTCCCATTCCGAAATACAGGAAGCTACAGAAATGCTGCTGCAAGAGTTAGAGCGCCTATGTAGCTGCGGTTGGCTCATGAGTTGCTGGCCGTTGGGAATCTGAGCAATAGAGTTACTAGAAAGCTAAAAAAATTGGAGAGACATTAGTGAGCAAGACTGAAAAACTGAGACGCAAGTCATCGCTTATCTATACTTTAGCACACGAAGACAACATTGTAAATAACTTCACACGATTACTAAAATTGATGTACTTACTAAACTTGTGCTTACACTAAATTTAAAAATATCTCAAATAGAAGTTTGAGAAACATACTAAGTAACTGAAAACAAAAAACTGATTCTCATAAACAGCCATCTAGTCTGAACGAGCTCTCTAATACTAAGCCACGCCCCACCACAGATAACTCACAGGCACCGCCGGGGGAGACGCAGACCGTGGAATCACTTTTTCTCGGTCCCGCTCCCGAGAGGGTCTCTCTGGCTTCTCGGTTTTGGGTTCAGTAACAATAGCCTTCAGCTGCTTCAGTTTCTCATCTTTGACCCAGAGTTTATTCTGCATCTCCAGCTGTGTGGCCGCCACTCGGCGCTCCTACGGGTTTTCAGTGACAATTTACATTCTAATTCTGTGGTACTGATCACACGATCACACGCACCAGCTCACTGCATCTCCCACGCCCCGACCGCAGTGCAGGAATTCACACGACACTCACGCATTCTTTCTGCCACTTCATGGTCGTCTCTGTCACCATGCCTTGTAAGCGGGCTTCTAATCTGCGTTTGTCAGAGAACTGTCGCTGAAGCTTCTGGTTCTGGGTTTCCAGCTCCTGCTGCAGATTGCGCTTGTCCTCTTCATAGATGGTCGTCGTCTTCTCTAAAATCTCGATCTGCGGAGGCAGGCCGTTAGGCTCAGGATTCGGCAGGTAAACACTCTGTGTGGCTCTAAAATCCTCTCCCTAATTTGCTACCGCAGGCTCACTTGTGGGAAGATACGGCTTGCAGAAAGCACCATTATTTTTTTTTTAAAGATTTATTGCTATTTTATTTGGAAGGCAGTTACAGAGAGAATATCTTCCATCCACTGTTTTACTCCCCAAATGGCCGCAACAGCCAGAGCTTGGGCCAGGTTGAAGCCAGGGGCCAGGAGCTTCTTCCATGTCTCCCATGTGGGTACAGGGGCCCAAGCACTTGGGCTATATTCTGCTGCTTTCCCAGGTGCATTAGCAGGGAGCTGGGGCAGAAGTAGAGCCGCTGGGTCTCAAACAGGTGCCTTATAGGACGCCAGCACTGCAGACGGCGGCTTAACCCACTACGCCACAGCGCCGGGTCCAGCATCATCATCCTTTAAAATGTCACCTGAATTCTGACCTTCATTCTCAGAAACAGCAGCTTGTTCATAAGCAAGTCTCTCACCGAAAGATAAACTTATGAACTGACTTCATGGGAAAATTACTTTCCTCTCAACTAAGACCTAAAATTTTAATTTCCCAGATTATGCTCAGAATAAGGAAAACTGTATGGCCGAGAGTAGCCGCTCCCTCGAATGAGCATATGAGCCCTGCACCTCCGAATGGTCCTTGGTGAATGAGAACAAACATGAACTACACGGTGCCACAGGAGGCACCTAGACAGCATTTCCTTCTACCCTGCAGGGAGACATTCATGCGGAGTTTGTACTTTTAAAATCCGACCTGTACACCAGATATGGAGCCAATCAGCAGTTCACGGAGAATGTGCATTATGAAAAAAACTATGCATGATTCTCGAAGTATTCTGCACCAAAATTTGTGTCTTAATTCCATTTTTCTGTGAACTTTTTGAAATACCCTCTATTGTCATGTTGTCCAAGGCATTATTACATTTTCTCATGTAATCATTTATTTCATGTGATAATTGGGGAAAAAATAGAGTGAGGAAACACTTCTAATCAAAAACTAAGGAGAGGGTGTTTGGCCAAGTGGTTTAAGATGTGGTTGAAGTGTGCCTGTGTCCGACTCCCGACTCCAGGTCCTAACTCCAGTTTCCTGTTAACAAAGCCCCTGAGAGGCAGCAGCGACAGCTCAGTAACAGAGTTCCTGGCTCCCAGCTTCGTCCTCCACCCAGCGCCGGCCACCAAGGACATCTGGGAAGGGAACAGGTGGACGGGGGCTCTTTTTCCCTCTCTCTTTCAAATAAATAAATTTTTTAAATCGGAACTTATTTTAAAGCACGCTATCACCACAAAAACCCTAAAAGTCCTCCAGAAGGATCCATTGTTAGGGCCAGACAACATTTTCTCAACTGCTAGATTCCTAAGACTAAACACGATTATGATCCCTCTTCCTTATACCTGTCACTCATATTTCCTCTACTTTGGGCTGAAATGAAGACTAATAATTAACCAAGTATAACTTAACAGCAGTAACAGTCAGAGAGCAGTGCTGAGCGGGCCATACACAGTCCAGCAGTGACAAAACAAACCTTATACTCTAAAGTTTTGTTCTTCTTCTCCAGACGTTCTATCTCCAATTTCTGTCCTGAGATCACCTTTTCTTTTTCATTTAG
Organism: Sylvilagus floridanus; assembly: GCA_949820135.1. Classification (NCBI taxonomy): domain Eukaryota; kingdom Metazoa; phylum Chordata; class Mammalia; order Lagomorpha; family Leporidae; genus Sylvilagus; species Sylvilagus floridanus. The sequence goes on along the minus strand of OX463239.1, from coordinate 76,864,411 downwards.
TTTCCCTTGAATGTAGTTTTCTTTATTTAAAACAGCACTGTCGCATTCTTGTAACATGGCTTTAAAAGTATTAGCTGAAACCAAAGCATGAGGTCAAGTTATACTCCAATTCAGAATCAGCAAATGTTTCCATTTCATTAGCAGACATTAGACACAACGTAGCAACTAAGCAAATCCATGTGAAATCAGTCTGTAACAGGAAAATCAGTTTGGAAAGAGATCAGGAACCTGAACCTCACATCTACAAAAGACATTCAGGGCGGTTTTCTGTGTAGCGCTGAAAACATAGCCTCACCCTGCCCTGAGGAGCCTCCTCTTTCCAGCCCCACAGCAAACAAGCTGCTTCCAAATAACAAAAGCACAAACACAAACAGCTCTGGAGCGGGATCAATCAGACCTGGTCTACTGCCTACTGGTTAAGACTTGGGCAAGTTATTTTTCTGAGCAAATTTCATTTCTATACAGAAACTGAAATACCACTATCTCACAACTGTTTCTGAGTTTCTTAGAATATAAAAAAGAGCTGTGGGAAAACTCCTGTCCTCCTAATTAGACGACGTCTTGAGAACACAGAGACCGGAATCTCTCCTGAAAAATCCCAACACTCACATCCTGGTGTGCTCCTTCCGTGTCTGAGGGCGACGCACCTGCCAACACGCCTGCCCTTACCTTGCTTGTGAAACTCGTCGATCATCATTTGCCGAAGACGATGTCGCTTCTCCAAGGCCTCGATCAGCCTTGGGAGTGTCTGCTCATCACTGATATCCAAGATTTCACAGGACGGCAACGGTGGGAAGCTCTGTAAAACCACGCCGGGGACGGAGGGCTCTGCGTTGAAGTACACAACAGCAGCACGTTACACCAGAGAGAAAGCGCTGACTGAGGCAAGCCAGCACTGTGATCAGAGCACCAGTCCAGTGAGCCACGGAATTGTGGAGCTGTCATAATTCTACTTCCTTACAAATGGTAGAGACAGCATGCAAGAGAAGAAACCTCATCTACATCTTGGTCCAAATGTTTTTGCCCTCGGTTCTTGAACACAGAGCATACAAACAGTTCTCATATAAAACAGACTTGGTTCTCTTTAAGGAGACACAGACCAACCCGCGGGCAAAGGGTAGAGTACCGATCTTACCGTCGCCGATGGGACCTCCTCGCGCCTGGTTCCTGAACCGCCTTCCAGGCGTCAGACCGCAGATCGCTTTGTCTACTGGCCTGGCCACTTCTACTTCTTGGGTCACTTCCGCAAACCTCATGACTTGCTAAAACACAAAGCAAGCGGAGTTTTGTAAAGAGCCCAGGCAAGTGCTACTTAAGAGAGAACTGAACGCAGCAACGGTGGAGTGGCCACAGCTCCCTTCTCTACCCCAGAGGCTCAGCACCATCCTTAAAACATTCAGAACACAGCTCTTCACGTCCACAGAGGTCTTCCCAACGCAGACTCGAGACTTAACAGGACCAACACAGAAAACCTACCAAGCTCTCTTCGTAGTCTTCCGCCTTTGGATTCACGCACACAATCATCCGTACTTTTCCTTCCCCATCAAAGTAGTTCTTGAACAGATGGGTTAACTTGGAGTCTCGATACGGAACCATCTGTAAGTACGTTCAAACCCAAACATGTAAGGCGACAATGCACACGAGTGACGCCATACAAGAGATCAAGAAGGCCGCCGCCTACCTTGTTGGTCCCATACATCTGGTTCTCTCTCAGGACTTCCATACACGTTCTTAGTGTCATCAGTGACTGATTTATGTTACCTGGTAGAAAACATAACAGTAGACAAAGTGTGAGCTATAAAAGCTCAACTTCATGTAACTATTACAAATAACTGATTCTCGTGGCCCCGTGTAAAGAATCGTCCATGCATGACGCAGGCTGTCTCTCACCAGTCTACTTCTGGAGAAGCTAAAAGCCATCCCTCAGGGCTCCTTCAGGCAGAAGAAATGCACCATCACACTTGCAACCCATAAGGTTCCTCCCAAATTCTAAATTCTGTGAAACTGCGCACTAGATGAGGATGTGTAATGTCCTCATGTTAAAATCTTTTCTCTAAAGCATACCCATTCCAGGGTCCAGCAGGCCTCACCAAGTCCAGAGCGCCCCTGCACACAGGGCCCATGCTATTTCCAACAGCCAATTTGCGGTGCCTCAGGAGCCACTAACTCCGTTCCCTCCCCAGATCAACAAGGACTGCTTAGAAGGCAATACTTGTTACTTCTGACCACTCCCGTCAGGGTGTGGCCAAGGCAAGCTCCAAGAGAGCAGGCAGGCTCCCGCGGGTGCATTGGGAGCCTGGATTAAGATCCGCTCACTCCATCACGCCTTCACCCCTGGCCTCTCAAGGACGCAGCAGAACCTTGGTTACGCCTTCCAAAACACAGAACCCACCCGCTCCTCTGCACTATCGCACGATTCGTGCTTTCCCTCCCTCCCCCATCTCCCCTCCTCCTCCTCCTACAGTGCTCTCAGGAACCCGGATCATCCTCAAACCTCTGAGTGACGCATTCGAATCTTGCCCTAAAGGACACAGGTTCCTACCTGGGGTCTATGCTGTCCGGAGCTACATTTCAGGCAGTGTGTTTTCAGATGGGAAATAAATTATATGTTTACTTTTATTAAACTCTAACTGGAATTTAGCAGTTCTTTCAATTACAAAGGTAGACAAAAACACAGTAGTAGTGGGAGTGCCTGTGGAGTGTTCACATTATAGTTCACTGCTGATCAAAATATTTATGTTCACCATTACTGTGCAGATTATTTAGTTATTAGGCCTGCTGCTGGGTTTTTATTTAATGCCTTAATAAAGACACACATAAATTACTGTATGACAAATCTAAGAATGCTTTTCAAAACACACTTCAACAGAACTGGCTTTCTCTGTGATCCTCTCCGCACTGCACATTCACACTGGGAAGGGGCACAGGCTCCAGCACGGGTCCCACAGCCCAGAAGGCAGCGCCCTGGCCCTCTGCAGCTCCTTGGAGGAAAGCTGCTTATGCCCCCCCTCCTCAACTCCTCCTTAAAGCCAGCCCCTGGCCACTTCCAGGAGGACAGTGGCTCTCACATACACGCTGCTGTCACAGGACTGATGTCCTCGACTCCAGTAAGTTCTGGTCTCCATTCTGTTGTTGCCGAGCAAGCACGCCCAAACCCCAATCTTCATCACTCAGGAGCACAGTAGGCCACCCCTGAAAAGCGTGGCGGGCGTCTTACACCCCAGGACAGACACTTACCCGGGTGCTCCTCGCCCGCACCAGCACTCAGAGGCCCTTCTACCTTCTCCAAGCATCAGGACCCTGGTTTTCGGCTTTCTTCCCAACCCAGTGCAATCCCTTTCCCATCAAGGTTAACCCTTCCTCTTCCAGATTCTTCTGCCTTTCCCGAGACCTTCCTCCAGCAATCATAGCTTTAATAGTCAGTACCTGGCACTGGGGCCACAATGCCAGACACAGAGACTACACCCACAAGACTCCAGTGATCAGGTGAGAAGCAAGAACCCTTTGGCCTAGGTAGCAGGAGATCGAAAAGACCGCATTTTGCACCATTGGACTTAAAACGTTTTCATCTCTTCAGCACATAAACTCAAGTCTTTACTGTCTTCCAATTTACATTTTTAATCATTTCATAAATCCTTCAGTCCTGTCCAACACACAGCTCACTCTGCTCCCCTGAAGTGCCAACCCTGCGCACCCCTAGACTGGATCACTCGGCACCACTCTGCGCCCCCACAGAACCTGGGGCTCACATCCATCACCCTCCACCCAAACAGCCCATCTCTCTCTCTGGCAGGGCTTCAGCCTTTATCTCTGCATTCAAGTCCGGCAACTAAATGATTATTAACATCAAACACAGTGCATATAACTAGACCAAGGAAAGATCACACACACACTTCCCCCAGTTGCCCTCACTGTCCAGGGCCTCACACCTCCCGAAGCTGATGAGGAGTGCTGGAGCGACTGCTAGGTCACTTAATTTCAAGGACTGGGCACCACCTACAATGCCAGTAATCACAGGTAACCCTTTCAATATGAATATAACTTATTTTATCCATTCTTCCTTATTCTTAAAGAAATTACTGTGTTGTAATAGAAAGATACCAAACCAGCAAAACTAAAAAAACAGCATTGACCATTAAACCTTAGCCTCCAAACTAATTAAATTGAAGACAATCAGGCTTAAACCACCTAAGGATAAGCGGGTAATAAACTGGCATCCCATGTTTTTGTTTTTGTTTTTGACAGGCAGAGTGGACAGTGAGAGAGAGAGAGACAGAGAAAGGTCTTCCTTTGCCGTTGGTTCACCCTCCAATGGCCGCCGCGGCCGGCGCACTGCGCTGATTCCATGGCAGGAGCCAGGTGCTTATCCTGGTCTCCCATGGGGTGCAGAGCCCAAGCACTTGGGCCATCCTCCACTGCACTCCCGGGATACAGCAGAGATCTGGCCTGGAAGAGGGGCAACCGGGACAGAATCCGGTGCCCCAACCGGGACTAGAACTCAGTGTGCCGGTGCCACAAAGCGGAGGATTAGCCTGTTGAGCCACGGCGCTGGCCCCAAGTTTTTAAAGTTGTAGCAACAATCAAGTTCTATGCTGTACTCACCAGCTTCACGTAATCTATTCCCTTCTGCTTTGGTCCGGTTAGTTCTTTCACTTCCAGCAAGATCTACCAAGGATAACTGGCTTATAATAATTTGTTCTTTTTCCTGAAAGGAAGACCACAAAGCCAATAACCTAAAATGTTATCATTGGTTTACAATGTTCTTTAGATAGATTCAAGTCAACAGCTACTAAGTTTTCATGAATATAACATTTGTACAAAATACGCAGGAAGGGCTAGGGACCCCTGTGTCAGGGGAGCATGCCAGGTTGATCAGGACACTAGTGGTTACTTAGCTGTTGTCGGGGCTCCCTCCCGCATCAGACCATAAGCCCCCTGAGGGCAGGGACTCTATCTCTAGCACTCAGCAGAAACTCAACAAATACTGGGGAAGAAATTGTGAATACAAATAGGGCTATACTAAATTTTTCTATACAATCAGCTATTTAATAGTTTTATACTAACCTAGTAATTGCATAATACTCTAAATAAATTGTATAAAAATAAAGTCAAGAGATACCAAGGTGATACTGTTACATTAGATGTGACTCAAAGGAAACTACATGTGTATGGAAGGTCAGCTTATAACGACGTTGTAGCTGTCATTAATGAGTGCTGACCATCGGCCACACGGGACGGAGAACCCACTGTGCACTGCCTCCTGCAGTGATTACACCCCCGGGAAGAGGGTCTGTGCAGTGAGGTTGGAGTGCTAGTACCTGAACAGAAATCAGAATTCTAATCCTGGTCATCTTCAGTACCATGTCCTCCAGCCATTTATGAACCTTCATAAGCCAGGATTTCATGCTAGGGTCTGAATACAGCTACACGTGAATAGCTTAGAACTATCAAACTACATCTACTCAGACACAAATGCTGTTTAGCGACATCAGCCTTGTAGCTCAGTGGGCCCAGCAGTGAATGAGCAGACTGGGGGGCTACGGCCTATCAGCCAAGGGACGAGTGACATGGGACACTGGCCACCAACTGCTGCCATTCAAAAACCACAATGTAGAGATCCACATACAGAACGAGTCGGCAGAGAAAAAACAATGATTCGCACGTCACATGTTCTTATTTTATCTCTTCCAATGAATACACTGTCTTAAAGATCTGCAAACCTTTTTCCAGGTTCTGATAGAACAATTTTATTGCAACAAAACCTCCCTAATTCAACTCTAATTCCAACTATAGCCTTACCTGTAGGACATTGTCTCCATCTGCGTCTAGGGGCGCCTGCACTAACTTAATGTTGAACACACTGTGCGAACGGCTGGACTCGCGATTCAAATGGGTGTTAGCAATCCGTCTCTTTTTCTGGCCTGTGACAACAGAGAAGTCACTGATTATACCGGAACTCAGCCACTTCCTTACACGCTCTCTCATAGAAAGGATTACTGTCAAATGACGATAGTCATGCTCAGCTCTGCTCTAACCTCTCCAGAAAACTTCAAAAGCCTCCTCAGTAGACTTCACTTCCACTTCTGTACATCCTGCAACATACATGTTATGGTTCTTATCTTCACGAAGCATTTTAGACTGTGGAAGTCTACAGGGAAGAAAAAACAGGTTAGTTTCCTAAAACTAAGAGAGAATAGATCTTCACTTAAGACTAGGACTAAAATGCCAGGCAGCACGACATCCATTCTCACAATGGAGGTAAGCTTACACGAGGCTCTAAAGCAACGTTAAACTCGGATCAGACTGTACGGAGAGCTAGCCATGATTAGTTACCTAACAGGACAGCAGGAACCAATTTGATCTGAAAAGCTTTGCTCTAACAGCACATGAAACAATACTTACAAACAGAGACCAAAGTGGAAGTCGAGGACCATCACATGCACAGGTTAAGAGCTAGCGTTTTCCTAATCTAAACAGAGCTGCAGACAGAACTAGTTCTGACTTCACCAGCAAAAGCAGACAACAAATGCAGAAAGAGTTTGGTATATACCAGGAGTGGCAATCCTTTCAAAGTGGCTCTTCAAGTTTTGGTCTGTATGGTAGGATAGGGGATGGATAAAGGCAGTGCTTGGCCTCAGTCCTACAAATGGTGAGGGTAGAGACATCTACCAGCCACCATCACCGAGAGTCAATGGCAGATTTTTCAGGAAGCCAGGCAGGCTTAGAGGTCACAGGCAGCCCAGTGCCAATGAAAAACAATGTATTTGCAAACATGCCACAGATGCCAGCCACTAGCATAACTGCACCCTCTCCTGAAGACAAGAAAGAGCCGACACAGACACATACACAAAATCTGGGTTCCTCAAGGGCGTGCCGAATGTGTTCCACCTACCAAAGGAATACACAAGTTACTCTCCTCCAGCAGCCGTGTCCCAGCAAAACGTTCAGTGCAGACTAAGTGACAGGCACAGGTGGGATCTTAAAATCCCCCCCTTGCAATGCTCTGCAACCAGCTCAAGCAAGCTAAGAAACTACATCTGGGTGCAGGGCCAAACAAGCACCCGTGTAAGCTCGTTCAAGGAGTTACCCAGGCAGGTTAGAAGATACAAAAGTCACTTTTATTTGGCTTTCACATAATCAAATCAAGATAGGGTCCTTTGAAAATCATGTCATTTATAACTAAGCAAACAAAAATCAAACACAGACAGAAAGGAATCTAACTGGTAGCAATGACTGACTTCAGAACACTTTGGGAAAATGGTACACGCAAAACTAGAGGCAAGACAGTGGACAACTGAAATGAACAGGAAAGTACTTAGTCAATATTAAAAGCAATGCCTCTTAAGGTCCTCACGTACTTCTCTATAATCCAACCCCATGTATTTATTTATTTATTTATTTTTTGGACAGGCAGAGTGGATAGTGAGACAGAGACAGAAAGAAAGGTCTTCCTTTTGCCGTTGATTCACCCTCCAATGGCCGCCGTGGCCAGCCCACTGCGGTCAGCGCACTGCGCTGATCCGAAGCCAGGAGCAGGTGCTTCTCCTGGTCTCCCATGCGGTTGCAGGCATCAAGGACTTGGGCCATCCTCCACTGCACTCCCGGGCCACAGCAGAGAGCTGGACTGGAAGAGGGGCAACCGGGACAGAATCCGGCGCCCCAACCGGGACTAGAAACCGGTGTGCCAGCGCCGCAAGGCGGAGGATTAGCCTACTGAGCCACGGCGCCGGCCGCCAACCCCATCTATTTCTTTCCTAACACCAATATCCCTGGTAGAGAGGTCACTCCGGTAATCAGTTCCTTTGTAAGGTTCTCATTTGAGGAAGGGTTTGTAGAACAAAAGTGAAGGGGGCAGTCTTTCTTCACACAAACTTCAGGAATTAACACTAGCAATTTTGTGATTGTTTTTTCTAATCCATGCAGATGCAAATCCAGGGAATCTGCATGCAGATACCTGCTCGGAAACACGACTCAGTAAGAACCACAGAGACTTCTATCTGTGTGCACTCAACCAGAATCTACGTATTTTTGTGGAAATAAAAGTGGATGTTGACACCTGTCCTCCTTCCAATGGTTTTCTCAATCCCACTGTTCCTCCAGTATTGTTCCATGACATATACACATAGAAGTTAAAGACAAGGCATGGCTATTCATATTACTTATGGCCTGGGGCCAGTGCTGTGGCATACTGGGTTAAGCCATTGCCAGCAATGCTGGCATCCATATGGGTGCCAGTTCAAGTCACAGCTGCCTCACTTTCAACACAGCTCCCTGCTGATGTGCCTGGGAAAGCAGCAGAAGCCGGCCCAAGCACTTGGGCCCCTTCACCTACATGGGAGACCCAGATGAAGTTCCAGGTTCCTGGCTTTAGCCTGGCCCAGCACTGGCTGCTGCAACTGCAGCCATTTGGGGAGTGAACCAGCAGATGGAGGATCTCTCTCCCCCTCTCTGACTCTGAAACTTTCAAATAAAATAAACCTTAAAAAAAAAAAAAAAAAAAGACAGCACTGAAGACCAGCCTTTAACCTGAGAACAAAACCAGCACTTGGAGACCATACACTAATATGAGACCCAAGATTCCAGAGCCAACGCGCACACATGCAGATTTCTCTTCTGTGATGCCACAGGGAACTGGGCTTCAGTCTCCACAATGGAGACCGAGGGAAGCTGAAGGAGCAGGCCTTTCCCTCCATCAGGGACAAGGCAGCCGTCACTTCCTCCCACCCAGGGAGAGGTCTCTGAGCATCACCGTGCAGACAACAGCTCTCGGCTGCATTCTGCAGAGATCGCCGAGACAACAGCTACAGAACTGCCAACACTGAGTCAGGTTCTCCACGGTGGCCCGGGGTGCACAGACAGGGCCCCTTCCTTACCTAATTAACTAAGGTCCTTCTAAAGGCACGGCCACAGGCCAAGGTCTCCAGAGCACTCTCTGCGCTGACTGCCTGGCTCACTGCCCTCCGCTGCCTTTACCCACTGGTTCTCTACAGCCACACACCCAGTGAGTAACCCAAGTTCTCACTGAGCACCCGCTACAGGACTGAAGTTCTACCTTTTCATTCTGAAAACAAAGGCAAACATTTGCAGCTGAAATATATAGCTGACAAAGCAAGGATCAGTGAGGTAAGTGACTCCCCCAAGGTGAGCAGCCAAGAGGGCTGCTCCTCATTACTTACTTGGGCTTGGTGGGGTCAAAAGGCACTTCTTCTAACAGATCATATATGTAATTATTATATATTTCGATGTAAGAGACAAACACTCCATAGACACTGTCTTCATCAACCTCTTCTGCTTTGCAGAATTCTCGGACAGTTATCATGTCTGCAAACTCTGGATCTACTTGTCGTCTAAAACACAACAAAAGTGTCTGATTTTAGTATATATTTTGAATCAATATCAAAAGGAGATGATCTCAAGAGAAAACTCAGAGATGACATAAATGGGGGCCGGTGTTGTGGCACAGTGGTCTAAGCCACCACCTGTGATACCACATCCCATACGGGGGCCAGTTTGAGTCCTGGCTGCTCCACTTCTTATCCAGCTCCCTGCTAAGGGACCTCGGAAAGCAGCAGAAGACGACCCAAGTGCTTGGGTCTCTGCACCCATGTGGGAGACCCACATGGAGTTCCAGAGTCTGGGCTTTGGCTTGGCACCAGCCCTGGCTTTTGTGGCCACCAGGAAGTAAACCAGTGGATGGGAGATTTTCTCTCTCCCTTTTTTTAAAATGTAATTTCATTTACTAATTTGAAAGGCAGAGTTACAGAAAGAGAGAGGGAGAGACAGAGAGAAAGATTTTACATCTGCTGGTTTGCTCCCCAAATGGCCACAACTTCCAGAGCTGAACTGCTCCAAAGCCAGGAGCCAGGAGTTTCTTCTGGGTCTCCCAGGTGGGTGCAGCTGCTTTCCCAGGCGCATTAGCAGGGAGCTGGGTCAGAAGCGGAGCGGCCAGGACTCAAATTGGCACTCATATGGGATTCTGGCATCACAGGCTGCAGCTTTATCTGTTACACCACAATACTGTCTCTGGCCCCTCCCACCCCATAACTCTGCCTTTCTAAGAAATAAATCAATCTTAAAAAAAGAGAGATGATATAAATGACCCACCATAATGAGCAGAAACTCCCAAAGCAACTGTGTTCACACTCACAGTCCCCCAGTAGTAGCCCCACATCCTCCCAGATACACAACACAGGCTTTGACAGCCCCCCCCCCCCCCCCCGAAGCACCTTCTCATGACAATGACTCACAGGGTACTGGAGAGCCAAGAATGCAAGAACATGCCTCAGCTCTGACCTCGCAAAAACCAACTGTCAGACCAATTCTCCACTCACTTGTCACCCGCCCCACCCTGGGGAAAGCACAGGCAGAACCCTGGGACCCCACAGAAACACGACTCACTTGCTGGAGGGGGTCTTGGGGTTGGGCATGGCTTCCCTCTTCTGGCGCTCCAATAGGGCATCGACCTCACACTGTATGTCCATGCTGTTCCTGTCGTTAGACTTAAACACCTGAGGCAGGGCAAAAATCAGACCATGCTTCTAAAATTCACTTCCATGAACATGCTCAAGAAATAAGAAACAGTTAATAGTGAGACACAGTTCAGTTTTCAAAACAGACCCAGTGCTTCGGTTCTCTCCCTTAACACCACTGTGTCCTGCAGCACTGTGATCCCCGTCTACCGCGAAGCAGTCCCAACACAAAGAATTACACTCACGTATCGCTTAGCTTGAAACGACCCTATGCTGTTAAAGATCATGTCCAGAGAGCGAGGAAGCAGCCCTCCTTCCCCTGGGGAACCAGTCATCGTGTGGGTCTTTCCACTTCCTGTCACTCCATATGTAAAAAGGAGACCTACAGGGTAACAAGTCACAGTGAGTTCCATCCTGAACGTCCTCCACTTGTAATAGTTCTCCACTGCATTTAAAAACACAAAGAAATTAACCAGCTGGACAAAACAGGTTTAACAGCACTCTCAAAGTAAATCTGAATTCAATGCCAAACATAAGCTAAACATATAAATTATAAGAGAGGAGGAAAAGGAAAATCCAACAAAACTCCAAGAACGATACCGTTTTTGCCATGGATGAGGTCATCTACCAAGGGACTGGCCACCACATCGAAGAGCTCCTTCTGAGTGGTGTGAGTGCCAAATACTTGCTTAAATGAATACTGAGTCTGTGCAGGGAGACAAAACAAAACGCACTTAGACAAATTCCACTAGAAATATAAACCCGGAATGTTTCTCTATGAACATCTAAGACATGCAAAGAAAAAATATTTGTTTTTCTAAAATTGGTCGTATTTGATTCTTATTTATTTGAGGGAGTAAAAGGAAGGAATGGGGGGATAGAGAGAGAGAGTGTGCAAGCAGAAGCATGCCCCACCATCTGCTGATGGCACAGCACCTGTAATGGCCAGGACTGGGCCAGGCCAAAGCTAGAAGCCAGATCTGCACTCCAGTCTCTCACTGGGTGGCAGGAACCCACTACCTGACAGGATCTGCTGCCTCCCAGGGTGTGTGCGGCACAAAGCTGGAATTGGGAGCAGAGTGGACACCTAAAACCCAGGCACTATGAGATGAAATGCAGACATCTCACCCACAGGCCAAACACCTACCCCACGCACGGCCTTCAAATCTAAGTCCCCACTAAAAACTCATGTCCTACCTACATAACCCTAATTATAGACTGGTAAACAGGTGACCTCCTCGTCCTCAGGTACAGCTCCTTCCATTTTTATTTGTTTGTTTTTTTAAGATTTACTTATTTATTCGAGAGGTAGTGTTACAGACAGTGAGAGGGAGAGACAGACAGAAAGGTCTTCCTTCCATTGGTTCACTCCCCAAGTGGCTGCAATGGCCAGAGCTGCGCTGATCCAAAGCCAGGAGCAGGTGCTTCTTCCCGGTCTCCCATGTGGGTGCGGGTGCAGGGCCCAAGCACTTGGGCCATCCTCCACTGCCTTCCCAGGCCACAGCAGAGAGCTGAGTTGGAAGTGGGGCAGCTAGGATTAGAACCAGTGCCCATATGGGATGCCGGCACCGCAGGCAGAGGATTAACCTACTGTGCCACAGCGCCAGCCCCCTCCTTCCTTCCTAAGTAAAGAAAACAAAGGCCTACAGGAGGAACTTGTCCAGGCCCCTGCGGCTGGTCAGTGTCACAGCCATCCCTAGGGCAGTATGAGGCTGCCCTGTCCTGAGGCAGGGACAGGTCTGAACCCTACCAGGGCCCCCACACCCTCACCCAGGCTTCATCTGTGTCTACTGAGTGTCTGACAGACGGGGCATATGTAAGGTGCATTTCCCTCTGAGGTTTACCTCACAGGGCTGAAGAGAGACAAGTAGCACATGGATGTGGCTACTCATCTGGGGGCTGTGACTTCTGACAGGGAAGTGGGGCACCCTGAGGAGGTGCTAAGCTGAAACCCAACGTGGTGGCAGGGAGCAGGCCAGGAGCAGGGGACAGAGGAGTCCTAGCTAAGGCACCAGCCATCAGGCAGGATTCTGGCTCTCCCAAGGGGCTCAGGGACTGTGTGAGTGCGGAAAGCTGCGGCTGGAGACACACAGGACAGAGACTCACCAGGGTTCTGCCATTCAAAGACCCTTGAAAGGTTTTAGACAAGAATGCAATTTTGTTTATGCTTTAAAAGCTCATTGTGGCTGCTCCGTGGAAAACGGATCAGCGCAGACATTCCAAATGGAAGCAGGCACTCCACTCCGCTCCAGCACTCTCGGCCAGGATACCTGTCTACCTAAATGTTTAGAGACGTTCGTAACCATTTGATGGGGGCCCAACAGGCAGCCTGTGTCCAACAGGCTCATCTCACGGAGCACACTACATGTCCGTGTCTCTTTCTCTCAAGCTTAGCTCCAGCCAGCACAAGCCACACAAAAGGGTCAGCAGCTACGATGCACTGAGAACATAAGAAAGCTGCTCCTCAGTGCAGTCTGGGAAGTCCGGTCTCAGCGACCAGGCTCAGATGAGGGGGCAGCAGTGGAGACAGAACTGAACAGTTTCAAGCAAGACACACTTTGGAGTAGGACTGACGGGACTATGAACCAGACAGGAAGACAGGCCAGTAGACAGTAGGCACCAGGTCCGTGACTTGAACCCCTGGACAGACAGATGCTGGCGCCATTACTTGAGAAGACTGGGGGAAGTCATTTGGAGGAGAGAAGTCAAGAGCTCCCCTCTAGACGTGCACATGCTAACAAGCCTGTGTGGCGTCCGAGCAGCGATCTCAAGCAAGCGGCTGTCAGCTGGTGTGTAGAGCTCGAGCAAAGGTTTAGGCTACGGATAAAGATGTCAGCTTTCTCACACCAGACAGGTACTGCCATGGGCAAGCGTGGCAGAAAACAGGCCCCTGGGCACGGCCCAGTCCTGTACTTGGAGGAGGCTGGAAAAGGACAAGAAGTCAGCTAAGGGTGACCAGTGAGACAGGAGAGCAGAGAGCGGGAGGGGGGCAGGAGAGTGCCAAGGGGAGGGGGCCGCAGAGAGCCGAGCACGGGGACAATCTTAGCAACAGAGGCCATGGTTAGTCTCTGGAAGAGCACTGCACGGCGGCGCCACGGCAGCCTGAAGGTACAGCCTCCCCCTGCAGCCCCACAGCCCCGCCCACTTCAGCGCAGCCGACCTCCTGCCTCCCTCGTGACTACTCATCTGCTAACACCCTCCCACACAATCATCAATCCATAACAGAGAGGGCTCTCCCTCCCTCCAGACAGCAGCTCAGCAAAAGTTTGTTCAACTGAACTCAACAGTTTACTAAATGTAAGAACACGTGTGGGGCCATTGCTGTGGCTTAGCAGGTAAAGCCGCCACCTACAATGCCAGCATCCCACATGGGTGCTGGTTCTAGTCCCAGCTGCTCCACTTCCAATCCAGCTCTCTGCTATGGCCTGGGAAAACAGTGGAAGATGGCCCAAGTCCTTGGGCCCCTGCACCTATGTGGGAGACCCGGAAGAAGCTCCTGGCTTCAGATTGGCACAGCTCTGGTCATTGCAGCCAATTGGGGAGTAAACAAGCAGATGGGAAGACCTCTCTCTCTGTAACTCTGACTTTCAAGTAAATAAAATAAATCTTAAAAATAAAAAAGAATGCTTCGTTAAGTATACAAGGTTTGTTATTAAATGTTTCTTTTATTTCCACACATGAAATTGTATGTTTATCAATTGCCTGGCATAATCATTTGTCATCCACATCAAGCTATCCTTAATGCTCTAAAAAACAAACACCCAGTGTCTACACCAATTAGGCCCATAGCCCATCCAGCATGCCAAAGCTATGTCTCTATATTCTAGAAATCAAAACCACTGCAGATACAGTCGCTACAGTGAAGTACATGAGTCTTTCAGCAAAGTGGAATCACATGTGACTCTGTTAAATTTACACTGCGGTGCAGCAGGCTAAGTCACCACTTGGAATGCCCGCCCCCCATATCAGAGTGCTGGTTCAAGCTACTCGACTTGCAATCCAGCTTCCTGCTGATGCACCTGGGCAAGCATGCTGGCCCAAGTACTGGGGTCCCTGCCACTCACATGGGAGACCTAGATGGAGTTCCCAACTCCTAGTTTCAACCTGGCCCAGCCCTGGCTGCTAGAGGCATTTGGGGAATGAATCAGCAGATAAAGGATCCACCTCTCCCCCGTCTGTGTCACTCTGCCTTTCTTTTTTCTTTTCTTTCTTTTTTTTTTTTTTGACAGGCAGAGTGGACAGTGAGAGAGAGAGAGAGAAAGGTCTTCCTTTGCCGTTGGTTCACCCTCCAATGGCCGCCACGCTGAGGCCGGCGCACCGCGCTGATCCGACGGCAGGAGCCAGGTGCTTCTCCTGGTCTCCCATGGGGTGCAGGGCCCAAGCACTTGTGCCATCCTCCACTGCACTCCCGGGCCACAGCAGAGAGCTGGACTGGAAGAGGGGCAACCAGGACAGAATTCGGCGCCCCGACCGGGACTAGAACCCGGTGTGCCGGCGCCGCAAGGCGGAGGATTAGCCTGTTGAGCCGCGGTGCCAGCCCTTCACTCTGCCTTTCAAGTAAATAATAAACCTAAAAAAGCTTACAAACGGAAAAGCCATTAAGGAGACAACATAGC
This sequence comes from Sylvilagus floridanus, assembly GCA_949820135.1. NCBI lineage: Eukaryota > Metazoa > Chordata > Mammalia > Lagomorpha > Leporidae > Sylvilagus > Sylvilagus floridanus. The sequence continues at coordinate 76,849,326 of OX463239.1, read as the reverse complement.
TAGTAAAAACAACTTGGTTCCCAACGGAAATTACCTCCTTGTAGTCTCCGTTCCTGTTGAGTCTGTAGCCCTCCGGGGTGTGCAGCTGAACAGTCGTGTTACTGATCACTTCTATGCAGCACTCCTGGTCAGGACAGCTCAGCGGCCGCACCCTGCAGTACACCTGGAGACACAGAAGCTTGGTGGGACGCCCGGTCTCCACTCGTGCTTCCCGTTCACTCATTCCAAAAGCACTTGGTCTCTCAAGTCAAGAGATCTACACGTAGGGCCCCCAAAACCAAACCTGCTACTCAAGGTTGGCAAAAGCAAACAGACACGTCAGATATGAGAAAAGACTTAAAATACACACAAAATTATAATTGTGATAACAAAGTATCAAACTGCACAGCTTCCCTTCATTACTGCTGTCATACTACTAACAGAAACATCTCTCAAAACCAACAATCTATCACACAAGGAGGTAGCTTTAAAAAGCTGTTAGAATTCTTGGGAACTGTCGATTAACACTTTGCCAGCTTAACCTAACACTTCATACACAAAGAAGGGAGGGGGGTGGGGTGGCAGGGAAACCTGCTCAGCTGTGTACCAAGCACCTCCATCCCAAACTCAGACCCAGGGACCCACTGCAGTGCCAGCGAGGGGGAAGCCAACAAGACCCACAGCCAACCCACGCCCTTCCAGTTGCCGCTGGCTACAGGCACTTCCCACACGCAAGAGTGAAATACTTGCAGTTGTGAGTGGGCATGAGACTGACTCTGCTGTCTATATACCACAGTCTCTCTATGAGACTTGGAGCTGGGGCTGCCTGGTGACACATGCCATCAGTCATGGGGGCAGATCTGAGTGGGATGGCCCCCCAAACCCAGAGTATGAGCCCCGCTAGAAGTCTGCTTATCTAAACATCTCAGATCACAATTAGTGACAGGAGGCATGCAGCCCAGAGACTTCATTTGAATTAATCCTATAGAGAAAACAAACTTGCAAGGCCAGAACCAGCTTTGCACGGTTCAGTAAAACCATTAGACTCAACGTTCCACATCTCTTCTTCCAAACACACTCATAAGACAGAACAGGCCTGAAGAAAGAGCGCGCACGCACGCACGAAGCTACAGGGAGACCTTACCCCGACCGGGTCTTTAAGGTTCGTCTGGGATCCTTTTTTCACAAGAGGTTTCCTAGGTGTCTTAGCCCTCCTGGTCACAGAAAGAACATTTCAGTTCAGCAGCAACAGGCAAAACCCACGAATGTAATTTCTCGCAGACAAGCTCCCTTGGGGCTTATCAAATGGCCTCTTAGAAGTTCCAAGGAGCCGGCATCAGCCTCACCGACCGCACAGGCGGCATGGCTCTCGCCCGCAGCAGTAATTCAAGGCTGGTTCAGAATACATTTTTGTTGCCACATGTAATTACTCACTCTTGGATGAATTCTGCATCTTTAGCAGCTTCGCATAGTTTTCTTGAGTAACAATTTCACAGAGGCACTAAAAACCTGAAGCATCTGCACATATCTGCCCACATCTGTCCTAAAATACACTTATATAAGTGGACAAGCACACCTAGCCTCCATCGACAGGCAGACAAGCGAATAAATCACAAAAAGCACAAGGAGGCGGCTGTCCATCAAGATTTAAGTCTGCACAGCACTTGCAAGGAGGAATTGTGGTCAGCAGTTCACAACTGTTAAACCTCGTGCCGCAGAACGCGGTCCTAACCTGCGAGTTTCAAGGGGCCGCAGGGCAAGGCAATCGGTCTGTCTCACCATCCCATCCCTCTGGCCTACCACTTTTTCCCCCTTTATCTTATCTGCAGGCTAAGTGAACATTTTGCACAAAAATGCGGCGGAATTTGGTCAATACTTGGATTGCACATGACTGCAACAATTTTTTTTCAACATATTCCCTGATGAAACGGGAGCTAAAATTAGTGACTTTTTTAAAAAAAAATTTTTTTAACAGAAAGCTTTCGGCTTCGGGCTCTTTAGGAAGTCCGCCCATCGCTCTGCAGAGTGCGGGAATGCGGGCGTGGGCGTGCGGGCTCCGGCAGCTCCGGGCGCCGGCCGGCCGGGAGCCCCCAACCCAGCCTCCGAGCCCCAGGGCCGCGCCCGGCCCCACACGCCCCCGACCCGAGGGAGACGAGGAAGCCGAGACAGGCGCGGTGCAGCGGCCCCAGCCCTCAGGACGACCCCGCCCACGGGCACCGGGGTCCCGGCGCCACCCCGCTCCGACGGGGCCGGCCTGCCCGCGCCGCGGGGAGCCAGGGCGGGGCGGCGGGGGTCTCGGCGCCCGGAGAGACCCCCGGCGGAGGCTCCGGCCCTGGGCGGCGGCCGGCCGCGGTGCTGGGAGCAGAGCCCCCGGCCCGGTGCCCGGCGCCGCCCGTCCGTCCGTCCCTCCCGGAGACCCCCTACTCACGCTGGCTTCATGGCAGCAGGCTCGGCGGGGCCGCGGCGCGCGCGCGGGACCGGGCTCGATCGGGCGGGCGGACGGACGCGCCGCAGGAACCGGGTCTCGGCAGCTCAAGGCGCGGCGCTCCGGAAAGCCCGGCGGCGTCGCTGCGAGCCCAGGTGAGCTCGCGCCCGGCGCATTTCAAACGGACCAATCAGCGGCCGCCCGCGGGGAGGGGCGTGGCCTCGAAGGCAGTGCCCGCCCTGCCGGAAGTGGCGCTGGTCTCCTAGGCGACCGACGCAGAGTCTGGTTGTCAGCGCCCGAGGGACCGGAACTCGAAGCCCTTGCGTTTTCCGCTGAGACTGGGTTATTTTCCTGATGGTTATCGAATACATCTGTGCTCCTAGCGGCCTGCAGCCCCTTCTCACCTTCCTGCAGGCGCCCGGCGGTGCTGCGGGTAGTCATTTCCTTGGCCTGTATGGTTGGACGTTAATTAGGATGGTTTTGATTGTTCCTGTTACAGACACGGCCCCTGTGCATACACTTGGAAATTCATCACTGCAAGGAAATTGTATACTCCTAGAAGCAGAATCGCTGCAGCCACCCTCCCGCCCAGCTTCCCCTGGGAAGGCAGCCCGCCTGTCACTCAGGGATCTGGTCTCGTCGCCCCCCACCGCTGCTGTGGCCTGGACCTGCGGGGCCCACATCCCATATGGGCGCTGGTTCGAGTCCTGGCTGCTCCTCTTCTGGTGCAGCTCTCTGCTGTGGCCTGGGAAAGCAGTGGAAGGTGGCCCAAGTGCTTGGGCCCCTGCACCTGCGTAGGAGACCGGGAGAAGCTTCTGGCTCCTGCCTTCGGATGGGCACAGCTGCGACCCTTGCTGCCGTCTGGGGAGTGAACCAGCGGATGGAAGACCTCGCTCTCGCTCGCTCGCTCTCTCTCTCTCACACACACACACACTGCCTCTGCCTCTCTGTAACTCTGCCTTTCAAATAAATAAATATTTTTTTAAAAGCCTGCCTGGCTGCCCCTCGCTCTTCCAGGCTCCTGGTCCACCACTGCCCCCTACACCCCTGCACTGAATCACGGTGCCCTGAACACACCACCGGCCCAGCCCCCTTCTCTCTGCCTGCGGCCATGCCCCATGGTCAGTTTTCAGCAGATCTGCACACACCCCTGCTCGGGACAATGAATGCCCAGTGCCCACATCCACGTGCCCTCCCCGGCGCTCTCCACACCTGTGGACTTGTTACAGCACTGTGAATTCCTGTATCTTGTGCCAGCGAGTCTCTGCCTACCCTGTGCCTGGCAGTGTGGGTCGGCCATCAGTTGAAGGAATGAATGAATCCATCTCTTTCAAACACGGCCCCAGTCCAGGACCCAGCACAGTGCACCACCTCCAGCTTCTCCTCTTCGTCCGTTTCTGTCCATGTTAAAGCCCTTTGGCTTGATCTTTGTAAAAACACCAATTCATTCTATCATTTCAAAAATGGTCAAGTGATGCCTTCCCATAGCCAGCCAAAGACCTGCATTTTCCCCCAGAACCCTCTGGGGGAAACCCAGGCTGGGGACAGGTGAGGAGAGGGAGAGAACTGGCAGGCCTTTTTTTAGGTCAGCTTTTTTTTGGCACTCAAGGGGTAAAACTCATCCTTTTGGGGGCTGGTGCTGTGGCATGGAGGGTAAACCTATGGGCACCAGTTCAAGTCCCAGCTGTTCCACTTCTGATCCAGCTCCCTGCTAATGACCTGGGAAGGCAGCAGAGGATGGCCCAAGTGCTTGAGCCCCTGCACCCACATGGGAGACCCAGAGGAAGCTCCTGGCTACTTGCTTCAGAGCGGTCCAGCCCCAGCCGTTGAGGCCAATTGGGGCAGATGGAAGAGCCAGCAGTTGGAAGATCTATCTCCCTCTCTCTCCCCTACCCTGCCCCCAACTCTGCCTTTCAAATAAAAAGATTTTTTTTTTTTTTTTTTTTTGTGACAGGCAGAGTGGACAGTGAGAGAGAGAGACAGAGAGAAAGGTCTTGCTTTACCATTGGTTCACCCTCCAATGGCTGCCGCGCTAATCCGATGGCAGGAGCCAGGTGCTAGGTGCTTTTTCCTGGTCTCCCATGGGGTGCAGGGCCCAAGCACTTGGGCCATCCTCCACTGCACTCCCGGGCCACAGCAGAGGGCTGGCTTGGAAGAGGGACAACCGGGACAGAATCTGGCGCCCCAACCGGGACTAGAACCTGGTGTGCCGGCGCCGCAAGGCGGAGGATTAGCCTGTTGAGCCACGGTGCTGGCCAAAAAGAAATCTTTTAAAACATACACAGACACGCACACAACTCTTTGGTGGTATGGTTCTGGGTATGTGACGCTCAGCCACCATCTCTAACATCTGCCATTTCCCGCTCCTTGGCAGCTGCTGCGCGTTCTCCGCCCCGAGCCCTAGCACTTTCCTGAGTTCCTTCCTTGTAGTGTAGCCTTCTCCAGAACTGTCCCTTCTTCACTCAACACAAAGCTTTGAGACTGCCCACTGCCTTGTGCGGCTCAGGAATCCATTCCCTCCTGTTGCTGAGTGGTTTCCCAGTATTCTTTTATTTTATTTTATTTTTTAAAGTTTTTTAAAAGATTTATTTATTAATTTGAAAGTCAGAGTTACACAGAGAGAAGAGGAGAAAGAGAGAGAGAGAGAGAGAGAGGTCTTCCATCCACTGGTTCACTCCCCAATTGGCCGCAACGGCCAGAGCTGCGCCGATCCAAAGCCAGGAGCCAGGAGTTTCTTTCTGGTCTCCCATGTGGGTACAGGGGCTCAAGGACTTGGGCCATCTTCTGCTGCTTTCCCAGGCCACAGCAGAGAGCTGGATAGGAAGTGGAGCGGCCGGTCTCGAACCAGCGACCATATGGGATGCCAGTGCTTCAAGCTAGGGCGTTAACCTACCACACCACAGCTCCGACCCCTCCCATTATTCAAATACAGAAAAGTGTATCCATCCACTTGTTGGTGATTATGAATGCAACTGATATAATGACTGGCTTAAAGGTGTTTGGGGTGGACTTGTTTCTATCCCATCTAGGATGGGATTATGAGTCTTCCGGGAAAGTGCAAGTTTAAGTCTGCTCAACTGAGCTCAGAGAACCTTAGGGGAATCACTTACGAGGAACTGGCACTACGCAGCTTTGAAATCATGTATTCATGCAAACACTCGCTGTGGAAACCTAATAAACGCCAATGAAGAGAAGCGGCCGAAGCCCTACGTCAGCGGAAAGGGAGTAAAATGGAGCTCAGACTTCCCAGCCTCCCCGGGTCCCTCCCTGGCCCAGCAGTCACCCGGTGGCCTTGGAAGCTCCGTTGACAACCCCGGGCCACATGGCTCCCTGTACACAGGTCATTTATACAACAAGTGGTGAGATGTTCATGTTTTCAATACTCAAAAAGCGAATTAGTGAGAAGTAGCCAGGTCAGATGGAGGCACTGCAAAATTCACACAAAGAAACGCGCCACCCAGACCGTATGTCAAATGAGTAACACGCAGAAAGGGAGAAGTCATTAATCCAAGGAACTTAGGCCGTCTGCCTTCAGGCTCAATCAAGACAAAGCTCCTGAACACACTGAAGGCTTCTTGTCCCGTCCTGAGATGAACGAATCATTCTGAATTAGCATTCTGTACCTTCTAGGACTGAGCAAATCCATACCCGGATTGTGGCTGATGGGAGCTGGGTATCTCACTGTGGGAGTTGGAGCTGGAGTTACAGCTATCAAAGAGAGAAGGCATGAAAAGTGTCAGGGACTTCTTTGTGCTATTTTGCAACATTTTTCTTTCTAAGTCTGAAATTAGCCTTTAAAAAAAAAATCGGATTGTATCAGTGCTTCTTGGATTCCCTTTTATTAAAAATCATCCAAGACTTTTTCTCAATATTCACAATCCCAGGGGTGGGTGTTTGGTGCAGTGGTTAAGTTGGGCTTGGACTGCCTGCATCTCATACTGGAATCCTCGGGTTTGAGTCCCGGCTCCACTTCTCATCCCAAGAGGAGCTCCGTGATAATGGGTTCCCTGGCAGGCAGCAGGTGATGGCTCACATACCTCAGTCCTTTCCACCTACATAGGGTACCTAATGTGAGTCCCAGGCTCCTGGCTTCAAACTGACCCAGCATTGGCTGTTGCAGGCAGAGAGATGGTAGATTCTCTCTCTCTCTCTCTCTCTCTCTCTCTCTCTCTCTCCTCTTGCTCTCAAATAAAAATGAATAAATAAACGTTTAAAAGAATTAGAAACCCCAAGATGCCCTCCTCCCCTCTTGTATCCCAAATATGTCAGTGTGTGTGGGCCTGAGAATGTGCGTTTTATGTCATTGGAAAAATTTTAGAAAGGCGGGATTAAGTGACCGTTGACGTCCTTTGTCTCTAAGCTCTGAAACAGGCAAAAGTTAAGCCGGTTTTGCTTTTTCTGTATTCAGGAGATGGAGAGATACAGACGGGAGATCATGGGAATGCGACTCGAGTTGTCGGAGGCGCATTCCACACAGATACCCACAGGACAGAGGAAAGTCCTTTAGGCAATCGTCTAGAAAGAAAGTTCCCGAAAATTGCTTAATTCTTCAAAAGTCCTGTTATCCAGAGATCTTCTGGAGTTAAACATCTCAGGAATGAGTGGCCCGATTTCCACCCTTCCAACTGGACAGAACCCTGCTGCCTGTCTCAACCTGACATGCCCCCCTCCCCCGCATGCGGGCAAAGCCCATTGCTTTCTGCGCCTCAAGCGCCAGGTTTTCTGGGTGACCATCCCCTTCATCTGCCCCACCCCGTCTCTCCCTGTTCCTTCACTGGGCTCCTTTCCTTCATTGCTTAGTATTGTCTGCATGTATCTGGATTTGTGTGCCTGCTCAGCCACAGCACTGGCTGCATGCCAGGGTGGACGTCATGGGTTTCGGTCCCTTCTGCACCCCCCAGTCCTGGGGCAGAGCCTGTACCATCCCCACCACGCACTCACTAGCCACTGAGGGACTGACTGGGGTACACATGTCCAAGGGACTTGCTTCCTAACGATGAATGAGCGCGTTTGCAGGGTGGCAGGTAAAACGGCCAAACCAAGCAGGAAACAGGACAGCGTCGAGATGAGAAGTAAGTTCTCTTTGTGTCTCCCACAGTTCAAGAAAAGCAGCCTTTGCTGGAAGTTGGAAGAACATTTCTGAGACTGCGAATGGGTCTTTGCCACAGTGGACAGTGGCCGGGAAAATCAGGGGCTGGCATGCAGCTAATACATTCCCAAGTGACTTTAGCATCAAGAGATGCTCCCTGGAAAAGGGAACACAGTGGGTCCGTGTGAAGGGTTTCTGGAACATGATCTGACAGCATCGTGGCACAGCACACCGCCTCCCCAAGCCCTAGCAGGGGGCAGGGTTTCATGGGAAAATACTTTGAGCAAACAGCAAAAAAAGGCCTCCAGTTCCCCTGAGCATCGCCCCGCCCCGCCCCACGCACCCCAACCCCCACAGCTACAAACTCCAGGCTTCAGGAAAAAGATGAAGAGCTCCTCTCTCAAACCTGAGCCCCAGGAAGTGAACCACTCCCGGGAGGCAAGTGAGGAGACCGTACGCCATCGGGTCTCCTTCAGCCACTTTCTGGACTCTAGCTAGGGGTGAGCTTGCTCCCAGGTGGAGCCAGAGGGTGTTTATGGGGAGGGGGCACTGTCTCCCAACAGAGCGGGAGGGTGTCCATGGGGAGGGGGCGCCTGAGCAATGTCACGGATGGGAGCACCCCACACCCCCTGGGCGTCCTGAGACTTTTTTTTTTACTTTATTTTAACTTGAGACCCCACAGAATTAACAGAGCTGTACCCAATGAAGTCTTCACCTTGACCCCTTGCCCGACTTTTTGATGCTGGTCTGGCTTGAGCAACGTGAAGCCCATGTCCGACATGTGCCATGGATCATGGAGTGCTTAGATATTAATCCATTGGAACCCATTCTCATTTTATGTTAGAACTTCTCCATCCCTGTACCACATGTGTGATAAAATGTTAACTGGTTGGCCGGCGCCGTGGCTCAACAGGCTAATCCTCCGCCTTGCGGCGCCGGCACACCGGGTTCTAGTCCCGGTCGGGGCGCCGGATTCTGTCCCGGTTGCCCCTCTTCCAGGCCAGCCCTCTGCTGTGGCCCGGGAGTGCAGTGGAGGATGGCCCAAGTGCTTGGGCCCTGCACCCCATGGGGAGACCAGGAAAAAGCACCTAGCACCTGGCTCCTGCTATCGGACGATCGCGGTGCGCCGGCTGCAGCGCGCCATCCGCGGCGGCCATTGGAGGGTGAACCAACGGCAAAAAGGAAGACCTTTCTCTCTGTCTCTCTCTCTCACTGTCCACTCTGCCTGTAAAAAAAAAAAAAAAAAAAAAAAAAATGTTAACTGGTAACAATGTTCCAGAGTACGCGATAGGACCAAAGTTGCCCAAAGTAATACAAATACCATAAAACACTTGATCCGATTTCATTGATTTAACATTTCAACGTTACACAGGACGAAAAACAACACAAAGATTAGATATCTAAAATCCTTCATGTGGATCACCATTATCTTTTAACTCGACATAGAACATGATTTGGTTATCTATAAATAAAAAGAATTTACAACACTATTTATCTTTGGTATTAGCAGACAAGGCACTTAAACTTTCTCTTGTTTTTTTTCCACCGTAAAATTACAGTTATACAGAGACGAACTTGAAGCCCACAGGTCCTGCCAGGGTACAGTTCCACTTGGAATAGCAGATCGCTGTCACAGGTACAAATTTCGTCATGCAGCCCGCAATTAATGTACCAAAAATTTACCAGCCCATATAATTTTATCTGCCTGCCTTCCCCAGAGGAGGTAAACAGATAATAAAACTGATGAAATCATATTTCTTGATCACTCTCATCCAATATACACGGTTACTGTCTTCTGAGCAATTTGCAGGGCCATCAGAGTGTCAGGGCCAGCTCCCAGGGGAGGCGATATCGGAAGACGGGTGTGTGTGTGTGCGTGTGTTGGGAATGCCTGAGTCAGCAACGACCAAGAGCAGAGCAGGGTGTGATGCGCCTCCATGACGATGCATCTCACATCGGCATTTCTGCAAACATCGCGAAATACCGCATGTCAACAAGCAATGCAACGGACAAGAAAACTCAATGTTTCATCCTTGCTCTCTGCCAGAATAACAAACCTGAAAGAGCCCCTCCACGACCACCCATCTGTCTGGGAATGCACACCACCATGGGAATACACGCGTCACGCGTGCATCCAAGGACGGCAAGTGGAGGACACGACCAGCAACACGAGGAGCTGTTTCAGAAACCACAGCCCTTAGCGGCCAGGATCAGTTAGGAGTGTGGCGTCCGTTTAAGGCTGAGCATGCAACTGCTTGGCCAGATGCCCTTGCGGAAGTATCCCATGCGTGTGGCAGCCCTGGCGCTTGTGCCCACTGTCTTTTGTGGGGTTCTTGTCCTCAGGCACACAGGCACGAGACACCCCCTCCTTTCATGACCTCCTGGCTTGGTTTACTTACTTATCTATTTTTGGTGCAGGTTTGACACCAGCGACTGAGTGCTGAGCAACAACTATCACAGTACTATGGCCCAGGACAGAAAACCCGGACCGGAAGGTGGAGGCCATGCCCTGAGGTGGTGGGGAGGGGGCCGCTGAAATTGACCTCAAGGGAAGCAAAGCTGACAGGGACAGGCCCAGTGCTTCTGGGGTGCGTGACCTGCATTTCTTCAAGCTTGGCCCTTGCGCCCCTCGCACTGGAATCGTCTGAGGGGTCTGCTCCACGGCCTGTCTCCTCTACGGAGCCCACCCCTCACCTGGCCAAGCAGAGCCACATGGGGCGGACTCAGCCAGCTCTCACGGCCAGCACGGTTTACCTGCACTGCACAGTCTGGGCAGATCAACCTGGCAACCAAAACAGCAGAACAGCAGAACCTGCCACCCAGCCGCAGGCTGTGGGCATTTAAGAAGCCACAAACAAACACACATCGTACAAACCCCAAACCTGTATGGACAGGGAAACCTGCCCTTGGAGGTGAGAATGGTCTTGTGGGAAGAGAGGCCCTTCCTTCTGTACACCCTCCCCCAGGCTGGCAAGGGAAGAGAATCCCTCCCCCAGAGCGGGTCTCCTCCTGCTGGAGGGTCCTCCACGCCCTGGGGTTCCCATGGACCCAGCTTCTCCTCACGTCTCCCCAGAGACCTTTCTCCCCTCCTGGAGGAGTTGCCAGGCCCAGTGGGGGCTCCTGGGACTGCGCTTCGTGAGATCCAGCACCTGGAGCAGACTCTGTTTTTGAAGAGTGATGCAAAGCTACAAGGCACGATGCCTCTTCCTCCAAGTGCACCAACAGAATCGAAAACCCCACCCTCAACAGACTGAAGGAGACAGCACCCACTGGCCTTCACCCAGCCTGCTTGACCCGTGGACCCCGTTAAAATCACACATAGAGCAGCAGTGCAGATCGAGAGGAACTTCCCCAGTGTAATACTTGGTTGCCGTGCGCCCCGTCCGTCGGTATGAGGACTGTGGGCCAGCACCGTGGGCAGGGTGTCATGGCCGAGCGTTGACAGCAGGCAGGAAGCGCTTAGGGCCTGAATCATGTTTCTCTTTTATGTATTTCTGGCTCAGGAATCCGATACAGAGCAGCTGAGAAATAAATTATGTTGCTGAGGCTGAAGATGACACAGAAAAGCACGGCTCCGGCTATCTGAGGGAAAGACAAGGGCCTGGCGGCGGCCAGCAGCCACTCCTTCCGCAGAGTCTTGTCCAGGAGTATGGCTTCCATCTGCATGTGTGTGGCCAGGATGCACGCATACGTGGAACAGCTGGTGGCTGTGACCTGCAGTGGACACACACGGGCCAGTGAGATCAGCGAGGGAGAGAGACAGGGCTACTGATACAGGTGATGGCGCATGCACCAAGAACACGAAATGTCCATGAAGACAGAGGGTAGATTAACAGCTCCCTCAAGGGATCGGCGCTGTGGCATAGCAAGTAAAGCCACTGCCTGCAGTGCCGGCATCCCATATGGGCGCCGGTTCCAGACCCAGCTGCTCCACTTCTGATCCAGCTCTCTGCTGTGGCCTGGGAAAGCAGTAGAAGATGGCCCAAGTGCTTGCGCCCCTGCACCCACATGGGAGACCTGGAAGAAGCTCCTGGCTCCTGGCTTCAGATCAGCAAAGCTCCGGCCATTGCGGCCGATTGGGGAGTGAACCAGAGGATGGAAGACCTCTCTCTCTGGCTCTCCTTACCTCCGTGTAATTCTGACTTTCAAGTAAATAAATAAATCTTTAAAAAAAGTTGTTTCAAGAAGGAGGTACCTTTCTCTGAAGGGAGGAGAGAACCTCCACTTTGACTATGACCCTGTTGGAATAAGATGAAGTCAGCAAACCCTAAAGGCTTCCATAGCCTCGGCAACTCATGACTAGAGCCTAGGGAGATTCCTGACGCCATAAACAAGAGTGTCAAATTGTTAAATCAACATCAGGAGTCACTGTGTACTTACGTCTCATGTGGGATCTGTCCTTAATGTGTTGTCCAATGTGAAGTAATGCTATAACTAGCACTGAAACAGTATTTTTACACTTTGTGTTTCTGTGTGGGTGCAAACTGATGAAATCTTTACTTAGTATATACTGAATCAATCTTCTGTATATAAATATAATTAAAAATGAAAAAAAAAAGTTGTTTCAAGCAGGAGGGTAGGGATGGCTATGAACAAAACCCGGCACGAGGGAGCTTCCTGGGGAGAGGGAGATGTTCTAGAACTGACTGATGGTGATGGTCACACTACCTGGTAACCTTATTTAAAAAAATGTCTCCATCTCTCTGATTTTCAAATAAAGGAAACTTTTCTTAAAAAAAAAAAAAAGAAGAAGAAGAAGGCTTGGCCGGCACTGCAGCTCACTAGGCTAATCCTCCACCTGCGGCGCCGGCACCCCGGGTTCTAGTCCCAGTTGGGGCACCGGATTCTGTCCTGGTTGCCCCTCTTCCAGTCCAGCTCTCTGTGGCCCAGGAGTGCAGTGCAGGATGGCCCAAGTGCTTGGGCCCTGCACCCCATGGGAGACCAGGAGAAGCACCTGGCTCCTGGCTTCAGATCGGCGCAGCGCCGGCCGTGGCGGCCATTTGGGGGGTGAACCAACGGAAGGAAGATCTTTTTTTTTTTTTTTTTTTAAAGAAGGCTACTGGAGCAAACCAAATTAACTTTTTAAAAAGAATTATTTATTTGTTTGAAAGGCTGAGTCACAGGAGGCAGAGGTCTTCTAGCCACTGGTTCACTCCCCAGATGGCCAAAATGATTGGAGCTGAGCCAATCCAAAGTGAGGAGCCCGGAGCTTCCTCTGGGTCCGCCACATGGGTGCAGGGCCCAAGCACTTGGGCCATCCTCCAATGCTCTCCCAGGCCATAGCAGAGAGCTGGATTGAAGTGGAGCAGCCAGGACTAGAACTGGCACCCATATGGGATGCCTGCACTGCAGGCAGTGGTTTTACCTACTACACCACAGCAACAGCCCCCAAATTGACTTTTAAAATAACTCATCCAGGGGCAGCGCTGTGGCGTGGTAGGTTTGTACTCCGCCTGTGGCACCAGCATCCCATATGGGTTCCAGTTTGAGTCCCGGCTGCTCCACTTCCAATCCAGCTCTCTGCTATGGCCTGAGAAAGCAGTGGAAGATGGCCCAAGCGCATGGGCCCCTGCACCCACGTGGGAGACCCAGAAGAAGCTCCTGGTCCTGGCTTCATATCAGTCCAGCTCCGGCCATTGTGTCTGTTTGGGGAGGGAACCAGCAGATTAGAAGTCTTTTCTCTCTGTCTCTGGTTCTCCCTCTCAAATATATAAATAATTGTTAAAAAAAGAAATCCTACTATTGGGCTGGTGCTATGGTGCAGCGGGTTAACGCCCTGGCCTGAAGCACCGCATCCCATATAGGCGCCAGTTCAAGACCCGGCTATTCCACTTCCCATCCAGCTCTCTGCTGTGGCCTGGGAAAGCAGCAGAAGATGGCCCAAGTCCTTGGGACTCTGCACCCGCATGGGAGACCTGGAAGAAGCTCCTGGCTCCTGGCTTTGGATTGGTGCAGCTCCGGCAATTGCAGCCATCTGGGGAGTGAACCAGCGGATGGAAGACCTCTCTCTCTGTCTCTACCTCTCTCTGTAATTCTGTCTTTCAAATAAATAAAATAATTTTTTTTAAAAAAAGAAATCCTGTTATTGATTTATTGATCTTGGAGTCCAGTCTGCGGTTGCCATGGCAGGGCCCAGCGCATGGCCGGACGCTCCCCAGTCCTGCAGGAAGGAGACTGGCAGGCAGACCTACAGGTGCACGAGGAACAAGGTTGCATGAAGGCAGAGGGGAAGGCGGTCATCTCCCAGCCAGGGAGCACAAACCTGGAGGACGCCAACCTGCAGACACCCTGACCCCAGGCTCCGGGCCCCCAGGACTGCATGCAGTGTTTGTGTCGTTCCAGCCACCCAGCCTGGGGCGCTGAGTCACGGCAGCCCCAGCAGACTCACAGGACGACGTGAGACTTAAAGAAGGAGTCTCGGCCCACTAGAAGTAAGAGTCGGGGTTGTGTGCCCGGGACCTCCCTGGCGGGACCAGCCCTGTCTCCATCCCAGCAGGAGATAGCACAGAAAGCCGCATCGGCAGTGGACAAGTGTGCACCGCGCCTGCAGCAGGTAAGCGGTGCCAACAGCCGCCCACCAGGAATGGGCGGAGCTTCCTGCTGGAGTGTCCCACGGGCCTGGGAATTGGTGCTGGGCGGGGATTCCCACTTCCAGCAGCCTCAGTTATTCAAGGACCGGAAACGTCTCCAAAGGTCTCGCTAATGATCTCCCAGGGATGTTTTTCTTCTCTATCCCTAGACCCAAGAACAGGGTGGTGGTAAGTAGCTAAAATGCTACTAAGAAAGCAGCATGCTGGGGAAATCAGGCCCAAGGCTGGGAGACTTCCTGTCCAGCCAGGCGAGGGCCAGGGGTGGGCCCCATCCTTGCTGCTCCCCCAGCATTTTGCTGGCTGTCAGCTCTTCTGGGAGGACAACAGAAGAAAAGGCAGTGAAAGGCTGATCGGATCAAACAAAGCAACTCTGCCCACGTCCCTGGGTAGGAAGAGGTGGGCACCATGGGCAACATGACAGATGCTGGGACAGGCCCTCTGAGTCCCACAGCGCACCTCTAGGGAGCTTTCACCTTGGGATTCGCCAACGCAGGGAGCCGCAGTGACCCAAGGCTGCATCCCACCTGTGCATCCCACCGGCCCCACCCCCTCCCCAGACAGACAGGTGTCGGCCCCCTGATGGTGACACCATCACCCTCGGCAGCACCCTATGTCACACCTTGGCGACTCAGGTTCCCAGGAGAATCCCAAGGCCACTATCCCCAACCCCTAGAGCTCCTGGATCAAGGGGAACTGCATGTTCTCAGATGACGCTGACACTGCTGGCAGGGGTACACCTGAGAGCCACTGCTGGCCCAGGACTCCTGGCCCCACCCACCCACCTACCATGCTCTCCCTTTGCTTCGCTGCCCCCTGGTGTCTGCTACCCTCTTTCCTGTTCCCTTCCACGGCTGCCTCCAATGCTCATTTAACAATGGAATCCCAAGGGGCCGGCACTGTGGCATGGCAGGTAAAGCCACCGCCCGCAGTGCCGTCATCCCATATAGACAACCAATTCGAGTCCCGGCTGCTCCACGTCTGATCCAGCTCTCTGCTATGGCCTGGGAAAGCAGTGGAAGACAGCCCAAGTCCTAGGGCCCCTGCATTTGCCTAGGAGACCCAGAAGAAGCTCCTGGTTCCTGGCTTCAGATTGGCTCAGCTCTGGCTGTTCGGACCATTGGGGAGTGAACCATCGGATAGAAGCTCCCCACCCCTGTGCCTCTGCCTTTCTGTAACTCTGCCTTTCAAATAAATAAATAAATATTTTAAAACACAATGACATCTCATGTTCTAGATACCAATGGGACTCCCCAGACTGCAGCCCATCAGAATGCATTAGACCTGTTTCTCTTCACCCCTCGCCTCCTGCCTGGCCCTGTGCTGGGCTGCACATCGGGCCTCTGTCACCTTGCCGTGTCACTCACCTTGACCGGCACCTGGACAGCTTCCTGCTCCTCCCCCAGCCCACCTTTGCAGCTGCAGCCCAGGACGGACCCCACCCCACCCCCTGCACCCCGAGGCCATTGCTGCTCACCGATGTAGTCAAAGCGGCCCGGGGCCAGGCGCTCGGGCAGGTGTGCCGAGTACAGGAAAGAGGCCAGGAGTGTCATGATCATGTGCTTCTGGTGGTACAGGGTGGCTTCGTTCTGGCCGCTCTCCCCTGGGAACAGGAAGAGCTGCAGGGAGGCGGAGAAAGCGCGGGTCACGAGAGGGGGACAGGTGTGGGCGGTCCTCCGTCACCCACCTGCAGCTGAGACTGGGAAGGGAGATCCTGACACCCACACATCTCAGTGTGCACCTCCCTGGGGCCGGGGCTGGAAGGGGCACTGCTCTGTGTGACCCAGTGAGACCACGGACAGCTGCAGCTTAACCCCCAAAGGCTCCTGGGAGTCTTTGGGGTTATTTAATTACAGGAGAGAAAGAGAGGGAAGGAGGAAGAAAGGAAAAAAGAAAGGAATGGAGACTCAAGAGAAGAGGAAGGGGAAAGAAAAATGCTCGCGGATAAATCGCCACTCCTTTTTTGGGGTAAAATGTGCACGCAGCAGCAGGTTCACACTTGAAGCCACTTGGAACCGGGGTGTCCACTGCATGGCCGCGCCTAACGACGGCCTCACCACAGTTTTGTGGGGTCCTCACCTAGCGAGAGCAATGGTTCCCACGGACAGAGGGCGCCAGGCCACGCCTGCTCCGCTCATCTTGCACCTGAGTAGGGTCAGGTACATGCTACTGCCCCCAGGTGGCAGACCGGAAAAGTGAGTTGTGAGCCAGGTTGTGAGGCCAGGGTGGGATCCAGGCAGGCCCCGGGGAGAGCGACACCCCTCCCCCTGCACCGCAGCCCAGCACACGGTGCTGGTAAGGACGCGGACCCCGCGCTGTGCGAGTTGGTGGTGCGTAGGACTGGCTTGCTCTGTCTGCCCTGGCTTCCTGGGAGCGGTGTGTGCCCTCGAGGAAGGGGTGAGGGGAACGGGCTACACTCGCATCTCTGGGTTGCCCCCAGACCCACACCGCTGGAGCCCGGAGCCCTCGCCGACTGCTCCGGCTGCCAGGAGCAGCTCTGCCCGCCCACTTCGCTCCTGGCCCCGCTGTCTGCGTCTCGTGCCCCGCGGTCAAGGGAAGGGACTCCGCTCTCCGGGTGCTGGGCAGTGCTGAGACGTGTGGTTTTGTTTAATCCTCATTACCTCCTAAGAAGGAGGGGAGGCCGGCCTCATTTACAGATAAAAGGGAGAGCAGCTCAGAGAGGTGATGTGCACTGCCCAGGGCCACACAGCTGGTGTGTCAGCAGAGGCACCAGAATTTGAACATGGGCCCAAGTGCAAGGATGCTCCCCTTCTTGTCCCTCCTGCAGTCCCTCCAACACCCTGTTCCTCTGTGCATTCCGTCCAACTCCCATCTACCCTGCGAGACCCTCATTCATACCCTCTGCTCCAGTGCTAACACCTGGGATGATGGCCAGCCATGAATACATCATTAGACTCTCGCCACCAGCCGCACTGCACAAGTTACCTCCTGGAATCCTGCCCACAGCCTGATCAGAGGTGTTGCCCTGGTGCCCACTGTACAGATGAGGGAAATCAAGGCACAGAGAACTTGCCCTGCCCGAGGACTGGCAGCCAGAGTTAGGTTTGCCTCCAGAGCCCGCTCTCCTGCTCACTCTGCAGAACCCCCTCGCTGCTGGCCCCGCCCTGCTCACTGCGGCTGCTCCCGAGCCCCCAGTCACACTGCCTGCCTGGGCCTCTGTGGGAGCCGTCCCCTGAGCGCGCCCCAGTGCTATGAAGGCAGCACCTGGGCCTGGACTTCCGTGTGTCCCCGGGGCGCCACCAGGCATGGCCCTTACCCTGTAGAAGATGGGCAGGGAGTCCCAGGTGTAGGGGTACGCAAAGGCGAGGATGCGAAGCAACTTGCAGAGTCCTGGCTTCTGGATCTCAAGAAACCTACATCCCGGGCGGAAAGGGAGGAGAAACGGGGCTGAGATGGGTTTCGGGACACACACACCACACACACACACACACACACAGTGTGCTCACCAAAACCAGCCAGGACCTGGCAATCAGCCTCTCTCTTCTCCCACCTGCAGGAAGGGAACAGGAGCTCTGAGCGAGACCTCCCGGGAGACCCTGTCCTGCCACCTAAGAGCAGTGGTGTCCAGGCCTAGCTCAGGAGAAGGCACCAGGCAGAATCCTTCAATGGCCAAATTATTTAACTGCAGTGAGTGGTGTTTCTGTGCAGTGGATGAAGCCACTGCTTGGGGTGCCAGCACCCCATATCAGAACATTAGCTTGAGTCCTGGCTTCTCAGCCTCCAATCCAGCTCCCCGCGAATGCGCCTGGGAAGGCAGTGGAGGATGGCCCAAATGCTTGGGTCCCTGCACCCACGTGGGAGACTAGGAGGAAGCTCCTGGCTCCTGGCTTCAGCCTGGCCCAGCCCTGGCTGTTGTGGCCATTTGGGGAGTGAACCAGCAGATGGAAGATCTCTCTCTCTCTCTCTGTCTCTGCATCTCTGTCCCTCTGCCTTGCAAATAAATTAATTAATTAAAAATAAAACCTTACAATTACCATCAGCACAGGGAGATGGGGGATGGGGAGCCATGGCACAGCCTCCCCCCATCCCCGTGGAGGCCCCTGCACGGAGGCCGAGATGCCCCAGCCAGTCGTGTGACCCAGGAGAGGCCGCTAGACCGACCGTGTGCACACACAGGGACGCCAGCCTTCCCTCCTCGCTCACCACCATGCCCAGCCCCCTCCAACCCAGAGCAGAGCTGCACTTGAACCAGAGATGCGACCAGCACAGAGTCAGACCCTCCACACAGGTCACGGCCAAGCTGGCTGGGGGACGGCGCAGCATAGGCTGGGTGCCGGGAGGACTTCCCGGGCCGGGAGTCTCTCTACCCAAAACCACGGCCCCGACCTGAGGCTCGGGTAGGCAGGTGCTCACGTGCCCCGCCGGGTGGGCTGCCGAGGCCAGGCACCCACTTATATCGCAGTGGACCGTGGAGGGCTGGGGCCTTGCAGCCCAGGGCCCCAGCGTGGGTGGCAGGCACGGCCAAGGCGCTGAGGCTCTCAGGGACCATCCTGGTGCCGTCTGCTGAAGCCCTCAATGCTCTGAGCGCTCTCAGCCTGTGCCGTAGGCTGTGGCCCATGTCATGCTGTCTGCTGGGATGGGGTCCGTGTCCTGGCCCCTGCTCCCCACTTCTGCTCCTCTGTGCCAGCCCCTATCCTGCCCTTTGTCCCTCAGACACTCTCCACGGCTCTCTCCGAGCTCGGCCCATTCCCCCAGGCCAGTGTCGCCACCTGACCACTGAGCCAGCTGCTGCCTGGAACCCTCGGCCAGGGGGATGGGGGTGAGGGGCAGGAGGGGGCGGTTCCTGCAGAGACTCCCACTCCCCAGAAACCCTTCTCAGGGGCAGGCAGGCGCTGGACTGGGTCAGGCCTGGACACAACCAGAATCTGCATTGCCAGGCAAGAGGGGGCCACCTGGGCCCTGAGACGCGCCCACGGCGTCCAGAGACAAGATCCCGCTTGGCTTCCGCGTCTCTGTGAATCACAGAAGGTAGAGAAGGCACAGCAGCCCAGGGAGGTGGAGGGAGAGAAGACGGGGACCACAATGCATCCTCCCCCGAACAGCAGCCACGGACTCAGATTGAACCCCAGGTCCTGGGAGACGCGAGGCAGTGTGGTGCGTTGACTGTGAGTGTTTGATCCAGGCGCCCTGGGTTTGAATCCTGCCTCTGCCCTCGGATCCCAGAAGCTCATGTCACCACCGCGAATAACAGGGATGGGACGCCAACTACGCCTCCCCGGCAGGCAGCTGCGAGGAGTTGATGAAGAATGACGCTCGCAAGGGGCCCTGAACTGCACCCGGCACAGACTCACCCTGACAAGACGCTGCATTCTAACACACACGTGTGCCTGCATTGTCTCCACGCTCTCCCCTCCCTGTCTTGTAGCTATGTTGCACCAGAAAACAGGGACAGGAGAGAGCAGACAGACCCTGGGCGACTGGCCCAAGGGCCGACGAGCGCTAAGGAGAGAGGAAAGCTAGGATTTGAACCCAAGGCTGTCTGGCTCCCTCGTTCCACGCCCCCTCCCCTGCAGGCTGAGCAATCCTCAGCCCCTGGCCCAGGCTCGCTCTCTCCTTCCACCCCAAGAACCAGGGCGCCTGCCGTAACTGCCTTGTCCGCCTCCCCTGGCAGACCCTGCCCAACCATGTCAGGCCCCGTGCACTTCCGGCACCTGCCATTTCCGAGCCAAAAGAGGCTTGCTCTTGAAATGCACTCCCTTGGCCACTTACAAGTGAAGAAATCTGGCCCAGGCTGGCGAGCACCATCCCCCAAAGCATGGGTTTCCTGCGACTGGAGATAAACATTTCGCCCAGGGGCAAACAGACCAGCCTCTCCAGCTGCAAAGCCGAGTCTACAGGGGAAAAGGAAAGAGAAAAAGCAGAACAGGAGAGAGACAGCAGCAGAGGAAAAAAGACAGGAGGGCCAGCGGCCACCGATATCCCTCCCACCACTAAGGTGCAATCCCACCTCGGGCCACAGGGTGTCGCCACAGCCAGAGATTCCAGCAGCCGCCGGACACTCCCCAAGGTCTCCAAGACTCAGCCTAACTCCAGGAGCCAAAGGCTGCTTTCCCTACCAGTCTCTCCTAAACTCTGCCGAAACCCCTTGCAACAAGGCTGGAATTTGGAAGTAGCGCTGGCCACCAGTGAGCCTTGGGAGAAATCGCTGTCTTGCAGAGCTGTGCCGCGTGTGCGCGTGTGTGCATGTGTGTGTGTGTGTGTGTGTCTATGGTGCACACTGCCCTGTTTTAGAGAAGTACAAGAACGCCCGGCCGCAGCAGCACTTTGTCATCTGGCCGCGCCCCCTCCAACCTCTGAGAATCACGACTCACTGCGCGTCTCCTGCCTCCACCCAGGGCTGACCTTCCAACTCCCTCCAGGCTGGCTCAGGCCCCCAGGGCGGAGCTCACCCCCGGGGAGAGGGCTCGTCACCCACCCCCAGCACCAGCCACATGTCTCTCTTTGCCAAAAGCCCCCGGCTGCACGTGCCAGAGACTGCCCGGCAAACCTGGCGCAACCCACGCTCCTGAGGGGCGTGAGGCCCCCTTGTTGGGCTTCCAGGTGCCAGGCTTAGCATGAGCAGACCCATCTTGGGGCCTCAGCCACCCCCAGGCCCACGGGGTCTCCCTCTCGGAGGCTCTGGAACACGCGCATTTGAAGTGAATTCCACCAGGGACTACACAAGTATTGTGTGTGGAGACTGACCCTCCTGGGCTGACCCGGGATGCCACACACGCCACTGAACCCGCGGTTTTCTGGTGAGCCTGTGAATAACCCGAGTTCCTGTCTCCCAAGCGGCTGCAGATACGGGGCCGGGGTGGGGCCAGAGGAGCCCCGAGCTCCTCCTCCCAGAGGTCCTTGTTGAAGGCGTGGACGGTGGCTCCCACAAGGGGCAGCGCCTGGTCTGAGGCCACACAGCCAGTCCTCGGGGAACAGGGCTGGGATCCAGGCCCTGTCCTCTACCTTAAATTCCCAGCACCACAGCCACTGGGCCAGACAGGGCCAGCGCTGGCCACGGCCCAGGCACAGGTGAGCCGCAGGCTCCCGCCCCGAGCCCACGCAGGCAGGCCCTGTGCCGGCACTGCATGCTTCCTTGTTGGTGGGCGGCCGCTGGCATCATGGCCACGTCTCCCCCTGGGGTCTCCTCGCCCACCCGTCCCAGGGCACATTCCTGAGCTCCTTGTCTCTCTGTCATCTGCGCAGTCCCTCAGCTCCCGACCTGGCACGGAGTTTCTGATTCCCAGAGTCTGCGAGGCCTCCTTTGCGTCCAGCTGCACGCTCTGTCCCCCACCAGGCTGCTCCCAGCTTTAGGGGACGGCTGCAGCTTCCTCCCTCCCCAGGGGATTTCCCAGGAATGAAGACGGGCTGGGCTGTCTTGGAAAGCGACCACCAGCCTCCAACCTGACGCAGAAGAGAGACGATGGAGGGCGAGCTGAGGAGGGGGTACTTCCGAAACTCTTAGGATTTGATTCTTGGGGGGCTGGCATTGTGCACAGCACAGAGCGCTGCAGCCTATGACACCTGCTTCCCATAGTCCGAGTCCCGGCTGCCCGCTTCTGATCCAGCTCCCTGCTAACACGCCTGGGACAGCAGCGGAAGCTGGCTCAAGTGCTTAGACCCTTGCCACCCACGTGGGAGACCCGGATGGAGTTCCAGGCTCCTGGCTTCAGCCTGGCCCAGCCCTAACGCCAGCCCTAGCTCTTGCAGCTATCTGGGGAGTGAACCGGTAGAAGAAAGAATTCTCTCTCTCTCTCTCTGTCTCCCTCTTTCAAAACATAAATAAATAAATAAATAAAATCTTAAATAAGAATTCTTCTGTACTTTAGTTTTTTAAAAAATATTTATTTGAAAGCCAGAGCCACAGAGAGATGAACACACACACACACACACACACACACACACACACACAGAAAGAGAGAGAGATCTTCTATCCACTGGTTCACTCCCCAGATGGTCACAATGGCCAGGGCTGAGGCAGGCTGAAGCCAGGAGCCAGGAGCCTCATCCAAGTCTCCCATAGGGTGCCGGGCCCCAAGCACTTGGGCCATTTTTGCTGCTTTTCCCAGGCATTAGCAGGGAGCTGGATCGGAAGTGGGGCAGTCAGGACTTGAACCAGAGCCCTTATGGGATAATGATGTGGCTGGCACCGGAACTACCCACTACGCCAAAAAACCAGCCTCTCTTCTGTATTTTTAAGAAACCCACTTTGTCAAGTTCAGGAAACTCCTAGCATCCTTGGGTCCTGCAAGACGTAACCGTCACCCAAAGGAAGCCAGGGTCAGAGTCACCGTGGAGAAGGGGCAGAGCCGCCCTTGCCATCCCTGTGTGCTCCCAGGCTCCCGGGGGTGGTGACGCACAATGTGGGCATTGCTGTTGGGGGTGCGACCGCCCAGCCTCCCTCCACGCTCCTCCTGCCCTGCCAGAGGCTCCCAGCCCTGGAAGTGCCGGCACCCTGCCACTGTCTAGCCAGGACAGGGCTGGCACCTGACACCGCCACCGGGAGGCTCCCTGATGAATTCAGGGAACTGAGCTGGATGAGCAGTGTGGGCATCTACCCCTGTGGCCATGTCTTTCACACTCATATCCAACGAGAGCTAGACGTGACTCGCTGGCCACGGGAGACAGGCGAGACATTAGACTCTCACTCGTCATCTAGCCACACACCAGGCAGGCCCCAGGTGACGGTTAGTGGCAACTGCGTTTTTATGGGGGCTCCTCTGGGCCAGGCTCTCGGGAGGCATCCTGGGTCCCTTACATCAGCCTCAGAAGGTATTGGGTCCGTTTTACAGATGAGCAAACTGAGTTCGTAGAGCATCAGCTATGTAATTTGTGGCACCTCTTGGTTTAAAAAAAAAAAAATGTCTAGGGCCGGTGCTGTGGTGCAGTAGGTTAAAGCCCTTAGACACCTGATTAGACACCTGCATCCCACAAGGGTGCAGGTTCTAGTCCCGGCTGCTCCGCTTTTGTTCCAGCTCTCTGTTGTGGCCTAAGAAAGCAGTAGAAGATGGCCCAAGTCCTTGGGCTCCTGAACCCCTGTGGGAGACCCGGAAAAAGCTCCTGGCTCCTGGCTTCAGTGCAGCTTCGGCCGTTGCAGCCATCTGGGGAGTGAACCAGCAGATGGAAGACCTCTCTCTCTGTTTCTACCTCTCTCTGTAACTCTGTCTTTCAAATAAATAAATAAATCTTAAAAAAATACCATCTGGGCATGAGCCCCAGGTTCCCATGCCCTTCCCCGCTGTGTCCACCCCGCTACCAGCTGAGCCGGGAGCTCCGGGTACCTGGAGTAGCAGGAGAGGCCGGTGCTAAGGATGGTGTTCAGCACAGCCATGGTCACAAAGTAATCGTGGAAGCTGGTGCGCACCAGCGCGTCGGGGAACGCGTATGCAGAGTAGGCGATGGCAGAGCCTGGGGAGGGAAAACAGCCTCGGAACAAAGCCCAGCCTGGCGCCGGCACCCCCACACCTCCGCCTGCCTCTGTGCCCTGGCTTTTCCTACGACCGTCCCCAGGGTGTGCTCCTCTGTGCCCTCTGCCTGCCCAGAGCCTTTGCCGCGGCCCCCACCACCTCCCACCTGCACAGATCCTGCCGAGGACACAGAGGCACAGAGAGGGCTAGCAGCTCACCCAGGGTCACACAGCTAGAATGCAGCAGAGCCCTGGGTGCAGCCCAGGCAGTCTGGTGACAGAGGCCCAGCTTTTAGCCACGTGCTGTCCCCCCAGGTGGACAGTGCCACTGCGCTCAGCTCTCCTCTCGGGGGTGGGCATCTCCCCTGCTGGTGCCCCCAGGGTGCTTTTTGTGGAGACAATGGTGCTGGTAGTAGCGCCATTGCTGGGGCTGGGAGCCAGGCCCACAAGGGGCTGGGCTGCTTTCAGGTTTCTGAGTTTGTGAGCCATGGGCTCCCAAGCACCTCTTAGACACCTGATTGCCCGCCATCCTTTTCAAAGGGGCCAGGTGAGCTTCACCTGGAGGGGGGGCCTGGATCTGCACCCCCTGCCCCGCAGGTCCCTCCTGGGAGAGACGGCCCACAAGGCCTCTCAGCCCAGCCCCTGAACAACCATGCCTGTGGTCACTCATTACACCAAAGACCTCAAAACCCTAGGAATCCGGGGCCGGCTCTGCCTGCCACACTGGCATCATACATGGGCGCCAGGTTGTGTCCCGGCTGCTCCACTTCCGATCCAGCTCTCTGCTATGGCCTGGGAAAGCAGTAGAAGATGGCCCAAGTCCTTGGGGCCTTGCACCTGCATGAGAGACCCGGAGGAAGCTCCTGGCTCCTGGCTTCAGCCTGTTCCAGCCCTGGTTGTGGAGGCCATTTGGGGAGCGAACCAGCAGGTGGAAGACCTCTCTCTCTCTCTCTCTCTGTCTCTGTCTCTCTCCTTCTCTCTGTAAATCTTTCAAATAAATATTTTAAAAAGAAATGACTTCAAAGCCCTTGGATTCCTAGCTCAAGGTGGAAACTCTGCCACCTGTGCCACTTCACAGATGGATTAGGGGAGGTGGTCCCGCAGGCATAAGGGCCTCCTGGTTCCGTGCTCCCCACTGAGCAGGGAACAGACAAGCCATCCTCCTGGCCTGACGCCGTGGACAGCTCCCCATCTGGGCCAGGAAGAACCTTGGGCGACACCAGAGCCGGGGAGCCCCGGGCCCCGCCCCCAACTGCGCAAGGGGAGCTGGGCGTGAGGAGGAGGGGCATCGGGTATGGCTGCTGGCCTGGGACACTGCCTGCAGGACAGCTGGGGTGGGCACAGGTCCTGGAGGGCAGGGCGGCCTTCCCGGAGGCAGCGGCAGACGCAGACGCAGCTCGGGTTCCAGGTAAAGAACGTGAGCGTCCGTCCTCTTTCTGGCCACAGGGAGCAGAGGGAGGAAGGAGTCCTTGAGCAGGCTGGGGATCAGAGCTGTGGTCGGGAGGGGCCGAGGCTTGGGCGTCTCTGAGGTTCCCAGGGCAGAGTTTTCACAGCCCTGCAGGGAAGGGAAGAGACGGTTTGGGGGAACGGCATGTGTGAGGGCACCAAGCAGGGAGCCAGGGACGGAGGAGGAGAGCTCGGTGCAGTGGCTGACCCCACGGGCTTCGGCTGTGATGCTGGCTCTGGTCTTTATGAGTGTGCCAACACCCTCACTGCGCCTCACTTACAGCAGGGGTGCGGTCAGAGTGCTGACGCTGGGGATGCCGCCCTTTGTAGCCACCCAGGGCCGGGCACTGCTCTTGGGGCTTCCCCTAGAAGAAACTTAGGGGTAGCTCATGACTCAGTGGTTAACACTCCACTTGGGAAGCCCACAGTCCAGATCAGAGCGCCGGAGTTTGAGTCCCAGCTCTGCGTGCAATTTTAGCTTCTGCTAATGTGCACCCCAGGAGGCAGCAGGTGGTGCCCAAATACGTGAGTGCCTGCCACCTACATGAGGAGACCAAGATTGAGTTCAGGGCTCCTAGATTTGGCCAGGCCCAGCCCTGGCTTCCGTGGGCATTTGGGGAGTGGATCAGCAGATACAAGTCGGTCTCCGCCTCTCTCCTCCTTGCTGATTCTCTTTCATAGAAATAAAACAATATAATTTAAACAATTGGAGCCCTTGAATCGCAATACTCCCATGAGGAAGATGTCCTGCTGACTTCACGGGTGAGATGCCCTGGGCTGGGAGAGGCTGAGAAGCAGGCCGGGGGGGGGGGCACTGGGCTCTCAGTGCCACCGTACGATGGGTACAGGTGCTGGTGTCCACAGCTTACTCCAGGTGCTAACTCCCGTCACCAGTAAGTACGAGGCAGGTGACCAGGGCCAGGGAGCTGCAGGCTAAGGACTGTGGACTTCACCCCAGGTGACCGGGAGCCCAGGGATGTTGTAAATGGGAGGGGTGATATTCAAGGAGATGTTGTAGAAATAGCTGGGTGGGGTGGGAAAGGCGCTGTGGGGCCCAGGCCAAGGTGTAGTCAGTAAAGCCACCACCTGGTTTGAGTCCAGGCTGCTCCACTTCCGATCCAGTTCCATGCTAATGTGCCTGGGAAAGCAGCAGAAGATGGCCCAAGTGCTTGGGTCCCTGCACCCAAGTGGGAGACCCAGAAGAAGCTCCTGGCTCCTGGCTTTAGCCTGGCACTGCCCTGGCCATTGTGGCCATTTGAGGAGGGTACCAACAGATGGAAGACCTCTCTCTCTCCTCTCTAACTCTTTCAAATAAAATAAAAAATATTTTATATTAATAAAAATAATACATTATTAGTAATTATAATAAAACCTTAAAAAAACCAAGGCGCTGTGGCCATGGGCAGGCGAGTGGCCGGGGACCTGCTCTAAGAGAGCAGGGCGCAGTGGTCAGCAGCACACAGAGGCGAGACGCTTGGCTGAACCTGGTAGCAGGTCCCCCAGGGAGCTGGACTGACAGCACAGGCCCAGGGACCAAGTCAGCTTGCTCACCTAGGAGAGCAGAGGAGGGGCTGGTGGGGTGGGGTGGGGGGAATGGGGGCCGGGAGGGAGTACAGTCCTGGGGCCAGAGACAGACACAGGCCCCTGTGCCAGCCCCCGAGGGAAGGTGCCTGCCTCGGCCCTGGTGGTCGGGGCAGGGGGAGGAGGTGGGGCTTAGTACCCAGTACCCAGTTTCAGCGAATGTGGGGCAGGGGGACCACACAGCCAGGCAATGGGGGTGCAGAGGGAGTGAGGCAGTAAGACTGTGTGTGAGTGTGTGCACATTCGGGAACCCCAAAATGCTCATGGACAATGGATTAAAGGTAAGCAGAGGGGCTGGCGCTGTGGTGCACCTGCTTCCACAAACATCCAAGTGCCTCCCAGGCTGCTCCGCTTCCGACCCAGCTCCCTGCTGCGGCCTGGGAAACAGCGGGAGATGGCCAAGCGCTTGGGTCCCTGCACCCACATGGGAGACCCGGAGGAAGCTCCCAGCTCCTGGCTTTGGCCTGGCACCACCCTGGCCATTGTGGCCATTTGAGGAGTGAACCAGCAGATGGAAGACTTTCTCTCTCTCTCTGTAACTCTTTCAAATAAAATAAAAATAATGTCCAGTGCCTCTTCCCAGGTGTCACAGAGGCAGCCTGGAGGTGCAGGGGCCGGCTCCCCAGGCTGGTGGGACTCAGGGGGGCTGTTCAGGGCTCCTGCAAGCCGACTGGTAAACCTGTCTTCATGAGCCAGTAAATCACAGACTCGCCATCACATGCGTCATGTTAACAAAGTCCTAAGTACTCAATCTGCTGTACCTGTGGAAAGTCTACGTGTTGCCACGTCGCCCCTCCCACCTCATCATGGAGGGGAGTGCGGGTGACTGGGCCTCTAGCCTAGCAGGTAAGATGCCCACACCCCACAGCTGCGTGCTTGAGTTTGCGATCTGGCTCTGGCTCCTGACTCCGGCTTCCTTCAGTGCAGACCCTGGGAGGCCGCGGTGATGGCTCAACTCACTGGGTCCCCGCCACCCACGTGGGAGACTCAGATTGTATTCTTGATTTCAGTCTTTTTTTTCCTCCTTTTTTGAGTAGACAGAGAGAGGGAGAGAGAGAGAGAGAGAGAGAGAGAGAGAGAGAGAAGTCCTCCATCCGGTGGTTCACTCCCCCAAATGACAACAATGGCCAGAACTGGGCTGATCTGAAGCCAGGAGGCTCTTCCAGATCTCCCACGTGGGAGCAGGGGCCCAAGGATTTGGGCCATCTTCCACTGCTTTCCCAGGAAGGCCAAAGGAGATAGCTGGATGGGAAGAGGAGCAGCTGGGCCTCGAACCGGCGCCCATAGGGGATGCTGGCTCTGCAGGCAGAGGCTTAGCCCACTAAGCCACAGCACAGGCCCCCTCCTGGTTTCTGTCTTGGTCCTGCCCTCCCCACTGCAGGCATCTGGGGAGAGAACCAGCAGATGGGAGCTCTCTCTGTCTTTCTGCCTCCCAAATAAATAATAGACATTTTTAATTTTATGAAACAGTGAATTAAAAGAAATTCATTTCGATGCATAGTTTTTTTCATGACACGCATTTTCCATGAAGTGTGGAAGACCCCCGTCTAATGCATGGATCTCAAAATTTTCTGCGCCACATAAATTGATCTTTTCAATGCCATGTTCCATGAACTATTTGCAGCAGCTTTGAGCTCCCGCCACAGGAAGCGGCAGACACTACAGATGGGAGCTGTTGTCCTCAGAGCACCAGCTGCAGACCAGCCTCTTCTAAAAAGACTCCCAGGACCCTGGGCAGGACCCCAGCAAACCCGTCACTGCCCTAGGGCGCACCCAGCTCAGAGGGAGTGGGGAGAGGCGGGCTGGGTCACGGGGAGAGACGGCGAGAGCAGGGCCTCACATACCCAGGCTGAAGAGGTTGACGGCGCCGTAGTCCAGGAAGTAGCAGATGTGCCTGGCGTTCCTGGACATGGAGCTGAAGGTGTGTGCGCAGCTGGACGCGAGGGGGTACACACAGCTGGTGCACATGTACACAAGCATGGGCCACGAGTAGCTGTCATTGGGGATGTCAGTCACGTAGAGCGCAGTTACAAACCTCCACACGAAGAACCTGCAACACACAGCATGGCGCACTCAGCCTCCGCGGCCGCGGCTGCCCATCCTTGCTCTGTGCGGGGCGGGCAGTGAGTTGGGAACGGACAGATGCGCTAACAACCCCCTCCTATCTGGTGATGGAATGCCTTTCCTCGCATCTTGCCCCCAGAGCTGTTCTAGCCCTGGCTTGTATGCCTCCAAGGATGGGGGGCTCACCACCTCCCAAGACAGCCGACCATGGGGAAGTCCGGCATGGAGTTCCAATCTGCGTGCTGGAATCTCTTTCCATGTCATTGGCCCTGGCTCTGCTCATCAGAACCCCAGAAAACAAGCCCGTCGGACATTTCTAGGCAGTCTTCCTGGCTCCCTCCCCTCGCCTCCTTGAATTCAATCATCCTGGATCCCCTGACCGTTCCCCCCAGGATGCACACTGGGCAGCGTCATGCTCCCCCTGGCTTGTGCACTTCCTGAGGGATGGATGCAGTGTCCCAGGTGGAGCCCGGGAGGACTAATCATTTCTCTCTGCGCTTCCCCAGGCTGCCTGCGCTAAGACTGCAGCCACCTCTCTGAGTGGCTGCGTCCACGGAGACCCTGCACTTTCCACGCCCCCAGCTGCCTGCCCTTAACCCCACGCCCAGGGCTCTGCCGCAGAGCCCTCCTCTCTGCAAAGCAGCCCTGGGCAGTTGACTCCCGGGCCCAGGAACAACGGTGAGTGGAGCACTCAACGGAGCTCTCCCGGCTAGCACTGCAGGGCGTGGCTCAATCCTGGGGCCGGGGCCTTTGTGTTCCTGCTGTGGAAAAAATCAAACTCAAGCTATTTGCTGTTTCTCAAAATGTATCCTGTCATCTTCAGACACCATCCGCTCCCTAGGGCATTGGGATCCAGGCTTTGAGCCTGGCACGGTGTGGATGCGGATGCCAGAGGCTCGGCTGCCGGTTGGTTGGAAAGTCACCCGCGGGCCTGCATGCACAGAGGTCAAGGGTGGCCAGGGCAGCGCTCAGTAGCAGCACAAATCTCAAGACAGCCAAAACCAGCGTGATTCATCCAGAAAATGGGACAGCGCGTGGCTGTCAGAAGCCAGAGAGAGCGACAGGTGTTGTGGGGCATGGATTAAAGCATGGGCCCTTGGTGCCGGCATCCCATGAGGGAGTCAGTTCGAGTCCTGGCTGCTCCACTTCTGATCCAGCTCTCTGCTGTGGCCTGGGAAAGCAGTGGAAGATGGCCCAAGTCCTCGGGCCCCTGCACCCGTGTGGGAGATCCGGAGGAAGCTCCTGGCTCCTGGCTTCGGATCAGCTCAGCTCTGGCCATTGTGGTCATATGAACCAGTGGATGGAAGACCTCTCTCTTGCTCTCTTTCTCTGTAACTCTGTCTTTAAAATAAATAAAAATAAATCTTTACTTTTTTTAAAGGAAGGCATGGATAACGGCTCAAGTACTTGGGCACCCACCACCCACATGGGGAAGCTGGATAGAATTCTTGGCTCCTGGCTTGGTCCTGGCCCAGCCGACTGTTATAGGCATTTGGGGAGTGAACCAGCGGGTGGAACTCTGTCTCTTCCCGTCTCTCTCTCTCTCTCTGCCTTTCAAATAAATAAATAAATCTTTAAAAAAAAAAAAAGCAGTCCCAGAGACTCAATGATGATGACAGTGAGCAGGTGTTGGGGGAGGGACAGAGGGAGCCTGGGGGCTCCAAGAGACATGGGGGCTGGGAGAAGGGGACTCCATGGCTTAGCCAGGTTATTGTTTAGTAGGTGTTTCAGTGCAGTAAATTGTAAAATGACAATGACCTCCTTGGGCGAGACCTTGCTGCCACCCTGCCCGGTCTCAGCCCCCAGGGCCGCCACGCTGCTGCGTATGGAGACCACTCTCATCCAGCCTAAGCCTGGGCTCTGTCTCTCTCTCTCCCCTGCACTGGGCTGGTGGGTGCGTTGGCCCAGGTTTGTCTTCTGACTTCTGGACAGGCTAGGGCATGGGAGCTTTCCTGGTCAGGCTTGAGGGCCTGACCCTCTCTGCTCTCTGCTCAGTAAGCAAAGCTGTGAGGTGTGTGAGGCTGCTTCCAGCCCCCACCTTTCCCAGTGAGACCTCCCTCTGCCGGCCTGAAGCCCCATCCATGTGTCCTCACTCTCGGCTCCGCACAAGTGCTGCCAACCAATGCTCTCCCTGCTGCTGCGGGTCCCAGGCTGACCGTGAACACCCGTGGCTCTGTGTCTTTGCCTGAATCCTCATATCAACTCTGGCAAGCGTGCAACCGTCATGCCCGCTTGGTGAGGCCCAGACAGCGTGGCTGACCTGTGCAAGCTCAGGACACCCTAACCGGGGCTTCTGGGAGACCTGGAAGGCCCCGAGGCAGAAGGAGCCAGAGGTAAATCTCATCGAGCCAGGCCCAGGAGCAGGAAAGGGCAGGAGAGCTGGGGGAGCCCCCTCGAATCCTCCCACAATCCGTGTCCTACAGCCCATCCCACGGCAGACTCAACCTCTCTCTCCCTCCCTCCCCCATGCACCCACACCTGGGAGGGGGCTCCCCAAACCCAGCGCAGACTCTCAGCCCTCCCAAGCCCCACTCTGGTCCCTGGATCTCCTGAGTGAGAGGGGCCGGCCACGGGGCTGGCAGGTACCAGAAGGGCAGCAAGTGAGTCCAGATGTTGAGGGTCTCATTGGTCATCTGGAAAAGGCTGAGGATGCAGGCAGTGGCGGAACTCTGCGGGTGCCGGTAGCCAAAGAGGATGCCTTGCTCATGGAACACCTGTGGAGGGAAGCAGAGGGGGCACGGAGGTGAGACGGGGGCGGCATCTCCAGCTGCCATCGCGCTGCCTCCCGGGCTGGGCACTGTGAGCTGGGGACACCTGGCCAAGTCCTCCACCTGCCAGCCTCCTCCCCTCCCTCCTTCTCTCCCAGGAGCTCCTAAAACCCCAGGCAGGAGTCCGGCCTGTCTTGGTGCTCCCAGAAGCCCTTACTCTTGGTATGAACATTGCCTAAGACTCCGTGTGCGCACCCTCTGGCTGGGGCCCACAGCCCGGTCTTTGGACGCCTTTGTGGTTGGCTGACATAGATGCTGTCTGTCTGAGCCAACAAGCCCCGGATGGCAGGGGCCGGTGGGAAGATTTCTGTAGAAAGCCCACCCCAGCCCCCAGCCCCAGCCCCCTCAGGGCCGGGATGTTCACAGGGCGCTTCATAAAGGCCTTTTGATGATGAAGCCGATGATGCTGGTGCCTGTGCTATGGGGGGGGGGGGCTTCCCAGAGAGGCCACCCCACCCAGGGAGCCAGCTAGACAAGTCGCACCGCCCTCGGACTGGCCGAGCACAACACGGGCTATCCACCCAGATGCAAGCACCATACCACATCCACTGAAAATGAGAAAATGAGAGGACAGGAGCGATCTTGACTCAGGACGCAGTAGGAATGAAGAAACTGGACACTGATCATATTCCCACCGTGATCGTAAGATCCTTGCAAGGCTAAGCACTGCTGACGGGGCAGAGGCCGGGAGTGATGGAGACAGGCTGAGGCCCTAGGCTGCAGGGGACATTATCCCCTCTGCGTGCTTGATCCAGGCAGGGCCGGGGAACAGCCGGCCGGCAGAATCACTTGTTCTGGCTCTGCCAAGGCAACCGCAGGAGGGACTCAATGAACTCAATAAATAAGGCAGCAGGCTCATTTTTAAGTTGACCATTTTTTCGTGGCCTGCGAATGATGCTATGAATATCCAAATGGCCCTTGGGTGGGAAGGGGGAAAAAGTTCCTGACCCCTGACCCCTGGCATTTAGACCAAGGCTTGTCAGTCTCGACCCTGGTGACATAGAATCCACAGTTGTCAGGGGCTGGCCCAGCGTGGCTTCGCCTGTTAAATGCCAGCGGCCCACGCTCTGCCTACACTCCCCTGCCGCACACAGTGAGGACTCCAACGGCTCCAGGTATGGTCACCACGGCAACATCTCCTCCAGCTTAGAACCAGCGACCTCGGTCAATGTCGTTAGGACCTTTGAAAGGTGGATTATAAACGAGCCCGTTAACGGAGGCAGATAACAAGGTGCTGTTAGTAACCCTAAAAATACATCAGCCACACTGGAACATAAAGTTTGCTGCGGTCTTCCAGGGAAGGCTGGGAGCTCCTCTCCCTGGGCCGCCGGCTTCTTAACTTGACAGTGGCTCTGCATTCGGAAACAGCCGACGTCTGACACGCTGCAGGTGCATCTCGAGCTGCATGCTTGGATGACATGGATGCTTCTGCCTGAGCCAACAAGCCCCCACTGGTCAAGAGGCCAGAGGGACCCCCGAGGGAGGAGCAGATTGTGGGCTCCGAGGTTTGGAACACCCTCGGTTCCAACCTGGGTTAAGCTGGTCAGCGAGGGGGATCATGACGTTGTTTCATGGTCCGAGGAAGAAATGCTATCAGAATCGGGCGTGGGTCTTCGCTAATTACGGCCATTTGTTCCAGAGTTTGAGTCACCATGCCCTCCTGCTGATGTGCCCGAGGTTATAGCCAACAGAGGCCTGTGATGCACAGCGCGAACCTTGGCCTGCAGCTTCCCACCGCACGGGGCCGATGACCAGAAGGCAGACCGGCCGGAGCCACAAGCAGGAGGTTGGCACATGCGTGGCTCAGTCAAAGGCTCCTCTGCAGAGACTATGGCTCCCAGGAACTCCTCACTGGGTCTCTCTCTCTCTCTTTTTACCTTTCAAGTTTCTTACTTTTTAAAAGAATTTTAAAATGAATTAAAGCTTGGGTTGCTTGTTAAATTGCAAGAGCTCCAGAAAGGAGCAATTATGAATTATTCACTCTTCTGCATTAGTGCAGCAGATTAAAGGGGCATTATTCAATGGCTCTTGTTACAGTGTAATAAGGAAGGCGGTAGTCAGGACCCTAATGATAGGTGTAAGGGCTGCAGCACTGGGCTCTGGCTGTGCTGGAGACGCTGGGCTCGGCTCAGCTCTGCTGGAGACACTGGGCTCAGCTCTGAAGACGGCACAGAAGAGTGGGAGTTTACAGTAAGGAGCAAGCTGGGGCGGGGAGTGGGGGTGGCAAATTACCAGGAAGAAACACCAGGGGAGATGG
This sequence comes from Sylvilagus floridanus, assembly GCA_949820135.1. Taxonomy (NCBI): domain Eukaryota; kingdom Metazoa; phylum Chordata; class Mammalia; order Lagomorpha; family Leporidae; genus Sylvilagus; species Sylvilagus floridanus. Next base: position 76,815,727 of record OX463239.1, on the reverse strand, counting down.
GGACTGGCCAAAGCTACCCGAGAGTGGCAGGCGCCGCAGCTCACTAGCTAATCCTCCACCTGCGGCACCGGCACCCCGGGTTCTAGTCCTGGTTGGGGTGCTGGATTCTGTCCCGGTTGCCCCTCTTCCAATCCAGCTCTCTGCTATGGCCCGGGAAGGCAGTGGAGGATGGCCCAGGTCCTTGGGCCCTGCACCTGCATAGGAGACCAGGAGAAGCACCTGGCTCCTGGTTTCGGATAGGCGCAGTGCACCAGCTGCAGCGGCCATTTGGGGGGGTGAACCAATGGCAGGAAGACCTTTCTCTCTGTCTATGTCTGTCTTTCTCACTGTTTAACTCTGCCGGTTTAAAAAAACAAACACACAAACAAACAAAACTACCTGAGAGGATTCTGGGTGAAGGCAGGCAGGGGCGACCAGACTTCCCCAGGGGTCGGTGGAGGCCGAGGAACCTGACCCGGTGTCCAAGGTGAGTAGGAATGAAGGAAGGGGGGTGCTCTTCCTAAACTGACTTGGCAGGGTTCTTGATTTTGCAAGGAAGCTCAGACGCCCCTAGAAGGTTCTGGAACCAACTAACAACATGTGGACAAGCAAAGACTCTCACCTTCATGTGATGCCAAAGATCTTGTGACCAGGGCCTGGCCAACAAGGCCGAAAGCACTGCATGCCGGGGGTGGGTGGTCCCCAGGCAGGAGGCGGGGGAGGAGGATGCGGAGCTCAGAGACTGGGGCAGCCAGGGTGGGCGGTGCCTGGACAGTAGCCAGAGAGAGGCACAGCTTGAATCTGCCCAAGATGAGTCACGGGGTGATCTCCCCTCTCTGTATGTTTGTGTTCTCATTGGCAAAGAGAGAGATGAGGGGGGCAGATTGACACAGCTAAGAACGAGAGAGGGAGCAGAGGGGCTGGGAACTCCATAAATTGGGTATCCTGGCCAGATCTATGGGGAGGATATTTTGCCCCCAATCCAGGGCTGGGCATAGATTTTACAAACCTGCCTCCATCTGACCTGCTAGCCTCCCCCCGCCACGGATGGGAAATCCCAAACTAACCATGCAGTAGGAGCAGGGTTTAAAGCAGCCCCTCTAAAACAACTGGTGACAGGCAAAGAAAAGGAGTGTGTCTGAGGACCAGCGACGTGCCACTTGGAAGGGGACTGATGGCCACAGCCCTCCCCAGCATGAGCCTCTGCCTATTGCATCCAAATGCCAGTGCGCGTGCTCACTCCAGCTCCGAGCCCCTCTGTGCAGACAGGAGAAGGAGTCTCCCCATCTTCCCACTCTCCCTTCACTAAGCCATCCCCACGGGGTAGATTTTCATAGAACGCATGGAAACGACCTACTCAAGAAAACAATTCTGCATTCCAAACCCAGTGTGACCCCAAAGGCAAATGACAATCATTGCCTTAACATCCGGGGGCTTGGCCTCATTCCCAAGCCCCGCATGGTAGCAGGCGCCTGCACATTTGCACAGCGGAACCGATCTGAGACTCCACCTTGCATCCCGGTTGCAAGCTGGGCAATTTGGAGGAAAATGAAATCAAATTGCGTGCAGCCTGTTATTTAGAAGCGAGAAACGCCAGGCACTGGGAGCGAGGGGCTTGGCCGTGAGATTTCCCTTCCAGTGCTGCAGCGAAGTCAGCGGCTGGGAAGGCTCCCTGGCATGGCTAAGACCCCGCGCACCTGCTGCCTGCTGCCTGCGATTCGCTGCGGCGGTTTTAAACCTTTGGCTTTTCTCGCTGTTAAGCCACAAGTCACCTGGGGGAGAAAATGGAGTGGGTTTTGGTTGCTGGAAAACAGGAGTGGCGGAGGAGGGTGGGGATATGGGAAGGCCAGGCATGCACTCTGCATTTGCAGCCCACAGCTCTCTGTATCCTTGCAACCACCTGGGGAGGAAGAGCCCTTTGGTTTTCAGAAGAATTTTCCACAATTTGTCCAAGTTCTCAGAAAGAGTGGAAGCAATGCCTAAACATAGACGCAAAGCCCCACTACCATTTCTCCCCGGCCTCTTACATGCCATCATTCATGCTGCCGCTGCTCCCAAGGGCTCTGATGAGACAGCAGACGCTCCCGCCCTACCCTGGGCATAGCTTGGGCGTAGTTCCGGGCTCTCCCGGGCTCCTCCGAGTGGCATTTTTGTCCTCTTGTTTCCAATGCTGTTGTGGACTGAATCACATCTCCCCCACCCCAAAGTCCTAATCCCCAGCACCTCAGTGCAGGTCCTCCGAGAGGTGCCTAAGTTAGAACGAGGCTGTTGGGATGGGGCCCTAATCCAAAAAGCTGTGCCCCTCACGAGAAGAGATGTAGACCCAAAGGAGGACCACAGGGCACACAGAGGGCCGAGGGCATGCAGAGGCAGTGAGCCAAAGAGAAAGGACACACACCCTGCCAACACCTTGACCTTGGATGCCCAGCATGGAGAACCAGGAAGAAATGTTTCAACTACACAGTCCATGGGATTTTGCACGGCAGCCTAGAAAATGCGTGCATGTGGTGAGCTTGCCGGCCCGTCCCTAAGCCAGCGCCTCTCCAACTCTCCTCTGCGGGTGTCTGCAGGTCACGGGGAGACTTCACTGCGGTCGGAGCTGGGCTGAGAGTCTGCATTGCTAACAAGCTCCCAGGCCTGCTGCTGCTGCTGCACGTGCCTCTGCTTCCAAGCCCCGGCCCCAGTGCTGTGCTGTCCTCTCCCTGCCCAGAATCCAGTTAATTGCAAAAGACAAAGTCCCCACCGGGCAAGATAAACACAAATATGGGTGCGCAAAGAGCCAGGATGGGGATTAGAGGTGAGTGGGGAATATGGGGAGGTGTAGGGAGAGGACGAGGGGGCCAGGAGGGCAGGCCACCCATGTGTGTCAGTTGCCACCTGTCGGGCACTGGGCTGGAGAGCAACCCGGCAGTGGGAAGGGTACAAAGGGAGCCAGACTTCCTTTACACACAACACACATGCAGCTACTACTGCTGGTCTGAAACAATTACAGGCAAATGCCAGTTTAGAACATGGCTGTGACGGTCGCAAAAAAAAAAAAAAAAAAAAAAAAACCATACCTGTGCAGTATTCACTCACGCACAAGGATGCCTGTCGTACACATAGCTCAGTAGTTACATGGGACTGTGGTAAATGTCTCCTGGCCAATCAGGTACAAAAACGTAAGGACACAAAGGATCACTATCCGTTGCATGCCCGCATTCCGTTATAAGAGCGCCTGGGCGTGAGTCCTGGCTGCGCTCCTGATTCCAGATCCCTGCTGATGCACACTCTGGGAGGCGCAGTGATGTAAGTTGGGTCCCTGTCACCCACGTGGGAGACCTGGATTGGGTTTCTGGCTCTTGGCTTCAGTCTGGCCTAGCCTCGGCTGTTGTGGGCATTTGGGAGGTAGATTCACAACAGCTGGGATATCTCTGGCTCTCCCTTTCTCTGCCTTTCTGTTTTTCAGATGAATTTAGAAAATTAAAAAAATTGAGTGAATATTACTCGATTCAAGTAGCATGAAACAAACCCCACTGAATGAAAGCATTATTGAGCATTCTTCTAGAGAAGAAAGAAAAGTGTGGAAGCTGAAATAAGGCAGCATTCCTTGATTCTGCATTTGTTGTAAAACTGCCCTCTTCGGGGGCCGGCACTGTGGTGCAGTGGGTTAGGCCCCCACCTGCGATGCTGTATCCCGTATGGGAGCGCCAGTTCAACTCCCGGATGTGCCACTGAATCAAAATGCTAATACCCTGAGAAAGCCGGTGATGGTCCTCAAGTACTGGAGCCCTGGTCACGCTCTGCCATCCATGGAGTTCCAGGCTCCTGGCTTCGGCCTGGCCCAGCCCTGGCCATTGTGACCATATGGGGAGTGAAACAGCAGATGAAGATCTCTCTCTCCTTTCCATCACTTTGCTTTTCAAAAGTCTTACACAAAAAACAAAAAAACAAAAAAACAAAACAAAACAAAAAAAACTTGCAGTCTTTGATTCAAGAACTAGGAAAACTACTTTGAGTTTTAGGCATTGGTTAAGAGTTGACCAAAGGTGAGCTTGTGTTAAGTATCTAACATGAGTGCTAAGTCTGTGGTAGGCGGAATAATGGCCCTCCAGAGATGGTAGGTCCTAACTGCCGGGACCAGTGATTAGGTTTGGTCTGGTCACACAGCAACGGGGCATTAAGGTCACAGGTGGAATTCAAGTTGCTGATGAGTGAGCTTTAAAATAGCAGGGACTTGGGGCCGGTGCTGTGGCATCCCATATGGGCGCTGGTTTAAGTCCCAGCGGTTCCACTTCCAATCCAGCTCTCTGCTATGGCCTGGGAAAAGTCCTTGGGCCCCTGCACCTGCGTGGGAGACCTGGAAGAAGCTGCTGGTTCCTGGCTTTTGATTGGCACTGCTCCAGCTGTTGCAGCCATCTAGGGAGTGAACCAGTGGATGGAAGACCTCTCTCTCTCCCTCTCTGTAACTCTGACTTTCAAGGAAACAAATAAAATCTTTAATAAATAAATAAATAAATAAAATAGGGGCAGGCGTTTGGCCCTGCACTTAAGATGCTGATTGGGAGGCATGCGTCTCACACTGGAGTGCCTTGGCTTCAGCGTCTGGGCTCAGGCTCCCGACTCCAGCTTCCCACTAATTCAGACCCTGGGAGGCAGCAGGCTATGGCTCAAGAGGTTGGGTCCCTGCCACTCATGTGGGAGACCTAGATTGAGGTGCCAGCTTCCAGCTTCAGCCTGGTCCAGCCCCAGCAGTTGCAGGCATTTGAGGAGATCTTGATCTGTCTGTCTGTCTCTCTGCTTCTCAAATAACTACACACATAAATAGGGAGAGTCTCTACATTATCCAGGTGGGTCCAGTGCTTAAAACTGGAAGAGGGAGGCAGAAGGGGATGTGACAGTGGGAGAAGAAAGTCAAGAAATATACTAACACAGGCTTTGAAGGAAGGGACCAGGAGGCAAGGAATGCGGGCAGCCTCAGAAGGTACACAAGGCTGGGAGACAGTTCCTCTCCTATAGCCTGCACCACCTCCTTGGGTCCTTGGCCCTGTGTGACCCATTGGTTAGACTTGAATCCTACAGAACTGTAATATAATAAATTTGTCTTTCCTTTGAAGCCTCCAGATTTGTGTTAATCTGATATGACAGCAGCAGAAAACTAAGACAAGGTCAGAATTTGACCACACACACACACACACACACACACACACACAACCCAAACCCACTCCTCGTGCTGGGTATGGCAGCACCAGGGTGAACTGCCACTGCAGAATAGATGACCCTGGAACCATCCGAAGTTGTGTGCAACATTTTCCAAATTCTCTCCCACAGAGGAGCCTGCTGAAGCACATCATATCTGACCTGAAGTGACCATCATCCACCCAACGGGAACACCAAATAAGAGCTGTGAAACACATTTGCATGGGAAACAATTCAAGATGGCTGGAAGAAGTTGGGGAAATAGAGTATCCTCAAATATAGAGAAACTGACATTATTCTCAGCATGAGCTCTCCACTGACATTTGTTGTGGGATGCTGTTAGTAAACCCTGCAAAGAATCTAAGTTTGGCTAATTTCACTTTCAAAGGGATCAAACTATGGACAGTGTTTTTCTAAACCAAAGAAGATGCATTTGAAAGACTCAAACAAGTGACATTCTAATAAAATAATAATTGAAGACAGGTAACAAGAATATCTGGACTGTGGAAGGGAAGATTCACATGCAAATCATCCTGAAATTTATTGCTGTAGAGATTAATTTTCTGGACATTGTAGACTGAGGTACAATTTGGAGCAAAATCCTATTATATATAGTTTTCTTTAGAATACCTTTTTGTCCTAACAAAATAAGTTTAAAAGTTATATTTTTTAAGATTTTTTAAAAATTTATTTGAGAGGTAGAGTTACAGACAGAGAGGGACAGAGAGAGAGAGGTCTTTCTGAACCAATCTGAAGTCAAGAGCCAGGAGCTTCTTCTGAGTCTCCCACACACATACAGGGGCCCAAAGACTTGGGCCATCTTTTACTGCTTTCCCAGGCTATAGCAGAGAGCTGGAATGGAAGAGGAGCAGCTGGGACTAGAACCAGCACCCAGATGTAGACCCTGGTAACAAGAGGTGCTGGCTCCAGGCCCTGGGTTCTTGCTCCCATGGGAGACCTGCATCGTGTTCCAGTTCGCAGCTCCTCGCATCAGCACCAACTGTTGCAGGTATCTGGGGAGTGAGCCAGCAGATAAAGGTTCCTTCTCCCTGTGTCTGTGTGTCTGTCCCTCTCTCTGTGTCTACCTCTCAAATAATTATACAAATCAATTTTTTTAAAAAGTTGTTTATAAAAACAGCAATAACATATGTTGATCTCTATGAAACTAAAATGTTAAGTTTCATATACAGTCCCTTTGCACTGCCTTAACTTGTTATGTAAAATTCCTGATTCATTTCTGATTCCAAATATGGCTCTAAGAATATCTGTTGGTGGTTCTACCTGTTTCACCTGAGCAGAAACTCAGCAGAACTTTCTTCTCCTCATTGAATTAATAATAAAAATAACCTAAGACCTACACTGCAATGACACAGGAATAGTGGTCTAATTAGGCATCACACAATTATATCACACAAATTATGTGATAATGTTGATTCCAACACAACAACTCATAATTTTGCTGAAATGGCAAGAAAAATAGATTTTATGGAAAAACATAACTTTGGAATTGTGTTTTTCTTTATTAATCTTTCAAGTGTCATGAAATCTATCAGTATAACATCCAGATGTATACAATAATGATTAACTTTAGTTGGCTTTGATATTTTGCTGACCCTAAAACTCAGAACTTTGTAGTTTTCTGGCCATATGAATAGTATACACTGTTTGCTAGCTCTGTTACCTAGCCAGATAGGGTAACCTCTCAGTATTCAGATGCAGGGTCGTGGCCTGCACCTGTTTTCCTTGGTCCAACCCAGCATGCTTCAGCTGACCTGGCTCCATGCGATCACGGTGAGAGCATTGCAAGGCAGGGGTGCCAATGCATCTTACAGATGGAAACTGAACCTCAGTGGAATAGCAGACCCAGGATGCAAACCCTCGTCTGCGGTCCAAGATATCTTAAGTGGCAAAATTAAAGTGGCTCCACACAGGAGAAGCTCAGGTAGAGAAGAAAAGCAAAGCCAAGCCCTTTTGAATGGTCTTTGCTTTTTTTTTTTTTTAATATTTATTTTCACTCCATTTGAAAGACAGAGAGAAACAGAGATCTTCCATTTACTGGTTCATTCTCCAAACACTTGCCACAGCCAGGGCTGAGCTAGGCTGAAACCAGGAGCCCAGGACTTAACGCAGGTCTCCCACATGGGTGGCAGGGACCCAAGCACCTGCGCCATCCTCCGCCATCCTCCGCCGCTGGCTGAGAAGTGGAGCCTCCGAGACACGGCTGCCACGCAGCTCTGAGCACGGAGCCTTCCCGTCGCCAGGATCACCATGGTCTTCCTGCCTTGGGAACTGAGCACCTGTCACTGTGGGCGCGGCCTCGCCAACACCACACTCCCCTCCCCGGGGCTGCGCACGCAGGGACAGCGAAGGGGGCTCCCGCAAGGTGCTGCTCCTGAGACGCTCCCCGCCGACTCCTGCTCAGCGATCTTGGCTCACAGCCTGCTTCGGGGAAGCCGCTCCAGGACACCTGCTCTGCCCTCCTGTAGCCACCGCACAGGCCACGTGTTCCAGGAGGCTCCTCCATCTGCCGGGTCCCCCGGCTCCCCACTGATCACTGAGCCACAGAACGTGAAGTGAAATAAGGAGTCACTGGGCCACCTGCAGCGATTTTGTTTAAGATCTTCTTTCCTTTCTTTTTAAAACTTTATTTGAAAGGCAGAGAGACAGAGACAGAAACAGATGAGATGTCTCTGCTGCTTTACTCCCCAAAAGCCTGCATCAATAGGGGCTGGGCCAGGTGGAAGCCAGGCAGGAACTGCACCCAGGTCTCCCATGTGGGTGTCAGGGATCCAAGTATTTGGGTCATCACCCACTGCTTCCCAGGATAGGCAATTAACAGGAAGCCAAAAACAGAAGGCAGCTGGACCTTGATCCCAGGCTCTGAGATGGGACGCAGGCCTCAGACGTGACTTCCAGGGGGCATCCCAACCACAGCACAATCCTCCACCAGGGTAATTTTTCAACCTAGCATAGCCTAAGCCTTCCTGCCTGACCCTGCTAGTGGTGTTAAAATAACCTGAGTAACATATAAACTAGCAGACAGGGCCGGCGCTGTGGCATCCCATATGGGCGCCTGTATGAGTCCCGGTCCCTCTACTTCCGATCCAGCTCTCTGCTGTGTCCTGGGAAAGCAGTGGAAGATGGCCCAAGTCCTTGGGCCCCTGCACCCTCGTGGGAGACCCGGAAGAAGCTCCCACCGTTGCTGCTAACTGGGGAGCGAACCAGCAGATGGAACACCTCTCTCTCTCTCTCTCTCTCTCTGCCTCTCCTCCTCTCTCTGTGTAACTCTGACTTTCAAATAAATAAATAAATCTTAAAAAAAAGTCAAAGGAAAAAACTAAACCAAACAAATGATCACAAAAGCAAGAATGCCAGTTACTCTATCAGGTGAATTTTAAGACAAAAACAGCACTGGATACAAAGACGATCACTACAAAATAATGAGACGTGTACTTCACCAGGAAGGTATAATAATTGTAAACTCGGATGTGGCGCTCAAATGCATACAGCAGAAATGAACTTATCTAGAAGGCGTAGTTCAGAAACGGGCCGCCGCGGCGGGAGATTCTGACACAGCTCCACTGCAGTGTCCTAGCCTGCTCTGTGCTGCTACAGCAAAATACCCGAGGCTGTGAACCGGCAAAGAGAAGAGGCCTGTGTGCTTCACAAAGCTGGGGGTCGGAGGGGCCACACAGCTGGGGCGCCAGCATCCCGGCAAGGCCTTGTGCATTGTGAATGGCTGCGTCACATGTGTGCAGGAGGCAGAGGAGGCCGAGTGTGCAGGGCGGCAGGTGTGTGTGTGTGTGTCTTACTTAGAACTCACGCTCCTGAGACAGGAGTCCCCAGGACCCACCTGCCTTCCCCCAGGCTCCTCCTGTGCGGGCTCCACCCCCTCTGCTCAGCCACGCGGGGGACCACACAGGAGCCTCCGGAGGACAAACCCAAACCACGTCCAAACCGTAGCACGCAGCCAGCTCGAGTGGAACGCACTTGGGAAGAACACGGGGCTGGCCTCTGCGTTATCTCACGGGCGCGGAGGGACGCTGCCCGCAGCAACTGGAAACTGCTCTATTGTAGACACACTTGGAAGGTTTAGGAACACTGACTGTGCGGTGGCCCATGAAGTTAGGCTGACCACATTTCAAAGACTGGACTGATACAGAGGGCAATCTCAGACCACAGTCAATTCGGGTAAATCCATAACAGGATGCTGGAGCCACCAAGTTCCGGTGTGATCCAGCGGTGCCACTCCTGGGCGTTTACCTAACAGAACTGAAAACATGTCCTCCCTAAATTTTGTAAAGCAATGTTCATGGCACCAGCAACTAACCGTCTATCAACAGATGGGTGGACGAACAAAGTGTGGACTATCCATTTAATGAAATATTATTCAACCATGACAGCAGGGGCAGCGCTGCTATATTCTATAGTAAATCCATTCAGAGAGACACTCAGAGCAGTTGTCAAGGCTCGATGTGAGGAGAGTGGGAAATGGAGTTATGAAAATGTTCCAAAATTGACTGCATGATGGTTTTGTCCAATATACCCTGTGTGTGTCAACAGACTAAACTCCACTGACTTGTACACTTTTTAAAACATGCTATTTATTTCTTTGTTTTCTTTGAAAAGCAGAGAGACAGACAGAGATCTTCCATCTGCTGGTTCACTCCCTAAATGCCTACAATAGCCAGGGCTGGGCCAGGCTGAAGCCAGGAGCCCAGAGCTCTATCAGGGCCTCCCTCAGGGGTGGCAGGGATCCAAGTACCTGAGCTGCCTCCTGGAGTGCACATTAGGAGGAAGCTGTATTGGAAGCGGAGTAGCTTGGACGCAAGCCAAGTGCTCCAATATGGGGTGCAGGCATTCCAAGCAGTGACTTAAGTTTATGTGCCCAAAGCCCAACCCAAATTATATACTTTACCAGGGTGAATCTTATGAAATGTGAATGCAATGGTTTAAACAAGGTTTGTCTTCCAAACTTGTGTGGACATTTAAGCCCCAAAGTCACAAGTTGGTGGTGCTGAGAGGGAAGAGGCTTGACCCAACTGTGATGTCTAGGAGTGGGCCTGGTGAGAGGCGTGTCCTTGGAAGAGGGTTAGTTCTAAAAGCCGAGTTGTGCCCAGCCACCTGCTCTGCTTCCGTGGGATCACTCCTCTGCACACACTCTGCCATTGTCACCCTTCCAGCCCAGATGCTAAACCAATGGGGCCTGCCGATCTCGGCCAGTGAGCCTCCAACACCGTGAGCCAAGAGAAACGCCCTTCCCTCCGAAGGAGCTGGCCCCATGCATGGGCAGTGACAGATCTGACCAGTGCACAGAGCCAAATCTCAGCAGAGCTGCTACAGAGAACCTTCCCCAGCAGAAAACTCAGCTGGTGCCAAGCTGCTCCCAGCACCACCAGGGGCTCCCTTTGATAGGCCGAAAGGAGTCGGGCAACACGCCCAGATGCTTCTATATGTAAATCCTATCAACCAGAAAGGCAAGAATTGCAATCATGGACAATACTTTTATTTTTTTATTTTTTTTATTTTTTTGACAGGCAGAGTGGACAGTGAGAGAGAGAGACAGAGAGAAAGGTCTTCCTTTTGCCGTTGGTTCACCCTCCAATGGCCGCCGCAGACGGCGCGCTGCGGCCGGCGCACCACGCTCATCCGATGGCAGGAGCCAGGAGCCAGGTGCTTTTCCTGGTCTCCCCATGGGGTGCAGGGCCCAAGCACCTGGGCCATCCTCCACTGCACTCCCGGGCCACAGCAGAGGGCTGGCCTGGAAGAGGGGCAGCCGGGACAGAATCCGGCGCCCTGACCGGGACTAGAACCCGGTGTGCCGGCGCCGCAAGGCGGAGGATTAGCCTGTTGAGCCACGGCGCCGGCAATCATGGACAATACTGCGTATTAATTACATCAGAATATTAGTTAACTTTTTCCCATAGAATAAATAGGCAGCCATCTCCAACTCACTTGTGGTTGGCATAGCCTGAATCCCAAATCCAGGCAAGGATGACACACGAAGGAAAAATCCTAGGTCGCATCTAGGAAGGAAATAACACAGACCAACGCACTAAACAGATTGAAGGATCCTAAGGAAATCAGTAGCTGATTCCAGCAAGAGATTAAAAAGGTGCACCATCACTACGCCATATTTAGAACAAGAACAAAATGCTGGTTTCGTGTTAGTAAATCAATCAACAGAATTCACCACCTTGTCATCATCTCAAAAACACATGGATAGGAATACAAGTGTTCTTTAGAATTCTTGTAATTAAAAGGGAACCATCCCAGCAAACTACAAATTAAAAAAGAACGGCCTTAGCCTGGTCGACAGCAGACGGTGCCTTCCGTGGTGCAGTGCAGAAAGTGTTCTTTTGACTAGAACCAAGGCCTGCCATCCTGATTCCCAGCGGACAGGCATTTCAACAAGCTCCAGTTGATTCTGCTGTCCGGCTCCACCCACCCGCTTGGGAGACATCCTGGGTGCCGATGGCTCCTTGCTTCTGGGTGCCCAGCCCACCGACCCGACACCACCCCAGCCACTATTCTGGTTGAGCTCGCTCTCTCTTTTTCATAGTCCATGGTCGTATTTCATTTTCCTTAGCTCCTCCCAGCATCCTGGTACCAGTGACTTCACAGATAGCACTTTCATTTACAGATGAGCTACTGAGTACCCGGGAGAGCTGCCGTGCACAGCTGGGCCGTTGCCACTCCTCTCTGCACCCATCACCTGGGGAATCCTCCTGCGTCAGGCATCCGGGGCCATGGGATATGTTTCTCTGTAGCCTCTGGGTCAAGGGTGCAGTGAATAAAAGAATCTCGATTTTGCACAAAATGTCCTTGTTTCCCGGCTAAGTGTCATGCCATGTTGTCTAGGAGCTGGCTGCCTCCATTTCTCTGTTTTGTCTCTAAGTTGGGTTTGTGTAGGAATCAGCACTTAGTTACTTATTCCATTCTTTCAGGTCTGGATTCAAATCTCTAACGAGCCTCTAATGTACCCAGGACTGTTTTCGTAAGATATTTTATTCATTTAAGAGAGACAGACAGACAGACAGACAGACAAAGCTCCCAGGCCAAAGCTGGGAGCCTGGAACTCGACCCAGATCTTCCATATGGATGGTAGGAACCCACCTACTTGGGCCATCCCCTGGTTCTACATTAACAGGAAGCTGGACTTGGGAGCAGAGTCGGGACTCGAACCCAGACTCTCATGGGTTAAGACTCCTAGCATTCTCGGTCAGACACACAGGCTGGTCTTGAGGCACCAGGGAGATTAAATAGTAGGAGGCGTAAATCCGAAGGCCCTGGGAGAGCAGAGGCAGGTTCTCAGCGGTGCCATGGGAACCGGACTCCGGTTCGGCCTGCCTGTTAACCTGTCACATCACTCCTCTGGCCCTATCAGCTCTGCATCGGCGACAGTTCACCCCGACACCGTCTTCTGGGCGCATCTCGCTTCACCGGCTTTCAGGGTCACCTCTTCCATCCTGACGCCGAGTCCGCTGGAGAATCACTTTTCTGGGGCAGGTCCCAAGTGCTTGGCCATCAGCTGAGTAGGAGAGGCCGCTCCTGCACTCTGACATCCCCCAGACGAAACCTCTCATCAGGACATAGCGCTCACTCCTCTTGAATGGAAATGGAAGGGAATTCGACTTCGGGACTGGGCTGCAAAGGATGGACGCGCTCCTTATAAGGGGAGGTGAGTCGAGCCAGTTCACCACAGATCGGACCACAGGGCTGTCACCGAGCCTTATTAGAGCAGACTGCCAAGGAGCCTCACGGACAAGCTGCCTCCCGAAAGTTCAGAGGGGCCGGCACTGTAGCACAGCGGGTTAAGCCTCCTGCGACTCCAGCATCCCCTATCACAGCACCAGTTCAAGCCCCGGCTGCTCTGCTTTTGATCCAGCTCCCTGCTAATGGGCTTAGGAAGGTAGTAGGTGATGCCCAAGTGCTTAGGCCCTTGCTACCCACGTGGGAGACCCAGATGGAGCTCCTGGCTCCTGGCTTCAGCCTGGCCCTGCCCTGGCCACTTGGGATGAATGAGCAGATGGAAGATTGATTTGTTTCTCTCTCTCTCTTTCTCACTTTGCTTTTCAAATAAATAAGTCTTTTGGAAATGTTCATTAAAATGGAATTAAAAGGTAAGTTTCTTGTTGTGCCAACAAAGTTGGAAATCCACGTGTAGTTTTTATTCATAGCATGCATTTCCACTAACTTCCTGAAGACCTCTTGTATGTTGGGCGGGGAGTCCACTGGAGAAGGGTGCTAAGGCCCAGTCAGCAACACCCCTACCACCCCACCCCAGGCCCAGCCTGGGCCTCCTGCAGATGAGTTCCCCGCCCCTCCCCCGCTGCTTTCAAGCACCCATAGGTGGGTCCTAGAAGCACGGCTGCTCCCCCTCCAGCCGCCGCCTTCCTCCATCTCTAGCTCGAATCCGTAACCTCCACGGGGACTTTGCTTCTAGATACAATACAGACATCTCAGGAAGGGTTCCAGCATTAAAACCTCGGGGCTCACTTCAGTTTCCAGGTGTGCAGGGAAGGCAGCAGGAGGCTCTAATTCCCGCCCCCATCACCCCCCCCCCCCGCAAAGGATCCCGGGAGGGGAAGCTTGAAGTGAAGCAGGGCCAGCGCAGAAGAGGCTGGCTGAGAACAAGCCTCCCCGCTACTGCAGCGCCCGGCCGTGTCGCGCCTGGAACTCGGCCCTCGGAGGAGCAGACCACGTACCTGGGGCACCTGGTCTATGCGGAACAGCCTGGGCAGCTTCAGGCTCAGCATCGTGAGGCCGCTGGGCAGGGCCGCGGGTGGCCGGGCCTCGCTCACCGTCCCAGCATGGCTCGGGGTGCGAGGTTGCTCCCCTGAAAGAGGACAGCAGGGAGAAATCCAGTCAGCCTCCGCCCACTGCCCTGGGGGCAGGACCCCCAGCGACCACCTGTCGGACACGGCTTTAGAAACAGCAACCGCGGAAGCATCCCAGGGAGCAGCGGGCCAGCCTGGGACACACCCCTCCCACATCAGCCAGCTCACGTCCTGGCTGCTCCACTTCCCATCCGGCTCCCTGCCGATGCGAGAATGCGGCAGAGGGTGGCCCACATGCTTAGCTCCCTGCCGCCCACATGCAAGACCCGGATGGAGTTCCAGGCCCTGCCTGTTGTGGCCATTTGGGGAGCGGGCCAGCACACAGAAGAAGAAGATTCTCTCTCTCTCCCTTTCAAATAAGTAAATCAATCAATCAATCTCAGAGTTATCTGATGATGATGGCTGGGTCGTTCACCCCAAGAGTGCTGGAGGGAGAGACGGAATCCCAACAGGGGTGAGTGCGGTGTCTGTGGCTCGGCAGGGCCATCTGTGAAACCTAATCTCCAGCGTGGTAGGGGGAAAGGTGGGGCCTCTGGGGGAAAGGTCAGGAAGGCTCTACCCTCACAGAAGGGATCGGAGCCCTTGGGATGGAGTCCCAGGACCACGTGGACCACTGGCGCCGAGTGACAACGCTTGGCGCCATCTCTGAGGAACGCCTCTTCCCCAGACGCCGAGTCCACTGGCACTCTGATCTGGGACATCCCAGGCTCTGGAATTGTGCGCACTGGACTTCTGCGCTCGTGTGCATTACCCAGGCTAACGTATGTTGTTACAGCAGCCTGCAGGGACAGAGGCCGTGCACCTAAAACTGCAGGGCTGGCAGAGTCCCTAGAGGCTCCAGCCCCTTCTCCAGAGGGGTGGAAGGGAGGAGCGATTTCCAAAAGGCTGTATAGCAGGGAGAGTTGGGGCTGCTCGATGTCCAGGCCCTCCCATCCCCACCCCTGACCCTGCACCCCCTGTCCCGTGGGTTGCCCCTGGGCACACAGAATGCAAGAGGACCAGGAGCTGTCTCCAGGTCTTGGAAGGTAAAGTGGCTCTTCCAGAAGCTTCCTGGAGCTCAGCTGCCCTGGAACACACAAAGGCACTGAGGCCAGCAAATGCACCCAGGGCGCTTGTTGGAGACAGAGTGACACAAAGTAACAAGGTTGCTTCCTGTAGGGCTGAGAGAGTTTAACAGTGGTGAGTCCCGGGAGCTGAAGAAACCCAAAGCCCTCGAGGCGCCCAAGACACCGAAATACAAGTTGGTTGAGCAAAAGAATGGTCTAGAAAAGAAGGAATTTATCACAATCAAGCTCTCTTCTATGGGCCAAAGAGTACCACCCCCTTGGTCCTCACAGTCCCAGCCCCCACCCCGTCAGCCACAGGGGTTCTCTCCCTGCCTCTGGGCACCCAGGGACCTCCGCCACACCCTTGCTCTGCAGCCCAGCTGACTCCAGAGCCCCCGGCTGGCCCCACTGGGGAGGAGCCTCCCTGGGCTGGAAGGAAATAGGGTGAGCGCCCGGCTGATCCCCACCTCCAGCAAATCATCACTTGCTGAATCACTGCTCAGCATTTGCCCTCGCAGGGGTTCCTGTCTCTGTGGCTTGTTTACTTTTGCTTCCTAGGATGTTTATTTAGGTCCTGCAGGTTATTAAAGGGATGACATTTCATTGTCACAAACGGGCTTCTTCATTGGAAAGATGGAAATTTCCAGAGCACGTGGGACACGTGCATACAAAGGGGCAGTCATTCGCCTTAATGACCAAGGGGATTCTGATCACACTGCAACTCGGCTGAACCTTGGAGCCCGTCACAATAGAACATACATTGTACATTCCACTTAGACGAGGGCTCCAGAACAGTCAAAGACACGGTGACTAGGACGGTGGCAGCCGTGTTGGACGGGTGTGGACTGGGATGATGGGGAGAGTTCTGCAGGGGGGTGGCGGGATGCCTGCACAGCAGTGTGAACTCTGTGCCACTGCACTGTGCGGCTGGAAATGGCCCAAATGGGAAGCGTACGTGAGGAGTGTTCTGCGACAATAAAATAATCCTGCCGTATTGCAGGAGCGGAATAATTTTAAAACGTCATATACATTTTACCAAACTCAAGAAAACAGAAGGTAGACATGGTAAACACAGCACTGAGTGCCGTGCTCCCGCCACGGCTCTGCGGCCAGGTGGCTCCCTGCGAGGGAGGAAGAGGG
The DNA here is from genome assembly GCA_949820135.1 of Sylvilagus floridanus. Classification (NCBI taxonomy): domain Eukaryota; kingdom Metazoa; phylum Chordata; class Mammalia; order Lagomorpha; family Leporidae; genus Sylvilagus; species Sylvilagus floridanus. Next base: position 76,799,544 of record OX463239.1, on the reverse strand, counting down.
GACCGGGTGGGGCTATCAGGGGCAGATCCAGTCACACAGATGTTGCCCTCCCAAGCAGTTTAATCCAGTCTCGGATTAATGGGTGACCTTGGGAGCAGGTCTTTCTGTCGCGTGCATTCCCCTTGCAGCGTGACGCCCTGCACCGCCCCAGGACTCTGCAGCGTCCCCACCTGCAAGAAGGCCCTTACCAGATGGCACCTTGACCTTGGCCCTCCCGGCCTCCAGAACCAGGAACCAAATCAAGCTTCAGTCGGTGTACACTGCCCATTTGGCGGTATTTGGTCGTGGCAACAGAAACTGGACCGGGACATTAACAGCCCATCCTTGGCTTTCTCCGTCTAAATCACCAAGACTTCCACACTCCCAGGGGCACAGCTGACCCACCTACTTGCCAGGCGAGATGCAAAGACCAGGCGCAGGGGAGGCTCAAGCACGCCAGAGAAACCTCACGCCATCAGGGACCTGGAGCTGGGTCTCCGCACACCTGCTCCCCTTAGTCCCCTGATTCTCCCTGGGTTTGACTCAACGTCACGGGAAAGGAAACGAAAGACTCCTCCCTCTCGCGGCACACCCATGGCTAGGACGGCCGGACAAAGGCCAAAAGGAGGGCACTGGGCACAGTCCAGGACTCACCCATTTCTTCACTTAGTCACTGTCGATGGTGTGTGAATCGTGGGACAAGGAAAGGCAGGGCCGGAAGGGGAGCTGACTACCCGGTGTGGGCCGCAGCTGCTTCAAGACGAGCTGAGAATTTAAAGTCAGCAGACATAAAAGTTGTCTTATTCCTTCATGGTACAGGAAGCAGACAGATGAGGAAGACAGAAAGAGAGAGAGAGAGAGAGAGAGGGGCGAGGGACGCACACCTGCATCATCAGGGATTCCCAGAGGTACAGAAGCCACAGGAGGGGATCCAGCTGTCAGGTACCTGAGAGAGAACTTGGGAGGGGTTGGCTCAGGTCACAGAAGCCGCAGCCTGGAGACATGGGAAGCCAGTGTGGAGGCTCTGGCTGTGTGTGAAGGCCTCAGAACCATGGGAGCCAGTTGTGTCACTGGCAGTACGAGGCTGAGGGGCTGAGAAGCTGGGGGAGCCAGGTGCAGAGGGGAGAGCCTGGGCTCCGCTGTCCCCGGGCGGGAGAAGGGTGTCCTGCTCTGGAAGGCAGAGGAGACGGGAGCTCGCCTCACCTCGCCACTCCCGGGCCCTGGCCGGCCCACACTTGGGGCGGATCTTCCCCACTCTTGTCCACTGACGCCCATACCAGTCTCCTCCAGAAACACCTCACAGACACACCCAGAGCTAGCACCTGACCGGTTCTCTAGGTGTCCCTGAAGTCAGCCAACACCTGAAATAAACCTCCACAGCACCCAGCTAGCCAACACCGGACATCGGAGGAGGAGAGGGGAGACTCCCCCCACCGCACTGCACCTCTGTACCACCTGGCTCAGCTCACTCACCCTCACCACGGCCACCCCAGTGAGCCCGGCACAGCAGGGAGGGACTGGGGCAGACTCAAACCCTACAAAGACTGCTTCGCCATTTCCCGTGCAACCCTCAGCAAGTTCCTTGCTACCCGTGCCTCGGTTTCCCTAACTGTAAACGGAAATAACCAGCGTTTTCTTTTATTTCTTTGAGAGGTATAGGTACAGACAGTGAGAGGGAGAGACAGAGAGAAAGGTCTTCCATCCGCTGGTTCACTCCCCAGATGGCTGCAATGCTGGAGCTGCACCAATCCGAAGCCAGGAGCCAGGTGCTTCTTCCTGGTCTCCCATGGGAGTGCAGGGGCCCAAGCACTTGGGCCATCTTCCACTGCCAGCATATTCTTCATAGGAACATTATGAACAAATAGGAGAAAAGCCTATGGCCACAAGGTTAGGGTCCAATAAACACTTGCAATTAATATTCATTCTCAGACAGGAAAATTGATTTTGCGTTTTATAGACAGGACGCTGAGGCATGGAGAGGCTGGCACTTGCCCAAGGTCAGTCTGTGGCTGGCTTCAAGGTCTGTGGGGGCTGTCGGGGGTGGAGGCCACAAGGCTCCCTGGAGCTCCTGTCTTCGGGACTAGGGATGTCCAGAGTGCTGCCCCTGGGGCTCTGGGCTGTGTCCCACCTCTGTGTATGAACAGTGAGAGGGCAGCAGCCATGAGCTGCAAGAGGATCCTCACTGGACCAGCGTCTGCTGCAGCCTTGATTTTGACCTTGGACTCCAGCCTCCAGATGTGTGGGGAGTGCATTGCCGCTGTGCATAAATAAGCCTCCTCCTCCTGGGGCATTTTGTTGCACGAGTCCCCGAGTGGACTGAGGCACCCAGAGTCGTTGTTTTAGGGAGTGAGGGTCGTGGTGGAGGCTAAGAGGTGAAAGAGGTACTTCCGCCCCAGACATAACCAGAGGACGTGTGCTTGGCTTTCTGGATGGCAGGGAAGACAGCAAGTCTCCCCCAACTTCAAGAAGGACCACAGCCCAGAGGTGTCAGTTTCTTTTTAACAGAATCAACTTCAGCCAAAGGAAAGTGAGCCCGCACACAACGCACAGGCATTTACTTCTCCTCCCAACTGAGAGAAGATGGAAACTATGGAATGACGTTTATGACCCAGATGCTAAGAGACGCACGCTCAGCTAAGACCACACTTGACTCTGAAGTATCACAGTACGAGGTTTAGGGGGGCAGTATAGTGGTGCAGTGGGTTAAGCCACTACTTACAAGGCCAATGCCCCATATCCAAGCGCTGGTTGGAACCCCACTTGCTTTGCTTCTGATCCAGCTTCCTGCCAATACTCCTGGGAAGGCAGTGGATGATGGTCCAAGTCTTTGGGCCCCTGCCATCCATATGGGAGACCTGGCTTTGGCCTGGCCTAGCCCAGCCCTGGCCATTGTGGCCATCTGGGGAGTGAACCTGTGGATGGAAGATCTCTCTCTGTCTGTCTCTGTCTCCCTTCTTTCTCCCTATGGTATTGCCTTTCAAATAAATAAATCTTTTCGAAACAAAAAGCAGGAGGGTTTTCGCAACATGCTTTCCTTCCAGTCAAAGAAATAAATGTTGTTATTTGCATCTCAAATGTGAACTTTCATGTTTATCGAGAACTCTGACTCACCCACAGCCCGTCATGGAAGGTCTCTGAGCTCGGCCACTGGTTCATGCACTGTGTGTATTATGACCCATTGCAGATGGAATGGAACACAGAATTAACACCCACCTGGGTCCTGCTGGTCTCTTTCCGTCTGAGCCAAGCTCTTCATTCCGAAAATGCTTTCAAACCAGAGGGTAACTTCCAGTATCTCAAACAGCAGCTTGGGGTGTTGTCTCTCTATGCAGAGGTCTAGAAAGAAGCTTGGCTAAAACAAAAGGATTTCTAAGAACTCCAAAATCAAAACACTATGTAGGGGCCGGCGCCGGGGCGCAGTAGGTTAATCCTCCGCCTGCAGCACCGACATCCCATATGGGCACCCGTTCTAGTCCCAGCTGCTCCTCTTTCAGTCCAGCTCTCTGCTGTGGCCTGGGAGAGCAGTAGAGGATGGCCCAAGTCCTTGGGCTCCTGCACTCATGTGGGAGACCCGGAAGAGGTCCTGGCTCCTGGCTTCAGATTGGTGTAGCTCCAGCCAACGTGGTCATCTGGGAACAGTGGATGGAAGACCTTTCTTTCTGTCTCTCCCCCCACTGCCTCTACCTCTCAAATAAAATAAATACAATCTTTAAAAAAAGTCACAGTGTACAGCTCTGCTACCACAGTGGGTGCCATGTAAGATCCCATTTAAAACACTTTTTAAAAAATAGTTAAAAACAAAACAATGGAAAGAGGAGCACACCCTCTCAAGGACATTTTGCTGGTTTCTGGAATTGTTCGGGGAACAAAGGAAAAATCAGCAAGACCACCACCAGGGCTTCTCAAGCTGAGACTCGCAGATTCAACCACAGCTAAGTCAACCCGAGGGGAGAGTGGCCCCGGGCCCATCATACCTCTCAGGCTCGGGTTCTAGCCATACCCCTGGGGTCCCTGCCCCAGCAAACGTCATCCGCCCTAGATCTAGCTCAGGCTGAACAGGTCTAAGTGTAAGGTGACCGAATGTAACCTGATGTACTATTTTCCCAATGAGAAAGTCCAAAACACGGCTCATTACTAGGAATCCAAACAAATTAGCGGTTCATTACAGAATGAGTTAAGCACCCAGATTTGGAAAACACAAATATACCCAAAAATGTATTTTTTTTGACAGGCAGAGTGGACAGTGAGAGAGACAGAGAGAATGGTCTTCCTTTGCCGCTGGTTCACCCTCCAATGGCCGCCGTGGCCGGCGCGCTGCCCTCCTCCCTCGTGTGGACAGCGCACAGCACAGAGGCCGGCAGGGGACAGGGCCATCCCTGTGCCAGAGGGCGCCGCTCCCAGGCCTCCCCACCACCAGGGGTCGCATGCGCTCCGTGGGAGGGCAGAGGGGCCCAGTGGGGAGCTCCCACTCACCCTCAGCCCCCGTTTTAGCTTCACAAATGCACGTGATGTGGGCAGAGTTGTGCTGCAAGGGTTAAGCTGCCTCCTGCAATGCCAACATCCACTTCAGAGCGCTGGTGTGAGTCCCGGCTGCTCTGCTTCTGATCTGGCTTCCTGCCAATGCACCTGGGAAAGCAGCAGCAGATGGCGTGGGCACCTGCTGTCCCACCTGGGAGATCTGGATGGCGCTCCCGGCTCCTGGCTTTGGCCTGGCCCAACCCTGGGGAGTGAGCTAGCAGATGAAAGATTCCTCTGTCTTTCTGCCTTTCAAATAAATAAATAAGTCTTCCCTAAAAATGCACGTGATCCAAATTTAAAGCTTTTGTGCCTCCAAGGACATTATCAAAGACTGAAAAAACAGCCCAGAGAATGGGAAATTTGCAAATGAAATGTCCAATAAGAAAGTAAAATCCAAAATGTATAAGTAATTCCTACAACCCCATTCAAAACTGAGCAAGAGACTCACAAAGATTAGGAAGGGCCCAGGACAAGGAGTCATTCGGAAAATGCACATCAAAGCCACAGTGGGACTCCAGGTCACATCACAGCAGTGTGGCCAGGATCAGAAGGTACATGCTGGCAAGGATGTGGAGACACTGAAGCCTTGCTCCTGGGATTTTAAAATGGCGCAATCAGTGTGGAAACACCGGGATGCTTTCTCAAGAAGACAGACATGGAATTATCCATCCCCAGATTTCCCTGCTAGCTATAAAGAAAGAATTCAGGGGCCGGCGCCGTGGCTCACTAGGCTAATCCTCTGCCTGCGGCACTGGCATCCCATATGGGCGCTGGGTTCTAGTCCCGGCTGCTCCTCTTCCAGTCCAGCTCTCTGTTGTGGCCCGGGAGGGCAGAGGAAGATGGGCCAAGTGCATGGGCCCTGCACCACATGGGGGACCAGGAGAAGCACCTGGCTCCTGGCTTTGGATGGGTGCAGCGCCGGCCGTAGCAGCCATTTGTGGGGGGTGAACCAATAGAAGTAAGATCTTTCTCTCTGTCTCTCTCTCATTGTCTAACTCTGCCTGTCAAATAATAATAAAGAAAGAAAGAATTCAAAGAAGCCCAGGTTGACGGCAAGCGGCATTCACGAAGGAAGAAGCCCCAGGATCCAGGCAGTATAGACTAAGCCTCAGCACCGAGACTCCTTTCAGATTTGGGATTTTTGGAGTAGGGAAGTTCATCCGATAAATGCCATGCAAACATCCCAAACTCAGAGAAACTCTGAAGGCTGAAACACTTCCTGTCCCAAGCATTTCAGACAAGGAGCACAGAGCCCACAGGTCCACCATGGAATACTATTCAGCCTTGAAAAGGCATGAAATTCTGACACAAGCCTCACGGGTGAGCCTTGACAACACGAGGCTAAGTGAGTGAGTGACACGAGCCACACACCAAAGGATGAACACCGGGTGACTGCGCTTTGATGAGACGCCCAGCACAGGCAGAGTCGAAGACAGGAAGTAGCGTGGAGGTCCCCAGGGGCCCAGGGCAGGGGCCGGGTGGGTGTGGGAATGAGGAGTTGTTATGCAAGAGGTACGCGGTTCCCACTCGGGATGATGAAAACATTGTGGTGACAGTTGCACAACACTTGAAATGTCCATGCCATGAATCACACACTTAGAAGTGGCTCAAAGAATACACGGCACGTGAGATATATTTACACACACACACACACACACACACACACACACACAAAGTGTTGGGAAAACGTGGGAGTTTGGAAGTCTGCTCCATAATTTAACTATGGTTGCTTTGATACAAAAAAAACTTCCTCCAAATCTTCCCCCCAAAATATATTATATGAATGTTGTTGCCGCAAAAACGCCCCTATGTGGAGAAGCACAAACTAGTACAACCCACCTTTCTCCCTGTTTTTTAAGAGCCTTGCTTCTGTTTTTATTTTTAAGATTTATTTATTTATTTACTTGTTTGTTTATTTATTTGAAAGGCAGAGTTATAGAGACAAAGAGGGAGAGATAGATAGATAGATAGATAGATAGATAGATAGATAGATAGATAGATAGAGACAGGTCTTATTATTTGACAGGCATAGTTAGACAGTGAGAGAGAGACAGAGAGAGACAGAGAGAGAGAGAGAGAGGTCTTCCATCCACTGGTTCACTCCCCAGATGGCTGCAACAGCTGGAGCTGCGCCAATCCGAAGCCAGGAACTTCTGGGTCTCCCACATGGGTGGCAGGGCCCAGCATCTGGGCCATCTTCCACTGCTTTTCCCAAGCTCATTAGCAGGGAGCTGGATCAGAAGTGGAGCAGCCAGGACTCAAACTGGCACCCGAATGGGAAGCCGGCACTGCAGGCGGCAGCTTTACCCACTACGCCACAGCGCCGGCACCTCTACCTATTTTACAGATGGGGGCCTCAGGTAGGAAACAACTCCCCTGGGGTCACTCATCGAGGACTGGAAGATCAGCATTAAACAAGGTCTGGGGGCAGACGCCAGCGGAGTGGGTCAGGAACCTGCACCCTATCCTGCAGTGCCTGGGTTTGAGACCTGGCTCCTGACTCCAGCTCCCTGTTAACGCAGCCCCTGGGAGGCAGCAGTGACGGCTCACACAACTGGGTTCCTGCCACCCACGTGGGAGACCTGGACTGAGTTCCTGGCTCCCAGCTCCCTGCCACTGAAAGCATTTAGATGGTGAACCAGTGGGTGGACATCTCTCTCTCTGCCTCTTGAATAATTAATTTTTTCATTTATGTATTTGAAAGGCAGAGCAACAGAGGGAAAGGGAAAGACAGAAACATATTCCACTGCTGGTTATCTCCCCAAATGACCACAACGGCTGGGGCTGGGCCAGGCTGCAGCCAGGAGCCAGAATCTCCATCCGGGTTTCCCATCTGGGTGGCCCAAGTAGTCGGGCCCTCCTCTGCTGCTTTCCCAGGCACAGAAGCAGGGAGCTAGATCGGAAGTAGGGCATCCAGGGCTTCAACCAGCCAGGGCACAAACCAATATGGGATGTCCACATCCTAAGAGGCGGCTTAGCCTGCTGCGCCATACTGATTCCTAATTAATTTTTTTTTAAAAAAAGGATTTAAACAAGGTGTGTAGCTAACCGTGGGAAGAAATGCAAAGACGTTCAATAAGGCTTGTGAGAACAGCAGCCCCACCCTGACAGAGCCCATGTCCGAATCCACCCAGGGAGAAAGATCCGACTCACAGGAGCCCGGTGGCACATACTTGCAGGCCAGCCTGGCTGCAGCTGGGGTCAAACACCCCCTTCAGCAGAATGACAGACAACTCCCAGGTTGCTTCTCCATTCACGAGAGCCAGGGCGATTATGTCTGTCCATGCAGGGTTTTCCAAACGGCAGGTCCCAACCTCTCAGTAGATCACGAAATCAATTTAGAAAGACACAGCCAGCAGCTCCAAAAACAGAGGCAGGGACAACACGAGAACACAAAAGATCAGTGTGTAGGTGTAGCTGCATACCGGCACGCGCAGTTCTGTGGATATTTGTTGTGTCTGTTACGTGTGTCATTTCTTACGTTACATAGGCACGGGCTTCAGAAAGTCGGTGGAAAAACGGAGCTAAAACATAGGCTCATTTGGGTGCAAAGGACTTTTGTAAACTGCTTGTTTGGATTCCCACGTACTTGCTGAAGATCCCTCATATGCGTTTATGTGCAAACTGGCTTATTACAAAAGGTTATTATTATTATTTTTTTTTATCGAAGGGCACAAAGACTGTTGAAACAGTGTGCTGATGCCACAGTCGCCCGTCTGGATTAGGGCGGGCACGGGGCGTCTCAGGAGCTGGGGTGGGGGGAACCAAGGCTGCCAGGTATCCGAGAGCTGAGTGGCTTCACTAACACAGCGGACACTCCGTGGGCTGCTAGGGCTTGGAGGATGCTCTGAAGAGGTGGACAGGCCGGGGGCACCCAGGGTTCGGGTCTCAGGGTAGCCAGGCTCCAATCTGCCCTCCGAGGTATGAACTTGACTGAGCAATCCCACCTGACTTGCATTTTCTGTCGCTGGTAAAAGCATGTTAACTCCTGCCTGGCCAGGGCTCTGGGAGGCGGCAGTGACACATCGGAAGGGAACGTGGTTTGTCAACTACAAAGAATGCAGCTGTGTTTACCACCGCTGCTAGGGCAACAAAGACCACACTCGGGAGGGTTCGAGGAAATCCATGGTGAGGCCTGGGTGTGTGGGGGGGGGAAGCAAGGAATTATGGGTAAAACTAAGTGTGTATGCATGGACTTGGGTGTGCATGTCTGTGAGTGTGTGTGTGTGCCAGGGACAGGGGCCATGGCTCTCATTCAATTTTCTGTGAGCCAAGCCTCACTCACAGGGTAACCTGATGCCCAGACAGCATCTGAGGTCCAGGGCAGGAGTCCCTGGGTCAGCTCTCAGTGGGGGGAGCAATCCTGTCAGGCATTGATGAATGAAGGGAGCGTTCCTGCCCTGGGAACCGGCCCCACTGGCTGGGTGGGGCGCCCCTCGGCCTGCTCACTGAGGGAGAAGCTGGCTCTGCAGGCTGGGTTGGCCATGCTCTCTGATACCACAAAAGTCCACGCCCAAGGCGACCAGCTGGCCCCAGTTCTCCCTGCAGACCCACCTCTGCCCTGTGCATGCCAGCACATGTCACCGTGGGCCACCCCATGTGAGCACAGGCTGAGGTCACGGTCATGGGCCACCCCCAGCCCCATCCCCTGGACTCCCACTGTGGCCAGTTTTCTGGCCTGTCCCCAAGCCCTGTCTACCCTGTGGCAGCCCACCTGTGGGCAGCCCAGCCCGCAGTCCTCCTCCTCCAGGGGGGCGCCTCCACGGTCTCTCCTCCCCCTGCTCTCTCCTCCCCTCCCCAGCTGTAGCAAGCAGGTGGCTGAAACCAGACCTCTGGTGGCACAGATCTGGGTTTCAGGACAGGCCTCTCCACTCACTAGCCGGTGCCCGTGAACTTGCGGCTTCACTTTGTCCATCTTGGTCTCCCAGCCCACCTCATCAGCTGCTCGGGCTCTGCAGAGAGCTCAGCCTGCAGGCACGGGAATCACTATCATCAGCTGATTTACGAGCCACTGTCTGATTCTTTAAGGTGTAAAATGATTGAGATTCCTTGAAGACGGGACCTGGGTTATTTTTTCTATAACACCCTCCATAGACACCTGCTGGCTGTTCTGCTTAGAGGCTGCCCATGCATTCGTTTGTCCTTCTGTCTGTCCATCCATGGAAGACAGGAGCCAGGCAGACCCTACTGAGCCTGGGGGCAGCTCCCTGCAGGATGGGGGAGGCACGCAGGCCAGCCAGCCCAGGGCTCAGATGCCACCTGGGTGGTAGAAGCAAGGTTGAAAGGAAGCATCATTGGGCAGGGCCACCTTCATGGGTGGGGCATGCAGAGGGCTAGGGTCTATTCCACACCCACTCCCACAGGGAGTCTCAGCATGGGTGGGGAAGAGGGCACAGCTCGCAGCAGGTGCAGCTGGGGCCAAGGCCAGGGGCTGACTGTGTGTGGCCTGTCACCTGCCTGGACTCCTTAGCAGACGGAAAGTGGATAGCTTGTTAGGGCTGTCTGGGGGACAGAATTGGGGGGGTATGTGCCAGTGGGGTGGGAGGGAGCCCAGGGTTGCCTTGGGGGTGAGGAGATGAGAGTTTAATTTCCTTCCCGGGCTAGCTGGCTCAGAGGCTTCCTGGAGGAGGCTGCTTTGTGGGCAGGCAGGCACAGGGGCGGTGGAGTATGTGCCCCCAGTGTGCCTCCACCTGCTTCCCCACCTGCCCCCAGCCCGCACACAGGCTTGCCAGCCACACCTGCCCTGCTGGGGTGCGGGGCTCGGGCCCAACCGGGCACGCCCACCGACTGGCCCCTTGGCAAGAAGCAGGGGCTGGGCAGGGCTGCCCCCTTCAGCACGGGCGGTGAGAGGCAGGAGGCTCCAGCTTCCGCCAAGCAGAGCTCCGGCCCTGGGTGACTCTCCCGCCCTCTCTGGGCTCAGGTGCTCATGGGGAGAAGGGGGCCCTGGAGCAGGAGAGCTTGGTCGACGTATGCTGCTGTCACAGAGAGCCAGAGGCTGAGGAATCACACAGGAGACGGCACTGCGGAGGCTGGGAGGGTCCTGAGCGAGGGCCGGCATGGAGCCGGGGCAGAGGTGCCACGTGTCGGGGGCGGGGGGCAGGCACAGGGCAGGCAGGGGCCAAAGGCATCCTTTACTCAGGAGCCTACTCCCGCGATAACTAACCCGCTCCCACGATAACTAACCCGCTCCCTCAATAACTAACCCACTCTCTCAATAACTAAAGCACTCCTGCAATAACTTACTCCCTCAATAACTAACCCACTCTCTAGATAACTAACCCATTCCTGTGATAACTAATCTGCTCCCTCAATAACTAACCCACTATCACAATAACTAACCCACTCTCTAGATAACTAACCCACACCTGCAGTAACTAACCCACTCCCTCATTAACTAACCCAGTCCTGCAATAACTAACCTGCTCCCTCAATAACTAATCTGCTCCCTCAATAACTAACCCATTCCTGTGATAACTAACCTCCTCTCTCAATAATTAACCTGCTCTCACAATAACTAACCTGCTCTCTCGATAACTAGCCCACTACCACAATAACTAAACCACTCTCTCAATAAATAACCCATTCTCTTGATAACTAACCCACTCCCTCAATAACTAACCTGCTCCCTCAATAACTAACCCATTTTCAGAATAACTAACCCACTACCACAATAACTTACCCACTCCTTCAATAACTAGCCTACTCTCACAATAACTAACCTGCTCTCTCAATAACTAGCCTACTACCAGAGTAACTAACCCACTCTCTAGATAGCTAACTCACTCTCTAGATAACTAACCCACTCCTGTGATAACTAACCCACTCTCTCTCTCTTTTTTTTGACAGGCAGAGTGGACAGTGAGAGAGAGAGACAGAGAGAAAGGTCTTCCTTTGCCGTTGGTTCACCCTCCAATGGCCGCTGTGGCCGGCGCACTGCACTGATCCGATGGCAGGAGCCAGGTGCTTCTCCTGGTCTCCCATGGGGTGCAGGGCCCAAGCACTTGGGCCATTCTCCACTGCACTCCGGGGCCACAGCAGAGAGCTGGACTGGAAGAGGGGCAACCGGGACAGAATTTGGTGCCCCGACCGGGACTAGAACCTGGTGTGCTGGCGCCGCAAGGCGGAGGATTAGCCTAGTGAGCCGCGGGCGCTGGCCCCCACTCTCTCAATAACTAACCCACTCCCATAACTAATCCATTCTCATAATAATTAATCTGCTCTCAATAGCTAACCCATTCTTGTGATAACTAACCCACTCCCATGATAAACAACCTACTTTTGTGATACTTAACCAACTCCCATAATAACTAACCTACTCCCACAGTAACTCATTCATTCCTGCCATAACTAACCACCCCTGCATAACTAACCCACTCCCATAGTAACTAAGCCACTTTCATAATAACTAAATCACTCTGGTAATAACTAGCCCACTCTTGTGATAACTAACCCACTTTCACATTAACAAACCACTCCTGCCATAACTAACCCACTCCCACAGTAACTAAGCCACTTGTGATAACTAATCCATTCCTATAGTAACTAACCCACTCATGATAAGTAACCTACTCCCACATTAACTAACCCACTCCTGCAGTAATTGACCAGCTCTCGTGATAACTAAGCCATCCCCACAATGACATCATGAACGTCCCTCTGCCCTCATGACCTACCCACTCTCACAGCAGTTGCAATGGGGGTTCTGGGGGACAAGTTCCAACCACGAGACCCCAAGTCGGGCCCTCCCTGGGGCGGCTCCTCCCTTCCGCCCTGGGTCGCTCTGCCTAGGGACTCAGGCGTCCTCAGCCCTCCTCCCTCCAGCAGGGCACTGACGGGGACACCTCTTGTGACCTCATGTGGTCTGTGCATCCCAAAACCTCTTGGGGCCCTGGCATGGGTGTCCTGGGACTTCTAAGTCCCGAGGAGCTCCGGAGTCACAGCCTGGTAGACAGACAGGAGGGACAGAAGCTCTGAGGAGCAGAGAGGGGAGAGGAGGGGCACTGTGGGAGGAAAGTGTGCAAAATGGAGACTTCAGGCTTCTGCAGTGTTTGAAAACAATCTCATGACCATGTGACGGCAGACACAAGGCATCACGCATCCGTCAAAGCCCCAGAAGGCACAGCACAGAGTGAACCCCAATGCCAGCTATGAGCACTGATTAATGAGAATGCACTGGGGCTTCAGTGTGCCAATAGGAGGTTAAGTCGCTGTCTGCAGTACCAGCATCCCACATGGGACTGCTCCAAGTCCCACCCAGCTCCCTGCTAATGCACCTGGGAAAGCAGTAAAAGATGGTCCAAGTGCTTGGGCCCCTGAACCCACATGGGAGACCCAGAGGAAGCTCCTGGCTCCTGGCTTCAGATTGGCGTGGCTCCAGTGGTTGTGGCCATTTGGGGAGTGAAGTAGCAGATGGAAGACCTCTCTCTCTCACTCTGCTTCTGCCTCTCTGTAACTCTGCCTTTCAAATAAATAAATAAATAAATAAATAAATAAGTCTTTTTTAAAAAATGGAAAAGCAAAACCAAATAAAGCAGGACCAATATTAAGACGCCAAGGGATCCCCAATCATTCCTAGTTCCTTTTGACAGTCTGAATACCGACACCCCTGGCCTGAATTTGTATGTGGGGACCAGGCTCTGGACAATGGGCTGTCCAGAGCAAGGCTGAAGCGCTGCCACTCCTGCCGGTCTTGGCAGGCGCCCTGGCCGCGAACTGTTAGGTGTGTGCTCCCAGGACAGGTGGGCACCCCGCCCCCGGGGCTGGGAAATGATGCTGCAGGAGGAAGCGCAGCAGACCAGGGCAGTAGAGCTTGATTTGTAGCTGAAAACATGCAACAGGGTCTGGGAGGAGAAGCGGAGGCCCCAGATTCACCTGGGAGGCAAAGGGCGGGGAGGTTCAAAGCCCAGGGAGCACCTGAGGTGCCCATCGGAGGGGGACACAGGCAGCCGAGCCCAGGGAGGAGCGGGCGGGCTCAGGGATGATGGGGCACAAGAAGGCTGGGGTGGGAGAGCATGCAGGAGCCCCCCAGAGCCCTGGGCTCTCTGGCTAGCAGGGGTGGGAACTGGGGGGGAGGGTTGAGGAGGGAGGAGAGGGCCAGCTTTAGGGAGATGAAGGGTGGGAACAGGTGCTGTGAGAGGCGAGGGAGTGGCAGTGGCTGGGAGGGGGCACTCGTCCCTGCCCTGGGGCTGCAGAAAGGGAGAGAGGGGTGGGAATTTGCAGGATCATTTATTATGCACGTACTGAGTACCTAGGATACACCCAAGGCTCTGGCAGGATATGGGGATGGAAACGTGGGTATGATGGCTCTATCCCGTAAGAGCTCATGGTGCGGTGGGGATGGGCAGTAAGAGCGGCCACCCAGCACGGCCAAGGGCGGGACTGCGGTTAGAGCCACGGGCTTCTGTGGGAACGTGGAGGAGGGCATCGCCCTGGCTCCACTGCTTCCCTGAGTGCCTTGGAAAGACGGCCCATCTCTGATCTTCTCATTACTTACTGAGGACAACACGGGTACCAACGGCTCTGGGGGGAGGAAAAGCCACGTGTACCCAGCAGGTGACCAGCAGAGCCCCCAACCATCTTTGATGCTCTCTCCTCCGCCCCCTGTCCCTCCCTCGGTTTATAAAACTGCTCCCAGACAGCCTGCTGATCCACCTCCCTGGGAGCAGCGGCCACAGCTAACAGCGCTCGGTGTGCAAGGATGGGAGGAGGTTGCCATGGTGACCTCCAGCTTGGCTTTAGCGGGCTTTGAGTGAAACGAACCTTTTTTCTTTTCTTTCCCCTTGTTATCCCAGCTCTTCTAAGTGTTTGCCGCTAGGAGATTATTGCACATCTGTAAAGGCTGCATGGTTGAATGACACTCTGCCACACCGCAGAGGAAAACACCAAACAACCCAAACTTGGGCACCAGAGGGGCGGCAGTTACAGTGCGTCCATGCACACGTGTACCACGTGGCCACCACATATGTTGCAGGTGTGTGCTGACCGCTGTGACAATTTGTTAGAAAGAACACATTCCTGAACAGTGTAGGTCCTGTAATGCCCTCTGTATAAAACTGCATTACATTTGACTGCCTGTATTTATGGAGAGGAAAAATAGGAGGCGGATCCCCAAAGTGCTCTCCATGGCAGAGGGAGAGAGAGAGAGAGAGAGAGAGAGAGAGAGAGAGAGAGAGAGAGAGAGAGGTGTCTCCATTCTCTGGTTCACTCCCCACATGGCTGCAGCAGATGGAGTTGTGCCGATCCAAAGCCAGGAGCCAGGAGCCTCCTCTGGGTCTCCCACACAGGTGCAGGGGCCCAAGCACTTGGACCATCTTCTGCTGCTTTCTCAGCCCATTAGCAGGGAGCTGGATCAGAAGTGGAGCAGCCGAGACTCGAACCAGTGCCCTTATGGGATGCTAGTGCCACAAGCAGTGGCCTTACCTGCTACGCCACAATGTCAGCCCCTTATTTTTAATTTTTATTGTCTAACCAGAGCAACAATGCTTTCAAATGGAGGCCAGTGAGTCAGTCCTGTGCCTCGGCCAGGCCAGGAAGCGCCAACAGTGCCAGCCCAGCCGGGGGGGGGGGGGCGGGGGTGCAGATGTTGCATTTCCTCCTGTACTCACCTGAGACACATTAGCCCCAGCCTTCCTCCACCTGCCCCCAAACCCCCTGCTGTCCCAGAGGCACAGTGACGTAGGGTTACCCTGCTCAGGGTAGCCGGGGACCAAATCTTAAAGCTTAACACCTCATGCATTTGGGAAAGCCACCCCGTTTCCCAGAGCCCAACAGTGGCGAGGGTGGAGGTGTGTGATGGTGCCCCACGCTGGGAGCACTGGCGAGGCCGTCAGCAGTCGGCAAGCCTACACGGGATGCCGGCTGTGTGCTGGCCATGGCGTTATCCTGGGTGGCTGATGGAGATGCAGGCAGGCCCCGCCCCTCCCCAGGAGAATCCTGGGGCCACCGAGCGTGGGGACGCAGGAAAGGCTTGGAAATCCACACGGTGCTCCAAGTCACGGCCTGCGATGCCTACATCGCGAATCAGAGCGCTGCTTCAAGTCCCCAGACTCTACTTCTGCTCCAGCTCCCTGCTAATGAGCCTGGGAAGCAGCAGCTGATGGCCCAGGTGCTTGAGTCCCTGCAGCCCACACGGGAGACTGGCACGAAGTTCCTGGTGCCTGGCTTCTGCCTGGCCCAGCCCCAGCCACTGCAGCCATTTAGGAGGGGGAACCAGCAGGGGAATTTTTAACTCCTCGTTATCAAGTTTCAATGTTTGCATTTTCCCGTTGTCTCACACAGTAGAGTAAAGGCACTGTGGTTACATGGTTTAAAGTGGCCTTCTGTTTAAAACGTATACTCAAGGTAACTACAAATGACATGATGCGATGTCTTTGGCTTCCTCCGAATCCAGCCAGGATGAGGAGACTGGATCAGGGCATGCGTGCATTGACACCGGCCGCAGGCTCCCAAGCCAGGCGTGTTAGTGCGCTGCACTCATGCTCCGCTTCTGTATATGTTTGGGAAAGGAGATGCTAACAGCATCTTGATGGACGTCGCGTGGCGGCAGACAAAGCCAAGCGCTGTCGCCAGAATCACGATCCCTCCATCGGCCGGCTTTCCTAACACGCGGGACACCAGCGGCACGGTTTCGAAACCGACGCAGGCAAACACGACCTCAAGAGCAACCGGAAATGCTCTGGAGACACAGACAGCGGCTCCTTGTAAACAAAGGCCGTGAGCCGCATTGGCGGAAAACCCAGGCCGCACGCCACGCATCCCCTCCCACATGCGCACACCACGCATCCCCTCCCACATGGCACACCACGCATCCCCTCCCACATGGCACACCACGCATCCCCTCCCACATGGCACACCACGCATCCCCTCCCACATGCGCACACCTCGCATCCCCTCCCACATGGCACACCACACATCCCCTCCCACATGGCACACCACACATCCCCTCCCACATGGCACACCACGCATCCCCTCCCACATGCACACACCACGCATCCCCTCCCACATGGCACACCACGCATCCCCTCCCACATGCACACACCACGCATCCCCTCCCACATGGCACACCACACATCCCTTCCCCGTGCCCAGCCCCTCTAGAGTCGGGAAGAGCTTTTCTAGAAAACACGCACAGCCAACGCACCTTGATTTTTAAGATTCTGCCTTCATGGAAACAAATAATATCTCCTCTTCAGTATTTTCCTGACTAAATTCTGCATCTTTCAAATATATAGATGCACTCATTTTATTTCTCTGATAAGATACTTTTATGTTTATTGATATCTGTTTTTTCCAAGTTTTATGTGTTCATTTTTATGTATTTGAAAGGCACACTGACATACGCACACATACACAGAGATATTTCATTTTTTGGCTCATTGCCGAAAACCCCACAATAGCCAGGGCAGGGCCAGGCTGGAGCCCTGAGCCTGGAGCTCCATCCGGGTCACCCACTTGGGTTTCGGGGACCCAAGCACTTGAGTCGTCACCTGCTGTCTCCCAGAGCGCACGAGCGGGGGGGGGGGGGGCAGATGCAGAGCTGGTACCTGGACCCAGGCACTGGAACAGGGGATGTAGGTGTCCCATGCTACAGCTTAGCCGCTGAGCCACCACCTGACACGGTTTCATACTTCAGATGATTACGTATTTGATTTACCGGTCTGTTTTTCAAATTTGTTTTATATGGGGGGGGGGGGGAGGTTTCTCCCATCCGCTGGTTCACTCTAAATCCCAGGAACCAGGAGCTCAATCCAGGTCTTCCACATGGGTGGCAGGGGCCCAAATATTCCAAACACCCCCTGCTGCCTCCCAGGGTGTGCACTGGCAGGAAGCCGGAATCAGAATCAGAGCCGGGGCTTGACCCCCGGCACGTGGATATGGGGTGTGCACATCCCAAGAAGCATCCTGACCGCTGTGCCAGACACCAGTCTCTGATTCACTGCTTCACGCTCCTCAGTGCATTCTGGTAAAACAGAGACACTGACTTCAGCACCACGCGACACTGTGACCCATGGCAGCCCTGCTCAGCACTGTCCCAGCCGAACGGTCGGTGCTCGGCTGCTCAGAGCCGTGGGTCCACGGCTCTCTGTCCAATCAGGTGAGTGCAGGGGGGTGCAGGGGACTGTGGAGCATGGTTGCCGTGGAGCCGCTGAGACTCTGGCCGTAGCTAAGGGAAGCAGAGCCCACCAACTTGGTCGGCGCTGGGGCCAGCAGAGCCAGCAGCCAAAGCTCTGATCTTTCTGTCTTTTCCCACAGCAGCAGGTGCTTTGTTCCAGCTCAGGCTCCCTTCCCACCCAGGACGACACAGCGCCCACGGGCCAGCACTGGCTTTTGCTGGAGCCCAGGATGGCTGCTCCGACCCAGTCACCGGGCCGCCAGAGTGCGTGCAACCGGTAGGACGTCCCTCCAGGCTGGGAAGAGGTGGATGAAAGGTGGCCCTGTGCCCGAAGGCAGTCATTCCCCGCCCACCGCAGGGAAGGCTTGGTCCTGTCTCCGTGCCTCAAGCTTCTAATCTGATCAGGAACTTCAGGACTTCGATAAGGCGGCCAGGCTGTGACAGCCCCAGGGCCACAGAGTGGGGAACGCAGCAGCCCAGGGACGCCATGCAGCCCCTGCGGGCGGAACCAGGAGCCCAGGCAGCGGCTCTGCTGCAGTGAGGATGGGCTGCCCCATGGGCACCACGCTACCTGCCCTGGAGAGGCCCAGGTGGCATCTGGGGTCTGATTTGGGGTGGGATGGACACAGGAGCCTGGGAAATCACTGGCAGCAAGGCCCAACCCAGCTCTGCATGCCAGCAGCCCAGGGTCCTGCCCCGAACCCAGACCACCTAGCTGGGCGCCCCTGCAGCGTTCTCAATCAGAGCGCCCAGGTGTACCACCCAGCTCCTTCGCTTCCCACGGCCTGGGAGAGCAGACGCAACCCAAAGCCGGCACGAGTACAAGGAGGGGCCTTCTTGATGGACAGCAGATGGCCAGGGTTCCCCCACCCTGGTCTCTCCCAGGAGACAGACCCGCCCAGCCACGGCCAGCCAGCCCCAGTGCCTCCTGGCCACGCCCACCAGGTGTTTCACAGGCTCCTCCCACACAACACGCCCACAGCCGGCCACTCGGGCCACCAGGTCCTGCCCGTGTCCTTCATGCTTGCTGCCCCGATGTCCTTACCCACAGCCACAGCTGCCTGGAAAATTCCTGCTGGCCCTTCCAGCCGGGCCCCGCCCCCTCGGCCTCTGGGCACCTCTGCTGCTGCTCCTACAGTTTGTCTGTCCCCTCCTAGGTGGGCCTTAACACACAGGATGCACTGAGCAGATGTGCCAAGGGCTGTAAGGAGCTCAGAGGAGGACCCTAGAGCAGGGGTCTCAGTGCAGTCAGGGAGGGCTCCAGGAGGAGGTGAGTCCCAGAAACGGGGGAGGACTGGCTTGGGACCCCAGGGAACGTCCAGTCTGGAGGACAAGGCAGAGTGGCAGACTGAGTGGGGTGGCCTGCGATACTGAGTAGAGGCAGGAGACGGGGTGGTGCAGGGGTGCAGGGAGCAGCCTCAGTGCCCCAGAGGTGACCGCAGGGAGGGGGAGGGCGTGCTGTTCCTCCTGGATCTGCATTCATTGAGAAGTGTCCTGGACAATCATTAACTGATTTCCACTCTGGGCCTGGGCTGGGGGAAGGGGTTGGGTGTTAACCATAAAACTTTCCCAGCGAGCCATTCCTGTAATTATTACCCAACTGATGGCGCATAGGAGCAGCCAAGGGCCCCAGAGGTGTGAACTGGCAGGGTGAAGGTCACAGGGACTGCGAGCAGGTGGGGGGGTGGCTGGCAGGTGCTCAGACTCGGGCCAGACTGGAAGGCACTGGGGCTCAGAGAAGGACGCCGGCCAGGTGCACAGAGGCAGGGCTCCTGCCACCCCAGCAGGGCACCAGTTCCGCCTGGTGTGTGCAGTCAGCTCGGCCTGGCTACGGGACAGGCGCATTTGCCTGCTCTGATGAACTCGTCCATGGTGTGGATGGGAGATAGTGGATGGGAGATCACCATGATCCAGTCCTTAGTCCATGCCCAGCCTTCAGGGCGTTCTTGGCCCCATTTCATGCTCATGACATCCCTGGGGGTGTGGTCACAGTCACCTTGGGGCAGCCTCCAATGTGGCTTTAGCACTCACACCCCCACCTGGAAGCCTTGGGGCACAGAGGTGTCCAGTAAGAGCCACCGCGGCCATCTCTGTGGTAACTGAGCCATGGTCCTCAGGTCATCTCTGTGAGGTAACTGAGCCATGGCCCTCAGGTCATCTCTGTGAGGTGACCGACCCATGCCCCTCAGGTTGTCCCTGTGAGGTGACTGAGCCATGGCCCCTGAGGTCATCTCTATATGGTGACTGAGCCATGGCCCCTGGGGTAATCTGTGTGTGATAACTGAGCCATGGGCCCTGGGGTCATTTGTTTGTGGTAACTGAGCCAGGCTCCTCATTATCATCCCTGTGTAGTGACTGAGCCAGGCTCCTAAGGTCATCCCTGTGAGGTGACTGAGCCATGGTCCCTGGGGTCACCCCTGTGAGGTGACTGAGCCATAGTCTTCATGTCATCCTTGTGTGGTGACTGATCCATGGCCCCTGGGATCATCAGTGTGTGGTGACTGAGCCATGGTTCCTCAGGTCACTCCTGTGAGGTGACTGAGTCAGGGCCTTCAGGTCATCCCTGTGAGGTGACTGAGCTATGTCCCCTGGGATCATCCCTGTGTGGTGACTGAGCCATGGCCCTTAGGTCACCTCTGTATGGTGACTGAGCCATGGTCCTCGGGTCATCCCTGTGTAGTGACTGAGCCATGGCCCTTAGGACATCCCTGTGTGGTGACTGAGCCAGGCCCCTGGCCTGCTGCACACTGCAACACTTCCCCTTGCACCCTCCCAGGACAGCGTTTTTCCGCTAAGCCTATGTCATAAGCGACACACTTCACAGTATTTGAATGCGCCCTGGGCTGAGTCCCCAGTGGCTGAAATGTGACACTAAGCATGGGCTTTTCCTAAGGGCAGAGGCATCACCAAACCCCTGCAGAGTGGGCGCACGGGGTCCCTCTGATCGGCCCCCAGGAAGGCAAGCACAGCGACCCTGCGTTACCGGGACCTCCTCTGAGGCCCAGGCTGGCCTCGGGCTCCTGGTCCCACATCTGCCCAGAGCCCAGGAGGGCCTGCTGGAGGAGGTGTGGTCCTGGGCTCACCCCCATCGTCCCTTCCTGCCCTGGTTGCTGCTGTTGTGGGAGTGACTCCTTCACAGGCAGAGCCTCCGGGAAAGGTGGGAGGAGCCATGTGCACCCAGGACCCTCCTCACACCGGTGTCCCTCACAGGGCCCGGCCACGCCCTGGAGGCACATCAGGGTACACACGTGTGCTCCTCAGCCCGGGCTGGCCTCTGTGAGGAGGTGGACAAGTGGCCGCCCGGGCAGTGAGGCAAGGGCCGCCGCTCTGTCCCAAGCGGAGGTTTCACCACGAGAGGGTCATTTCTTCGGCCTTTAAGGAAGTGCAGAGGAACAGGCGGATGCTTTGGGGGGAGGGGCAAGTGTTGTGGGATTCCCGGAGAGTCTCAGAGGGAACTATAGTCTCACTCCTCATGCAGAGGCACAGAGCTTCCTCTTGTTGCAAAGTGAATTAATTTCCAGGGCTGGTGCTGAGGTGTAGCGGGTAAAGCCGCCGCCTGCAGTGCCAGCATCCCATATGGGCGCCAGTTTGAGTCCCAGCTGCTCCACTTCTGATCCAGCTCTCTGCTATGGCCTGGGAAAGCAGTAGAAGATGGTTCAGGTCCTTGGGCCCCTGCGCCCACGTGGGAGGCTGGAAGAAACTCCAGGCTCCTGGCTTCTGATCGGCGCAGCTCCGGCCATTGTAGCCAATTGGGGAGTGAACCAGCAGATGGAAGACCTCTCTCTCTCTTTCTCTCTCTGCCTCTTCTTCCTCTGTATAACTCTGACTTTCAAATAAATTAATAGATCTTTTTTTTTTTAAAGTGACTTAATTTCCCCTAGAATTGGCCACA
The DNA here is from genome assembly GCA_949820135.1 of Sylvilagus floridanus. NCBI lineage: Eukaryota > Metazoa > Chordata > Mammalia > Lagomorpha > Leporidae > Sylvilagus > Sylvilagus floridanus. Next base: position 76,778,044 of record OX463239.1, on the reverse strand, counting down.
GCTGGAGTTCAGGGGTCAGACCGGGGGGGGGGGGTGGCAAGGGGAGAGGCAGAGCGCAGAGTACACGAAGGCTCATCATCAGCAGTTTGTGTGCAGAGAGCACTGGACAAGGAGCCCAAATACCAGGCTCAAATCTGACCTGAGCTGTCCCTGGGAAGCCCAAGAGTCAATCCCAGGCCATGCTGTGCCTTAGTTTCCTCACACCAATGTGACACGACAGAATACCGGCACCTGCTCTGCCCCTCCGGGTGGTCTGAGACCTAATTAGAGTGCCTGGCACCAGCAGGTAGGTGTGAGCAATGCTGAAGGCAGGACCGGGCACTGCCCAGGTGCGTGAAACCCCGGGCTCACCTGAGGCTGCAATCCTGTGGCTCCTCTCTCCAGAGGGAGCCGGGACTGGAAAGCAGGCAGGCAGGAAGCCCTCGCTGGAACAAGCCCCAGGAGCGGCGCTCTGACCTCAGGAGTCCAGTCCCATCGGGTTCCCTGGCCCTTCCCGGGCCCCTTAGGAAATGAGAAGCAAAGGCTTCTGCTTAGCAGGACGGACGGGTCCAGGCACCTCTGAGGCCGACCTAGGTGCTTCTGGAAGAGAAACCGGGTGGGGACCTGGGGCCAGAGATGTGGGCGTCTCACACGGGATCACAGAGCAGGCACAGACCCCGGTTTTGCTCAGCTGCGCTTCTCGCTGGGTGCACCTGCTCTAGCAGCTGGGCGGGGCGGGCAATAGAGCGAGCGACACTCCCCTCCTGGCCCCAGCCTCAAGGTGCAGCCAAATGCATCCTCTGCCTTCACGCCAGTTCCTCTTACAACAACAACAACAAAGGTTCATGAGGCTGCTGAGGGAAAGTGTCCCCCAAGCACCGACGTCCCTTGCATCAGAAACCACCCAGTGCCCACCTCCGAGGCTTGCCATGGCCGCCTCCTCTCCTCTCCCCAGAAAGGCTTCCAGGCTTGCAGCATCGCCACTTCCTGCCTTGCCCTTGGGGACGGGCGCAGGGAACCTGGGGAGGGAGCTGTGGCGATCTCGGCGCCCAGGGATGCAGGGCTCAGAGTCCACCCCGTCCATCCCGCTGCAGGCCTCCCCACGGGTGCAGAAGCCCCCGGAACTCCACTGCCCCCTGCCCTTGGTCCACCCCAAGGTGATGGTTGCCATCCTCTGACTGCCTGGGCGGGCTCCTGTCCAGCTGCCCCTCTGCCGCTGCGTGCTTGCTCAAGCTCTCCCTCTTTCAAGCAGTTTACCCAGGGTCCCCTCGGTTCTCCACCCTGGAGTGGGGGGTGCAGGGCGGGTCCTCACTGGGCAGCCAGAGCCAGCACCGGGGAGGCCGCAGGGCCCAGGTCAGAGTTACAAGAACGAGGTAAGTACTCGTGAATGGGAGCCTGCTGCCACGATGCCACTCTGGAAGGATAATGAACCCTCTAGGCGACCATAAAGGCTGCATCGCAAGACGGCTGCAGCAGCTGTGACCTTGCAGCGGATTTAAGATTTCCGAACCTGGGGCTGTGACCCCGGCAAGTTTCATTAGAATAGCCGGACCTGCCCTGCCCCGCCCTATACCAAAGCATTTTGTGTGATTGGAGGTCGGGGTGCGCGGCTCGGGCCCCAGCTCCACGGCAGGTCACGGGTGCGCGGCTCAGGCCCCAGCTCCACGGCAGCAATGCCATGGCCGATCATTCCACCCTCGTGGCTTGCTGCTGCTTCACCTTGGAAGACTTTTATTGGCCTTCAAGAGTTCATTTTTCAAATCAAACACCCCTGCGAGATGAGAGCTGACTGAGGGGAGTGGGGGCCGCTGATCCCGGGGCAGGGAGGCTCTGAGAGAGAGGACGGATCTTCTTGGGAAGGCAGAAGGTACCCAGCCAGCTGGGGAGCACACGTGCCAGGGGCCGCCAGAGCAGAAGCGGGTATGGGTGCACCAGGAGGCTGCTGGAGAGGCAGGTGCAGGGCGGGGCTGAGTGCGGGGATGGGCACAGATCCCTGCAGGTCTGACATGCCAGAGACTTCACCTTCACCGTGAGCCCCCAGAGCACTGAACACAAAGTCAGCTCATTCCTGGGCATCAAAATCCACGTCCACAAGGCACCCATGAGATCCACTGCCCCGCCTTCCCCGGACACCGAGCTGAGCGTGTCTTCCTCCAGCTTCCGGGTTCTGACCGCCCTGTTCCAGCCCAACACACACACACATTCCCCTGCACCTGTCAGCCTGAGCTCCTGCCATTCCTCAGAGCCTGTCCAGCCCACCTCCTCCAGGAAGTCTTCCTGGAGGCTTGGTTATTTAACCGTTCGCATACTTGACTGTACTCTGTCCCTGTCCCACAAGCCCTCCTGGTCCCGTATGCAGCCACAGGATTTTAACTTAGCAACCGCGCTGAAGGAAGATGTGTCACTTGCCTCTCCAAGAGGAGGGGAGAGCAAGCCACAGGGGGAGCTCCAGGATGTGGGCAGGGTGGGGGGAGGGCCAGGCCCTGGGCGGAGGGCTTAGTGGGGTCTCCGCGGGTGAGGCGGGCAGGGCAGGGGAGGCAGGGCAGGATGAGTTCCAGCGATCCCAGAGGGCCTTGTGGGCCTGCAAGCCGGGGCCTGGGTGACTTGGGCAGGGGCAGCACTGGCTGGTGTGTGAGCTGGAGATAAGGGGATGGAAGTGGTGTGGGCTGTTGGTTTGCCCCGTGACTGACGCACGCGAAGAGACAACACGGAATCGCAGACCACAGGGACAGGCCCGTCCGCTCCCCCTGCCCCTGCCTCGGTTCCGGGGGGGCCACCCTTCCAGCCGCCCCCTTGCTGCCCCAGGAAACCCCCCGGCCTTCCAGCTTTCGCTATTTTATGGATGCAACCCCACCACCATCTCTTTTGCCCCAATGCGTGGCCTCAAACCCCCCACAGGGGACACCCGTTCCCTCCCTTCCATCCCTTACTGCGCAGGGACCACTCCCCTTGCCTGCAGGCCACCCCTGCCCATGCTGGGGGCCCCCCCATGCCTCCTCCTCCTCCGGGACCCTGTGCCAGAGACATCCCCGCCCCCCGCCCGCCCTGTGGCTCTCCCATCAGCACTCAGAGCAGCAACAATAAAAGCGCCCTGACCCAGGCTGGGAGGTGATTCGCATTCTGGACAAAAGACAGGAGCCCCCGGTTCACAAAGCTTCCTCTCATTCACCAAGGCAAAGCTGGGCACCTAGTAGAAAATGCGCACAGTGCCTGGCTGGATGGAGGAGAGACAGGGCACCCAGCGGCTCTTCCAAGAGGCCACGGCAAAGTATTGAACCCCGTCCATGCTGGGAAAATGCACATGAAAGCTGTGTGTGTCAAGAAACTGGTTTCTGTGGTCCGGATTGGCAGCTGTGGGCAGCCGGGGTGACGCTGGGTGCGGAGAGTGAGCATCCCGGCCGCTGCTGCTTGGGGCGGGGTGGGGGGCGGTGCCTGCACTCCGCGGAGAGCCAATGGTCACTTCCAAAACACAGGTGCACGTGGCTTCTGGTCATCGATGCCAACGCTGGATGTGGATGTGGACAAGCTCCCAGAACCACAGCTCACGGAGAAACTGCACGGCTTCTGTTACTTAGCACCAAACAAACTTCTCTGCGCTCTGCCTTTCCGTGAGGCTTCTGAAGTACCCTTGGGTCCCCAGCTACACTTGCGACACGACTCAAGTGCCAGGTGCCTTGGGTGGTGGCAAGCCACGAGAAACAGCCGCCGAGTCCACATGTCAGATTGGCTGGATAAGGTATGTGACACCCATGTCCTGGAACAATCTAAAGCTAAGAACCGCAGGAGGCTCGCGTGGGGCAGACACCTGGCACAGGGCTCAAGCCGTCCCTTATTGGAGAGCCTGCCCCGAGTCCCTGCTCGCTGGCGTCGGACCCAGCTTCCTGCTACCGCCCACCCTGGGAGGCAGCAGGTGACGGCTCCAGGACTAGGAGTCCCTGTCGCCATGAGGGAGACCTGGGTTAAGTTCCTCATCCCTGACTTCCGCCTGACCCAGCCCCAGCTGTTACAGGCATCTGGGAAGTGAACCAAGAGATGGAAGATCACCATTTCCCTCTCTGCTTTTCAAATAAAATGACACAATAGTGAAAATAAATAAATAAAAATAATACATTAAATAATGAAAATAAATAAATGAATGAATAAATGACAATAAATAAATTTAATTATAAATAAATAAATTTCTAAAAATTACAAAGAGAAAGCACTAACACAGGCATGAAACCGGCAGAGTTTTCTCCAGGGAGCGAGGAACGCACAGGTCAGGGAGAAGGGTTGGGGTGAGCACACGGCACAGGGAAATCTTCAGTTTCTGAATTCTCATCCGTGTACATTGGGGGAGGGGCCAGTGCTATGGCATAGTGGGTAAAGCCGCTAGCTGCAGTACCAGCACCCCATATGGGTGCCAGTTCGAGTCCCGGCTGCTCCACTTCCGATCCAGCTCTCTGCTATGTCCTAGGAAAGCAGCAGAAGATGGCCCAGGTCCTTGGGCCCCTGCACCCACGTGGGAGATCCGGAGGAAACTCCTGGCTCCTGGCTTCAGATCGGCGCCGTTCGGCTGTTGCAGCCATCTGGGGAGTGAACCAGCAGATGGAAGACCTTTCTCTCTCTCTCTCTCTCTGCCTCTCTGTAACTCTGCCTTTCAAACAAATAAATCTTTAAAAAAAAAAAAAAGTCGGGGGAGGGAGCTGCAAAATAAGAAAGACTAAACAAATGAACTTCTCTGCAACTCACTCTCCTGCTTGATCTTTTACTTACGTAAAAGGCAGAGAAACAGCTCCCCTCACTGGTTCACTCCCCAGATGCCAGGAATGGCCAGGGCTGGGCCAGGCCGAAGCTGGGTGCCAGGACTCCATCCAGGTCTCCCGCGTGGGAGACAGGAACCCAACTCTTTAAGCCACCACTGCTGTCTCCCAGGATCCGCATTAGCAGGAAGCCGGAACCAGAAGCCGGAGCTGGGACTCGAACCTAGTACTCCGATGTGGGTCGCAGGGATCTTAAGCCTCTTCCCATCCTGGCATCCATGCTGCCTCTCCTCACTCCCACTGATGCCTTTTCGTAAAAGCGGCCTGCAGCCGTGTCCAGTCCTGCGCTGCCCCAGCCTGACCTCTGCCCGAACCACTTCTAAACCAGCAGCCACTCTGCAGTCCTCACGGGCTGTCCTCCACACCCTCCACGGGGCTCCCACACACTCCCACTGTGCACCGCGCCACGCTCTCCAGGTCCACGAGCGCCTCCTCCAGCCCCTGCAGGCGTCCCCTCCTCCACCTCCCGGGGCTGGGTCCCTGCCTCCTCCTCTTCCCTCCTGGTCCCCTCACTCTTCCCTGCCGGCTCCACACTGTCTGCCTCGGCTTCCTCACCACCTGCACACAGGGCACTCCCAAACGCAGGCCTGCAGCCACACCCCCTCCTGTGAGCCGGGAGCCAGGGAGTCTGTGACCCCACATGGACGTCTCTCGGCGTCTCCAACTCCACACACCAAAATTGTGGCCGGGTGGCTTCCTGTCGGCTTCACTCTGCACACCTGGGTGCTTCCTGGCCACTCTCACGTCCAAAGCCTTCCAGCCATCAAAACGTAGCAGTTCCCTCCTGAATCCCCCCAGGATCTGTCCAGTCTTCCCCACTTCCACCACTGCCCACCGATGGACTACAGCAGCTTCCTCCCCAGTCTTGGTGCTGTCTCCCACCTCAGGGCCTTTGCACCTGCTGCAGCCCATGCTTTGGGTCCTGGCCTCCCCTCTGCACTCCTGCTCCACCTCGATTCATTCATATCTATCTTATGGAAATCAGATTCACATCATTTCTTCCAAGAACCCTTTCCTGGCCCCTAGGACAATGGGTCATAAATGTCCCTGGGGAGACATGTGCCAATTCTAGAAAAATATTTGTTCATCCCAGCCTGGAAGGGGAGGTGTGCAGCTTCTGGCTGCCAGTGTGGAGAAATCAGGGATGTCACCAGCATCCTACAATGCCCAGGACCGGCCCCCACAGCAAAGAACTTTGTGGCCTTGGGGCTGGTGCTGTGGCGCAGCAGGTTAAAGCCCTGGCCTGCAGTGCCGGCATCCCATATGGGCACCAGTTCAAGCGCCAGCTGCTCCACTTCTGATCCAGCTCCCTGCTAATGCACCTGGGAAAGCAGTGAAAGATGGTCCCTTCACCCATGTGGGAGTCCCAGAAGAAGCTCCAAGCTCCTGGCTTTGGATCGGCTCAACTCTGACTATTGTGAACCAGCAGATGCAAGACCTCTCTCTCTCTCTGTGCCTCTCCTTCTCTCTCTGTAACTCTGTCTTCCAAATAAATAAAATAAACCTTAAAAAAAAAAAAACCAAGAACTGGAGCCGGCACTGTGGTGCAGTGGGTTAATGCCCTGGCCTAAAGTGCTGGCATCCCATATGGGTGCCGGTTCAAGACCCAGCTGCTCCACTTCTGATCCAGCTCTCTGCTGTGGCCTGGGAAAGCAGTAGAAGATGGCCCAAGTCCTTGGGACCCTGCACCCATGTGGGAGACCTGGAAGAAGCCCCTGGCTCCTGGCTTCAGATTGGCGCAGCTCCGGCTGTTACAGCCAACTGGGGAGTGGACCAACGGAAGGAAGACCTCTCTTTCTGTCTCTCCCTCTATCTGTAACTCTACCTCTCAAATGGAAGACCTCTCTCTCTATCTCTGTGTAACTCTGACTTTCAAATAAAAAAAAAAAATCTTAAAAAAAAACTTTGTGACCTAAAACATCAGGAGTGCAAGGTGAAACTCCCGCCATGGACTCTGTGGGGCCCCCACGACACACGACACCCCCACTTCTCCCGCACACTGCCCGCCACGAGGACACATTTACCTGTGCAGGAGGATTGGCTGAGTTGCAGCCTCTGAGCTTTATGGGACCAAAGATGAATGAAGGTCACTGGGTCGTGTTTATCTCCCCCTCTCCTCCCTCAGGGCCCAGCACCAGCTCGGATCCCAAAGGTGGCAGAGAAAATATGCAGACGGACGGGGCACACCCAGGGCAGGGAGGGGGCCGTGCAGAGCAGGTCCAGCTGCCACTGGGCCTTCCGGGCTATCACACAGCGTCACTGCCCTGGCCACTGCCCAGCGTCGTGTCCGTGCTACGTGCTGTGCCGCCTTTGTACACTGGTCAAACTTTCGTCTGGGCTCATCAACACTCTTCTTCTCTTGGCTGTGTGGGCCCCTTAGAGCCACTGACCTAAGCTGATCCTCTCCTCTTGTTAAACCGCTGCTCCTCCTAGGTTTACCCAAGCAGGTGCAGCACTGCCGACCACCAGTGGTCAAACCAGAGACCTTGGCACCCCAGTGCCACCCCCCACCCTTCACACCTGCTTCCTCCCCACCCCCAAGTCCTCTCTGCTCCCTTTCAACCCATCGGAAATCATTCCCAGCATTGTCCTGCTAAGGTGACAACCAGCCTGAATAAACCTCTTCAGTGTCCTGACTGTCCACAGGGCACAGCCTGCCACGGGGCCCTTCCTGTGCCCCTCCTCTCCCAGCCTCCACAGCCTCCGGGACGGCCTCCTCTGGTCCTGCACAAACACCTCCAGGCCATCTCTTTCCCTTACATGCCAGATCTCACGCTCATCCTCAAAGCCAAGTTCAAACACCTCTTCCCTCCCCCATGGTACAGAGGCTGCTCAAACAATTATCCATAGCTAAGGCCAAAGTTGTAGCACAGTGGGTAAAGCCACCAACTGCAATACTGGCAGCCCGTATGGGAGCTGGTTCAAGTCCTGGCTGCTCCATTTCTGATCCAGCTCCCTGCCAAAGCACGTGGGAAGGCAGCAGGAGACAGCCCGAGTACTTGGGCCTCTGTACCCGCATAAGAGACCCAGATGGAGTCTCATAAGAGACTCATAAGAGACCCTGGCTCCTGGCTTTGGCCTCGCCCAGCCCCAGCTATTGTGTGGCCATTTGGGGAGTGAACCAGCAGATGGAAGATCTCTCTCTCTCTCTCTCTCTCTCTCTCTCTCTCCTTCTCTCTCCTTCACTCTGCCTTTCAAATAGATAAAACGGATCTTTAAAATTCCACTTCTGGGCAAGCACACGAAGGAACTGAAAGCAGCGAGTCCAGGTGTTATTTGCACGCCCGCTGCACCTCAGCATTGCCTACACTCACCGAGGGGGGCACCGCCCAGGTGTCCTGCGACAGACGAATGGGCACACGGAGTGGGGCCTCCGCAGGAAGGAACACTGTCCAGCCTGCGGAAGGAAGCGACTCGGACACATGACGCAATGGGAGTGCCCGAGGGAGTGGGGGGCGGATTGTACTAAATGAAATCAGCCGGTCACCGAGACGAACACGGCGCGGCTTCACCTGCACCGGGTACCCGGAGATCAGAATGGTGGCTCCAGGGCTTGGGAGGGACCGGAAATCACTGTTTATTGGGCACAGAGTTCCAGCTGGAAGACAGGACAAACATCGTGGATGGACGGTGGTGACAGGTGGACGGTGGTGACAGGTGGACGACAGTGGATTGGACACTTAGACGCGGGTGAGGTGGCACATTTTATAGTTTGTATGTTTTACAATAGCAAGAAGGCCGAAAACCCACCTCTCCCTTTGGCGAAGCTGTCCAAGGACCACGGCCACCTCCCCAGATTCAAGCATGGCCCTGGGGGGAGCTGCCCGTGCCCCCACGCACCTTCCCAGCGTTGCACCCACAGATCATCCCTTCCCCATCCTCCCGCGGCCAGGGTCTGCAGGCGGCCAGGGACCCACACCCTAGAGCGTGGTCTCACCAAGGAGGACTCCGCCAGTGTGTGACCCAAACCCACGGTTCCGGGGCAGTACCATGCCCAGCCCAGAGCAAACCCCTCCCACCCGCCCCCACTCACCAGAAGACGACTCAACAAGGTCAGAAGGGGCTTCCATGGAAGAAGTTAATAAACAGCTCACTGGGGAGAAATAAACAAAATAAAAGCCGGGCAGGCTGTGGCGGGCCGGCTGGGGCCTCACGCACACATTTCCCTATGGTGGATTCGATTCCTGCGTCCCCTCCCTGGGCAGCGGCTGAGAGGGGTAAGTGGGGGCGCACTGGTCCCCAAGGCACAGGTACACGATTAGTCACCAGGCCTGCTGCCCTACCCCCACCCGCTTATGTAACCCAAGATCTGAAGGCAGAGAGAAGCTGATCTTGGCTCTCAGCAAGAGGTCCAGCAGGCCAGCCCCTACCTACGGATTCCTCCCTCACACCCAGTCCCATCCACACACCCAGGGCTGTCCCTGCCTCGTGGATAACCGTCCGAGGTCACCCAACCTGGAGATGATGCTTCGGCATGTAGCAGGTGAGGCCAAGGACGCTGCTCAAGGTCATATGGTGCCCAGGACTGTCCCCAGAGCCGGTCTAGCTTCCCCCACCAAAAAAAAAAAAAAAAGAAAAAAAAAGATTCTCCATTCAAACCGCCAATAGTGCTGAGGCTGACACGCCTCACCAAGCCCCAGTGGCCTCTTTTGGAGACAGGAACTGAGCCCAAGCGGTGACGGGGTCAAGTTCATACTGTGAGTCAGGCTAGAGTTAGAACTCAGGGCTCCCAAGCAGCCACGCCAGCCTTCAACCCCTAGGAGGGCAGCCATCAACTCTGCAGGCTGTGGGGTGGCCAGGTGGTGGGGTGGCTGCAGGGGACCCTGGGATGTAGTAGCCATGAAGGTCGAATCTCGGACAGGCTCCAGGTGATCTCACCGAGGCCAGCCTGGCCACCTGGGCCAGGGGACTCCCAGGCACTCCCAGGGGAAGAAGGTGTGGTGGGGCGCTGGGGTGCCCAGGCAGAACGCCCTTGTCTGAGGTTTACCCCAGCAACCACAGCACCTGGGGGTGAACCTGGCCTGGTGTCAAGGTCAAAGACAGGACAAATGTGTAAGGCAAAACCCGGCTTGGAGGACAGGGCGTGGGTGGGAATTAACCCTCGGAGTGCTGCCTTGGTGACAGCTCCTTTTCCCCGGCTGTGTCCCTTGCACCTGTGGGTGCCTCGCTGCCATCCTACTTAACTTCAAAGCAGCACACGGAGTCACCTGTACCCTTTCTCACCCCGGGAGCCAGCACCGTGTCCCTAACCCGTGGGCCAGACTCCAGGGCATCAGAGCTGACAAGGCAGCCCCATAATTTACGACCAACTGACTCACATGGTGTCGCAACAGGCGTACTTTTCCATCCTCTGTGGCTGGAAGCCACCAGCCTTGCAGCGATGGTGGCGATAAAGAGGAGGCCGGGGACAGGAATGCAAGGGGCTATGTCCCAGGTCAGGGCCTGACTCTCTTCAGGAGAGACGAGCCTGGCCGTGTGGCTGGGGGCAGAGACGGCCGGGAGGGTGTGGGGAAGATCTACAGCGGCACCAGGCCAGGTATCCCTGCCCTCTCTCCTGCCCTGGCCCCTTCCTCCCGTTTCTCCACCAATTGCCCGTGTGGCGGCCAAGGGCTCAGTCCTGGCGCTGCTCCTCCAGGTAACCCGGGAGGCAGCAGGCCTGAAGGCTCTCGCCAGGTGTGCCTGTGTGCCCCCCGAAACCTGACGAGGGCACAAGGACCAGCTTCCAGCCAACTCGAGCCCAGTTAGCAAAGGCTCCAGCCCCGTTCCAAGAGACCCTGCTGGCCTCTGGGCCTCAGTTTCCACTTCCATACAATAAGGGGGGGAAATATAAAAAGTACATGGCACATGTCACTGAGGGCCGGTGCTGCGACACAGCGGATTAAGCTGCAACTTGTTTACGCCAGCATCCCGTGGTGGAGCACCTAGTTCAGGTCCCACCTACTTGACTTCCAATCCAGCTCGCTGCTAATGCACCTGGGAAAGCAGCAGAAGATGACCCAAGTCCTTGGGCCCCTGCACCCACGTGGGAGACCTGGATGGAGTTCTTGGCTCCTGGCTTCAACGTGGTCTGGGTACTGCAGCCATTTGGGGGAAGGAACCCCCAAATGAAAGATCTCTCTCTCTCTCTCTCTCTCTCTCTCTGCTCTTCATATACAGAAGTAATAAGTAAATCTTTTTTTAAAGGATAAGTTAATTTGGTGCAAAAATTCTTTTAAGTCCGTGCATAGCTTTTTTTTTTTTTGGACAGGCAGAGTGGACCGTGAGAGAGAGAAAGAGACAGAGAGAAAGGTCTTCCTTTTCTCTTGGTTCACCCCCCAATGGCTGCTGTGGCCGGCGCACCACGCTGATCTGAAGCCAGGAGCCAGGTGCTTCTCCTGGTCTCCCATGCGGGTGCAGGGCCCAAGGACCTGGGCCATCCTCCACTGCCCTCCTGGGCCACAGCAGAGAGCTGGACTGGAAGAGGGGCAACCGGGACTAGAACCTGGTGTGCTGGCACTGCAGGTGGAGGATTAGCCTAGTGAGCCATGGTGCTGGCCCGTGCATAGCTTTTTTACACGGTATACATTTTCTCAGAACTTCCTGGTGAGCCCCCATATTTATTGATTCCACGCAGATTAACTGGGCACCTACTACACATCACGCACTCCCCTGCTGCCTGTGCAATGCACGAAGCAAACAGAAGGCCCTGCCCTGCTGCCCTCCTGCCCTCCTGCCCTCCCAGCAGACATCCTCCAGGGGCCGGCAGATGATGTGCAAATGCCAAGTGGTGCATTACAAAGAGGCAAGTGTTGCAGAGAGCAAGGCAGTGCAAGGGTGGCCACCTGGTGAGATGGTGAGATGCGGGCTCTCTGTCCTCTGTCCTCCGCGGGTCCTTCTTAGGGGCCCAGAACCGGCTGGGCTGTGCAGGCACAGGGGCAGGTCTCCAAGCTGGCAGGGTGGGAGTCTGCGCCAGGCTGGAGCCCCGCGACCCTCTCTGCAGCCCGACCCTGGTGGGGCAAGAGCCCAGCAACTCCGTGTGCTGCAGCCTGTCCTCCAGCCAAAGGCCTGGGGCTGTGGGGGGGAGGGGCCGCAGGGGTCCTGAGTGGGGGATTTCTTCTTGAGCCACGGGGTCTTCTGCATCCCCAGTCCACCTGGGTCTCAGAGACCCCTCCACCCACGGGGCTCCCAGCCCCCTCCATCTGAGCCTGCCTGCCCGGCTGCTGCCTCCCCTCATGGGCAGAGGGTGGGAGAGGGATTTTAACCTCCCCACCCCCCATGAATCTCAGCAACTGCTCTTCCCTAGAATCCACTTCTGGTCAATGACCACTTCCCGCCGGCCCACTGTGTACTCAGTGTGAATTGCTCTCTGCAGGTTACCAAGATGCCCGTCCACTGTGCGAGCAACGGACACACACACACACACACACACACACACCACAGAATCTTGGTCATCTCTCCCAGTCTGCAGCGGACAGAACCATCTGGACCATGCACTCCCTCATAAATCAGACAGCTCCCACTGCGCCCATTTCACAGAGGGGGATATTGAGGCCCAGGAAAAGGAGCTCTTTCCCCAATTCATGCTTGCCCCGTAGGGGAGGCAATGACTGTTACAGTGCCCAGATGAGATCTTCCCAAGAGAGGAGTGAGCAGGCCAAGGGGAGGGGACACAAGCTCTGTGCCTCCAACCCAGGGCAGGGCCGACGGCACATTTTACCCGGCGCCCTCTGCCTCTCCTGGGCCTGACAGGTGGGTGGAGGGAGCCGCCAAAGCCTGAGGTCCCTCTGGAGAAGCACAGGAATCTCAACACAAAACCAAGTGGCCCCAAGGAGGGACGGGTGTCAAGGAGACTCCGGGTGGCACCAGGCCACTCCCCAAATTGTGCTTGCTACTCACCAAGGTCAAAGACCCCAGGTGGGCCAGGAAGATCCCAGCTGTCGAGTGAGTTCCTCCACTTTCCCTAGGACCCCGGGTGCTGGGGCCCAGCGCACCTGCCCTCCTGCAGCTCCCTGGGGCGTGGGGACTAACCAATTGCAGCGGGGGAAGTTTTCTGCTGGGTTTCCTTGCTGCCTGGAGGTGGTGGCAAGGGCAAAGCCCCATTGTCAGGAAGGCACTCAAGGGCAGCCCACACCTGCGGAGTCAGGGACCAGCCAGAACACCGAAGCCACCCCAGCCTCTGGAAGGCAGTGATCTGAGGTGGGCACTCCACCGCGGGGGTGGGGGAGGCAAATTCCTCCTCTTCTCCCTGCCGCCTTCCTGTCTGCGGCCCTGTCCTAGTCTGTGCTCAGACCCACGCCTCCTGCTCCCCACCTCCGCGAGGGGAGCCTTCGCCCCTTCCCACCCCGAGCCGGGAAGCTGAGCAGGCCCACTTTGCGCACACCAACCGCGGTCATGGTTCTGTGGTCCCTTCCCCCGGGCTCATCGGACTGCAGCCCTGGGACGGGCTAGGGGCGGAGCTGATATCCAGCTCCTGCCGCAAAGCCGAGGGGCACCGCTTCCATCCGGCCCGGGCTGATCCGGGCGCGCACGGGGCGGCCCCTTGGCGCGCGCGCCAGCCGCTCACGCCGAGGCGGGAAGCATACACGTAAACATTCCAGAAGAACCCGCCGACGGTGCAGTCCCCAGCCAGAGGACTTGGTGAGAGATGGAGGGCCGGGGTCGCGGGAGAGAGAGAGAGAGAGAAACCGGCACCGTCGGGAACTAACCAATTGCAGCGGGAAGCCCTCTGCCGGCGCACCGGCCGCCGCACCTCTGCCCGGCTCCCGCGCGGCGGCGCCGCCGCCCCGGCACGGACTACTCAGGACGCGCTCTGGCAGCGGCCACCCGGGCTCCAGGAGCACCGTGGCGGTGCAGGGCGCGCGTGGACGGGGAGGCGGGCAGGCCGCGCGCGGCTGGGGACCCGTAGACAGCACCGGCGGGGAGTGCCGTCCTCGGTTACCTGGGCTCCTAGGGTCCCCGGCGTCCCGCGGACGGGGCGCAGGCAGGCGGCTCACAGGGTACGGCTCCCGGCGCAGCTGCCCCCCCTGCTCCTGGGCGCTGCACCTGGCCTGGGTCGGGCAGGCGCGCCTCTCAGCGCGGGGCGGGGCGGCCCCGGGGGAGGAGCCGAGGGCGGGGGGACCCTCTGTGCTCGGGTCGTGCCTCCCCGCGCGCCCTGACCGCGGACTCTCCGTGACCTCCAGGGGCTCGTCCCCATTCCCGCAGCCCGAGGGGCAACCACGGAGAGAGTCGGGGTGCGCTTAGGCTCCTACCCCCTCCACCCCTGTCCCCGGGGCTGAGGTCTGGGAGGCTGGAGGCCTCACTGAGGGCAGGAGCACCCTCAGAAACGGCGTGGGAGGTGCCCGGCAAAGGCGAGGAAGCCATGTGTGGGAGGGGCCCCCCACCCCACGTGTCCGCCGCCCTGCTGCGAGCCCACCCAGGGTCTCTGGATCCACTGCCAGCCTCCGTTTCCTGGATCGCAGGCCGTGGGCTGGAAGGTGCCACCCGCTGGACGCCGTGATGAGAGATAAGGAGCAAAGGGGCACCATCAGACTCCAGGAACCCGCACTGGTGCTGAGGAGGCGGGCTGCAGCCACTTCCGGCCGGTGTCCGGCCCCCAGCCTACCAGAATTCTAGAAAATCCACCTCTGGGGCCAAACACTGGGGCTGAGGCAGGAAAGTAAGGGGGACACCTTCTCCCCCCACTTCCTCTCTGGGCCGCTGCCGCTCCCAGCCTCACCCTGTATGGCCTGTGCATACAGCAGGAGGAGCAGCGGACTGGAGGCCAGAGACCTCCCCACCTGTGTATGGGCTGCAGCTGGGAGTCTCAAGGCTCTGGTGGGGTGTCTGTCCGTCTGTCCTCTGAGGCCTCAGTTCCATCCAAATAGGCCAGATGTTATCTCCTACACAGCTGGGCTTGGGGACCGGGACCGCGACTGTGACCAGGACCAGAAGAGCAGATCCGGTCTCGGCTCTGTGCAGAATTCACAGACGCCTTGGGCAGGCCGCTGACCATGGACAGAATGGACATGGCCAGTCCCTGCTCTGTCGTCAGGGTTGCTGGGGGCACGGTGAGCCTCTGGCCACTACACACGTTGGAGGACGGAATCGTGACAGGCGTGGTCTCTGACACCATCTCCTGACGCCCCGGACAGTGAGGGAGCAGAGGCTGAGCCTGGCACTGGCCTCGTTGCCCACCCTGCAGGAGTGGCACAGCCCTCCCCCTCCCCTAGCAGAGAGCCACGCCCTCAGGCCTGCTGGAGGCATCTTTGTGCACTCCCTAACCAAAGAGGGCAGGTTAAGAGGAGCAGGCGTCAGTAGATTGCCCGTAAGTTGATCCTCGTGTCTTGGCAGATCCCCCACTGGCAGCGCCACACCCTCTCCTGCCCTTCCAGAGTGTAAAAGCTAGCCAAGGGGGCCGGCGCTGCGGTGCAGCGGGTGGAGCTGCTGTCGGCATCCCATACGGGCTGTTCCACTTCCGATCCAGCTCCCTGCTAATGTGCCAGGGAAAGCAGCCCAGGGTGGCACAAGTGCTTGAGTCCCTGCACCCACGTGGGAGACCTGGATGAGGCTTCTGGCTCCTGGTTTCAGCCTGGCACAGTTCTGGCTGTTGCAATCATTTGGGGAGTGAACCAGCAGGTGGAAGATCCCTCTGTCTCTCTCCCTCTCTCTGTAACTTTGACTTTAAATAAATAATTAAAAAAAAAAAGTGCAGGCCGGCGCCATGGCTCACTAGGCTAATCCTCCGCCTGCGGCACTGGCACACCAGGTTCTAGTCCCGGTCGGGGCGCCAGATTCTGTCCCGGTTGCCCCTCTACCAGTCCAGCTCTCTGCTGTATCCTGGGAATGCAGTGGAGGATGGCCCAAGTGCTTGGGCCCTGCACCCCATGGGAGACCAAGGAGAAGCACCTGGCTCCTGCCATCGGATCAGCACGGTGTGCCGGCCGCAGCGCACCGGCCACAGTGGCCATTGGAGAGTGAACTAACGGCAAAGGAAGACCTTTGTCCTTGTCTCTCTCTCTCTCACTGTCCACTCTGCCTGTCAAAAAAAAAAAAAAGTGCAGTGGAGAGGGTGCTATGGCTGGTGAACACACAGTGACATCAAAACCCTGGAAAATGAAGTGGGACCACAGGGAGAAGAAATTTATGTATTTATTTATTTGAAAAGCAGAAGGACAGAGAGGGAAAGAAAAAGATCTTCCATCTACTGGTCCACTCCCCAGTTGTCCACAATGGCTTGGAGCTGGGCCAGGTTGAAGCCAGGAGCCAGAAACTCCATCTGGATCTCCCATGTGGGTGGCAGGGACCCAGCACATGGGCCCTGTTTCACTGCTTTCCCAGGCGCGTTAGAAGGCAGCTTGGGTGGAGTTAGAGCAGCCGGGACATGTCAACCGGTGCTTGGTGCTCCTATATGGAATGCTGGCGATGAGAGTCATGGCTTATCCGCCAGTGCCAGCCCCCATGGAGAACAGAGCACAATGGGTTCAAGTCGCCCATTTCATGGATGAGTAAATGGATGACCAGAGAAAAGGGACATGACCTGTCCAAGGTCAAACGGTCGCAGGAAGTTCATAGAAGAGCTGCAGCTTGGACACAGGACTTTAAGATTCTGTGCTGCCCACAGAGACTTGAACATGGGACTGACTGGGATTTGTGCCAGGAGGTGGGAGGAGCCTGCTAGCAGGGAGGAGGAGCTGAGTGGGGACCTTGGGCAGCAAGGGAGGCAGCGCAAGTGCCAGGCAAGAGCTGGGAGGAGGGATCGACACAGACCCCTAACGTCTGCAAGAACAGTGGACCCGGCAGCATCCGGAGTGGGTGCCTGCAGTGGGGAGGGAGGGATACGGGACATCCCTGCCCGATGAGACGGCAGGTGACACGCCAGGAAGGCAGCAAAGTGACACGGGGCGAGCACCAGAGTCAGTGCCCTGCGCGTGCGTGGCCTCCGCCGTGCTGTTTCGCCTCTCTGACCTGCAGCTTCTTTATGCCGAGGGGGATAAGAATCTCTCTCCTTTCAGGGGAACTGTGACCACAGAATGCTGAGCAAGTGTAATATCTGGAGTTAGCCGTTTTTTTTTTTTTTTTTCGGCCAGGGCACAATCTAACCCATATTAGAGTGGACACTTGTGTGTCTTTATGGCAATGGGGGATAGACCGCAAATGGCCTCGGCAGCAGTTCGAGGGGGCCCGGGGCGGGGTCCCACAGTGAGTGGCTTCTGACACCTTCACAGCGGCACCCCCCTGACTGGGACCCGCCCACCCCTTCCTTTGTCTGCGCAGGTGCCCCACCCCAGACATGCAGCTACTCCGCCCGGGTGGGCCCAGGCTGTCTGTACTCTTTGTATTTGTTCAAGAGGCCATGTCCTACAGCTGGGATGGTCAACACCCTCACTCCACGGCAAGATCCGTCCTCCACCCTCCTGCACCCAACCTCACCCTAATCCGTAGCTCCACTCCTCACGGGCAGGGCCCAGGGCTCCACTTTGCAGATGAGAAAGCCGAGGCCAGGATCTGCCTGGCAGGCGTCAGACCTGGAACCGCCACCCCGCCCACACCGCCCGCTGCTGACAAAGCCATTCCCAGGGGCGGGAAGGACCAGTCTTATTGCACAGAGACAGGGCGGGCATGAGGCGCCTCTTCCAGGGGCACTCGGGTTTGGGATTAGTCTCCCGGGGCTGCGGCAACAGCAGACATCTCCTGTCTCCCGGCTCTGGCTGCAGAAGCCCCAAAGCAGGCTGACCTGTCTAGAGAATGCCTGCCTGTCCGCACCCCTTTGTGTAAGGAGACCGGTCACCGGCTTCAGAATGATCTCGCTGGCTCTGTCACTTCATTGCATCTGCAATTTTCGACCCCAGGCAGTGGGGCTGAGGCTGTGACGTCTCTCGGTGGGGGGGGAGCCGGCTGAGCTGGCTGCAGAGCCCTTCCTCCGACTGGCAGCCCTGGGCGGTCCAGCCAGGCCGGACCCCCGCCCTCCTGCTTCCGTCCATCAGTTCTCGCCTCCGTCTCAGTCTCCTGCAGCGCCTTCTCCCATCTGCTCGTGTGATGGGCATGCAGCTGGGGGCGCCCGGTTGGGGTTCTCTGACGTCCTTTGCTTCCCGCCCCCCTACCCCAGCTGCCCGTGGCTGTTTCCATCACTGGGACCTTGTAGAAATAGAAGAGACGCCCCTTCTCAGTCACAGGCTCGGGGAAAGCAACTGTTCTCCCTGCTCGCCCGCCCTGAGCCTGCAGCCCTCCGATGGTGCCCAGAGGCTGACGGCCTGTGCCTGGGAGTGCCAGGGACAACGCAGTGACTACCAGTCCCTCCCCAGGCCTGGGTGCTGTCCCGGGAGCAGGACTGAGCTGGGTGGAGCAGCAAACGGTGGCCCTTGACCACTGTGTGTGGGGAGGCAGGACAGTACCAGGGCCTGTCTTTCCAGGTCCCTCAGCACCGGAGGAGCTAGACGGGCCATCAGAGCCACCTGACCTCAGTCCTAAAGAGGCCCAGAGAGCAGCTGAGATGCCGCAGAGGGGCCTGCAGACGTGTGGCGCCAGAGCTGCCTGGCCCAGGCAGGTCTTCCTGGCAGCTGGGGGCCCACACTTCCTCTTGGGCAGCTCCTTGCTTGCAAGGGGACAGTTGGGGACTGGGCTGGAGGTGACATTAGCCCAGAAGCAGCTCCTTTGATTTGGGTGGAGGGCTTGCTTGGGGAGGCTCAGGGGAAGGTTCTTTTAGAGATTAAAAGGGGGTTTAGCGCCCCCCTCGGCCTGCGAGTGCCCTCCTCACCCACTATAAGCTTGTTCTGTCCCGTTAGCCTAGCAGGGTCCCTGTCCCTCATCTCAGAACACCCTGTGTGATCCCAGTTTCCACGTAGGTAACAGACGGCCCGAGGCTGGCTATTTTACAAAGAGGTTTGTTCAGTGGCAGTTTGGGAGGCTGAGAGCCCACGAGCAGGTGGCCCCATCTGCTAGCCCACGGCAGACGGGGTCTGTATCAGGCACCTCTCGTCCCTACACTGGCGTGCCCGAGACGGGAGATTACGCAGGAAGGTCCATGCGGCTCTGTCTTAGAGGCTGCAAGTCCTAAGGGCACGAAGCAGGCTCTGGTAGAGGCCCCATGGCAGGTGGCAGAATCTGTGCAGAGGACGGGGCACATGCAGGCCAGGAAGCAGAAAGACTGGGTGGGGCACGAGCCAGGGCTCTGCCACTGGAGTTTCTTCCAGGGCCACACAGTGAGCTAAGGCCCTCCCATTGCCCCGCCTCCTACAGGTGCCACTGTCTCCCAATAGCGCCACCCTGGGGACGTAGCCTGTAATACAGGGGCCTCCGGCAGGCACTCTGCTTCCGGACCAAGGCCGGAATCACCAATAGCCCATACAGCTCAGGACCTGTTACCTGTGTAACTGAAATAAGAAAATACAACCTAATAAGAACCCTAATACAACCCTAATGAGAAAATGCCCCCCTAGGGTCCTCAATCCTCATTTGTCGTTAGCATCAGACACTGATCCAACTCAGATCCCTTGAGGCAAGGCTCAGGGCTCTGTTCCCCAGGGGATTGTGCAGACCCCCAGGGGGCCCAACCGCCTCCACCTGCTTGATACTTGGTGCTTCTTTGTCATCTCGCTGCACAGTGCTCTTGGCCGGGCCTGCACACAGCAAACGCACATATACACAAAAATACGTGCAGAAGACGCGGCCCCTTCTCTGACGGCTCCGGCACACAGCGGTGGTGGACTTCCCCGGCAGTGACTACACTCACACTCCCTGTCTACACTACAGGCCACCCATGATGCCTGGCTTGTGGCGTGCCTGGGTTTCTCTCCTTCCCACCCCGAGTGCACGCGCGCTGCACAGGCTGAGCCCCGTTCCAAGCAGCCACGGCTGTCTGCTCTCAGCCTGAATCCACTCTGTCCTTAAAGACTGCGGGAGAAACACTGAGCCATCCCCGGCCCCAGGCGCCAGCTGTCTGCATGGCTCCAGTGACGCCTGCACAGGGCTCTTTCAACGGCCACAGAAACAGTCATCCCCTGTCATCCAGCAACCCCACACCTGACAGTGTAGCCTAAGGAAAGAATCCATAAAATATGACAAGCGCCTGCGCACCCAGTTTCAGCTGTACACCTAATAACCAGATGTTTGAAGCAACCAAAATGCCCAGCACTCGGGCCTACGCAAACCACAGCACGCCTGTTTTAAAAGCTAATTGTGTAGACTCTGTTGCAACGTGGAGAAGTCCTGCTGATGCGGGCTAAGTGCAAATGTGCACTGGGCAGGGGCCAGGCTGTGAAGAGGCCACTGAGCTGCAGGTACCAGGGCGAGAGGGGGCAGGAAGGAAGGAAAGCCAGCCACGTGCCCGATTCGGAGGCCGGGGGGTGGTGGTGCGTCTCTCTCTGTTTCTGGTGGCGTCATGCTATTTCCACGACGCGGATGCACGGTGTGTATAGAAGGATGATGGTGATGAGTCTGGTATACAAGATTCAAGCGCCCCTATCCAGGTGCGAGGCGTATTGCGCCGAAGTTCTACTTGGGGGATGGCTCTCTGCAGCCTCTGCGTGGGAGAGGAGCGCGCTTCAGACTGACAGCAATGCCAGAGTTGGCGGGGGGTGGGATTCCTGAGCATACTGCCTGCAGATGACACCGCCTACCACACCATCCCCATCCACCCATGCTGTCTGTCTGTCCTGTGACGCACATTCCCAGGGCGCTTCCAGGGAACGCAGGCTCTGGGCCTCCCATTCTCTGGAGACTAATTTATTCCACATGAAGACTACCTGTGGGGCAGGAAGGGGACACTCGAAGCGGGGGAGGAAGGGCGCACAGGGCCCAGGGCTGACACAGGCGGGGTGGAGTTGGGACCCAGGGGGTCGTGGCCAAGCCACCAGCCTTCTCCCCTCTGCTTTTGGATCTTCCCCAGAGTCAGAGAGGGCAGACATAGCCAGTGCTACCCCTAGCCTGCTCCGCAGCAGGCTGGATGGGCACGGATCCTTCTAGAAATAGTGCTGGCACAACGTGCTGACCCCTGCGTGTGGGGCTGGCGCCAGGCCTGAGGCTCTGTGACAGTCTGGTGTGGACGCTTTGAAGCTGTGTTCTCAGGAAACGCTGTGTTTTCTGTCCCCATCCAGCCCAGGAGCTGAGAGAGGAGGAGCCGGAAGGGCCTCCAAGCTGTGCCTCTGGCCGCGGGCAGCTCAGGACAGCCCGAGAGCCCGGGCGCCACCCCGTCGGCGGGGCTCACCCTGTGGAAGTTGTCTGGAGGCCAGGAGAAGGCTTCGCCAGACCAGAGGGTTCAGAGCAGTCGGGCCAGGCGTCCAGGGCATTATGGGCTCCAGATCTCATTTCATGCTCACAAATCCAACCTCTGGATCGTCCCATTTCACAGATGGGTGAGCCGAGGCTGTGACGTCTCCTAGGGCGCGCAGTGGGACTGCAACAAGGTCCAGGTTGCGTGCGCAATCGCTGTGCTGTGTTGCTTCACTCAACCACCAGACGGAATACAAATTAAATGTATGGGGGCCAGCGTCTGGCAGAGCGGTCAAGGTCAAGGCTGGAGACGCTGCATCCCACATCCTCGTCTGGGTGTCAGTTTCAGCTACAGATCCTGAGTCCAGCTTCCTGCTAATGCACACCCTGAGACGCAGCAGGGGATGGCTCGAGTACTTGGATCCCTGCCTCTCGTGTCCGCATGGGAGACCTGGATTGGATTTCGGGCTCCCAGCTTTGGCCTGGCCCAATCCTGGCTGTTGTGGGCCTATGGGGAGTGAATCAACAGATGGAAGATCTTTCTCTGTGTATCTCTCTTTCTCTGCCTTTCAAACAAATAGAGCAGGTTTTTTTTTTTTTTTTTAATTAAATGCATGAAATTGTTTTTCTGGAACATGTTTGCTTCGACTGGCACCGCACGTGCACCCCGATGCTGCCATGCCCACAGGACTCCTGTTCACCGGAACCAGCCAGTCTTGAGGCTGTCACAGGATCGCGCCCTGGAGGTAAACAGGTGACTGCTGAGATGTTAGGAGCAGGTGTCCCGTCCACACCTCTTTTAGGGACTGTCAAGTACATCCGGGCCGTTATATATGAGTGCATTGACCAAAAGGCCTGTGGAAAAATAGAATGAAAAGATAGTTACTTTCGTGCAAAACATCGTGAAATCCGTGCACACGTGGAGAAAGTTAGGGGTAAATGTCCCCCACCAAAAAAAAAAAAAAAAAACAAAACAAACAAACAAAACCAGGCACAGATTTCAAAATTCTAGTTCCATTTCTCCACAAAGCTTCTGAAGTCTTCCTGTACGTTAAACCAGAATGGACCACAGACATCTGTCAGCTGTTCTAAGAACATTAAGCTCCTAAAAGGGCAAGTGACTCACCTGAGGTCACTGCATGGATTAAAGATTTATTTACTTATTTGAAAGAATTACACAGAGAAGGAGAGGCAGAGAGAGAGAGAGAGCGAGAGAGAGAGAGAGAGAGAGAGAGGTCTTCCATCTGCTGGTTCACTCCCCAATTGCCTACAATGGCCGGAGCTGCGCCGATCAGAAGCCAGGAGCTTCTTCTAGGTCTCCTACATGAGTACGGGGGCCCAAGGACTTGAGCCATCTTCTACTGCTTTCCCAGGCCATAGCAGAGAGCTGGATCGGAAGTGGAGCAGCCGGGTCTCGAACCAGCACCCATATGGGATGCCAGCACCACAGGCGACGGCTATACCCACTAAGCCACAGCGCCACCCCCAGTGCATGAACTGAAGGTCAGGTTCCTATCAGCTGCCACCTGCCCCGCGCCCCGGACTCGCTCCTCAACTACTCTGGGGCAGCTTCTGATGACCTCAGAGAGCGCTTCAGGGTGCAGCCCGTCTCGCACTCACCCTGCACTGTTGTGCCCAGATCACGGATCCCCAAAAAGTCCCCAGTAACTTCAACAGTCCGAAATGCAAAAGCAAGGTTTTTATTAAAAATACAAGCTGTGACAGGGACCTCATCCAACCACGCAGCGCAACAGAGGAAGGAGGAAGGTCCCGGGCTTTGTTCGGGGACACTTTAAAGGGAAAATACGTCAGCAAGGGCTTACAGTGCGGAGCCTTTGGTGATCGGACGGGGCTGTTCCGGGCTACTCTTAGTCGGACGGGATGGTCTCCAGTTGGCGTGGGTTCAGAGAGTTGCCCTATTTGGTAACCTCCACTGAGCTGCCCTTGGTCTAACTGAGCTGCCCTTGGTGAGCTTTGCTGTCTCCGGAGAGCCTGCTTTTACAATGACTCGGGTCTGCTACGGGAAGCAGAGGCTGCTTTTCATTGTTGTAAAATGGAGTCACTTTGGCTCTTCATGCACCATTTATTGCATCCCCTTTAAAGGCCCAAAGGTCTTTAAAAAGGTCTCCCCACCTGCACCCCCTCAGTGGGTCCTGGCCTCCAACATGGTAGCCGCCTCCGCCGGGGAGCCACTAACAAGCCTCCTCACTCCCCAGAAGCCTGAAGAACCATCGCGGGGCTTGCGAGCACTCCTGTTAGCGTGGGGACGGAGTTGCGGGAGGAGGCAGAAGATAACGGAGGGCTGCGTATTTAATGTGGCCCCACGTGGCCATCCTTAATTACGGAGTATCAACGGCCTCCTCAGGACGTCCCCAATGATGTCATTGACAAGAGTCCTTCCTCGGGCTGCACCCCCGAGCCCAGCCGCAGCCCCCTCCTGCCCCCTGTACGCACCCCGGCTCACCCACGGGGAGACCCAGGCAGCCCTGGGGCCCAGCCCTCCTCACTCACAGGCTGCCCCTCTCGGGAGAGCGCAGGCCCCCCACCATGAATGACTAACCAGAGTCAGCGGCCGGGGGGACCGGACTGGGATGCATGCCCAGGCCTGTGGGGGCTGAGGCAGCCCGGACCCCCAGGCAGAGTTCCTGCCTTGCCCTCCGCCCTGCCCTCGCCACCCACCCCGGGTCTCTCTCTGTGCCTGACTACAGCCCGGTGAGGACAGAGAATCCCAGGGAATCTACACCCAGGACAGAGTACCCCAGGGACCCACTCAAGCTCAGGTTCTTCATCAGGACGGCTCCTGGAAGGACGGGGGAGAGGGCGGGGGCTCAAGAGGAGGCTGGGGGAGGGGAGCTGTCGACTCCCTGGGGAGCACTGCGGTGGCACCCCTGTGTGAGGGGCCGGATGAGCAGGGAGCGCAGGGGCTCACGGAGGCACCCACTTCTCTCTCTTGCTCGCTGCTCGCTCTCACCTTTGACTTAATGTGCACCAGTATAATGTGTCCACTGGGAGAAATTTAGGACAAGTCTGATTGTTACCGGAGAAGCAAAGGGTCCTTGTCTTTGAGCAAGAAAGAATTCAGGCGTGAGACAGAGAGCAGGGGAAAGCAACATAGCCAGGTGTATTAGGTAGGGACCTCCGTAAGAACGGATGGGCACCCCTCCAGACAGGACCCGAGAGAGTGCCTAGTGCACATTTAGGCTGGGGCTTTTAAGGGGATGGGTCTTGCCTTCCAGCCTTTTTTCTCTCCCCCTCTCCTTCTCCTCCGGAACAAAGGACTTGTTGAATGTAAATACAAAACACTCCTTTCTGAATTTTCCCCCTGAAGTTGTCAGACAGGGGAAGCCCCCCCACCCCCCCAGGAGGAAGGATGTTTATCAGGCCAGGTAGAAGGGGCAGGACCCCCTGGGAGGTCATCAGGGTCCAGGCAGGACTTTGAAGTGCAGATACTGGGCTGCACCTGGAAGGTTATGGGGTGACTTTGAAATGCAGATGCTGGACCGCTGCAGATGTCAATCCCTTAGGCCCTTGTCACACACACAGAAGCTCTTGTGCAGGCGGAAGTGGACAAGCTTTCCTGGCTGGGCCTGCACTCCAGCACCAGGGGCACTCTGGGGAGCTGGGCCCCGGTTTTATCACGTGGGGACTCATGGCAGCTCCTCTCTGCACACGGCACTGCCGTCCGCACCTGGCCCCAAGGTCAAGCAGGCCCCTGGCTCTTTGGCACACACACATTAAAGTTTGCTTAGCGGGCCTATTGGGCTACTCTGGGCATGCGTGCAAGGTACGTCCCCGACTAGGCAGCAGGGGGTCTTTTGGAACTGGTGCTGAACCCTCTCTGGCCTTGAGAGAGGGAGGCAGAGAGAGAGAGAGAGAGAGAGAGAGAGAGAGAGAGAGAGAGAAAGAGAGGGCGAGCACTCCGGTCCACTCTTATTCTTTTTTTTGAAGGTTTTTATTTAATTAATACGAATTTCATATACAACTTTTAGGGATATACTGTTTCTCTCCCCCATAACCACCCTCCCACCTCCACTCCCATCCCACCTCCTACTCCCTCTCCCATCCCATTCTTCATTAAGATCCATTTTTCATTATCTTTATATACAGAAGACCAACTCTATACTAAGTAAAGATGTCAACAGTCTACACACACACAGACACACAAAGTATAAAGTACTGTTTGAAGATTAGTTTTACCATTAATTCTTATAGTACAACATGTTAGACAGAGGTCCTACATGGGGAGCAGGTGCATAGTGACTCCCGTTGTTGATTTAACAATTGACATTCTTATTTATGATGTTAGTGATCACCTGAGGCTCTTGTCATGAGCTGCCAAGGCTATGGAAGCCTCTTGAGTTCACAAACTCTGACCTTATTTAGATAAGGCCATAGTCAAAGTGGAAGTTCTCTCCTCCCTTTAGAGAAAGGTACCTCCTTCTTTGATGGCCCCTTCTTTCCATTGGGATCTCACTCACAGAGATCTTTCATGCAGAGCTGTTTTGGGCACTATGTTTTGGCTTTCCATGCCTGAAATGCTCTCATGGGATTTTCAGTCAGATCCAAATGCCTTAGGGGCTGATTCTGAGGTTAGAGTGCTATTTAAGGCGTTTATTATTCTATGAGTCTGCTGTGTGGTCCACTTGTCCAATGCACGCAATGGTGAATGGCGCTGGTGCCGGGCGGGTTCCCCCATGGTGGCAGGAACTCAAGGAGCCCAATTACTTGAGCACTCACTGCCACTGATGTGGGATGGGCAAGTGGATAAAGTCTGCTGAGCCGGAAGCCACACGCCCCCATATGTAATTCTGCTTGTTAATCAAAACATCCCCTTTGTAGGGATGCATCTGTGCCATGTGGGACCTGGGAGGGAGATGCCGTGAAGACATGGCCATGGCTAGTGAGCGCCACATGGACCAGGTGGCTTCATACCTGGAGAAGCACTGCCTCCCACCCTACAAGGGTGGTGCTCTTCCAGGGCAGAACAGCTGGAGATGCTGCTAGGTTCCACTTTCCTCCCTCCTGCACCTCTCCTCCTTTTGGGCAATCTTCTGGCCCACTGTCCACTCGTGGCAAGTGTTTCTGCCCAAGCTGGGGCCATGACATTTATTAACCCAGGTCTCACGTGGGTGGTGGGAGACCCATCACTGAGCCATCACCACTGCCCCCCAGGGTTGCACTGTCGGGAAGCTGGAGCCAGAGCCAGAGCTGGGTCTCAAACCAGGACACTGCACCATGCGTGGCTG
Organism: Sylvilagus floridanus; assembly: GCA_949820135.1. Lineage (NCBI taxonomy): Eukaryota > Metazoa > Chordata > Mammalia > Lagomorpha > Leporidae > Sylvilagus > Sylvilagus floridanus. The sequence goes on along the minus strand of OX463239.1, from coordinate 76,751,853 downwards.
TCTTAACCACCTGGTCAAGGCCTGCACCCTAGATCGCTCTTCACACGGTCTCGTGTGAGTCCTGGGTCTAACACGTGATTTGCCGTTTGTTCTTTTCTTCCTCTTTTTTTACTACTATGTGCTTCGGGTTCTCATTTTCAGCGCCTTTTGCACAGTAAAGGCTTTGAATGTCATGTATCAGCTTCTTTTCTTTTGTAGATTTCGCTTTCAATACCTAAGACTCCTTTGCTCAATCCAGGTATTTTTCTGTGGCTTCTAGAAGGTTCGCAGGTTTGCCTTCTACATTCTGGGCTGTGACACATTTTCCAGTAGTTTATGCAGAAGCATGGGGGTGTGGGGTCCGTTCTGTCTGCTTAGACAATGGCCCTGCACGCACGTCCCCACCCTCTCGTGTCCGTGGATCGTGGGTGCGTGCACCCGCCCAGCCCACCATGCACAGGACTGCTCCTCGGTGTGCGCCCAGGGAGCCTCTGGGCCCTGGCCACTGCGTGAAGACTCCCTCTGCAGCCCGTGGACCGTGGGTGGATGTTGGCTGAGCTCATCTTCAGCTGTGGAGAGCCGCGAGTGTCTCCCCCACCGCACCTGCCTGGCCCTGGCCGCTCCCCAGCCCTGCCACATATTTAGCTAAAAGGCAGAAATACAGAGAGAAAGAAGGAGAGAGACTGAGACGTCCACTGGTTCACGATCCCCAGATGGCCAGCACGGCCAGGGCTGGGCCAGGCTCAAGCCAGGAGCCAGGAGCTTCCTCTGGTCTCCCACGTGGGTGCAGGGGCCCAACTCGTGGGCCATCTTCTGCTACTTTCCCAGGTGCATTAGCCGGGAGCTGGATGAGAAGTGGAGCAGCTGGGACTTCAAACCAGTGTCCACGTGGGATGCCGGCATTGCAGGCAGAGGCTTAACCCACCAGCCTCAAGAGCCAGAATTCTGGTCGGGGATTCAGGAGCATTCTGAATCCAGGCAGGGTTCATTCCGTCCATGCCAGGAGCCGGAGCTTCAGCTGAGTATCACGCTCAGGACTGTTCCGCGATCGTATGTGATGCCTTGTGGATCTTTCCAAGATAGCGCATCTTAAAGAACACACAGTAAACGTGGACCTTGGGCCAGCAGAGCGGCTTAATGCGATCACGTGCAATTACATGTCATTTGTATCAGAATGCAAGGTGAGGACCATGTTCAATGAGACGGCAGAAGATCGGCAGGTAAAGAACAAATCATGGTCTTGGGCAGAAAGTGCAAGTATTTTCTTCTGTGCTATCCATACTTATATTTATTTGGTATGCACTGTCGCTTCCATGAAACAAGGTGAACAAAAGGTTATTTTAAGATGCAAATAGATCTCAGTTGGTTGTGTCATTTTTTTAAGGATTGAAAACATTTTTAAATGTTTAGAGAAGATGTTTTTAATAAATGGAAAGAACCTTTGTATAAAACTGATATGCCAATAAAATGTAAGGAAATTAGAAAAAAGAAATAGAAGGCTTATGTGACTACAGAACAGGTTTACATTCACACAGTCATGATAGACCGCTTTCTGATCATTGTAGATCAGGGTAGACTCAACTGCAGAGATTTGAACACACGAGCAAATACTGGTATTTTTTTGTTTTCTTTGTAATATCCCAGCACTGAAAAATCTAGGACTTAAAAAATGCTGTAGGGATACTTGATGCTGGTTGAGGAATAGAAATCAACACACTTCTTTCTTCAAGCAGAAAGTCTCCTTTTTCAAAATATGTATTTATTTGAAAGGCAGGTTGCAGAGAGAAAGAGGGAGGGAGGGAGGTCAGTCTTCCACCCACTCGTTCTCCAAATGGCCACAAAGGTTGGGACTGGGCAAAGCTGAAGTCAGAAGCTTGGAACTCCAGCTGGGTCTGCCATGTGGGTGCAGCGGCCCAGATAGTTGGGCCATCTTCCCTCTGCTTTCCCAGGCGCATCAGCAGGGATCTGGATTGGAAGCAGAGCAGCCTGGACTTGAACAGGTGGTCTGTGTGGAATGCTGGTGTTGTAAGTGGAGGCTTAACCCACTGCACCACAGTGCCCAGCCACAAGGAGAAAGTCTTGCTATAAAAAAATATAGCAGCTTGGGGCTGGCACTGTGGTGTAATGGGTAAAACTGATGCAGCATTCTGTATGGGTGCAGGTTCAAATCCCAGCTGCTCCACTTTTTTTTTTTTTTTTGTAATTTATTATTTGACAGGTAGAGTTATAGACAGTGAGAGAGACAGAGAAAGGTCTTGCCTCTGCTGGTTCACCCCGCAAATGGCCACCACAGCCGGAGCTGCGCCGATCCGAAGCTAGGAGCCAGGTGCTTCCTCCTGGTCTCCCACGGGGGTGCAGGGGCCCAAGCACTTAGGCCATCCTCCAGTGCCCTCCCGGACCACAGCAGAGAGCTAGACTGGAAGAGGAGCAGCTGGGACTAGAACCCAGTACCCATATGGGATGCAGGTGCCACAGGTGGAGGATTAACCAAGTAAGCCACGGTGCTGGCCCCCTGGCTGCTCCACTTCTGATCCAGCCTCCTGCTAATGGCCTGGGAAGGCAGCAGAGAATAATGGACCAAGTACTTAGTCCCCACCCACCCACATATGTGGGAGACCTGGCAGAAGCAGCTCCTGGCTCCTGGATTCAGATCGGCCCAGCTCTGGCCGCTGCAGCCATCTGGGGAGTGAACCAGCAGATGGAAGAAATTCTCTCTCTCTCTCTCTCTTTCTCGCTCGCTCTGTAGCTCTGCCTTTCAAATAAATAATAATACATTTTTAAAATAAAGACAGCAGCGGTGCGCAGACGTACTGCCTGGGGGTTAGAACACCTATGTCCTCGTGCCTGGGTTCCAGTGTTAGCTCTGCTCCAGAGTCCAGCTCCTCCTCCTGGGCACCCTGGCAGGCCGCAGGTAAATCTCACATAGTTAGGTCCTCACGTGGGCGAGCTGCTCCCAGCTCCAGCCCAGCCCAGCCCTGGCGTTGTGAGCATTTGGGGAGTGAACCAGTGGATGGAAGTGCTGTCTCTGTGTCTCTGCTGTATTAAAGAAAAACAATAGCAGGTGAACAGGGCAGTGTGCATGGGGCTCATTCGGTCGCTGCCTCCCTTTTGTGTCGCCAGCAGTGAGAGCTTCAAGGACAGGCACAGCTGAGTGCAACAATAGATACTGAGGATTATAATCGGTAGAAATTTATATGGGAAACTTAGAATAGTGTGCAATTTTTCCGTGATAATATATATGGGCCTGTTATACTGTTTGAACATGATGTGTAAAATGTATGGGTCATCAATGAATTTTAAGTCTTGCTTTACGGATGTATTGGTAATCCCAGTTGCTGTTGTCGCAGAAAATTGAATTTAATGAGAAACTGTCTAAGAACAATGACTTAAGAAAGATCAACTGGGGCCGGCGCTGTGGCACAGTGGGTTAGCGTTCTGGCCTGTAGTGCTGGCATCCCATATAGGCGCTGGTTCGAGACCCAGCTGCTCCACTCTCGATCCAGCTATCTTCTGTGGCCTGGGAAGGCAGTAGGAGATGACCCAAGGTCTTGAGTCCCTACACCCATGTGGGATACCCGGAACAAGCTCCTGGCTCCTGGTTTCAGATGGGCGCAGCTCTGGCCATTGCGGCCAATTGGGGAGTGAACCAGCAGATGGAAGACTCTCTCTCTGCCTCTCCTCTCTCTGTGTAACTCTTTCAAATAAATAAATAGATCTTTTTTTAAAAAAGAAGAGCATCTAATTTGGTACTTCTGTCAATAGAACATGATTTTTGTAAAACTTTATTATAACAACAGAATTTTATTGAAGGGAGGTAAATTTTATGAAACAAATGAATAACATGTAACATATATTTTTATTATTTATTCAAATACCACTAGCCCCTTCACAGAAAACTGAGCAATGATTAAACTCAGTCATCATTGATATTTTACTGACTTGCAATCATAACAACCAGTTCTCAATCATATGAAAAATATTTTTCAATTTTGTCACTAGGAAGGCGTATTTGTCAAAGCAGGAGGAGAAAACACTTTTCCTAAGAGCTTGTGAGACCGAATGATAGCTTTAAAATGTATTTATTTAAAAGGCAGAGTTACAGAGAGGTAGAGAGATAGAGAAAGAAAGAGAGAGAGACACACACACATCTTCCATCTGCTGGTTCACTCCCCAAATGGCCATTGAAGCAAGGAGCCAAGGCTCCATCTTGCCCTCCCACTTGGGCCATCTTCCGCTGCTTTCCCAGGCACAGGGAGCTGCATCGGAAGCGGAGCAGCCGGGACTCGAACCCTCACTCATAAGGGATGCCAACACCACAGACAGTGGCTTAAGCAGCCACACCACAATGCAGCCTCCGGGTAATAGTGTTTAATTATTTACTTATTGTAAAAACAATTTAATTTTGTGAAATGATTGTGTCTCCTGTGTAATCTGTTGTGTTGAAGTATATGAGGGTATTTCAAAAGGTTTCACCGGAAATAAAGTTGAAAAATAAAGTTGAAAGCGAATTTGTCTTGTAAAAAAAAACCCTTGAGATTTTGTATGTAGTTATTTTAGAATATTCATTTTCCAGGTATTATGAAACACATGTTTTTTCCCTTTGCACAAGACAGAGTCGCACTTTTAACCTCGTTTTCCCCTGAGCCCCTGGAATGCACACTCTGTGCAAGAGAGCTCTGGCCTGAGGTTCTGGCCAAGGTCTCTCCCGGCCCCGCGGGCTGTGCAGCCCCTGGTGACAGCAGGCGGCTCTCCGCCTCCAGGGGGCGCTGTGAGCGCGCGTCTGTGCTGTTTGCCTTCCTCTGCCCGCAGTCCCACCGCTGCTGTCGCAGGACAGGATTCCGCTGTTTCTGACCACATACTCCGCCACCGAGGGACACCTAGCTTGCTTCGACCTAGCTTCTGTGAATAACGCAGCAGGGACAGAGGAGGCGCAGGCGGCCCTACCACCTACCGATTTCATTTCCCAGGAGCGGGGTTGCTGGATCCCAGTGTTTAGAGATGGGGTGTCTATGTGTGTGTGTGTGTGTGTGTGTGTCCTTATTTGCATCCTGCCCCAGGTCCCCCAGCGGGGTTAGCAGCTAGCCTGGCAGCCTCTCCCAACAGGACAGTGTTATATGCACACTCGCACTGCCCTGCTTTTGAGAGCCTGTGCCGGGTCACAGCAAACTCACTGGATCAGATACCGGAGGAGTCGTCAGCCATCAACCCAGAGCGATCGTGTGGGGTGGCCTTGGGCTGCAGCAGGTTAAGCCACTGCCTGTGACGCCAGCATCCCCGAGGAGTAACAAGGTTGAGTCCTGGCTGCTCAGCCTCTGAGCCAGCTCCTTACTGATGCGCCTGGGAAAGCAGCAGAAGACGGCCTGAGTCCTAGGGCCCAGGGGGAGACCCAGATGGATAGCAGGCTCCTGGCTTTGGCGTGGACCAATGCTGGCTGTTGTAACCATTTGGGGAGTGAACTAGCAGATAGAAGATCTCTCTCTCTCTCTCTCTGTCTCTCTCTGTGTGTGTGTGTGTGTGCGTGCGCCCCAAGACCTCTGGTCCCGTGGCCTCACCTGCCCTCCGTGCAGCCCTGGCTTGCTCCAGCGTGGTCCAGCGGTGCTCTGGGGCAACCGTATTTTATGGCTCAGGAATTCGGCCTTCCTCACTGTTGACCCAAGGGCGCTCCAGGGACCCGTAGCAGAAGACAGCACAGAAAGATGAGCTGGAGCAGAAAACCACATTTTGTTCCTGCCCTCGATTCGGCAGTGCATGCTCTTAGCACCCCCACGGTGGCTGAGTTTCCCGGCCTCTGCCTCGCCTCCCTCCGGCATCGCCCTCTGGCTCTGTCCACTGGCAATGCAGCCATCAGTGTAGCGCGGTGCAAGCTGGGAAATAGGAGCTGGTTCTGACCCGTTTTATTCAATGCACAGAAAAACTCGGATGGTTGATTAGAGAGGTTGTTGTGTACCAGAACTCATCCAAGAATCCAAGAGTCAAATGTCCGCTACCATATTTAGTGCAGAATTTGACACCGTAAAAGTGGACTTGACAGAGGTAAAGTCCACAAGAAAAACAAACAAACAAACAAACAAAAAAACAAATGACCCTCAGCTTGGCAGAAGAGATCATCAGAAAAATTTGCTATCGACACAGATTTGATCTACGAGCTACATTTCTGGTATAAAATGTAAGTGAAAAAGAATTTGGTCCTAATGAAGAGTTTCAGTCAATCGGAAATAAAGAAGTGAAAAGAATCGGAAATAGCTTAGCTGAGTTTCACAGAAAATTGATCAAGGAATTAAATTGACTTAATAGAGTCCATTCCGGAAAACGCCTTTCCCAAGGAAAATTCATCAGTGTCGGAGCTCCTGAGTGACAAGCTGTGTTCCAGCGGCTCTGGTGGGCTCCCCGGCATTTCCACCAAGGAGCCAGGGGGGCCGGTCCGCGCTGGGGACCCTGCCGGGGGGGGGGGGCTGGACGTGCTGGCGACACCTTTGTGGCCCCTTCTCTCCATAAAATATGTCAGTAAGAACACCCTAGGGGGCTCGGGGCTGGGTTCATTTTGTTACCTGTATTATTAGCACATTCTTTTTTTTCTTTTTTTTTCCTGCCGGGATGGGGTGGGCTCCAGGTCGAGCCTGCTCGTCCCACGCCTGCGTCTCCATTCGCCACAGCCCTGCGTGCTCTGTTGTGTTCCTGCAGCCTGCGGAGCTGTACAAACAGCGGGCTACCGGGCACCTCCCTCAAGCCTGCGCTTCCAGGAGGAGCGGGCTCGCCTTGGGGTGGTTGCACCCTGGTTGCTGTCGCATTGGCCTTGTGCGTGTCTCTCTGACTTGGCTGTGGGCCATGTGCAGGCAGAGAGGGGCAAGCCCTGCGGTTAGACCCCAACAACAGGTTCGTGCTGCGGGCCCGCTGCAGGCCAGACCCTGCGCTCCCGGCACCCAGCTCCGCCCTCAAGGAGTGATACGTCCCTGGCACTGCCGGCTCGGAGGTGGGATGGGTGCCCGTTGTGGGGCTGTCCTGTGTGTGGTGGGCGGTTTGGCAGCGTCTCTGGCCTCTACCCCCCAGATGCACGCAGTACTCCCTCTCTCCAAATGGTGACAATCAGGCCTCAGGAGTGTGTCCCCCCAGGGGACGGCACAGCTCTGGGCAGAACCACTGGGGTAGGAAATGATGGTGACAACTGAGTTGGAGACTTAGGGAGGAGCACCTTAGGGTGGAGGGGCAGAGCGGGCCACGGGCGGGCGGCTGTCAGAGATGCCTCACAAGACAGATATGTGTGGACTTGAACCAGGGAGCTGGGCACCAGCATGAAGCAGGGTGAATCTGCAGAATTCTTATCGGAGAGATGGGGGGAGAAATGGGTGCCCGCCCCTGCGGGAACGCGTGGACCTCGCTCCCTGCTGGAGCCTGGGGCGGGGAATCTACTGGAACCTTCCAAGCAGGGCCTGGGCTACCCGTGGGTTGAGTCTAGTCTGAAGATGTGTGTACTTGCTTTGGTCTCTCTGCGAAGAATTTAATATTTTAAATAATCTTTTTAAAAATATTTATTTATTTGAAAAGCAGAGTTGCGGGGTGGGGGGAGGAGATAGAGAAAGGTCTTTTATCCGCTGGTTCACTCCACAAATGGCTGCAACGGCCGCAGCTGGGTTGATCCGAAGCCAGGAGCCAGGAGCTTCTTCTAGGTCTCCCACGAAGATGCAGGGGCCCAAGGCCTTGGACCATCTTCTGTTTTCCCAGAGAGCTGGATCGAAAGTGGGACTCGAACCAGAGCCCATATGGGATGCCGGCACGGCAGGCGGCAGCTTTACCCGCTACGCCTTTCACCTTTGGGGTGAAATGTTTCCTTTGGGTGAAATTCCCAGCATGCGGAGGCCCAACAGCTGTGGGCGGGGACAGAGAGGCCGGGAGTGGCCCTGGGACTCCCTGTGCGCCTTCCCAGAGGGAGCCCCCTGGCCCTAGGGGCAGCCGGCTGCAGGCAAGGCTCGGCCAGGACCCACGCAGCCAGCAGGGGTGGCCTGAGTCAGTCATTAAGAAAACACTAATACAGAGCAGGTGGCCGCCAGTGGCGGGCTGGGAGCCCATGCCCTGCGTGACCGCGCAGCGGAGCGACTTCCTCCTCCGCGGGGCCGCCCTCGGCGGACAGGAGCCAGAGAGGGAGCCCGGCACTGCGGCTGGGTGGGCGACGGCGGCGAGGCCCTGGGCCAGGCTGCTGCGGTCCCGCACAGGCCTTCCTCGCTGGCCTCTGGCCGAGCGGTCCCGGAGCCTGCCCTCCCACCACAGCGCCCGCGGCTTCCCAGGCATTGTAACTGGAACCCCGCTCTGTGCAGGGCAGGGTTCCAGTCACTGGGGGCCGGGGGTGGGTGGGGCAGCAGTCTTAGCCTCTAGCCCCAAACTCCCCTCTCGCCTGGGCCCTGCAAGTCTTAGGATCCAGGGCCAGCCAGAGAGTTTGCACTGGGTGCTACCTGCGAGGGCGGCAGGGGGCCCAACTTCTGGAGTTTCCTGCCCCTCCTACCTCCCCCACCCCAGGGTCCGCTGGGCGGGGCTGTGGGTTTCCAGGGTGCTGGGCTCCCCCTGATCCTGACTCACCTTCTCAGCTGAGCACACACCTGTGCTGAGAACCCTGAGGGGAATGAGAAGTGGCTGTGGGGCGCTCCTACAGTGAGCCATGCCCTAGTCTGATGGCAGAAGCACAGCCTTTTTTTTTTTTCCTTTTTTTTTTTTTTTTTGACAGGCAGAGTTAGACAGTGAGAGAGAGACAGAGAGATAGGTCTTCCAAATGGCCACTACAGCCGGCGCGCTGCACCAATCCTAAGCCAGGAGCCAGGAGCTTCCTCCTGGTCTCCCGCGTGGGTGCAGGGCCCACAGCAGAGAGCTAGACTGGAAGAGGAGCAACAGGGACAGAATCTGGCGCCCCGACCGGGACTAGAACCAGGGGTGCTGGCGCCACAGGCAGAGGATTAGCCTAGTGAGCCACAGTGCCGGCCACCCTTCAGCCAGTCCCTTGAGCACCTGAGGAACTGGGAGGAAGGCACCCACCTCCATCAGGGAGACGGGACGGGTGCTCTGCCTGCCCTCACCCCGGCCATTCCCTGAGCTTAGCCCTCCGCTTCCCTGCAGGAAAGAAGGGGGGGGGGGCACCAGCTGGGGCTCGAGGTGGGCTCGCCTTATCATCAGCTGGGGCCCAGCTGCAACAGATGACGTCAGAAGTGCTGCTGGGGGTGGGGAGAGCCGGGCGGCGGCCAGGACGGTCAGCGGGGCTCGGACAGCTCCCAGGCGACCCGAGTGTGCAGGCGAGTCTGAGACCCAGTGCCCGAGGAACTGCTTCTGAGCCTGCCCCCGGGCCCTGGTCCAAGGCCCACTCCCGTTCTGCGGTTTGCAATGGAGCCCGGCATGCTCCACTTGCAGCAGGGGCCAGGGTGATGCTGATGGCACAGGGTGGGGAGCTCTGTCAGTGGGGTGCCCGGAGCAGGCTGGTTCCCAGCCCTGCTTCCTTCTTTCTCCCCCTCCCACGTATCACCCATTGTCCCCTTCATCCCACCAGCCAACCAACCAGTGTTCATTGAGCTCACGCTACTCCTGTGTGCCCGGCTCTGGGCTCTGTGCTCGGGATAGGGAGGAGACCAAAGAGCAAGGCCCCCACTCTCCAGGGCAATGGGGCAGAGGGACCGTGCACAGGGAAACCCGAAGTGATAAAGCCACCTGCCATGTGTGCGAACCCCCCAGCCCCCCAATCCTCTCTCCTCTCCAAACCATCAAATTCCCTTGGAACAGGCACGGCTCTTACGCCTGGAGGGGACCAGGCTTTGGAGGACCTGTGGGACTTGTCACGCACACCTGGGGCTTGTCCTGGGTTCCTGGTTACCCCTCATCCTACACAGCTACACCACGCCTCCCCACCCTCCCCAGACCTGCGTGTCCACTCCTGTGCCCTGCCGTCCATACGCACACAGCCAGGGGGGCTGCCGCAGTGGGGGAAGGAGAGGCGACTGCCCCATGAGCCGCGAGCCAGCGTCCACCTCCCGCCCGGCGCAGCCCCCCCTTCCCAGGGCTTCTGGAACGTGTACAGCAAAGTGCTGTAAGGCCAGGCGCTGGGTGTTCCTTGGGAGCGCGGGCAATCTTTCTTTACGCCTATGAAGTTACGGGCACCTCAGGATCGAGTACTGTTCCCTCTTTGAAATATGTTTTCTTTAAAGACCCATCTCGGAACAAGGCAACAGGGCAACAGGTGGTCTGGAATTCACTTCCTTGTCACTGTAGTGCCAGGCCTACAGACAGGGGGTGGCCCTGCCTAGGTGCACCCCCGCCACCCCCCCCCAGCTCCCTCCGACTCTGGGGAGACCCTGGGGTGTGGCCCTGTGGCGGGTACACTGACCCCAGGCGCCACACCTGGGAGCTTCTCTCCTGCATTCATTAGCGGGTGCCCACTGGGAACCTTAGGGTCCACGCTGAGGACAAAATAATGCAAGGACTCTGGGAAGTGTAATATACAAAGATGCTTTGGAAGCACATCGACTCAGACTCCTGACTTGGGATTCTACCTGAGTCGCCTCCCATGGAGACTGTAGTGTGCTGCGCTACATAGTGTGTGCGTGCGTGTGTGCACGCCCGCATGTACTAAGCCACCCTCCACTTCCATCTCAGCACGGGCAGCTTCTTCAAAGCCCCCCAGGGAAGCCCCCCGGCAGCCGGTGGCAGGTGCTGGAGAGAGGCTGCCGTTCGTGCAGCGGAAGAAACGGGGGCGCCCGCCGAGGAGGCCTCATGCTGGAAACCCTCCCACTCCGTCTGGGCTCTGTCCAGCATCCAGTGGCTCGGGTACCTGTTCCAGCAGGTCTGGCACAGAGCAGGGGAGGGCTGGGGCTGGGCCTGCATCCCTAGTGGGGCCCTCTGTGCCAGACTGCAGAACTGAAGTCAGCAGAAAGGGGGTCAGTGGTGTTGCCTGGGGGAAATGGTTCGGAACCTGGGACTGGAGCGCAGAGCGTGGAGACTTCCGGCGGAAGAACTTCCCAGGCTCCTGTGTTCATCTGTGAGGGTCAACACGCTCTCTCCTCCTAATGGAAGAGAATGCACGCGGACGTGCGCAGGCTGGAGCGCCCCCTAGCGCCGCGTGCAGGTCAGCGGTTAGGGAAGGGGCAGGGCAGGCTGGGCGTCAGCAGGGTCCCCCGGGGCGCGGGCGCTCCTCAGCTCTGCTCTCGGTGGGCAGGCGCAGGATGGGTAGGGAGGTGTTGGATAAATATTTAGGGGCGGTTCTCGTGTGACCTTGAGCAAGTCTCCGACACTGCCGTCCACAGCCGGCCTCCCTCGTGGTGAGCGGCTGTAATGGGATTCGGCTTTGGGAGCTCTGGTAATTGGCACTCACTTCCTGATTAGTAAGAAACAGCAATCCAGAACCTTAGCTTCTTCTATCTAGACACCAAGAACTGAGAACACCTGCGGCCGACGGTGTGGTGTAGTGGGCTAAAGTCCCTGCCTGAAGTGCCAGCATCCCACGTGAGGGCCCGTTCGAGCCCTGGCTGCTCCACTTCTGATCCAGCTGTCTGCTGTGGCCTGGGAAAGCATTAGAGGATGGCCCAAGTCCTTGGGCCCCTGCACCTGCGTGGGAGACCTGGAAGAAGCTCCTGGCTCCTGGCTTCGGATCGGCTCAGCTCTGGCTGTTCAGACCATTTGGGGAGTGAACCAGTGCATGGGAGACCTCTCTCTCTGTCTCTACCTCTGCTTTTGTAACTCTGCCTTTCAAATAAATCTTTAGAAAAAGATTAAAAAGATTAAAAAGAGACTCAAACCGAGGCACTCTGACGTGGGAAGCAGGCCTCCCAAAGAGCATCCTGACCGCCAGGGAACGTCCACCCTCAGAGCGTTTGGCCACACTCGCAGGAGCGGCTCGGGTTGATTTCTCTTGGAGGATGCTTCCAGGTGGAGACGGGACACACTCCTGCAGAGCAGCTGCCCACGCTACCGATGGGATCTGAGAGCTGACTGGGCCCCCCGCTGCCCTCGGTGGTACTGCGGACATTCCATTTCCCCGGTGTACTCACAAACAGGAGCTCATCCTCACCCGCCTCAGGGATTTGCTTCCTATTCCAACCTTGGTGATTACTCCGGTGCCTCAGAATGGAGCACAATCCCCAGAAGGCACCGGCTCTTCCTGTCGCTAAACTTAGGCCCAGGCGCCCTGGGCTCCTGTGTCTAACACAGCTCCGTGCTGCTCCATGATGGAGCTCCGTGCTCCGTGCTCCGTGCTGCTCTGTGGCTGTGCCACGCCCTCTGCTACCGCTGCTGAACGGCTGGCTCCCCAGGCCTGTCATCCTGCAAAATCCTCCTCTCCCGGAACAGGATTAACAAGATTACAGCGCTGCGGCTGCTTAACAGCGCGCACGCGCAACTTATCAATCCTGCTTGCCAGATGGTGAACGCATCTCTGCTCACCAGAAACTGAGCAGCAAACATTCAAATCCGTCAGCCACACTGCATTCAAATTCACATCCATTTTCAACGTGACAGCCTTAACGAGCTGGTTTAATGAAAATCAGTATTTTATCCCTATCTTGTTGACTATTTTGAAATGGGTACAGTAATGCAGACTTGGGATTTTTAAAAGTGCCATTAAGCCAAATCTTCCCGCTTTGTGATCTGTACACACTTTGTGTCTATATTCCCAGAGCCCCATATTCAGAATGGGCTAATGATGGACATGGCCCATTTGTTAAGTCTGCAACAAAACCTCAAGACCACGGAGTTCTCTGGTTATCAGACTACATTTTGAGGTGCCAGGAGCCCCATCTGCTGAGTCCCAAGCCCACACTTCCGCCCAGTGAGCTCCGACCTTAGCTGGCTATCTCTACATTAAATGGCAGCCTTGGCTGGGCACTGAGGATGCAGACTGGCTGTCACACCCTGAGGTCCTGTCCCCCAGGACTTGCACAGATTTCTGACAAACTTCTAATCTACCTTGGCAGCCGTTCCTTCTCCTCCATACTCAGCTGTGAAACAGCCACGCAGTCACAGCCGTCTTCAGAGTTCACAGAAAGCTATGTGTCAATTTCAATTTTTTTTTTTTGCACCCAAACACACTTTTAAATTCTGTTTTCCCACAGACTTTCTCCAGTGCCCATGTATCTGGAGACAGGTAACAGAGGTAAAGTGAGATCACAGGGATAGGCTGTCACCCAGTCTGGCCTGTGTCCCTGCACGAGGACGGCGCCAGGGCACAGACAACGCAGACGGGGTGGTGGCCACGCCAGGACAACAGCAGGAAGAGGTCACCTACAAGCCACGGACAGAAGCCTCGGAAGAGAGCAACCCTGCGGGTACCTTACGGCCTCCGGGATCGTGAGAAAATTCACCTCTGTTGTAAAGCCACGCTAATCCGTGGTATCTGGTTGCGGTGGCCCAACCAGAGAAAAACGTGGGATTCACGCTTCTTCCTCTGTTAACCGAAACGTTGCATTATTAATTAAGGCTTATTTGCTGCTAGCAACTGAAAGCAAATGCAGCCAGTCTGAGCACACAGAAGGAATCTGCCCCAAGAGCACACTGGTATCTCAGCATCTGGAGTGGAAGGCAGTCGGCCTCAGGGCCCAGAGCACCTGCTTGGCAGCACGGATTTGCTCTGTTTTCCAATGTCCATGCCAAGTTTGGATTCCGGGGAAGATACTGGGCGGAGGCCCCGTGGCTGGCTGACCAGCAAGGATGTGAAGGAGGCATTCTGAGGACAATGGGGAACCAACGTGAGCTGTGCAGGGCGCGAGGGCAGAATGGCCAGTGCACCGACAGTGGCCACGCAGAGCAAAACCAAAAGCAAGAGTGGCCTGGGACCTCACTGGCCGGGGACTGCCTGCAACCGCACGGCTGTTTCCCATGCAGCACAGCAGAGGGGCTGCCACAAAGGCTTGTCAAAGCCTGCGCAGCCACCAGCGGGGAGAAGTGCACTGGCCACCAGTGGAATGCAGTCTCTAATCCCCAGACAATGTGCAGCGAAACAATGTGGAGCCAGACTGCTCTCCCGCCTTCCATGTACTTGGGAACCTCAACTTTGCTGTGTCGTCTGCAAGAAGGGGCAGTGTAGAAAATGCAGGAGGCACAGATGCTCACAGAAAGTCACCCAGCCTGAATTAGCAGAGAAAGGGGCCGCCCCCCAGCGGGACGGGCACCCTGCTCTGGCTGTAACACCACCCCCTTTCTCCCACCTGGCCCCACCCCTAGAACCCCAGCTTAGGTGCCCAATATCCACCCCCATCCACCCGACTGATACGCAACGTAGCCATTTTTTTTCTCAAACTGCCTGGCATCCCTTGGCTCACCCTGCAGACGGAAGCTTCTCAGGGTCAAGCTCACGTCGCCTCTTTGTTCCCCACTGGGGACTGACAGGGCCCAGGATGCCCTTCTTGAACATCCATCATGGGCTGCGCAGGAAGTGACTGCCAGGGAGCTGCTGGCCGGGCCAGAATCATCTTAGAACAATCACAGAAGGAACGAGAAGTGTCCACATATACTCCTTTTAAGATAAAAACTTTATTTTACAATTTTATAAAGCAGCTTTCCATTAAGCACAAACAATCCGTTTACTTTGTATAGAAACAAAATACCTTTCCATCTGCAAAAAATCAAGTTTTGCTGTATATAAAACTAGCATGTGCACATTGTGCTTCAACTGCAGTCTGTACAGCTGTACAAAGGACGCCCTGCCGGGGGCATCCGGTAAACACTTTATTGCATATTTAACACGTGGCATGAGACCCACACGGACGCCGGGGAGGACACGAGAGACAACGACACGCAGGATGAGAACAGCAGCTTCCGGGCAAGGCTCACGGACAAAGGGGAAGGACGGCCACATCTGCAGAGCTGTGCTTGTCTGCTGGTTCCGCCTTGGCTCACGTACGCTGGACGGTTCTCGGCTGACGCCGCTACGTACGGTCACTCCTGAAGGGTCCAACTTGACCTGCATCCAGAAACCTGGGGCTGGTTTTACAGCTGAAGTGCCAACAGATTTAACATGCAAGCTAACTCAAGATAAAGAAAAAAGAAAAAAAACCAGCACCTACAACCTTAAAGAGAAATTTTTTTAAAATAAACAAAATCGACATGCAAAGTATGCTCCCTAGTCTTTCTACGCTCAGAGTAAGTAAACATTTTGCATGATTTACAATCCCTCGAGAAAGCTGCATCTGTTTGGAGACAACAGCGCGGCGGACGGCCCTGGGCTGTGGCCCCACGTGGCGCAGCACAGGCAGACGTGCCGCAGAGGCAGCCCCCAGGTTTGAGCAGCACCGGTCCGTACTGGCAACGCTGCTCTGGGGCAGTGCATGCTCTGAGCAGCCCGAGGCCCAGCACAGGCCGGGCTGCTGCAGCGTGGAAGGCAGTGGGAAGCCCACGGCGGTGGGGGCAGGTCCGAGGTCTCGCCGCCCTCTGCGGAGGGGACAGCCACGTGGTTAAGGCGCCGGCGTTTGCCACAGAGGCAGCACCGTACTGTTTTCACTGCAGACCAGTAGGCAAACACAAAGAAGTCTGGACCTCTCCAAGGAATAAAATAGGATGCAGGAAGAAGGGTTCCCAGATTGCACAAAGTTTATTTTGAACATCGCCACTCAAAACAAAAACGAGGGAGACAATGAGATGTAGTCTAACCGTGGCTGAAGCATCTGGTGCAGAAGAACCACAATGGCCAAAACTGGGGAAGATGCAATAACCTACAACTGTTTTGGCTGTGGGTGGAATTCAGAGTTACGACCACATAACATGGGAGTTTAAGCTCCCTCCTCTGCGGCTACTTTAATATTCTGTGTCGAGCCTTATCTTCTTCACTCCTGTCCACGGTGACACTGAGATACGTATTTTTACATGTACACTACATACATGAACCTGTATTATTTTCCAGTTTCTAAGTAGTGCTTGGTAGGCCAAACCTAATGAAGACAGCGTGCAGGCAAGTAACCCACCAGCTCCTAAATGTGCATCTCATTCCCAGATAAGCTCAGTCCCCTGAGCATGTGGCTAAGCTAGAGCATTGATTTAGCACACTGTCATACTCTGAGACAAAACCAGAGCAAAATCAACCCCTTCCATTTTAACCCAATGCTTGAAGCCCCGTGGCGTCCTCTGCCCACGCTGAGGGCCCGGGGCCTCCTGCCGTGAAGTACAGCAGGACTGAGCGACCGACACACAGCCCCGACGACACACGGGCAGCACACGCAGCAGCAGCCCTTCTCACGGTGGGAATAATCTAAAATTAAATTTCAACAACACTGCACAGAACCAATAGCTTGCAAAGTGATGATCAAGAATGATCTAGGTTGGAGAAACTCTGCTATGATTCTTACATATAAGCTGTGACCAAGCGTTTTTATTAAAGGGGGAAAAATCCTGAAAGGGAGTGGCGATGGCCTTCAAATTACGAGTTCCTTCCCAAATGTGGGTTCATAATCAATATCCCAAACGATGTCCCGGAAATGTCCTTCCCTGAAGTGGACACGACTCTCAAGGGTAGTTTGAAATGAAACAGGAAATCTAGACAGGGACAGAAAGAAAGCACCACCAGGGAGTGCGGAGGACAGACCGATTATCAAACTTTCACTGATTGTAGAGCACGTTTCAGAAAACAGGAAACATTGTGTCATTTCTTGTGCAGTCAACAAGTTTCATTTTAGTTGTGCTTACGTTATATAACTGAAGCCTGAACACTGGTTGTGTTTTTACATCCCACGTTTGAAGAAAATCATAATTCAAAATATTTGTCATATACAACACATGGAACAATGCAACAAGAGCTCGCTCACTCCCAGGAAATTAATCTACAGAAAAGAAGCTGAACACAATCCACTATCCAGGCTACAAGTACATATTTACCGTGTTACAGCACGTTACTCGTCTGTGAAGTCTGCTTTCGATATAAATATAAATAATCCACATTTCAAAAGAGAGCTGAGCTGTACCAGTCGGCCTGCACCTAGCTGAGTGTCGGGACTGCCTGGGGGACCGCACGGGGCGGGCCGGCACGGCAAAGCAGAACATCCTTATCAGCCCACTGACTCAACAGCCGCTCTGCCCACCGCCTCCCGCCTCCACACCAGCTCCTGGAACGCGACTGTTTGAGAAGACTGCTGTTAGGAACCACCTGCCGGTCTGATGCAGTCCACAGACACCCAGGACACAGCTTCCCCGCACGCCGCGGCCACGCCGAGCCAGGGCACGGGCTGCCATGCCGTGTGGCCGTGGCGTGAGCTCTAGTTGTGCTTTGCCCGGCTGCCCTTCAGGTAGCTTTTCCACCTCCTGACGAAGTCCTTGAAGACGGGCGACTCGTCGACGGTGCTGAGCAGCTGCAGCTGGTTGATGTGGGTGGTGTGGTAGTCCCAGCGCGCCAGGTTGGGCGCCATGCCGAGCATGAAGTGGCGGAGGTCGTAGATGGTCCCCGAGCCCGTGTCGTACAGGGGGAGCATGACTTTCAGGGACTCCATGCCCCGCTCATACAGCGACCTGGCCTCCTTCCCGAGTCTCTCCCCTGCGGTTTCCTTGAGGTCATACAGCCCGATTAAGGAGTACATAAAGCCATTTAAAACAAAGGAGCTGGGCGTGGTTGGATATTCTTCATACCAGTCGTGTTTATTCATAAACACGGCTTTCACCCCGTGCTGCTCTGACAGATACTTGTATGGGGGCCGTCGCCCTTAAAGCTGAATTGAGGAATACGTGGTCTTTTGTTAACAGATAGGCCCTGACTAACGTAGACATGGCTTGCCCTTGGGCCATTGCGGAGTACCACCCCGGCTCTAAAGACTTGAACCCTTCCCCTAACTTGCGGGTCACCATAATTGGCCAGCCACCTTTCTCGTCCTGGTTCCTCACCAGCCAATCGCTGGCAGCGAAGAACGCGGCCATGTGGGCCGTCGTGGAGATGGTGATGTTGTCCAGGAACCCCTTCCCCTTTGCGATCAACCTGACCACCTTTCTGGGCATGATTTTGGTTGGCTTGACAGCTTTTGTGTTGGAAAGCCCCACTCCTTTCCTGAGGTCAGTGACCAGGTCCCTGGTCACTGTGCTCCACGAAGTTCTGGGCCCGATGCCATAGTATATGTCTCTGTCCTTGAAAGCAATCAGCTGGGTGTTGGAGACGTAGTGCACAGTGAAGAGCTGGTTCTTTTCCGTGGTCTCTAGAACCACAGACACGCTCCCATTGGTCAGGAACTTGAGGTCAAACGAGATAATGAAGTCTTTTGTGTTTCCCAGCTGCAAGGATACACCTTCACTGGTCTCTGCAGGGGACACAGCAACAGGACAGGACACGCAGTGTTAGAGGAGGAGGGCTTCTGTGCTTCACCCTGACAGCCATGTCACACCAGGCTGGCACTTGCATCTCAGGACGTTGCAAATCACATCATTATTTAAATTTTTTTAAAACAAATTAACCATCAACTAGTACAAAACTATGAATGATGAGTTTATGATGACTTGTGACCAACAGGTTAAACCTCTTACCTTTTCCCCTCTCTGGTTTACACTAGGGATTAAGAACAAATGGCGGGGCTGGCATCTGGTGCACTGGGTTAAGTTGCTGCCTGCGATGCTGGCATCCCATATGAATGCCACTTTGAGTCCCAGCTGCTCCTCTTCTGATCCAGCTCCTGCTAATGCATCGGGAAGGCTTTGCAGGATGGTCTAGGCATTTGGGCCTCTGTTCCCTACATGGGAGACCTGGATGGAGCTCCAGGTTGCTGGCTACAGCCTGGCCTGGCTGTAGACGTTGTGGCCATTTGGGGAGTGAACCAGCAGGTGGAAGCTCTCTCTTTCTGTCTCTCCCTCTCAAGTAAATACATCTTAAGCAACAATAAATTGCTAAGGTATTGATGAATATACTGCCTTTTCTAGATCTCAATGATTAATCTAGTGTACCCACTCTACAAAAAGAAAAAAACAGCCCAAAGTTGGCTTAATACATAATACTGCCAGAGAAGGGCAGGAGGAAAACAGTTGTATGTGAATTTTAAATTGTATATTTACTATGTTCTATGCACTTTACAATATTAACTCATACAACCCTCTTAATAACAGTAAGTGCCGTTACTATGTGCTCTCACATGATGCTAAAAATGACATTTTCTTTCAGATACTTCAAAAAATTTGGAAATGAATTGCATGTATGAAAAATGAGGGGTGGGAAGGGTAGGGGAGCACAGATTCCAGAGTTAAAAACCTCACTTCGGAACTCCTGCTCTACCACTCGCTTTGAGAAGTCTGTGAGATGCATCTCCTGAGCCTCAGTGCCTTCCCATGCTGGAGATAAGACGGCTGTGCAGGGTAATTGTAAAAAGGGGGGGGGGGGAGACAAGGGCTTGGAACGTAGTAATAAGTGAAAGCAGTTAATATCACTAATTATCACATACTAATCAAACAGTAAAAGCTATTTTATCTGACAAAATTAATAGGAAATTTCTACTGCATACAATAATTACTAATTACAAGAAAGATGATTTTCTGAATATTGTTCATCTAGATCTACCAAGAAAAGAAACCGAACATATTAATAAGAAGGCATAATTTTTATATAACACTTTCTAACTCAAATCCTATGTACCATCTCATAATAGTCTTCTGAGGTTCACGGGGAGGGAACTATTATGCCCTTTTTAGAGATGAAGGAACACAAGCTTTGCAAGGCTAAATGGTTTGCCCAAGGCCAAAAGCTAATTATTGCTAAGTGAGAACCAGAATTCAGGTTTCCTGGATCACAATTCAAAGCTGACAAAGACAGATGACCCTGGAAACGACATCCTCGTGAGAATCATCAGTGGAAGGATCTTTTTCTTAGACACAGGCACAGAACTCAGTCTCCGCTATGGGAGAACTTAAGGAAATCTGTGTCACCACTAGCCAAGATGAGAAATGTGAACTTGCGATGGCTACAGGATGTGACCAGCCTGGAGAGCCACAGCTTGTTGAGTTCATCATTTAACTTCTGCTACACAGGACTCCACCAGTATAGACATTTTGGCACAAGGTTCTTAATCAATTCATTTGATGGACCAGACAATTATGGAAGTTGTATCAAGAATGAGAATATCAACTAATGCTTTGAGTGACTTTTAAAAAATGAATTTCAGAAGTAAACTTCTAATACAGCAAAAATCCATTTTATCTGGCAAAATGTCAGCATGCACTTTCTCTGAACTAGCATTTTCTGCATTTACAGTGCAATGGAATCTGCAGCTCAGTGCACGTCCCCGAGACACTGAGGGACTCTGAGCTGGCGTACGGATCACTCAAGATGAAGTTACAGTGTGCAAAGCAGACTGCCCTGGTGTTACTTATTTTCCCATTCTAGGGCGATGTCTCATTTGTCGGACAACTGTATTAACTATGACATTTATTCGGGCCAAACTAGATAACAACGACCCATCTTCAGAAGTCCAACTGGGAGAATGCTGAAGGCACATCTATTTCCTCCCATAATTCCATTCTAATTTTTACTTTCTACAAATTTAATGAAATGATATGGTTCAATCACTTTTGTCTTAATACAATAGATCAGTACCAATAACTCAAAAATAAATGATGTTATGCGATGTAACCTTAAAAAAAAATCCACTGGCGGTTTTCGTAAAACATTCACACCAGCAGAGGGGGTTACCGAGTCAGAGAAGTGATAGCCAGCTACCAGTCCTAATCCTCCCGGCAGTCTTACGAGACAGGTCTTCCAATTGCACAGACAGGCAGAAGAGGCCACCCTGCCTGCTTACATCTTTCAGGAAGATCTGAATGAGAGCAAGTTACCCATGTTCTGAGCTCCACTGCAGGCAGTGAGCTGCTTGAGCACTCGGCTTCAAACTGACTGGTAGAAAGTTCCAACTTTTCTGCTGTTTAAATCCAAGACCACTACTCTCTCTGTGCAATTAATCCAAGGAGTCACTACAACTGCTTGTTTTTGGTATCTGTGGTACATGTACATGTGCTGTAGGCAACAAAGCATGATAAATATTTTAGGTCAGTATTGACATTGGTCTTGACAATCATTTTTTGGATAGGATACCAAAAAGCACAGGCAATAAAAGCAAAGAATATCAAAGGTGGGGAGAGGTGACATCAAACTAAAAAGCGTCTGCACCACTAATGAAACAATCAACAAAATGAAAAGGCAACCTACAGAACATGAGAAAATATTTGCAAACCATGTATCTGATAAGGGGTTAATACCCGAAATATATCAAGAATTCATAATAGCAAAAAAAAATCAAATAATCAAATTTAAAAATGGACAAAGTCTCTCAATAGATTTTTCTACATGGCACCACTGGTCAAAAGATATACAGATGGCTGGTGCTGTGGCGCAGTGGGTTAATGCCCTGGCATCCCATATGGGTGCTGGTTTTAGTCCCTGCTGCTCCTCTTCCCATCCAGCTCTCTGCTATGGCCTGGGATAGCAGAAGATTGCCCAAGTCCTTGGGCCCCTGCACCCACGTGGGAAACCCAGAAGAAGCTCCTAGCTCCTGGCTCCAGACTGGCACAGCTCTGGCCGTTGCAACCATCTGGGGAGTGAACCAGCAGATGGAAGACCTCTCTCTCTGTCTCTACCTCTCTCTGTAACTTTTTCAAATAAATAAAATAAATCTTTTAATAAAAGAAAGCTACACAGAAAGGTGCTCGGGACCACTCATCATCAAGGAGATGCAAATGAAAGCCATGTGGTCTATCACCTCATCCCTGCTGGAACACCGAAGGGGCACCATCACTCTGGCACAGAGGGTTAAGCCGCTGCCTGCAACACTGCCATCTCCACCTCTGATCCAGTATCCTTAATGCACCTGGGAAAGCCCCAAAAGGTGGCTCAAGTCCTTGGGCCTCTACACCCATGTGGGAAGCCTCCTGGCTTTGACTGTCGTGGCTATTTGGGGAGTGAACCACAGGACTGAGGATCTCTTTCTCTAAGTCTGCCTTTCAAATAAATAATGTTGACAAGGACATGGAGAAAGGGGACCCTTATACGTTTTGGATAAGAATGTAAACTGGATCAGCCATTATATAAACAGTATGGAGGATTCTCATAAAATTAAAAATAGAACTGCCATGTGACCCAAGCAATGCCACTTCTGGGTATATACCCCTAAAATGAAATTGGTTTCTGCACTCCCATGTCCACTGCACCATTATTTACAACAGTTAAGACACAGAGATAACATGTGTCTGGTGATGGGTGAGTGGCATCTATAAACAATGGAATCTCATTCAGTCATAAAAAAAGAACGAAATCCTGTTGTTTGTGACAAGACAGATGAACTTTGAGTGCGTAATGCTAAGTGAAATGCATCAGACAAAAATATGATGTCACTTTTATATGGAACCTAAGAATGCTGGCCTTGAGAGTAGATCTTAAATGTTCTCACCAGCACACACACACACTCTCTCACACACACACACACACACACACACTCTCAGGGGTGATTATGTGAGACAACAGATGTGTTAACTTGATTACCGTACTCATTTCTCAGTACAAGTATATACCTGTACATGATATATCAAGGCATAACACTGAATACCTGAAATATACACATAATTTTATTTGTCAACTCTACTCTATAAAGCTGTAAAAAAGAATATTCTTTAAGTCGGTATTTTGAAATAAAATACAAGCTGTCTTCATGCATTCATTTAATCAACAGGTTTCCTACACTGAGTGAGAAGAGGCCCTCAGATGCAGAGACAATGGAGGGATGAGGGCTGGGCACAAGAGACGTTCACAAGGATCTGACAGAGTGGCTACAGAGACAGAAGAAAGTGAGCTCATGGGAATGAAATGAAAGAGTGCTTTGGGAAATGGACAGCTAGTTTAATTTAACAGAACAGGACAGGCCTAAAGTTTCTAATCATTTAAAATTAGGAACAAAACATTATTCATCAATGAGACAATAAAAATAGGCAGCAGATTCATTTTATGATTCTGCATTGTAGATGATTTTGTTTCCTTTCAGGGAAAACAATTCAAGGCCAAGAAAGGAAGAAAATACAAGGCCAAGAGCACGCAGCCCGTGGGCCCGAGTGCTGCCTCACTTAGGCCGCAGCTTTTATGGACAAGCGCTGACCTTTTCTCACCCACGATTCTCTACCTCTGCCCCTCATGAGGCCTACACCCTCTAAAGAGCCTCACCTCTCACACTTAGCTTCAATAAAACTGTCTCACCTTTCTGATTCCTTTCTCTGCTCTGAGCAGTAACTCCCATGTAACCTCATCCATCCCTCCCCTCACATCCTCATAGTATGCAACAGGCACATCCAGGATATCAAAACACGCCTCCCAGTCCCAGCTAGCACGCTCCCACCAACAGCGAGTTCCCCCTCCGAGTCGCTGTGTCGCCCTGGTAGAGCGGCTGTCACAGAGTTCTCTCCTCCACATGCCCAGAATCGCATAGGAAGCGGTTTTCTCTCTAGCTCCTGGCTACAGGACAGATGGCCAGGGTGAGCATCTCTCACTTAGCATGTGGTTACCTATCTACTCTATTACTCATACCACCCAAAAGTGTACAAGGAACTCTGTTACTCCAAAAAGGATCGCATTCAAAAGATCATTCTAGAAAATCTCCCAGATGCCTGAGAGCTAGATGAGGGCTGCTCCTTTCTACACTAATCCAGACAACATCACTAAGTGCAAAACAGGCTCCTTTGAATGCACCCAAAGCCAAACGTCTAGTACTCCCTGCTCCAATCACCTCTTAGGTATCATAGTTAAATATTTAAAAACATTTCCTTGTACCCTCTTACTCAGCCACACCTGTTGGTTTACAATAAGCAAAGATGCTCTATAGACTGGAAAACCACAGAATGCCATGTGGAAAAAGAAGTTCTAGTTACAGAACAAAAACAAAGGTCACCCATTATTCACACTGCATTCAGCACTCACAGAACCATTACTGTCGGCCATCCAGAATGAGTAGATCTGTATTGTGGCTTTCAAGGTCGGGGACTTCCACAGCCGTCCATAAAGGACAAGGAGAGAGCACAGCAGAGGGCGGACAGCAGTGCTCCTCTTTATTGACTGACTGCCAGGTCAGCGGGAAAGGGGGTGTTCTCTTGATGTATCCCCACAGAGGATTAGGCCTGAGGTGCTAGCTGAAACAATGCCATTGTCTTTTTCTAAGCAATGGGCTCATTAATTCTCACGGATATTGATCAGTGTAGAAAAATACATTACATCCTAATTAATGAGACTGCCTTAGTAACAGGGGAAATGTTGCATAGAGTTAATTTGATTTTATTAATGAAAATGGTTTTATATGAAGTTTGAGATAATCTTGTACATTAACAAAATTCAATATCGGAAGCAGGCTTGTTTAGGAATATTTTCTTGAAATATGTGTCATTTTCTTGAAAAAGTAAAAAGACACTGGCAAAAATAGGCAAAGGAGAGGCTAGCTCACTCCATAAAAAATTTCTACCTAATGCAAAAGTATTTCAAAAGTTAAATTATCATCTACCACATATTAAATTAAGGAACTTCATTCCTATGGGTTATGGGAAGGAACACAACACGGGTGATCTGTTTCTTATTTAACCTCTAGGTTGGCTCTGCGTAGAGTGAACATTTCTTTCAATAATCTTGATTTTTCAGCTGATCTTTCGTCAAGGATTTCACTCAGGTGATACCATTTGTTTCTTTGTGTATGCAACAGAAAGTGTCTGCTAATGTGTTTTTGAAAACCATATTAACCATAAGTTTAAGGGAATACCAGGTGCCACCAATCAACAGAAGACTGGTGGGCACAGAGCGTGTAACTTACCTGGAGCAATGAACTGCTTCACATTGGTGAACCGGGACTTGTCAGCCACGCTGGCCACGGAGCAGCCCTTCGGCACTGTCCAGTCGCCAGACTTGCTGCTTCGGTCCCTGTCCTCTGCCGTTTCATACACCTCTATGTGAGGGGGCTTCTCGGTGAGGTTCTTGCTGTAATGACTTAGCCCATACTGCGCAATCTGGATTGGGTAGAAATAGCCTTGAGGTCCCCATTGTGTAGATAACGGCACACCTGTAAGCAAGAGACATACCATGATGTTAAGCCTATTCTAAAGAGCACTCCTCACCGGTTCACTTCTGGAGAGTCACTGAGTTATCAGCAACTTTTGAGCTTCCTTATTCTACCATTTTTATAATTACTGCAAACTAGTACCAATTAAACCAAACATGAAAAACAAAATTCAATACTCATTCACCCTCTGAGTATTCACTGACAGCAACGCAACACCATCAATTACCTTTCAAGGATGGACTTTTAATGCCTGTTGCTCACAGCTATAGATGTTGTATTTCACACAGATTTCACACAGTTCAGAGGCATGCAAGATGATATCATCACAGTTGGAGTCTAAATATTAGCCCTGAACTCGTAGACATTTTTACTTAACACTCATGTTAATCACACACTCACCTCTCCCTCCAGTGTCACGGCTTGGTGATTTTTCAGCTGACTCAGTATGTCATCTCATAGTTAAAGTATTTACTTGCTTAAGAAGACAGTTTTAACTAAGCAATTTAAAATATAATAATCCGAGCTTGGAATACTTTTCTCTACCCTTCCTGTTAAAAATGTAATTGTTAAGATTTTAAGGAGTGTTTTATAATTGAATTACAGTTGTTTATTTAGCTACAGATTCTTAAAAATAATTCACTAATGAATTACTTCTCATAAAATTCTGAGCAAAGTTTTCAATGCCTGGTATGCCTTTCTAAACACAAAACAAAGAAGTAGGGGTTGTCATTGTGCAGCAGGTAAAGCCACCACCTGTGACGCCAGCATCCTCTACGGGCATCGGTTTGAGTCCCAGCTGCTCCACTTCTGATCCAGCTCCCTGCTAATGTACCTGGAAAAAGCAGTGGAAGATGGCCCATGTGCTTGAGTCCCTTCCACCTATGTGGTATATCTGGATGAAGCTCCTGGATCCCGGCTTTGGCTTGGCCCAGCACTGGCTGCTGTGGCCATGTGGGGAATAAACCAGCTGATGGAAGATCTTTTTTTTTTTTTTAAAGATTTATTTATTTATCTGACAGATAGAGTTAGAGAGAGAGAGAGACAGAGAGAAAGGTCTTCCTTCCATTGGTTCACCCCCGAAATGGCCGCCACAGCCAGCGCTGCGCCAATCTGAAGCCAGGAGCCAGGTGCCTCCTCCTTGTCTCCCATGCGGGTGCAGGGCCCAAGCACTTGGGCCGTCCTCCACTGCCTTCCTGGGCCACAGCAGAGGGCTGGACTGGAAGAGGAGCAGCCAGGACTAGAACCAGGTGCCCATATGAGATGCCAGCGCCGCAGGCAGAGGATTAGCCAAGTGAGCCACGGCACCGGGCCCCTGATGGAAGATCTTTCTGTCCATATCTTCCTTTCTCTCTGTAACTGTTTCTAAATAATTTTTTAAAGAAACAAAAAAATCCATAAACAGAACTAAAAATTTGGGCGGGAATTGTGGTGTAGCAGGTTAAGCCGCCGCCTGCAGTGCTGGCAATCTCATATGGATGCCAGTTTGAGTCCAGGCTGCTCTACTTCTGATCCAGCTCCCTGTTGATGCACCTGGGAAAGCAGTGGAGGATTGCCCCAAGGTCTTGGGCACCTGCACCCATGTGGGAGACCTGGATGAAGCTCCTGGCTTTGGTCTGGCCTAGCCCTGGCCATTGCAGATATTTGGGGAGCGAACCAGCAGACAAAGGTCTCTTGTTGTCTCTCCCTCTCTCTGTAACTCTGCCTTTCGAAATAAATAAATTTTTATTTAAAAAAAACCTAAAACTTTATAAAAGAAATCATAAGTAAAACTAAAAAACAACCACACCAACCACACTGAAGAAAATGTTTTTTTAACAAATGTCATAGCACTGCTAATCTTATTTTATAAATAAGAATTCATACAAATACATGGAAGAAAAATATTAATCACACCAGTAGAAGAAAGAACATGAACACAAGGTTAAATATCAAAAAGATATCAAAACACCAAAGATACTCCAAGAGCAGGCATCCGGCAGTGATTGCGATGACATCTGGGAAGCCTGCACCCCTCCTGGAGTGCCTGACAACTCCCAGCTCCACTCTGACCCAACTTCCTGCTAATGCGCATCCTGGGAAGGCAGCAGATGATGGCTCAGGTCCTTGGGTCTCTGCCACCTAAGACCTGGATGGAGTTCCTGAACCCTGGCTTCAGCCTGGCCCAGTCCTGGCTGTTGCAGCCACTTGGGGGAGTGAACCAATGGATAGAAGACCTCTGTCTTTAAAATAAAAAATGAAACTAAATAAAAACTCCTCCCCAAAAGATATTTGTCCTTACTAGTTGTTGAAGATGACAAATTAAATCTCTGTGAACCAGAGATTTAAAAACAATCTTCCATGGTGGCAAGAGTTGAGGAACAAAAGCATTCTCACACTCTGCTACTGGAAGTCTCAGTAGGTCTCACCTTTTAGGATAGGAGTTTGACAAAATTGATTCAGAGTTAGTTATACTGTTTTACACGGCAGTTAATTATATTTTCAGAGCAGTATATTTCTACTAGCAGTACTCTGATAACATAATTAAAACAGCACAGGAAGATTAACAGTAAATATCTACAACATTATTTATATTAGTAAAAAACAACCCTGGCAACAATCTAAGTGTCCAACTAAAGAGAACAGCCTCATTCATCACAGATATCATGGCAGGTTCTCACTACAGAATAAAAACTAAATGACAAGGGGGAACGTTGTAATCCTAATATGTTACGGGAAACAGAGAACAGCTTTGAAATCTACTGTTATCTTCTTGAATCCCTGTATAATAGCAACAACTCTGTTAAGGCATATGTCTAAGTACAAAGACCTCCAGAAAATATACACAGTTGTGGTAACAATTACCTTGACATGGTAAGAATACAGGTGAATCTAACCCCTTCCAGACATTTGGTGAAGATATTATTAAAAACACAAATAGGAGCCGGTGCTGTGGTGCAGTGGGTTAAAGTCATGGCCTGCAGTGCCAGCATCCCTATGGGTGCTGGTTCAAGTCCTGGCTGCTCCACTTCCAATCTAGCTCCCAGCAGCAGAGAATGGCCCAAGTCTTTGCACCTACATGGGAGACCTGGATGAAGCTCCTGGCACCTGGTTTTGGCCTGGCCCAGTCCTGGCCATTACAGCCATTCGGAGAGTGAACCATTGGATGGAAGAGCTGTGTCTCTCTTTCTCTCGCTCTGTAACTACCTTTCAAATAAATAAATAAACCTTAAAAAATAAACAATATATAAGGGAAGACAAAGGAGAAACTGCATCAGAGTATGCAGTCTCCAGTTCCCAATACGATGAATAAAGCTAGCATTAGTTTCAAAGACTGGGGTGGGCTGCAGGCCGTCGAACTGACAGTCTGATACATCCACAGTATCACGAGGTGAGCACAAACCTCCTTCCGAAGCAAATAATCTATCAAGTCAAGGCTTGTTCAATACAGATTTTAAGATAGTAATACTAAGATACTAAAATCATAACAAAATAAAGAAGTGAAGCAATCTCAAAACATTTAAAAAATATTTATTTGAAAGGCAGAGTTCAGACAGAGAGAGGCAGAGAGAGAGAGAGAGAGATCGTCCATCCACTGGTTCACTTTTTTTTATTTATTTTTTTTAAAATTTTTGACAGGCAGAGTGGACAGTGAGAGAGAGAGACAGAGAGAAAGGTCTTCCTTTGCTGTTGGTTCACCCTCCAATGGCCGCCGTGGCTGGTGTGCTGCGACCGGCGCACCGCGCTCATCCGATGGCAGGAGCCAGGTGCCAGGTGCTTTTCCTGGTCTCCCATGGGGTGCAGGGCCCAAGCACTTGGGCCATCCTCCACTGCACTCCCGGGCCACAGCAGAGAGCTGGCCTGGAAGAGGGGCAACTGGGTTCACTTCTTAAATGGCTGTAATGGTAAGGGCTGGGCTGGGCCAAAGCCAGGAGCCAGGAGCTTCACTCAGGTCTCCCACGTGGGTGCAGAGGCCCAAGGACTTGGGCCATCTTCCGTTGCTTTCCTGATGCATTAGCAGGAGCTGGATAAGAAGTGAAGAAACTAGGACTTGAACCAGCACCCATATGGGATGCTGGTACTGTAGACAGCAGCTTTACTTGCTATGCCACAGTGCCAGCCCCTCAAAACAGATGACACTGTTCCCCCTGTTTAAAAATGATACCTTTCTAGTCAATCACAGGCTTGAAAAGCAAATTACAAAATGTCCTAATTACACCCAAAGGGAAGTGCAACTGCCCCAGGCTGAAAGACAGTAAAAGACAGCATGTGGCAGACTACGAGTTCAGCACACGTTCAAAGACATCAGGGTCTGTGCATCCTGTCGTCGCTTTCAGAGACGACATCTGGTTAATCAGGTAACAAGGCCACAGGCGGACACTTCCAGGGCCACTGGATGGTCCTGTTCCTGTCTGTTATAGATATTTCATTCCTTGACCTTGCTGGTGAGAGTTCAGAGGCAGGTTAATGGAATAACCTATTTGTTCAGGTATGATCTTAAATACAGCCTGGGAGTCTCATAATCTAAAAAGTCACTGCAGGTTCAGACCTAACCCGTTACTCCCTGCAATGTCAGGGCGATGAAAGGTCTCTCGACAGTAAGTGATGTACCTGCTGTCTAACACCGACAGTTCCTCTGGCCTCAGCACGACCAGGCTAGGAAGATGCAAGCGGAGCAGATACCAACCTTCAACCCCACTTATGCACTTGACTCTGTCCCGGACTTCCACATTGTAGCCTTCAAAGGACATAAACACACCATCAGGGTGGTAAGGGGCTCTCTGTGCGTAGACTTTGGAGTAGCTATGAGAGAACTCAAACCGATCATAGCCATCGTACTGAACCACCTTTCCATAAACGTCAAAATATTTCTCGACCCAAGTGAATGGCAGAAAGACTTCATTTCCCTCTCGTCTCCCCTTAATTGTGTGTTCATCGTTTATGAGACAGTCAATTTCTTCATACTTGAGCCCTAACACCTTGCTTCCCCCGTTGCTATTGAAGCCTCCCACCACAGGGGGCGCTTTCTGCTGCTCCTGAGGGAAGGCCTCCTCAGACTGCTGTCTGGCCATGTGCTTCACATAGTTGTCACTCTCAGACGCTGCAGCTCTCTTCTCTAATCCATCCACTCTGAAGCCACTACTCAGGTGCCGGGGAAACTGGATCGCTCTGTCACTGGAACACTTGTTCCACAACAGTACTGTGACCAAAGTGAAGAGTGCGCAGATGATAATCAAAGTCTTATAGTTGACCCGAGCTGCCAGGCAACGCATATTCAGACCATACCTACGGAGGCAAGAAGAAACATGCATGCAAGATGTATTACTGACATTTTGTAGGATAAAGTTGTCTTCATTTTATGTTGAACAACACTGTCAGGAAAAGCTTAGTAACTGCATACAATCTAATCAGACTTAAAATCACTAAGTCAAGCTTTTTTGCACAAAGGAAAAGGTAGGCGGTCACCTCCATTTTCTCAGTTAACGTAACCCTCCAAAGCAGATGCCTAACTTTCTTATTTTGTGTCCTTCTTGGGATCTCAGGATTTTTCACAACACCTCCTAGGGCGAGAAATGCCCAACAGTTCCATTTATTAAGTACTTAGGTCCAGACAACTTGGTTTTCAGATCCTAGTACCTTTGTGGCTGTATGAGAAAACATAACAGAGCTTTTCAAGGAAAACACCAACAACCATGTTGTTAAATCCAACAGTGAGTTTCAGGGCTCATCCGACTTGGGCTCTTAGCAGCATAAACTAGTCAGTGACTCCTTGACACATGTTCTCCCCATGATTCCTAGGGCCCCGTTCTTGGCTCTCCTATCTCACTGGCTGCCTTCCTTTTTATCTCCCTGATCCTTAGATAATGAAGTGCCTTAAGGTCCCAGTCCTCACACTGCTTCATCTCTATTTACTCCTAAGTGATCTCATATAATCTCAAGCCTTTAAACTCAATTTACAGGCTGACTATTCCCAAACTGTATCTCCATTTCAGACTTTTCATCAGAACAGAAGGTATATATGAAGCATCTCCAAAAAGTTTATGGAAAATGTTTATTATGAAAAAACTAGGCATAGATTTAAAAATTTCTTGTACCAAAATAAACGTATCTTTTAATCCCATTTTCCATGAATTTTCTGCAATACCTTCATATGTCCAAGTGCCAATCCAAGTAACTGACATCTTGGAGGTTAAATAGATGACTGAAATCTAACATTTAAAACTTAATCTTTTCCTTCAACCTATCCCTCCCCTTCCTACTGCTCAGACGAAAAAATCCTGACTCTTCTCTTGCTCCCTCCTTCTAATCAGTTGGAAAATTCTCTCAGTTCTTCCTTCAAATTATACCTGGGCTCTGACTTCTTTTCACCACCTCAACTGTCACCACCATGCCCAGAATACTGCACTGATGTCCAAACTGGTCTCTGCTTCTTCTCCCCTTGTCCTACCGCTCCATCCTCAGGTTTATTTTCAACACCACAGTCAGAATGATGCTTTCTTTCTTTTTTTTTTTTAATTTTTTTTTTTTTTTTGACAGGCAGAGTGGACAGTGAGAGAGAGAGACAGAGAGAAAGGTCTTCCTTTGCCATTGGTTCACCCTCCAATGGCTGCCGCGGTCGGCGCGCTGCGGCCGGCGCACCGCGCTCATCCGATGGCAGGAGCCAGGTGCTAGGTGCTTTTCCTGGTCTCCCATGGAGTGCAGGGCCCAAGCACTTGGGCCATCCTCCACTGCACTCCTGGGCCACAGCAGAGGGCTGGCCTGGAAGAGGGGCAACCGGGACAGAATCTGGCGCCCCAACCGGGATTAGAACCCGGTGTGCTGGCGCCGCAAGGCGGAGGATTAGCCTGTTGAGTCACGGCGCCAGCCAGAATGATGCTTTCTAATTCAAGCCAGATCATGTCATTCCAGCTGTGATGGGAGAATTGATGCTGTTGCTTCTGCTAGCTATGGGTGTACCAGTCAGTTGTGCCTTCGATGCAAGCAGTCTTGGGTTGCCCACCAGTTGTTGGGAG
The DNA here is from genome assembly GCA_949820135.1 of Sylvilagus floridanus. Lineage (NCBI taxonomy): Eukaryota > Metazoa > Chordata > Mammalia > Lagomorpha > Leporidae > Sylvilagus > Sylvilagus floridanus. The sequence continues at coordinate 76,719,899 of OX463239.1, read as the reverse complement.
ACATGGAACATTTTGAGCTAGGTACATGTACAATATATGGAATATTTCGGCCTGCTGAAAGTAATTTCGTTGCTCTTTGCCACAGCTTTAAAGCTTACTATATGCTATAAATCCACGACTACTAATTGTACTATTTATAATCCCTCCTTATTTTCCCCACAGCGAAACCTTTTTGCAGAAATGAGATTTAAAAAATTAAAACAAAAAATCCAAATGAAAATGTTAATGAAAAATTCAATGCTGATCTTCTGTTTCTCAAGAAAAATGACAGTGAATGTGTAATTCACTCGTTTCTTTTCACTCCAAGAGAAGGTACACTTGGAGTTCTTAAATGTCTGAAAGGAATTGTCTTCTGCTCTTATCCTTGATTAATAGTTGGACAGGATATAGAATCCTGGACTGTACACAATTTCCTTTCAAAGTGTTGTAGGCAATCTTTTACTGTCTTAAAGCATTCCTGATTACTGACGAGAGATCTGCCTGACACCTGTCATTTTGTGCATGACTTCTCTCTGGATCTTCTGTTTATCCTAGAAGTCTGCAGTTCTGTGAGGATAGGGTAGAGTATGTTACTTGACTCTCTGTTTCAGCACTTGCTATGCGCTTTAAATCTGACAATTCATGTCTTCCTGTACTTACTGAATGGATGTAGTAGCTTTCGGATCTCTGTATATGCTATGTTCTTCTTTCAGTGAAATTCTCTCTGATCAGTTTTATTTTTCTCCACTGGCCGTTTTCCTGGTTATTCAGTCTCTCTTTTCTGCCATCAGTTTCCCTCACATGGCGTATCTGAGACCAAGGAGTCCGCCCACAAAGAAGCTGATCTGGATTTCTGCTAGACTGTCTCCTGAGAGGGCTAAGGGAGGGAGCTCTGTGTGGGCCGAGCACAAGCTGACCACGGCGCTCCTTTAGGAAGGGCGGGTGGTTGCCAGCAGCCCTTCTGCATGCTAGAATGAAGATAGCCTTTTCTCCTTTACGGGCTTCTTCACCTCTGGCTTCTATACATTTTATTGCAGTGGGGCAGCAGGAGGAAAAATGAGGCAAAGTCTTGGGTTTGGTTCATTTTGAAAATAATATACAGGTGCCAGTATTGTGGCGTAGCAGGTTAAGCTGCCGGTTTGTCTTGGCTGCTCCACTTCTGATCCAGCTCACTGCTAATGGCTTGGGAAAAGCAGCGGAGGATGTTTGGGCCCCTGTACCCACGTGGGAGACCCAGATGAAGTCTCTGGCTCCTGGCTATGCCCTGGTCCAGGCCTGGCCATTGTGGCCATCCGGGGAGTGAACCAGTGGATGGAAGATCTTTGGCTCTCCCTCTCATATAAATATATAGACTTTAAGATATAGGAAGTCAATAATATGTTTTATGATGTGTATTATTACTATGAGAAAGTGGGTTGAATGCTAAAAAACAAATAAACAAAAAACCAAAGGGTAGCAAAAGCAAACCTTCAAAAGTCATGTATTTATAAGTTGAGGAGTTCCTTCTTTGGTAGTAGAGGCAACCTGATAGCGTTAAATGGTATTTTAATTTTTAAAAATCCTTTATTAAAAATATTTACCCATCAACATTAGAGTTACCTGTCAGGTACGCCTAACATTTTGGTCAGTGAAGCTTTTAGTCTCATCTCTGAGATGTGTCTGTCTTTTCCTTCCACAGGAATGTAATATTGCTTATGGAGCAAGGCTACCATTACAAAACACAATGGCACAGTACATAAAAATAAAAATTAAAAATTTCAATAAACCTACATTTCAATTTTGTTATCGGATACCATCCCTTACTGAAAGCAATCATGGTTTATGGGAGAAATGGGTGATTCCAGATTTGGTGCTGGGATATCTTGCCATGTCAGAAAACAAACAAACAAAAAAAACACTTTTCTGATATCAACGTGATTATAACCTGGAGAATTAAAAAGGCAGTAGGAAATAGATAAAACAAGATTGGAAAAATACGAGTAACTGCTAAAGCTGAGGGTGACATGTGTATTGGAGGTTCACTATTTATATACTTTCTTTTTATTATTATTCTGTTTAAGATCTATTTTATTTATTTGAAAGAGTTACAGAGAGAGGTAGAGACAGAGACAGAGAGAGAGAGAGAGACAGAGAGAGAGACAGAGAGAAAGGTCTTCCATCTGCTGGTTCACTCCCCAGATGGCTGCATGGCTGCAACGGCTGGAGCTGCGCCGATCTGAAGCCAGGAGCCAGGAGCTTCTTTTGGATCTCCCATGAGGGTGCAGGGGCCCAAGGACTTGGGCCATCTTCCACAGCTTTCCCAGGCCATAGCAGAGAGCTGGATCAGAAGTGGAGTAGCCAGGACTAGAACCGGCACCCATACGGGATGCCAGTACTTTAGGCCAGGGCTTTAACCCACTGCGCCACAGCACCGGCCCCTATTTATATACTTTCAAGCTTAAACATTTCCATAATTTAAAAATACAGTGTCATACGTCACTTTAACAAATTGAAGAATAAAAACCATATGATTATCTCAATAGATGCAGAGACAGCATTTGATAAAATACAATATCCTTTCATGATAAAAACCTTAAGCAAATTTGGTAAAGAAGGAACATTCCTCAACACAATCAAGGCAATTTATGACAAACCCACAGTCAGCATCGTATTGATTGGGAAAAAAGTTGGAAGCATTCCCACTAAGATCCAGAACCAAACAAGGATGCTCACTTTGACCACTTCTATTCAATATGGTTTTGGAAGTTTTAGCCAGAGCCATTAAGAAATAAAAAGAAATCAAATGGATACAAATTGGAAAGGAGGAAGTCAAATTATCCCTGTTTGCAGATGACATGAATCTATATAGGGGAAACCAAAAGACTCCACTAAGAGACTATTGGAACTCATAAGAGAGTTTAGTAAAGTTTCAGGATTTAAAATCAACACACAAAAATCAACAGCCTTTGTACATACAGACAATGCCATGGCTGAGAAAGAACTTGTAAGATCAGTCCCATTCACAACAGCTACAAAAAAGCTAAATATCTACTCTGGAATAAGTTTAATCAAGGATGTGAAAGATCTCTACAATAAAAATTACAAAACATTAAAGAAAGAAATAGAAGACACAAAAAAAAATGGCGAAATCTTTCATGTTTGTGGATTGGGAGATGTCAATACTACTGAAAACAATTTACAGATTCAATGCGATCCTAATCAAAATACCAGTGATATTCTTCACAGATTTAGAAAAAAAAATGATGCTAAAATTCATGGACACACAAGAGACCTCAGATAGCTAAAGCAATCTTCCACAACAAAAAGCTGAAGGCATCACAATACCAGATTTCAAGACATTCTACAGGGCAGTTAGAATCAAAACAGCCTGGTATTAGCACAAAAACAGACATGTAGACCAATGGACCAGAATCCCCAGAAATCAATCCATGCATCTATAACCAACTAATCTTTGACACAGGAGCTAAAAAGAACAGTCTCTTCAACAAATGGTGCTAGGAAAACTGGATCTCCTCAAGCAGAAGGATGGACCAAGACCCTTACCTCACACCTTACATAAAAATCCACTCTAAACCTATTACCTGATACCATCAAATTACTAGAAGAGAACACTGAGGAAATGGCAAGACATTGGCGTAGGCAAAGACTTCTTGTTAAAGACCCCAGAAGCACAGGCAATCAAAGTAAAAATAGACAAATGCGATTACATCAAACTGAGACTCTTCTGCAAAGCAAACACTCAGCAAAGTGAAGAGGCAACTGACAGAAGACAAACTGGGAGAAAATACTGCAAACTATGCAACTGATAAAGGATTAATATCCAGAATCTTTAAAGAGCCCAGGAACTGTTGTTACAAGACAAACAAACAATCACGTCAAGATATGAGCAAAGAACTTAAACAGGCATATTGCAAAAGGAAATTCAAATGGCCAACAGACACATGAAAAAATGCTCAGGACCACTCGTCCTCAGAGAAATGCAAACAAAAACCACAATGAGGTTTCACCTCATCCCAGTTAGGATGGCTCTCAGACAGACATCAAAAGCCAATAAACACTGGCGAGGATGTGGGGAAAAAGGTCCCCTAATCCACTGCTGGTGGCAATGTAAATGAGTACTGCACTGTGGAAGACAGTATGTATATTCTTCAGAAATATGAAAGTAGAGCTACCATATGACCCAGCCACTCCAAACCTGGGAATTTACCCTAACCAAATGAAATCAGCATGTGAAAGAATTATCTACCCCATGTTTATTGCAGCTCAATTCACAATAGCTAAGATATGGAATCAACCCAGATGTCCATCAACTGATGACTAAATAAAGAAAATGTACACACACACCTACACACACACACACACCACTCAGCCGTGAAAAAGAATGAAAACCTGTCTTCTGCAACAAAATAGATGCAACTGGAAACTACTATACTTAGTGAAATAAGCCAGTCCCCGAAAGACAAGTATCATGTTTCCCCTGTTCTGTGGTAATGAATAGAGTACAAAAAAAGGTAATGTGGGGCTGCCACTGTGTGGCACCAGCATCCCATATGGATGTAGGTTCGAGACACAGCTGCTCCACTTCCGATCCAGCTCTCTGCTATGGCCTGGGAAAGCATCAGAAGATGGCCCAAGTCCTTGGACCCCTGCGCCCATGTGGGAGACCCAGAAAAACTCCTGGTTCCTGGCTTCAGATCGGCGCAGCTCCAGCTGTTGTGGCCATTTGGGGAGTGAACCTCTCTCTCTGCCTCTCCTCTCTTGGTATAACTCTGACTTTCAAATAAACAAATGAATCTATAAAAAAAAAAAAAACAAAACAAAACTAAAAGTACGCCATTCTGAAACTTGAAGAATCAGAAGGGAAGGAGGAGGGAAGGTGGCAGCATGGGAAATAGGGTAGGGTGGGAAGTATTTCTATGTTCCTAAATCTGTATATATAAAATACATGAAATTGTTCAGCTTATATAAATAACAAATACTGAAAAGCTATATCAAAATCAATACAGTGTTTTGGTAAAAAGACACAAGAATCAGTCTGAAAAACCCTCTTTTCCATTAGTCAAAGTTGTGAGAATTATGACTTACATTGCCAGAAAAACACCAAATCCACAAACCTGAAATGACACTGACAAAGAAGGAAGCTAGGGCAGGCGCTGTGGTACAGCAGGTTAAGTCTCTGCCTGCAGTGCCAGCATCCCATATGGGTACCAGTTAGAGTCCCTGCTGCTCCACTTTCAATCCAGCTCCCTGCTAATGCACCTGGAATAGCAGTTGAAGATGGCCCAAGTGCTAGGCCCTGCCACCCATGTGGAAGACCTTGAAGAAGCTCCTGGCTCCTGGCTCCTATCAGGACCAGCCCAGATGCAGCAGCCATTTAGGGAGTGAATTAGTGAATGGAAGATCTCTCTCTCTCTCTCTCTCTCTCTAAGTCTGCCTTTCAAATAAATAAATAAATCTTAAAGAAAGGAGAAAGGGAAAAAAAAAACTTATATGATCTTCTAAGCTGGCAAAAATTGGCAACCAAGTCAAATAATTTATTTATCTGCAGGAGAAACTATATTTCAGGACAAACCAATATTCCCATCAATAAAGTATTTTGGGGCAGTGGGGATTTGGTGTTGTGGTTAAGACGCTCCTTGTGACGTCTGTGTTCCGCATCTGAGTGCCTGGGTTTGTGTCCTGACTCTGCTCTGGATTCTAGTTTCCTGTCAATGTGAACCCTGGGATGCAGATGGCTGAAGTACTTGGGTGCCTGCCACCCATGGGAGACCCAGACTGAGTTCCTGATCCTGGTTTTGGGCTGGCCTACCAGTGGCTGTTGCAGGAATTTGGGAGAATCAATGAGTGGATAGGCGAGTTCTATCTGTGCCTTTCAAAATAAATAAATAAGAATTAACAAATACACTTTTTAGAAAGCCAGCTAACAATGTAGAGAAAAATTAGAAGATCAGCATTATACAACTTCATAAAATTATTGACTGAGGTGAGTGTTGTATTTAGGTCTATCTGCTAGGACCTGAAGAGTCGCAGAGTGCAAAGTAACACCAAACAAGTTATTTCTTAATCGAGAGAAAAGAGATGATGCTGCCATAAAAGGATCAGACATGGTCATTACCTAATTCAGTATCCGCTTCATTCTTACTAATGATGACTCATCCAAATATGACAGTACCTTAAAAAGTTCATAGAAAGTAGAACTGAAAGATAAGTTCATTTTGGCACAAAAAATTTGAAATCTATGCAGTCTTTTTGTAATATGCATTTTCCTTGAACTGTTTGAAGTATCTTAGTACTGAGTCTCCTAAAACATTATAAAAAGGAATATATAATCTATCATACGTTCTCATCAAAAATGCTTCACCTGGATCATTCAGACCTCACACTAACAGGAGCAAGTTACATGAGGAAGCACCCAGACACATCTAGAAGGCGAGACATCCTGTAGGGTAGCTGGCTCTGTCTCAATGAAATAGTGACATGGAAAGAAAAAGAAGACTGTGCTAGTTTTTTTTTTTTAGAGACTTAGTGATATAACAACAACCAGATGTAACACGTGGCCCTAGGCTAAGAAATTTGATGATATATTTGATAAGGAAAAGATAGTGACATGGAGATTGTTGACTGCAAAAATGAGGTTACAAAACAGGGCATTTAGTATGATCTCACTGTAGGAAACTAGTTTTTAAACTTTCCATAATTATGCTTACTATTTTTAACTAATATGAAAAAAATGAGAGTAATGTCACTTTTGTTAAAATGTTGAACAAATTCTAAATCTTAAGTTAAAAATGTCTAGCAATGTTTAGTTTTTAAAGCAGGTACTTGCTTTTAGTGGGGGAGGGGGCTGAGAGAGAAAAGGGAAGGAACACTGAGGGAGGAAATCGCTGAGTGCTAAGTATTAATACCAAGCAGGTCGGGCCAGTCTGTGGCATAGTGGGTAAAGCCGCTGCCTGCAGTCCAGCATCCCAGACAGATGACAGTTCCAGTCCCGGCTGTCCCTCTTCTAATCCAGCTCTCTGCTATGGCCTGGGAAAGCAGCAGGAGATGGTCCAAGTCCTTGGGCCCCTGCCCCAGCATGGGAGACTCGGAAGAAGCTCCTGGCTTCAGATCAGCCCAGTTGCGGCTGCTGCGGCCATTTGGGGAGTGACCCAGCGGATGCAGCACCCCTCTTTCTCTCTCTGCCTCTGCCTCTCTGTAACTCTGCCTTTCAAATAAACAAACACATCTTAAAAAAAAAAAAAAAAGAAATACCAAACAGGCTGATCTAAAGACAATAACGCAGTAGCATTACTACAATGCTGCCAAGCTATAGAAAAGTGACACTCGTAAGTCACTCTCAAGTTTCAAAAAGTACACGGCATTGACATTCTGCTAGGTATAAATGATGGTAACTTCAAAGTTTACTGCTGAACGGTGATAAGCCTGCTTCCTTCTAATTTTTAAAAGTTTAGCCATACCCATGGAGTATGTAAAATAGCTTTCAGGGTTAAAAAAAATTGGCTTTAGTAACTTTGGGGATCTAAACAGAAAATAACATTCAGTAGGCATAACAAAGAAACTGGAAAAACATCTTTGCAGAAATATCTGAAAATAAGTAAAACAGAACTTTCAGTTTTCTTTTGGGAGAGTACGTTTTTATATTCTAAAATTATCTGCAATCCAGAGAGCTTTTCTGTGAAGTCTTACTTCTCAGATTCATCTTGCTGAGGACTTGAACGACTACAGTTCATTCAGCAAAGAGCAGGCTGGATTCTGCTGCTTTAGCTCACTGCTGCATCCCCACTACCTAGCAAAGTGTCTGCTTCACAACAGGGCTCCGGGAAAGACGTGCCAAGGATGCAACTTAACAAAATACCTGACCTTTGAACTAGGCAGTTTTATTTTCCTTCCCGTATTTGGGTATTTGGAAATCGAAATTCAAGTAACATTGTACACAACTGACATGAAGGAATGGGAACCATGATGCTGTATATTGGCCAATTCTTCAAAACAGACTAATGTAAACAAGTAGAATGTAAACAAGTAATGTAAACAAGTAGAATTCTCTGGCAACTACTTAGATAATAACAGAAAAAAGGAGAAGGTAATCTTTATGTTTTGTTTTCGCAACAAACTTAAAATCATCTATGATAGTAGCAGCTTACAACATTTTAATAAGATTATATTTCTAGGCAGATATTCCAGAGAAACAGAGTGGGGGACATATAAATGAAAAGACTAAGGCATAACAGCTCACAGAAAGACTTACTATAGAAGTGCACAGGGGCCAGCTCTGTGGCACAGCATGTTAAAGCCTTGGCCTGCAGTGCGGCATCCCATATGGGCACGGGTTCAAGTCCTGACTGCTCCACTCCTGATCCAGTTCCCTGCTAACGTGCTTGGGAAAGCAGTGGAAGATGGCCCAAGCACTTGGGCCCCTACCACTCACGTGGGAGACCCAGAAGAAGCTCCTGGCTCTAGCCTGGCCCAGCCCTAGCTGTGGCAGTGATTTGGGGAGTGAATCATGAACCAGGGGATGGAAGATCTCTGTGTCTCTACCTCTCTAACTCTGCCTTTTAAATAAATAAAATAGAACTTAATAAAAGAAGAAGAGCAGAGAGAGGCCACTGTGGTGTAGTGGGTTAAGCCGCAGTCTGCAGGACCAGCATCCTATATGGATGCTGCTTTGAGTCTGGGCTGCTCCACTTCCCATCCAGCTCCCTGCTAATGCGCCAGGGAAAGCATTGGAGGAAGATCAGGAGACCAGGAGGAAGCTCCTGGCTCCGGTCTGGCCCAGCCCTGGCCATTTTGGCCATCTGGGGAGTGAAACAGCAGATGAAAGATCTGTCTCTTTCAATCAATCTCTCTCTCCTCTCCAGTTCTGTCTTTCAAATAAATAATAATAATAAAAGAAGAGCATGGAGACAAAGCAAAGATGAAAATTTAAACATTTTTTAAAAAAATCTGTGTGTCCCCTATCTTACAAGATGATCAAACAGGCTCTGTGATGTTAAAGAATTTACTTGCCGTCACATGGTTAGGTGATGGTTCATAAAGCTTGTACTGAGAAAGGGACTGACCTCAAGTCTGCTGGCCTGCGCCTCGAGGTGTCCTATGGTATCATGAGCAGGCAAATAAATATCATAGTCGGGAAGCTGCACGCTCTCTTGCCCAGAAAAGGTTCTAATTCATAAGAGGCTACCAGATTGCAAACTGATCTCAGATAAAAACAGATCTCGTTTTAGATCAAGTTGCATTTTGAACTGTGAGCCAACAGTTGCCACTGGTAACATACAATTCTAGAATGAGATCTAGTTGTTCTAAAAATTCATTAGCATTTTTAAATGAAGCTACTAGAACTTTTAAATTTTCTTCAGTTTCAATAGAAACGACAGTCATAACTGAGTTTTTATTCACAGTCTAATAAAGCTAACTTGTCTCCTGTTGGACTACAGTAATTAGGCCTTTGAAAACAGGATCTCTATTGCTTCTACAAATCGAGCAACAGCTTTCAAATGCAAGACAGCACTTCAATTCTCCTAATAATTACTGTGAGGTTGTGGTATAGGTTGTTGAAGCAAAACTTTCCCCTGAGAAAGAAATGGAGTCTCACAATTTCATCACTCCCTGTTAATTTAGGCTTTGAAAATAATGTACTGGTACCTTCAAAGTCCCAATGTGGCAATATACAGGAGAGTCCACACAAGTATGCAAAGCTAGGGTATAAAAAAGAAGAAATTTTTATAATTTTTATTGTGTGATTGCCTTTTTACTAACCACAGCAAAAAATAAATAAATAAATGTGTGGGGGAGGAAGACTATAAATCCTTAAGCTTTTTTAAATTCAGTTTAATTTCAGGCAAAGACATATAATCTTGAATATACAGTACATGTAATGACCTGCAAATGAAAATTAGCCTTGATAGCTAGCTCAAATTTCTCTGCTCAGGTACTCAACACAAATATTCTTTTGGTTTTTAAATTTTTTAAAAATTCGTTTTCATTTTATTTGAAAGGCAGGGATGCAGAAAGAGAGGGACAGGCAGAAAGAGAGATCTTCGACCCACTGATTCACTCCTCACATGCTCACAACAGCCCAGGCTGGCCCAGGCAGAAGCAAGAAAGCTAGATCACTAAGGGCCTCCCGTGAAGGTGGCAGGGACCCATGGACTTCAGCCGTCACCATCTGCCTCTCAGGGTGTGCATTAGCAAAAAGCTGAATCAGGACTTGAAACCAGGCACTCAGATGAGATGCAGGTGTCCCAGCTGCTGTCCAAAAGCCAATACCCCCACCCCCACCCCCAATACCCCCACCCCCACCCCCAATCTGCTTAGAAGTGACTTAAACCAATACCTGTGCTTTCTCTGCTAGCTTTCTATAAATGTATCAACTACACAAAAGGGAAAAACAAAGGCGAAAAATGTCAACACTATAAAAAACATCTAATGAAGAATATGCTAACTGTATAAATAAAACTCAAAACAGCACTTGGGAGTGTTACATTTGTGGTATTGAGCTCTGTCTGTAAGGAGACCTCAGACCACCTGGTGGCTCCTGTTGGCCCAGAGTGTGGAAGCTCATGTGATAAACCCACTGGGGACTTTGGCCGGACAAGCTTTCATAGAAGGATCTCAGTGCCACTGCTAACACATCAGTGTAATTTCAGTTTTCTTAAGCATGGCAATTAGAAACTAGGAGAAAAAGTAATATGCTGGAGGCCGGTGCTGTGGCATTGGAGGTTAAGCTCTGCCCACGACACCAGCAGATCTACAACTAAGAATGTGATGGTACTTCAGAAAGTTTGTGGAAATGGAATTAAAAAGACATGTTTATTTCAGTGCAAAAGAGCTCTGAAATCCATGCATATGAGGAGGTCTTTAAAAAATTTACAAAAATGTGTACTACGAAAACCTGTGCATGGATTTCAAAAGTTTTTTGCACCAAAAAATTTAATTCAATTTTTTGTTTAACTTTTTGAGGTATCCACTTACTATCCTGTTTGAAGACTCTTCATGGTTGCCAGTGTTCTTTGTTTTTTTTTTTTTTTAAATAACGCTTTTATTTAAAGAATATAAATTTCCAAAATACAGCTTATAGATTACAATGGCTTCCCCCCCCATAACTTCCCCCCCACCCGCTACCCTCCCCTTTCCCACTCCCTCTCCCCTTGCTTCACATCAAGATTCATTTTCAATTCTCTTTATATACAGAAGATCAGTTTACTATATATTAAGTAAAGATTTCAACAGTTTGCCCTCACATAGCAACACAAAGTGAAAAATACTGTTGGAGTACTAGTTGTAGTATTAATTCACAATGTATAGCACATTAAGGACAGAGATCCTACATGATATATTTTTTTAAAAAAATTGATTAATTTTCTAGGCAATTTCCAATTTAACACCAAGATTTTTTTTTCATTTTTAATTATCTATATACAGAAGATTGATTCAGTATATACTAAGTAAAGATTTCATCAGTTTGCACCCACACAGAAACACAAAGTGTAAAATACTGTTTCAGTGCTAGTTATAGCATTACTTCACATTGGACAACACATTAAGGACAGATCCCACATGAGACGTAAGTACACAGTGACTCCTGAAGTTGATTTAACAATTTGACACTCTTGTTCATGGCCTCAGTAATCTCCCTAGGCTCTAGTCATGAGTTGCCAAGGCTATGGAAGCCTTTAGGGTTCGCTGACTTCAATCTTATTCTGACAGGGTCATAGTCAAAGTGGAGGTTCTCTCCTCCCTTCAGAGAAAGGTACCTCCTTCTTTGATGGCCCCATGCGTTCCACTGGGATCTCACTCACAGAGATCTTTCATTTAGGTCTTCTTTTTTTTCCAGAGTGTCTTGGCTTTCCATGCCTAGAATATTCTCATGGGCTCTTGAGCCAGATCTGAATGCTTTAAGGGCTGATTCTGAGGCCAGAGTGCTATTTAGGACATCTGCCATTCTATGAGTCTGCTGTGTATCTCGCTTCCCATGTTGGATCATTCTCTCCCTTTTTGATTCTATCAGTTAGTATTAGCAGACACTAGTCTTGTTTGTGTGATCCCTTTGACTCTTAGACCTATCAGTGTGATCAATTGTGAACTGAAATTGATCACTTGGACTAGTGAGATGGCCTTGGTACATGCCACCTTGATGGGATTGTATTGGAATCCCCTGGCACGTTTCTAACTCCATCATTTGAGGCAGTTCCGATTGAGCATGTCCCAAATTGTACATCTCCTCCCTCTCTTATTCCCACTCTTATATTTCACAGGGATCACTTTTCAGTTAAAATTTAAACACCTAAGAATAATTGTTTGTTAATTACAGAGTTCAACCAATAGTACTAGAATAAAAAAATTACTAAAATGGATAAAGTATTACATTGTACAACAACAGTCAGCACAAGAGCTGATCAAGTTACTGTTCCTCATAGTGTCCATTTCACTTCAATAGGTTTCCCCTTTGGTGCTCAATTAGTTGTCACCAATCAGGGAGAACATATGATATTTGTCCCTTTGGGACTGGCTTAATTCACGCAGAATGATGTTTTCCAGATTCCTCCATCTTATTGCAAATGACCGGATTTCATTGTTTTTGACTGCTGTATAATATTCTATAGAGTACATGTCCCATAATTTCTTTATCCAAATGTATGCTTTGAATTCCCTGTGATCTTTTGCTGTGAGGTTCCCTTCGTTTATCTTCTTTCATGTTGATGGCCGTGTTTCTGTGTTTCTGTGTGTAACACATCTTTAAGTATCTTTTGCAGTGCTGGACGAGTGGCAACAAATTCTTTCAATTTTTGTTTGTTATGAAAGGTCTTTATTTCACCTTCATTCACAAATGAGAGCTTGGCAGGATATAATATTCTGGGCTGGCAGTTTTTCTCTCTAAGTACCTGGGCTATGTCTCGCCATTCCCTTCTAGCTTGTAGGGTTTCTGATGAGAAGTCTGCCGTGAGTCTAATTGGAGATCCTCTGAGTGTAATTTGACGTTTCTCTCTTGCGCATTTTAGGATCTTTTCTTTCTGTTTCACTGTGGTGAGTTTAATTACAACGTGTCGTGGTGAGGACCTCTTTTGGTCATGTTTACTAGGGGTTCTATGAGCTTCCTGTACTAGGATGTCTCTGTCTTTCTCCAAAACTGGGAAATTTTCTGCTATTATCTCACTAAAAAAAAATAAGGAACGCTTCACGAATTTGCGTGTCATCCTTGCGCAGGGGCCATGCTAATCTTCTCTGTATCGTTCCAATTTTAGTGTATGTGCTGCCGAATCGAGCACGCCAGTGTTCTTTGGACATGAATATATGCCACCTGTGTTCTGCTTTAATAAGAATTTCTCACGTGGTTCTCTCTAGAATCTATCCCTTTCCTGACTATTGCCACATTACTTTTTATTTGATTTGCCAATTCAATAATTGCATTTTACTTTTTGAATATTACTTTTTATGAATTGATAGTTTTCATTTTTACTTCATGAATTTATTACTTCAGTGCTAAGAAAGCTTTGCTTCTAGTAGTATGGAAAGGTAGTTGGTATGGTACCAATGAACATCTGTACTGCACTGCTTAAAGCCTTTTAACACAGTTCATCATATTTTTTTTTAAAGATTTATTTATTTATTTGAGAGGCTGAGTTACAGAGAGGGAAGTCTTACACCCGTTGGTTCACTTCCCAATTGGCTGTACCAGCCAGAGCTGAGCAGATCTGAAGCCAGGAGCTTCTTCCAGGGCTCCCATGTGGGTGTAGGGGCCCAAGCACTTGGACCATCTTCTACTGCTTTCTCAGGCCACAGCAGAGAGCTGGATCAGAAGTGGAGCAGCCGGGAATCAAATTGGTGCCCATATGGGGTGCCAGTGGCACAAGGCAGTGGCTTTACTCGCTATGCCACAGCGCTAGCCCTATAACTACAGATTTTCTTAGCCACAGTGCAAAGTACTTTCATAATTGTTTATTTCACTTAATTCCTGCAACAATACAATGGAATGGGCAGGAAACTTTTGCAGCAGAAAACAGTGAGGCTTAGCAATACTGAGGAAGAGAGCCAGGCCTAGGTCTTTTGATTCCAAGCTTTCGCAAACCAGTGATTTTCCAATCTAAAAGATCAAATCTCTTCTGACCTGAAAAAAGATAGTTTAAAAATCCTTCCAGGTGATTCTGATGATGAGTTGGGGTGGGAACCAATGTACCACACCAGTGGCTCTAACATTTTATTGGAGTTACCAGGAAAGCTTGCTCAACCTCATCAATCACAGGCCACATGGGTCCCACTCCCAGGGTTCCTGAGTGACTAAATCTGGGTAGAAGCCCGAGCCCTTGCCCTTCTAACAAGTTCCAGGTGAAATCTATGCTTGTCAGCAGACCACACTGTGAGGATCTGTAGTATGCCAAATGCATTACATTTATTTAACTAGTAGGAACCAGAGTATTTGCAAGTGGAAACAGGTGTTATGTATGTTGCCCAAGCTCAGAAACACCTTATGCAATTCTGAAGATTAAGGTCATTGGCACACCGAGTTTTTGCAGATTATTACATACTGTGGTGACTTTCAAGTTCCTGCTTTCTAAGGTTAAAATAGTAAATTCAAGAACTAGCTAAACCCTAAGATAAAATCATATATGGGGAAAAAAGGTTGCAAAATCCGCCTTTTCCTGAATAATCTCTCTGCCAAGCTAGAGTACGTTTTGGAATAACTCTTTCAGATGGATAGGTAGGTGGTACATATTTTTGCAGCCTTACGGAATTGAAAATAGATTTCCTTATCTATAGTTTCAAGAACGGAGAATGTGTGTTGCTTCTTAGCTGGATAAAGAATTTTCGAGGTTTAAATTGCCTGCAGAACTCTGTAGACTCTGCTCACTGCTCCCTGATGTTGAATAGCATGAACAAGACTAGTCCACCTTTTTTTCCTTCATGACTACCTATGTTTGTTTCTCCCCTTGCCTGGATGCCTGATGCCCATGGTGATGATCATTTTAATAAGGGAAAGTTACAAAATCTCACCAGGATAGGTTTAGCCCTCAGTCTCTTTTCATTAAATTTTTCTGGTGCTTGGCAACAAATTTGCTTGAAGATTTAGGTCTTTCTTCCTCTCATAAAGTTTTACTTACAGTGTATTTAATGATTGTTCCTATTCAATTTGTTCGGTCTCTTCCAGGATGCCAGTCTGTAAGTATACTGGGTCTCTGTACTTTGTGTCTACTTTGTGTCTAGCATCTTTTTAATCATCTCTCTTCCCTTTCTGCTACATTTTGGAAGAGATTTTCAAATTTGTATTCCATACCATGAACCCAATTTTCTAATCTGCTGTCTATTGCTTCTGGGCAGTTTGATTTGGTAACATATATATTTATCTTCTATTTTATCTGGCTACTGTGTTTTTAGCATCCATTCTACGGCTCATTTTGTCCAGTCTTTTACCTAATACTGCCCCTTAGCTCAACCCTTCTTTCGTCTCAGCCTACTGTGTGTAAATTCATTTTGCACATATTATTCCAAGGACGCCACAATTTTTTAAATCTTCAACCACACATAATATTTTCTGAAATTTCCTGTTACTAAAGTAAACTTTTGCATCAAAAGTCTATTATTTGCCTTGTATTAAATGCTAGAATACTTTTTTTTTTAAATGGCAAGGTCTTAGCTCAGATTCCATCCCTCTAGTATTTCCTATAAATCATTAGGCGAGATCTGAAGTTTTAATGAACAGCAGAGTTTGATTTTTCAGCAAATACTTTACGATAGAGCTGTGCACTTTCATCAGGAAACATACAACACGTCTAACTATCTCTCTTTTTGTGCTATTAAGCTTAATCCATATGATCAGGTGTTGTAAACCCAATCCTGGTGCTAGAAAGTTCTCCATTAGCAATTCACCTAATAGTTTTAGTAGCCACTGATTGTTTTAGGGTTGAAAAATCGTGATGATTACCATTCTGATTCTACCAGTCCTTCTCAATGTATTATGTAGAATACTTTATAAAGACAATTTTGTCCTTAATAAACTTTTTTAGTTGCTGTGAAGTACACAGCTTGTATAGGAAAGGCAGAATTGATGGTTGAATCACTTACCACTTTTCAGAATAATGAGCTGACTCCCCAGTAACATCCAAAAATGAACAGTGGCCTTTTTAAAAAGTAACATGAACTCATAGGTTTTTAACCCATTAGATGTGTCTCAATGTACTGCAGTTATTACTTTTTGGTGTTCTAATTATCCCATCATTAGTCAAATCTCTTCAGGATGGCTCCTAAATCCTTTAGACACAATCCAAGTGGCTGTTGATAGCTTTCTTGTTATCTTGTATAAGCGACCCCAGGTTCCTCAAGTACCATTACTGCCCAAATCCTGAAACAGCTATCCTTCCGAGCTCCAGTCCCTCTTAAGGAGACATCTACGTTGTGTCTTGACAGAAATGTCCTGATAGCCTTGTATCTCAGGAAGATGAGCCTTTCTTTCCTGTCCCCACGGCTGGCCCACTATCTTTAGTTGTGTCTGTGGTGGCTACAGTGGTGACTGGAGGCGGGGCTCGAGGCAGTCCGATGCCCATGCCCACACTGCCATGTGTACCCGTGAGGAGTACGTGTTACGGCCAGAAACAGACATCAAATAATTTTAATCAATAAACAAACATATATTCAGCCATTGTTATTTTTCTTTCAGATAAAAGAAACTCAGAAGTAGGTAGTCTGGAGTGGGACGTGGCTACATACTCATCAGGAACCTAGGCATTTCCCAGCTTTCTACCTCGCCCTATGACCCCAGAACACGACTGGAGCCTGAGCCATGTCCACGTCCGTGCAGTAGCCCAGAAAAAGAGTAAAGGCGGCAGGGCAAAGAACACATCTTTCCATGAATTCTGCCTTAATGAGACCTTCCTGAAGCTTCCTAGCACTTCTGACACTGCATTAGCCAAATCCTAGACACACGGCCCCTACAGCTGAAAGGAAGGCCGGGAGATGCCTCTTGTTCCAGGTAGCAACGTGCCAGGTCAAGAGCTAGGGCTCTGCTAGTGAGAGAGAAGCGGATACCGTGGGGAGACCAGCAGTCTCTGTCGCAGCATCTCCCCAGAAAGCCCTTCTCACTGCACAAATTAATCACTCTCTCCACACGTGGGCCTCTACTGACATCTCACCCGCACAACTCCTTCAAGTCTGCTTTACAGTTAGTTAGGAAGCTGTTGGTATTCTTCTCTAGATGGAGTTTCTTCAAGGTGCAGGGCATATTTCATTTGCATATTTCCCTCTTCCCATGTCTATCACAAGTGTATCCACTGAGGTACTCCATGTACAGTAAAGTGGAAAGGGCTTTATTCAGACACACTGAAGGCACTGTCTAGTCACAGTGCCTGCAGTTATGTAAGTTTTTAGAGTAATTACTGAATTGTGTTACTAGCCTTCCCACAATCCAGGGCACGTGCTGAAAGTCATCAGCAGGACTCCACATGCCAATCAACCCTGCTACCCTCAACTGTCCTCAGAACTCCATGAGACCCGTTTAGTTCTTCTTTTTTTTTTTTAAATCTCATTTGAATGAAAAAGGAAACTCTTATTTTTTCAGGGGTTGGGGCAGGGGAGATAAAGTTACAGAAAAAGGAAATATTTAATAATTAGTTTACTATTTGCCAAGTGCTACACACACTTTCAGGCACTAAAATCAAAGCTTTTGGTATTATTACCAGTATACTTGAATAGTTGAGGAGCCTGAGTAGTTTTTTTTTTTCATTGTATTTTTATTTTTTTGGACAGGCAGAGTGGACAGTGAGAGAGAGAAAGGTCTTCCTTTGCTGTTGGTTCACCCTCCAATGGCCGCCATGGCCGGCGCACTGCAGCCGGCGCACCGCGCTGATCTGAAGGCAGGCCAGGTGCTTCTCCTGGTCTCCCATGGGGTGCAGGGCCCAAGCACTTGGGCCATCCTCCACTGCACTCCCTGGCCACAGTAGAGAGCTGGCCTGGAAGAGGGGCAACCAGGACAGGATCTGGTGCCCCGACCAGGACTAGAACCCGGTGTGCCAGTGCCACAAGGCGGAGGATTAGCCTAGTGAGCCGCGGCACCAGCCTGAGTAGTTTTTAACTCTGCTGAAGAAAAATTATTAGCAAGCACACAGGATTTAAACCTAGATTTAACTGACTGTAAGCTTTAAGTTCTTTACACTGGATCATAATACATAATCTCTCCCCTAATGAGGTAGGAGCAAAAACAATTTCCTATTGGTTTAGGGACATCCGATCTTTTATTTTTTTTTAAAGATTGATTGATTTTTTTTTTTTTTGAAAGGCAAAATTAGAGGGAGAGGCAGAGGGAAATAGAGACCTACCATCAACTGGTTCACTCCCCAAATGGCTACAATACCCAGGACTAAGCCAGGCCCAAGCCAGGGGCCAGGAGTTTCATCTGGGTCTCATGTGGGTGCAGCAGCCCAAGCACTTGGGCCATCTTCTGCTGCTTTCCCAGGTGCATTAGCAGGGAGCTGGGTTGGAAGTGGAGCAGCCAGGACTCAAACCAGCACCCATATGGGATGTTAGCTCTATAGGTGGTAGCTTAACCTACAGCACCAGCCCCGCACACAGAATCTTAAACTATTAGCATTATGCATCAGTTTCTGAAACTAAAATCTGTTTCTGAAAAGAGCTTTTAAATGTATTCAGCTTAATTTTCTCGAGCACTGAAGCAATAATATAAAGAACTAGGACAGGAATCTTTTTTAAAGAGCAAAGAGCTGCTTGGTATCCAGAAAAGCTGAACAACTGCAGTGTAGCTACAATGTTCTTTGAAGTACTGTATAGTACTTAACTAAAAAATCTCTCTGTTGGCTTCTAAGCAATATGTCAAACTAAACATAGGCTATGTAAATAAATCAGCTCAGAAAGCAGTCCCAGGCTCCTCCAGCTGTGTATACTTCTCCACTCATTAGGAAAGCCAAGGAAAAGAAAACCTAATGTGTTTACTCTGCAAAGTTCATGCATAGGACGGACTTTATAGTGCAAACTGGTAAACTATGCTAAAAAGTCCACAGAACAGCTGTTAACAGTGAATTTCTATGGACTCTCTTTTACCAAGTTTGGTGCCATCCTGTAAAACAGGAATGCAAAAGGGGACAGTTAAGAAGCTCGCTTACAGTAATTTTTAAAATCCTAAGACACAGTCTAGTCACGCAGAAGAAGCTGTATGTGAAAGAAATCAGTGTTCAAACTAATTAAATATGAGCAATTGTTGGGCCAGCTTTTGATACAGATATAAAAGAATGCGGTTTTGAGCTATTTCACAAAGCAATTCAGAGAAAGCGTCCTATCAGAAAAAATTAGAGAATATACAGAGATCAGCATTATGGTAGTGGGTTAAACCACTGGCCTGTGACGCTGGCATACCACACAGGAGTGAGTACTGGTTGGAGTTCTGGATGCTCCGCTTCCCATACAGCTCCCTGCTTAACGAGCTTGGGAAAACAGAGGAAGATGGCCCCAGTATCTGGGCCCCTACCACCCACATGGGAGACCTGGATGGAGTTCCTGGGTCCTGGTTGTTGTGGCCATTTAGGGAATGAACCAGTAGATGGAAATCTCTTTCTTCCTCTTCTTTCTCTCCTTTTCACACAAATAAATCTTTTAAATTAATTCTTTTTTAAATGAGAGAGTATATACAAACAGTTATCAGATGAGAATAATCAGCCAGGTTGTTAAACTACACTGTGAATTCTATCAGTTATTTAACTTCGCAATTTTCTAGTATTTATGATAAAAGTTAACATCTAATACACCAGCCTTCTGAATTGCATAATCTTTCGTGACTTAAAAAAAAAAAAGACAACAGACTAGCAGAGCAGGAGACAGGGAATCAGGAACCTTTATAACCAGGGGGAGAGAGGAAGAGGCTAGCAGTTTGGGTTCCTTATTAATGTGATCATATTTAATTCTCCTAATATAAAGTGGATACATCGCTGTCTTCCAGAAAAGGACAACGATGTGGGAGCCACTGTTGACCAATCACCTTTGCTTCTCTGCCGGTGACCTCACTTCCAGCTGCAGCTTCCTTTCAGTCAACTAGGGCTCGCACTGTCTGCCTGCACAGGTGTCGCCAGGACTAGATGGGATAACACGTGAGGTAACAGAGGGCATGTCAACAGCATCATGGAAAAACGGCATGAAAAGGTAAGTTCATTTTGGCGCAAAGCTTTTGAAGCACGTGCATGTTTTTTTTTTTTTTAAATATTCATTTTTCATGAACTTTTATAAAACTCCTCATATACATGGATTTTAGTTTTTTGTATGTGCCAAAAAAAGTATTTTAATTCCTTTTACTACAAACTTTTTTATTTATTTACTTGAAAGACTTAGACAGAGAGAAAGAGAGGCAGAGAGAGAAAAGTCTTCCATCTGTTGGTTCACTCTCCAGTTGGCCGCAACAGCTAGAGCTGCGCCGATCCCAAGCCAAGAGCCAGGAGCTTCCTCAGGGTCTCCCACACAGGTGGGGCCCAAGGATTTGGGTCATTTTCTACTGCTTTCCCAGGCCACAGAAGAGAGCTCACCACAAACTTCTTAGAGTATTCTCATATATACCTAAACAATATGGTGTGGGTTCCATTTTGCTTTGAGGGAGCTTACTCATTTGTTCAAAGTCACAATTTGTTCAAAGTATAGTAAGAGAGACAGCTGAAAACTGAAACCAGACTATAGGCCTAAACCCAGTTTTCTAATGTAGTCCAGTGTTTTTGCCATTGTGCAGCATTTTCACTGTACTCCATTTTGTATTACTTATCTTTCAACTACTGCAGCATGCTAATGTTTTTTTCAAAAAGTATGTCCCAGATGTCATCTATTACTCTCTAAATTTGAACAGTCATCCTTAGCTGCTGAAGAGGGTTCAGAGCCTTCACTGAGGTGCCTCTTATACTGAGTTGTCTAAAAGTAAAGAATCTATAAGCAAGTCACTCAGGAAAATGCCATACTAACCAGATTAAATGAATAATTTAGTGCCTGCCACACAGTACACGCTTATGATGGGCAAAGAAAATTGTTTATGGATGAAGTTGTAGCTTTTTCCTAAGCCAATAAAAAAGAGTAACCTTCATCTCTGTATATCTGTTCATTTAATCAACAAATATTTACTAAGTATCTACAAAAGGTCTGTGAAGACATTCCTGAATAAGCAGTTTTGGAAAAATGAAGTACAAGTTCTCCTGAAAAGAACACCTTTCTCTAAGCTTCTGTAATTTTTATTATCTCATAAAAGTTGATAAGAATACCAATCAAGCAACAAATACAATCTGCCTTTCCACAGAAGGATATGTTAGGAAGGAACATAAATTTTATCAGCAATAAATGTGAATTAAATAATATTTAAGCTAAGATTTCCCAGAAGCACAATTTCCTAAGCAAATAGGAAGGTTACCAAATTAACTTCAGCACTGTGGCAACTTTCACTTGTCTCCTTCTGAAGACCTTACAACACGCTGTGCAGAGTAGAGGCATCTTCTGCTGGCTTTTAAATTTAAGGTGAATTCCATTTACCCAACAACGTGGCTGAAGCAGAAATGAAATTTTATCCAAAAGAGTATTTCTCAATATATAGAAATACATGGCCTGTGCATTTTCTAAGGGTTAAAACTAAGTTTTCACTGATATTTATATAAAGTCTAGCACAGAATTACTTACAAAAATGAAATATGATTTACAAATTTTTGGCAAAGACAAAATCATATCTTTAGGGTCTTTTCCCCAAATCAAATCCTTTTGTCCATTTATGCATTTATGTTTGCATCACAAATATTTCATGTATCTGGATGTATGTGTGCTTTCTTCTCACAGCACACTCCACCATACCCTCCACACCATGATTCATGCTTTCAAAAATAGCTCCTTAAAATAAGTATTTAAATTATTATTCATTCAATAACCTTTAGGTTTCAAATGTGGTAAAAAGTGACTAAAGAAACATGAAATTAAGATACACAATTCTTCCCTTCTCTAGTAAACCAACCACAAAGCAGCTATGGCCTCCAAATAATCCATAGGAACCTGGGTTATAAATCAAGCTTTTTAATCATGCCCAATGATGTATATTTGCAACAACAGAGATCGTTTTTCCTTAGTGCCAAAACTGCACCTCTAGGAAGCAGAATTAATTTACAAAGAAGCTAATATACTTCACTGGAAGACTTGTTTCCCAGCCTTACTACTGTCTGTGTTGGGAGGCAGGGAGCAGGTACATTAGTGATGCCTGCTCCTTGACTGCAAATTTAACTGTCAGTTTCTTCGTGTAAATTTACACAGCTTGAATACAGAAATGAATTAATTTGTTAACTAAAAACAAACATAAAGCCAATGAAACTTTGATTTCTCATTTTTCTACCTTAGTAACAGGAAATGATTAGGAAGGTCAAGCTTTAAGACTTCTGGCGATTACATGGAATCTCTGATGTGTTTTCCCTAAGGGCTCTGCCTTCAGACCGAACCCAGCCCTGGGTTGGTCCTGCTATGCATATGCTGTTTTTACAATACTTAGATAAAGCAAAAATACCATCACTAAAAACTAGCTGATTGGGGCTGGTGCTGAGGCCACTAGGGGAGTGACCCAGTAGGTGGAAGATCTCCCCCCACCAGCCCCCAGTCACTGTGTATTTTCAAGTAGATGAAAATAAACCAACATATCAAAAAACCGTCAATATTAAGGCTTAAGTGCCAACACATGAATTTCAATGCAAATATTCAGATCACACCATGTGGTATAGATTTTTCACATTCCTCGAAAAGTTTTTTTTGAGCTTTGTCTCAGGTGTAGCTAAATTATTTGGAAACAGCTGGATCTTTTTAAGGCGTATAATTTACAGATGAACAATATGCATGAGCAAGAAGTCTTTATGATGTTTTCCTGTAGCCATGTTTTTAATTTTCACTAAGGAGTTGCGATCTATTTTAATATAAACTTTGCTGTTTAACAGATCAACTTTACTCTAAAGATCCTGCTATGCATATGCTGTTTTTACAATACAATAGATAAAGTAAAATACCATCACTAAAAACTGATTGGGGCTGGTGCTGAGGCACAATGGGTAAAGCTGCCACCTGCAACTGCCTGCATCCCATACGGGTGACAGTTTAGAGCCCCAGCTGCTCCACCTCCAATCCAGCTCCCTGAAAGCAGCAGAGGATGACCCAAGTCCTTGGGCCCCTGCACCCACATGAGAGACCTGGAAGAAGCTCTTGGCTCCTGGCTTTGGTCTGGTTCAGCCCTAATCATTGTGGCTATTTGGGGAAATGAAGCAGTGGGTGGAAGATTTCTCTGTCTCTTCCTCTCTTCCTGTAGCTCTGCCTTTCAAATAAAGGAAATCTTGACGGGATTATATAATTGCCTAAGATTTTTTCTAGCTCCTGCTTTTGTACATTTGTGAGACAGGGCTTCTTTTAAGATAGATACTTTAAAAAAAGATTTATTTATTTATGTGAAAGGGGAAGAGGGAGAAAGGGAGAGAAATCAATCTTCTCCACATGCCCACAACAGTCAGGTCAGAGCCAGGCTGAAGTCTTCAGGGAGCCAGGAGCTGATCCTTGTCTCACATGACCGACAGTACTTGGGCCATCTTCCATTAGCTTCCCAGGCACATCAGCAGGAAGCTGGATTCAAAGTGGAGTAGCCTGGACTGGAACTAGAATATGGGATGGGGATATCAGAAGAGCCTGCTTAACTGGTCGTGCCACAATGCTGGCCCCCCAGATGGGGCTTAAGCAGACCAGAGTTTAATGAGATCCTTATAAAAAGTACCATTTGCAGGGTCTACTTATCTTAACATGATGCTTAGAGTTCTACTTGCTTTAACATTTCCAAAAACAGCAGTATTTGGAACTTTGCCAAAATGATGTCTGTTACTCTGAAATAAAGTTCTAGAACATTCATAATCTGGAACAGAAGGGACATTCACATCCAAGACCTGTTGACAACTCACCTAAGTAGTTTAGTGATAAAAAAAAAAAAAAAACAGGATGCCAAGATGGTCTAATCACCATACTGATTAATACAGGATTTAAAGACATGCATGATTGTGTGTGTTTAGGGTGATGAGGTTTGATGGATACACAGTCATAAGTCCCAGCAAAAAGCTGAAACTTCACAAATGTAATACCGGGAAAAGGTATAGCACAGTGGTTAAGGATGTAGAATTTTAGCACAGTGGCATAGTAGAGTAAGTCACTGCCTGCAATGCTGGCATACCATATGGTTGCCAGTTCAAGTCCCAGCTGTTCCACTTCTGATACACCTCCCTGCTAATGTGTCTGAGAAAGCAGCAGCAGACAGCCCACGTGCTTGGGCCCCTATGGGAAAATAGGGTTGTTTAAGGCTCCTGGCTTCAGCCTGCCCCAGGCCTGGTGTTGTAGCCATTTGGGAAGTGAGCCAACAGATGGAGGGTCTCCCAGTCTCTGTATCTCTTTGTTTCTCTCCCTCTCTTTCTGCAAGCCTGTCTTTAAAATAAATAACCAAATCTTTTTTTTTTTTTTAAACAAGAATTTATTTCTCAGTTTTAGACACTGGAAAGTCCAAGATCACATTAACAGCATCTGAGGAGACCTTCTTGTTGCATTCTCACACAGTGGAAAGCAGAAATAAGAGAACTCACTCCCACAGCATTTTTTATAAAAGCTTTTATTTAATAAATATAAATTTCAAAAGTACAACTTTTGGATTATAGCATTTTTCCCCCCACAACCTGCCACCCGCAAACCATCCCACCTCCTACTCCCTCTCCCATCCCATTCTTCATTAAGATTCATTTTTAATTATCTTTATATACAGAAGATCAACTCTATACTAAGTAAAAATTTCAACAGTTTGCACCCACACAGACACACAATTGTTTCAAGTCTAGTTTCACTGTTAATTCACATAGTACAGCACAGTAAGGACAGAGGTCCTACATGGGGAGCAGGTGCACAGTGACTCCTGTTGTTGATTTAACAATTGACACTCTTATTTATGACATCAATGATCACCCGAGGCTCTTGTCATGAGCTGCCCAGTCTATGGAAACCTCTTGAGTTCACAAACTCTGACCTTACTTAGACAAGGCCATGATCAAAGTGGAAGTTCTCTCCTCCCTTCAGAGAAAGGTACCTCCTTCTTTGATGGTCCCTTCTTTCTACTGGGATCTCACTCACAGAGATCTTTCATTTAGGTCATTTTTTGCCACAATGTCTCAGCTTTCCATGACTGAGAAACTCTCATGGGTTTTTAACCAGGTCGGAATGCCTTATTAAGGGCTGATTCTGAGGCCACAGTGCTGTTTATGGCATTTGCCATTCTATGAATCTGTTGTGTATCCTGCTCCCTAAGTTGGATCACTCTCTCCTTTTTAATTCTATCAATTGTTATTAGCAGACACTGGTCTTATTTATGTGATCTCTTTGACACTTAATCCTATCTTTATGATCAGCTGTGAACTTAAACTGATCACTTTAACTAGGAAGATGGCATTGGTACCTGCCAACTTAATGGGATTTGGAGCCCATGGCATGTTTCTAGCTTTACCCTTAGGGGTAAGTCCGAGGGAATGTGTGCTGAACTGTATATCTCCTCCCTCTCTTTTTCCCACTCTTCTTTTTTTTTTTTTTCTTTTTTCTTTTTTTTTTTTTTTACAGGCAGAGTGGACAGTGAGAGAGAGAGACAGAGAGAAAGGTCTTCCTTTTTGCCGTTGGTTCACCCTCCAATGGCCGCCGCGGTCGGCGCGCTGCGGCCGGCGCACCGCGCTCGTCCGATGGCAGGAGCCAGGAGCCAGGTGCTTTTCCTGGTCTCCCCATGGGGTGCAGGGCCCAAGCACCTGGGCCATCCTCCACTGCACTCCTGGGCCACAGCAGAGGGCTGGCCTGGAAGAGGGGCAACCGGGACAGAATCCGGTGCCCCGACCGGGACTAGAACCCGGTGTGCCGGCGCCGCAAGGCGGAGGATTAGCCTGTTGAGCCACGGCGCCGGCCCCCCACTCTTCTTTATAAAAGGGATCAATTTTAAATAGGATTTAAACACCTAAGAATAATTTTGTGTTAAGAGTTCAACCAAAAGAGTTCAACCAAAGATAAACAAATGGCCAAGAAGCATAAGATTCTCAATCTCAACAATCATTAGAGAAATGCAAATCATAACATTACAATGAGATATTTCCAATCCAGCTCTCTGCTATGGCCAGGAAAAGCAGTAGAGGATGGCCCAAGTCCTTGGTCCCCTGCACCTGCGTAGGAGACTCAGAGGAGGCTTCCGGCTCCTGGCTTCGGATAGGCACAGCTCTGGCTGTTGTGGCCATCTTAGGAATGAATCAGCGGATGGAAGACCTTTCTCTCGCTCGCTCTCTCTCTCTGCCTCTCTTTAATTCTGCCTTTCAAATAAATATTTTTGTTAAAAGATTATTTGAAAGTCAGAGTAACACAGAGAGGCTGGTTCACTTCCCAATTGGCTGCAACAGCTAGAGCTGCGCTGATCTGAAGCCAGAAGCCAGGAGCTTCTTCTAGGACTTTCACGATAGGAAGTGGAGCAGCCAGAACTCAAACTGGCACCCATATGGGATGCCAGCACTGCAGACGGCAGCTTTTACCCGCTACACCACAGCACCGGCCCCCATATATAAATCTTTAAAAAAAAAAGGATATGGAGGCCCCTCAAAAAAATAAAAATAGGGACTGGCATTGTGGCACAGTGGGTTATGCCACCAACTTTGACACCAGCATCCCATACTGGAGGGCTGCTTAGAGTCACAGGTACTCAGCTTCCAATCCAGCTTCCTGCTAATGTGCCTGGGAAAGCACTGGAAGATGGCCCAGGTGTTTTAGGACCTGACACCCACATGGGAGGCCACTTGGAGTTCCTTTGGTCTGGCCCAGGTCAGCCTGCCATAGATATCTGGGGAGTGAACTGGTAGATGGAAGATATTTTTATTTCTCTTTCTTTCAAATAAGAAAAAAAAACTTTAAAAAATAAAAATTAAATTATTACATGATCTAACAATTCTACTTTTTGATATATACCCCAAGGAACTGAAAACAGAATCCTGAAGACATATTTTCAGACCTATGTTCATAGCAGCATGATTCACGGTAGCTAAAACACCAAGTGTCACTCAACAGATGAGTGCATAAGCAAAATGTGACATACACGTGCAATGGAATATTATTAAGCTTTTAAAAGAAAGTCTGACAAATGCTACAAGGTGGTTGAACCTTGAGGGCATTATAATAAGAAAAATAAAAAGTCATAAAAAGACATATACTGTATGATTTCACTTAAACGAATTCCATAAAGAAGTCAAAAAAGCATATAGACAGACTGAAGAATGGTGATTGGCAGGGGGAGTTCTGGGGCAGTTACTGTTTAATGTGTACAGAGTTTCAAAATTCTTCCAGTTCTGCCCGTGGGGAAGCTCCTGGCTCCTGACTTTGCATCAGCACAGCTCCCGCCATTTGCGGCCAACTGGGGATGGAAGATCTCTCTCTCTCTATCTCTATCTCCTCTCTCTGTGTAACTCTGACTTTCAAATAAATAAATAAATCTTAAAAAAATAAAAATAGAATGAAAATATGGATTTTTGTATAAAATTTTTTTGAAATCTACCCATAGTGTTTTCATAATATATGTTTTCCATTAATTTTGAAGATCTCTCAGACACAGACATAGACAGACACACCACACACACACACACACAATACTAGGACTTGGGAATAAAACTGCCCAAAATTTTGGTTCTAACATCACTAGAACTTTTTTTTTTAAGGTTTCTATTTATTTATTTGAAAGTTACAGGCAGAGAGAGGGAGAGATAGAAAGGTCTTTCATCTGCTGGTTCACTCCCCACATGGCTGCAACGGCTGGAGCTGAGTCGATCTGACCTCAAGGAGCTTCTTCCAGGGCTCCCACGTGGGTGCAGGGGCCCACGTACTTGGGCCATCTCCTACTGCTTTCCTAGGCCACCGCAGAGAGCTGGATTGGAAGTGGAGCAGCCGGGCTAGAACCTGTGCCCATACAGGAAGCCGGTACTGTAGGCAGTGGCTTTATCCCACTATGCCACAGTGCCGGCTCCACTAGAACTCTCCTGATTATTAAGCTATGCTTACATTGGAACTTACTACCTCTGTAGATCTACCTGCAACATCAAAATACAGAGACACACATCCCTGCTAGTATGTAATATCTGAGTACTTTATTCTGGAATGTTACAAAAGAAATACTGAATTAATGGACTTTTTTTCCTTAGTAAATGTCAACTGACATTTGTTAAAGTTATATAGTTTGACTGCCTGTATGCACTGCAACAATTTTCCATATAATTTCATCATACTGGAAATATTTTATTTATTGACTTGAGAATGTTAATATGCTGGGAATAAATATACTAAATAACTAACGAATTGTCTATAGATAAATTGATATTAAAGTATACACTAAGGCCACTAATACAACAAGAATGTTAGGAAAAACTCTTACCATTGATAATTCTACATAAAGTCATTAATCTTGACAATATAGCATTACTAAAGGGTAAAATATCATTAAGATAAAGACATTTTAATCATTGTGCAAATGGAATTCATTGATCTGCCACAAAATGAGTTTATTGACAAAACACTTTACAGTATTATTTACTTTTATACAAGTTTGTGTTGCAAATATTTTACTAAGCATCATTTAAGAGTTTAATAGCCTATCAAAAGGATACTGAACATGTGTTCAATTTTGGGGATGAATATTTTTCCCAAAAGCAATGCAGATATGTATATTATGTTTCTTGCTCATACATGACTTGTTTTCAAGATAATATTAATTATCACTAATGTCATTAACGATCTGTTTCTGTGTCAGATGGAGATTTAGTCCTATGATTAACATTAACGAGTACCATGCCGGGGGTTCTAGCATATTGATACATACAAATTATGTTTCCCAAAAGTGAATTCTCTTAAGGTTAAGCAAAACACTACATAAAGCAGAGATAGTCTTTTCTAAATACTGTTTTTCTTCCTAGAGACTTGTAAGTTTGAAGAGATTTTCTATTACATTTTATTATTTTTCTAATCTTGGCAATATAAAATAACTAAGAGTTATCTTTAAGGTCAGAAGACAAAGTTTCAAATCTGATTCTACCACTATTACTACTACATCTCACCAAAATGTGGACAATCATACCTACCTTGTAGGCTAATTAGTGAGGATGAGGACTAAATAATATAAAAAACAAAGTGCTTGAGTCAGAGTTGACAAAAGAACTGCTGCTCAAAAGAAATTAAACTCCACACTTTTTCCTCAAATCAGCATTTTCAGAAATGCTGACTGCAACCCTGGAAGGCAAAGTGGGCACTGTTAACTGTCACACGTGCACAACTGCCTGCAGCTGCTGCTTCACTAGTCTCAGGCTTGAAAGCACACTGAACTGAAACCACGAGGTTCATCTTTGTAGTCTCCATAAACTAGGAAGTAGGCTGAAATCAACGCCTTAAGAAACAAAAATTCACATGGTTTTCTTTTTCCCCTTCTTGTCAAGAAAAGAGGAGAGAAATAAAATATGCATAAATTTATATGTACATGTGGTATTTTTCCCCCTTTTTGCAAGGCTGGGAAACACTTTATCTTATATATTTCATTTATAAACAGGACCTGAGAAGGTAGGACATTATAGGTTACGTGCAGTGACTAGAGTGGGCAATCTAAATTAAAACTTGCTGGTTCAAAGACTGGCACCATCATCGTAACAGCAACAGAGGGTGTAGCCACTAGAAATATCATCAGTGAAACCACACTATCTTTTTTTTTTTTGACAGGCAGAGTGGACAGTGAGAGAGAGAGACAGAGAGAAAGGTCTTCCTTTTGCCGTTGGTTCACCCTCCAATGGCTGCCGCGGCCGGCGCGCTGCGGCCGGCGCACCGCGCTCATGCGATGGCAGGAGCCAGGTGCTAGGTGCTTCTCCTGGTCTCCCATGGGGTGCAGGGCCCAAGCACCTGGGCCATCCTCCACTGCACTCTTGGGCCACAGCAGAGAGCTGGCCTGGAAGAGGGGCAACCGGGACAGAATCCGGTGCCCCGACCGGGACTAGAACCCGGTGTGCCGGCGCCGCAAGGCGGAGGATTAGCCTGTTGAGCCACGGCGCCGGCGAAACCACACTATCAAACAGAACATCTGAAGAGACATGCTTATTTTAGAGCACGCAAGAGGGGCCGGCGCTAAGGAGTAGAAGGTTAAGCATTCACCTTGGGTGCCGGTTTGAGTCCTGGCTGCTCCACTTCCAATCTATCTTGTGCTGATGGCCTGGGAAAGCAGAAGATGGCCCAAGTTCTTGGGCCCCTGCACCTCGTGGAAGATCTGGAAGACACTCTCAGCTCCTGGCTTCAGATCAGCCCAGCTCCGGCTGTCACAGCCATTTGGGGAGTGAACCAGCAGATGGAAGCCCTCTCTGTCTTTCCCTGTCTGTAACTCTGCCTCTCAAGTAAATAAATAAATCTTTAAAAAAAAAAAAAAAGCAAAGAAAGTCATGTTTCCCATCTTTTATGACTTTACTAATATTTTCAGAATTTATGAATATGTAAATAAAATACTGCTTAGGTTGACTTTCTCCTATTGAAATAGAGAATAACTCAATTAACCAGAAGTATCAAAGAATCAATCATAATTACCCCAAACAGGAATACTATCCTTTAATTTATATTTTTGTTTCCCATTTAAGAATATTATTTTATGTAATACATTAGGTTCTCAGTGTATTAGATTAAATATATTATTTCTTTTAAAAATTTATGTATTTATTAGAAAGGCAGAGTTCTGGAGGAGGGGGAGAAGGAGGGAAGGAAATAGGGAGAGAGAAAAAAAGAAAGAGAGAGAGGAGGAGAGAGCGAACTACCTTCCATCCATTGGCTCACTCCCCAAACAGCCTCAACTGGGCTGATCAGAAGCTAGGAGCTTCATCTGGGTCTCCCATGTGGGTTCAGGGGCCCAAAGACTTGGGCCATCCTCTGCTGCTTTCCCAGGCACATTAAGCAAGGAGCTGGATCGGAAGTGAAGCAGCGAGAACTTGAACCAGCACACATAGGAATGCCAGCATACAGGTGGCAGCTTTACTCTCTACGCCAACACCAGACCCAAACATATTAAGTTCTAATAAATTTTGTGTACAGCAAGCAAACAGAAAGGTCTACTTCAATATGGCATCTGTGTACCTGTTTTACCAAATATACTCATACATCTTTATAAAAAATACTAACTATGAACTCAAATAGGGCCAAAACCACTATAATTTGCTATGTCTTCATTTCATTCTTATAAAAACTAAATGTAAATTCACAATTTAGTCATTGAATTATAAATTATTTTGCAGTAGTCTTTAAAATACAACAAAGTAGGTGATGAGTATTCCACACATTTTTCTTAAATTCAGTGCAATGAAGTAATATATTAAAGTCTTTTTTAAGTTGCTATTTTGAATGTATATGTAAGGTGGACTGTTTAAAAATTCATTTTTTAAAAATTTATTTGATTTACTTGAAAGGCACAGTTACAGACAAAGGGAGAGACAGAGATCTTCCATCCACTGGCTCACTCCCCAAGTGACCACAACAGCTAGGGCTGGGCCAGACCAAATCCATCAGCCAGAAGCTTCTTGTGGGTCTCCCATGTGGGTTTATCCCTCTGCTTTTCCAGGCACATTAGCAGGGAGCTGAATCGGAAGTGGAGCGGCTAGGACTCAACCCGGCACCCATATGGGATGCTGGCACTGCAGGTGGTGGCTTAGCCCACTGTATCACAATGCTGGACCCCAAATCATTCATTTTTGATCTCTTTCATCCAGTATTGAATTTTTTTTTTAACAAGAACACACCAAAGGTTGCATTTACTGACAAATACTGCAAGAAAGTATTAGCTTTGTTTGTTCATTTGATAGCCAAAGGGGCAAAGATCTCACCTGGCCCTCAAATTTATTTTTCTAAAGTTGACTTTGGTATCTGTCAACTCTAAGCCAATCTTCCCCACAGCAGAACTGATTACAGAAGACAGGGTATTACAAGTTACTTACTATCTACCTTGTGTTCCATATCTGGTAAGAAAAAGTCTTACTACAAGATACAGTCTTGTAATAGATATCCATGAAGCAATATAGCTTTAGAAAGGATATTCTCATTTAAATACTCTGCAATATAAAACTTATTTCTTGTGATAAGCACAAATAATCAAAACTCTTATATGGAAATGTGTATTTCATAAAACACAACCAAACAGCCATCAATGATGGCAACTGATTCAATCAAAGAGATGTTGAAACGATTCTATCCATCGGTTTTATTATAATAGAAAATAAAAAGAAATAAAAAGGGATCCATTTCTTTTTCACAAATGTGTATGTATGACTTATGCAATGGTATCCATCATTAATCACCAAAACCATAAGATACCACTACACATACATGCAATCAGCTAAGAGGCAAAAGCAAACTAATACTTCCAAGTGCTGACACAGGTATAGAACAACAGAAACTCTCATGTGCACAGTGGTAGGAACACAGACTTGTGTATCTACTTGGAAAAACATTTGGTAGCTTCTTAGAAAGTTAAATATAAACTTATGATGAGGTCCATAATCTCATTTCTAGGTATTTACCTGTAAAATGAAGACTACTGTACATAAACACACCACACTCACCCTTTATGTCAAGGTTTGTGGAAGCTTTAGTCATGATTGACCCAAAACTGGCAAAACTGGAAACAACCTAGATGTCCCTCAACAGGTAAGAGAATAAACAAATTGTGGTTCATACAAGAGAATACTATGCAGCAATGGAAAAGTACAAATTTACGATTCATATTAAAGAATCCAGACCTAAGACACTACAAACTGTATGAGTCTACTTATAGGAGGCTTCGGAAAAGACTAAAGAGAAGGAAAATGTATCCGTGGTTGCCAGGGCCTGGGGTTAGCAATTGGGTCTGACTATACAGTGGCAGCCCAAGGGGAACTGGGGTGTCATGGAACTGTTGTAGGTGGACATGTTGAGATACATGACCACACTGTTTCAAAACCCGCAGAAATGTACAACACAAAGGGTGGAGACGGATATACAAACCATGGACATCAGGAACCCCACAATGGACTGTGAATTGTGATAAATGACTATGTGTGGAACAGACAATAAACAAAACACAATGAAAGGGATATGGAAGAAAGCGCCCAATTTAACTAACTTCTGGAAACAGTATTTTGGCTGGAAACTGTGAGAATAAAAAGAAGTGTATATAAACCCTGTATTCTACTTGATAAATGTTTCTCACAAGGGCATGTGTTAACAATTTTGAAACTTCTGTACATGTGTAATAATAAACACATTGCAGCTAATGAGTCAGGTTTCTCACTATAAGAGAAACACTTATGAAAAGGCAAAAGAGGAATGATAAAGTAAGTCCTGTGGTGCTAGACTGGAGTTGGAGGTATCAGTGTGAACTAATTTTTTTAAGTGTATAGCAGCCACAGAAATAAATATAGAAGACAGAATGTGTGTGTGTGTGTGTGTGTGTGTATGTGGGTTAGCATATGAGGGATCGTCAAAAAGTTCATGGGAAATATGTATTATAAATAAACTACACATAGATTTCAAAACATTTCCTCAAGCTAATTTGTTGAAAACACGTCTAAAGAGGATCTGAGGCACTGAGAAAGGTGAGACATGGATTTGAAGACAGCCCCTATCGAAGCAGCATGAATTCTGCTAAAACTGAAGCAAGAACAAACATCAACTTTATGGTGAAGTTTATGTGGAAAGACAGTGAAATCGCTGATGCTTAATGAAAAGTTTATGGGGTCAGTGTTCCAAAGAAATCCAGTTTATAATGGGTAGCTTGTTGAAGAAGGGATGAGATAATGTGGAAGATAAGTTGGCAGCAGACCAAACCCATCAATTTGTAAGGAAAAAATTAATCTCCGTGATGTTCTGATGGAAGAGAACCAATCACTAACCGCAGAAACAACTGTCAACACTGAAGACATCTCCACTGGCTCATCTTACGCAATTCTGCCTGAAAAATTAGTTATGCCAATTTTCTGCCTCACCGCTGCCCCGACTGCTGTCCCCAGATTCACTGCAGACAGGAGCATAACTTTCGATGGCAATTTTAAACAAGTGGCTTAGCAAGATCCTGAAGCATTTCTTTCAAGATCTCTAACAGGAGATGAAACATAACTTCCCCAAAATGATCCTGAAGAAAAGCACAGTCAAAGCAATGGCTACCAAGACAGGAAGAGGAGCAGTCAAACAAAGCAGGCTGGTAGAGAGCAAAGGTCCCGGCAACTGTGTTCCTGGATGTTGAGAGCATTTTGCTTATTGAATTTCTGAGGAACAAAGCATGATATGAAAGTTACCCAAGGCTCAGGCAGATAAAGGTCTGGGAAAGCTTCACACATGTCCCTCTCTGGGCCCATTCCTCTCACCACGTAAGGGCAACCTGTAAGAGTTTTAATGGGAAATGCTTAGGCCCACCCGACAGTTCTGGACTGGTGCCTTCTGACTTCTTTTTGTCTTCTCATCTTTGCAGCACACACGTTTTTCTTCGGTTAATAATGTAGGAAAGGCTGTACTGACATGTTTGAATCCCCAGGACTTTCAGTTCTTTAGGAACAGACCAAGTGGCAAGTATCACCATTTACAAATCTATCTGGAACCTAAGGGACCTTATGTTTAGAAGTTTACACTTTTTACTTTCATCTTCTACTTAATTTTCCATGATCTTTTTTTTTTAAATATTTATTTATTATTTGAGAGGTAGAGTTACAGAGAGAGAGAGAGAGAGAGAGAGAAAGATCTTCCATCCACTAGTTCACTCCCCAAATGGCTGCAACAGCTGGAGTTGGACTGGTCCAAAGCCAGGAGCTTCATCCAGGTCTCCCACATGGGTGCAGGAGCCCAAGCACCTGGGTCATCCTCCACTGCTTTCCCAGGCCATAACGGTGAGCTGGATCAGATGTGGAACAGCCAGGACATGGACCGGCGCCCATATGGGATGCCGGCACCCACACAGGATGCTGGCACCGCAGGCGGAGGCTTAGCCTAGTAGGCCATGGAGCCCTTTCCATGACCTTTTAAAAATCTCTTTGTGCATACAAACAGTTCCTTGTTCTGACCACTTAACGGCCTCAAAGCGGTAACACCTCAGTGGTAACAGAGCATATCTAGCACCCAGATACTGGTCTGTAAATACAGTTCAGCAACAGGGTTTGAGACAGATCTGAGTTCCTTGGAAAAGCAGGTGATTCCAGAAATGGAACAGAGAAAATACAAGATGAGTCTGAGGCATATTACAGAAGCAGAATTGGTTTAAAAAAAAAAAAAAAGGATATGTTGAAAGAATTTAAAAGCAAACTCCCAGTAATTATTTGGAATAATCTGAGCTGTAAAATAAATAACAATAGTATTGATTCAATATAGAGAATAAAACAAATATAATGAATTATATAAATATATAAATAAATGTATTATAATGAATTATATATGAATTATATAAATAAATGTGGGGGAGCATTACTCAGTGCTATAGAATAACTAAACTTGATAAATGCAGAAGAAATGAGAACAGAAAATCACCATTACAACACCACAGTAGTATCAGTGCCAGACAAGATCCGCCAATAAATGCTAAAACTAGTGGCCAAAAATGTAAGGAGAAACAGGATATTTATGAAATCCCAAATTATTTTTTCCCCCACAGTAATTAACACAGAAACATTAACTTTCCAACAGAGGAACCTGGCAGACTCCTGCACAATCAAGTGACCACGGCTAACATCGCCCTGGTCACATGCCGAGAGGGGTGTGCAGAACCTCGGCAGTCTTCTTGCCCAAGAGCCTAACTTCAGCACCATCAGGAGAAGCATCAGAGAAATCCTAATTGAGTGACATTCTATAAAACATGGAAGTGTGAGGGTCATGAAAGACTGAGCAACTGTCAGGTGGAAGAAACTGAGGAAATACTATAACCAAATGTAATGTGAGATCCTGGAAAAAGACCCTAGTAAAAAAAATAGGTGAACTTCTATCAAAGTCTAAAGTGAGCCAATTTGTTGATGCCTAAGTCTTGCTTGTTGTGACATGATTATGTGAGACGTTCACAATAAAGCATGCTCAGTGAAGAATATATATATATATATGTATGTATATTTACAATATTTACAATGTATTGGTAGGTTTAAATCTATTTCAAAATAAAAGGTTGTTTTCAAAAAAACTAAAACCAGCACTTTTCTCTTTCAAATGTGGTTATTTCTTGACAACAAATTCTGTAAATTTAGTAGAAAATAGAATGACTCACGGACAATGGTACTTCAATAAGTTTGTCAAAAAAGTAGAATTAAAATTGATCACACTGATAGGTCTAAGAGTCAAAGGGATCACACAAACAAGACTAGTGTCTGCTAATACTAACTGATAGAATCAAAAAGGGAGAGAACGATCCAACATGGGAAGTGGGAAACACAGCAGACTCAAAGAATGGCAGATGTCCTAAACAGCACTCTGGCCTCAGAATCAGCCCTTAAGGCATTCAGATATGGCTGAAGAGCCCATGAGAGTATTTTAGGCATGGAAAGCCAAGACACTCTGGAAAAAAAAAAAAAAAAGACCTAAATGAAAGATCTCTGTGAGTGAGATCCCAGTGGAAAGAACGGGGCCATCAAAGAAGGAGGTACCTTTCTCTGAAGGGAGGAGAGAACTTGCACTTTGACTACGACCCTGTCGGAATAAGATCGAAGTCGGCGAACCCTAAATTTAGGCTTCCATAGCCTCAGCAACTCATGACTAGAACCTAGGGAGATTACTGACGCCATAAACAAGAGTGTCAAATTGTTAAATCAACAACAGGAGTCACTGTGTACTTAACGTCTCGTGTGGGATCTGTCCTTAATGTGTTGTCCAATGTGAAGTAATGCTATAACTAGTACTGAAACAGTATTTTTACACTTTGTGTTTCTGTGTGGGTGCAAATTGATGAAATCTTTACTTAGTATATACTGAATCGATCTTCTGTATATAAAGATAATTGAAAATGAAAAAAAAAGTGTTAAATTGGAAACTGCATAGAAAATTAATCATTTTTTTAAAAAAAATATCATGTAGGATCTCTGTCCTTAATGTGCTGTACATTGTGATTTAATGCTATAACTAGTACTCCAACACTATTTTTCACTTTGTGTTGCTATGTGAGGACAAACTGTTGAAATCTTTACTTAACATATACTAAACTGATCTTCTGTATCTAAAGAGAATTGAAAATGAATCTTGATGTGAATGGAAGGGGAGAGGGAGCGGGAAAGGGGAGGGTTGCAGGTAGGAGGGAAGTTATGGGAAGGGGGGGAAGCCATTGTAATCCGTAAGCTGTACTTTGGAAATTAATATTAAATAAAAGCTTTAAAAAACTCATTTTGCGCAAAAGATTTTTGAGATACTTGATTTTTTCATGATACACATTTCCGAGAACTTTTTGAAGGCTTTGTGTATTTTTTGAAGAATACATTAAAGTTTCTTTAAGAAGGTCCCACAGTGGTCAATTACAGCAAGTTATTTTTATGTTATCTCCTGTGAGGCTAAACCTCATAGGTCTATTTTGAAACTTGTTTCTTTATTGTCCTAACAGCTACATAATGACACCAATGAGTTGACAAATTAAAAAGCTGGCATTATCTTTCAGTCTGCATTCTTTCCAAGACATGAACAGAGAAAATTCCAAAACAAGTTCATTCAGGTCCATTCTTATACACCTTTTGCATTTTTTTTTTTTTTTTTTGGACAGGCAGAGTTAGACAGTGAGAGAGAGACAGAGAGAAAGGTCTTCCTTCCATTGGTTCACCCCCGAAATGGCCGCTACGGCCAGCATGCTGCGCCAATCCGAAGCTGGGAGCCAGGTCTCCCATGCGGGTGCAGGGCCCAAGCACTTGGACCATCCTCCACTGCCTTCCTGGGCCACAGCAGAGAGCTGGACTGGAAGAGGAGCAACTGGGTCAGAACCGGTGCCCCAACTGAGACTAGAACCTGGAGTGCCGGTGCCGCAGGCAGAGGATTAGCCTAGTGAGACGCCAATTCTTATCCACCCTTATATATTCTAAAAGGCAAGCAGTATAATTTGATTTAAAGAAAAACTCTGCCTGTGTCTTAACATACATATATTTAAAAAATTTAATGATACTGTCAAATTGGCAGTGCTTCAGTATCTGATTTTTAAAATTTCTCTTATTTGAGAGGCAGAGAGACACAAAGAAAGAGCTGTTACTTGCTGGTTCACTCTCCAAATGCTAACAAGGACTAGGACTAGGGCTGAGCCAGGCCAGAGCCAGGAGCTGGGAATGTGATCCAGTTTTCTGATCCAGGTCTCCCACATGGGTGGCAGGAACCCAATTACTTGAGCTGTCACTGCTGCCTCTCAGAGTCTGCACTGCAGGGAACCTGAAGTCAGAAGCCAGAGAGGGGACTCAAACCCAGAACTCTGACGTGGAATGTGGGCATTTTAGCCACTACGCAAAACATCTGCTCCTCAGTATCTGATTTTTTAAACTAATTATTAAATATTAAATTAAACATTAAATATTTAAATATTTTATATTGATCTAGAAAAATCTAATTAACCTATTGTTATATGGAAGAAAAAAAAGTGTGAACTTATCCTGTAATCCTCATTTTCCCTTTAACTTCTTTTAAGTACAGCTGAAACATAAATCAAGGAAGAAAAAAAAAAAAACACTGCTTATTAGAGAGAGCGAGAGCACACTCCCATCCAAATGCCTGCAATGGCTGAGGCCAGGTTAGGCAACCAGGGACCCAATTCAGTCTCCCATGTGACTGGCAGGGACCCAAACCCTTGAGCCACCCCCTGCTGCCTCCCAGAGTGTGCACTAATATGAAGCTGAGACTTGAACCTACCCCACCCGCAGGAACTTGCAGTCTACCTGGGTTGATCGCCAACTGAAACAAATATTTCAACATTTTGTATAGGAGCCAAACAAGATCCAAAGTCTCAAAATAACCAAATGTCCAGGTTTACAAAGGTTTACTAGGTTTACAAAGAATCAGGGAAAATCTCAACTTGCATGGCAGAAATGCCAACACTAATAAAACACAGACGTTGGAATTACCTGATCAAGATATTAAAAACATTAAAAGGGTCAGCACTGTGGCGTAGCAGGTTAAGCCTCCGCTTGTGGCACTGGCATCCCATATGGGTGCTGGTTCTAGTCTGGTTGCTACACTTCTGATCCAGCTTCCTGCTGATGGATGACCTGGGAAAGCAGTGGAAGATGCCCCAAGTGCTTGGGCCCCTGCATCCATGTGAGAGACCTGGAAGAAACTCCTGGCTTCCAATCGGCCCAGCTCCAGCCATTGTGGCCATTTGGGGAATGAACCAATGAAAAAAAGATCTCTCCATCTCTGTCTCTCCCTCTTTCTATGTAACTCTGCCTCTCAAATAAAATAAATAAATCTTTTAAAAAAGTAAAAAAAAAAATAAAGCAACTATTACAGAATAATGCTTCACATGTAGGAGCAAAGATTCTTGAAACAAACAGAAAGATAAGTTCAGAAAAGAAAGAGAAGGTATAAAGAAGAACCAAATGGAAATCTTAGAAGCATTTCTCAACACCAATAACCAAATTTTAAAGTTCAATAAAATGAACTCAATGACAGAAAGAAAGTGACAGAAGAAAAACAATCAATGAACTTACTATAAATGAACAGAGAGAAAAAGGCTGAGAATAAAGAGCTTTTTTTATTTTCAATTTATGGCAATCAAATGCCAACAAGAAGAGTTCAGTGCTAAGCTAGAAATCAAGGAAATATGCAAAAGAAAAGAATAGAGACGTTTCAAGGGGATACAAGGTCTAACACTGAAACTACTGTAGCAAAAAATAAACAACACAGTGCAATACACATCAGTTCTTGACTCTGGTAGAACTACACAATATTTATCATTGTAAATTGTATCTTAAGTTGAAAATGCATTTAATAAACAAACTTCATAGTTTAACCTAGCATACCTCAATGGGCTCAGAACACTTACATATCTTAAAATGGGGGAAAATCACCTACCACAAAGCTTATTTTATAATAAACGGTTGACTATCTCACATTATTTGTCAACTACTGTACTGAAAATGCAAATAGAATGGCAATGTATGCGTATGCTTTTATACTCTTGTAAGTTAGGAACCCTCTGAACTATATTACAAACCAGTGAAAGCAGAGGGACATAAGTAAGAGGAAGAGAAGCTTCCTTACTGAAGAACTCGTAATAACATATGCGGATGCGCTCCACTGGTAACAAGAAACTTAAATCTCCACTGCCCTGAGTGTGGACTGAAATCAGCATCTTGCTTCCAAACTGACTTTGCTTCCAAACTGACTGTGGCTAGCGTGGGAGCCACCTGCAACACCACCACCCCATATAGATGGAGGTTCAGGCCCCAGTTATTCCATTTCCAATCCAACTCTCTGCTAATGCACCTGGAAAAAGCAGATGAGTGTGGTTCAGGTGCTTGAGCCCCTGCCACCGAAGTGGGAGATCCAGAGGGAGACCTGGCTCCTGGCTTCAACCTGACCCAGCCATTGCCAGTGCAGCCATTTGCTGAGTGAACTAGCAGTTAGAAGATCTCTCTCTCTCTCTCTCGATCTCTCTGTAACTCTGCCCTCCCAAGTAAATCAATAAATATTTTTTTTTTTTGACAGGCAGAGTGGACAGTGAGAGAGGGAGAGAGACAGAGAGAAAGGTCTTCCTTTGCCGTTGGTTCACCATCCAATGGCTGCCGCGGACGGCGCGCTGCGGCCGGCGCACCGCGCTCATCCGATGGCAGGAGCCAGGTACTAGGTGCTTTTTCCTGGTCTCCCATGGGGTGCAGGGCCCAAGCACTTGGGCCATCCTCCACTGCACTCCGGGCCACAGCAGAGGGCTGGCCTGGAAGAGGGGCAACCGGGACAGAATCCGGCGCCCCGACCGGGACTAGAACCCGGTGTGCCGGCGCCACAAGGCGGAGGATTAGCCTGTTGAGTCACGGCGCCGGCCAATAAATATT
The DNA here is from genome assembly GCA_949820135.1 of Sylvilagus floridanus. Lineage (NCBI taxonomy): Eukaryota > Metazoa > Chordata > Mammalia > Lagomorpha > Leporidae > Sylvilagus > Sylvilagus floridanus. The sequence goes on along the minus strand of OX463239.1, from coordinate 76,678,890 downwards.
TTTTAAAATGTTGATTTATAGTGGAGAAATCTAGCAAACACTACCTAAATCAAATGATATCACCCTATTAAGATGTAACGATAAGAGAGTATCTGTGAAATTCTCTAAAACCCATAACCTCCACGTAATCACAATAAAAAACATCAGACAAATGCAAATTGTGCGACATTTTACAAAATATGTGACTAGTATTCTACTCGAAACTGGCAAGGTCATGAAAAACACAGATAGAGAAACTGTCACAGACTGCTGGAGTCTAAGGACATAAAACAAATAACATGGAATTCAAGGCTAGATTCTGGAGTGCAAGGAGACTACTGGAAAATCTGGCAAAATCTAAGTTTGCAATCTGGAGTTTGGCAAGTATTAACATATCAGTTTCAGTTTCTTGATTCTGATAAATTCAGTTGGTTTTGTAGATATTATCAATTATGAGGAACATAAAGGAACTTTCAGTATTATCTTTGCAATTCTTCTTTAAATGTAAAATTATTTCTAATTAAAAAGTTTGTATTTTAAAAAATGGGCAAAAGAACAAAACCTTCATCAAAAAAACATATGCCAAAAATCCACAAGATGTTTAACATCGTTAGCTATCAGGAAAATGCAAATTAAAAGCATTATTAGATTCCATTATAAATCTGTTTGGATGGCTGAAGTTAAAAAAGACTAACAGAATGATTACTGTCAAATATGCAGAACCACTAAAACACCCATATATTGCTAATGGTAATATAAAATAGCACAGCCATTTTAGAGAACAATTTGGCAAAATATAAACTTACCACATGACCTAGCAATCCCACTCCTACAAATTTTTGCCCAAGAGGAAGCTTACTTACAGACAATACCTGTACTTAAATGATTACAGCAGTTCTATTCAGAATAGCTAAAAACTGGAAACAACTCAAATGTCATTCATTAATGGATAAACAAACTGTGGTACATCCATACAAATGAATACTACTGAGCAATAAAAATGAATAAAATACTGACACACAGAGCAACTTACATGACTCTTAACAGCCATTATGCTGAGTGAATGCATGTGCAGCAGTCTCAAATGGCTACATGCTACACTTATGACTCCATTTAATGGCCGCTTCTGAAAAGACGAAAGTAACACGACAGAGCAGCTGCCAGGAACTGGGATGAGAGGACACAGGCATAGCACAGGCAGTCTCGTGAGTTAATGGGACTATTATAGATTCCTACTGTGCTGACAGTTATACCAATCGATTTTCATGTCAGAATTCACTGACTTACACACAGGTAGTCAGTTTTACTGCATGATCATTTTAAAAAACAAAATTTCTTTTTTTTTTTATTTTTTTCTATTTTTGACAGGCAGAGTGGACAGTGAGAGAGAGAGAGAGACAGAGAGAAAGGTCTTCCTTTGCTGTTGGTTCACCCTCCAATGGCTGCCGCGGCTGGCGCGCTGCGGCCGGCGCACCGCGCTCATCCGATGGCAGGAGCCAGGTGCTCCTCCTGGTCTCCCATGGGGTGCAGGGCCCAAGCACTTGGGCCATCCTCCACTGCACTCCGGGCCACAGCAGAGGGCTGGCCTGGAAGAGGGGCAACTGGGACAGAATCCGGCGCCCCGACCAGGACTAGAACCCGGTGTGCCGGCGCCGCAAGGCGGAGGATTAGCCTGTTGAGCCACGGCACTGGCCTAAAAAACAAAATTTCTGATACTTAAACTTATCAAGGCTTCTCCAGGATATTTTGTTTGGATTTTACAGCCTATAAAAATCCTCATTTAATCTGCCTACTTTAAAGACAGAACAAATGACAAGTTTCTCAGCTCAGTCCTGCCGTGTAAAATCACGGGGGGGATCCAGAACCTAAATGTCAATTTCCCTAAGCAGTACATCACCTGCTAATCACAATCCCACCTCATGGAAGAGTGAATCTTGAGATCTGCTTAGAGACCTCATCCGAGAACTTTCATTACAGTTTTTGTTGTTTGAAGAATATGGATTCACAGTCAGCAGAGACTAGGGAGGAGTAGGATGTGATTCATTCCATTTCAATTGCACAGAGAGAGCCTTTGCAAGATGGAAAAGTAAAATAATTTGTTTCCATCTTTATTATCAGGGGAAAGATAATTGCTTTATTTGAATAAGAACAATGAAGGGAAGCCAAGATGTAAACCAGAAAACATAGCATCCCAAAAGTAACTGTAACTCTTCTGCAAGAATTGATCTTTCCTAAAAACTAAGTTCAAAGGGAGGACTTCTCCAGAGCCTTTTATCATTTTATTTGATTCCTAAGTGTATGCTAGCTATTATTTTTAAAATTCATAAACAGCGCCTATTTCTATTTAAGCTAACCTCAATGATTACTTGTTTTTAAAGATACTGGTGTTCTCAATTGTGCTAGTAAATCTAGCAATTAATTTCACATAGCTATATTTTCTTTAAAGGAGTCACAGATTATATTAAAAAGTCAACCTGCAATTGCACGAGTTTCAGTTGGAAAACAAATAGCCTCTGTAAAACAGTTTCTGCCTTAAGGCCTTTTGTTCTCCTAATATTACATTCAATTAGAAGTGAAATGGCCTGCTTCAAGAATTTAGGTTTATTTCCCCCAGGAACACACTTGGTAAGATATATGACTTACATCTGCTACCATACCCTTTCTAACTGAAGCCATTTGTGTGTGGTAGCTGTAATAGTTCACTAAGGTCAGTTTAGTTTCAATATCCATTATAATGGCACGGACTGCAAATCTGTGTGCTTACTGCTCTATGCAATCATTTCACTAGTGTTCAATTTACTAAAAAATGGCTGCTCAAATAATCTAAATCTCACTTCCAAAGATGCAATGCACCTGTCAAATGCTTTCACTAAGTCACTACATTTCATCTGTCTCTCTGTCTTTACATAAACAAGTATTTAAGTCACTCCTATATTTTAATGTACATAACCAGAGGTTTTCGCTTCCTTTTCATAAAATTATGGAAGTCATTATTACTGCATTAGTTATGCTATAATTTTCTACAGAAGGTCCAATTAATAAGAATTCTTACATATGAACTAAATCCAACAGGATGCTATATCTTCCTAAATGCACAATACTAAAAAAAATGGTCACAGAAATCAACATTATCTAGTAACCTCTTGATACAAGGGGCAGCAGTTGGTCACTCAGTTAAGACACTGTTTTGGATACCTGCATCCCACATGAGTGATTAGGTTCCAATCTCAGCATCCTCTGAGTGTGTACCCTGGGAGGCAGCAGGCGATGGCTCCAGGGGTTGCCTCCACATGGGAGGCTTGGATTGAGTTCCTAGTTACTGGCATCTGGGGAATACATCAGCAGATGGGAGCTGTCTTTCTGCCTTTCAAAATAAATAAAGTTATGTTACATTAAACCACCTGTTTCTATAAAAGTAGCAATCATCTGTTTTCAAAGTTAATATCATCCACACTTTTACCATGACAAGCATTTCTATTTAAGCAAACCAAACTAACTATGCACCCATTATTCCTAAAGTTCTTCCATAAGGGGTGAAGTCTCATATAAAATATACTTAAACTATCTGTCATAAAGAGTAAGAATGAAGAGGTCCATAAACACTCATAATGTTAAATCACCCAAGAATCAAGAACAGACCTGTGATGGAGAGTTCAGTACATACTGAAACTAAGAAGGCATCTTAAGGCCCCAGGTGACACGCATACTTTGGAATCCAAATTTGTGTTACAAGTATACTAGGCACCTGCTAATAGTTCTGATGAAAAGTTCTGACAGCCAAGTTTAAAGTCAGTGCTTTGGTAGATTATCCATAAATCTCACCTATCTATGCTTACTCCAATCCATCACTGCTAAAGCTCCCTATTGCTACTTTGGGAAATTACCTATTAGGGAACTGGAACCGTAACTATCATCGAGAAAAGAAGGCTGTAAACAATTGATAAGAACTCTGCAGTTTTGCATAAACAATAGACTCAGCATATGGTGGGAGCACAATAGGGAACAGTGTATGAGGAAGACTGGCGCTCTAACAGTAGTAAACAATAGGTCTTCCTTCCGTTGGTTCACTCCCCAAATGGCCGCAACGGCCAGAGCTGTGCCGATCTGAAGCCAGGAGCCAGGAACCTCTTCCGGTCTCCCACATAGGTGCAGGGGCCCAAGCACTTGGGCCATCCTCCACTGCTTCTCCAGGCCATAGCAGAGCACGGGATTGGAAGAGGAGCAGCTGGGACTAGAACCAGGGCCCACATGGGATGCCGGCACCATAGGCGTAGGATTAACCTACTGCCAGCGCCGGCCCCCTGATTAAATTTTAGTCTTCTGAGTTTAGCTTGTCAAACTCAAAATTCCTTACTACTTTCAGAGTATAAAACAGCCAAAAAAGGAAAAGTCAGGCTCCTAAGTCAATGCAAAGGATTCACAAAGTCAGACTTCGTTAACTGTATCTCTGGAACATCTATTACATGAAACACTGCTATAGCAATGTGCAGAGGAAGGGCCAAAACAAAGAACAGTGAGACTTGTGTCAGCCTGTTGATCTACACAACTGTAAGGTAATAAAATTCATGTTGTTGAAGCCTGGATGTGTTATAATTTCTGATGGCAGCAACAGAACACACCCCCAGCACCTCTCTCTAGCAACCCAAGAGCTTCCTGTCAGGACCCTGACACTGCTTCAACAAATGACCTAAAATCCTGAAATGCTCTGATCTCATCATTTCCTATTCTCAACTCTTCTACTTTACACTCCCAACACCAGTCACAGAGAAGGAAAAGTCTTGTTTAAAATAAGTGGTATCAGGGCCAGTGCTATGGCACAGTGGGTTAAAGCCCCTGCCTACAGTGCCAGCACCCCATACAGGCACTCCACTTCCAATCCAGCTCCCTGCTAAATCCAGCAACCTGGGAAAGCAATGGAGGATGGCCCAGGTGCTTGGGCCCCTGCACCCATGTGGGAGACCTGGAGGAAGCTCCTGGCTATGGCCTGGCCCAACCCAGGTCGTTGTAACCACTTAGGGAGTGAACTAGGAGATGGAGGATCTCTCTCTACATCACAAATATATAAAATCTAAAGAATTGATATCTTGAAACAAAATGTCACTTACCAATCATGAAGCAGAATTTTCTAGTTAGAATGTGTGGCCATCATTATGCCAAAGAGTACCTGACAGTGCCACAGAATAGTTATAACTAAACTGCAAACTTTACATTCCTCAACATGCAGTTCCAAACACACACAATCCTGCATGTCAGATTCTGATGAACTCACTTTCAAAGAAAAGGACTTTTATTTTTAAACCTGGAATCACTTCTTTGCCTCTTCATATATATAATATATATATATATTATATGCTCTAAAATATTGGAAACCCCATAACAATCAGTTTAATAGTAATTAGCATTTTATCTATTTAAAACAACAGAACATGCCAAAATAGACATCAGAAGACTTTCTCCCTGCCTCATCAGTGTCAAAGAATGGTTCTATTTCATGATTAAGAAGAATTTGCACAGCCTATCTCATTTACAAAATACAAAGTAGTGAAGGAACAATTTTATTAAGAAAGTCCTTGCTTAGCAAAAATCTTGGTTATTTTGCAATACAAAGATTTTTTTTAACTGTCCTAATAAAACCCAGCCAAATATGCGATTAAGGAATCAAAATGGACAGAAGACTGCACTACTGATTTCACTCTGGTTCCAATTTCCTAAAGCAAACTAATTCCCTGTGGAGTAGAGGTTCCCAAATTATGCTGCACACTGGAATCACCTGAGGAGCATTTAAAAGTCCCAGTGCCCAGGGGCCGGCATGGTGGCGCACTAGGTTAATCCTCCGCCTGCGGTGCTGGCATCCCATATGGGTGCCAGGTTCTAGTCCTGGTTGCTCCTCTTCCAATCCAGCTCTCTGCTGTGGCCTGGGAAGGCAGTGGAGGATGGCCCAAGTGCATGGAACCCTGCACCCGCATGGGAGGCCAGGAGGAAGCACATGGCTCCTGGCTTCAGATTGGCATAGCTCCAGCCACAGTGGCCATTTGGGGAGTGAACCAACAGAAGGAAGACCTTTCTCTCTGTCTCTCTCTCTCTCACTGTCTATAACTCTACTTATCAAATAAATAAAAATATTTTTTAAAAAAGACCCAGTGCCCAAATTCCACTCCACACCAATAAAATCAGAATGCCTAGGGATAATACAGGCACGAGCATTTTTAGAGATCCCTAAGCACATTAATTAATTAATATAATTAATGAAGTAGTATGCTTAATTACTAGCAATGCTGCAAGGTACAGTACATTGAAACAAGCAGGAGGCCTGGGATCTGGCACTGGCTGTGCCGCCAGCAAGCTTGGGCACATCGCTGGGCAGACATTTCCTCATCTGTAAAAAGACAAGGTTGGACAAGTTCCTTCTTATATCTAACACGGATCTAGGATGGTAGTCTTTATTCTAAGAACTAAATTGCTCAACATTTAAACTATTAAAAAAAAAAGAAAAATCCACCGTCTGATGCTTATTTCCTGCCTATTGGGAGCTTATTTTTATAATGAAAAATGTTACCATAGGGATTAAATTCAGCCATACATCAACTGCAGAAATTTTTTTAAAGATTTATTTATTCAAAGCAGACACTGACAAAGAGTGAGAGACTTTTCATCTACTGTACACTCCCAAAGGGCTGCAATGGATGCAGCTTGCCAACTTGAAGCAAGGAGCCCACAGCTCTATCCAGGTGTTCCATGTAGGTGGCAGGGCTCAATGTCCTCTGCTGCATTCCCAGGTGCATTAGCAGGAAGCTGGACTGGAAGCAGAACAGCTAGGACTTGAGCCAACACCCTAATATGGGATGCCTACATTGTCCGCAGTAGTCTTGTTTGCTGCATCACAACACCGGCCACTGCAGAGATTTTTTTATACATGTTTATGTCCATCTAAGCCACAAAATTGCATATGAAAAGCTGGGAATGATTGGAAGCTTGAATTATCTCAAAGTATAGCTTGCTATTAGACTATTTTCTGAATTTCTATTAAAATATACTGCATGTATTCCGATTTTAATAACATTCATGCTTTTATGTAGCTCCTAAAGACACAAAAAATAATTTTTAACTTTTCCTTAATATTAACTCATTTCATTAAAGAAATTATCATTAGAGCACCAGAAACATAGGTTGAAAGAATCCCTGAATACCAAGTTACTAGAACTGTCTCAACCTGAATTCTTATCCTTCCTAGCTCTCTATCAAATGTACAAATATTTCAAATGGTTGTGTAAAACAATTAGAAGTCAAATTTATTTTGGTGTAAACATTTTTGAAATCTATGAATAGTTTTTATAATACACACTTTTCATGAATTCTTTGAAAATACCTTTTTGCAGGGAGTTTATGGTTTCTTTTTTTCCTCCAGAAAATGACATTTTTCTATTAATGTTAAAGACAGTACAGAAAAATTAAGAACTGCCACGACTTCTAAAATAAGTCTGTGATGAAGTCAAGACTTGACCCAATCCAGACTTCTTTCCACCCCATTCCAAAAGTCTCAGTTCTAGAGAAGGTTCCATGCACTGGTGAGAAGAATGTGTATTCTCCAACTGTAGGATGAAAGTTCTGTAAATATCTGTTAGGTCCACTTGGACTACAGTGTCAATTAACTCTGCTGTTTCCTTGCTAAATTTCTGTCTAGTTGATCACCTGTTCATTGCTGAAAGTGGGGTACCGGAATCCCCCATTATTATTGTATTTGAGTCTATATCTCCCTTTAAATACTTTAACATTTCTTTTAAATAGCCAGGTGCCTTGTAATTAGGTGTGTATATATTTATTATAGTTAGATCTTGCTGTTGAATTGATCCCTTAATTATTAAATACTGCCCTTCTTTGTCTCTTTTAACAGTTTTTGGGTTAAAGTCTATTTTGTCTGATAATAGGTTGGCTACACCAGCTCTTTTTTGGTTTCTGTTAGCATGGAATATCTTTTTCCATCCTTTCACTTTCAGTCTGTGTGTATCTTTGTTGGTGAGATGTATTTCCTGTAGGCAGCAAATAGATGGGTTTTGTGTTTTAATCCATTCAGCAGTCTGTGTCTTTTAACTGGAGAGTTGAGGCCAATTACATTTAAGGTGGAGAGTCAAGGCCAATTACATCCAATATCCCATAAATATTCCTATTTTCTACTCTGGGTTTTTTTTTTTTTTTTTTTTTTGGTACTTTTATTGGGAGATTTTCTTCCTTTACCTTCTTTCAAAGTGATGACGATGTTTCTGTGTGTAACACATCCTTAAGCATCTTCTGCAGGGCAGGAAAGGTGGTGACAAATTCTTTTGATTTCTGTTTGTCATGAAGGTCTTTATTTCACCTTCATTCATAAATGAGAGCTTTGTAGGGTATAGTATTCTGGGTTGACAATTCTTTTCTCTTGAGACTTGGAATCTATCTAACCACTCTCTCCTAACCTGTAGGGTTTCTGATGAGAGGTCTGCTGTGAGTGTAATTGGAGATCCTCTGAAAGTAATCTGGCATTTCTCTTGTGCACATTTTAGAATCTTTACGTTTTACTGTGGAGAGTTTGATTACAATGTGTCATGGTGAAGATCTTTTCTGGTCATGTTTATTAGGAGTTCTATGTGCTTCTTGTACTTGGATGTCCCTTTCTTTCTCCAAATTAGGGAAATTTTCTGTCATTATTTCACTAAAAGGGCCTTCTAATCCTTTCTTTCCATACCTTCAGGAACTCCTAGAACCTGTATGTTGGACAGTTTGACAGTATCCTGTAGATTACCAACAGTGTTTTTTAGTTTTTTAAGTTCTTCTTGTTTGGTCTGACTATATAATTTCCTGAGCTTTGTCTTTTAAGTAAGATATTTTCTTATGCTTCACCAATTCTGTTGTTAAGACTTTCCATTGCATTTTTTATTTGTTCTATTGAATTCTTCATTTCCAAGATTTCATTTTGATTTTTCTTTAAGAAAGATCTCAATTTTGTGGGAGAAATTTTCTATCATGTCATGTACAGATTTCATTAGTTTGTGCATTTGCTTCTGATTACTTCTAAGTAATCCTATGATCAATTTTTTTTGAATTTCATTTCTGGAATTTCTTCAATCTCATCATCTTCACAATCTAGTACTGAAGTATTGTGTTCTTCTGAGGTGTCATGTTGTCTTCCTTATTCTTGTCTCTTGATTTGATGCATTTGTTATTCAGCATTTGTAGATACTTGTTGGTTTCTCAGAGTTCACCATTTCTACTGTAGCCAAGTTCACATGGATTACTGCAATACTATCATAAATGATCTTTCTATATTGAACCCTTCAATCCCTCACCAATTGTGATTTAGGAAGAAAAAAAGTCAGGTCACTTGATCACTCTGCTCATGCTCTAGAGATGGCACCTTTTCTCAGATGAAAAGGTGACGTCCCCACAAAGTTTGATTATTTCCCTGACCCCACCTACTGCTCTCTGCCAATCTCGCTCTGCATTAGTCACAGTGACTTTCCCCTTACAGCTGTTACACAGGCTCCACCTCAGAGCAGGAATGCTCTTCCCTGAGATGCCCATGGACTGTACTTCCTGTCGTTGCTCCAATGTTACTTTTCTTTCTCAGACCTTTGCTCCTCTAGCCCCCATGCTTCCCAGAACTCTCACCTGCTTTCCCTCCTTTATTTTTCTCTTCAGTACTGATTGCGATCTTACAGAATACACACACACACACACACACACACACACACACACATATACACTTTGTAGCTGATGTTTTCCATCTCCCTCCATGAAAATGGAAACTCCAGAGGCAGGAATTTTTGTCTTTTGTGTTCACTATGGTATTCTCCATGGTACAAAACAAACCAGCTGGCGCCAGTGGCTCACTTGGTTAATCCTCTGCTTGCAGCACCAGCATCCTATATGGGTGCCGGGTTCTAGTCCCGGTTGCTCCTCTTCCAGGCCAGCTCTCGGCTATGGCCTGGGAAGGCAGTGGAGGATGGCCCAAGTGCTTGGGCACCTGCACCCACATGGGAGACCAGGAGGAAGCACCTGGCTCCTGGCTTCGGATTGGTGCAGTGCGGCTGTGGCAGCCATCTGGGGGAGTGAACAAACAGAAGGAAGACCTTTCTCTCTCTCTCTCTCTCTCTCTCTCTAACTCTACCTGTCAATTAAAAAAAAAAAAACTAGCAGTAGTAAGCACTGTATTCATACATGTTTAATGAATAACTGAACCAAGCAAGGTATTCTCTCTATTCTCTGATCTATTCTAATGTAAGGGAGTAATCTGAGCAATTTTGAAGGTACTAAAACATTACATTCATATTTCAATCATTATGATTTATGTTCTGACAGATTAAACTCCTTAATTATACTCATATTAAATTATATTAAATTAGTTGGCATTCTCTTGGATACATACAAACTAGGAGAGGAAGAATAATTAAAAATTGCCTTAGACAACAAGTAGAAATCAGATTGATTCTTAAAAATAATTTTCCACAACTAATCAAAAACAGAAAGTCCACATGTATCATATCACAAGATATAATTGCCAGAATCTTCAAAGTCTAGGAGTAAAAGAAAGGAGAAGTACAAGTTTCAAATTTAAGCACACACACACACAAAAACTCTAAGTACATTCTGTAAACTCTTTTACCATAGGTAATTCATAACTTCTGCTAAAATATCATGTGTTTTATTCTCTTTCAATCTAAATACTTTTCATTTGCAAACTTCTAAAATACTTACATGAGAAACCATACAAATTTCCCAAAGATAAAAACAAGACTTGATTAAGCTGGAAATAACTTTATGAATATAATTTTAAATTTGTACGGTGCTTTAAACATTTGCCAAAGTGCTTTCACATCGTCACTATAATCTTCATGCTGGCATGTACAATAGGCAGGCATCCTCTGGAACCTACCACAGACACACACACACACACACACACACACACACTTTCCAGATGGCAAAAATGGAGTCTCAAAGAGATTAACTGGCCTGCTGAAGGACACAAAGCTACAAGTGCTTCAACCTAGACTAAAACCGAGGTTTTTTTCTTTGTTTTTTTTTTTTTTTAAATCAAAGTACACTATTTTCTATTACAACACAGCACACTACTCACCACTTAAAGAAAGGTACACTGCCTATGTCTGTATGTTCCTTCAGGATTGGGAGCTTTTGCATCCTGAATTCATTACAAAACTGTGTTGGGGCTGGCGCTGTGGCATAGTAGGCTGAGTGTTTATTTTATTTTTTAAAGATTTATTTATTTATTTGAAAGGCAGTTACACACATACACACACAGAGAAAGAGAGAGAGAGAGACAGAGACAGAGAGAGAGAGAGAGACACTTCCACCCCCTGGGGAAAGTTTGGAAAACGCCAGGCAGAGGATCTTCACCTGAGCAGCTCCCATTTAAAACCAAGAGTATAGAGACCAAAGCTGTGGCATAGCAGGTAAAACCGCCACCTGCAGTGTGTAGCATCCCATATGGGTGCTGGTTCAAGTTCCAGCTGCTCCACTTCTGATCCAGCTCTCTGCTATGGCCTGGGAAAGTGGTAGAAGGTGGCTCAATTGTTTGGGTCCCTGCACCCACACGGTAGACCCAGAAGGAACTCCTGGCTCCTGGCTTCAGATCAGCATGTCTTGGGAGTGTACCAGTGGATGGAGGACCTCTCTCTCTCTACCTCTGCCTTTCAAATAAATAAATCTTAAAACAAAACAAAACAAAACCCTGGGAACCAGAGTCTCTAAATATCTCCCTGTTAGACAGTATTTCACATGTGCTATTACAACTCACTGCTGGAAGAATTAAATGTGTCCTATGTGATATATTTAATCCACTGGGAGCAGACTCTTGGAAGCTTGTGCTTTCGTTCCACTAGACTTCACGCAGAAACCTTTCTCCTTTGCTAATTCAGCTTATCCTTTCACTATAATAAACCCAGCCATGAGCTCACTACATGCTGAGTCCTGGGAGTCCTCCTAAGTACCTGGTGGGAGGTGGTAGAGACTCTGACACATAAATTTCACTATCTGGCAAAAACACCTTTTGAAAATGTTGATGAAGTACTTCTTAAGACAAAAGCTGAGATAATTTTTCACAGCAGACTTGCACAAAAAGGCGAGGGCGAGGAATTTTTTTGCGGAAGAAAAATGACAGTAGAGAAAATAATGGGCCTACTTAAAGGAATGAAAAGCATCAAAATGAGTAAATATGAATATCAATATAAAAGATATTTTCTATCTTTTTTGAAAAGCCTTTAAAAGAAAACTGGTCAAAGCAACTGTAACAATCTATCAAGGGATTTGTATCATAAATACAAATAAAACATTTGGCAACATTTGGACAATGGGTAGGATAGGAAAATGAAAGCAGACCATGGTCAAGTTCATATTTGTAGAATGGTATAATAGCATTTTGTAGGAACACTGTGATAAACTAAAGATGTCCTGTGATTAGCTGACACCGTGGCTCACTTGGCTAATCCTCCACCTGCGGCGCTGGTACCCGGGGTTCTAGTCCCGGTTGGGGCGCCGGGTACTAGTCCCAGTTGCTCCTCTTCCAGTTCAGCTCTCTGCTGTGGCCCGGGAGGGCAGCAGAGGATGCACCCACATGGGAGACCGGGAGGAAGCACCTGGCTCCTGGCTTCGGATCAGCGTAGCGCCAGCCGTACAGGCCATTAGGGGAGTGAACCAACGGAAGGAAGACCTTTCTCTCTCTATCTATAACTCTACCTGACCAAAAAAAAAAAAAAAAAAAAAGGGATGTACTGTGAAAAATTAAAGATGTAAAAAACAAAAAAAAATCAAATAACAGAACTGATCACATCAGTAATTACATTAAATGTAAATGGTCAAAATTCAATTACATGGGAGATATTGTCAGATTATATAAAACAAAACCAAAATCCAACTACATGTTGTCTATAAGAAATTTACTTTTTAAAAAAGATTTATTATTTATTTGAAAGGCAGAGTTAGACAAAGTGATTCTCCATCTTCTGGTTCACTCCCCAAATGGCTGTAACAGTACAGAATTGGCCAGGAGGAAGCCAGGAGCCTGGAACTCTGGCCAGGTCTCCCAAGTGGTTGGCAGGGGCCCAAGCATTTGGGCCATCTTCTGCTGCTTTCCCAGGTGCATTAGCAGGGAGCTGGATGGGAAGTGGAGCAGCTTGAGACCCACATGGTGTTCATATGGCATGCTGGCATCACAGACTGGCAACCTAACCTGCTAGGCCACAATGTTGGCTCCATGGCAGATATTTTAACACTTGAGATTCTCTCTCAACAATTGATATAACAAGTAGACAGAAAATTAGTAAGTACACAGCAGTCAGGGATATTAACAACCAACTTGATCCTAATTAACATTTATAAAACATACCATCCAACAACAAAATACACATCTTTTCAAATAGACTAAGAACCATTATATAAAATAGATTATATTCTGAGCCATAAGACTGTTCTCAAAAATTTTAAATATTTTTAATCATACAAAGTATATTCTCTGAACAAAATGGAATTATATTAATAATTAAAATCAGAAAAACATTTAAGAAATATCAAAACATCTGTAAAACTAAATGACACACACTGCTAAATCTTGGGGGAAAAAAGCCTCAAATCAATGACCTAAATTTTACCTTAACAAATTAAAAACAGAGGGCCATACTTTTGTGCAGTGGGGTAAACCACCACCTGTGACAAGAGCATCCCATACTGGGGCGCCAGTTTGAGTCTCGGCTGCTCAGCTTCCAATCCAGTTCTCTGCTAATGTGTCTGGGAAAACAGTGAATGATGGCCCAAATACTTGGGTCCCCTCCTCTCACATAAGAGATGTGGATAGAGTTCTAGGCTCCTGGCTTCAGCCTGGTCCAGCCCTGGCTGTTGCAGGCATTTTGGGAGTGAACCAGTGGGTGGAAGACCTCTGTGTCTCACTCTCTCAGTCATTCTGCCTTTCAAGTAAAGAAATCTTAAAAAAAAAAAGAACAAGTTAAACCAAGGAATTAGTAAAGTATATCTTCCTCTGTGTAAGAGAAGAAAGCAGAAGACAGGAATGACAAGATGGGAGAAAGATAAGAACAGGGATATGTTTTAAAGGAAACAATAGAAAAAGTCAATGAAACCAAAAGCTAGTTCTTTGAGATCAGTAAAATTCACACAATACAGCAACTTTGGAAGCAGTATGGTAACACTATTTTAACAAAACTGTTCTTACAAAACTATACTCTTACCATATAATCCAGCAATCTTGCTCCTTAGTCTGGACTCAAATGACTAGAAAATATGTCCTTATGTTTATAGCACCTTTATGTATAATTGTCAAAACTTTTAAGCAACCAAAACGTTGATTAGTGGGAAACAGATAAACAAACTGTGATATATACAGACAATGGAATATGATTCAGCACTGAAGAGAACTGGGCAATCAAGCCATGAAAAGACATGGAAGAATCCTAACTGTATATTACTTAGGGAAAGAAACCAATCTGCAAATGCCAAGTGCTATGATTCCAACCACCTGGTACACTGAAAAAAGCAAAATTATCAGAGGTTGCCAAAGGTTGGGGAGAGGAAGGTTTTTAGCACAGCAGAACTCTCATGTATGCTATTACAGTGGTAGACACATGTCATTACAGATTTGTTAAAACCGACAGAATGTATAACATCAACAATGACCCTTAATGTAAACCACAGACTTTGGATATAAATGATGTCTCAATGTAGGTTCACTCTGGTGTGGAATGTTCACACTAGTAGAAGTTGGAGAGGACAGGAGCTATATGGAAACTCTGTACTTTTCATTTTGCTATGAACCTAAAATTGCTTCAAAAAATGAAGCTATTAATTTTTAAAGTCAGTGAAAGAAAAAGCTAGTTCTTTGAGATCAGTAAAACTGATAAATAATTAGCAAGACTAACCAGAAAAAAAGAGAGAAGACCAACTACTTCCAATATCACAAATGAGAGAGAAATTACAGACATTAAAAGCATAGTAAGGGAATGTTATAAACAAATTTATGTCAATGTATTTAACAACTTAGATGAAACAAATTCTTTGAAAGATAAACTACTAAAACTCACTCAAGAAATAGATAACATGAATAACTCCATCTATTAAATGAATTGAAATTGTATTTAAAACATCCTATAAAGAAAACTTCAGGCCCAACTGGCTTCACTTGGTGAATTGCACCAATAACACCAATTCAAAAACATTCATCCACGTGCTTAGGCCCCTGCACCTATGTGGAAGACCTCGGTGAAACTCCTGGTTCCTGGCCACTGCAGCCATTTGAGGAGTGAACTAGTGGATGGAGATCTCTCTCCCTATCTGCCTATCAGCCTTTCAAATAAATACATGTCTTTAAAAAAAAAAAAAAAAAACTTCATCCAGAATATTGAAGAGGAGGTAACACTTCTCAACTTACATTTTTTTTAAATCTGTGTTTAGTTTTTTCATGATATGCATTTTCCACAAACTTTTATTTATTTGTTTATTTATTTGATTTATTTGAAAGACAGAGTTACAGAGAAGCAGAAGTGGAGGCAGAGAGAAAAGAGGTCTTCCATCTACTGGTTCACTCCCCAGATGGCCGCGATGGCCAGAGCTATGCTGATCTGAAGCCAGGAGCTTCTTCTGGGTCCCCCACGCGGGTGCAGGGGCCCAAGGAGTTGGGCCATCCTCCACTGCTTTCCCAAGACATAGCAGAGAGCTAGATCGGAAGTGGGGCAGCTGGGACTTGAACCAGCGCCCATATGGGATGCCGACACTGCAGGCCAGGGTTTTAACCCACTGTGCCATAGCACCGGCCCCAACTCATTCGTCCTTCAAGGCCAGCTCTAGCCTATACCAAAACTAGAAAAAGACATTAATAGTATTATACACCAACCCTCCCAAAAACGTGAATGCAAAAGTTCTTAACAGTTCTGCAAATCAAATCCAACAACCTGTTAAAAGTGCAATACATCACGATGAATGGGGTTTCTCTGAGAAAAGCAAAGCAGGCCAGGCCAACTCCATCCCCAAATCCCCTGCCAGCAGGTACAACTGCAGCACTGTCCCAGCACAGATACGCTGAAAACAGGATGGAAGCCCCTCGTAACAAACACTTGCCAGTGATGACAAGATTTAGGTTTAGATAAAAACCAGCAAGAAAGGGCTCCACTGAGACTGCCCCCACCCTTCTCAGTAACTAACGTATAACCACTACCTTTGTTCCTTGAAGGTAACATGGTAAGGACATATAAGTACCCCTAGACGGCAAGACCTCAGCGGCTTGGTCTCTCTACCAGCCCCTCCGATCACACTGTTTGGAGCTTCTCTTTTTCTGACTTAAATAGAACCTCACTTTTTCTACTCTCACTGCTGTGCTCATCTTGTAAGCTGTTATCAACACCAGGACACGAACCCGGACTCATCTCACCAGTTTCGTTGCAACACAATCAGTGTTTAAAAACAAACAAACAAACAAACAGATACTTTATATGAAGTTCTCTTCCCTAATAATGGTACACATGTTCATTTTCTGACTCTTTAAACTGAACATTCAACTCCTTCTTTATTTGCAAAATAAGAATAACATCTTCAAAGAGGAATTGTATTACTTAAATAAAAGTAGTTCTGACAAATGTCCAGTAAGGGTACGAGTACGACTGAGGTAGAGAGGGAGAGTGGAATTATTGCACTAGGGTAATTTTGGCTTTACTTAATCTCTAATTCCAACGTTTCCTTTTGTAAAATGGGAACACCAGCACTCTGTTTTCGGGTTGGAGGGAGAATGAAGTGATAGAACCATTAAACACTTGTGGTACTTGTTAGTAAAATGGCGCAGTCTTATCTGTGGCACAATCTATGCACAATCTATGCCCCAGACACTGTCCTCATGTCCTCAGCTCTAGCCACAGCTGCAATTGCTGGAGGCCAGGTGACCAGATGGCCCAACCATCGTTGCGGCTACTTCCCCGCCCCCCCAACCCCCCCCCCCAAAGTTTTAACAGGACCTGCTTCCCTACACCTGCTCGCTCTTATGCGCTCTTACTCTCTTGCCTCACTCCCCACCCCCAAGTCCCAGCAAACCTGTCCAGCTTCCCCAACCCAACAATACACTTTTCCCTTAACTCCGGAGTTTGGCGTGTTTTGTGGCGGCCTTACAGTAACAAAGTCAGCATGTATTAGCTCCTTTCTCCTCTCAATGCCAATTATACAAGGTAAATAGTATCTCCTATAGGAAAGAGTAAGACATTTGGTAACGCTGATCTTTTCATTTGGAGAAGGTATTACCCCCACATCCAACATAGCAGGTTACAGCAACCAGCTAAAAAGAACAAGGTAAATGTTATTAATTCAAGAAGCATCTGTTTCATCAACATTATGACACTGAAACTATATTTAATACTCTCTACAGTTTATTCAGATTCGGCATGCAAGTAATCTAAGATATGAATAAACCTATTAACAGTTTCTTAAAAGTCAAATTCCTTAGAGTCATCTTAATTTCACTCAACTCCAAATGCTAAATTTTGCTTTTCAGAGTTTTTGGTCTCGAAATGTGATCTGTCCTATGCTAATAACAACCAAACTCCAGCCACATTTACTGCTGAAACCTGAGGGTTCCTCAACAGAATAATGTTTCTAAGAAAGGAAAAACAGAAGGCATATATGAAAAAACATTCAATAACTGAAAGGAATAAAAAAATATATCTATCACACCCACATATCACATAAATCACTATAGTTTATTATTTGTTTCATGACAGCTTTAACCAAAAATTAAAAAAAAGGACAGAAATAAGAAATCAAATAAAAATAATTCTGCAGGGGCTGGTGCTGTGGTGTAGCAGGTAAAGCCGCTGCCTGCAAAGCTGGCATCCTATATAGGTGCTAGTTCCATCTGAGTCCTGGCTGCTCCACTTCCAATCCAGCTCTCTGCTGTAGCCTAGGAAAGCATCGGACGATGGCCCAAGTCCTTGGGCCCCCGCAGTGGCTTGGGAGACCCACAAGAAACTTCTGGCTCCTGACTTCAGATCAGCCCAGCGCTGGCCGTGGCAGCCATGTGGGGAGTGAACCAGGGGATAGAAAACCTCTCTCTCTCTCTCTCTGCAACTTTAACTTTCAAGTAAATATATAAATCTTCTTTCAAAGATTTATATATTTATTTGAAAGTCTGAGTTACACAGAGAGGGAGAGGTAGAGAGAGAGAGGTAGAGAGAGAGAGAGAGAGACAAAGAGAGGTCTTCCACCTGCTGGTTCACTCCCCAGTTGGTCACAACGGCTAGAGCTGCGCTGATCCGAAGCCAGGAGCTTCTTCAAGGTCTTCCACATGGGTGGAGGGGCCCAAGGACTTGGGCCATCTTCTACTGCTTTCCTATGCCATAGCAGAGAGCTGGATTGAAAATGGAGCAGCCAGGACTCGAACCAGCGTCCATATGGGATGCTGGCACTGCAGGCAGCAGCTTTACCCACTAGGCCACAGTGCTGGCCCCATAAATAAATCTTTAAAAAAAAAAAAAAAACTCTGCAGAACACTTAAACATTCAAATAGCTGACATATGATAAAGTTTCCTTTTTTATTCATTAAACTTCTAAGTTCAAAAAAGCTGCATGCATGCTAATCTTCTGGGGATACACTTTTTTTTTTTAAGATTTATTTATGTATTTATTTGAGAAGGTAGAGTTACAGCAGTGAGAGGGAGAGATAGAAAGTCTTCCTTCCGTTGGTTCACTCCCCAGATGGCCACAACAGCAAGAGCTGCAGCAATCTTAAGCCAGGAGCCAGGTGCTTCTTCCATGTCTCTCATGTGGGTGCAGGGGCCCAAGGACTTGGGCCATCTTCTACTGCTTTCCCAGGCCAAAGCAGAGAGCTGGATTGGAAGAGAGGCAGCTGGGACTAGAACCAGCGCCCACATAGGATGCCGGCCCCCACAAGCCCAGGGATACACTTTCCATATCAGAATCCAACATTACTTCTTTTTCAGAGCCAGTCTCCAAGGTTACACAGGTCCCCTCCCTTTAACTGCCTATCCTTTCATTAGTATCATAATTAAGACAATTTAAAAGCACGTGTCACTCTATGTATTGCAAATTTGTTTCTTGTCAGCTTATTTGACTCCAATAAAAACAACAAAGAGAAAAGGAGCTCTCTCCAGCTCACAGAGCAATCAGCAAAGTCTGAGGGCCAAGTGAGTTGCCAGAGATAACACTAGGAGGCGGCAGAGAAAGGATGAATTAGAACGTCATTACAACCCAGCTCACTTCCAGTTCACCACAGTGCTTCAGGCAACTTGGACAGAGAGAAAGGAGATAGAAATCAAATCCCTGAGGTCTATTTGTAAATGGCAGCTAGGTCAATTATTTGGGGGTGAAAGGTTAAGAATTGCTGGTTACAAGGAGATACAAATTCAAATTTGCCAACTAGCTGCAATCTTCACTACGCCAACATTTTTCAGAAAGGAATGCTTTCAATAACTGCTGCATTGCTTTACATGATAGAAAGCTCAGAACATGGCAATTAAATCAATAAAATATGACTAAGGATATTTGATATATATTTATGAAAATATAACAGAAAAACAATGGGTAAAAAAAAAAATCCCTCAAAGCACTAGGACATACCCAAGGCAGCCATCATAGTACACAGTGTGACTGCCTTCTCCAATATACATTCCATGACCAAGAGTGGCAGCAACTTGGGAGAACTGACAATAGCTCAAGAGTGAACCTATCTTCACTGCCAGAGACTGAGAAATGAGGAGGAATCATGCAAGTCTGAAGTGAGGAGAGGCTTGCTGGGGTTTCTAGTTAAGGCTGCCCTTTCTGTTAGGAGGAAGCTGGACTTTCATCTTTATGTAATATATGGTGTTCTCCTGGCAACCGTCTTACAACTACAGAGAATCCTGGTGGAAAGCCAGCATAACAGAAAGCAGAGAGGAACAATGAAAACAATCTGACTCCTTGGGTATATTCAGACAGGTACTGACTAATTTTGAAGTCTACTTTTCCTCTTAACTTCCAGTTATCCTAAGCTAATAAATTTCCTCATCATGTAAGACTGCTTGGCTGAGATTCTGTATTATTAAAGCTGAAGCAGGCCTAACTTAAACAGGTATTAACGAGACAATACACCTAGCTGATAAACTACAAAACTCACATATAAATCAAAATGTCCTTCTTGGTACTAAAAATTTTTTCAGAACACTGTTACTGTTATTAGTAAATAATTTAAAGCAAAGTAGTGAAGAAACTTTGGAAAAGGATTGGAACTCTATGCTTCCGTTTTATAATTACTATTATTCTCTGATTTGGTTATTCCTGAAAGACTTGCTGGGAGGCAGGGCTCATGAGAGAGAACTCAGAGCTACAAATAAACTAGGGAGTCACTGGAGAGCTGTAACAAAATCATTATTAATGGTTCAGGATCACTCCTGGAAAACATTATCATGTCCAACTGATTTCAATTTTGGAGCTAACATTCACTTTTAGGAAAAATTTCTAGACGCTGAAATACAGTGAATGCCTTCAACTTCTGTGATACTAAAAGGGATAAAGCTATCAAGACATCAAACAGAGATAAACTTCACATTCAAAGATACAGGATAGTTTTTGCTCCTCTCCAACACCAACGATTATTTTGTATACCTTTGTTTACGGCCTTCCTTGTATCTGGGATGTCCATCATCAGCTCTACTGAGAAAAGTAATTCGTGCCCTAACCACAACTTGGCCCTCTCCTCGCCTTCCCCTGAGGCTTTCCCAAATGTTCCATGTC
Source organism: Sylvilagus floridanus (assembly GCA_949820135.1). Classification (NCBI taxonomy): domain Eukaryota; kingdom Metazoa; phylum Chordata; class Mammalia; order Lagomorpha; family Leporidae; genus Sylvilagus; species Sylvilagus floridanus. Next base: position 76,658,154 of record OX463239.1, on the reverse strand, counting down.
TTCACCCCACTTCTCACGTCAAGGCCTGGAAGTGGGATGGGGATCCTCTTCGCTCCTCTGTGCCCACTCCACACCATTATTTGTCCCCTTCCTAAAAACTTTCAGCTGGGAACCTCTCATGAGCCGCCCACAACCACCCAATTCCTCCTCTTACTGCAGTTATCTATCAAGCTCTGCACTCTATTTCTGGAAAGTTTAACTGCTTGCTCCTTATACCATCTCCACCAGTACTGTCACAATCTTGTGAACCTCAACATCCACACAGTCTTCCCAGACCCTTGGTGTCCTCTCTTCCAATGATCCCACCCTAACCCCATTTGAGACACACACTCCCAGAACCAAACCTCACACCTTCTTAATCAACGCATCCCAACACCACTTTCCAGCATCCCACTCTGCATCATTCCCTCTAATATCCTAACTCCAGCAATCCTTCAACCATCAGATCTGTAGTCTGTTAACTGTATTACCTTCTCATTTTCCTTCACCTTTACATGTTCCTGATCCCCACCTTACCCAAATACATATTCAATTTCATACACTCTAAACTTTTTGTCTTCCTTCTCGCTTTGAAGATCTCACTTGACTCAAATTGGTAGCTACTGAGATTTCTGGCTACAAAATACACGTAAATGCACAGGTGAATGCAGCTGGATAGATGTACACACACGATGTCTGATATCTCTTTAAATTCAAGATCAGGACCCTCAAATGAGTCCCTCACACTAACAATTATACCCTATTTTCCTGATTTATTTACTCTGCTACTTTCCTACATGACTACTTCATACTTTCCATATTTCAATCTTCTATCACTTTCCCTCCAATCCTCATTTTCTTTTCTTTTTTAAAGATTTATTTATTCATTTGAAAAGCAGAATTACAGCGAGAAAGGGAGAGGCAGAGAAAGGGGGATCTTCCATCTGCTAGTTCACTCCACAGATAGCTACTACAGACAGGGCTTGTCCAGGCAGAAGCCAAGAGCTTCATCTGGGTCTCCCACATGGGTGCAGGGGCCCAAGCACTTGGGCCATCCTCTGCTTTCCTAGGTGCATTAACAGGGGGCTGGATCAGAAGTGAAGCAGCCAGGACTTGAACTGTCACCCATATGGGATGCTGGCACCACGGGTGGAGGCCTAAACAGCTGTGCCCCTGTGCCACACATCCTCAGTTCATCTGCTGATCTTGTTTTCCATTTTACTGAGAAAATAAAAGCAGTTAAGAACAGAATTTCCACAAGCTCTCACAACCACATCTATTTATTAACTACATCTGTACCCGTATGTTATGATTTCTCTTTCATTACTAAAACTACTTCTGCTCCATGCAAATCCTTGCCCTTATACTTATACACTAGATCCCCATTAACTACCACTACCTCTTAACTCTGCTCCATCAAATTCTCCCTATTTTATCTTTCTCAGCCTCTCATAAACATTAATTTTCCTATCTAAAATGTAAATACAAAAAACCAAAAATCTTAAACATGTCCCTCAAGCTACCACCCATTTTTCTTCTTTTCAACAAAAGTTTTTATTTTTAAAAGATCTATTCTTTATTTATTTGAAAGGTAGAGTTACATAGAGAGAGATATCTTCCATCTACAGGTTAACTCCCCAGATGGTCACAATGGCCAGGAGCTTCATCTGGGTCTTCCAAGTGGGTGCAGAGGCCCAAGTGCTCAGGCCATCTTCTGCTGCTTTCCCAGCACATCAGCAGGGAGCTGCATCAGAAGTGGAGCATCCAGCACATGAACCAGAGACTATATGGGATGTCAGCATCATAGGCTATGGCTTTACTAGCTACACTATAACACCAGCCCTGTTCTCTTTCTGTATTAAGACAATTAGTCTTTCTGAAAAAACAACAGATCTGCCACTCCTAAGTATTTACCCAACATAAATGAAAACATACGTCCACAGTAATGGACGTACTAATGTTCACACGTAGTAATGAACACACTACTGTTCACAGTAGCTTCATTTGTAAATACAACTGTAAATAACCCAAATGTTCATCCACAAGTGAATGATTAACAAATTTTAGTATACTCAAAACTGAAATATTAGTACTCAGCAAAGAAAAAGGGATAAATTATTGATACACACAACAACGGAGACAAAACTCAAAATAATTAGGCTGGGTGACAGAAACCAGCTAAAACAATGATTCTATTCACATAAAATTTTAGGAAATGTGAAACAATCAACAATGTGAAGGGACACTGGGGAAGATGACAAAAGTGCATGAAGAAACTTCTAGAAATGATGGATATGTTCACTATCTTGACTATGGTAATGGTTTCACAAGGATATATGTATGTCAAAACCTAGATTGCACTTGAAATATGTTCAATTTTTTGTACTTAAAGATTTATTTATTTGAAAAGCAGAGCTATAGAGACAGCAAGGAAGGGTCAGAGACAGAGATCTTCCATCTACTGGTTCACTCCCCAAATGGCTACAACAGCCAGAGCTGGGCCAACCTGAAGTCAGGAGCTTCTTCTGGGTCTCCTATGTGGGTAGAGGGGCCCAAATATTTGGGCCATCACCTGCTGCTTTCCCAGGTTCCTTAGAAGGGAGCTAGATAGTAAGTGGAGCAGCTGGGATTTGAACCAGTGCCCATATGGGATGGTTTAACCCGCTATGCCACAGTGCTGGCCCTGAAATATGTATGATTTATTGTATATAAACTATACCTCAATGTGACTATTTTAAAAAAAAACAAGTGCCCTCAATTGACAAGTGACCTATTGCACTACTGGTTTAGAAATTATCAATCAATGGTAATGCTTCCTGTTTGAACTCATTCATATTTATCACAAAGGAATAAAGCAAATGTGAAATGCTATTGACTCAACTTTTAAAAAAACATTTTATACTTCTTTTTTTAAAAAGTTTTAATTCAATTTGATAAGGAGCATTCTGTCAAAACTTAGGCTCAAGAACCAGCAAAAACAACTTTCCAGTTGTGGTAAACACTGTATAATCAAAATAAAATGGAGATGTTTAATGAAGAGGCTGAAAGACTAAAATCACTGTTCAATATTCATTTTCAAATTTCTGGGTTGATCACAATGGCCTCATTCAGCCATTTTTTTTTTTTAAGATTTATTTATTTATTTGAAAGAGTTACAGACAGACAGAGAGGTCTTCCACCCACTTGTTCAATCCCCAAATGGCTGCAGCGGCCGGAGCTGCACCGATCCAAAGCCAGGAGCCAGGAGCTTCTTCCAGGTCTCCCACGTGGGTGCAGAGGCCTAAGGACTTGCGTCATCTTCCACTGCTTTCCCAGGCCATTGCAGGGAGCTGGATCAGAAGTGGAGCAGGGGCCAGTGCCGTGGCACAGTAGGTTAATCCTCCTGCCTGCGGCACCAGCATCCCATATGGGCACCAGTTCTAATCCCGGCTACTCCTCTTCCAATCCAGCTCTCTGCTGTGGCCTGGGAAAGCAGTGGAGGATGACCCAAGTCCTTGGGTCCCTGCACCCACATGGGAGACCAGGAAGAAGCTCCTGGCTCCTGGCTTCGGATCGGCGCAGCTCCAGCCGCTGCAGCCATTTAGGGAGTAAACCAACGGACAGAAGACCTTTCTCTCTGTCTCTCCCTCTCACTGTCTGTAACTCTACCTCTCAAATAAATAAATAAAATATTTAAGAAGTAGAGTAGCTGGGACTTGAACCGGCACCCACATGGGATGCTGGCACTGCAGGCAGCGGCTCTCACTCATTCATTCATTCATTAACGTCACTAAGATACATTTGGAATCTGCTATGTATCAAACACTGTTAAATGCTGGAAATAAAACAGTAAACAATAAAATATGCTAAAGATAAAGACAACTTAAGAGTCCACCCTCAATGTTACAGATTGACTTGATAAGTTAAAGTTATAAACTTCCACATAGAGTTGTAAGAAAATATTAGTTTATACTTACATTAAATATTGCAGTACCATATAGGAGTTGGCGGCGGGGGGGGGGGGGGAGTGGGTGGGGAGGCTTTACTGAAACCAGATCCCACAAGTATGTAAGCCCCTTTGGGTTACAACACTATAAGTGATGATACAAATACAAAAATACTCACACCCAGCACTAGTGACTTTGAATTACTCATTTTTCATTAGTACATATTTGGGAGATTTTTATATAATGGAAATTTAGCTTTTAAACCTGATCTAGTTGCGCAGGTATTCAGTATCCCATCCTGGAGCACCCAGATCCAACTTCAGAGGCTCCCATTCCCAATTCCAGTTTCCTGCTAAAGTGCACCCTGGGAGGTAGGAGGTCATAGTTCAGGTGGTTTGGTCCTTACTACCCACATGGGAGACCTGGACTGATTCATGGCTCCTGGCTTTGGCTCAGCCCAGCCCCAGCCACGGTAAGCATTTGGGGACTGAACTAGTAGATGAGAGTTCCCTCTCTCTCTCTCTGTCACTTAAACAATAAAACAAACATTAAAAAATAATAAAAATGAGGAAGTAAACATATTACATGACTCAGTTCAATGTAAGGTTTCCTAGCCACATATATCCATCTCCCTAGTTGTCATAGGTTTTTCTATTCAACAGTTTCTAAATGTCTTCAGAAGTATTATTTTTTAAAAATTTAAGTAAAATAACTAGAAAATAGCAATTTACATAGCAGAGGCCCCCCGGAGAAGAAGCAACGGAAGCCTGGCAACATAATACAAGTCATTAGTTTCACTGAAGGCGATCAGATCTCCGATGGGAGCCCACACTTCCCTCGTGTGAAAGCCAATCAAAACAAAATACGTTAACAGCAGTCTGACTTGAAGACAAGCTAAGTCTGAAACCCCCAGTGGGCATGAAAAACACTTTGTATGGGGAACACAGAAAATGCAGCTGGTGTCTATGAACCAATTTCATCTATGGTTCATTAGACATCAGATAGATTTCTCAAATAAACATTTTAAAATATACTTTTTCACTAAAGTCGTGTTTATATAATGTGACAAAGTGAAAAGTATACCAGTGGCACAGTAAGTACATTTCTTGGAATGTTATCTTCTGATTTTATTTCTTATGAGAAATTTCATTCAAAATAAACATTTTTAAGGATCTGCCACCTTTAGGGCTAACGAAAAAACAATCAGCATACGCAGAGAAACACAATGAAAGGGAAATTCAGGGATGAGAGTATTAAGAATGCCAGGATGAATAAAATTTTTTCTCTTATTTTCTAGATTTAAGTGGAATTACTGCTATTAAATGCAAATCTTATAAATATATTGGATGATGACAAAACACAAAGGACACTGGAGATAAAAGTAAAAACAAACACATGGAAGTTCTACGTAGGCTTTGCTTTATGCAACTAGCTGACACTTAACCACCGAGTCTCTAAATTTTAAATACTTTTCAAGTCCCAGTGAAGGAGTCCTCAGAGGCTTACAATCTTGTTAATTTAGAAGAAAACTAACATATTGTAAAACAATAAATAATTCACAACAGGCTATAATATAGTGCTAATATGCCAAACTTTAAAAGTTAGGGAAAAAACAGTGTTGGAGAGGAACCTGCTGGTAGGAAAGTAGAATTAGGAGCTGGATGGGACTGGCGCTGTGACATAGCGGGTAAAGCCGCTACCTACTGTGCCAGCATCCTTATGGGTGCTGGTTCGAGTCCTAGTTGCTCCACTTTGGATCCAGCTCTCTGCTGTGGCCTGGGAAAGCAGTGGAAGATGGCCCAAGTGCTTGGGCCCCTGCATCCATGTGGGAGACCCAGAAGAAGCTCCAGGCTCCTGGCTTGAGATCGGCACAGCTCTGGCCATTGCAGCTATCTAGGGAGTGAACTCTGTCCCTCTCCCTCTCTCTCTTTCAATAAATAATCTTTAAAAAAAAAAATGAAGCTTAAGTGAGTTATCAATCAGCTTTGGGGCAGTTTATAAACCAAGCCATGGAATGACCAACTTCACACTACAAAAGGGGATACCCTCAGTCAGGGACACACCTCTGCCTAAAATAACAAAGAAAAAAACCAACCACACAGCCAAACACCACCTAACTGCTGTTAGCTCTCCAAGTTTCCCACCCTGCATTTGTGTAGACTTTAAAAAACATTCCATCACAGGGCTTTTTTTCTACATATCAAATATGAGATTTTTATAACACATATTTTCTTAAATATAACTGTGTTCTAATTATTAAAAATAAAGAAGTAGAGGTAGGTAAGCATCTTAATTCTGTAAAAACACTTAGCACTTCCTGACTATATTGAGAGTCACTAATAAAAATCCTAAATAGGACAGGGGGGAACATAGCATCTTGAGGCACATCATTAAGAATATACTGCAGTTTAATATCACTCCATTAATCATCAAGCTTTGGAGACAGCCTTTGAATCAATTACAAATCTTATTTACCTGTATCATAAGAAGCTGACAAATGCTATGTGTATAGCCTTGAGGGTCCTTTTCCTCCCCTGTATAATGTGAGCTAAATGAGACAACCTGGCCGGCACTGTGGCTCAACAGGCTAATCCTCCACCTTGAGGCGCCGGCACACCGGGTTCTAGTCCCGGTTGGGCGCTGGATTCTGTCCCGGTTGCCCCTCTTCCAGGCCAGCCCTCTGCTGTGGCCCAGGAGTGCAGTGGAGGATGGCCCAAGTGCTTGGGCCCTGCACTCCATGGGAGACCAGGAGGAGCACCTGGCTCCTGCCATCAGATCAGCGCGGTGCGCTGGCCACAGTGCACTGGCCACGGCAGCCACTGGAGGGTGAACCAACGGCAAAAAAGGAAGACCTTTCTCTCTGTCTCTCTCTCACTGTCCACTCTGCCTGTCAAAAAAATTAAAAAAAAAAAAAGACAACCTAAGTAAAGCATTTAACTTAGTGTCTAGCACATAATCAAACATCCACTACATGTAACTATAATCCTAGATATGTATTATGGCCAGAGCACTCATCTGAGATACTATCTGTTTAGTTATTCTCGAAGTAAAGAAGTGAAGCCCAGTATAATGACTTGTTCCTTCTGAACCCTTGCTGGCTCCTATGGATCAGTGCCTTTTTAAATAAGAACCAGTAAGATTTGTGCTCAATACTGTTTGAGGATTCACTCAAGGAATGATGTCAAGTTTAGCAGTCCATTATTATCTCCAAACTTTATTGTTATCCAAGACCATACTTCAGTAGCTAAAACACACTTCATACATGATGTATAAAGGTACACAGTAGGTGTTCAGAAAAGGGTTTGTTGAATTCACTTCTTAAAAAATCAGGATGAGGGGCTGGCACTGTGGTGTAGTGGGTAAAGCACTGCCTGCAGTGCTGGCATCCCCTATGGGCACCAGTTCAGGTTTAAGTCCCGACTGTTCCACTTCCAATCCAGCTCTCTGCTGTGGCTTGGGAGAGCAGTGGAGATTAGCGCAAGTCCTTGGGCCCCTGCACCAGCGTGGGAGACCTCCTGGAGGAGGCTCCTGGCTCTTGGCTTAGGATCGGTGCAGCTCTGGCCATTGCGGCCATCCGGGGAGTCAAACAGTGAATGGAAGACATCTCTCTTTCTCTGCCTTTGCTCTCTGTATCTCTGTCATTCAAGTAAATAAATATATCTTTAAAAAAAAAATCAGGATGAAAGGCCATCACTGTGATATACCATGTAAAATTGCCATTTCAGGAGCCAGAATCCCATATTGTGCGTGGCTCAGGTCCCAGATGCTCCAATTTCAATCTAGTTTCCGGCTGGTGCACCTGGGAAAGCAGCAGAGGACAGCCAAATGCTTGGGCCCCTGCACCCATGTGGGAGACCCGGAGGAAGCTCCTGGATTTGGAATGCCCAGCTCCGGCCATTGCATCCATATGGGGAGTAAACCAACAGCTTGAAGATCTCTGTCTCTCCCTCTCTGTAACTCTGCCTTTCAAATAAATAAATAAATAAATAAAATCTTTAAAAAAACACTCAGGATGAATATCTTAGTTTTGACAGATACACTATGATTATATAAGCTGTTAACACTTAAGGGAAGCTAGGTGAAAGGACTAATAAATGGTACACTGGAATTCTCTTAAGAAAATCATTAGGATCTATTTCCACTGACAGAATCTTTTTAAAATATTATTTACTATTTGAAAGGTAGGGTTATAGAGCAAAGGAGAGAGGGAGAGGGAGAAGTTGAGGGAAGGAGGAACAGAGAGAGAAAGAGAGACAGAGACATCTTCCATCAACAGGTTTACTTCCCAAATGGCAGCAAGGGCCAGGTCTGTGTCATGCAAAAGCCAGCAGCCAGGAGCTTCTTCCGGATCTCCCACATGGGCGCAGGGGCTCAAGCACTTGGGCCATCCTCCACTACTTTCCCAGGAGCATTAGCAAGGAGCTGGATCAGAAGTGGAGCACCCTGGTTTTGAACCGGCATGACCATATGGGAGACCCAGAAGAAACTCCTGGCTTTAGATCTGTCCAGCTCCAGCCATTACAGCTATTTGGGAAGTGAACCAGTGGATGGAAAACTGCTCTCTTTTCCTCTGCCTCTGCCTCTCTATAACTCTGCCTTTCAAATAAATAAATAAATCCTTAAAAAAAAAAAAAAAACAAGTTATCTCAAATAGCAGACATGAACTCAGTAAATAAGATCTCTTATAATACCCCTATTTATCCTGGGCCACACAATGACTTCTATTCAGTAAATAATAATCATCTCAAAATTTCATTTTTGGAAATAATGGCCTTAAAAAGAATCTATCCAAAAAGCAAATATCGTTTCCCTAATCTATCAGAGCTCTGTAGAATCTAATTAAAGCCCCTGACTCTTACTGCTTAAACCACTTATTCAAGTCAAGCTCAAAAGACCTCCGATGTATGAGACAAATTACTGCTATACTATTAGCATAAAATCTTTTAAAATATATATTTTGAAAATACACTTATAAGAAAGCTGGTTAGTTTTCAGTTAGGTAAATAAGAGTTTAGGAAAACGATAAATTTTATTTGTAATTTTTTCAAACTCAGACTTTCACTGTTAAGCAACAAAGTCATGAAAATTCTATTAAAACTGAAACTGCCAAGCAATGAAATCCTAAAATATTTTTCCCTAAATGTTTTCCAACACACCTCCAAAGTTTTTGTATTTTTAAAGACTTTCAGGTATCAACTGTCTAATTTTTGAAAACTTGGCTTTCCTTACTACAGAATCAGTACTATAAACAGAAGTGCTATTGTCAAAGAATTGATCTAATAATAAAAAGAGCTAAGGCCACTTGTCTTATAGAAAATTACTGCCAAAAGCCACCAGACCCTGCTTTTCTTCCTTCTGGGCCAGTAGCCAGACACCAATCATTTTTAGACTCCTTCTAGTTTTTAGTACACAGCACAGCACACAATGCCACATCTAACTCACACAGTATTTTAGTGAATGCTCTCCGTAACTCTTCTCTTCTAGCACCAGCTTGCACACATGCATATATACACAGTCAGCTCTCCATATCTATTGGTGCCACACACACAGATTCAACAAATCTCAGCTGAAAATATTCAGGGGAAAAAAACCTGCACTGACGAAGTATGGACATTTATTCTCGTCATTATTCCCTTAACAATATAGTATTATAACTACTTACACTCATTTACTTTATATCATCATAAGTAATCTGAGATGATTTAAAGCATACAAAAGGATGTATGTAGGTTATATGCAGACACAAGGCCACTTTATATAAGGGACAGAGTTTAGTATCTGCAGGGGGTCCTGGACTCAGTTCCCCAGGCTACTAAGGAATGACTGTATACACATGACCTACAGTATCTGTAGAAGTATATATAAGGGGGCCGGTGAGGTGGCTCATCCTCCACCTGCAGCGCCAGCATCCCATATGGGTGCCGAGTTCTAGTCCTGGTTGCTCCTCTTCCAGTCCAGCTCTCTGCTGTGGCCCGGGAAGGCAGTAGAGGATGGCCCAAGTGCTTGGGCCCTGTACCCGCATGGGAGACCAGGAAGAAGCACCTGGATCCTGGCTTCGAATCAGCACAGCGCTGGCTGTAGCAGCCACTTGGGGAGTGAACCAATGGAAGGAAGACCTTTCTTTCTGTCTCTCTCTCTCATTGTCTATAACTCTACCTGTCAAATAAAAATAAATAATTTTTTTTAAAAAAGAAGTATATATAAGAAATTTACTGGGGCCAGTGCTGTGGCATAGCAAGTTAACTCGCCATCTGCAGCACTAGCATCCCATGCGGGTGCAGGTTCGAGTCCTGGTTGCTCTACTTCTGATTCAGCTTCCTGCTAACGCACCTGGGAAAGCAGTGGAAGATGACCCAACCACTTGGGCCCCGGCATCCACATGGGTGACCCAGATGGAAGTTCCAGGCTTCAGTCTGGTCCAGCCCTGGCCATTGCAGCCATTTGGGGAGTGAACCAGCATGAAAGATCTCTCTCTCTCTCTCTCTCTCTCTCTGTTTCTCCCTCTCTCTCTAATTCTTTCAAACAAATAAATATATCTTTTTAAAAATAAAAGAAATTAATAGTAGTGGTTGTATCTGGGATAACTGTTTGGGGTCTTTGAATTTTGTATGCCTTTGTAATACCTTCAAATATTAATTTATTCAAAGAAAAGATCAGAATAACATTGTTGTTAAAATCTTTTACCTTATAAGAATACTTGAGACATTCTTTTAAAAATTGTTTCTTATAAATGCTTTAACATTTAATTGTTTCTGTAACTACTTACAACACTCAACTTCATTTATAATCAAAGAAATACAAAGTAAGGTCTTTTTCCTATCAAATTAGAAGGTTTTTAACATTAATACTCAATATTGGCATAATCTTTCTAGAAAGCTCTAGTGGGGAACTGGCCTCTTCTTCCAAACCTGTAAATTAGGTCCCTCTAGGTGGACCACCATCTGGACAACTGGGGAGAAGACCCTGTTGATGATACTCCAGGGCACTTGTTCCAGTTACCTTAGCTCAGCCTACTGACCCAGACACAGCTCCTGCAGCTCAGGTCATACTATATGTGTGTGTAGTATATGTGGACGGATGGGTGGGTGGGTAAGTTAGTGGATATTTAAATGAATTTAACTCCTAGTTATTTAGCCAACAAATTTTTATGTTCACCAAAACAAATAAATAAAATTGTTCACACAGCTTCGTTTTTAAAGAGCTGAGAACTGGAAACAACACAAATGTACATCAACAGTAGGAGACAATGGTACAGTCAAGCAATGGAATAATATATAGCAATGAAAAAGAATATGGTACTTCTAATCAAAACACATGGGTGACTTTCAGAGAGTTCATGGTGTACCAAGAAAACAAGACTTAAAAAAATCATTTGATTCCCTTGATATGTAGTTGAGGAATAAGCACAAGCAGTCTGTAGTGATGGGAATCAGGGAACTGGCTCCCTAGGGGAAGTGCTGGCTGAACAATGCATGAGGGCAGCTTCTAAGGTACTGGACATGCTCCAGCTCCTGAGCTGCCTGATGGTTCTTGTGTCCACATGTAAAACTCACTGAGTCAGTCACTTACAACTGGTGCACTTTACTGTATACTAGCTTTGAAAGGTCTATTAAGAAAAAGAAAAAAACAAACACCATGGAGAGTTTCTTTGACTCTGTGCCTGCTCAAAAGGAAAGAAAAAAAAAGATAAGGGTAGATCAGATGGTCTCTAAGTTCCTGCTTTAAAGTTCTATTGTTTTATTCATTCAACAAAAATGTGAGTAGCTACTTTATAAAAGGTACCTGGTGCTAGGGATATAGCATTAAATAAAATAGGTAAAACCCATGCCTCACAGGGTCTTGTTTTTTAGAAGGGGTAGAAAGACAATAAAAACGAAGAGTGTGTTGGACAATGAAAATACAAAAAGAAACAAAAAACAAAGAAACAAAGCAAGCAAGAGGGATACAGGGTACACAGAAGGGAAAAGGTAATTTAAACAAGGAGGCCAGTGCAGACTTCACAGAAAGTTGATATTTTAATTAAGACCTGAAGGAAGTGAGAGAGAGACATTTGGATATCTGGAAAAACATGCTCTAGGCGCTGCCAAACACTGTTGCTGAAAGGAAGTGAGCAAGAGTGCGATTAAAGGGGGGAGGGGTTGGGGAAGAGTTCTTTTCCCTGGTTTTTTTCCACCTCCCACACTACTCCAATTCTTCATTTAAAGGTAAACTTAAGTTGAACCTGTTCCACACGCAAACGTCTGTAACTACTAGCCCATTCTACCTTTATCTAATCTTTTGAGCTACTACATGGCTCACTCATGGCATTTACTTTATAGACAGACAGAGAGATAATCTCTCCATTCGTATTTGTTGACCCATGGCTGGCACTTAAATGATTACACGTAAAGCTAGTGGTAACTCAGCAAACATATGATCAATAAACTGTTCAGATTAAAAAAAAAAAAAGAAAGAAAGAAAGAAAGAAACAGAAAGGGAAAAAAAAGCTTAGGGGACCATGTGACTCAGGCACCAAGTGTTTCCATGTGTCATCCACTGTCAGGAAACTCTTTAAGCCACATCCTTAAGACTCTCGGATCCTCAACACCACTTTTCCAAAAAGCTACTCTAGGTATTTTATTTTCCCCCTAGGGGGTAAAAGCAGGCATCTAGTTTTCCATTCTAATAGTAGTTTTATAACACCAATGTTCACAAGCAGCTTCACAAAGCAAGTATCACAGACAGCTGGTTGTGCGATCGCTAGCAAGCCACTCACCAACTCCCATGCCTTCATTCTCCTCCTCCTCTCCTACGCCACGTGAAGACACTGGACTAAACAGCCTCTACAGTCCAATTGGTCTCAAATCCTCCATTCTACACTCTTTCAGGAGAACTGTAAGGGTTAGATAAACCTTACAATCTATGTCTTCAATTTATAAAATGAATTAAAATGTCTGTTAACAATTTTCACCGTGAATAAGCAGCCATATTCAGATAGCAGTGTTTTAGGAAACAGCCAGGAACCTGGAGTCCATCAGGCCTGCGCGTAGACTCGGGCTGCATCACAATAAACAATGACCTTGAGCAAAGTATGAAGTCTTCAGTATTTGCTTTGAAAATTAAAGGCAATGTATATAAAGCAATTATTAAACCAATATAAAAACCTGAACACATTACAACTATCTTTTCTCAAGTAAAAAGCAGTCCACGTAAAATAACTACCAAATCACTGATGCCTAAGACTTAAAATTCCTAAGTTAGTTTCTATCTCTTCTGACAACTTTAGAGATGAGGATTAGTGGCTGCCTCAAATTCTGTAAGACTTCTGCACGTTTAGCAGAGCAATCCTTAACTCCTAGAGTATAAGGTGTCTCATTTCTTAAGAACTACAGTATCAGTTTGCAGTCAAAGGGGCAAGAGTAAGATAATTTAGCAACTCCATCATTTTTAGGAAAATAGGCCAGGACTGAGATATGAGTTTAATTCATCTTGGACATTAAAAGACATTAACCTCAGTACTGAGAGCTCAAACATGCAATGAGAGCCAACTACACATAAGCAAGCAATCGAGATTCAGAAAGTTGTAAGACATAAACTTGACTTTGAGCCCAAGAGGGGAGACATGCATAATCAACACGAGTAAACGGATGAACAGGACACGGTGAGTGAAAACCCTGGACACAGAACAGCTAAAAAGCAGATGATGTTAGGATGTATCTTGAAGAAGCCGTAGACTCTGCCAGCAAGACAAGGGAAGGAAAGGCACTCAAATCAGCGAGGCTCACTGTGTAAACTGCTTTCATCAGGACAACTGGGGCTTGAGACTCACGGTGAGGAAATGCATGAGCCAGATGATGAAAGACCTTGTAATGACGCAGAGCGAGGTAAAGAATGAGTTTTAAGAAAAACAACCAACGGGTTTACATTTTAGAAAAATCACCTTTAGGGGCCAGCGCTATAGCACAGCAGGTAAAGCTGCCGCCTGTGGCACCGGCATCCCATATGGGCACCGGTTCCAGAACTGGCTGCTTCATTTCCAGTCCAGCTCTCTGCTATGCCCTAGGAAAGCAGTGGAAGATGGCCCAAGTCCTTGGACCCCTGCACCTGAGTGAGAGACCCGGAAGAAGCTCCTGGCTCCTTGGTTCAGAATGGCGCCGTTCCAGCTGTTTCAGCCAACCGGGGAGTGAACCAGCAGATAGAAGACTTCTCTCTCTCTCTCTGCCTCTCCTTCATCTCTCTGTGTAATTCTTTCAAGTACAATAAATAAATCTTAAAAAAAAACAGAAAAACAGAAAAATCAACTTTGCAGTAGCGTAAGGATGGACTAAACAGTCTAGAGGCAAGCACTAGAAACCTCATCAAGTCCAGAGTCCAACAAGGACATGCTGTCATCACACAGACACTCTAGGAAAGAACCAGGGATAAAAAACAAATAGTAATGCTTTAACAGACAAAGCTAAACTGTCCAAGGGACACCATTTACCTTCATAAATGTACATTCTGGAATTAAATATTTCCCATGTATCTAAAATTAGGTATGATACATAAAAGTTACCTAGAACTACTCAGGTAAACCCTGAGAACCAGCCCCTCTCATGGTATCTATCCCCTTTTCTACATACAATATTGCCAGTCTGCAACATAAAAATCAATGCAGCACAAACCTGGGAACTGGAGCTTGTATTGATTACTGACAGGGGCATGTCTTGCTTTAGTTTTATATTCACTGTATATATGGAAACTGAGACTCTGAGCGACTAAGGGATTATTCAAGGTCACACTGTTAATAGCACAATGAAGACTGGAATCTGTGTCTTACGACTTCCTTTCTAGAAATTGCTTTAGTATATCACATTTATGATTCTAGAATTCTGAATAATAATTCAAGGACACTTTGGTACTGTCATTTTCAGCAGTGTAATAATGAAACTATAAAACCAGTTTTATGGTTCATATGCCTCACAAGAAAAACATATCTATTAGATGTGAATATGTTTGACAAAAAAAAAATCTTTTCCTGAAGTCTGTGCCGCAATAAGAATGCCTACTCCTCCACCACAGAACACACACTTCATATTTCTCTTAAGAGTCTGAAAACTTCTTTTCTCAAACTCGGGAAACAAACTTGAAAAACAAGTTTGTGAGGTTAATCTATCTCTATATAATTAAATACCCCATCCTTAGCATGTTGTAAGATTCACTCATGTCTACTTCCCTATTCTGTTGTGCTTCCCACCTCACCTCATGTCCTCATAATCTTCAGATACTTGAAATACCCTTTACCGCCATGCGTACACACAGGTGGAAGCAGCAACATCGGCAAAAAGCCTTACTAATATCATACACTTCACAAGCTTGCATGGTGACCAAATGTCATCTCTGCACTTCTCCAACTTAGAGCCACGTCACTTCAGCTCACAGAAGTAGACTGAGGGAACACGGAAGCATGAACAGCTCTCTTCTGCTCCTCGGCGACGCCTGCCTGAAGAATCCGCCAACACAGACAAGGTGGACGTGGATCCTTACAGACTGTTTTACACTTCCACAACACAAGCATCTTCAGAGTCCAAGGCATTCAACACTCAAACTCTACCGGTCATAATTTAATATTTCTCAATAATTTGGAAGGTAGAGCACTATCTTGCTTGGTTTCTAGCTATCATGACAAACTTCAAAGATACTATCATTCAGGGATTCTACAACAAGAGTGCTAAACTCCACTCACCCTGGCTACTTCTTCCTAAGTGGAATCACAATTTTGTTATGTACTAATCCCATTTCATTGTTGCCTTCCTGCCCCTCTGGATGTATATGAGCTGGAATCACCATCCCTCCAGGGTTCGACACATAACAGACAGATACTTGTTGCCTGATCAGTTTACACTTATTAAAAATCAAGAAAGTTGTTTCTTTTTAAAGATTTTATTTATTCATCTATTTGAGAGGCACAGTTATAGACAGAGAGGGAGAGACAGAACGGTCTTTCATCCGCGGGTTCACTTTCCAAATGACCGCAAGAGCTGGAACTGAGCTGATCCAAAGCCAGGAACCAGGAGCTTCTTCCAGGTCTCCCATGCGGGTGCAGGGACCCAAGGACTTGGGCCATCTTCTGCTGCTTTCCCAGGCCATAGCAGAGAGCTGGATTGGAAATGGAGCAGCCAGGACTAGAAACTGCACCCAATGTGGGAAGACAGTGCTGGAGGCAGAGGTTTAGCCTGCTACGTCACAGCGTCGGCCTTAAAAGCTGTTTTCTTAAAACAAAACAAAACAAAACAAAACCTCTGAAATCTGCTTAATTTATTTTTCATCCTTCTCTTAAAAATAGCCCGGGCGGGGAGATCTACTTAGGGTTTAGAGGTTCTGACCAAATTACCTGCACAACAGATCAATTTTGAAAGCTGTGGGAGCCAATCAGGTATCTTGGCTTGCATAACAACACCGAAAACTTACACACACTTCACAGAGTTAAATACTGATACGCCATTCCCTTGCTTCTTAAAACGTCTGCAACATTCAGAAAGTACATTATTCCTAACCTCTAAAAACAAAAGTCATTAAAAAAAAGATTAAGAAAAACCCGTCTCACACACACACACAAAAGCCTGAGGCAGGCAAAACCCTCTGCTTTAGCATGCTCCGATTGGTGTTTACCCAGATTACAGAACGGGTCCCAATGCTGCCCGGCAGGCTTTTCTTACAGGCCTCTGTGACACAGTAGCTACCTAACCTGAAGAACTATCAGCCACACACAGCACACACTTTCTGGTCCACGCAGTGTTTCAAAACCACAGATACACACAGGCCATTTTGTGAAATTCCACCTCCGTCTCGGCTAGTCCCCAAGAACTCTTAAGACTCGCCACGGACACACCACACCGACTCTGTCCAGCAGGATTCCCTACGGAGCTCCATCAGCCACCCCTACAGGTCGCAAACGGTGCCTCTGCAGAGTTCTGACGCTGGGACTCCAAATTCCAGCACGTTCTGTTTTTTTAAGAGGCTGAACTTGGGGCCATTCCTCTGGGCAAGTGCTTTTCCAAGGACAGTGACAAGCCAGAGCACACCTGAGTCTGTTTAACACTCAGACAAGAAGACTTCGCGGCAGGGCTCACAATGCGGTATCGGCAAAGCAGACCACCGAGGAAGCGAAGTCAGAACCACGCACTGTCCCCACCCCCAGCTGCAGAGGAGCTGGACCCACGCGCACCCCGCGGACACCGCCTCCCTAAACAACCTACAGACCCAGGTGCCCACCCCCGGCGCCGCCACCCTCCAGTCCCCGGCGCTCCGGCGAGCCCAGCGCGCCCCCACAGGGATCCGGGGCAGAGAAAACTGCAGAACAAACCCACTGTTCCTCCAACTAGGCAACAACACGGATCGACCCTCCACGCGAGCACTAAGGGAAGCCCTTCCAGACAGACCGAGACCGGCCCAAGCCGTTCCAGGTTGCCCTGATGCGAGCGCCCTTTCCCGCCCCAGCCCGCCCAGCGCCCCGCTGAGCCGTCACCCACCTCGAGTGGCCGTCCGGGGTGGGGGGCCGCTAACTCGCCCGGCCAAACACGGGAGACCCGGCCGAGTTACGCCCCCCTCTGGGCAGAGCAGACACCCGGAAAAGACCCCCAGCACCAGCAGCCCACCTAGGCGGCCCCTGCCCGCGCAGAACCCGCACCTCGCACTCTCACCCCTGGTCCGTCCCCGGAGCCCGGATACCCGCTTCTTCAGCCCAGGAATGCGAAACGGACGCCCACCCCGGCTCAAAGGACGCCAGAGACCCCTCTGATCTGTCCCCCACCCCACCCCCAGGGACCCGGGACCTTGCTAAACTGCCGCTTCTGCACCCCCCACAAACAGCCCGGGACCCCGAAAATGGACCCCTGGTCCCGGAATCCGGCTACACCAGCACAAGGAACCTCAAAACCCCATAAATCTTCCTCGACCCCGAAGCCCCGGGACCCTCTCGCCGCCACCCACCCACCCACACTCAATGCCGGAAGAACCCCAGGAGCCCCAGTAACCGCCCTGGTGGCCGCTACACTGCCCTTCGCGCCAGCACCCGGCTCCCGCCGCACCGCCTCCTCGCCCCCCGCACTCCCGAGCTCCGCCGAGCCTCGCGCCCACCACACAGCGCCGCGCAGTCCCCGGAGCCGCCCCCGTCCGGAGCCCGCCGGGCTGGCTGCTGCCCGACCGCTTCTCCGCAGACACGCGCCCCGGGCTTCCTCACCTGGGCAGCGTCGGAGGGCGAGCGGACCGGGGAGCCCTGAGGCAGGGAAGCGGCGGCCCAGGCCTGCGGCGCCGCAGCTGCAACCCCTTCGCGAGGAAGCGCCTGTGTGAGGAGAGCCCCGCCGCTCCGCGCGCGCAGCCGGAGCCCGAGCCACCGCCGTGCCCGCCGCTCTTCCCGCGAGATCCCAGCCACGGCGAGGGGGCGGGGCCGCGCGAGGGGCGGCAGCGGCGGCTGCTGGAGTGACGGCCCTGGCGGCCTGTTGGCGGCGGCGCGGGGGGCGGGACTCGAAGCCGACTATAACCAATCGCAAAAGAGGAAAGGTGATTCGTTCCTCCCCTTCCCCGCCCTCTATCAATAAACTATGAGCAAAGGTAGAAGTGACCTGGAGTAGTCGAAGGCCATGGGCGAGCGCCGCAAGGTAGCTTGGATGACGTGGCTTGGCTCGCGCCGGCTCCTGCTCGGCCGCCGTAGGGACACCGGGGTTGGGGAGAAGCCGGGGGCCTCACCTTTGGAGACTGAGGCGCTGTTGCCCCTGGTTACAGCGCGTCCTGCGGGGCCCGGGGGCTCCTCCCAGTCGGTGTCGGAGAAGCCGGGGTTCAGCGCGGCCCCTCCCTCTCTCCACCTCAAACAGGGCGCCATTGTTAAGAAGCCCATGTTTTCCCAACCCCAGCCCAGGACATCTGGTCTGACAAAGGACTCTCTTCTGACGCGTGCGTGTATTTCTCATACCGAAAAGCTGTCCGGCTCCAGTCAAAAGTAAATGTCGCTGGAGTCCACGGCATAGCAGATTCCCGGATCCCATGCAAAGTCCCATCTTGGTAGGACCCAGTGCTCAGGAGCCTTTGGTGCGCGCAGGGCACGGGCGAAAGGAATGAACGAAGACTGTGATATTTAAATAGACGGAATCTGGACTTGTCCCAGAAAGTCTGGCTTTCCCGTCCTCTCTGTAATGACAGCAGTCTATTATTACGCCTCTCCTGCAGCCCTCGCCCACCTCCTTACTCCCTGGCAAAAAGCCCCCTATCTCCTCGCCAAGGGTAACCCTTGCACCTGTGCACTGGATGGCGGCCGTGCCCAGACTGTGTTTCATCAGCTTTCTCTGTCCGGTTCTAACTCTTCTGTCTCACAAACACAACCTACCCCACCCTCTGAACAGAGCAAAACCAGCCTGCCTCTGAGACCCCCCCCCAAAAAAAAACATACTACACGAGAAACACAGTATTTGTCGTCTCCGCTTGCTCCTCTTGTTTTTCCACCAATCTGCTGCCCTCTCCCTGGTTACAAAAGAGTTCTTTCCCAATGGAAGGGTGGTCTGTGTGGGGGGCACTTTCCCCAAGGACCAGTCTGCAGCCTACTGACAATGCTGACCACCCCACCCCCACCCCACCTAAGGACATCTGGATTCTCTAGCTACTCTTCAGACTTTTTTTCAGCCTACTTTCCTGGTTTGATAAGTGTTGCATATTGATGTATCCTTATCTGGTAGCCACACCTTGTGCTTAATAAGAAAAATGGCCACACATGGTTGCACACTTTGAGTACCAGTAAGTGGCTCAGACAAAAGCTGTTAGAAGAATCCAGAGGGAGGAGACATTGGCTGTGGCTGTGAGGCTTGAGCTGGTAGTAAAACAATGGGCCGGCCCTTATAAATCCAAGGCAGACACAGAGGCTTTTAGGGGAGAAAGATAGGGGCTGGTGTTGTGGCACAGCTGGTTAAACTGCCACCCGCGATGCCAGCACCCCATATTGGATCTCCAGTATCTGCCACCCACATGGGAAACCCAAAAGGAACTCTAGGCTCCTGGCTCAAGCCTAGGCCAGCTCTGGCCATGAAGACCATTTGGGGAGTAAGCCAGTGGATGGGAGGTCTCTTTCTCTCTCTATCTCTCTCTCTCTCCTCTAAGAAAATACAAAACAAGCAAGCAAACAAACAAACAAAAAAACAGAAGAGAAAAATAATGGGAATCTGAGCGCAGAGAAGGGGACTTGGAGTGAGCCCAGCTGTAGGTTGACCAGTCTGGAAGACAGAAGACTCCCAGAGAAGGAGGTGAGATTACAGAGGAACCAAAAAGGAAAAGACCTTAAACACTAGCCAAGTCAAGTGGACTTGAACTTGATTCTGTATTAAATGGGGAGCCAGGACCAACTGTCTCATGTATAGGGTCCCTTAGAGGGTTACAAGTGAGGTCCGCATACCAAGTGTCTAAGCATGTAAGTTACAAAACAAGCTAGCAAAATGTATATCATTTCACCTTGACAAATATACTCTGATGACCACTTGGGAGACCAGGTTTGATTTTATTTTATTTTTTAAGATTTATTATTTTTATTTATTTTAAAGGCAGAGTTACAGAGACTGAGAGGGAGAGACAGAGAGAGAGAGAGAGAGATCGAGAGATCTTCCATCCTCTGGTTCACTCCCCAAATGGTTGCAAGAGCCGGGTCTGAGCCAAGCTGAAGCCAGAAGCCAGGAGCTTCTTCTAATTCTCCCACATGGATGCAGGGGCCCAAATACTTGTGCCATCTACTTCTGCCTTACCAGGTGCATTAGCAGGGAGCTGGATTGGAAGTGGAGCAGCAGGGACTTGAACTGGCGCCCTTATGGGTTGCCGGCCCTGTAGACAGCGGCTTAAGCTGCTATGCCACAATGCTGGCCCCCAAGTTTTAGTTTAGAATCTAGGGCTTCTCAGAGTTCTCTGCAAGAACAGCTCAGGGAATGCTGGGCCTCACACAGAGAAGTCTCCCCGCCTTGCTTCCCATAACCAGGTCAGCCCCACACTGAAAGATACCCGCGTTCTATGGACACATGTCTAAGCTCCATTCCTACTTCCCCTCCAAAAGTCATTTCTTGGCCATTTCATGGGACCAGGGATGCATGCCTCAGGATCTGATGCAGAAGCAAGTCCACCTAGGTCCTGGAAGGGGGCTCGGAGCCATTTGTGAAGGGAATGATGGCTCCTGCACGCGTAGGATGAGGTCTGAAGGGCGCGGTGGTCAGCTCTGGAGTGCTCATTCCTTGCCGTAATGGACTCGGGGCATGAGTGCAGCTGCAGGAGCACCGGGGCAGAGCCCTTTACAGGAAGCCTCCCTCGCCTCCCTCTAAACATGGTAGCTGGGGTCTGCATGTGATGCAGCAGGATAAGCTGCCAGCATCCCATATCTGAGCATCAGTTCAAGTCGTAGCTGCTCCTCTTCCAATCCAACTCCCTGCAAATGTACCTGGGAAAGCAGCAGAAGATGGCCCAAGTGCTTGGGCCCCTGTAAGCCGCATGACAGTCGTTGTGACCATTTGGGGAGTAAACCAGGAGAGGGAAGATTTCTTTCTCTGTGTGTCTTTCCTTCTTTCTCTGTCACTCTACCTTTCAAATACATTTTTTAAAAAATCCTTAAAAAAATGGTAGCTGTTGTAGAGTCCCTGAGCTTTAGTGGCGTCATGACTTATAGATTTCTTTATATCTCAGATGTGTTTTCCGTGTGTCTTATCCACTCTGCTTTCACGCTGCTGTTTCAGTAGCAGCAATGGGCTGGCAAGAAAACTCTGTTCCTCACTCGGTACCCTTGTGTGGAATCCTCTCTCCATCTACCAGTTTCACAAACCCTGCCGTTCCATGATTCCTGTGGTAATGAGTGTGTCAGAAACCTGGATCTCTCTAAATACGAGAAAACAGAAAACCATGAAATGCTCTCAGCCTGGAGGAAAGCTTGGAACACTTAGGTTTGACTTCTAAATAAGAATCCTCTGCAAACACGTTCTGGAAGAGGCCCGTTGGAAGGGCACACGGGCAGCAGGAGTGCAGAAAAGGCAGTGAGCCACCACAGACGGGGCACTGCTCTCGCCATCTGTCTTGATGGCGCGGTGCGTCACTCCGTGGCCTGACAGTCACGCTTTGTTCCCACAACCTCTCCATCCGGTGCCAAGCGCACCTCTCCACATGGCATGCACTTAGAGCCACGCAGGGCCCAGAATGACCACGGTCTCTGCCTTGGAGACCTGGGGAACCCCCATTTATCTCTTAAGGGAGCTGCAGCTGATTTTTAGCATGCAACTTTGGCGCTTGCTTGATCTGAGAACTGGGGTCTACTCACAGCCTTATTGTCACCATCTGTGACTGGTGTTTGCCAACCGGCAGCAGAACAGAACCAGCCAGCTTCCTACTTAGGCCTTACCATCTGCTGCCTGCGTTCTGACCCATTTGTCTAGGTGAGGACAACCAAAGTGTTCTCTTCCAGCTCAGAAGGCAGCCCCAGTGACGCTCTGGGAAAAGCTACCTCCTGGTCCCGGCATAGTCACATGGGCACAGAGACACTGTTGCAGGTGAAGCTGCAAGAAGAAATCCGGTTCTCCCAGACACAAGTTCTACTCCACCCTTTTAGAGTTTTAGGGA
Organism: Sylvilagus floridanus; assembly: GCA_949820135.1. Taxonomy (NCBI): domain Eukaryota; kingdom Metazoa; phylum Chordata; class Mammalia; order Lagomorpha; family Leporidae; genus Sylvilagus; species Sylvilagus floridanus. The sequence goes on along the minus strand of OX463239.1, from coordinate 76,635,664 downwards.
AGCACCTCTTTTCACCACCTGCCTGAAATTCTGTACGAATCACTCCAGGATTTATCCGTCCATGCGTGGGCCCCAGATGGAACCCCTGAGTTTGGTTCCTTTGTTGGCAAATAGCCAACCATGGAGAGGGACAATATAGAGACTTGTGGGGGTTGAGATATGTGCAAGACTATTTGATGTACCTCTTCTCAAGAGCTGGAGCTGCCCCCCTCCCCGTGTATGAGCTCGTGACGTGCTCCTGGCAAATAGGGTATGGCAAAAGTGACTGTATGTGGCTTCCAAGACCGGGTGATATGGGTCATTGCAAATTCTCACTCCATCTCTTTCTTTGGTCCTGTCTTTCAGAAGCATCCAGTAGCCGTGCCGTAGGAGTCTTGAAGCAGAGGTCCACACGGCAAGCAGCTGCAGCCAACACCTCTGTGAACAATCATCCTGGAATCCCCAGCCCAGCCTACTTTACCTTCTGATGACTGCAGCCGCAGGCCAACCTCTGGATGTGCCTCTCCCAGATTCCACACAGAAACTCTGAGATAATACAATGCTACTGCTGGAAGGTACTACATTCTGGGATCATTTTTGTGCAGCACTAGATAGCTAATATAAGAGTGTTCTGTCCACTTCTACTCCCTGACAATAATCTAAACACTCATAGCCTACTAATCACGGGCACTAGCTTTACCCAAAGAGTGAACAACAATGGATTTGCAGCCATAACTTGCCACATCTAAAATTCAAGTGGCACTGCATTAAAATAAGGAAGAAGAAACAATTTCTTGGGGCTGCCACTGTGGCGCAGTGGGTTGAGACTCCATCTGTGGCACTGGCATCCCATATGGGAGCCTGTTCATGTCCCGGCTGCTGCTCTTCCAATCCAGCTCTCTGCTGATAGCCTGGGAAAGCAGTGGAAGATGGCCCAAGTTATTGGTACCCTGTATCTACTTAGGAGACCTGGAGGAAGCTCTTGGCTTGGGATCAGCTCAAGTCCGGGCATTGTGGCCATTTGGGCAGTGAACCAGCAAATGGAAGACTTCTCTCTCTGTATCTCCCACTCTCTGTCTGTGACTCTGTCTCTCAAGTAAATGAATAAATCTTTCAAAAAAGAAAGGAATGAAGGAAGGAAGGCAGGAAGGCAGGCAGGCAGGAAGAAAAAGAAACCATTTATTGGGGGAAACAAAGACTTCATTGCCTTTAAGACTCTTAAGAGGATCATAGGGCTGGCACTGTGGTGTAGCAGATAAAGCTGTCACCTGCAATGCCAGCATCCCATATGGGCACCTGTTCTAGTCCTGGATGCTTCACTTCCAATCCAGCTCTCTGCTATGGCCTGGGAAAGCAGTAGAAGATGGCCTGAGTCCTTGGGCCCCTGTACCTGTGTGGAAGAAGCGGAAGAAGCTCCTGGCTCCTGACTTTGGATCAGTGCAGCTCCAACCATTGTGGCCATCTGGGGAGTGAATCAGCAGATGGAAGACCTCTCTCTCTCTCTCTCTCTCTCTCTCTCTCTCTCTCTCTGACTCTCCTTCTCTCTCTGTGTGTAACTCTGATATTCAAGTAAATAAATAAATCTTTAAAAAAAGAGCATCACAGGAATTGGAGAGAAAACTGGGGAGCATTTGGAGGTCAGAAAGTTCTTGAACTGTAGGGAAACCTTTCCTTCCCTGAAACCGGGAATCCTTCACAAACAGCCTGCTTCCATCCAGCTTGAAAGCAAGCACTGGGGAGACTCAAACACCCTCTTACTCGTCCATATTTGCCAAGAATAAAAGCTAGGAATTCCATCTATAGGGGCCCTGTCAAAGTCAAATTGACATCTTGTCAACCTTAAGCATCCATATGAGAACAAGGTGTGTTTGACAGCAGGAAGATTGAAATTCTCTCTGAATACCATGCCGTATTGCTGAAGTCTTCACAGTGTAAATTAAGATTCAGCAAGAGAGCAATTTTTCTATTAAATTAGAAGGGAGGAAAACTCACATGAAAGAAGACCAGTTAGCCAATTTATGTACGTTGTCTGTCTAGCTTCATTTTACATAGATCAGAACCACTTCGATGGCTCATGCATACAAAGAGTCAAATAATTATAAGTCGACTGGCTAATAAGTTACAGTTAAGGAAATACAGTACAGAGATGTTTGCACCCCCATGATTCCAATGATCATAAGCCAGATGTGTTGACCCTGCCTTTCCTTTCCAACGAGGACAAAAATGAAGTCTTTGGACCAGAGATCCAGAGAGCTGAGTCCTCCACCTTCCCTCATCCCTTCTCCATCAAATATAACCAACAAACACGTATCGTGTGGCTGTCCAGTGGGAGGTTCTGTGAAGCATGCACAGCTTACGTCACAGTTCTCACCAGAAGCAGAGGGGGAAAAGGAGCAGGTGGCGAGGGGACTTCCCAGGGGAGGGGAAATAAAACAGCTTCTCCTCCAGGAACCCATAGGTGGAACGCACCTCACAGACCTGCACAAATGGAGCATGAGTTGGTAGGTTCCCCCAAGGGAAACAGAGATACTCTTGCCGGAAGCAGAGGTATCCCCATCTTCCTTTAGGGGGCGGCGGGAGCCACCAGACTCAGAAAAAGACAGCTCCTTGCGTGCAGCAAGTTCTGTTTTTCACTTAAATCTGTCTGGTGTTGGTCTCATCTGTTGCAACTGAAACAATCCGAACCCTGGTGGACAGAGAACGTGAGACAAGAGTGGACTTCCCCAGGAGCAGGAGTTTGGTCAACAGAAGCACGGGGGCTGCTTTTGGATGGAAGAACTAATGGAAACCACAGCTCAAAGGCCCTGCATAAAAACAGCTGTTGCAGCAAGCAAGTCACCTGGGACAGGAAGTTAATGCAGAAATACTGGTGAGGGTCAGATTACAGAAGGCCTTGAAGGCCAGGCAGAGTCTGAACTTCATTTTGTTGTTGGGAGCAATCCATCAAAAAATTGTTTCTTATTAAAAATTTTTTAAAATATTTATTTATTTTGAAAGTCAGAGTTACAGAAATAAACAGAGAGAGAGAAAGAGAAAGAAAGAATCTTCCACCCACTGATTCACTCCCTAGATGGCCACAACAGCCAGCATTGAGCAAGGCTGAAGCCAGGAGCCAGGAGCTTCTTCCAGGTCTCCCACGTGGGTGCAGGAGCCCAAGCACTTGGGTCATCTTCCACTGCTTTTTCAGGCCAAAAAATTAGCAAGCAGCTGGACGGGAAGTGGAACCAGGACTCAAACTGGCACCTACATGGGATGTCTGAGAAGCAGCCAGTGGCTTTACCTGCTACACAGTGACATTGGCCCCAGAGGCTTTTCCACAGAAGAGTGATCTGGTCAGGCTGATGTTTGGGGAAGATGAACGCAGTGTGGTCTCACAGGTTGGAATAAAGTGGGGGATTTCCCAGATATAAGACAATGAGGGAAGAACCCAAGGGCAAATTCTGCCCAAGATGATATGTGACCACTCAGTAAGGCAAACTAAGCAGTGTTCTGTTACTAAATAGTAAGGAAACTCATGATGAAGTTTTGCTTAGAGACATAACAATTAAGATTGGTTGTGTAGGGGCCTGCGCTGGCAAGCAGCAGGTTAAGCCGCAGCCTGTAGTCAGCATTCCATATATGCACCAGTTTGAGTCCTGGCTGCCCTACTTCTGATCCAGTTCCCTGCTAATGCACCTGGGAAAGCAGCAGTGGATGGTCCAAGTCCCTGGGCCCCTGCACCCATGTGGGAGATCTGGATAAAGCTCCTGGCTTCTGACTTCAGCCCAGCACAGCCTTGGCCATTGCAGCCATTTGGGGAGTGAACCAGAGGATGGCAGACCTCTCTCTGTCTCTCACCAGCCATGTATACTTTCCACAAGTATTTGCTATGAGCCCAGAGCTCTGATAGACGTTTGTTATTACGGATACAACCTCTGTGAAGAATAAAGTCAGTGAGGTAGACTGAAGGAAGCTACCAATAGTTGCTATGGAAATTATTGGGTGCTGGGGTCAGCTTTGTGGCTTAGCAGGTCAAGCCACTGCCTGCAACGTCAGCATTCCATATGGATACTGGATCAATAAGTCCTGGCTGCTCCACTTCCCATCCAGCTACCTGCTTGTGCACCTGGGAAAGCAGTGGAGGTCAGCCCAAGTCCCTGGGCCTCTGCACCTGCATGGGAGATCCAGATAAAGCTCCTGAATCCTGGCTTCAGCCTGGCCCTGTACTGGCTTTTGCAGCCATTTGGGGGTGCAGGTGAACCAGAAGATGGAATATTGATCTCTCACACTCTCTCTGTAGCTCTGACTCTCATGTAAATAGATAAATCTTTTTAAAAAAAAAACCACTAGGTGCTATAAGATCATGTATCAGGGGCCTGATCCCAGTCCCACTGGGTATCAGGGAGTCAGGGAAGACTTCCCAGAGGAAGAAAGATTTAAGATGAGGCCTGACGCAGGAGTGGGAGTTGGCGTGGTAGAGGGGTTGGTGAGCAGAACACTCTGAAGATGCTTAGATGAGATGCTATTTCTGATCAGAGATCTGACAAAATTCCAATGTGGATTTCCTCCAATGAGACAGAAGGAGTCTAACAGGTAGGTAGGGGTCAGGAGTACGCAGGTTCTTTATGTGCTAGGAAAAGGTCTGGGACATCATCCCAACAGCAACATTAGCATTGTTTTTCTGAGGCTGATCAACTCCACTCTGTTTTGAACAAACACACACAAAAAAAGCAGCCTAAGGAACAAATTCCATGTGTATTCCAAGCAGGGGATCAACAGATGGTGTGACTCCAAGGCTTTGAGAATATCTCCCCTGCTTGCAAACCTGATGTCTCCATTTTTTGACTGGCGAGTCACTGGATACAATGACGAAAGAGTAAATGTCAAATGCTAACTTTTCTAGGAAAAGGAACACAGCGAAACTGATATTCCCACTAAGGTGCAAACACCTGATAACTGTGCTTTCTTGAGAAGAGCTTTTTGAGGTCATAGAGAGAAGGAGGGCAGGAGGAAATCTAATCTCTGTAGTAGAAAGAAGAAAAGTGACAGAGAAGGGAAAGAGACACACTAGGGTGACCTGAGAGAATGCCTAGCCCCCATAGGATGTGTTCAACAAACACATGTAGGGGAAATGAAAGGAAGGGAGGGAGGGAGGGCAGAAGGAAGGTAGGAGGGGAGGAAGAGAAAAGAAAGAAAGGTTGTTCTTATTCCCTAAGCAATACAGAATGACAACTATTTACATAACATTCATATTGTATTAGATATTATAAGTAACCTAGACCCGACTTAGAGGCTGTAGGAGGATGAGCATAGGTTACGTATGAACAGTACATCATTTTATATAAGGGGCTGGAACCAATCTCCTGTGAATACAAAGGGACAACTGTGTTAGGAAGACTATGGGCAGGGAAAATAGAAAACAGTGAGCAAATGGATTTTCCAGAAGTCTTTAGGGTGCACAGTTCATAACCTGTGATTTGGGAACTACAAGATCAGACTGTGGCTTTGCCAACCATGCAAGACATCCAGCTTTTCCCCAGGAAAGCTGGGAACATGACGAATGGGCGGGGACTAGCAGAGAACATCTTAGAAGCCTCTGGAAGCCACAGCTCATTAGCAACCCCCATTGGTTCTGTTTTAACAGCCGCACTGAATCATTACTATAGACCAGTAGTCGTCCACACCTGTAGACTTTGTCACCTGTGTTAGGACCAAAACATCTAAGAAAAACTGCTTTTGAGTAATGAATAATGGCTTTCTCTTTCCATGCCTAGGTTCCCTGTGCAGATTTCAGCAAAATCTGTGTGGTTTTATGAGCCTGTGCTGCCAGAATTAAACATACTTCTGGAATAACTTAGTAAACTCAGTGTTAATGGTAACTTGACCTTTCACTGATTTCAAATTAACCGGTGGGGAAATGGTAAGTTGCCTTAATTGAAGCATTATCTTCATTAAAGATTATTAGATGGGTAAGAGCAGGGCCTCCTGAACATCAGCCCATGCTCTGTGACCATGCCAACCACAGCGCCCTGAAGGCAGAGTGATTGAAGGGTCTAAAATTGGATCTGGTGATTGGCTATCTCTGCAAAATGTGAACCGTGCTAACAATGATTCCTTTTCCCCCGTGTGTTCTAAAGATGGTTTCCATGGTGATCTACATTGTTTTGTCTAAATTTTTCCTCATGCCATTTTATCCCACTCCAACTAGATATTTGTAAAGTGCCTATCACTTGAGTATCTCTTCCCTGAACAAGTCCCCGGGAGGGGAAAACCAAATACTTCTTGGAAGGAATGGAAGTCTGTTACTTGTCAAAAAGAACCCGATTTGCCAAGATTATGTAGGGCTTGAGGTTGTCCCCTGAGGGCCTTCCCTTCTGGGATCCACATTCCGTTCACGGAGCAGGAAGGCAAACGCTCTGGTCCACATCCCCGTCACTTCTGAGGCACCTTCTCAGGAGTCCTGGCCTTTGCAGACATTGGACAGCTGGTCACCCAGGTGGGGGGAGGGAGATGCCCCAGATCGAGAGGAGACAGGTCCCTCCACTGCACAGCAGAGATGAGCTGCTTGTACATCAGGCCTTTCAACTCCTCCTGGCCCTCAGGAAGATTTCCTTTTCTAGGTTGGAGCCAGTGATGAGGGCAGAAGTGATGAATACTACTTCTTGGCCAGTCCTTTCCTTTGCTGTCTCGTCTCCTTCAATCACTGGGTATGGAGGAGCCAGTTAAGGATTTCAATCTCCTGGAAGAAGGAGAGGCCGCTGGATGGAAGGCGTGTGTCTGGATCACCTTGTAGTAGACTGTTGAGCACTTGAATTGATGTGAGAAATAAGCTTGGTGTGTGTTAAAGCTACTGAGGTCTGGGGTTGCTTATGTGAGCAGTTGACCTACCCTGCATGTATGATGCAATACAGCAGGTTTTGGGTCAGGCCATGCAACAGATGGCAGGAAGGCCACAGGCTAACAAAATACAGTGTCCAGTGATGAGAAGGACAGGGAGGGGTCAGAGCCCAGACTAGAAGACAAGGTCTTTAAGGTGGTATTGGCAGCCACATCCCAACTGTCCCTGAGCAGGGCATTAGGGAGTGTTGGGATACACACTGGGAGGACAGGACTCAACTGGACCATTTAAAAAATAGTCAAGAAAAAGGATGCAATGCAGACCCAGAGACTTGGACTATGGCACAGATAGAGGCTTGGACACAGGAGACCAAGACAAGACCATATCTTCCCTGGCCCAGGGACCACATCAGAGGAACAGATGTGGTAGCCTCAGCCTGGTGGACCCCACGTCAGTCCTTTGGGACAGCAGTGCTGGAGATGGGAATTGGACAAAGTTGTACCCATATAATAGGAAAAGGACAAAGTGGCCTTGGCAACCACAGTCAGAGGACAGCAAGGCATGGAGCAAAGCCAATTAGCACAGCGGGAGATCAGAAAGTAGAGGCAAGAGTCAGGAAGCCACCCTTGGGGGCAGGTGGTGAAAGATGGCAGGAGTAACCGAGAAAAATCAGCAAGAACAGAGTCTGATGATTGGCCAGCTGCCTTCAAATACCAGCTCAGGCAGACATCAAGGATGGCAACGGGTGAAAAATGGGAATGGGCACTGATGAGTCAGAAGGCCAGCCAGCACCTGCCACCAATCCTCAGGGGATGGAAGCCGATCGTCCCAAGGGAATGGCCTCTTCCCCAAGGCAGCGCTGCGGATGAACTGTGCCCATGTGCCAGTAAGGTCTGCCTTTCTCTAACCAGCTCTGCGCCTCACACATTCTCACGCAGAGAATCAACACTCCTTTCATCCAGCCAGCAGGAGCTGGAATGATTGCTCTGGCCATAGGCATGGGACATCGCCTGTAACTTAGACACTCATGTGGGTTTTTATAGGCAATGAGTGATGAGGCTGTTAACATTTACACTCTTCCCCAGGCCCAGGACGCTGGCCTGCCGCATGTGAAGGATTGGAGTGCTGTGGATCATAATGAGTGGATAATTATGGGATGTGCTGTATTTTATTGGGAGAAGTAGTTAGCAGCTTTTGGGATAATTAAACTCTCACCCAGAGACCACGGGAGCTCAAAATGACCAGGGATGGCACAGACATATGGAGTTGGACAAATGGTTAGCTCAGCCCAGGATTCTGTCTCTGCCACAGAGTTGGGAGATGTTTTCCCACAAGACTCTCCCTCTGGGCTTGGATTTCATCAGCTGTGGGAAGGATTTGGATAGCATTCTTCAAAGCAAGAGACACAGAGGCTTTCATATATATATATATATATATATATATATATATATACAGTCATTGCTTTTAATAATTTATTTATAAGGCAGAGAGCCCCACTCACTGGTTCACTTTCCAAATGTGTATATTGGCCTGAGATGGGCCCAGTGCTAGAGCCAGGAGCTGGAAACTCACTCTGGGTCTCTCACGTGGGTGGCAGGGACCCACTACCTAAGCCATCACCTGCTGCCTCCCCAGGTCTTCACTCGCAGGAAACCGGATCCACAGCTGGAGCCAGGAATTGAGTCTAGGCACTCTGATGTGTGATGTGGACTTTTTTATTGGTGTCTTTTTCTATCTATCTATCTATCAGAGTTATACACAGAGAGAGAGAGAGACAGAGAGAAAAGTCTTCTTTCCATTGGTTCACACCCAAATGGCCGCTACAGCTGGCCCTGCGCCGATCCGAAACCAGGAGCCAGGTGCTTCTTCCTGGTCTCCCATGCAGGTGCAGGGCCCAAGCACCTGGGCCATCCTCCACTGCCCTCCCGGGCCACAGCAGAGAGCTGGACAGGAAGAGGAGCAACCCGGACTAGAACCCAACGCCCATATGGGATGCCAGCGCCGCAGGCAGAGGATTAACCAAGTGAGCCATGGCGCCGGACCCTGTTGGTGTCTTAACTTCTAGGTCAAACCCTCACCTCTAAGCTTTTGTTTTCTAAGTTGAAATAAAATTTCTGATTTTTTCCCCAAAAACATATCTTCCAATGAACCAGCATATTGGCTTATAGGCTAAAAATAACCTAATTTACACTACAGTATTAGTGACTGATTTCAGACACTTTGCAAGTAGGTCCTAATTGTCGAGAGGCAGAGAGCGGGGTCCCGGAAGTAAAGATACAGTGAAGCTCCTTTGCCGCGGCTCACTAGGCTAATCCTCCACCTGCGGCGCTGGCACCCCAGGTTCTAACCCCGGTTGGGGCCCAGATTCTGTCCTGGTCACTCCTCTTCCTGTCCAGCTCTCTGCTCTGGCCTGAGAGTGCAGTGGAGGATGGCCCAAGTCCTTGGGTCCTGCACTCGCATGGGAGACCAGGAAAAGCACCTGGCTCCCAGCTTCAGATCAGCACAGTGCACCGGCAGCAGCGGCCATTGCGGGGTGAACCAACAGAAAAGGAAGACTTTTCTCTCTCTCTCTCTCTCTCTCTCTCTCTCTCTCACTGTCCACTCTGCCTGTCCAAACAAACAAACAAAAAAAGATAAAGTAAAAAAAAAGATAAAGTGAAGCTCTCAGAAAGGAGGTACTAGGGATGCTACCGACACTCCTCTGCAATCTGACCTCGACTCGCTTTCCCAGCCTCTTTCTCTGTGTCTGCCCACACCTCACACCCACCCCCCCGACGCTAACCGGGTGTCCACCTGTCTCAAGACACGTCATGCCCTTTTCATGTCTCTGTGCTTGCCCATGCTCGGGACTGTTTCCCACCCCACCGTCTGCCGCACAGCTTGTCCTGTCCTCTCTCCGATTCCAGGCTAACTGTCATCTCTGTGAAGTGGCCGGGTCTCCCAGGCAGTGCCCGTTGCGGCTTCCTTTGTGTTGGCTCAGTATTCAACGCAGGCTCTCTTGCAGCACTGGTTATGCTGTGTATCTTCTCCTCCATCCCACGGGACCCTCAATGGGAAGGGCTGTCTTCACCTTGTCTCTGGATTCTGTGTCCAACACAGGACTGGGCCATGTCACTTCCCAAGAGGTAGCTGGGTCAATGAAAAGTTTTCTGCTCCACAACTTGCCTCCAAAGCCCAGCTCTTTTCTTAGGCTCCACCCTGTGTCCTTGGCTCTCATTTATCTTATTGGTCAATTAGAAATAAATGTATTTTGGGGGCCAGCGCTGTGCTGCAGCAGGTTAAAGCCCTGGCCTAAAGCGCCGGCATCCCATATGGGCACCAGTTCTAGTCCCAGCTGCTCCTCTTCCCATCCAGCTCTCTGAGATAGCCTGGGATAGCAGTAGGAGATGGCCCAAGTCTTTGAGCCCCTGCACCCATGTGGGAGACCCAGAAGAAGCTCCTGGCTCCTGGCTTTGGATCAGCGCAGCTCTGGCCGTTGCGGCCATCTGGGGAGTGAACCAGAGGAAGGAAGACCTCTCTCTGTGTCTCTACCTGTCTCTGTAACTCTGTCTTTCAAATAAATAAAATAAATCTTTTACAAAAAAAAGAAATAAATGTATTTTGGTGAAAATGGAGAAAGGGAAACTCCAAGCAGGAAACATCAAAGCATCAAAGCAACCTTAGAGAATTGTTTATACGGCTCTGACTTTGGAAAGGATTTAAAATGTAACAATGCATAAAAAGCAAACAAAAAATTCCAATTCTTTATCAAGTATCAACTACATTCCTGGTGGCAGCCTGGAGACTACAGAGGCATGAACACCTTGCCTGTTACCTAAGCTTTAATGGAATCTATATATATTTTCTACTCCGATTTTCAGAGAATAGATGAGAAGAAAATGTTCTACCCACTGAAAGACACTGTTCTCCTAGGCCGGCCATGCATGGCCATGGCAGGATTCATAATAAGTTAACTCAGAGAGATGAAGTGAAGAGTCCAGAGCACATGGTAAAGAAGGTGCTAGAAGGGCTGACATTGTGGTGCAGCAGGATATGCCGCCACTGTGACCCTGGTATCCCATATCTGAGCACTGGTTAGAGTTCCGGCTGTTCCACTTTCGATGCAGTTCTCTGCTAATGTACCCACAAAAGCAGAGTGTGTGTGTGTCTCTCCCCCTCTCTCTGTCACTCAGTCTCTCCCATAAATAAAAAAATAGATCTTGAAAAAAAAAAAGGAGCTTGAATCAGAAGCGGTTCACAACCCAGCTCTGCTCCTATGAAACATGTACTGACTCTCCACTGTCTGTCCCCTCATGTGTCAGCACTTGACAGACTGCATTTTCCAGAGACTCCACAATGCTGTCTGCCATTCCGATGTACTTCTTGCACCATGACATTGACTGTTCTCTCATCTTGTCCTCTCCCTTGATCCTGGGTGGAATTTTGGGGCTGTCTCGAACCAACAGGGTATGGCAGAAGCAACACTATGTGACATTTAAAGTTATATTATACAAACTCAGTGTAATTCTGCCTTGCTCTTGAGACACCAGCCCTTCGAATAGAGCTGCTGTTGTGTGAGGAAAGCCCAAATTAGCCCAGTGATGAGGCCCCAGAGAAAAGCCAGGTGTAGGTGTTCCTGTCAACAGCTCAGCTGAGATGCCAGCAGACAGACATGTGAGTGAAGATGCGTGGAGATGAGTGTGGTCCCTGGCTGCCGAGTCGCCCTGCAGCAGAGGGCCCAGACATCCTGGGTCAGAGTGGATTTCCTGACCCAGGCGTCCATGAACATGAAATGACAGCTGTCTTATCCATCTAAGTTGGGGTGAGTTGTTACATGGCAATCGTGACTGAAACAGATGGTCATGCGCACCCTGCCTGAGCCGCAAAGTTGTGGGGACTGACGGATTCTCACATAAGAGTCTGCTCTGCACGCTTTTAAGTAGTCTCCAAATAAACTTACAAAGAACGGCTGTGCCTGGTGTTTACCAAGCTCCCACCTCCGGGGACTATGGGGCACCTTTACAGAACCCTAAGCCCCCGAGGTTGAAAACCGCTGTTCTCATCCAACCCCTCTACTCCGTGGATGAAGAAAGCACGGACCCAGCATGATGTGTCCAAAAATCACACATGTGGCTCTGTGTTTTGCTCCACTGTATTGCGATGCCTCCAAAAAGAGAACCGTTGGAGGTACTCAGCCTTGTCTGGGAGGCAGAAAGTTGCAAGCAGGAACTAGCAAGCTCATTGTGCAATGGATCCCCTCCAGTCTCAGACAGACAGAGCTGTTGTCCAAGCATGCCAGACACAAGCCTATTCCATCTCCCTCATTCCCTCCCCAGCTCCTCTCCCACTCCTGCAGCATAGATCATTTCATTGGCTAAAACAGAAAGACGGAGCCGTGGGCCCCGCATGGAGCTCCGCAGGCTGTCAGCTCTGTGACGGATGGAGAGCTGAGCTCACGCCGAGGTGCGCCCAGGCAAAGCTCTGTTAGATCACCGGTCATTGGCATTCATGGAGGGCGCCTGGCTGTCACCTGGTGATAGGGAGCTGCACTCCGGCTAAGCATGTGGGGGTCTTTCTCAGTTATTAACCTTTCTGCTGCCCCTACTGCAGCGAGGGTAAGGACAGGTTGGGATGCTGATCAAGTTTCGTTTAATGCACTGCCTCGCTTACTCAGCCAACATCCCAGCTATTGCAGCGAGAGGAAGAGAAATAAACTCCCAAACCAAACAGAGCAGGAGGAAGGAAGGTGAGATCCACTGACCCACATGTGGAAATGTGTTTCCATCAGATGCGGTTATGTTCCTCTATCTGGGAGGCAGGGACCGGGCGTGTGGGTGAAGGGCCCCCCACATCCTGAAATCCACGGAGCCATCAATCACTGAGGTTGAAAGGGGCGTGGATGCCTGTCCCCTGAAATAAGGGTGTTGTTCCCCGAGGATTTATGGCGCTGGGGGGACAACTTCTCTAAATGGCTACTGAGGACATTAATGGGAGACTCCAGTGTTTCGAATGGAGCGGGAGCCATGGGGCTGGGAGCTTTACAAAAGAACCCAGGAGAACCAGGATCAAGTGAACTTCCGGAAAAGCAGCAGCTGCTGAACAAGCATTTCGTTGGGATATTTTTGACTGCAAACTGGAGAAAGAGATCATGAACTGTCTTTCATGCAAAGTGAGATGCTTATCATAGTGTTTCATGATACGGTATGGAAATGTTAAGTTAAAGAATCAAATATGAGCATTTTTATTACTACAAAGTGTGTGCGCACTGAACAAAGCTTGGCAAGTATAAAAAAGTATAAAGAAAAGAAAAAAGATCACCCACGTTCCTATCCTGTGATGATACACATAGTAAATATGCCAACGTCCTGGCTTCTAGTCTTTTTTTCCTGTGTGTGTGTATGTATACACGATTTCATACAATGCATACAGTCTAAAAGCAGAATCTTCTGTGCTGCAGTTTCATATTCTGCTTCTTGATATCATTATGCATTCTTCCAAAGTGTCTTCTGCAGGGTGGGCGTTGCAGCACAGCGGGCGGGTTAAGCCACCACTTGTGACATCATCACCCATATTGGAGTGCTGGTTCAAGTCCTGGCTACTCCAGTTCCATGTCAGCTTCCTGAGAATGCACCAGGCCACCAATGTGGGAGACCTAGGTGGAGTTCTGGGCCCTTGGCTTCACACTGGCCCAGACCCAGCTGCTGTGGCCATTGGAAGAGTAAATTAACAGATGGAGGATCTCTCTCCATCTTTCTCTCTCTCTGTCACTCTGCCTTTCAAATGAATTCATCTTAAAAAATAAAAAGCGGCCGGCGCCGTGGCTCAACAGGCTAATCCTCCGCCTGCAGCGCCAGCACACTGGATTCTAGTCCCAGTTGGGGCGCCAGATTCTGTCCCGGTTGCCCCTCTTCCAGGCCAGCCCTCTGCTGTGGCCCGGGAGTGCAGTGGAGGATGGCCCAAGTGCTTGGGCCCTGCACCCCATGGGAGACCAGGAAAAGCACCTGGCACCTGGCTCCTGCCATTGGATGAGCGTGGTGCGCCGGCCGCAGCGCGCCGACCGCGGCGGCCATTGGAGGGTGAACCAACGGCAAAGGAAGACCTTTCTCTCTGTCTCTCTCTCTCACTGTCCACTCTGCCTGTCAAAAAAAAAAAATAAAAATAAAAAATAAAAAGCAATCATTTCATGTAACATATTCAGTTGCTAGTGTATTGTATTAAATAGATTGTTAAAACATTTTGTTTGCATATAGCAAACAGAAAATATCTATTTAAACAATGTGGCACCCATATACCTCTTCTAATAGATTAAATATACTCATATGACCAGCAGATGGAAGGTGTGTGTGTGGGGGGGGCTCTGTAGCTCTGCCTTTCACGTAATCTTTCCAAACCAGAGTGTCTTCTCTAAAGGCTGCATAGCACTCACATGTGGCCCCACAACCTACTCAACAGTTCTGTTGTTGCAAGCTTTCACTCTGCATCTGAAGTGTCTTTAGCTTACACCCTACAAGTGGCATTCCTGCATGAAAAGACAGGTTTTTTTTTGTTTTTTTTGCCAGGCACTCAGCACAGATCGCTTTGAGAGTTTTCCAGCTGCTGTCTCTTCTTCTTCCGCGGCAGGCCCTGGGTGAGCCTTTTCACCCCTTCTCCCAGAATAACTGCGGGCGTGGCGCTGCCCCACAAGCCCACAGCTTGAGAGCTTGCCCCTCGGTGGAACTCCTCCCATGCTTGGTCTGGGACTGCACCTGCACCTGGCCTACTTCTGCCTCCCCCCACCCTCCCTCTCCCCCTCCACGCAGCCACCCTCTCCTCCCTGCGGGGCCTTCCCAGACCACTCCACCCACAGCTCCTCTCCTTCCAAGGGCTCTGTAATTTATGCTCTTCACACGGCGCCTCCGACAATTAATCACCACTTACCAGCCGCGTGACCTTCAGTAAGCCCAGAAGCTGGTCGTGAGAATTTAATGAGATCAAGCCTATAAAATAAATACCTCTCACAGTGTGGGGCGCACACTGCAATTGAGCAATAAAGGGAGGCTGTTATTATGATTGCGGCCAGTTTGCTGTGTGACATTTCTTCTGTTGGATGTTATAGATGTCCCTCCTCTGCTGCTGTTTAACTGTGTCTGGCCTGGCTTCCAAATTCCCTGAAGACAACTGCTCTCAGCGTCTGGGACAGGAGCTTCTCCAAGAAGCTCACAGGGAGACAGTACTTGTGATCAGATAACGGGCCATGCAGAGCCTGGAGCCAGGAACTTCTTCTGGGGATGCAGGTGCCTGCTTGGACCATCCTCTGCTGCTTTCCCAGGTGCATTAGCAGCAAGCTGGATGGGAAGTGGAACTGCTGGGATTTGAACCGGCATCCACATGGGATGCTGGCGGCGCTGCAGGCCAGGGCTTTAACCCACTGTGCCACACGCCTGCCCCATGCAGGTGGCAGTTTTACAAGCTTCAGCTTTCTCGTAACAAAATGAGGGGCTAAATGATTTTTAAGACACTTTCTAGGTGGCCGATGTTGTGGCATAGTGGGCTACACCAGCATCCTATGTGGGCACCAGTTAGAGTCTGGCTTTTCCCCTTCTGATCCAGCTCTCTGCTATGGTCTGGGAAAGCAATAGAAGATGGCCAAAGTCCTTGGGCCCCTGCATCCATGTAGGAGACCTGGATGAAGCTCCTGGCTTTGGATTGGCCCAGCTCCAGCCATTGTAACCATTTGGGGAGTGAACCAGCAGATGGAAGACATCTCTCTCTCTCTCTCTAACTTCTTCGTCTCAAATAAATAAACAAAATCTTTTTAAAAAATAAAAAAAGCACTTTAAAAATTTTTTTTGACAGGCAAAGTAGATAGTGAGAGAGAGAGAGACAGAGAGGAAGGTCTTCCTTTTTCCATTGGTTCACCCCCCCAATGGCCGCTGCGGCCGGTGCACCACGCTGATCTGAAGCCAGGAGCCAGGTGCTTCCCCTGGTCTCCCATGTGGGTGCAGAGCCCAAGGACTTGGGCCATCCTCCACTGCCCTCCCGGACCACAGCAGAGAGCTAGATAGGAAGAGGAGTGACCGGGACAGAATCTGGTGCCCCGACCGGGACTAGAACCCCTGGTGCTAGTGCCACAGGCGGAGGATTAGCCTAGTGAGCCATGGCGCCGGCCAAAAAAGACACTTTGTAACAGAATTTTATAGTTATGGGCTGAAGCCCAGAGCGGTTAAGAATCTACCCTTTAAATTGTGGGCAACAGGACTAAAATAACAATGACTCAAATTCCAGAGCTCTGTCAATCACTCTGCTCTGTTCTGTTGTGCTGTGGCACTCATCCAGTGTCTTCCATGTTAGACACCTGGGAGGAGCTGCCACAGTATAGCTGGGAACAGACGCAAATCGGAAATTACAAACCCGAGAAGAAGGTGAACCTGCCGGGTGATTCTCCCATCCCCATTCTCCCCTTTCACTATGCACAGTTAGCAGAATTAGTTAGAATGATGTAGAATAAAGTGAATTCTCTCAACCTTGGTTACAGCTAAAGAGGGTCATGCTATTTTTTGAATAATTTTTAAAATTATTTTAAAAGTTTATTTGAGAGGCAGAAAGAGAATGAGAGAAAGAGATAGAGAGAGTTCACATATGCTGGTTCATGCCTCTAATGCCTGGGCTGAGGCCAGAGCCAGGAGCTGGGAACTGAATCCAGGTCTCCCCTATGAATGAATGTCATGGGCCCAATTGCTTCCCAGAGTCTCTTTGGGGTGAAGATAGAGTCAGGAGCCGGAGCCAGGATTCAAACCCAGGCACCCTGATGTGAGACGCAGGCAGCGTAGCCTAGCTCTGCTGTGATGGCATTCAGGATGGTGGAAAGTGATAACGCCATTCTGGGTACTTCCTGTCATTGTTTTCCCTTCTCCTACTCTCCCTTTCCCCGCTGACTTGAACGTGGACATGGTGCTGAGCTGTCCTGGACCATGTGGACAAAGGCAAGGCACTGACCTAGGGATGAGCAGCGAGGTGGCAGGCGTCTGGCTCCCTGACGCCCTGGAGCCCTGCTGGGCTGATCATTCCCGTTTCTCTGCAGAAAACAGGAACCTATTTCTGGGTGTTCAATCAGGCAACCTGTTCTTTGGGGTCTCTCCTACGGCTTCTACGCTCACATCCTAACTAATTTAGGTGTCGGTTGTGAGCCAAAGGTGTTAATGGATTACAGATGACGGAGCATTCCTGGAAGCTGTGCTGGTGAGAATCCACAGAGAGGTGATGGACAGTGAGCTGGGTTAAAAGAATGACGGGTGGAAGTGGAGAAAGCCCAGCTGGATGGAGTCTGTGACACTGCTTCCGTCTCAGGGATGGAAACAGACACAGCCATTGGGAAAGGGATTACAGATAAAGTTTGTGTAAGAGGGGTTTTGGGGTTGGCATTGGGGCACAGCAGGTGAAGCCTCCACCTGTGATGCCGGCATCCCATATGGGCACCTGTTCAAGACACAGCTGTTCCACTCCCCATCCAGTTCCCTGCTAATGTGCCTTGGGAAAGCAACAGACGATGGCCCAAGTGTTTGGGCCCCTGCACCCATGTGGAAGACCCGGAAGAAGCTCTTGGATCCCCATTTTTGGCCAGGCGGGGAGTGAGCCAGTGGATGCAACATTTCTCTCTGTGTGTGTCTCTCCTTCTTTCTCTGTAACTCTGCCTTGCACTGAAATAAAAAATAAATTAAAAATCAAAAAAGATAGTGGTTCTCCAACTAACTGATCATTGCAGTCACATCGGGGGCTTGCAAAAACACATTCCTGGGCCTCAGCACCCATTGCCAGGATTATGGCGACCCGAGGATTATGGTGAGCCCATTGATGGAAAGCACCATGACCGAGGAGAAGCTGGGATGGCACCAGGTCATGGAGGACCCCGGACATCGCTGAGAACCCAGTGCTCCCCATTCTGCGCCCAGCACCATCTAGGCTTCCTAGAGTGTGCTTTTAAAGACAATTGTCAGGGGAAAAGCAATTCTAAAAGAAATGTCAGGCCTGGGCTCTCATGCCAGCTCTGCCCTTTGCTGTTGACATTACCTGGAACGTAAAGCACAGCTTCTTTATCAGGAAAAACAGCTGTGGGGTGGGGGGGGGAGGTTGCAGCGAAGAGGAGATGGGGAAAGTACATACAAAGACAGCTCAGGCAAAGAGCCAGCAGAGTCAGGAGATGTCAGGTGCCCTCAGAACGTCCTGTGTGCCCTGTTGGGCCTGCTGGGTGCAAGGTGTGCTGACTCCAGGGGTGGGGGCGACAAGGAGGGCTGCTCAGATAGCAGGACTGCTGTCCTCCATCCAGAACCCACCCACCTGAGACCTCAGGAACCTGGCACTGTGCTAGGAGCGGATTGTGCCATTGTGAGTCATTGGCCCCCGGGGTGAATAATCCAACCCCGTGTTACTTAGCCCACTGTGGTTGGTAGCTGCTGGAGTCCTGGCACAGTTGGGTCAGGCCCCCGTGGCACTGAGGGGCTCTCGTGGGGTCCGTGGCAAGCTCAGCCTTCAGCCCTGATTTCCCTTAGTTCAGGATTGGGGAGAAAGGGCACATTCTGGAAGCTCCCAGGGTTCTGCATGGTGACTTGGAGAAAATAAAAGGGCTTAATTACTTCGGGCTAAAGTACACAGGCATTTGACATTTTGAAAAATGGTTTTATGACATTTCTTTGATAGCTCTAGACCAAAGGCAGCTGCTTATACTTCAGGGAGGTGACAGAAGAGGAGGGGGAGCGAAGGCAGGCGGGGGAGCTCGGGATTTTGCTAACACTCCCTCTATTTGCAGAGGGCTTTACGCTGTTCAAAGCAGCTCTACATTCATCCCTAAATTACGTGATTTTTACAATAACTCACCAAGGGCGGGGGGCAGCGATAAAGAAGCTTTGCAACTAACCAGCTGCATAAACTTGGCCAAATTAACTTCTCTGACTTCCGTCTTTTTTTTTGGACTGGGATAATCTTGCAGCGACAATGAAATAAAAGGCAAATGTAAATGGAGCCCCCAGCACAGCTGCCCCGAGAGGGAAGGGGCTCGCCAGCTGTGAGTTTCTGTCTCCTCCCATTATATAGATGAGAAAACTGAGGCAAGGGAAATGATGTGAGTCCACAAAGGGATGGGGTCCCTTTGTTTGTGGGTGTGCTCATTCCAGGGACAGGAGGCTCTCAGAAAAGGCTACTTTTCAAAATGAAACAAAATCCTTTGTGCTATGTTTTTCTCCCCGACTCCATCCTGGGAGAAGATCTGAAATGGGTTTGTGGGGCTGAAACAGAGCGGAGGACAGAGTCTCAGGTGGAAGGCAGCAGCCGTGTAGCTGGCGAGGGGAGGTGGAGGTCCACCCTGCCAGCGAGTGGCTGTGGGTAGCAGGTCTGCCGCACGCAGGAGGAGCTGGCACAGAGCATGGCATGAAAGGCCCCTGGAGCTACAGGAGTTTCCGCCCCTCAACCAGACACAAGGCAGGGAGCACCTGCCACAGCCAGCTCGCCAGAGCCAGGCTGGAAGTGATCTCGACAGATGGAATGAAATGAATAAAATGAAATCCAAAAGGTCGAAACCCAGGATCATGCACTGAGTTTAAAAAAAAAAAAATCCAACAGCACAAAATTTTGAGTGAGTAAAATGGAGTTGAAGGTAGAAGACGTGTTCGCTTCCGCTCCGGGGTGGTCACCCATCCCGGGGCAGCCTGCGGCAGTGGAAAAACACCAGTGTAGGGGTAGCAGCCCGCTCTGTCCTTGCACTACCGGAGCTGTGAGCCCCTGTGCAGTCCCCTGGCCTCCCCGGGGGTCCCAGCTTCCCTCCTGGTAACATCCTCATGGTTTAGTTTAACCTCGACATCGACCCTGCCACATTTCATCCGCATCAAGAAGACTTGGTAGTCTCAGCTGGCAATGAATTCAGTAAGAGCCACGGGCATGTGAGCAGATGATGCAAACTGGGAGTGCGCCAGGAGGAACAGAGTGGATCCTTAAACCAGGCTTGGGCCTGCTGGCTTCAGCGGCTGGGCAGCCTCCTCTTTGTAGAAGTCAGTGCAGGCGAGAGGAACATGTGGAAGGCTGTCTAGGAAACTCATTTGTCCAGAGAAAGCTTCACGGGATGGTGACGTTTGGATGTGGAGAAGTTCAGGTACTGGGGGTACGTGTTCATGGCAAGGACGTCCCACGAAGGAACTCATTCGCTCTAACTCTGGCATCAGGAAGGTGAGGCTCTGGGATGACCCTGAGCTCCAACTTCCACCGTGCGCACTAAGTGGCTCAGCTTGAGCTCAACTTGGTGGAGCCAGGGCAGGAGGCCCGTGAAGCCGAGAGAGCAGGCTACTGTTGGAGGCGTGGGCACAGCGAGGGAGCAGCGGTGGCTTCTTATCCCGGGAGCTGAAGATTCCAATCAAAGGAAGGGCAGGGAGCCCTGGAGATGAGGCCCCAGGGAAACTGGGAGACGGCAAGGAGAGAGGAGATGGCAGCCTCTGTAAGTGTCGTGTTACTCACGTGACCGTTGTAGATGGCAAGTTAGATCCGACAACCAGGGGCACGTGGGAAAGCGGCGTGGAGCCTGGGAGCGGTGGACCATGTCACATTAATGGGGCGCAGGGCAGGGTGGGAGCTGCGGGCCAGCAGGGCTCAGGGGTGGCTGGTCTCCATCTACTTCACCTCCTAGATGGCTGGATGCCTGAGAGCAGGGCTTCCCTGGCTGAGGTCATCCTGTTTCCCCATCAGTTAGCTCCTAGCAGCACAGTGAACACCTGCCCCAGCAGGAGCTCGATAAACAGCTATTGGCCCAATGTGTGAATGAATGAATGAATGAATGGAAAATTGCCCCAGTCTTTCATTCGGATCTCAGGAGAGGAGAGAGGGGAACTAGGAGAAAGGAAGTGCTCAGCGAGGGCAGGGATGGGGTGGTGAAAGCGAAGGAAGCAAGAAACGCGCTGAAGGAATGGAAAGGGCGGGGGGCAAGATGCAAGTGATGACTACTGATAGAGGAGCGTCCATGCTGGCTTCCGGGAATGGCCCTCCAGCCGTCCGCTGTCTGTCTGTCAGGAGTCGGTCCATCCATTCTACCAGCCATCCACCTCCTGTCCTTCCACTAACTGACTCCTCTATTCATTGCTGTGACCAGCCTTTTTGTGAGGGACTGTGTCACAGCAAGCTGGCTGGAGACTGGCAAGGACACAGTGAAGGCAGAGCCCAGCCCTTCTTATAGGAGCTGTACCTCTTGGATGCGGAGTATTTTCTCATTGTCTACTCACATGCCGTGCGACCCCAGCTGTGACGGGGTTTCCCCCTCACACCGAGCAGTTGAGCCTGTAGCCGTAGGCACCTGGTCAGCGTCCTCTCATTCAATCCAGTTCTCACGCAATCTTCTTGGAGATCGCAACAACTTCCAAGGGCCGGGGGTCCAGTCCCACAAGACAGCTGCCCTTCAGGTGCCAGTCTCAGGCCCAGCGTGCAACCTGTGTTTCTGATCAACTGCCACGACTCCCAACGTGGGTTTGAATAAATTGCTGGAGTGGCTCCCAGAACTCAGAACTTTGCTTGCGTTTATTGGTTCTTACGGGGATTGTGGCAAAGGTTACAGATGGCTGCCAGATGGAAGAGATGCCCAGGACAAGGAAGGGGAGGAGCCGTGTAGAGCTTCAGCCAGCGAAGCTCCAGAGTATTTCGCTGTGCAGAAACTTCGAGAACCCAGTCCTTTTGGGTTTTTGTGACAGCCTCATTATACGGTGGGAGTGATTGAACCCCTGACCATTGGCGATCAGCTTTACCTTCAGGCCCGCTCCCTTTTCCCTGAAGGTTGGCAAGAGGACGGGGGCTCAACGCCCCAGTCCTCTGATCATGCCTTGGACTTGCCCATGCCCAGCTTCCAGCCCGAAACCAACTAGGTGCTGTCAGACACCAGTCAGCTCATTAGCATACAAAAGACATTCTTATCACTTCCAGAGACCAAATACATATTTCATAAATCACAATGCCAGGAGTGACTTATCAAAATTACTTCTTGACAGCTAATATGAGATGTGTGGTGGCTCTAGATCCTACACTAACTCTGTAGTTTTCTGTGTTGCTGGGCTGGGCTGCAGGATAGCTTTAGGAATACTCTCTTAAAAATATTTCTGTGCTGTCTCCTATCCATTCTGGGGCGCCTCAGATTTCTTCCCAGCTAGTTCCGGGGGTTCTGTTATGAAGGTCTCATAACGCCGGACCCTAGCTGCTCCTCTGCTCTGCTTTGCTGTGTCGAGGTCTGCCGTCACCAATTGCAGGTGCAGCAGCCACAGGGGCCCCCTGCCAAAGCCTGGGGACCGAGGGGGCTCCCAGGGGCCCCTTGTCGCTGGTCGTGTTCTCTGGGGCTGATGTTGAGGCTATGCAAGCCCAGAAACCTGCCCTTGACCCCTACCTCCCACGCCAACACCTGCCCACACCTCCTACCTCCCACACCAACACCTGGCAAGGGTATCCCACAGGGCAGCAGCTGTTGGCCCCAAAGTGACAGGTAATGTAGACCATCACTGTCTATGTCCATTATTGGGAAACTACTCTTTTATACTTTTTTCTTTCTAGCCCTTTTTACAAAAAAAAAAGGGGGGGGGAGACTAGGGCATCATGCAGACGGGTCAGGCAGAGGTCATCCTGGCTCTACATTCTCACTTCCTGAACAACAGACTATTATATTTGAATCTGACTTCTGTGACTCCCTTCTGTATTCCTTTTTTTTAAAAAAAAAAATTTATTTATTTGAAAGTCAGAGTTATTACACAGAGAGAAGGATAGGCAGAGAGAATCAGAGAGAGAAAGTCTTCCATCCACTGGTTCATGCCCTAACTGGCCACAATAGCTGGAGCTGAGCTGATCTGAAGCCAGGAGCTGGGAGCGTTTTCCAGGTCTCCCACGTGGGTGCAGGGGCCCAAGTCATCTTCTACTGCTTTCCCAGGCCATAGCAGAGAGCCGGATCAGAAGTGGAGCAGCCGGGACTCGAACCAGCATCCGTGGGATGCTGGCACTGCAGGTGGCGACTTAATCCGCTGCACCACAGCACTGGCTCTGTCCTTTAGAATAAACTCTTTTCCAGGAGACGCCTTGGTTCTTCAAGCGAATAGGTTCCTAGTGGGCTTGCACACCAATAAGCAATCTTGAGCCTAATGGGATCATAGCTTAAGCTCCAACTGGAACTCTTCCACTATCAGAGGGTGAACCAAACGAGTTATACAGGCTGGGGTCAGGTCCTAACTGGTTGTAAAGCCTGGAATATTGTGCTGAAGATTCTGAGGCCTCATTTAAGCTCAGCAGGGCCGAGCGCAACACAGCACTTAATTATTGATGTCTGCCACTCGCATTGACAAGGAGAGGGGGAGCATGTGTGTTACACCTGGGTTAACCCAGAAGAGTAATGAGTGGGCAGGAAGAGAAGGGCCTTAAGATTTGCACAGACCACTATCTAATAGTAAATATCTCATAACTACCCTGAGAAAGGCATATTCGACAATCCCTTCTACAGGTGAACATCTGAAACTCAGAGAAGGGGAGTGATTTGCTTTAGGGCGGATAGGAACTAAGTGGCAGAGTGACAAGTTGGTTCTGACACGTGACGGTGAGCAGTCTGGACTCTAAGTGGCAGAGTCAAAGTCCACATCTAGGTTTCCAGACTAATGCCCGCCCCCGACGTGGTTAGGCTGGAAGGGGCTGCACCACCTGACTCTCGAGGGCAGTGGGGAGGTTTCCCCTGGACCGAGCCAGGATCCAGCACCACAGCAGCAGGGGAAGGGGCCGCTGCTCCCACAGGCATCTTTCTATGCCTGACTGACTCCAACACACACGTTTGCGTCAGCATAACCCAAGCCCCACGGAGGCTCTCAGCCGGGAGAGTCCCCTACATGCAGGCTCTGTCTTGCCTTCCTTGGGGACATCACCCAGCTTGCCTGAGGCTGCTGGGAGCCCGGGCTCACTGGGCTCTCTGCACGCACACCTGCAGAATTCCGGCCCAACAGAGCAGCACACGCGTGCGCGTCGGTCGCAGCGTCCGTGTCTGCGAAGCTGGATCTCCGATTGAGGAGGCCTCCATGGCCTTCCTCCTCCGGGGACACGCACTTGGCAGCTCTCCCTGGCCTTTTCGCAGGCGTCCCGTGTGCAGGAAGTGGAGTTACAGCCCCGACCTATCACTGTTTCCAATCCACAATGAATCACGCCTGAAAGATTGAGCACTCAGCCCTGTGTGCAAAATAAGGAAAACCGGAATTCGCAGACCTGCCTTGCCAGGGATCAGAAGCCCCACTGAGGCGTACAGGCCATGGAGCGCACAATTAAGTGCTGGTCCTGGTGGCGGTGGGGGAGTAAAAAATTAGAAAAATCCAAGGTAAATGTGGACTTTCTTCGGGAAAGCTGCAGAAGAGGTGATGGAGGCTGGGATGGGGGGGTATATCTGGGTCTTAAAGGGGGCTAGGAGGCCGGCGCCGCAGCTCACTATGCTAATCCTCTGCCTGCAGCGCCGGCACACCGTGTTCTAGTCCCGGTTGGGGCGCCGGATTCTGTCCTGGTTGCCCCTCTTCCAGACCAGCTCTCTGCTGTAGCCCGGGAGTGCAGTGGAGGATGGCCCAAGTGCTTGGGCCCTGCACCCCACGGGAGACCAAGAAAAGCACCTGGCTCCTGCCATCTGATCAGCGCGGTGCGCTGGCCGCAGCAGCCATTGGAGGGTGAACCAACGGCAAATGAAGACCTTTCTCTCTGTCTCTCTCTCTCTCACTGTCCACTCTGCCTGCCAAAAAAAAGGGGGAGGGGCTAGGATTAGGATCTGGAGACAGGGTTTGGGTTTGGGGTGCGTCCTACACCAGCTGGGGCCTCATTTCCTTATCTACCAAAGGGTCCCCGCCCTCCCCCACCCACCAACATGCCCAGAAAAGCAGCAGGCTCACAGCACCATCCTCAGCAGCAATTCAGGCGTCCCTAATGCTTGTAGAAGCAAAAGTGACTTTGCAATGCATTCGGCAGCCGCGTGTGCTGGGAGCTGAACGCAGTCGGTGGCAGCACCTGGCCTGAGGCGGCGGGAGCCTGCTCATGGTGTCACGGATCCTACGTAAAGGGAACGGTGCCGTGCGTCACCCTGGGAACTTGGGTGTGTTTGATTACGGCATGTTGCCTCAGGCCCCAGCAGGATGAAGATAGAATATTCTGTAAATGCGTTGCCTATTTATAGAAATCCGAACCCTTCAGAGTCCCCAAACACCTGGCCACGAGGGGCCTGTGTTCTTACGGTCTTGGCTCACAGGCGGGCAGCAGGCATCGCCATCACCCCGTGACTGTAAGAGCAGCCACGTGGAGCAGGGCTGGGCAGCCAGCCTCCACAAAGGGCCACGTAGTAAATATTTTAGACTCTGTGCACCCCATATGGTCTCTGTTGTAACTGCTCAATTCCGCCGCACGGAGGCAGCTACAACAAATGGGCATGGCTGTGTTCCAATAAAACTTTATTTACAAAAATAGCCAGCTGGCTGGATCGGGCCCGTGGGCTGTGTTGGGGCAACTGTGGTGCAGGGGAAGGTGTTTGAGGCCCCTGGGGGAATCTTTCCACCTCAACTCAGGTCCCAGGCCTGTGACTGCCCATATCGCCTCGTGGTCGGGCTCGCCCCTCTCCCGGGGGTGGATGGCACCCTGGTGCACAGAGTGTGAGCAGGGCCTCTTTTGCTCTTGACCCAGGGCCAGAGCGTATGGGGGGCGCATGGGGGTCTGAATTTCCTCATCCAGAAAGATGGAGACCCCAATGCAAAATCAGAAGCCGTAAGTAGCATCGGACCAAGGCCCTCGGGTGCCCGGCTCAGCTGCAGGGGCTGCTGTCAGTGTACAAGGCAGCGGCCAGGGGGAGGGAGGCACCAGGGCGGGGCGGGGGCAGTCCTGCTGGCCATCTGCCGCTCCTTTCCTCTCCTTGCCGGCCAGCAGGGAGGAGCCTGGCCCTTTGGCCATGCACCGTAGGGTTCCCCCTCCTCCCACCAGCACCCCGCCAAGAAGCAGGAAGGAGCACAGATGCTCACTTGAAGACTCTGGGGAGGGTTGGGAAGGCACCGCTTTGAGTAGAAATGACAAGCCTGTGCCTGCCGGGAGCAGTGGCTGAGCAGCCAGCCTGGGTCCAGGAAGCCCAGGACGAGACAAGGCCCTGAGGTGGTAACGGAGCCCTAAGGCCTCAGCAGAGAGGAACCTGAGCTGCCACTCCTCTTCCCACTTCACAGATGAGAACACTGAGCCCCGTCAGGAACAGTGAGCTGTGGATCCCGGATCTCGGCTCAGGCGTCTGCACCGACAGTCGCCTGGCTTGGCTGCGAGGCCATGTGGTTTCACAGCTGCACCTGCCTCCGATGTTGCTTTGAAGGTTAAGTGAACCCCCACCCACCCCGGTCTGAGCTTTCCCAGAAGTGGGACTCATTGCCTAGGCCATCCTGTTGCTTCTCTTTGTCGGTGCAGCCTGAGTGATCGATTTTTTCCGGGATGAAAAGGACGCCCTGACTGGTCATTGATTGGCTCGCCAGAAAGACTTCTGCCTTTGTGTTAGTGGGGGGAGAGCAGAGGATGTGTGGATGCGTGGCTGTTCTCTCCTCGCCCCCCACTTTCCCCTGGAGGCTAGCTCAGAAACAAACAAAACCGGAGTCTGGGAACGGGCAGTTCCCTAGGCCCTCTCCTTCCTCCCCAAGGACAGGGAACGAGTGGGCAGGAGTGTCCAGCGCCTTCTCCCGCAGCGAGCCCCCTGCAAACGCCCTTGCTGTTCTAACAGGAAGCACCACCGACGGCCTGGTGCCTCCACCCCAAAGCAGCAAGTCCCCAGCTTGAAGCATCCCCTTCGTCGTGGCTCCCTTTCCTCATGGTACTCACAGACACAGCATCACGTAGGGGCTGCAGATTCAGGCTCTGCGAACCCAGCTGCCAGTTCACATTCCAGCAGTAGGTAACTTTAGGCCAGTTGCCTCTAAGATGGAGAGGAGAGTGGTATCTGCCTTGCCCGATGGCTACCTTCGAATCCACCACCTACACAGATTAAGCACCATGCAAGGGTACTTCCGGGGCTGAGATGCAAGTGGAGTTAAGAGGTAAGATGGTTTGGGTGCAAAGGTGTTTGAACTCCACGTATATGAGGGAGTCTTCACGTGGGAAATGTGCAAGGATGGGTTTACACTCCCGGCGCGCCTCGCTCACATGACCACGACCACGGCCCCCAGCCCCCATGCTTTCTCCATCTCACCTCCCCATACAGGACCCCTGCTGAAAGCGGGCTTCCCCCTTGGAAACTCGGGAAGCCCACCTCCTCTGCTCTTCGCAGAGCCCACTCCCAGATCTGGCCTCACACCTCCGCTCTTCTTCTGTTTCTCATAAGGAAGACAGGTTCACACCCCCAAAATGTGTGTTTCGGGGCCCTCGGATGGAGCTCCTTACCCTTGGGTCCGTGCTCCTAAGACTGTCAGTCTCTGCACCTCTTTCTTTCTTTTAATGTTTACGGTCTCGGGTTGGCTTCCCAGAGCCACCCTTTCTAAACTGCATGCTGACATTGTCTCCCTAGCACAGGCCTGGAGGGCGGTGTGCGAGCGGCCCCTCCCAAGACTCCTGAAGAAGTGCTCCTAATGTAGATGCCGGGCAGGGCCTGGGGACAGCATCCCGGGAGTGGGCCTGGTCCCAGGCTGCAGCCTGGGGAGGATGTGCACATCTCAGCCTCGCCAATGTTCCCTGTCCTAGGGGGCACACTGGGGCCCAACTGGCTCCTGCAAGACACCTGCTGGAATTCTGCTTCTGGGGCCAGAAATCCATCTCCCGTGGGCGTGCTGGTGCTGTGTCAGGGTGGGGGGGTTGCCTGGCAGGGGGAGCGTGGCCCTGGTCTCCGATCGATACAGCTCAGCAGAGGCCTTTTCAGACAGAGCCAAAGAGAAATAGAAAGCTTTGTTTGCTTAGTAAATGGACCTTTGTGGGATGGGGCCAGTATTTTCTCTGTTTTTCCTCTTAGCTATGCCTCAGTGAATCTGGCCTCTGCTTCCTCCTCTTCTTCCCCTCCTCGACTTCTTTTCTCTCTCCCAACACAATAAGAAATGTTTTATGTCCTGGAGTGGCAAAGCAATCACTTCAGTGCTATTACAGTGGCCTCAAATCATTTTTTTTTTTTTTTGGAAG
Organism: Sylvilagus floridanus; assembly: GCA_949820135.1. Lineage (NCBI taxonomy): Eukaryota > Metazoa > Chordata > Mammalia > Lagomorpha > Leporidae > Sylvilagus > Sylvilagus floridanus. The sequence goes on along the minus strand of OX463239.1, from coordinate 76,607,772 downwards.
ATGATGAGGAATAAAATAAACGAATGGATGGATGGGTGGGTCACAGCCACCTAAGCTTGTGACACTGGAGATCACCTGCCCGTTCTTGGGGTCTTTTGTCACATGGTTTCCTAAATTCATTGGAGACAGGGACACATTAACCGCTGGCCCCACCTTCCTAACAGGGCTGTCCTCTTTAAATTAGGGCTTTCCTCACTCGTGCTTGTGGGTTTGGTTTGTCAGGCTGCTGTATGTGCCCAGGGTAATTTATCTGTGATCTGGGTATGCCGTCACCAGGAGGCAGTTCAGGGAGGCCCCTTTGGGGTGGTGGGCTGTTGGCTGAGTGCCTGGGATGCAAAGCCTACTTGCTTTGTGCCCCTCCCTCCCTTCACAGAGGGGAAACCAAGGCTTGGTGGGATTAGGGGAAGGACCCAAGGTCATGGCATAGAATCAAGGCTAAGCAAGACTCTCTACTCAGCACAAGTTTTCTGGAGGTGGGACAGGCTATTTGGGATTACAGTCCACTGAGGGTTCTCTGGCTGTATGGGAAGTAGCCACAGTGACGGGCATCTCTAAGGAGCCCCAGGTTTGAGTCACCTTCCTCTTCTAGTCTTCTAATTTCTAGTTTGCTGACATCTGTTGGAAGGGACAGAGGGCAGGTGTCTCCTTCCTCAGATGCATTTTTTTTCCTTAAAAAAATTCTTTTGGGAGCCAGAATTGTGGCGCAGTGAGCCAAGCTGCTCCCTATAACTCCAGCATTCCGTACAAGTGCCAGTTCGAATCCTGGCTGCTCTGCTCCCGATCCAGCTCCCCGAGAATGTGTCTTGGAGGACAGAAGAAGATGGCCCAAGTGCTTGGGCCCCTGCCACTCATGGAGGAGACTGGGATGGGATTCCTGGCTCCTGGCTTCCACCTGGCCCAGCCCCAGCCATTGTAGCCATCTGGGGAAGAAATCAGTGAAAAAGGGGTTGGTTCGTAGAAAGTGGAGGACAGAGCTGCCGGCATCAGAGGGGGTCTGGCTGCGTATTGCTGAAGCGGGGGGCCCGGTGCTCTGGGCCTGAGCCACGGGCCCCGCTGGGCCCTGAGAAGCCACTTCCCCCAGGAGGTGTGGCCTTGGGTCTGTTGCTCTCAGCAGCTCTCGGGCAGGCCCCTGGTGATCTGTCAGAACTGCTCATTAGAGCACCATTTGTTTGCCTACAGCAAGCTGGAGCGTGGAGGGCTGCTAAAACACAGAATCCCGGGCCTCACCGCTGTCGGGGCAGCGCCCGAGAACTTCCATTTCTAACAAGGTCATGGACAATGCTGGCGCTGCCAGTGCTTGCTCTGAGAGCCTGGCCTGTGGCCGTGTCCGCACTGGTTCACCTCCTAGGGGCAGTGGGGTGGTGGGAGGGGACATGTGACTCAGAACTCGGTGCGCCAGTTGTCTCTCTCGTCAGGCGTCCTTGGTAGATCACTTTCCCTATCTAGGTCTCCATTTTCTCACCTGTAAAATCAGAGGGTCTATGGAATAGTCTTTCTGAATCTTGTCTTAGACACGTGGTGAATCTGATTTTTCTTTTCAAATATACTGTCCCATGAATTGGAATCAATGAGGGACTTGTCAGAAATGTATAATCTTGGGGGCTGGCACTGTGGTGTAGCAGGTAAAGTTGCAGCCTGGGACACTGGCATCCCACATGAGTGCCAGTTCGAGTCCCAGCTGCTCCACTTCAGATCCAGCTCCCTGCTGTGGCCTAGGAAAGCAGCAGAGGATGGCCCAAGTCCTAGGACCCCTGTACCCCCATGGTTGACACGGAAGAAGATCCTGGCTCCTGGCTTCAGATTGGCTCAGCTCTGGTCATTGTGGCCATTTGGGGAGTGAACCAGTGGATGGAAGGACCCCCCCCCCCATAACTCTGTCTTTCAAATGAATGAATAAATATATTTTATTTTTTAAAATTTTGTTAAAGATTTATTTATTTGAAAGTCAGAGTTACACAGAGAGAGAAGAGGCAGAGAGAGAAAGAGAGAGAGAGAGAGAGAGAGAGAGAGAGAGGTCTTCCATCTGCTGGTTCACTCCCCAGTTGGACAAAATGGCTGGAGCTGTGCTGATCCAAAGCCAGGAGCCAGGAGCTTCTTCTAGGTCTCCCATGTGGGTGCAGGGGCCCAAGAACTTGAGCCATCTTCTACTGCTTTCCCAGGCCATAGCAGAGAGCTGGATCGGAAGTAGAGCAGCCAGGTCTTGAACCGGCGCCCATATGGGATGCCAGCGCTTTAGGCCAGGGCATTAACCCACTGTGCCACAGCACTGACCCCTAAATATATTTTTTAAAAAATAAATGAACAATCTTCATTCAACCTTAATTTTGAGTATAGACTGACAGTTGTTCTTTCAAAGCCATGCTTCCTTTTTTCTCTTTAGTGCTGGCTTTGCTGGAGTTACCCGATCACATTGAATACGGAACACATTTCCCAGTGTCCTTTGCAGCCAGAAGTGACCATGTGACTAAATCTGAGCTCAGGGAGGGGAACTTCTGGTTTATACCCTTAAGGGGAACAGCACATGTCTTCCCCCCCGCTCCTGCCCGCAGGGAAAGTGGAGAGCCAAGCTCATTCGATCAGAAAAGCGTCTCGTGGGAAGCCAGCACGTGCACAGAAACTCTCTAGATGCTTGTGTTACAACAGTGGATAAGAAAGCCCAAGATCTCCCACGTGGAGACAGCTAACAAGTAATAAACCTGACAAGCGTGCAAGCTTTGTAGTCTGGCCAAAGGTGCGCTGTGGGGAAAAAGAAGTCAGGACCGGGAGTGGGGGGGCGTGGGGGCCGGGAGGGGGACAGGAGCCCCTGGAGTGCACAAGGCCATCATCCGCGTGACGGCGAAGCGCAGAAGCCCCCTCAGTGCCCTCCTGCTGGGCTCAGCTGTGTGGGATAGGAATTGCTGTGCTTTCCACGTCACTTGGATCCCACGCGAGACTTTAAACCTCAGAGTCATAAGTTAATGAGCCCAGGAGGGGGGTGTCAATCAGCTTTCGGTTACTTTAACAGAGGTATCCACAGAGAGCTTCTTGGGAAGGCAGAGGTCGATTCTCATTCAGAGGTCTTGGTTGACAGGCGGCCCTGTGGGGTCCACGGTCTGGTGGAAGCTGGAGATAGTGGAGCAGGTATGGAGGAACCATCACCAGGGGAGCCAGCAAGTGCAGGGAGAAGTGGGCTGAACGTGACTGGAACACCAACCCTCTGATGAGATCGACCAAGCCCCCAGTGACCACACACCCCCCCTGAGCCCACCTCCAAACCACCCCAATTCATGAACTGCTAACTCAAGACTTCGGAGTTTAAATATCTACAGGAGTTTGGGGAGCCAAGTCTTTTTGAGGCCATCACCGGTGATGTGAGTAGAGACTGTAGGACGTGCCTAGGTCATTGGAGGGACACCTTGGGAGGTGGCTCTTGTGAGAGCCTTCCCCTAAAAGCCTGTGTTTGGGCCCAGCCTCTCTCTCTCCCTCTCCCTCTGCTGCATGGTTCTCTGTGTGATCTTCCCTCTGCCTGTGCTCCACCATCTGCCATCGGCCATGAGACCCTCACCACAGCCAAAGCTTGTGCCATGCCATTTGGACTTTGAAAGCCTCAAACTGTGAGCCAAGGGCTAGCGTTGCGGCACAGTGGCTAAGCCACCACCTGAGGTACCGGCATCCCACATCGGAGCACTGGTTTAAGTCTTTGCTGCTCTGCTTCCAATCCAGCTCTCTACCAATGCAGTTGGGAAGGCAACAAGAGATGGCCCAAGTACTTGGGCGCCTGTCACTCACGTGGGAGACATGGATGGAGTTCCTGACTCCTGGCTTCCGTCTTTCTCAGCCCCAGCCTTTGTGACTTCGGGGAGTAAACAAACAGATGGAAACTCTCTCTTTCTCTGCCTCTCCCTTTCTCTCTCTGTCACTCTGCCTTTCCATATCCCTGAAGTCCATGGCTAATAAGTGAGGCAGTCAATGGAGAGAACAGAAGGCTGCCAGGGCTGCTAGGAGCACACGGGAGCGGCTGGGCCCCGGCCTTGGAGGGAGTAAAGGATTCAGCCAGGAAATCCCCCTCTGACAGTTTTCATCCGAGGAGCTTAGAGAAAAGCAGCCACTCATCGGATAGCTTACAGGGGGGACCTCAGAGCCGCTTCTTCCTCCCAGGGGAGCCCTGGGGCTCAGGCTAAATATGAACAAAAACTTATCAGCCGTGCCTGGCGCCAAGGCCGCCCTCCCCAGCAGAGCCAGCACAGCACTCCCAGCTGGGCAGCCCTGGGAGCAAAGAGCGCAGTGGAACGTAATGGAATGTCCAGCTCCTGCCAGGCGGGGGGACGTGGAACAGAGCGTTTCAACGTGGCAGCAGGAAAGGCCTGGCAGGAATCAGGCCCATTGGCCGCCGGAGCGTATTTATGGAACACTTGGCACATGGAGCTGCGATGTTGGAAGGGTCAGCCCGGGTCCTTTCCATGGGGACCAAGTGCTCCACCCTGCTTCGGCCACAGCGTTCTCTTCCCTCTGGTTTGCATATTTGTGAGCTGATTCTAATCAGGAGACAGGGCTGCACTGCTAAAAAAAAAAAGTCAATTAAAATGCTAGCAAACCATTAGCTTTGCTCATTTGATGGGTTTTGTTAACGAGGAAACTCACGCACAGAATGGGAGTGACTGGCATGCAGTGGGTGGGGTCTCGGATGGCCAGGTCAGTCCCCTGGTCCCTCGGCCGCCGCCCACCTTCTGACCGTGCGCCCAGCTCTCTGCTGAGCCAAGGTGGGGGCGGCGGGGGTGGGGTAAAAGCAAAGCACTACTCGTGTTATATAATCTATCTATCCGGATGGCTGTGTCATCATCAGGGCCGCCGCCGCGAGGCTGTGTTTGCAAACCCTGTCTCTCAGCCTCGGTGTTTGTCCCTGCTTCCCATCTCCACCCTGAGCCAGAGTGGTCTTGCAGAAACAAATCGCAGACCATGGCTCTGCTTACAGCCCTCCAGGGGCTTCCTATAGCACACTGAGAGGAAGAGCTAAGTTCAGTCCACGGCCTCCACCGGCACCTGCCTGCTCTTCCAACACATCTGCCCTTTGGTCACTGTTGAGAATGAACTTGTCTTGCTCTGGGCTTGCCCCACGCCCCCCCCCCAGGAAGGCGAACCCCAGGGGAGCAGGGACCTTGCCTCTTTTTGCTGGGTGGGCCCCAGCTTGGCACCACTGGAGGAGAACGCCTCGTGGGTGCTGCAGCACTGCTTATGAGGGAAGGAGTGCACACAGGCCTGGAGCTGGCCTCCAGGATGGCCCCCGGGATTGCTGCCCTCTGGGGTCCATGCCGCTGTCCAGGCCCCTTCCACGGTGCAACCTGGAAAGGAAAATGTTGCGGGAGTGGCACACGGTGGCTTCCTGTTTGAAAATCAATGAATATTATTATGTGTTTGAAAAGCAAAAAGAGAGAAACAGAAACAGAGAGCTCTTTCACCTACAGATTCACTCTCCCAAAAAGTTTGGGCTAGGCCAGGCCCAATCCAGAAGACTGGAACTCCCTGTGGGTCTTCTGTGTGGGTGGCAGGGATCCAGTGACTTGCTGCCTCCCAGGGTGCACATTAACAGGAAGCTGGAATCAGAAATGAAGTCAGGGGGCTGGCGCTGTGGTGCAGTAGGTTAATCTTCTGCCTGTGGTGCGGGCATCCCATATGGGCGCTGGTTCTAGTCCCGGTTGCTCCTCTTCCAGTCCAGCTCTCTGCTGTGGCCCAGGAGTGCAGTGGAGGATGGCCCAAATGCTTGGGCCCTACACCCACATGGGAGACGAGGAGGAAGCTTCTGGCTCCTGGCTTTGGATCGGTGCAGCTCCAGCCGTTGTGGCCACCTGGGGATTGAACCAACAGAAGGAAGACCTTTCACTCTGTCTCTCTCTCTCACTCTGTCTGCAACTCTGCCTGTCAAATAAATAAATAAAACCTTAAAAACAAAAGTGACAGTCATAATGTGCATCCTCTTCAGAAACCAACTTCGTCCACTCAAACAGTAGATCGCGAACAACTTCCGTGTCAATCAATTTGTATCCATAGTCATTTGAAGGACATTTGGAATTTTAATGAACACAGTTTATTTAATCCCTCTTCTAAATCTCACATTTTCCACTATTTAAAAATATTCTTTATTTATCTGAAGGATGGAGAAACAGATGGAGGTTTCCCATGGGCTGGTCACTGCCCCAGTGCTGGGGCCATGAACTCAATCCAGGACTTTGGCAGGGCCGCAATACCTTGAAGGCCGCATGCCTTCAAGGGTATGCGTTAGTAGGAAGCTGGAGTTGAATGTGGAGCCAGGACTCGAACCCTGATGCTCTGACCCAGGATGCAGGGTGGAGCCAGGGCTCGAACCCTAATGCAGGATGCAGGCACCCTAAGTGGGATCTTAATGGCCTTGCCACATACCTGCTCTGCATTGTCCACTACTATCATCAAAATGGCATGGCCACTTTTGTGGAAAACTCTTCGCAACATGGATGGCTCTCTTAGGATGGATTTTTGGAAGTGGATTTGCTGGGTATAAGATGTATTTTGGGTCCTGTATTTCCAAATTCTTTCTCACAAAGAGACTTTTTTTTAAAAAAAAAATTGATTTTATTTACTTGAAAGACAGAGTTACAGACAGAGGTAGAGAGAGGCAGAGGTAGAGAGAAAGAGAGAGAGAGAGAGAGACAGAGAGACAGAGAGACAGAGAGAGAGAGAGGTCTTCCATCCGCTGGTTCACTCCCCAATTGGCCACAATGGCCAGAGCTGAGCTGATGTGAAGCCAGGAGCCAGGAGAGAGAATCTCCTGGGTCTCCTACATGGGTACAGGGGCCTTAGGACTTGGGCCACCTTCCACCGCTTTCTCAAGCGATAGCAGGGATCTGGATTGTAAGGATGCCAGAGCTTTACCTCACTCCACAGCACCGACCCCAGAAAGAGCCTTAACAGCAGGACTTGAGAGCACCTGCTTAGGAGGCGAACGCCTAAAAAACTGTCACGATTTTGCCCATCTGATGAGTTTCGAAAGTTGTCCTTGGTTATTTGAATGCACGTTTCTTTGGTTCTTAATTATAGAGCTGTGAGGCCTTGGGTGGTTGGTACTCTGGCAGCTCATTATCTTCCCCACCCCACCACGCCCCTCGTGCACAGCCCTGGGAATGTCTGGACTCCCCCTTTTCTAGGTCCCTCCCTGAGTGTCTCTGGTGGGCAGAACTGGAGACAGGGTTTCCCCCACACAACCTCTCCTTTGCTTCTGTCTCCCTGGGACTGGGATAGATGGTGGCTGACAGCCAGGTCGTAGGGTGTCATGGGAGTGTTCACGGTGCTTCTCGGCCTTTTGGCTAAGATCAAGTGTGGACATGTTCACCTCTCCTTTGGAGCCAGAGGAAGAATTCTGGCCTCTTACATACCCATTACAGGTTTGCACATTTTCTCCTTTTTTTAAAAAAAAAATATTTATTTGAAAGATAGAGTGACAGCAAGGGAGGGAAGGAGAGAGAGCGGGGGGGGGGGGGCTTCCATCCCCTGGTTCACTCCCCGAATGACCGTAATAGCCAGGTCTGAACCAGGCTGAAACCAGGAGCTAGGAACTCCATCCAGGTCTCCCATGTGGGTAGCAAGGGCCCAAGTACTTGGGCCACCATCCACTGCCTTCCCAGGCACATTAGTAGAAAGATGAACCAGAAGTGGAGCAGCTGGGATTCGAACCACCACTCTGATATGGGATGCTGGCTCTGCAAGCCGTAGCCTAACTCACCGCAGCACAGCCCTGATTTTCTTTTTAAAAAAATTTATTTTCATTGTACTTGAAAGGCAGAGAGAGAGAGAGAGCGTGCGCAAACTCTCTCCTATTTGCTGGTTCACTTTTTTTTTTTTTTTTTGACAGGCAGAGTTAGACAGTGAGAGAGACAGAGAGAAAGGTCTTCCTTTACCGTTGGTTCACCCCCTAGGTGGCTGCTGTGGCTGGCACACCGCACTGATCCAAAGCCAGGAGCCAGGTGCTTCTCCTGGTCTCCCATGGGGTGCAGGGCCCAAGCACTTGGGCCATCCTCCACTGCACTCCCGGGCCACAACAGAGAGCTGGACTGGAAGGGGAGCAACCGGGACAGAATCCGGCGCCCTAGCCAGGACTAGAACCCCATGTGCCAGCACCACAGGCGGAGGATTAGCCTAGTGAGCTGCGGCGCCAGCCTACTGGTTCACTTTCTGAAATGCCAGCAACAGCTGGGACTGGGCCAGGCCAAACTGAAGACTAGACCCGGTCTGTCCTGTGGGTAGCATCAGGCACCCGACTACTTGAGCCATCACCCGCTGCCTCCAAGGGTGCACATTCGCAGGAAGCTGGGATCTGGAGAAGAGCTGGGACTTGAACCCACGCCCTCTGAGATGGATGCAGCTGTCCCAGCCACCTGGTCAGACGCCGCCCCTGTTTACAAGTTCTCAAATAGGTTGCATGGTGATCTCTTTAGAGCCCGCCCGGGACAGGGAGGGAGAGGGGAGAGGAGAGCTCATTTCCTTAAAGGAATGATTTGCTGCAGGTGGGGGATGAGCAGCGTCTGAGCCAGGACCTCAGCCCCATCTTCAGACCCCACCCTGCCTCACATCATGATATCCCTGGGCTTAGGTGCTTTACCCTCTGTGGTGCCTTCTGCCAGGACCAAGCATGAAAATCACATTTTATGCTCGCAATAAAGACGAATCATCCAGGCTGAATTAGTCCATATTAGTTTTTATTGTATTTCCCCTCTGAGTTTAAAACAAAGTAAAAGGAAAGCATCATCGATGCCCGTCCAGTTCCTGTAAGCCCCAGGCACAGGGCTTGCTGCACCTGCCGCACGGAAGGCCCCGCCCCGCTGCCTCCCAGGCATCACTCACACAGGCACCTGTTTCTCAAAGTGCCTCTGCACATGGCAGGAGACTCGGGAGAAAAGAGATCCAGCTGATTAATAATGTAAGCCACCTGCCAGCCTCACAGGCTCCCAGCTGCAAAGTGCACAAAAGCTGCCATTGATCCCCTGAGTAGGCAGGAAGTAGAGTTCAGGTTCACTGGGAGAGCTGGCTTTCTCCCAGTCTCACCAACTCCCACCCCGCCCTGATGGAAACAGCCTCCAGATCTTTCTGGTGCGCAAACACCTGTGGAAAGAGGTGAGTACAGATGTGTGCGGTGGCTGGGGGCAGCCTCATACTGAGAGAGAGAGAGAGAGGTCTTCCATCCACTGGTGTATTCCCCCAAATGGCTGCAGGTCTGAACCATGCAGAAGCCAAGAGCTAGGAATTCCATCCAGGTCTCCCAAGTACTTGGGTCATCATCCACTGCCTTCCCAGGCACACTAGTTGAAAGACGAACCAGAAGTGGAGTGGATGGGACTTGAACTGACACTCTGATATGGGATACTGGAAGCTGCATTGGATGAAAAGGTCACGTTACGGTTTCTGTGTGAGCCTCTGAAGATCCCAGATAATGACAACTGTAATTCTAGTGCAAGTGATTGCAAGAGCCATAATCTGGGGCTGGCACTGTGGAGTAGCAGCTTAAGCTTCTGCCTGCGACACTGGCATCCCATACCGGCGCAGTTCAAGTGCTGGCTGCTCTGCTTCCGATCCAGCTCCCTGCCAATGCACCTGGGAAATCAGTGGAAGATGGCCCAAGTGTTTGAGCCCCTGCACCCACGTGGGAGACCTGGAAGAAGCTCTGGGCTCCTGGATTCAGCCTGGCCCAGCCCTGGCTGTTGCAGCCATTTGGGGAGTGAAGCAGCAGATGGAAGATCTCCCTGTCTCTCCTCCTCTCTCTGTAACTCTGCCTTTCAAATAAATAAAAGCAAACAAATACATCTTAAAAAATTAATTAATAAGAGTCATAACCTGGCTGGCGCCACGGCTCAATAGGCTAATCCTCCGCCTTACAGTGCCGGCACACTGGGTTCTAGTCCCAGTTGGGGCGCCAGATTCTGTCCCAGTTGTTCCTCTTCCAGGCCAGCTCTCTGCTGTGGCCCGGGAGTGCAGTGGAGGATGGCCCAAGTGCTTGGGCCCTGCACCTGCATGGGAGATCAGGAGAAGCACCTGGCTCCTGGCTCCGGATCAGTGCAGTGCGCCAGCCGTGGCGGCTATTGGAGGGTGAACCAATGGCAAAAGGAAGACCTTTCTCTCTGTCTCTCCCTCTCACTGTCCACTCTGCCTGTCAAAAAAAAAAAAAGAGTCATAACCTGTCTTTACCTCCTGAGAGAGACAACCAAATAAGAGATATACACCATGCACCATGCACATACGTATGCACACATGTTGGAGCAGACATGGCCATTCTGTATGCCAAGACAGGAGGTGGCCGTAGACTCCTCCCGACCCCAGCAGGGCATGTCATGAGAGGCACCTGTACATCCACCCAAGTTCATTGCTGATACCTGTCAGCAACCCGATCTCAGCCTTTCACTTCAGTCTTTATTTATATTATTCACACAAAACCCAAGTAGCAGTGCGCAGTTTTAACCTTGCAATAGTAATGAGTATATCCATGCGTGTGTGCATATAAAAACACTGTTCCTATTTTGCAAAAGGACTGAGGCTTGAAGAGTTTAAAGGTTTAACCTGGAACACAGTTACCAAGTGGTAGAGCAGGGTTTGAAGCTAGACCAACTTAATGCAAGCCTAGAACATAGCTTAATGGAGGTGCGAACTCTAGCAGAGATTAAACCCCTCCATTAATGATGAAGCATTGGCTCTGACGTTCCTGGCAGTGGAGGGCTGGGGATATCAGTATGGCATCACCCCAGAACTGCCTTGGATGAGCCCTCCTAGGGAAACTGAGGCCTTAATGCATGGTCCCATCCCAGCCTTGCAGAGAGAGAACAGGAAACACTGGGCTCTGGGGCATGCACACCCTCCATCTTGAATGCTCTCAGCCTGCTGGCTGCACTAGAGACCCTGGCAGTGCCTGGGCCAGGGTGGCCTCTGGGTCCCCTGTTGGCTCTCTTCCTAGCCCGAAGGATCCAGAGCTGTAGGCAAGACCCCCACTTCCATCTCTCCACAAGTCATCTCCCCACAGGTAGCCCTTAGACCTGTAAGTCTTGTACCCCAAAGAGGTTAGAATGAAGTAGGGGCAAAGTAAGCAAAGAAGCGACCCCACCCGCCATGGAGCAAAGGAAAACTAGGGAAATGAAGCCACTTGCCTGGGCCGTACAGCAGGAAGGAGCAGCTGGGAGACCACCCCAGGTCTGTCTGCTCTGTAGAAGACTGGACCTTCCCCCCCGACCCCCCGGCCCTGGCCCCCACACCCTCACTGCCCGTGAAGCTGGGCGACAGCTCAGAGCTGTGATACCACAGATTTGCCCGCTCCTGGGTAAAGCACCCTTCGCAGGGCTGCCAGAATCCCGGGTCCCAGTACACAAAATCCACCTTCTGCCAGATTCGGAGCCAGGGGCCCAGGAATCTGCATTTCTCCCAAGCTCCCAGGGGATGCTGCACCTGCTGGTGAGGGTGGGGGCAGGGAGGAGCATGCTTTGAGAGCCACAGCTCCACATCCTACGGCTGGGCTCTCAGGGTGGACTTTCGGGCCGGTAGCAGGAAAAGACTTGGGGCTCGATAGATTTTCCCAGGGGCCCCGGAGTTGCAACCAAGTGGGCAGCTCGGCTCAGGTCTCCGATGATGTTCTAGGGTGACCCAGGAACCCGTTCTGTAACTGGATCTGGGGAGAAGGGGATTTCCTGTGTCTCTGCCCAGCCGTGCTGTGTGCTGAGGGCTGGAAGGGGCGCCGGGGGAGACGAGACAGCAGCTGCAGGCTGCGGAGAGGCCATGGCCAGCTGGAGTCCCGTCTGCCCTGGGGTCGGGTCTGACACTGGGATGACAGGCTGTAGCAGATGTGGCCCGGTCATGGCAGCTGCCCCCTCTGGCCCAGTCATCAACACAGAACCATCAGGAGGCTGAGAGGCCCAGGGGCTGCTCGCCTGGGGGGCACACGCAGGTGCAGGAGGCAGCTTCAAGCCCCTGAGGTGGCCCTAGGAACCTGTGAGTGGGAAATGCAGGCCCCAGGCAGGTACGAAAGGGTTAAGGTGAGGAAGGCAGTGTCTGGATGGCCACGGAGACCCCAATCCCAGCCCTGCCCATGCTGACACGTGCCAACACTGACTGGTGGCTTGGTCGTGGCCCCACGGCTGTTGGCTACCGAGGGGCTGTGCATCCCAGAAAGACTGGGAAGGACTTTTTGGTAGAAGCGAGGCAAAGCAGCAGCAGCCATTGCGGGGCTGTTAGAAAGTCCTCTGCCAGGCAAAACACTGTTCCTCTCCTCCTCGCCCCGAATCCAAGAGGCGAGTGTTGTTGTTGTTGTCATTATTTCAATTTGAAAGATGAGGAGACAGGGCCGGTGTGTGGTGCAGTGAGCTAAGCCATCACCTGCAACACAGGATCCCATATCACAGTGCGGGTTCGAGTCCCGGCTGCTCTGCTTCAGACCCAGCTCCCTGCTCACGTGTCTGAGACAGCCACAGATGCTGTTGGCCCCTGCCTCCTACATGGGAGACCCGGGTGGGCTCTTGGCTCCTGGCTTCAGCTTGGCCCAGCCCCAGCTGTTTGCAGTCATTTGGGGTATGAACCAGTGGATGGAAGATCTTTCTCTCTCTCTCTCTCTTCCCTACAAATAAATAAATAAATCTTAAAGAAAAATTGGCCTTATATTTGGACTTGGTAATGACAGTTTCTTTTAAAAGATATTTATTCAAAAAGGAGAAATACTGTGAGAGAAGGAGAGAGAGAAAGAGAGGGAGAGATAGAGAGAAAGAGGTCTTCCATCTGCTGCTTCACTCCCCAAATGGTTACCACAGCTAGAGCTGAGCTGATCTGAAGCCAGGAGCCAGGAGCTTCTTCTGGGTCTCCCACATGGGTGCAGGGGCCCAAGCACTTGGGCCATCTTCCACTGCTTTCCCAGGGCACATTAGCAGAGAGCTGGATGGGAAGTGGAGCAGCTGGGACTGGAACTGGCACCCATATGGGATGCCAGCACTGCAGGCAGGAGGCTTAACCTTCTATGCCACAGTGTCAACTCCAGTTATGACACTTAAAAAAAAGAAGAAGGAGAAGGAGGAGGAAGAGAGGGAGGAGGAGGAGGAGGAGAGGGAGGTGGCGGGGGGAGGAGAGAAAACAATGAGGAAACAGAGGTGCAGAGAGAACATCCAGTCCAGAATTGGCAGGACCAGGATTTGAATCCAGATCCCAAAGCTCTTCCCACTGCATCTCCCCTGGAGAAGGGAGTCACTGATCCTGGGGAAGGAAATGCTAACCTGCAGTTCAGGGGCATAGAAGAGGCCAGATGAACCCATGAGACCAGGCCCAGTGCACGGTCTCTCTCAGTCATTCCCTTCCGGTGAAGTGACACCTCCCACCTTTTAAAAATCCCTCCCTGGACCCTACTACTCCTTCCATGGCTGCTCCACCTCCCTGCTGAGCAGGGCTGTTGGCTGTGCTGGTAGAGGAAGTCGGTTTCAGGAAGGCAGACGGCAGGGAGGGGCTGCCTCCACGTCCTCTCTCTGCCTCCCCAGGAAGGGCTCTATCTACACCGGGTGGCCCCACAAGGCTGAGAGCGAGGGGGCGGGGGCCTGGGGCCTGCTCACAGCGGGGATGGGGGAATTCCGAGAGGTGGTCGTTGTTCAGGCTCCACTCCCCCAAGCACAGCGACCTTCTGGCTTGTTTCTTTGGTATCTGAAGGAAGCCAGCGTTTCTGGGATGGTCACAGTGTGCCAGCCGCTGTGCTGGGCGTTTCGTGTGCCTTCTCTTGTTCACGCCTTGGATCGCACAGTGTGGGAGGACCCTGAAGAACAGAGGCTAAGGCGCCTGGTTCAGGCAGAACTCAGATCTCTCCGGGGACCAGGGGGAACTTGCCCTGTGGCTTCATCCCCCAGAGGATCTCCAAGAGAGTGTGGTGTGGGTAGTGGGGGAGGCAGCTCAAAGGCCGCAGTGACAGGAAGCCCACCTAGACCCCGGTTTTGTGCCTCGATTCCCTAAAGACAGGCCGGCCAGCCAGTCTTGGAGGTGGAACCTGGGCTCCTGCCCAAATGCTGGCTCAGCTTGAGTGGCACAGGGCTCGGGGCTCGTGAGATCCACGCATCGGGAGGAGCACACAGCCCCATCATTCACAGCAGGCTGGGAAGAAACCTGGGAGGGTGATGGGGGGATGGCAGGACCCAGGCAGCCCTGGGGGCTGGAGCCTCCCCCAGGAGGTGGGATTTCAGGCCTGCTGGTCTGAATTGGAAGAGTGGCTGCGGGTTCTGGCGGTTTCTATATTGGCTCCGCTTACCAGCTGTGCTCACCCGCTCCCTAGCCTCGGACGTCTAACTTCTACGGTGGGAATAACCTTTCTTCGTAAGTTACTGGGAGAGTGAAATACGGCAAACACTTGGCACAGCTCCTGGTATACACAAGGGAGCTTGCTCAGCAGCCGTTAGTGAGGACAGAGGAGAAATGGGTTGACTTTGGAGGCTAAGGGAGAGGAGCTCCAGCTTGGCAGTCAGTGAGGCTGTTTCTCTCCATCCTCAGACCTGAGAAGGGGCAAGTTCAAAGTCTACGTCAGCAGCTGCAACCCCCACCCCCACCCCTGCCCAGATTCTTCGAGAAGAATCCTGGGAATCTGTGGGGATGCCTGCGGCCAGGTTGCTGAAGGCTTGGAGTTCCTTGATGTCTACATGGTTCATTTCCCAGCGGCCCCGCAGGAGCAGAGGGAGAGGACCGGGTGCACCTGCAGGCTTCTGAGCCGCTGCCCGCTTCCCGCCTACAGGCAGTGGCGGCAGCTCTGGGGACACAACGGGGAGATCTGTAAACCGCCAGAGACATGGAAAGGAGCCAAGACTACCCCAGCCCAGCTGACGAGACCCAGTCCCCTCCCCTGTGTCATGGTTGCACTTTGAGGAGGCCTGCCCCACTGGAATGGCTCCGCCACGCTCCGCCCCACGGCATCGGCGGCCAGGCTCTCACCATGTCTCAGCTGTCCACCTTAGCAATCCCTGCACACAGGAGAGATAAAAGGCGCTGCGGGCCACCTTTCTCTGTGGAGGCTTGGAAACGGCTATGCCAGTAAAGCAGAGACGTCTGCAAGAAGCGGGGACCACAGGCGTGCCCTGCTCTCAAAGAATATACTGTTCAGCTGTGCTCGCGCGGGGGAAAATCACAAAGCATGTTATTAAGGATCAAAAGGGCTGTCCCAGACAATAAGCTCTGGAGCTGTTTGAAGTTGACAGATCGTGGGAGCCTGGGGTGCGGCGGGAAGGCTTCGCGGCAGATGTGAGGTTGGGGCTGCGCGTGGGATAAGAAGGATTTCACTAAGAGAAATGGAGAAGCCGTTTGGAGAGGCTGGCGTGAGCAGAGGTGCGAGGGCAGATAGGGCACCTGCCGAGACAAAGGGGAGGCCGAGCAGAGCAGGTGTGGTGGGGGGTGAGGCTGTGCCTAGCCTCCGTGGCAGGTGGCAGGTGAGGCTCTGGGCTCCCCTGGGGTAGGCAGTGGGGAGCCGCTGCAGGATGCTGGCCAAGAGGGGTCTGTTTAAGCTTGATGGGAGTGCACACAGGAGGTCGGATTGTAGCTATGCAATGGTTCAGCAAGGTGGGTGGATGAGGCCAGGCTCCTGGCAAGGCAGGGGCGGGGACAAGAGCTGGAAGGGATGACAGTGGCCAGGGGGCCAAAGCAAGGTGGGCTCTGTCCAGTCCTCCAGCCAGTGCCACTGTACAACAGGTGTCTAAGGACCTGGACATGCGATAACGTGTGAGGGGAAGGGGCTGGGTCTTCAGGCAATGGGCAGGCAGCGTAGAAGGGAGCACCGCCTGTGGCACAGGAGCCGAGTGTGAGAGGTCTCGAGGCTTCTCTGAGAACCCAGCAAGGTCGGCACCACCGGGGCAGCCCGAGCCCCTGCCTCCCCTACCTCCAGGGACTCCACTTGTTCTTTCACCCTCCAGTCGCAAGAGGAAGCCCCAGGAACAGCCCCACGGCCGCCCCGCTGTCCTCATCCTGATCGTCCAGTTACTTCACTCTCAAACAACAGGTGCCGTATCATTACAACACACTTGCATCCAATAGCAACGGAGTAGTAGAATGGTTCATGACATTTATTGTTTTATTTAAAAAAATTGGTGCACAAGAAGGATGTTCAAAGTGTCGGGCAGGCTAATTGAAAGCTGATGTTGCCTCCAGGTTGAATTTCAGATGAATTTCACATCCCGAGTTGATTTTGCTAATTCCATTCACTGCAGCCTGTAATTTTTTGACAGTGATTGATTATTTAAGTGACTAATATCTGTGTACCAGGACCATTTGGTAATAGGAAATGTCACACAGGATAGTGATGTTAATAAGAACTGGTGACTTAAATTTTCACGGTCTAAGTAGTTCACAGGAGACTTGGGGTCCACAGAGACAGCACCAGAGTCACAGTGGAGGGGGGGACCCACGGTCACTGATGGACCTTCCAGGAGGGGGCCGATGAGCCCCTTGTAGCCACCTGGCCACATATGGGCATCGGTCATGGTCGTCTGTCAATACATAACTTTTCTAAGCAAAAGAAAACAGAGGCGCAATGTCACTCCCTCCTGCCAAAATACATGTAAGTTTGTGTGGGGTTTGGGATCGAGGAATCTCTCCTGAATAGGGAATGGCTATGCTCGTGTTAGGAAAAGAATAGCTTGTGTGTGGGTGGAGGGAAGCTTAGGATGCTAGAACCAGAGAACGCTCTTAGGAAAGTTACGGTTATACAAATTTGTAAATCCGTATAAATATTTATTTATATCTCAAATTCTATTGTGTATCGCAACTACCTGGATGCTGGTTTAAAAGATGTTTTTTGTTTAAGAGGCAGAGACACAGAGAGAAATAGTAAAAGAGAAAGTGAGAGAGAGATAGCGCGAGTGAGCGAGAGAGAGAGAGCACGCGCGTGCTTCCGTCCACTGGCTCATTTCCCCCAAGGCCACCAACAGTCGGGGCTGGGCTGGGACTAATGCTGGGAGCCAGGAACTCAATCCACATGGGCGCCAGGGACTGCCCCACCTGAGCCATCCCCTGCTGCCTCCTGCGATCTGCAGTGAGAAGCTGGGGTCAAGTCACAGGCAGGCGCTGCACCAAACGTTCCGCAGTGGGACGCAGGTAGCCTCACTGCTGTAAACACCCTGGATGCTGCTTTAAAGATGTAGCTTCCTGCATTCTTTCTTTTCCCAGGGGAATCTCTGAAGGGGCCCTGGAGCCTGTGCCCAAAGTGGTGCCGATGGGGGAGGGGGGGCTGGGTCACACTTTGAGAAAGTCCACTCATCCATCATCTGCCTCCAACCCCTTCCCCAGCTGTTTCTGATCCACACCAATCCTTGCTGCCTCCTTACCTGCCCTCATAGCAAATTTGTGAAAAAGCCACTATCATTATCCCCATGGTATGGCTGCGGAAATCGAACCCCAAAGAATTTAAGGGAGTAAGTCCCCAGTCCGGGGCAGGCATTTGGTCCGGCAGGTAAGTCACTCCCTGGGACTCCTGCATATTGCGTTTCTGATGCCAGCTTCCTGCTGATGGGCACCTAGGAGGCAGCAAGGGATGGCTTAGGTACTTGGATCCATGCCAGCCACACATAGGAGACCTGGTAGAGTGCCTGGCTTCTGGTTTCTGGCTTCCACCTGCCAGCATTTGGGGTGTGAACCAGCTGATCAGAACTTGCTCGCTTTCTCTCTCTCTCTCTCTCTCTCTCTCTCTGTGTGTGTGCCTCTCAAAAGGAAGGAAGGAATTTATAAAGCTATTTATTTATTTATTTATTCTGCAGAAATCTGATTCAAGTAACAGACCTGGAGAAGAATCTTGCTTTTTATTCTTAGCTAACTGTGTGACCTTGGCAAGTCAGTCCCCTGAGCCTCAGCTTCTGGAGCTATAAACGGGGATGCTGAGCCGTCCCTGGTAGAGGATTAAGTGGGATTACTCAAAGTAGCTCGCCTAACGTCCAAGTGCCCAGTGAGACCCAGTGCCCCGCAGCCATCACTCTGAGCAGACTGGACCTGAGCCCCACCCAGAATGAGACTAGGACCAAGATGCCAGCCCCAGCTGGACTTGGGAGCACCTGGAGCTCATAAATACACAACTGGGCCCCAAAGTCATTTATTAATCATTTCATTGTAAAAGATGTTATTTTCAAAATGTGCCATTCTATATTAACAGATTTACAAGTGTGAAAATAATCTGTATATGAGATTCTACTATTGTTTGAAGAATCAAGGAACTGAAAGCAACCTAAATGTTTGTTAATTGAGGGCTGGTTAAATCTTGTCAAGGTTTACACAAATCATGAAACACTATGCTCCCAGAGAGAAGAATGAGAAAATTCTTATGTGCTGATGCAAAATATTTTCAAGTTCCAGCATTAATTAAAAAGCAGAGATTGGGGGCTGGTGCTGTGGCACAGTAGGCTAAGCCCCTGCCTGTGGCAGCAGTATCCCATATGGTGCTAGTTTGTGTCCCAGCTGCTCCTCTTCTGATCCAGCTCTCTGCTAATGCACCTGGGAAAGCAGCAGCAGATGATCTAAGCACTTGAGCCCCTGCACATGCATGGGAGACCCAGAAGAAGCTCCTGCCTCCTGGCTTTAGATCAGCCCAGCTCTGGCCATTGCAGCCATTTGGGGAGTGAACCTGTGGATGGAAGACCTCTCTCTCTCTGTCTCTCCCTCTCTCTGTATGTAACTCTACCTCTCAAATAAATCAATAAAATCTTAAAAAAAAAAAAGCAGGGATTGGAGCAGGTATTCGGTGTGGTGGTTGAGAAGCATCCCAAGTGGCTTGGATGCTTGCACCCCATGTTGGAGTGTCTGGGTTCAAGTCCTGGCTCCACTCCTGACTCCAGCTTCCTGCTCATGCACACCCTGGGGGGCAGCAGTGATGGCTCAAGCACTTGGGTCCCTGCCACCCAGGTGCGAGATCCAGACCGAGTTCCCAGCTCCCGGCTATTGCAGCCTTTGGGAGAGTGAACTGGTGGATGAGTGATCTCTATCTGTCTCTCTGCCTTTCAAAGTATTTAATTAAATAAATAAATTTTAGAAAATCATAGACAGGTAGATCAACAGATCGGTCGGTAGACGGACATAAAATCTAGACTGATAGAAAAGAAATGATCAGTTGGGAAGCGGAACTTCAGTGGGGTTGGAAGAATCTTTGCTGTAAATCTTTTTGGCACCTTTCGAATTTCACAGTCGGAAAAAACAACCCAATGACATAGAGGAAGTGGCCTGACAGCTTCCTCACTTTTTCATTCACACAACAGATATTTACTGAGCCGCTGCTACACGCGGGGCCCTCTGCTAGGAGCTAAGGACCCCACAAAGAGCAACACCGGCAAGGGTCCCTGCCCCGTGTGCTGTCCTCTGCGGAGAGAGGCTCCTTAAGCGGAAGAATGAGCGAGGGCCTGGCTCACTGGGGATTCAAGGACGGGAGCTACGGGTAGGGAAAGCAGGGTGGGGAGGGTGGGAGGTTTCCGTGGTGAACCTCTGAGCTGAGAGAAGTGGAGGAGGCAGAGGAGTGAGCCCTGCCGACCAGGGGAGGGACCTGGCTCTCAGGCAAGGGCACTTGGCCCATCAAGGACTGTAGAAGGCAGAGGCGCTGGGTGGGAGTGGCCAGCACCAAGTAGTGGGGGGGAGAGAGAGAGGGACAGAGAGAGAAGTGGGGCAGGGAGCGCCTGTCAGGTCCGGGGGCAGATTTGGGCTTTTACTTTATTTTTTAAAGATATATTTTATTTATTTGAAGGTCAGAGTTACACAGAGAGAGAAGGAGAGGCAGAGAGACAGACAGACAGAGAGGGCCTCCATCCGCTGGTTCACTCCCCATTTGGCTGCAACGGCCAGAGCTGAGCCGATCTGAAGCCAGGAGCCAGGAGCCTCTTCCTGGTCTCCCATGCAGGTGCAGGGGCCCAAGCACTCTGGCCATCTTCTACTGCTTTTCCCAGGTGCGTTGTCAGGGAGCCAGATTGGAAGGGGAGCAACCGGGACTCGAACCGGCGCTCTAAGATTAGAAGCCAGCATTGCAGGTGGCGGCTTAACCCACTGCGCCATGATGCCAGCTACTGATCTCTTCTTGAAGTCCCTGATTATACCTGTGAACCCCTTTCACTAAATAAAGCCATCACCACAGATTCCTGGGCTTAGGGCTTGGGCATGTCTTTGGGGACCACAATCCAGTCTGCCACCATGGCTGAGAGTCAGGACGATAGTAATGATGGCTGAGAATGTACTCAAACATGCTTAGAGTCTGTTCTGAAGGCAGCATCAACAGAATTTGAGTGAAGAGAATAAAAGGAGTCAGAGACAACTCCAGGGTGTTGGGCTGAGTGGCTAGAAGGATGGAATTGCCCCTCACGTGGCTGGAATAGCCTGGGAGGGATGGGTAGACCAGAAGTCCAGTTTGAGCTGCGTGTTAGGCATTCAGGGGGAGATGTCCAGTGGGTGGATGGATGCACTCCAGGTGAGAGCTCTAGACTAGAGATGGAAATCTTCAGGTTATCGGTGCATGGATGGTGCTGAAAGCCGTGGAGCAGGATGAGACAGCTCCTGCAGTGAGTGTGTCGGGAAGAGAGAAGAGCCTCAGAGCCAGCGCGAAGATGGTGGTGACCCCCGCTTCCAAGCAGCCCATGCTCCAAGGTGCAAGGTGAGTGCATAGAACAATGTGCCAAAGCATCGCACCTGCCAGTCACCCTTCCTTCCAAGCCAGCACCCAGGCCCGCAAGGGGGATGACCACTCTATGCATCCTCCACATGGGGATAGCCACGCTTTTGTTCCATAGACTTCCTGTATTGGTTCTGTTGGACACCCACGTGTGCAGGACAGCAGCAGCAAGAATAGGAAGGTTGGCCGGCGCCGTGGCTCAACAGGCTAATCCTCCACCTTGCGGCACTGGCACACTGGGTTCTAGTCCCGGTCGGGGCGCCGGATTCTGTCCCGGTTGCCCCTCTTCCAGGCCAGCCCTCTGCTGTGGCCCGGGAGTGCAGTGGAGGATGGCCCAAGTGCTTGGGCCCTGCACCCCATGGGAGACCAGGAAAAAGCACCTAGCACCTGGCTCCTGCCATCGGATGAGCGCGGTGCGCCGGCCGCAGTGCGCCGTCCGTGGCAGCCATTGGAGGGTGAACCAACGGCACAGGAAGAGCTTTCTCTCTGTCTCTCTCTCTCACTGTCCACTCTGCCTGTCAAAAATTTAAAAAAAAAAAAAAGAATAGGAAGGTAAAGCTCACCGGGTCTTGGGAAACGCCTTGCCTCTCCAGGAAGCACCTGGGGACCCCAAGTTCATCTGCACCACAGCTGAGGCCTCCAGTTTGGATTCTCCTTTCCAAACAGAAGGCCAGTCAAGCCTGCTTCTGCCTATCTGAGCAGCCTTGCCAACTTCTGTCCATTTCGGCAGCGTTCAAGCCCCATTCTTATTTGTTGAAAGATGAGAACACAAATACATTGGCAGGTTGTCATGAAATATTTTCTCCTCAAATCCAATAGACTATGTGTGATTCAAATCTATTTCTACTCTTAAAAAATTAAAATCAATGCTTCTATTTGTAGTGTGGCTGTTTGTTCTCACCGAGTTCGCCTCTACAAGGAAGAGGCTGGGGAGAGCTTTCTCCATTCAGGAAGTGTGTATGTCTCCACAGGTGGTGGGTGGGACCAAGGTCTCAGAATAGGCAGCAGGTGTCAGCATGAGCAAAGCCAAGGTCAAGAATGTCATAATTTTATGGAGTCCATTTAGTTGTTGTGGTCGCTTGTCCAGCCAATCATGTATCATTGCAAATGAGCTTATTATCAGTCACCCCTCACATGGGAGCAGAGCTCACACATATCCTACATATGTGCACAAAAGCATGACTATTACTCACAGCCCTCTTAGAACTAGCATCAAACTGGGATCAACCAAAAAGTCTATTAATACACCCATTTTTGGTGCCATCTATAAAAAGGGATACTCTTTGTCTTATGAAGGGTTAGGTCCATTTGTTTGCACAGAGGGAGAGACTTAAACAACCGAAATGTATATTCTCGTGATCCTGGAGGCTGGAAGACTGAGACCAAGACATTGGCAGGATTGGAGACTTCCGAGGCCTCTCTCCTGGGTTTGCAGAAGGCTGCCTTCTCACGGGGTTTCCCAAGGTCGTCTCCGCGTGTGCTCGCCTGGTGTCTCCAGCTGGGTCCCGTGTTCCTCTTCTTCCAAGGACATTTGGATTGCAATCTACCCTGGCAGGTTCATTGTCACCTAATCACCTCTTTCAAGGTCCTGACTGCCTACACTCACATCTTAAAGTCCTGAGGGCGAGGGTGAGGGCTTCGTCCTATGAATTTGGGGGCAGGGAGAGACTCAGTGCAGCCCGTAGCACTGGACTGGCTCCATATGCTCTGGCGTGGAAAAATTACCATGGCACCCTGCTGAGAGGAAGCAGCAGGTGGCAGGAGAGTAGGCATAGAAGAATCCTCATGTGACATGACAAGTAAGACGTGAGACGGGCGCTCGGCACAGTGGTCAGGAAGCCACCCTGTGATGGAGGGCCTGGGTTCAAGACCCAGCTTTCTTTCCAATTCCAGCTTTCTGCTCATGCAGACCCTGGGAGGCAGCCGGTGATGGTCCAAGTGCGCGAGTCCCTGCCACCCATGTGGGAGAGACCTGCACTGAACTCAGAGCTCCTGGTTTTGACCTGGCCTGGCCCCAGCTGTGGTGGGCATTCGGAAGATCTCTCTGTCTCTGGGTCTCTGCCTTTTGAAGTAATAATAATAATATGTGTGTGTGGAAAAATATCAGCAAGGACATATGCCAAGTAGTCACCATCAGCTCTCCATGGAGAGTAGGGAGTGTAGAGAACTCTAGCTTTTTATTTGGGAAGCGCCTGTGTCTGTAGTTTGCATTTAAGAAATAACCACACAATAATTTGTAATCTAATTTTCACAAATCCGACTGGAGGAAAAGAGAAGGCGGCTCTTGCTCCCGGGGAAGGGCTGCAGACCTTGCAGGCACCTCAGTATTTTCATTATCAACATCTCGGTATCCCTCATCCCCCCCCCATCATTCTGAAAGCTACGCATGCTTGTGTTCGCATTTTAGAGACGGACGGCTGGGGCTCAGGGGACCCAACAAGCTGCCTTGAGGCCCACAGCTCATAATGGACAGGGCTGGGTCCTGCAGGGACACCCATTGGGCCGTGGAGAGGGCACTTTGTTGGAAAAGCCCCCCTCCCCCCGGGGAACTGCTGCTGAGCCTTCTGGTGGTAGGGGGCTAACGGCACCTCCCAGCAAAAGCCCCTCTTTGGCGTCACCAGGAGAAGATGGTGATTAGTTCTATGATGGGTCGTCTCTCCGGGTGCCCACTACCTGCCTGCCTCTGTAGTAAACACTCAGTGTCTGCCAAGAGATCCCGCCCAACACCCCCACGCACAGGTGAGAATACTGAGGCACAAAGCGCCCAGAGAAGGGAAAGAACCCATGGACGTGTAGCGCTGGCTTTGTGCAGGGCGCTCACAGCTCGGTGCCTTGCTCACAATCACAGTAATGGGGAGGCGGAAAGAGCGTAAATCATTCAGCCTCCTTGATAACGGAAAAGGCTCCATGGACAACGTTAGCCAGATGGCAGTGGAAGCAGATTCATCAATAAGTGATGATAATGGGCGGTGCAGCCAGGGACAGTGGCTGGCACAGGGTGTGTCCCCCCGATAAGCAGGGCTCAGTCCCAGACCACAGGCAAAGGAGAGCTGCTCAGGATGGACCTTGGGCAGGAACGTCACTGTCCTTGTGTTCCAGAGGTTGGGGCTACACCCAGAGGCGAGACAAAGATCCTAAACCAAGAAACAGAATCAACCTGGGAATTCGGATTTAGCTAGGGTGAAGGCTGGGGGACCCTCCCTGCCAGGGGCTCTCACAGTTGGTAGGAAGTGAAGATGAGGGAGCAAGCAGGCGCGAGCTCCTCGTAGGGGCTAAACACAGGCTGCTTCCCTTTCATTCTGAAGCTAAGGAGCACCCACTAGTGCACTGGCCACTTGCGGGTTGCCTGGGATCACCTTTTTCACACGGTTTTCACACTAGCCTGCGTCTGGTCAGGTTTCATCGGTGTACTGAATCGAGCTGGAGAGTTCACAGAAGGGGTGACCTTCAAAGCTGTGCACAAAAGCAACTGGGGAGAAATGGCCCAGACTCTCCAAGATGTGTGGGGACCAAGAGGCACGAAGGCAAAGCCGGGCAGCGTCATGGAGCAGGGCGACTTGGGACAGCCACACTTGCTCGGCCACAGATTCCAACTGAACTTCAAGCACGTATGACACAGCTGTCAGAAAAGCTATTGGGCATTTAGTCTGCATTCCTGGAAACAGGAAGTGGAGGTCAAGGGCGGGCCCCATGGCCATTTCATTTCATCATGGTATTGGGCCCAGCTGGGGAATGCAACAGCCGCTGTCAACCAGCAGCCGGAGGGCAGAATCCTGCCTGCAGGGGCCTCGTATTTGGTCCCTACAATGTTGCCATTACACAAAACCTGAGAGAAGTCAAAAGTTTTCCAGGAAAACCTCGGATTTCCAGCAGCGTTTGCAGAGGTAAGAAGGCCTGGCGCCACCCTGGGCAGCAGCCCCGGCCGGGTCTGGGTGGCGTCTGCTCTTGCCTGCCAGTTGGCTGCAGTGCTCGTCACACAGGCATCCCGAGTGCCAGTCGCCTTTTCTCAGCGGATTTGCAGGGAAAACCTTCGCTGTACGGATGTCCCCATGAACAGTGGGGAAACGAAAGAGCAAGAAGGCTGTGCAATTTAAACATTTTTCTTGTTTTCTTTTTTAAAGATTTTTTATTTATTTGAGAAGTAGAATTACAGTGAGAAGGAGAGGCAGAGAGAACGGTCTTCCTTCTGCTGGTTCACTCCCCAAATGGCCACAATGGCTGGAGCTGCGCCAATCTGAAGCCAGGAGTCCAGTGATTCTTCCTGGTCTCCCATGAAGCTGCAGGGGCCCAAGGACTTGGGCCATTTTCTGCTGCTTTCCAAGGCCGTAGCAGAGAGCTGGATAGGAAGTGGAGCATCCAGGACATGAACCGACACCCATATGGGATGTTGGAGCCACAGGCAGAGGATTAACCTACTGCAACAAGGCGCCGGCCCCAAAAAATCTTCATAAAAATTTTATTTATTGGTTTTTTTAAGATTATTTATTTATTTATTTATTTAAGAGGTAGAGTAACAGACAGTGATAGGGAGAGACAGAGAAAAAGGTTTTCCATCTGCTGGTTTACTCCCCAGATAGCCGCAACAGCTAGAACTGTGCTGATCTGAAGCCAGGAGCCAGGAGCTTCTTCCAGGTCTCCCATGTGGGTGCAGGGGCCCAAGGACTTGGGCCATCTTCTACTGCTACCCCAGGCCACAGCACAGTCGGATTGGAAGTGGAGTAGCTGGGACTAGAACCGGTGCCCATAAGGGATGCTGGTGCTTCAGACCAGGGCATTAACCCACTGCGCCACAGTGCCAGCCCCAAGACTTTATTTATTTAAAAGTCAGACAGCTGGCGCCGTGGCTCAACAGGCTAATCCTCCACCTTGCGGCACTGGCACACCAGGTTCTAGTTCTGGTCCGGGCACCGGATTCTGTCCCGGTTGCCCCTCTTCCAATCCAGCTCTCTGCTGTGGCCCGGGAGTGCAGTGGAGGATGGCCCAAGTGCTTGGGCCCTGCACCCCATGGGAGACCAGGAGAAGCACCTGGCTCCTGCCATTGGATCAGTGCGGTGTGCCAGCCGCAGCATGCTGGCCGCGGCAGCCATTGGAGAGTGAACCAACGGCAAAGGAAGACCTTTCTCTCTGTCTCTCTCACTGTCCACTCTGCCTGTCCAAAAAAAAAAAAGTCAGACTTGGTGGGCGGCAGAGGGGGGAGAGGGAGAGATCGTCCATTCTCTGATTCACTCCCCAGATGGCCACAATGGCCAGGGCTGGGCCAGGCTGGAGCCAGGAGTTTCATCTGGGTCTCCTACATGGGAGCAGGGGTCCAAGGACTTGGGCCATCTTCTACTGCTTTTCCTGGCCAATAGTAGGAAGCTGGATCGGAAGTGGAGCAGCCAGGATTCGAACTGGTACCCATATGGATGCTGGCATCATTGCAGGCAGCGGCTTTACCCACTACACCACAGCACCGGCCCCAGGCTGTGCAATTTTACTGTACCTGGCCTGCTCTGTTTATTTTCATCCCTAGTCTGGGGCTTGTGGAAATTTGAGTTTTCAGCCCCTGAGCACAGCCCACATGGAGGAAGAAGCATGGCACGTGGAAGTTCTGACGGGAAGGGTTAGAGTGGCTGTCGATGGTAGCTGGGCAGAGAACGAAGGCTCAGAGAGTGCATGACTGGAAGAGCCGTCCCAGGGCAGGTGCGCAGACCGAAATGAAGAGGGGTCTACACAGCAGGCTGGAGCCTATTCTGGGGGTGAGTCTGCACAACCAAGCCTTCTAGTTGGGACTGGATTGTCTGGAGCAGGAAGAGCGAGAAGAGGCGAGGCAGAGGTTGTTAGGAGGAGGGGACCCAGAGACTGGAATTCTGAGCCCCCCGTTTATTTGCTACGGCCTTAACCAAGTTCCTTACCTCGATGTCTGTAAATTGGGCACTAAAATCATTCCATCTTCTATGAATGTGGTGAGGGTAAGACGACAGAGAACAAGGAAATTATTCTGCCTAACACTTGGCAGGCAGTAAACACTCAACAAATGTTTGCTATTATTATTTGCAATTGGGTGAAAGGTTGGGTCATTTATCTCTCCGAGCATTGCCAAGTCCACGTTCCGTGATTTTTATGTCTCATTCATCTCCATTCCCTCCCTCCAAGAAGTTGCTGAAGAGAAAAGGGAAATGAGCAAATTTCCATCTCATTTTCTTTTACTGCCTCTCTCCCACTTGCACTGCAGCCCCGCGGCCCCGTGAAGTGGCCACAGGCTAACTCTGGCAGGCTTTATTTTTAGCTCCTGCAGTAGCCTCTTGTCTTGGACCACGACTTGCATCCTGCAAGTCGGCTGAGGTTTGCAGAACGGGCGCCGATGTCTGCTCATGAGCATGGCTTCCCATTGGAAGAAGGTGGCCCTGAGACCTTCCATCAGGAGTGAGAAACCTCAATGGCCGCAACCAAGTTCAAGATCCATCAGCTCCTGACAAAAGGAAGCTGGAAGCAGGCAGACCACAGGAAATACAGATTTGCTAAATGGAGCCTCTTCCTGCGAGCGTGGCTGGGCGTGTGCTGGCTGTGTGCACGGCTGGGCGGGTGGGTTTATGGCTACATTTGCTAGAGCAAGGATACATTTTGAGAGAGGAATGCGGATTTGCTCTTTCCCTGGAGGAAACTTGCTACGGCAGACCTGGGAAAGTGTATGCCTACTACTTCTTCCTGTTTTGTTCACGACATCAGTGCGCCCGGTCCATCAGACTTCCTCAATCCGCTTTGCTGGGTGGAATTCCTGACTCCTGTTTCAGCCTGGTCCAGACTTGGCTGTTTGCAGCCATGTGGGGAGTGAACCAGTGGATGGAAAATCTCTTTCTCTGTCTCGCACGCCCTGCCCCCTACCCCTGTTGCTTTGCCTTTCAAATAAATAAAGAAATCTTTCAAAAAATTATTAAAAAGAAGTAAAATTTGCTGATCTGTTCCAAGTTCCTATAAAAGCATCCCAAGGAATTAGGATCTGGAAATTAGGATCTGAGCCTTCTAAACTAGTGTCAGAAACTGGTAGTCTGGGGCCAGCACTGTGATGCAGTAGGCTAAGCCTCTGTCTGCAGTGCTGTCATCCCACATGGGTGCCAGTTCAAGTCCCAGCTGCTCCACTTTCCATCCAGCTCCCTACTAATAGCCTGAGAAAGCAATGGAAGATGGCCCAGGTCCTCAGGTCCCTGAACCCACATGGGAGACCAGGAAGAAGCTCCTGGCTCCTGGCTTCTGATCACTCAGCTCTAGCCATCGTGGCCATTTGGGGAGTGAACCAGCTGAAGGAAGATCTTTCTCTCTCTGTCCCTCTCAGTGTCTGTAACTCTGTCT
The DNA here is from genome assembly GCA_949820135.1 of Sylvilagus floridanus. Taxonomy (NCBI): domain Eukaryota; kingdom Metazoa; phylum Chordata; class Mammalia; order Lagomorpha; family Leporidae; genus Sylvilagus; species Sylvilagus floridanus. The sequence goes on along the minus strand of OX463239.1, from coordinate 76,579,829 downwards.
CTCAAATAAATAAAAACATCTTTAAAAAAAGAAGCTGGTAGTCTATAGCCACACTCGATTAGGAGACAGTTTTTGAAAATTGGGAAATCTAATCTTAGAATCTCCAATATTACAAGATTTCTTTGAATATTTGAAAGGGTGTTCGGCCCTGGGCCACATTCTTCCATGGCAACGACTGGCAAGAGCTGAGCCAAGGCCGACACTCTTCGAGGGCCCAGGACTGTAGAGGCCACCACAATCCCCGCCACTCCATCATGTCACCTTCAGATCGGAGCCACAGGTTCTCCGGGTGGTCTCTGGTGTCCACGCCACTCACTTCTGTTGTCCACCTGCTCAGAAGGCTTTTCTGTTCCAATTCCTGCTTTGCGCTCACTCGGAATGTTCTCCCTTTCATCGTGTCCCTCACCCACAATTTATCTCCTCTCCCTAAGAAGTGCCTTTGTCATTTTCCACTGCCATAATTCCACCCTTGTGTCTTATCTAAAGCCTTTCTCGGCGGGAGGCCAGCTCATCAAACAATGCTGAGGTTCTTTGTTTAAGCAGTGCCTAGAATCCCACCTCCTTTTAAAATCCTGGCTTGACCTCATAATGGAAGAGCGGCAGTGGATTCTCGTGCATTTCGCTGTGTTTAAATCCAGGGCCCCCAGATTCCACTCCTTCAGAACGGCTCAGGACAAAGCCTGACGGCAGATGCCACTGTTTCTAGCATCCCAAGGAGAGAGCTAGATGCTCAGGACACAAGGACAGGGTCTTCCTGGGGAGCAACATCCTAGCAGGTGCAGACTGAGGAAGTCCAACTGGGTCCTCCCCCAAGAGGTAAAGGCTGCGCCACATCTGGAGACTGACTGAGGACCAGGCTTCTCAAGGTGTGGGCCTGCGAACAGCGCCCCCTACAGGCCTGGTAGAAATGCCAAGCCTTGGTCCTCCACCCACCTAAGGAATCAGAAACCTGGGGGTGGGGGGGGCCGAGGGCCCAGAGACTTGCATTTTCACAGGCCCTCCAGGGGTTCCATGCACGCTCCCATGTGAGAACCACTGACTTGGAGCCACCCCACCTCACTGGGCCTGCAAGCGGAGCTCAGCAGACCCCTCCCCGGGGGACAGCAGTTTCTGCTATCAGTTTTACACTTGCTAGTGTTCTTTGCGTCTGCAGGTTGGTGGCCCCTAAAGCAGCTCAGCGGTGGCAGCAGCACTTGAGGGGGGTGAAGTCAGCCCCCCTCCCAGCTCCCACCAAGCAGGTATGGCGTCTGGGACTTGCATCTCTGAACAGCTTCACAGCTGAGGCTGGCGCGCAGTCACGTTTGGAAACCATTTGTGGAAAGCATCCGCTGATAGGTTTGCTAGCCTGTCAGTTCTGCTGGGTTGGAGGGCCACAGGGCACCTGTCCACACACTGCCCCACGTCCACTGGCCCAGTGCAGCTTCCCCGGCCCAGCCTCCCCTACCCAAGTGCCCACACGGCCAGACTCTTTGGTCTGCCTGCTCTTTGGGGCTTTCTTGTAATGGCTTCTGACCCACAATATGCTCTCTGCTTGGCCACAGGGGATTGTTTGCAGACCTTCTGGAGGGTTAATAAATAAATGATGGGCTTCTTGCTGGCCGCAGGAAGCCATCTCAAGGTCAATGGCATTGCAGAACCGGCCTTTCCAGGCTTGCGAAGACGAAACAGTCATCAGCGCTCACTAACCACATCCCCTCTTTTCTGGAACTCTGAAGCTCCGCTGTGGCAAACAGGAGTGCAATTAAGCCTCGATCAAATTTTAATAGTGGGAATTATGCACTCTGCAACCAGCCTACAATTAGCCGTTGCTATGCTACGGGCAGAGCCTAATCACGATAATGAGGCAAACAAAGGGAGGGAATTAATCAGGGCTATAAGGTTAGCACGCAGCCGCTCCCATCTCAGAGCCCTGATTTCTGAGACCCAGCAGCTGGGCCCCTGGGAAATCTCAGCGCCGGGAGAGTTTAGACGAACGAGCTGATGCGTGTATGGGGTGTGTGTGTGTGTGTGTGTGTGTGTGTGTGTGTGTGTGTGTGATCTAAGTCAGGAGAGCTGTGTGCATCTCGTTCCCACCACCGGCACGAGCAGGGGTTTGCTTAAACAAATGAGGATGCCCCTGTTCTGTGTGGGAAGCTGTGCTGGACTGTGCAAGAGAGACACTGCTCTACAAGACATGGACCCTGCGGCCTAGAACTTTGCTATTGAGTGTGGTCCTTGGCCCACTGGGAAGCTTGTTAGATGTGCAGAACGCTGGCCCGCCCTGGACTACCGAATCCCATTAGACTTTATCCAGAGCCCCAGGAGACTCTGAGGTGGTGATGGCTGCCCCAACAGATAATCAGGCTAGAAATAACAACTGTTGTTAGTCTACTTCTGATAATTGTTAGCTCTGTGTGAGCTAACAACTGTTAGTCTGTGTGAGGCTTTATGGTGCTCTCATTTAATCCTCATCACAACCCTGCTACTAGATGAGAGCAGGTTAAAGGTCAGAGATGACAACAAACATATTCAAGGTGGCTGAACTAGTAAAATTATAATCCCAGAATTTCCTGATTCCAAAGCCTAGATTCCTTTTTTTAAAAATAATTTTATTTATTTATTTGAAAGTCAAAGTTAGAGAGAGGAGAGGCAGAGAGAAATAGAGTGGCCTTCCATCTGCTGGTCCACTCCCCAAGTGGCTGCTATGGCTGGAGCTGCGCCAATCTGAAGCCCGGAGCCAGGAGCTTCTTCCAGGTCTCCCACGCGGGTGCAGGGGCCCAAGGACTTCAGTCATCTTGTACTGCTTTCGCAGGCCATAGCAGAGAGCTAGATTGGAAGTGGAGCAGGTGGGACTTGAACTGGTGCCCATATGGGATGCTGGCACTGCAGGCGATGGCTGTACCGCTACACCACAATGCTGGCTCCCAAAGCCTAGATTTTTAACTACTGCTCCAGAGTGACCCCAGCACCTTATAGCTCCAGGGTGAATAAAGACAGCCACAGCTCAGAGCAGTGTGTGGTAAAAGGTCATAAGCGAATTTACCGTACGGAATAGTTAGGAGCTTGGGGTGACCAGCAGTGGAGGGGGAGTGTTGAGCTGGAATTTGACTTTTAAGTGGGAGCGAGGCAGATTCGGTGCTGGGGAGGCGTTCTCCATGCAAGGGTCGGCATAAGCAAGGGAGTTTGAAAGCAGGAAGGATGGAGAGGATGCACACAGAGTACCTGAGCCAGGGCTGTGCCGTGGTCAGACCAAGCTCCAGAAAGATCGATGCTAACCACAGTGAGTTGCGTGGAGAAAAGCTGGGGCTAGTGGGATCAGAAAGAAGATGTGCCATGAGACCCTGCGTGGAGGCTGGGCTCGGGGCCTGCTGGAGACTCAGGTCAGGCAACAGAGGGGTCAGAGCCTCCATCTCCAGGCTGCAGCCTGGGGGCTGCGAGGACGCTGGTTTGGGAGCGGCATGGTGCTGTGCTTTGTGATGCTTTTCATTTGCTACACCCCGCAGCCTCCCTCCAGCCTCAGCGCTCAGTAACAAATGTCTGTTGAAGGGTGCAGAAGCCAACAACAACGACAGCAAATCTTGACCAACGCCATGGGCCATGGGCCTGCCCTTCTGCCCCTCCGCTCCGCACCACAGCCTCCCAGAGTCTCGTCACCACGGGGCTTCCAAACCAGCCTGTCCGTTATGGTTTCCTGGGGAGTTTCTTTTTCTTTTTATAACCTAAGCTAACGTTTTAAATTTATTTGAGAGGTAAAGTTACAGAGAGGGGGGGGGAGAGACAGACAGAAAGGTCTTCCATCTTCTGGTTCACTCCCCAAATGGCCACAGCAGCCAGAGCTAGGCTGATCTGAAGCCAAGAGCCAGCAGCTTCTTCCAGGTCTCCCACGTGGGTGCAGGGGCCCAAGGACTTGGGCCATCCTCCACTGCTTTCCCAGGCCACAGCAGAGAGCTGGGTCAGAAGTGGAGCAGCCAGGAGTTGAACCAGAGCCCACATGGGATGCCGGCACTGCAGGTGGCGGCTTACCCACTATGCCACATTGCTGGCCCCACCTAAGCTATTTTTTTAGAAAGCTTTTATTTAATAAATATAACTTTTATAGGTACAGCTTTTGGAATATAGCAGTTCTTTCCCCCATGCCCACCCTCCCACCCCGACTCAGGTCCCCCCTCCTACTCCCTCTCCCATCCCATTCTTCATTAAGATTCATTTTTAATTATCTTTATATATAGAAGACCAATATACTAATTAAAGATTTCAACAGTTTGCACCCACACAGATACACAAAGTACTGTTGGAAGACAAGTTTTACCATTAATTCTCATAGTACAACTCATTAGACAGAGGTCCTACATGGGGAACAGGTGCACAGTGACTCCTGTTGTTGATTTAACAATTGACACTCTTATTTATGACATCAGTGATCACCCGAGGCTCTGGTCATGAGCTGCCCAGGCTATGGAAGCCTCTCGAGTTCACAAACTCTAACAAGACAAGGCCATAATCAAAGTGGAAGTTCTCTTCTCCCTTCAGAGAAAGGCACCTCCTTCTTTGATGGCCCCTTCCTTCCACTGGAGTCTCACTCGCAGAGATCTTTCAGGTAGGCCATTTTTTTGTCACAATGTCTTGGCTCTCCATGCCTGAAATGCTAAGCTATTTTTTAAAAAGATTTATTTATTTATTTATTTGAAAGACAGACAGAGAGAGAGAGAGACAAGGAGACAGAGAGACAGAGATGTTCCATCTGCTGGTTTGCTCCACAAATGGCCACGACAGCCAGGCCTGTGCCAGGCTGAATCCAGGAGCCATGAATTCCATCTGGATCTCCCATGTGGGTGGCAGAGGCCCAAGCACTTGGGCCATCATCTGCTGCCTGCCAGGTGCATTAGCAGGAAGCTGGATCAGAAGTAGCGTAGCTGGGATTTGAACCAGTGCTCTGATATGGGATGTGGCTTAACCTGCTGCTTAACTACATGCCTTACTAGAGATTTTTTCTTTTCTTTTTTTATTTTTGACAGGCAGAGTGGACAGTGAGAGAGAGAGAGACAGAGAGAAAGGCCTTCCTTTGCCGTTGGTTCACCCTCCAATGGCCGCCGCGGTTGGCGCACCGTGCTGATCCGATGGCAGGAGCCAGGTGCTTCTCCTGATCTCCCCATGGGGTGCAGGGCCCAAGCACTTGGGCCATCCTCCACTGTACTCCCTGGCCACAGCAGAGGGCTGGCCTGGAAGAGGGACAACCAGGACAGAATCCGGTGCCCCGACCGGACTAGAACCCGGTGTGCCGGCGCTGCAAGGTGGAGGATTAGCCTGTTGAGCCACGGCGCCGGCCACTAGAGATTTTTTTTTCTTTAAATACCAGTGCCTGGGACTCATATCCCAAAATATGTGCACTCTATTAGTGAGTTGAGGGAGGGTCCCAGTTCAAAGCCCTAACAGTCTCAGCTGAATCTTGGTGGTGCCCCCGGTTGTGTCCATGCCCTTTAACCACAGACCACCAGGAACACAAACATCGTCAAGCAAACTGGGATTCTCACTCATTGCCTAAAGGGAGTGTGTACACCTGGGGAACCGTGGGCGTGTTTGTTGCACCAGATTGCGCTAGGCAGAACCACTGTTAGAATCTGGGCTTTGTGGGATGACTTGGGGGAGGGTCCATGGAAGTGGAGGTCGCTCTGGGTGAGACGTTGGCAAAAAGCAAGGACAATTCTCTGCCGGTCTCAACCAGTCTCACCCGAAGGGAGGAGAGACCGGAACAAAGACTGGTGTTGGCAAAGCAGTGACAGCTGCTCATCTTGGCCAAGAGAGGTGCCTGATGTTGGGTGGGAGGCAGAGTGGCCTGGCTCTCCTCTGTGCTGATACAATTATGAGGAGGTCTTGCTCTGTTCCCCGGATCTTGGTTTCGGAATCTGCGGTTGGTGCTCTGTGGAACGCTTTGCATCCAGTAGGAGAATGGCCTGGTGGGGAGGGGCAGGCCAGCCCCCAAGGGTCAAGAGCAACTCTTTCCCCTTTCTCATTGCCTGTGCCCTGCGCCATGCCCTAGCCCGTCCCGTCCCAAGGGTCAGAGAAGATGGAGCACAGAGCTAAGGAGAGTGAAAGGGAGGAGCCAAGGGCAAGGCCAGTGCGCAGTAAACCTTGAGTTCTGCGCGTCCCTGCTGTGAACAGAGGTGGCTCTCCCTGGAATCTGGCTAGCCGGGGAGGGAGGGGATGAATGCAAGCCATTCGTTAACTTTTCCCAGCCACGGGTCCCTCCCTCGTGCGTCAGAAGCGACCTTGCCACCGTCACCCCCCTCGGAGCAAGATCTCCTCCCACCATCTGTTTGGCATCGGGCAAAGGGTGGTGCTCAGCCTGGCGTGAAGGGGAGGAGGGTGGGTGGGGAGGGGACTCCAGGGCCCAGGCCTGCAGCTTCTGTGTGTGTGTGTGTGTGTGCATGCTCGCACTATCCAGCTTAGAGACATCTCGTGACTCTATGCCTGCCATCGGTTGTGTGGGGTGCTGAGGACAATCGTTGAATCTGGGGGTTCTGACCCCAGGATGGGTGCGTCCTGTGGCCACCCCAGCTCCACCCCAGCTTATCTGCAGGCGGAAGCCACGTGCCTAGCCCATAGCCCTCCCACCTGGCTCCAGGCGCTGACACTGGGAGGCACTGTGCCACTTCTCTTCTGGGGGGTGGGCGCATGAAACTGACCACCTGAGCGCCTTGGGGGCAGCAGGCTCCGGGCGGGGCACCAAACAGGCCCTCTCTCTGCGCCTTTCCTTTCCCGGCTGAGGTTCTCACAGTTCCTGGAATGCCTGCGGCTCTCCTGCCCAGTTCAACCTTGGAGACTGAAATGCAAATACCCACGGCCCCTGCTGAGCTCCTCCCAGCTCCCCCAGGGAGGCCTTGCTCCTGCTGCGCCGGAAAGCTCCCCACGCGTGTTTATTGCTATGTGCTCCTTATCCCAGTGTGTCTCCCACTGGACAGGAAGCCGCTTTATTTATTGTCTGGTCCCCAGCCCCTGGAGCTTGGCCAGACTCAGAGTAGACATTTGGCAAATGCTCCGGAAGGGAGGACTGCGTGGCCAGCCTGACCTGGCGGTTACGGGAGTAGCAGCAGAAGACACAGCGCCCCCTCTGGCAGCTCAGTGCGGGCCTGGCTGGCGGCTGGCGGAGACCGCAGCTGGTCTCACATCCGGGCCACACCGCAGCTGGTTGCCCCTGCCCTGTCTCTTCCTATCTTATGGGAGCTGTAAGGGTCAGGAGCAAATGAGCTGGACCGTGGGTATTCTCAACTCCAGAAGAATGTAGGCCGCAGAAAATAACAGGTGTCCCAGTGGGTCAGCCAGCTTTTTGTGATGTTAACTCAAATACCTGAGAGCAGCGTCTACGGTGTGGGGGTGAGCAAAAGGTTTATTGTGGTTTGCAGTTAGAGGTTCCCCCCACTCAGGGTCAAGCAGCCCCTGTAGTCTGGCATCTGGAGGCTGGCGGTGGTGGAGCGTGTGTGGCAGAACCATCACACGGTGAGCCGGGAAGCCGAGACGTGGAGGTGTGGAGGGGTCCGTGGAGTTCGTGTATGGAACAGAAGCGAGTGCGGCGTCTCTCTCTCCTTTCTGGCTCGCCACACGCACCATTCACTGCCAGCCTCCCCATGGCCGGACAAGTGGGGCCGCCAGATCCAGCTCTGAGCTGAAATCCGTCTCCTTCCTTCCTAAGCTGCTCCTCTCCACCATTTAGGTATAAATAGATGGGTGTGTGTGTGTGTGTGTGTGTGTGTGTGTGTGTGTGTGTGGAGTTAGGGAAAAGAAAACCTGGCTTATCCGACTCATGTTAACCCGGGGGGTCTCTGAGGAAGGGGTCGCGGGCAGGTGTTCTTCTCAGTTCACACTGTTTTAACCACTGATTTATTTGGGCTCCACTGAAGCCACAGAGCAACAAAAAGAAAAACAAAAAAACAAGGAACGCGAGTAGAGTTCCCAGCGAAATAAAGGCAGGGAATTGGGAGATAGGAGACGCATTCCTCACCCCGTGAGCTCCCCAGGCAAAAGCAGAGCGATTTGAGCAGCGTGGGTGTGGCCGAGCCCCTGGGCAGGCACAGGCTGGGTCTCCCGGCCTCTTCCTGGGCCCCTGCAGGGGCACCAGGCCAGAGGCGTTTAGACGGAGCTGAGCTTCCTCTTTGGAAAATTCCAGTGATGCTGCAGGTGCATGAGCCACCGTGCCCCTTGTGACTGGTGAGGGGCTGGAAGGGAACACAGAGAGGCGATTAACGCAGCAGGGTTTCTCTGCTCACTTTCTGTGTCGGCACCCGGGAAGCCACCAGCTGCAGAGCCCTAGCTCTTGGCCATATCGTAAACCCCAGAGAGTCTGCTTTTCAGAAGTTCAGAGATGCAGCCAGCCGAGGAGAGGGAAGAACATCTGAGGTGTCCCCTGAGTCCACCCTCCCGGGGTGCCAAGCGCACAGGGGCCAGGAGCTGGGCAGTCCTGACTCAGAGACCTCTCAGCAGAGGGGAGTGGTTCTTTCTGAAGCCCCACGGGCCAGGGTTCAGATGTCAGCGTCGTCCCCTGCTAATTCTGTTGTCTTAGATCAAGCATTCAAACTCCTCCGATTCCATCCCCTACAGCAAAGAGATCCTGGCCCCTGTGGGAGGTGGGTGGGAAAGGAGGGAACACAAGGTCAGCGGGTCTTGGAGGTGCCCAAGAGTGGAAGATCCCCTTCTGTACCTGTACCCCCTCACGTGCGCCCACCCTGCCACACGCTCCTAGACAACACACCCAGAAACCCTAGCTCCCCATCAAAATTCCTCACCCAGGACTTCACCTGCATCTAAACACTCTGAGTGTGCCCTTGGCCTTGAAGAGGCACTTGGCTGCAAGTGGTGGGGTTTAACATGGTCCAAGTATTGACGGTCCTGGATGCAGAGCAGAACTTCTGCCACTTTGGCCCATGGAGCATCCATCCGGCGGCAAGCTGCAGTCGATGAGAGTCTCTCCTTCCCACCACGACTTGATTGACTCTGCTCGCCTCTCTGCCCAGACTTCCAGCCTCCCAAGGTTTCAGCTTCGAGTGATTCATCTTGAAGTCCACCCCCACGGGCCGCGTGTCTGCTGCTTAATGGGAGGAGGGGGTGCTGGAGGCCCCAGTGCCTTAATTGCACTTGTTAATGGGCAGGTGCAATTATCTGTGCCACACTCCCGCACACTGCCAGGCAGGCAGAGATGATGAAATGGGTCCTAAAACCCCAGCTCTCTGTGGCCCTCTTCACTAATTGAGCAGTGGAGGAAGCCACATTGAGCTTCCCCACTCTTCCCTCTAAGTGAACGCCTGGCTCCCACGTCCTCCTTGGAGGAGTTTGCCGGCCACATGTCTCGGAGCGTTCGGTTCCAAGATCATCCGTCACCTGTCACTCAGGCCCAGGGCTCAGCCAGTGGGTCTATCCGTCACTCACGGTCTGGGAGTGGACTCGGGCCTATGGTCACACCTCACTCAACTGAGAGATGGCATGACAGTGTCCCTCTGTCCTCTGAGCCTTTGCCACCTGTGCTCGGGCCCAGACCAGATGCCACCACCGCCTTCCACCACTTCCTGCTCCCTGCTCTCTGGTTTGGTGTGCGTGCTCCACCCGAAAGCCAGGGTGATCAGCTAGAAATGCAAATGGGCTCAAGCACTAACATTACCCCCTCCCCATTGCTTATCCTGAATGAAATGCAAGCTCTGCACCACCACCTGTAAGTGCTGGCGACCTGGCACCTGGCACCTCTCCATCTTTCACCTGTGTCCCTCTGGTCCTTGCTGCCTGAGCTCCAGCCTCACGGGTCTTCTCTTCCAGTTCCCAAACACAGTGCTATTCATCTGTCTATGGCAGTGGGAGTCGGACCAACCTCAGGGCCTTGGTCCGTGCTCTCTCCTCTGCTGGGGAGAATTGGCCTGCACACGGGCATGGTCTGCGCCTTCCCAGCTTTCAGGTGCTCGAGGGGTGCCGTCTGCCCCACGCCTGCCGTGGCGTCTCTGGTTTCCCACTGCTTAGCCTGATTTTTTCACTCTTGCTTCCTTTAAGGTGTGTGTCCCAAGTCTTCCTTTTTAGTTCTGTTCTTTCGTTACGGATTTTTGTCATTGTTTCTGCCTCGCCAGCTGTGAGCTCCATGAGCCCTACAGAGTTCCTGCTGCAGTGACTGGAGCATCCTCATTCGCTCGGCACAGGTTCATTGAGCACCTACTATGTGCCAGGTCCTCTTTTGGGCACTGGGGAGACATCAGGGAGCCAAGTAGGAGGAAGTCCCTGCGCGCCTCCCTTTGTCACTCTAAAGAAGACAGGAGGGGTGGGCACGGAACAGCTGACAGAATGAGGAAGTCTTAGAGAATGCTCCAGGGGACCAGGGCTCAGCCTGCCACCCAAGACAGTGCTGCAGACTTCTCTGTGATCCTTGCGACTTAGCTATTGGACAAGAGAAAAGGAGCGTCTGTGTGTGTGTGTGCATGGGTGCATGTATGATGGTGTATGTGCACATGCATGGGTATGTGTGTGCATGTGTGAGAGAGACAGCGAGTGTGCACACATGTGTCTATGACAGTGTGTGCATGCATAGGTATGTGTGTGGGTGCACATATGTGCATATGTGTATCACAGTGTGTACATGCACAGATATGCATGTGCATATGTGTGACAGCGGGTGTGCATGTGTGCACACGTGTGTCTATGACAGTGTGTGATGCATAGGTGTGTGTGTGAGAGAGAGACAGAGACAGTGTGTGTGTGTGCACGCATGCACACTAGTGTGTTGAGACACAGAAGGTCAATTGCCAGCCTGGATAGCATTGAGCCCGGGAAACATTTTGTTTCTGTGGGAACAGACTCAGCTTCCAGCTTCCCTCTAGCTGGGGCCTCTGGAGTGGACCTTACTCCTCCCTGCAGCTCCCACTGTCGGGTTCCTTGAGTCTCCTTTCCCTCTCCCCACAGGAACTCACTGCCCTTCGACCCACTGCAGTGCCATGTGGGCAGCTGAGCTGGGAGTCTGGCCTCCCAAGCATGCCCTCTCCTTTCTTCCAGGAACAGCACCTGATTCTTCTGGGGGGGCACCCCTAGCCCACTGGCTAGATGCGTGGTAGGACTGTCAGTTGCAGCAGGAGCCATCTCCCAGCAGCAGGTGGCACAGGGCCCAGGCCCGCCTCCTGGAACCTGAACTCTGGACGGAGAAGCAGAGAGATTCAAAGCAGGAGGTTGCCCATGTGAGAGCGCGAGGGTGGCTTCACTCCTGGCACCCAGGCCCGCCCGCCTCCCTGCGTCCTGTCCCCTCCAGCCACGTCTTTGCCATGTTATTTCCTCCTGGTGCTTTGCAACTGCTCGTCTGTCTGTGGCAGTGGGAGTCGGTCCCGGTTGCTCAGAACCAGACACCCTGACACTGGAGCCGGGGTCCAAGCAGCTCTCCTGTTTGCTAGGGGGTGACTTTGGGCTAGGTGGGTGACGATGGGCTAGCTGGGTGACCTTGGCGGCATGTCTTTGGACCTCCATTTTCTTGTCAGTGAAATGAAGAGAATAATAGCAATTTCCTCAAAAGACGCGAAGCCTGGCTGTCCCGCCCTCTCCGCTCCCCTCCCTTCCCTTCCCTTCCCTTTGGGGGAGATGTGGAGGAGACACAGGGAAAGCAGGTGCCCACAGAGGTTGCCATGGGAACCCCAGCCACATGTGCAGCATCCCTGGGGGTGCCTGACTGCAGTGACGCTGCCTTTTGGAGCAAAACAGCTCAGCTGTCCCCGTCCCCTCGGGTCCCAGCTGGGCTCAGGCCGCAGAATGCCAAACAGGGCAGCTGTTGAGCTCTGGGGGGTGGGGGGCAGACCTGGACGGTGTTCTGTGTGCTCCATGGCCAGGCACAGAAAAGCTGCTGGGAGCAGAATTCTCAGCCTGGAGCGAGCCTTGAGAAGCCACTTAGTGAATCAGTCCTCCAGCGAGCTGGTTCAGAGCTCAGCCCTGAACTGGGCAGGCAGCGGGAGGCAGAGAACCAGAGACCATGGGGGAGGGGCTGCAGTGGACATAAGAATGGAAGTTAAGAGCCTCACCACGGCCCTCACGGGTGGAGTGCCCACCTCCTGCCAGCCCCTCCGCTGAGTTCTCCCCTGCCGTCCAGACAGGGGACTCCACCAGAGAGATGGGACCAGGGCTGAGCCTGGAGAAGTGACCGTGCATGTGGTCTGAGTCTTCCCTGGCTGGGCAGGGGCACCAGCGTGACCACTCCCTCTGTTCCCTCACACCCGGACAGCTGTGGAGCACCCAGCATGCTTTGGGCTCTGCACCCACAGTACTTGGAGCTGAGCTGGAGAAGCCAAGGAGTTATGCAGGGGACGATGATAGTGGCCAGGGCCCAGGAGCACGGTCATCAGCAAGGCCTTGGAAGTCAGGGTGAAGGGGGGGAGAAGCAGGCTCCTCCTGGGCCTTGAGCGGCAGTTCCACAAAAGCACCGATGGGGGCGCTGCACATGGCGAGTGCAGCGAGAGCAACAGCATCGGGCCTCAGGGAGGCGGTCTTCATCCCGTAGGCCCTCAGCTGGGACGCCAAGGCAGGGCCTTCTGTTCAGATCTGCTCTGGCACGTGGCATGGACTGAATGCGGTGGGACTCCAGCCAGGAGACTGTCGCTGAGGTCCCCTGGTCCTGATGAGGTTAAAAGGACCAAGGCAGCTACAGGGACAGAGAGGAGGGACAATGAGCAGGGTCACTTAAAAGATGGACTGAGAAGGCCATCGGGTGTGTCTCTGCCGCGGCTGTGAGCAAACAGGTGCCTGGTCCCACACGTGTCCTGCGCATGCGTGCACACCGCTGGTCGCACCTGCCTCTGTGTGCACAAAGGCTGTGCGTTCTCCAGCATCCCGCATGGGGGCGTGATGGCGTCCGTGCACCTGTGGCCCTGGCCTGCGCTCCGCCTGCTGCACCCTTGCCCTGTTGTGCTCGGGGCTGAGCGCAGGATTCTGTGTGCCAGGCACACCCGCAGGGACTTCAGCGGCTCTGAGGGCTCCTGCAGCTATGGTGAGGTGCATCTTCATCCCAGTTTGATGCTGCGACAGGAAACCCGAGGTGGTTCTTCAAAGGCAGCTACTGGGGGCGGAAGGAAAGAAAGGAAACCGCAGAATTGAGACCTGAACCACCCCGGCCCCTGCTGCAGCCTGGCCCGGGGGCGCCCTCCTCCGACCCCCATCCTCCACCCCACTCCCCCGCCCTCCACACACACCTGCCAGGAGGCACTGATTCGACAGCAGCTGCATTTCTCCAGGCTCAGATCCCAGGAGCTGAGGGATTGTGAAACAGGAGAGCCAGGCAGGCCTGCAGGGGGCGTGTGGGGGGCGCTGCCCTCTCCTGGGCCTGCCCTGGGGGTATGGAGAGAGGGCCCTCCTCCTTTCCTCTCCCTTTGCCTCCCTCCTTTCTTCCATCTCTTCTTCCCTCCCCTTCACTCCCCTCCTCTGCCCTTTTTCTCTCCGCCTCCCATTTCCAGAAGACCCTGGGGCTTCAGACCCACGGTCTGTGTGCTGACTCTGATAGTGAACTTGCCTGATGGTGAGCAAGTGCGCCTCCTCTCCAAATGGTAGCTGTCCTCCCTTCACAGGGTTGGTTGTTGCAATTAAGTCGATCCACACACAGCACAGGCCAGGCCCGCTGCAGGGACTATCTGAATCCTTGAGGCCGTGCAGCGAGCAACACGGCCTCTGGCCTCTGCTGATCTCAATTGATTCCCACCAGTAACAAACCAAGAGGGCAAGCAGAGCTGCTGGGACAGGGCTCAGAAGAGAGAGGGCCCCGAGCTCCCCAGGATTGGGGCGGGATCAGGGAGAGCTTCCTGGAGGAGGCGACTCTCAAGTCTTAAAGGTCAGCTGGGCATCACCAGGCAAGTCTGGGTTGAGGACGACCAGGTCAGGGAGGGGCTTTTGCTGGGCACACGGCAGTGCCCCCGGGGGTGTCCAGGCTTGGGAAGCAGGTCTGCCTGCCAGTCACCGTCCCATGGGTGATGGGCGCCCCTGGAGGACTGGGGAGGAGGACTGGGGAGGAGGAGCCTGGGGGACGTTTCTGGGCCACAAATATCTCAGGGCAGACGCAGCTCCCTCTATGGGGAGCAGCTCCCTCGCCGCAGACCCCTGCTCTTCCTCCCGAGGGGCAGGTCAGGGACTGACCAGTGTTCAGGATGAAGGTGTAGCCAGCGCAGTCCAAGACAGGCAACTCCCCAGGGCTAACCCAGCCCAGGCCTTCCCAGAGGCTCAGCTGAGGCCCAGCTCAGGCCGTCCTCCCACCTGCCGATCCCTCCCTCTCCGGGGTGGATCCCAGGACCCACCTGTAAGTAACCAGGTATGTGGATAAGGGGTGCCCGAGCAAGATGAACATAAGCTGGGGCCATTGCCACGTCGGGAAATGGAAACCAGCACCGCCTGAGTCTCTGTCCGCCCTGCCTCCCCAAGGCCACCAGCGTCCCCACTCCTTTTTCTTTTTTATTTGAAAGAGTTACAGAGAGGTAGAGACAGAGCGATAAAGAAGTCTTCCATCTGCTGTAACAGCCGGAGCTGAGCTGAGCTGATGCCAGGAGCCAGGAGCTTCTTCCGGGTCTCCCACATGGGTGCAGGGGCCCAAGCACTTGGGCCATCCTCCAGTGCTTTCCCAAGCGCATTAGCAGGGACATGGATCAGAAGTGGAGCAACCGGGACTCGAACCAGCACCCATATGGGATGCAGGTGCTGCAGTTCAGAGATTTAACCCGTTGCGCCACAGCGCTGGCCCCTCTCCTGACTCCTGCTGCACAGATTTGCTTGCTTTAGAGCTTTAAATGGGTGGAGTAGCAGAATCTACAGAATCTAGGGCTCCTTTGTGTCTGGCTTTCTCCCCTCGGCATTCTGGGGGCGAGATCTCTCCCTGGGGTTGCTGTGGTCTTAGTTCATTCACACTTATTGCAGCTCACATTTCTGTTGCCCATAGGACCAGGGATGGGCAGTGTGTGTGTGTGTGTGTGTGTGTGTGTGTGTGTTGGGGGAGGGGCGTTCCAGTTCATGAATGCAGCCGACAGCTCTGCTAGGAACGTCAGGCAAATTCCTCTGGATGCACACGTAGGCTTAGGATTTCTGGAGCCCGTGTGATCACGTTCAGCTTTTATGGTCTCTCTGGCTTGTCTTTCCAAGGGGCTGGTGCCCATTTACCCGTCACCAATAGGATATGACAGCTCTAGTTGTCAGCCTTTGTAATTTCAGCCATTCTGGTGTGATTCTTTCTTACTAATTTTTTTTTATTATTATTATTTGAGAGGAGCAGGGGGAGAGAGAACTCTATATGCTGGTTCACTTCCCAAATGCTTGTAGTCATAGGGGCTGGACAAGGTCAAAGCCAGGAGCCAAGAACTCTAGGGAGGGTGACCGTGAGGACACTCCAGCCCTGCAGCTCTGCAGACCCCCAGGCTCAGGCAGGGCACTGGGGTGAGGCCCCCACCTCCACCCTAAGAGACCCTGCAGAGGAAGTGCCCTGAGGTCTAAGGGGCATTGGAGGGGGATGAGAAGGAAAAGGCAGAATAGAGGAGCAGAGAGGCCCCCAGGACACGCTCTGCCTACTCCATATCCCCAGCCCCTAGCATACATAGCAGGTGCCCCGTGTGCACCTGCTGGAGAGTCCGGGGCATGCAGACCTTCCCGGAAGTTCTGGGAGATGAGGCAGGGGTGGAGCGAGGGCAGTGCAGGGTGCGGGGCCGCCCTCAGAGCTCTGCTAGTGGAGCTCCCACCACTTGCCACGCCTGTGCACCTCCCAGCTTCCGCAACATACTGCGGATACTGGACGACTGCCCACGGGACCCCAGCCCCTGTGTGTTCCCCGAGCCACACAGCTTCTCGACAGGGGAGCCAGGCTGGGCAGTGTGTCCCCGGGCTGGACGCACACCCTGCCCCTGCCAGAGGAGGGAACCCCAGCAGGAGCTCGGGGAGGAGAGGGAGGAAGCGGAGGCCCGCCCCCTGCCCACCTCGCCCTCCTCCTCCAGCCAACACACGTCCTGAGCCTGAGCGGGTGCTAGGCCCCGTACTGAGGCCCAGGGCAGCAAGGCAGCTGACACAGAGCAGAGGACGAAGTCGCTGATGGCACACGGGGCCGGGCGGGTGTCGGGCTGGCTCTGCTCCCCCTGTGTGGAGACCTCCCCCTGCCCAGCGCGGGGGGCCTGCTCCCTGGGGAGCCTGGGATCCGGCACCCTGGCTTTCTGTTTCCCGTTCAGGGGAAGGATGGGGGCCGAGGGCCTGCAGGGGGCAGAGATTTGGGGAGCTTCTCCGGAAAAGAGGTGCCCTTCGGAGGTAAGGAAGGGCGTGGCCAGGGAAGACCCTGCAGAGGCCAAGTCTACTGGTCACACAGGCATCCAATCAGGCAAGGAGGCAAATTATCCCCCGACACACAAATATACACACACATACACACACCCATACACATGACACACACATGCACCCATACACACAACACATACACACACCCATACACACAACATCACATATACACACATCTATACGCACAACACACACATATACACACACCCATACACATGACACACACGTGCACCCATACACACACAACACATACACACACACACCCATATACACAATACACATATACACACAACTCACCCATACACACAACACATATACTCACAACATATACTCCCCCACACAACACACATATGTATCCACACAACACATACATATACACACACCCATACACATGACACACACATGCACCCATACACACACAACACATACACACCCTATATACACAACACACATATACACACACCCATATACACAACACACACATATACACACCCATACACACGACACACATGTACCCATACACACACCTATATACACAACACACAATACACACACCCATGTACACGACACACATATACACACAACACACATATCCACACAACACATATACAACACATACTCCCCTACTCAACACATATACATATCCACACAACACACACATATACACACACTCATACACACTCATACACACAACACTCACATATTCACACCCATGCACACATACAAACACAACACTCATATTCACACCCATACACACAACACACACATATATACACACAATATACACACACCCACATACATACACGCCCCCATACACACAACACACATATACATACCCACACACACATATACATACACCCATATACATGTAGACATTCACATAAGCACTCACACCCATATACACACAATACATTCCCACATACGCATATACACACAGACACACACATAAATACCCACACCCATACACACACCCATACACACCTACACACATATACACACCCATGCACACATATATGCACACCCATACACACATTTACACACCCATACTCACGCAAAACACATATACATACACACCCATATACAAACGCATGATATACACACAATACACAAATCCATATGCACACAATAAGCACACCCACATACATACAATGTAATACTACACACATGCACAAACACCACACACATAATACATGCGCACACAGTACACGTACCCATGAATGTACAGACCATACACACGTATGCCGTGCGTGCACACAGTTGCACACACACATGTGCACACACACTAGGCCGGCAGAGACACACAGAGCCTCCGTGTCCCCTGCAGGGACCGGCACGCGCCGGCCCCAGCCGCCGTCAGCAGCCTCCAGGAGGACTCCTCTGGAGGATCACAGTCGCACAAGCCCCTGAGGGCCTTGCCCGAGTTGGGGTAGCCCCCGTCTCAGCCCAGATGGAGTTGCCCAGCGGCCACGAGCCCCCATTCCCGGCTTTCCTCACCCCCCTCCTCACTTCTTCCTGGCCTCTGGCCTCGGCACTGCCACCTATTTTCTGACCTCCAGCCAGTGATCCCGGTCCCTAAGAGAGAGAGACCCTGCCCCGAGTCTGAGTGGGCAAGAGAGATGCATGGAGAGGGGCGTCCAGGGGGCGGGGCAGGAACGCAGGCCAGAGATGCAGGGGGAGGGGTGGCACCCTCTGATGGCTTGACTGCACAGGGAAGCGGCTGGGCTGGAAGGTGAGCCAGGGTCTAGGCTCTTGTGTGCTCACGTCTGCCACCTGCCAGGTGGGCGGGGCCTCCTGGAGGAGAGAGCAGAGGATGCCCCGCCCACTCCATTGACCCTGGCCTGCACTGGGGCGGGGCGTCTGGGCGGTGATGGAGGAGGAGGGGAGCCTGACCTACTTCCCGACAGCATCTCCTGCTCCTAGAGTGAGCGCCCTGAGCGTCATGGGGACGGGGAAAGACACAGGAGCAGGGACAGCCCGCCCAGAGGCCAGATAGCAGGAGGGGGGACAGCCCGCCCAGAGGCTGCCCAGTGAGTGGAAGACCCACCAAGGTGCCTCCGGAGGCGATGGCAATTTGGAGACACGGAAGTGTCCTGGTGTCTGAGGTCCTGACATCTCCCCAGGAGCTCTCTCCCTCCACCAGGGCAGTAGTTAGGACTCTTCCTGTTGCAAGCTGCAAAACCCATGCTGGCTTCAACAGTGAAAGGAAATGATGGACTGCAGGCCCAGAGTGGGCTGGCTTCAGGAGAAGCTCGATCCAGCAGCACACACATACACACACACACACACATGCACACTCACACACACACACACACGCACACACACGCAAGGTCACCTAAGACCCACTTCCTCCTCGTCCTGATAAATACCCTTCAGGCTTCAGCCCCAGGGCCTCCCTTACGGGACCCCCAGCAACTCCAGGCTCTCCGTTGTGGTTTTAACGGGCTGCACGGATCACCAACCTCATCTCAACCCCGTGGCACACAGAGGAGGGAAGGTGATTTCCCACGTGTTGCCCCGGGGAAGCTGGGCTTTGGGCCAGGGCCGCCATGACTTCCCCGTCTTTGTATCAGCCTCGCTGTCCGGGGTGACTCCCCTCAGGGACGCTGCTCGTCCCCATCCTTTAAGGCTCAGGCCCGGTGGCACTGCCTGCTCCTCTGTCCTTGGCTCTCTGACCCTCTCGCCTCTTTGAGCGCCCATTTGTTGCTGACTCCCGAATCCGTGTCTCCCATCCAGACGTCGCTCCTGTGCGCTGGGTCCGTAAAGGGGGGCGCTTCCAAAGGTACATGGGAAAAGGTGTTTATTTTGCTGCAAACATTCCTGAAATGGTGTGTACCAAGGGAATCCCAACAGTTTACGGAGCACATGAATAATGAAAAAAAAAAAAGACCACGTATGCATTGCACATTTTTTGCACCAAAATCAGCTTCTCTTTTCCTTGTGCTTTTCGGTTGAACGTTTGGAAGTCTCCTTGTACTTTCCCACCGACTTCTGACCTTGGGCATCCCCCTGGGCCTGAAGCCCAACCTGTTGAAAAACAGGTTCCTTTCCACTCCAAACCTATGACTTTGGCAGCCTCAGCAGGAGCTGGACACCTGCGCCTGCTCGCTCTGTCCCCTCCCTCACTGCACAGCCCCAGCCTGGCCCAGGCTGTGAGTGTCTCTGGGATCCATCCCCACCCCGGCCCCTTGGTGCCACGCCCGGGATGAGCTCTGGAAGTCCTGGCTGGCAGGTGGCTTCTCTCTCAGCCATGGCCGCATCTGCAGGGCCCGGTGCCAGCCTTGTGGAGTGTGACCCCGGGGACCAAGACTGGGTGAGCAGAGCGCTGCCCACCTGATGGTAGGGGGCATGGGGGACTTCCTGAGTGAGGTGACCCCTAGGGGCAAGGAGCCATAAAGACCCCTTGGATCTCTGGATTCCAGACAGAGTCTTTGGCTCTTCCCTTGAGCTTGGAGCATCAGGCCTGTCCCTACCTGGAGCAGCTACAGGCTGCATGGCACTGTTTCTTGCATTGGAAGGGGCCGGTGCTATGGCGTAGTAGATAAAGCCCTCGTCTGCAGTGCTGGCATCCCATATGGGTGCGGTTGAAGTCCCAGCTGCTCCATTTCCAATCCAGCTCTCTGCTGTGGCCTGGGAAAGCGTACAAGATGGTCCAAGCCCTTGGGCCCCTGCACCTGCATGGGAGATCCAGAAGAAGCTCCTAGCTCCTGACTTTGGATTGGCTCAGCTCTGGCCATTGAGGCCATCTGGGGAATGAACCAGAGGATGAGAGACCTCTCTCTCTCTCTCTCTCTCTCTCTCTGCTTCTCCTTCTCCTTCTTTGTAACTCTGACTTTCAAATAAATAAATAAATCTTTAAAAATGCACTGGAAAACTAGTACTCACAGCAGGGGCTGTGGGAGGAGCATGAGGAGCGCACCTGTTCCCCCCCACCCCAGGTCTGCAGGCATATGGGAAATGGACACCAAGGATGTCATTGCAAAGGAGCCTTAAAAAACCCACCAGCTCTATTACTTTTTAAAGATGTCTTTATTTGAAAGACCAATGATGGGGAGGGGGGTGAGAGGCAGACAGAGATCTTCCATCCTCTGGGTCACTCCCTCAAATGGCTGCAACAGCTGGGGCTGGGCCAGGCCAAAGCCAGGAGCCCAGAACTCCATCTGGGTCTCCCACATGAGTGGCAGGGCCCCAAGCACTTGGGCCATTGTCTGCTGCTTTCCCAGGCACTTTAGCAAGGAGCTGAATCGGAAATGGAGCAGCCGGGACTGGAACTCAATCTCTATGGGATGCTGGCGTTGTGGGTGATGGCTTAACCGCTATGCTATGCCACCAGCCCCTCAGTCACTTCATTAAGCTTTTAAGGTTTGGAAGACAGAGCAACCCAGGGGCAAATACCCAGATGTGGAAATAGACTGGTGAGGTTGGAAGCATAAGAAAATCCAGGTAGAGGGATTGACTAACAACATTAAGGTGGAATGCTCCCATGCCCTCTTATCAGTGCCTCTGTGGCTACCTGGCAGGTCCTGGTGGTGGCTACATTTTCTGCTGGCCAGCGGGCCCCAGGAGACCTGCTACTATGCCTTCTTGGCCAATGGCCACTGTTATGTAGACCGCGTGTAAAAAGAGCTTGCCCTTGTGAGCTGTGGTGTTACGCTCGCCCATGCCGCTGCGGCTGCCGCTGGCTGGATCGACAACGAACCACCTGCCTACAGCTCCAGGAGTGTTCTTTCAGACCTGGTGTCCCAGCCAACTCCGAGCCCGCGTCCCCCAGGTGGCCCCGTGCTCTGAGGTATTTTTTTCCTATGAAGTTTCTGCAACTTGTATCCACAACGTCTTGCTCTTAACCTCTCTCCTGTTCATTGAGAGCCCCTTCAGCCCCCCATAGGCTAAGAAATAAGTGTGAAACGGAGAGAAAGACCTCCTGCGTGGCCAGTTGCCATGCTGGGCACCTCACAGTGTCTCCTGCAAACCGCCCAGTGACCCAGAAGTCAAACATCCCGCCCCGTCCCGCCCCCAGCTTGATAGAGGATGAGACAAAAGCCCCAAGACGTACGTCCGTCCCCAACGGGCCCAAGGTTGAATGGGCGGAGTGGCAAAGCTGGAACTGTGTGCTACTCTGTTCTCCAATCACGTCCGGATCGCAGGGCCCTAGTAAGCCCTCTGCTGGATGCCAGGGTCCCAGAGTGCTGGGGATTCATCACAGATACCCCAGCTCTGGTCCCCAGGAGCAGCTGGAATGGACAGTTTTGCAAGAATTTTTAACACGTGCGCTGCATGGTACAGAAGCCTGGGGTGGAAAACTCCCTTCATCAAACAGGAGCAGAGACCGTGGAGGATCGAAAGCAGTTGATTGACGCCAGTGGGCTCAGCAGGAGTCAGTTCCCGAGCCTGAGCATCAAACCCAGCTTTCTTACAGTATTTATAGGTTCATCACACCTTATCCGTTTCAGCATAGAGCGCTGGATTCTTCCCCACCTTCTGTTAATGCTGGTTGAAGCATTTTTTAAGATTTATTTTTATTTGAAAGAGTGATGCACACACACAGAGATGTTCTATCTGCTGGTTCACCCATGGCTGCAATTGTTGGGGCTGCGCCAGGCTGAAGCAAGGAGCCAGGAACCCCTTCTTGGTCTCCCACATGGGGGTGGCAGGGGCCCAGGGACTTGGGCCATCTTCTGCTGGTTTCTCAGGAACTCAGCAGGGAGCTGGATCAACAGCAGAGCAGCCAGGACTCGAACCAGCGCTCAAACAGGATGTCAAGGTCGTAGGCGGCAGCTGAACCCGCTCGCGCCACCACGCCAGCCCCTGCAGCGTTGTTTAAGTGCACACAGAAACAGAGTGATCATCTGTTCAGATGGCCTCGTTGGCACTAAGGCTCCTTCCGCGCCAGCAGAGGAAACCACCATTCTTTTCCCTAACGTTATGTGTCCCAACTTCCTGCGAATGCAGACCCTGGGAGGCAGTGGCGATGCTCAGGTGAGTGGGTCCCTGCCACCCACGTGGGAGACTTGCATGGAATTCCCAGCTCCCGGCTTTGGCCCAGCCCGGTCCTGGCTGTTGCAAGCATTTGGGAAGTGAACCAGTGAAAGGGAGCTTTCTGTCTGTTTGCAAATAAACACATAAGTATTTTAAACCTTAGTTTGGAGTGGTTCTCTTATCAAACTCTTTATAAATGTATCAGCTCTTGGACATTTTTGTGCGTGACAAATATGTCTGTCTTTCTCTGCTGCAGCTTCAAACACAGGTCGACATTCCTCTTTCTGGACATAGCGTATCCCTCTGTTTTATCTTGCTGTCAGAATGCTTCGTGCTGGGTACTGGGTAAAGAAGAGAGGTTGGGCCGGCACTGTGGTATAATGAGTTAATCCTCTGCCTGCGATGCTGGCGTCCCATGGCTGTTCTACTTCCGATCCAGCTCCCTGCTAATCCCCCTGGGAAAGCAGCAGAGGATGGCCCAAGAGCTTGGGCCCCTGCCGCCTATGTGGGAGACCCAGAAGAAGCTCCTGGCTTCTGCCTGGCCCAACTCTGGCTGTTGTGGCCATTTGGGGAGGGAACCAGCAGATGGAAGACCTCTCTCTGTCTCTCCCTCTCTCGGTAACTCTGACTTTGAAATACATAAATAAATTTTTAAAAAGAGGTTTATGTGGCTCTCAGTTTTAGAGACTAAAAGTCCAGAACCCCTGGCCCTGCCTGCTCTGCCTCTGGTGTGGCCCCGTGGGCTGAACCGAGCAGGGTGGAGAAATGGGGGGTGCAGTGGCCCCAGGCAGCAGGGGGCAAGGGCGGGGGCCAAGGGCACTTCACAAACAGCCTGCTCTGCAGCTGCGGGTCAGTCCCAGGAGCGCTGCAGCTCCCAGGTGACCTCGGCTACCCTGCCAAGCCATAGCCCCGGGACCTGATGGCCTTGCCCAAGGCCCTGCCTCTTAAAGGGCTCACGACCTCAACACCAACCCCCTGGGGGCTAAACCTCCAGTACCTGAACCTCCAGGGAGCAAACCACATGCAAACCACAGCTGTCCTCACACAGACCACAGAGAGGGAAGCCAGGAATGTGTCGATTTCCTGTTGCTTCTGTAACAAATCTTCACACCAGGCGCAGCTCAAGGCAAGGCAGATTTGTTGCTTATGGTGCAGAAGATCTGAAGCCTAAATGGGCTGGCAGAGCTGCATCCCTTCTGGGGGCCCTGGGGAGCCGTTTCCAGCTTGCAGAGGCCGCCTTGGCTCATGGGCCCGTCTGCAAGACCAGCTGCAGGGCGTCTTCTCTCCCTGCTGTCTGTTTCCAGCCTACGGCTTCTCTCTGTAGCTCAGCCCCCAGCTTCCCCTTCCAAGGACCCTGCGGTGACAATGGGCGCACCCAGAAAAATCCAGGATGACTTCCCCCTCGCAAGATTCTTCCTTTAATCACAGGAGCAGAGACCTCTGGGCCATGTAATGTAAGAACAGCACGAATTCCAGGGCCTGGGACATGGCACCTCTACGGGGTGGGGTGGTGGGGTGGAGGGGCAGCGTTCAGGGAAGAAGAGATGGGGGGGTGGCAGTGTTGCTCCAAAGTACAGCTGTCCCCATGGCTCTGGAAGTCTGGGACTCTCTGCACCTGGAGTGATCTGGCTCTGCAATGGCTGTGATGTGTATCACGGTGTTTGTGTCTTATTCAACTCACAGCCACACACACATACACACATGCACACGGCACACGCACACATGAACACACATGCATGCACACGCACAACACACATGTACATGCAGACACACATGCACACACGTGTATATATACACAGGCACACAAACACACGTACATGTAGACACATGCATGCACACACATATGTGTATCTGCACATGTGAACACATACATGCATGCATACACATGCACACACACAGACCCACAGCTTGGGGAGAAGTTATGTACTGAAGCTCCTGTGCCAGGAAATTCTCTCTCTCACCTCACTAGAAGCCGGGGGCCAAGGCTTAAGTTTGCCTGTCAGTTCCCACGCCATCTGTCTGGCACAGCCCTTCATGGAGACAAGAGAGGGAAGGGGAGATGGAGGAGGCCCCAGCCGGGGGCTCAGATAGGGGGCCCTCTGGGAGGCTGCAGCCCGTGTCCCTGAGCCGTCAGGGGCCTCCTTCCTGCTGAGTACCACACTGGGCTGCTGAGGAGGGGGTCTGGCTCAAGGGGGTGGGCTCAGAGGGCTGCGTGGCCTCTCCAAGTGCCTTCTGGTCTGCCATGTTCACCTATGGCCTCATGGCCTCTCAGAGCCAGTGGCCCTGGAACTTTGCGCATCCACCCTTGATGATGAATATGACATGTCCGTCTGATTTCATGAAGAAGCAGGAAACAGGACCCTCCCTCCCCCGCCAGCGCCAAAGCCTGCACCTGGGAGGACCTCCTCCTGGGCTCTCCCGGGGAGGGCAGGTGGGAAACTGGTGTTGCTGCCTCCAGGTGGTTTGTCCCCCATGGGAGGGAGGCTGTTCCTCACATCTGGGGGTCCTCAGTGGGGCTCCTGCTCAGCCCCCAGCCCCTCTGGGAGGGGGTTGGAAGCCATCCTGGCAGGTGCGCTGGGCCTGAAGGAGAGTCTCAGGGCTTCTCTGTCTCCAGCTCTTACAGAGTGGGGCTGGGGGGCGGAGGCAGGGAGCCCGCGGTGCCCCCCCGACCTTCACCAAATCTCCAGAACTCGTTGGGGTGGGGAGGGTGGGTCCACCACTGACCCCATAGCTGCTTCACACAACAGCCTACTGAAAAGAAAACGTATCCCAAAGTCAAGTCCAAAGACCAAGTCCCTCCAGGAAGAACACACATCCATACAAATAGTACTTGACCCACATAAGAAAGGAACATTGACAATACCCTGCTCATAGCTCCGTCTCCTGGGAGCCGACACCTCCACCTGCTCAGCCCCACAGAACAGTGGCCTGCTCTCTGCCCAAGGCTCCAGGACAAGGCCCCCCTGCTGGACTGGCAAACAAGCACCGGGCACCCGAGCTGCAGATTCCTCTTGTCACTTGCAAGGCAAACAGGGGCGGTGTTGACACCAGGAAAGGCAGGGCGAGAAGTTCTCTCTCACTCCATCACACGTATTTTTAATGTGTTTGAAATTATACAACTTTGTGTCCTGTTTTCTCCCCCCACAGTATCATTCTCTTAAGTTTTTACATACTCCCTAAGCACCCTGTTTTACATAAGCACCAATTTTAACTGATGTGTCATATTCACTGCACAGAGCACTGTCGCAGCTTTGAGAAATTTTTTAAAAAGATTTTTATTTATTTATTTGAGACGTAAAGTTGCAGATAGTGAGAGGGAGAGAGAGGGAGAGAGGTCTTCTGTCTGCTGGTTCACTCCCCAGATGGCCACAATGGCCGGAGCTGAGCTGATCTGAAGCCAGGAGCCAGGAGCTTCTTCCTGGGTGCAGGGGTGCTTTCCTAGGCTATAGCAGAGAGCTGGATCGGAAGAGGAGCAGCCAGGACTAGAACTGCCACCCATATGGGATGCCAGTGTCGCAGACAGAGGATTAACCTACTGCGCCACAGCGCTGGCCCCGCCTATGAGAATTTTAACAGCAGAAAGTCCTAAAGGCCAAAAGACTCAGCATTATTACTATTATTAAATATTTATTTATTTTATTTGAATGGCAGAGTTGGTGGGGGGAGATATTTTCCAACAGCAGGTTCACTCCCCAAATGGCCACAATGGCCGGCGCTGGGTAGATCCGAAGCCAAGAGCCAGGAACTTCTTCTGGGTCTCCCACATGGGTGCAGGGGCTCAAGGATTTGGGCCATCTTCTACTGCTTTCCCAGGCCATAGCAGAGAGCTGGATCAGAAGTGGAGCAACTGGGACTCAAACCAGCGCCTATATGGGATGCCGGCACCACAGGTGGTAGATTTACCTGCTATGCCACAGCGCTGGCCCCTGCTGGCCCCCAGTATTATTCTTGTGAAAAGAAATCCTTAACAGCCAGAGCTAGCCCAGCAAAGTCGGGGTTGGTGGGGGAGGGGTGCTGTCTAAAGGAGCCATTGCTAGGGAGCAGTTTATGGTGAGTGGAAATATTGTCACACTTAGAGGGTATGGAGGCCAGGCTGGGCTGCCCCCAGGTAGGCAGAGGTGAGAAACTCCCTAGGCGAGTCGCAGGCAGATTGTAAAACCCAGATGGAAAGGATGCAGCATACCGGTCATTTTGTGCACAGCTGTCCGGCTCTCCCAGGGAGACATTGCATGCTGGCCCCAAGCAGGCAGCTGTGAGCCTGGACAGGGGAGGCAGGCCTGGAGCCAGCAAATTCCTCAGATCTCTAAGATTGTATCATCCTTAGTTCTCAAGCCTGGCTGCACACACACACACACACACACACACACACACACGCGCACACACACAGCAAGGACGTACTGCAGACTGATTTAAAAGGCTTTTCTTCTTGGCTCCGGAGGCTCCTAGAGAGACCTAAAGCTCCCGGTTCTGTCTTTAGAGTCCGGAGCCCTTGGAAAGCCGCCCTGGAGGCAGTCGAGGACCGGATGAATCCTATCAGCCCCCCTCTTTTTCCCTAGGGGCCAGAAATCTCCCTTCCTTCCTGGGTCAGTGGCAGGAAATGCGGGCTCTGGACAGTCCTGCAGAGCAATCTTTTCCGGCTTTGTTTTGTCTTGCAAACTCAACTTCAGATTTCATCATCAGGAAACTTGGTTAACAGGACAGAAACGCTGAGATGACAAAGAACTCAGCTTCTGCCTACCTCGGTCTTCTCGGAGGTTTCCTCAGTCCCAGGTTTCATTCGGAGATCTGCTGGGGAACGAGTGGGAAGTGCATTGTCCCGTGGGACTCCCTGTGACCTTCCTAGAGGGCTCAGCCCAACAGATGTGGCTTGGAAGGTGCGGAACAGAACAGGATGCCCAGCCCCTGTCACATCGCTAGAGCTGCCAGCAGCCAGTCCTGAGACACTCCCCTTCCTTCTGACCTGCCCTGTCCCCTAAGCATACACCTAATTCGCCAGTCAGATGTACCAACGTCACCTGCTACCAGGGTCTCACGTGTCTCCGCTTCCCTTATCTCTCCTACACCAGCTCCTTGTGCAGGAGCAAACTCCCCACTGGTCTCCCCACCACCAGCCAGTCTTTCTGCTTCCAGTAAATTCTCTATGCCACAACCAATGCGATTTTACTAATCTGAGCATTTCTGGTGAGACGAGGAGGCAAAGTTAGCCATCCTCTACTTATTCTTCTGAATATAATGCAAACGGATGACAGAATTGAGAAATAATAACACAAGTTCCATTTATAGTAAAGTAGGAGGCACCTAAAGAAAAATCTGCAGAGAGGACAAAAAACCCAACGGAAGCCCAGCAGAGATGTTACGGGAGAAGGCAGAGCAAGGACATTGTTGGAAAGCGTGAGGGATGGCCCGTAGAACCTTCATCCAGGAGGTGGGCGCACCTGGACGCGTGCTGCACAAAGTCCTTGTACAGAGCAGGAAACAGGTGCACGCGCCGGAGGCAGGAGCTCTGCAGGACCAGGAGTGACAAGACATCGCTCATCGCTCACGTGTGCCGTGGATACAGGAAGTGCTCTGTCTCTATGGCAACAAGGGAGGCGACGCTTTGCTTTGGGGAAGGCCTCCCGACTGACTGAGAGAACTCCAGTGATAAACCAACATCCATCAACCCTGGGGCATACGAAGGATTTAGCCAACCTGGAAGACAGCCTCTCACACAGGAGGTCCAAGGGAGAAGGAAAAAAAAACTCACCCCCTTCCGTGATGGGTAATCCGTGCAGTGATTTGACAAGAAACAAAGGAGAGGAAAAACAAGACGGGGGTAAAAGCAAAGAGCAGGCAGAGGAAGCTCATTGAGAAGTGTTGCTGTTTGTGAACATTGTAAGCAAAAGTTAAACAGAGTGAAATCCTCCCTCCCATGCAGAAAATGTGGGCCTTGGAGCCCCGGGAAAGGACAAGGCAACAGGAGGATGGAAATCTGCAGCTGTCAGAGCTCAGTGCAGGAATGGGAGCGGAAAGAAAACCCCTCCACTTTCAGTCTTAGCGAGAAGCCAAAGATTCAAAGACTGCAAAGGAGAATAAAGAAGCAAGGCCCTCTCCGGTTTCCTAGGTAGGCAGATTTAAACAGCTAGAGACTGGAGAGAAAATGCTAGCCAGGGGTGAAAGACCAAAATCTGCGGTGTGTGCGTTAAACATCTCTGAGGGGGCACTGGGAAACGGATAACATCGGGGGCTTCCAGGGACTGGACAGGGCTGGCACTGGGCGGGGAGTGCAGAAGAGGGCAGAGGAGGAAGAAAAAGTGTCCAAGCTTGTGTTTTCTAAGACTGATTAGCTCAGCACAGAAATCAAATTGGGCAATGTCCGCTCTCTCCCTCAACGCACGCGTACACAAATCGGCGTAGGTTGAAGCTGGTACAAGAAGCTGACTTGAAGGGGGCATAGAACGTACTGCCCGACGGAGCACTGGAGGCTGAAAGGAGGTGCTGCAGGTGACCCCAGGCCCAGGGCCACCTGCTGTTAAGGCCGGTCGTGATCGGGCCCAGGCTTCTCTCCCGGGCTTCATCAGTCACCTGCCAGCCTGCAGGTTCTAGTTCCAGCCATCCCGAGCTACAAGCTGGGCACCCTGCACCCCCAGACACTCAGCACAGGATTCTCCCTCTGCCTGGTCCTCTCCCTCCTTCTAAACACCCCCCCACCCTTGGCTCGGTCTGCGTGTTCCTGGGGTCGGGTGTACACTTACACATGTCATCAGGTCTAAAACACACCCCCAGCATGCCCCGCATTTCCCCATCTCAAAGTAGAGTAGGTTTTACTGTCCATGATGTCTCATAGTTCAGTCAGCCGCAGTTCTTCTATTGGTCCATAAATGAAAGGTCACCTCTTACCCTGCAGGCATCTGAGATGTGATGACCCCATGCCATCACCCTGTGTGCTGTAACAGCCCCGCCCGTGGCCAGTTCTCCACAGAGACGTAGCATATCACAGTGGTGACTGCAATGATGTTAGGATGCAAATACAACAACTTATTATGGTTGTGGGTCCCCAACCATCAGATGAAAACCATCAGAAAGCGCCTATTTTTTAATAATAAATTTATTTATTGGAAAGGCAGAATTACAGAGAGGCAGAGGCAGAAGGAGAGGTCTTCCGTCCGCTGGTTCACCCTCCAAATGGCCAGAACTGAGTGGATCTGAAGCCAGGAGCTTCTTCCAGGTCTCCCATGTGGGTGCAGGAGCCTAAGGACTTGGGCCATCTTCTACTGCTTTCCCAGGCCACAGCAGAGAACTGGATCGGAAGTGGAGCAGCCAGGACTGGAACCAGCACCCATATGGGATGCCGGCACTGCAGTTGATGGCTTTACCTGCTGTACCACAGTGCCAGCCCCTCCTATTTTTTTTTAATTCTTTATTCATTTATTTGAAAGGCGGGATGCCACACACACACATACACACACAGATATCTTCAATGCACTGGTTCACTCCTCCAATGGCAACAACAGCCAGGGCTGGGTGAGGCTGAAGCCAGGGGCCAAGAGCGCCACCTGGGTCTCTCACATGGGTGCAGGGGCCCAAGGACTTGAACCATCCACTGCTGCTTCCCAGGTGCATTAGCAGGGAGCTGGATGGGAAGTGGAGCAGCCAGAATTGAATCGGTGCTCTATTATGGGATGGGGCATCCCCAACAGAGGCTTAACCCACTGCACCACAATGCCCACCCCAGGGAGTGCTTCAAAAATCCCAGGCCCCCTGGAACATCACCTCAGGCTGTGTGTTCCATGGATGCTGGGGTGGACGGAAGCTTTGCGCTCCGACCACACAGCAGCATCTCAGCTCATGACCCCCGGGTTCCTCCCTCCATGGATCTGATTTCGTCTATCTGGGATGAGTCCTGAGCATTTATCTGCATTTACTCAAAAGCCGGCCAGACGACATGAGTGCTTAGCCAGGGCTGAGAACTGGGGCTGTGCTGCCTCAGGGATAGTTGGAGGTCAAAGGGAGCAGCTTGCTGTCCTACTGTGGTCCAGGACCAGGGTGACCCACAGCGGCCTGCCCATGGCCTTGACTCCACGTCTTCAGCTCTGGACCGCAGGACATGCTGTGGCTGAACCAAGGTGCTCTGCCTTTGCTTGGGCTCCTCCCAGGAGCTGCTGCCTGGTCAGAGCCTCGTCTGAGAAGCGACCCCCATTGTCACATTTCAGCCAGGCTGGTCCCGGTTCTGTCGGGCCCCAGCACAGCTGTGACAACTTGGCCACAACAATCGCACTCACCTAGCACGAGCCACTTCCTATTAGCAACGTCTCTGGGAAGCGCCTCCCTCTCATCATATTCCCCTTGGTAACTTCACTGTGAAATTCTGTCAGGCCTGCCAACCGCGGTGCCAAGGGGAGCATCCTAACAGCTCTCGCAACACAGAAAGCATCTTCCTCCTTCAGTTCAAAAATGTCCCGAGTCAGTGCATCATTGCACCTGGTTTCCACGGGGAATGCAAGAGGAAGACAAGAAGACTGGCAGGGCCGGCGCTGTGGTGTAGCGGGTAAAGCCACTGCCTGCAGTGCGGGCAGCCCATTTGGGCACCGGTTTGAGTCCTGGCTGCTCCACTTGCGATTCAGCTCCCTGCTATGGCCTGGAAAAGCAGTAGAAGATGGACCAAGTACCTGGGCCCCTGCCCCTGCGGGAGACCCGGGGGAAGCTCCTGGCTCCTGGCCTCCAATTGGCACAGCTCCAGCCAATGCGGCCAATTGGGGAGTGAACCAGCAGATGGAAGACCTCTCTCTCTCTCTCTCTCTGCCTCTCCTTCTCTTTGTGTGTAACTCTGACATTAAATAAATAAATAAATATTAAAAGAAGAAGAAGAAGAAGAAGAAGAAGAAGAAGAAGAAGAAGAAGAAGAAGAAGGTGTCCCCGAGCCCCAGGCATGAGAGCACCAGTACTTTCTTTCCCTGAGGTACTTCCCACTCGAAGACATTGAACCCAAACTGGCATTGAGTGCCCAGGCCCGGATATCAGATGGAGCTGTGAGATGTGCGACTTTCTACTCTCTCTCTCTTTTTCTCTCTCTTTCTCTCTTTTTAGATTTATTTACTTATTTAAAAGGCAGAGTTAGAGAGTGGGTAAGAGGGAGAGAGAAAGAGGCAGAGAGAGAGAGGTCTTCCATTTGCTGGTTCACTCCCCAGATGGTCTCAGCAGCCAGGGCTGGGCCAGGCCATATCCAGGAGCCTGAAACTCCATCAGGGTCCCATGTAGGTGCAAGGGCTCAAGTACTTGGGCTATCTTCCTCGGCTTTTTCCCAGATGCGTTAGCAGGGAGCTGGATCAGAAGAGGAGTAGCCCCGACAGGTGCTGTTATGGGATGCGAGTGTCGCAGGAAGCAGCTTAGCCCACTGAGTGACTTCAGTGAACTTCAGTTTCTCCATCTATCAAGTTGCTGTGAGGACAGAAGACAGGGCCCGGTGCACATAGTAGGAAGCTCTGATGGTTCTTCCCTCTCCCTCCCTCTGGTGCTTTTCTTCCAGAGAAACGCTGGAGCTAGGAGTTTGTCATGTCGGCGCTCAGTGAGCTGGAAAAGGCAGCCCTGCTGATTAAAATGCTGGTCTGCAGGAAACTGGAAACTGGTGGTGTTGACATTTGCAGAAAGCCTTCTTGCTGAACTTGAAACACTTTGCAGGTCTAATCCTGCTGGCATTGCCTGTTACTGATATTTCTAGGACAGTACCGGGCACGCCAGTTCAATCGGACACCCAGGGCAAAGGCAGGAGAATGTTTGCCTTCAGGGCGCCAGCAAAAGTCAGGTGGACAGCAAGTCCATTTCAGCCCGCAGGAAAGCAGCATGAGGTGAGTGCTGACCTGTGTAGCGCACGGGAAACGTGCCCACGCTGAGTGAGGGGAAGGAATTCACTCTGTGGGCCAAATGGACCACGCACTTTTATTCCACTCTATTTGTTTTGCTGTGGATAAATCACTCATTTTATTTTTAGTCTTAAAATGATGCATGTTGCATTTCAAAGTTTAAAAAATATCTTTACTAATTTGATTTCTTCGAAAGGCAGAGAGAAACAGAAAACTAAGGATAGAGATCAACAAAGAGGTTTTCCATCCACTGGTTCCCAGCCCCCAAATGTTTGCAGCAGCCAGGACTGGGCCAAGCAGAAACCCGGAGCCAGGGACTCAATCCCAGTCTCCCATGGGGGTGGCAGAGACTCACCCGCTAGGCCATCACCACTGCCTGCCAGGGTGCACAGCAGAGGCTGGACTTCGCACAGGCATCCCAAGCTGTGTCTCAGCCACCGCACCAATCGTATCGTCCACCCCAAATGGCAAGTTTTAAATATTGATATGTTTACTTGAGCGAAGTGGGGTGTCAGGCTCCAGGCTACCATCTGGGGACATCTCTGTAAGCAAAACAGACAGAGTCTGGCTGCCTTTGGAGTCTCCAGGCAGAGCCGAAATGGGAGTATCGGCCAACTGTGTGAGGCGTGTAACCCACCGAGCCAGCCCTGGGAAGGGCTTTTGCAGGCCGGCGGGGACTGGGAGAGGCTGCTGGGGGCATGGCCGGCTGGGGAAAGAGGCGGGGAGAGGAGCTGCCTGGCCCTGGGATGTCTTGGGTGAGGCCAGGAGCCCAGGAGGAGCCAGCCCCAGGGAACCGGAAATGGGCAGGTATGGCAGGTGCAGCGGCACGTTGGGAGAGGTGGAGCCAGCCTCAGGGCATCGAAGACAGAGGCCTACTGTGTCCTTGTCGCTGAAGCGATTTTGGGGAGAAGTCGCCTGGGCTCAGCGGTGAGGTCCTGTTTACACAGGGGCTTTGCTTTATGTGCTGTCGCTGGAGATGCGACTTCCGCGCAACGGGGAGGTTCACGTGTGGGAGAGGTAAAAAGATCTCAGGTCTGTCTGTGTTCTTCTGGGAGACGGAGCAGGTGCCACCGCGGGGAGCGCGGGAGATGGGTGCAGTGCTTGGCTTCTCGCTGGGCGCGGCTCCCCTGCGGTGCCCACTGCGGCCTCGGGTCCTGCGTCCTCTGGCATCTCCCTTCTCCGGGGAGGCCCAGGCAGAGCGGCGACAAGCCGGACTCCCAGCACCGCACAGCCTGGACCTCGTGAGGGCTCCTCCAGGCTGGGGCCCTGGAGCTGATCCTTACGCCGGCCTCTCTGCAACACCTGCCAGGACCCCCGCGTGCGAAGCCTCAGAGCCACTCTGCTGGGCGTACTGCCAGAGAGCCCGCGACGCCGCCCCCCACCCCCGCCCCGTGTTCCTGGCATGCAAGGCGAGGCGAGCCCCAAGCTAGGAGGTTCCAGGCCCCCTGCTCCCGGGCTCCGGGGCAGACGGCCCCCACCCACCCCACCCTGCACTAGTGGGCAGTCGGCGCCCAGCAAGGACAAGGCCAGTGCGGGCTGTATTCTTAAGGTGCCTGCAGCGGGGGCTGGGTGCGTGGCCGAGCCGCCTCCTCCCTTCCATCGCCGCTGTCTGCTCTGGTTTGGGATTCTCCTGTCTGACATGGAACCCCGTCAAAAGTGACAACAATATATCCGATGGCCAAACAGAGCTGACAGCTTGCTACCCGCCCACCCGCCCCACCTCCTCGCAGGGAGACCTCTGCGGGAGTCAGGCTTGCCCAACTCACTCCCAATGGCCAGAATTTAAGCGCATGCGTACACACAAATGCGGCGTCACTGCATGTGTGTCTGTATGTTCATGTACACATAACAGTTTCTATTTTCATATTATTAGGACCGTACTACGACCCACACTTGAATGACGGAGTCTTCAAAATGCTCTTGGAGGGGCTGGCGTCGTGGTGCAGTTTCCGATTCAGCTCCCTGCTAATGCACAGAGGAAAGCTGCAGAAGATGGCCCACGTGCTTGGGCCCCTGCACCCGCATGGGAGACCCAGAGGAAGCTCCTGGGTCCTGGCTTCAGATGGGCACAGCTCCAGCTGTTGCGGCCATTTGGGGAGTGAACCAGCAGATGGAAGACCTCTCTCTCTCTCTGCCTCTGCTTCTCTTTAACTCTGCCTTTCAAATAAATAAAACAAAAATCTTAAAACAAAATAAAAAAAACTGTTCTTATAAAAAAGACTCATATAATTTTTAAAAAACCACTTATTTTATTTTATTGAAAGGCAGAATGACAGAGAGGGAGAGACATTGCATTTGCTGGTTCAGTCCCCAAATGGCCACGACGCCCACTACTGGGCCAGGCCAAAGCCAGGAGCCAGGAGCCAGGAGCCAGGAGCTTCTTCCAGGTCTCCCATGTGGGTGTCAGAAGGCCAAGGAGTTGGGCCATCTTCTGCTGCTTTCCCAGGTGCATTAGCAAGGAGCTGGATCGGAAGTGGAGCAGCCGGACCACGTCGCCCGCTGGGCCACAACACCAACTCTTTGTGAACGTATTTGAAAGCCATCAGCATTACCTTTACCAGTAATCTTTGAGCGCTCATGTGAATCAATCCTTAGAGAAGATCTCTAGAACTGGAACTGCTGAGTGGAGCGACGTGCATTTTTAATTTTGACAGCTCGTGTTCGTGTCTGAGTCGTAATTGGTATCCGTGTTCTCTTATTTTTAGCAGTGAATCTCCCGAGCCTTGTCTGGCCTCCAATTGAGAACATCATTTCCAGTCTCCTTTCCTGGGGTATGTAACTCAGTTCTGGCTGGCGGGCTGTGCTGTGTGTTCTACTTCTCTTTTCTCGTGGAGAAAGCTGTTTGGAGCCAACTCTGCTGGGGAATGGGGGGAATGACACCTTGGAGGGTGGTGGGGCCACGTTTAGAAAGAACCTGGATCTGTGGGCACGACCGTGGGCCTGAGTGTCCTCTCTCCCCAGGATTTCCTACCAGCTTAGGCTTGGGTATGGAAAATAAACCCCATCTCATGATTTACTGATGATTTACCTTTTTTTTTTTTAAGATTTATTTATTTGAGAGGCAGAGTCACAAACAGAGAGAGGGAGAGCAAGAGAAAGATAGGTCTTCCATCCTCTGGTTCACCCCCCAAATGGCCACAATGGCTGGAGCTGAGCCAATCCAAAACCAGGAGCCAGGAGCTTCCCCTGGGGACCCCCATGTGTGTGCAGGGGTCTAAGCACCTGCATCATCTTCTGCTGCCTTCCCAGGCCACTAGCAGAGAGCAGGATCAGAAGTGGAACAGCAGGGACTCGAACTGGTGCACACATGGGGTGCTGGCACTGCAGGCAGAGGCTTAACCTACTAGGCCACAGTGCTGGCCCTGATTTGCCTTCTAAACAGCTTCATGGACAATGTCGGAGTCTCCATTTCCTCTAGCCTTGTCAGCACCACTCATTTATCATCCATCTCTGAGTATCCACCAGTCAGGTCTGACTTTACATCTCCTTGATGTGCCGCTGTACCAATCACATCTGACTTTACATCTCCTTGATGTGCTGCTGTATCACATGCTCAGGGCAGGGTGCAAGATGCCATTGTGATTGAAGAAAAAGAAGTGTTCACCATTGGTTTTAACACAAGACACAAAGAGGTGGCACTGCTTTTTTTCTTTAAAGTTTTCTGTATTTGAAAGTCAAAGTTACACAGAGAGAGAAGGAGAGACAGAAGAGAGAGAGAGGTCATCCATCCACTGGTTCACTCCCCAGATGGCCACAGCATTCCGAGCTGTGCCTATCGAAGCCAGGAGCCAGGAGCTTCTTCCGGGTCTCCCATGTGGGCGCAGGGGCCCAAGGACCTGGGCCATCTTCCACTGCTTTCCCAGACCATAGCAGAGAGCTGGATTGGAAATGAAGCAACCGGAACTTGAACTGGTGCCCCTATGGGATCCCAGCACTGCAGGCAGCGGCTTTACCTGCTATGCCAGAGCGCCGGATCCCTGTACTGCTTTTGAGAAAGACATTCCTGCAGGTATGAAAGTACTCATTGAACCCCCAAAAATCTCTGCAGAAAAGCTGGGCCTGCCTCCCCCTCGGTGCTGGAACACAGAGCAAGCCAACCATGAGGTGGAGCAGCCGGGTGCCCAGCCCGGGACCTGCAGGAGGCAGCTGGGATGGCGGACACTTCGCTTCCCCCAGTCGTGGTTCAGGAATTTTGTGGGCTTGTCTGCGAGAAGCTGGGGGAACGCCTGGGAGAAAGCTGCAGCGAACAGCCAAGAGTGACGCTGGCCATTCCTGGCCCTCTCTGGCGCTTTGCTGCACTGCCTTCTGCCAGCCAGGCTGGGGGCCGGCAAGACAACACCCTGGGGGAGTGTTCTGCAGATGGGAGCTGAGCCGGACCCCAGGCTGGCCTTGGCTTCGTCTCTGCAGAGTGGGGACAATGCCACCAGCACTCCTGGGTGATGGTGAGGACACACTGAGATGACCCATGTGACACGTTAGGCCCCCCGGCGTCCGGACGTAGTAGGTGCCCAGTTGGAGGCCACTGTTATAATTACGAAAGCTGTGAAGGAGAGGGGTGTCCAGAACCCCTCGGTTTCCTTTCTGTGTCTTTTTTGTCCCCTAACTGGTGACCTCCATAAACGTTGCTTTCATGCCCACATCCATCCCCCAGGGGGGAATAAAACAAGCCCTGCTTTCATAAAGGAGCCCACGATGTCCTTCTCACTGACGTGAAAACAATGGGTGCGGTGTGGTGCTGCGCTGGGCTCCCGGCACTGACACCCTCACGGCGCCGGCCGGCTCAAAACCGCGGAGGCGCAGGTGAATTCTGAGATGTCAGCCATCAGCAAAGCTGAATGGGGGGGGGGCTGCTAGGCCAATGGGAGATGCTCCACTGACGCTGCCCACAGCCTCCTTTTCAGGGGGCTGACACGCATCCCCCGGTTTCCTACTCTCCCCTCTCCACCTCCCCCTCCTCCTTCCCTCTTCTCCTCTCCTCTACTTCTTCCGTCTCTTCCTTGCCTAGTGGGCCATCCGCGTCAACGGGCTTACATTTCCATAGGCAGGTGCGTGTCTGGTTTAGTCACATTAAAAATAAATCACTTGGCCACACACAGTCGATGCATCAATCTGTTCCTTTCTAGGAACAGATCGCTCAGAAACCGAACGGCTGTGGGTGAGAGGCAAGTGGGGGAGGGAACTACTCCTTCCGAGCTTGTCGGTCACCCAGTCGGAAATTCAGTCATGACCACAGTCAGGCCAATAATGCAATGCCCTGGCTGCTGTCTGCGGGCCCCCGACGTGAGCTGCGTGAGAGATCTGGCTTGGAGCGGAGGGCTTGGTTTGCGTTTGCATTTACTGAACACCTACTATGTGCCAGGCCCTGCACTTTCTCTTGCATCTATTCTCCTCGAAGGGGGCATCAGGACCCAGGCTGAGAGAATCTGGGACCACTCCACCTGTCAGGATCTCATTCTTTCAGCTGCACCACAGGGAGGCATCGTGGACTATTCTTCCCAACGGGATGGGACGTCGTGGGGGTAGACGGACTCAGCTTCAGAGCTCTGGTAAAGTGACTTAGCATCTCTGAGCCTCGGGTGCTGTGAAACGGGGATGGAAATCAAGCCAAAGGAGATGACATATTTAAGACATGTTTTTAAAACAGGCAGCTGGAGCGGGCGTTGGGAGCGGCGATAGGATGCCCCTTGGGGACTCCCACATTCCACAGCAGAGGGCCTAACTCAAACCCCAGCTCCTGCTGTTCCAATCCAGCTCCCTGCTCACCAGCAGCCTGGGAGGCGCAGGCGTTAGCTCCTGTGCTGTGTCCCTGCCACCTATGTCGGAGATCCCAATGGGGTTCTAGGCTCTTGGGTTTGGCCTGGCCCAGCCCTGGCTGCTGCAGGCATTTTGGGAGTGAACCAGTAGGTGGACGATCTCTCTTTTTCTCTCTCTTCATCCCCTTATCTCTCTGCCTTTCAAATGAGTAAAACATTTTAAAAATAAAATAGGTGGCTACAAAGAATGGCAGCCAGTGTCCTCAGATGTATGCCCACCTTCATCTCTCAGAGAGTTCTACAGGTGGGGGCAGGAGGTGTGTCTGTGTGTACATCTCTGTGTTTGTTATTGTTTCTATGTGTATATCTGGGTGTGTCTGGATGTGTCTCTCTGGATGTGTGCCTGAATCTGTGTGTATTTGTGGGTGTCTCTGTGGGTCTGTGTGTCTGTGTGTGTGGTTGTGATTGTCTCTGTGTATATGTCTGTGTCTGTGTATATGTCTGAGTGTGTCTGGATGTGTCTCTCTGCATGTGTGCCTGTGTCTGTGTGTCTGTGTGTATTTGTGGGTGTCTGTGTATGTGTCTCTGTATATCTGTGACAGTGAATGTCTGTGTGTGTGGTTGTGATTGTTTCTGTGTATATGTGTGTATATTGGTGTATATGTCTGTGTGTGTCTGTGGGATCGTGTTTGTGTGTATTTGTGGGTGTCTCTGTGTGTCTGTGTCTCTGTGGTTGTGAATGTGTGTGTGGTTGTGATTGTCTCTGTGTATATGCCTGTGTGTGTGTCTGTATATATGTCTGGGTGTGTCTGTGGGATTGTGTCTGTGTGTGCCTGTGTGTGTGTCTATGTGTATTTGTGGGTGTCTGTGTGTCTGTGTGTGTGGTTGTGATTGTTTCTGTGTGTACGTCTGTATGTGTGTGTGTGTCTGTGTATACGTCTGTGTGTGTGTGTCTGTGTATATGTCTGGGTGTGTCTGTGGGGCTGTGTTTGTGCCTGTGTGTGCCTCTGTGTGTGTGAGTCTGCGGGTGTGTGTCTGTGACTGTTTTCTTCTTATTCCCAATGAAAACAGTCCGAGGAAGAGACGGCTGGGATTTCATGGAAATCTTGGCACTACAGAAGCCAGTGCCAGGCTCCATAGGACACCACTGGCATTTGGTCAGGAGGAGCAGGTGTCCTAGAACCCCCCGGGCCAGGCCTCCCCATCACCACACCAAGGTGCAGTCACTCCCAGCTGGTCTGCGACTTACTTCAGTCAATAAAACACAGCAAGGGGGACGCTGGGCCAGTTCTGGTGTAAGTCTTGAGAAGTCAGAGAGGCTTGTATGCTGTGTCAGGGGCTGGAAGCCAGCACATAAGCAGTGTGGTGTCTGCACTGGAGACACTGTGTATGGAGAGAATAAGCGAGGG
The DNA here is from genome assembly GCA_949820135.1 of Sylvilagus floridanus. Taxonomy (NCBI): domain Eukaryota; kingdom Metazoa; phylum Chordata; class Mammalia; order Lagomorpha; family Leporidae; genus Sylvilagus; species Sylvilagus floridanus. Next base: position 76,540,589 of record OX463239.1, on the reverse strand, counting down.
AGAGTCTTTGAGACCACAGGGAGGGGGGCCCAGCTGGCCCAGTACCCCGACTCAGCCACTCCTAACCCCCTCCAGTGAGTGAGTCCTGATGGACAGTTTGGCCCAGTCCAGCTCCCAGTCCACCATGGCCTCAGCCAATGCCGTGTGCACCTGAAAACAGCCCGACTGATCCCAGTGAACCCATGGGCTCCTGAGACGGCAGGGACCCTGAGCCATCTGCTCGCTTTGGGAGCGCGGTGTCACACATCCACAGGTCCCGGGAGCAGGCAGCCACCATTCTCAGCTTCCATGGGGTCCCGCGTGCACACTCCCATTGGGAGGGGCTCCGAGGCACTGCCCTGGGGAACTTGAGCGAACAGCTCCCAGAGCGAAATGATGGCATGTGGGCTAAGATAGGGCTGGAGACACTAAGACACACACAGGGGTATGCTCAGGATCCCGGTGCAAACAGATCCATTGTTGATAGGGATTAGGGGGCTGGGAGGGAGGCAGGAGTCACCCCAGCGGGGCAGAGTCTTGTGTGGGGTTTGGAAGGAAAGGGCAGATGACGCTGGGGAGAATGGCGTGGGAGGTGGCACTGACAATGACATAGCTAGAAACAGGCTCATGTGGAGAGGGACCTGGGAAGCAAAGTTTGACATTAGTTGGATATAAAAGTGACGGGGCTCCGAGGGGCTGGTAGTAAGCCAGGTTCTAGGCCTGCAGCAGGGAGCCCAGGAAAGCAGGTTCCGTCATGAGCTCTGTCTTCTTCCTCCCATTACGGCCGAACAGCCCCTTCGGTTCCGCCCGTCTGTAGATGGCCACTTAGTCCCTTCGTCACGGAGCGGGGGCTGGGGGCTTCCTCTCCTGCAGCCCTGGAGAAAGGTGTGCAGAACCTGTTTGCCGAGAACCCCTTGATGCCTCCCCCAAGGACAGCTGGCGGGAACAAGAGGGCCGGGCAGGGCCCCTCCACATGGTTGATGAGGAGCAGAGCTAATTGGTTGGTAATTAGCAGGTTAATGGCCCACGGCAGGGACAAGGCAAGGCTGCCGCCATATGGCAGGGATGGCTTGCGAGTCCCTCCCTCGGCTGCTCTCCCAGCTGGTGTCTGGGGAGCTTGGAAGCGCCACTCCTGGGAAGAGTGGGGTGGGCGTGGTTACCCAGCTCTGGGAGTCCGGCAAGGCCATGAGGTGAACACCAGCACCTGTGAGTCAATGAGCAGAGCTACCACACCCTTGAGCGATGGGGTGCAGATGAGGCTGCAGGGGCCGGGGACCAAGGGGGCATAGCTGCGGGATCAGACAGACAGGGCGGGGTGTGGTCAGGGAGCCAGGAGACTCCTGGCTGTGTGAGCACTCTTCTGATTTGAGGTGGTGCTTCTGCCCCGTTTCCTCCATTTGCAGCCTCAGCAAGTACTGTTATTACTGGTTAACAGTTACTGGGTAGGAACAGGCTCTGTTAATAGTGACCTAGGCAACCTAAACCTCCCCTCCAGCCAGGAAGGACTGTGGAGCAGTGACAATGTGCCGGGGCTGCTGCACCGTGGGGAGAAGGCGGTGGGAACGACCCACTTCCTGCCCTCAGACAAAGGGGCTTGGGGCTTCTGCCTCACGGCCACAGTAGAGCTCAGGGGCCTAGGATCTCAGTCAAGGCGGGAGGCAGGAGGAAGAAGTGGCACCTGTTCTACCTGTTCCTTTCTTTTCTTAAAAAAAAAAAAAAGATGTATTTATTTGAAAGGCAGATTTACAGAGAGGCAGAGAGAGAGAGAGAAGTCTTCCATCTGCTGGTTCACTCCCCAAATGGCCGCAATGGTCAGAGCTGCGCCGATCCAAAGCCAGGAGCCAGGAGCTTCCTCGGGGTCTCCCACATGAGTGCAGGGGCTCAAGGACTTGGGCCATCTTCTACTGCTTTCCCAGGCCATAGCAGAGAGCTGGATCAGAAGTGGAGCTGCTGGGACTCGAACCAGCACCTATATGGGATACCGGCGCTGCAGGCAGCAGCTTAACCCATTGTGCTCCAATGCCAGCCCCTCACCTGTTCTGTTATCAGGAGAGCAAAGCCTTCCCCAGTTCCCAGCAGGTGCATCCCATGCACCATCCCCAGGGAGAACCAGGCACCTAGGGGACATCAGAATTTTCCTGAGTAGTTCATTCAGCTGCTGTTCATCATCTGGGGCTGCCCAGAATAGAGTCAGGGTGTGACTTGCAAGGGAGAAGAGGGTGGAGACTCGACAGGCAGGCAGGCACGGGCACTGTACACGTCCCTTGGTAAGTATACATAGGCAACCACCCTAACAGTGACGCTAGATGCAGCGGGAGGTCAGGCCCAGAGTCCTTATGGAGTGCTTGCTGTTTACGGAGGTCTTTCCCAAATGTTGTGCAGGGACTGTGAAGGGGAGGAAGGGATCCAGCCCCGGGGGACCTCCAGACTGGCCGGGGACCATGCACACCCCTGAGGCCACCTGCTCCTGGGGAAGTAAAAGGGGATTTGTGGAGACTGAACGCACTGCTATCCAATCATTGGAGGAGGCAATGGCTCATGGGCCCAGATGCATCCTTACCTTAAAAACTTCAAGTCGGGGCCGGTGCTGTGGCACAGCCGGCCTAGCTCCTCTTACAGTGCCGGCATCCCGAATCTGAGCGCCCGTTTAAGTCTCCGCTGCTCTGTTTCTGATCCAGCTCCCTGCAAATGCTCCTGGGAAGGCAGCAGCAGCAGCTGTCTCAAGTGCTTGGGGCTCTGCACCTGTGCGGGAGACCCGGGTGGAGTGCCGGCCTCCTGGCTATGACTTGGTCCAATCTCAGCTTTTGCAGTCATTTGGCGAGTGAACCAGCATATGGAAGATTCCCCATCTGTCTCTCTGTCACCCTGCCTTTCAAATAAATAAATATTTTTTTAAAAAATGGCTCCTCACTGTTTTGGATTAAAGTCAGAACCCCTTAGCTGGGCCTTGAGCCCCATCACCATAAGGGTACCCCTGATCCATGGCTCTAGCCACTCCAGGATGGACTGAAGCAGCCCAGCACATTCAGAGACATACCAGGGCCTTGTGCACAGAGCCTCTCTCCCCTATCCCCGCCTCCTCCAAGATCACAGTCAAGGTCAGCTCGCCCCACCCTGACCTTCCTGCTGCTGCAGCACCTCAAGACACCTGTGCTGGCACCTGCCTCTCTGTTGCTTGGTTACATGGGCGGGGCCCTGCCTCCTCTGAGTACCCTTGTTGCCTGGTCCAAGCCAGGCCTGGGAGTCATGTGGAATGTCGAATGAATGAATGAACGAATGATTCTCCGATGGTGACTGGGGAGCATTGGGGGGGAGGGGGAGGGGTTTGCAGAGGGTGGAGAAGAAAGATTCCCTGCCCCGGAGTCTGGCTTCTGGGTGGGGGTCGGTGGCACTGGGGAGGCCGTCCTGCTCTGCCTCTCAGTCCCCATCTCAGAAGGAAATCCCCTAGGAGCCAGCAAGGCAGCTGGGAGCTGCCAAGTGTGGCTGCGGTTTGACAAACAAGCGGCCGCAAAGCCATCAGGAGAGAAGAGATCGCGCGTTATCCCCAGAAGGATTCACAGGCAGCACTAATGAGCTGGAGGGCTGCCTCCCCCACTCCCCCCCCCCCCCCCAGCCCTGGATCCACCAGATTTGGGCAGAGACGCAGGGAGGGGCCCTGTCACCCTCTCCACTTCCGGTTTGCTGGCCCCTCAAGCCTGGCGGTCGTCCACAGGAGGGATGGGCATTTTACTGGGGACCTGAATGTGACTTGCTCACAAAGGACCCAAAGAAGCCGCCTGGTGGCAGGGACAGGGGGCACGCAAGGAAGGAGACCCACTGTGACCTCCCTGCCGAGAGAGGTCAAACAGACCAAGTCCTAACATCTGGGAAATTTCCAAATCACAGCTGTCACTGACTTAGCACCTCTCCAGGCGTGCAAGGGGCAGGAGTGGTGATGGACATTCACTGACCACTTCCTGCCCAGTGCTCCTTCCCCCCTTCACACTCACACGCACCCTACTCACCCACGCAGTGCTGACGGGGCACGGCCGCCCTCGTGTGAACTGAATTCCCACGATGTCCAGGACGTGGACTCTGCATACCCCACTCCCTGCCCCTGCCCCCTCCCTCTGTGAGCCTGCACTCTCTGGAATGCCATTGCTTATTTACTTGTTTGGTCTGGCCTCCAGGGGGCAGTAGTAAGGACTGGGTGGTCAGGATGACTCAGCACTTACAACACACAGGCACGCACACCCAGCACTGCTCCAAGCACCTCGGGTATATGAACTCTAGTCCCTGTCAGCATCCTAGCTGATGGGCTCATGCTTATACTCATACTCATTGTATTGACAAGGAAACTGAGAGCAAGGGCCTTGGTTCTCCTGTCAGATGTTGAACCCACAGTTTGTCTACTTAACTGCACCACAAAGCACTCTCTTGGGGAACCCTATGGCCAGCAACCTCCCAGACCACAGCTTTGCGGGACCTGGGGGCACTGACTGTGCTGGAGCCACAGGAGTTCTGCCTGCCCCTTCTGGGCACCCCAGTCCAGCCCTCTTTCCTCCACGTTGGTTTGCTAAGGTTCTGGCGACCGGTCCTGAACAGAGAAGGACCGGGTGTGTGAGTGCTATCCCCAAGGAGACCGCAGTTACAATGTAACGGGCAGGTACAGTCCGTGCAGGAAAGACATGCAAGAGTAAGGTCTGAAGTAACAAAAAACATGAAAAGAAACAAGCGATGCTCTAATAATTCTGTCCTCCATTCAAAGCAGCAGGCGCCGGGGCCAGGCATTGTGGCACAGAGGGTTAAGCCGTTGCTAGGGATGCTCATGAGCCCCGCCTCTGCTTCCAATCCAGCTTCCTCCCAATGCGCCTGGGAGGCAGCGGATGACAGTTCAAGTGCTTGCGTCCCTGCCATGCAGGGGGAGACCCAGATGGAGCTCCAGGCTCCTAGCCCAACCCTGATTGTTGTGGACATTTGGGGAGCAAACCAGAGGACAGAAGAAGATCTCTGTCTGTCTCCCTATTTCTCTTTCTCCGTTGCTCTGCTTTTCAAATCCATACAAATGCAATCATCAACATTAAAAACAGGATGCACGCACTGGGCTGAAGCCTGGAATACAGAAGCAGACATGGCTCAGAGGAGGCAGTGGCTACCTGCCCTTGGGGAGAGCAGGCTCCAGGGCGAGCCCCTGCAGGCCATGGGGGTCTCCTCCCAACTCTTGGAGGGGCCCTGAGCCAGGTCTCCAGGAGCCCAGCTGTAGCATAAACAGGACAGAGAGCAAGCCTCCCCTTGGGCCTTTGGGCCAATTGTCCCCTTTCAGGGTTCCTCCGGCCTCCTTCTTCCTGGGGGGCTGGCAGAGACCCCCAGGCTCCCGGCCTGGTCGCTCAAGTACAGAGCTACCCACAGACACCACACCCGTCATCCCACCTGCCCTACAGCTTGGCTGTGTGATGGATGAGGCCCTTCGGCTCTCAGTCCTACAGAGCGCCTTTGAATAATAACTTGGCAAAATGACTCTTTTTTTTTTTTTTGCTTCCCCTATTTCTGATTCATTTGCTCTTTCTAAGTCATTCATCTCTTTTGAGTTAGAAGAAGAAAGAGGGAGAAGAATGAGGAGGAGGAAGTGGGGGAGGAGGTGACACAGAGGAACAAGGGACCATGGGCCCCTCCACCTCCTTCTGCATAGGAGCTGCCACCAGCCTTTTGGAGTGACTTTGAGGCAGCTCCACTCTGCAGGTGGAGTTTGCAAATCAAACCTGGCTCTGGTTGTGGAAGAAAGGCAAGTGTGGGTGGTTTAGGGGGGGGGGGCACTCTTTCCAGGGCTACAGAAGTGGCCTTGGAAGACAGCTGCCTGCTCCTCCCCCTTGTCCCAAGCCTTCAGGGCTCAAGGAAGCAGAGAGGGCTTGAGAAAGAAGAGCGGGAGGGACGGGGCAGTCTCAGAGGCTCCCAGGAGCCCAGCCAGAGACAGAGAGTGCACTGCCCTCAAGGAGTTCACAGTCAAGTACCTGGGTAAATGCAGCACCGTGCGGCACCTGTGCTAGAAGCAGCCTGTGTACACACAGCCCAGAGGGAGGAGGCTGTCCATTCTTGCTAGATGGGAGCCCTGGCGGGGGGCAGGGGGCTCCAAATGGCTTTGTTGGGGGTGGGGGAAGGTGTGAGGGGCACAGTGTTGGGGGGGAGGGGTGTGGCACTAAGCTGGGCCTGAGAGCATCAGGAGTGAGACGACCAGTTAATGACACTGAGGATGGGTCCACTGTCGGTGGGTCCCGGGTAAGGGCTGGAGTGACGCGTGTGTGCCAGGCCAGGGAGTGATCTGGCTGGGGAGGGGGTGCGGCCAGTCCTACACCTGTGTGGAGGGTGGACCCCAGCTGGCAGAGGTTGTGCCCTTGACCCGACAGAAACTAACTTAGGCCCGGAGCCAAGGCAGGGCCCAGGGGGAAGGGGGTGGGGGTGAGGAGCACTGGGCATGCCCAGCTGAGCGGGCTCAGGGCCCCTCCTGCTGCCTCCCTTGGCTGAAGCCTCTGCGGAGCCCAGCCAAGGTGTGTGGGAGGGGGCATGCTGTGGTAGTCTCTGGGGACCCAGAGCTCACAGCATCCAGTCCCAGGGAACACGCTGCAGGCGCACGTATGAACTTGCATTGAGCAGAATCTGGCTCCTCCTTTACCAGAAAGAGAACCACATCCCTTTCTCCCTGCTGTGCTGAAGCGCCCTCCTCCCTTCCTCCCCTCCTCCTCTCCCTCCACCCTCTCTCTCCCTCCATCCTTCCCTTCTCTCTCTCTCTCTCTCTCTCTCTCTCTCTCTCTCCATCCCTTTCTTTTCCAGCTACAGGTGCAGGGAGGACCCAGGTGGCGCACGTGCTGGGTGGCGAGGTTGGGAGGCTGATGCTTCCTGGGAGTCCAGTCTGCTTCCAGCCCTCACTCTTGGGTGTGTTTCCCCTGGGGATGGATTTCTTGGTTGATCTTGCATCACCTAACGGTAAAGACAGATCGTAAGAAGGTGAGAGGAGCATCTATTCCACGAAGCCTCTGCACCCCAGGCCTCTGGACTCTGCGCAGCTGGGCGGGCGCTGGCCGTAGCCCTGTGGACACCCCCCCCCATCTGCCCAAGAACTCTGCATTCTCCCTGCGCCAGGCTCCGGCCTTCTATTCTCATCCTTGGGCCTTCCAGGTCTGGCCACTTTGCATCCTCAATCTGGGTAGCCTCTCTTCCTGCAGCCCATGTCCTAGACACTTGAACTTGAGAATGAAGGAGCGACCCCCAAAACATGGCTGAGCCTCTCTGCGTTCTGTTGCATCCTTTACACAGATACAGGAGCCAGATGCAAGCGCACAGGCTACTCAACTAATACCCGAAGGGCAAGGCACACAACCTTGCCGCGTGAGCTGTTCTCTGGGTAGCACAGAAACACCAGAGAGGCGGGAAGCAAAGCCCCTCTCCTCTCCTGCACGCTGAGCCGCTGGGACCTCCTTGGGGCGCGGCCTCCCAAGTCCCCCTGCAGCCAGCTGTTTATCCCCACGTGGCACAGACACGGTCATCTCTCTTTTTGTCTTACAAATAGGATTATATAAAACATCTACTGCTTGTTTTCTTTTTCTTTTACATAACATTGTATTTTGGGTCTCTATTTAAAATAAACCCATCAAATTAATAAATGCTCCTCACAGACTTCACAGAGGAGCAAAAAAGCAACAACCGCCACACCCCCAAAACCCAAATCCTTCCCCTGTCCGCCTCCTGCTCCCACTCTCCGGGGCACACGAAGGCATTTCTGTGCGTTCTAGAAAGGACTCTGCTCCACACGTCTGCAGACGAGGAAGCGCCGGCTCGGAGGGCTCCCTGGAGGCATCCAAGGTCGCATAGCTCACGGCAAAGGCGAGTGCCCAGCTCTGCGTTTTCCATTGTGCACCTGTGCGTCAGGTGTCTGCCCGGTGCCAGTCTGCAGGTGTCTCCAGTCCTTCCCTTCCTTCCTTGCCCACAAGGCTGGAGACAGCCCCCCAGCCTCCCCACCCAGGGCCACCCCTGGCACTTGTACAGTGGTCTGGGTGGGTCCTGCAGAATCCCTTGTTTCATTAACGCCTGCTGGCCCCGCTGCCACGTTGTTACTGAAGAAAGGCGTGGACAAAGGCATAAGTGACAATTAGAGGCACAACTCCCTTCATAGGTCCCCTGCGCCAGTGGGGACTGACAGATTATGCCCAGTCCTCTCTGCTCTGTGCTACATTTGGGGGCCACAAGTCTGCCCCTGGGGTGTCCACCTCCATGATGGGGGGCACAAGCCCACCCCCAGTGCTCCCTTTTTCTGCAGGTAGCTCAAGCTTCCTCTGTTCTCTCCCTGTGGAAGCATCTTGATGGATGCCTCTGCGCCCGTGTGCTGCCCGCCCTGACACCCACGATGCCTGGAACACTGTCCCGGCCGGCCTGCACGGCTCAGCTGCTTCTCGCAGATGAGCACTGTCGCTTGCCCTGCCCCGACCCCTACTGCCCCGACCCCTATCACCGCTGGCCCTGGGCACCATCCCCACAAACTTCCCGCGATCCCTGATTCTGCAGCGCCCTCTCGTGGGCACCTGGCGCAGTCTGGAGAGAAGACCCAGGGCGCGGACTCGCGGGGAGGCGGCCACGTGAGCTGGTTGTGGCTCCTAGAGCCCCGTGTTCACGTTTCCCACTGCTCCCTCTCGCCGCGCCGCACCCAGCTCCGCACAAACAGCTGCCGGCGTGCTTGTGCGCGTGGGGGACAAGCGCTCGGCGTGGGGAGAGGCCAGTCCAGGGCCGAAGCGGCGTAACGCCCAGGCTGCCAGGCCCCTAGTGACTGCTTTGTCTTTGTGACCCATGCGCCCCAGAGTCCGGACCAAGGGCCTGGGGTCCCCACGGAGCTCTCGAATCCTAGGGAAGTCTGGGGGAGGGCGCCTCCCCGGGGCTGAGTGGGAAAAAAACACAGCCCTGTCCGGAGACCCCGGCCCAAGGCCCCAGAGCCGGGTCTGCATTCTGCCCCAGGGGCGGAGGCTCCGTGTGGGCTGCGGACCGGCTCCTCGCCCGCTCCCGACCAGCTTCTGCCCGACCACCCTGGCGTGGCTACTTCTTCACGATAGCTAACCAGTGGCCCCGCTTCCTGCTGCAACTTGAACATCTGTCTGTCCAGCCCTTGGGGTGCTCTGGCCTTTCCCCAGGGCCCCCTTCAGCTTCCCCAGCCCCTATTCTCATCCATCTTGTTTCAGTGCCACCTGCAGGGTTCTTCCTTGCGCCCCAGCCCCACCTGGAAATAGCGATGCCATCACCATGGTCACCACCCAGCCTCTCTCCCTGTGCCTCCTCCAGGGGCTTCCAGTCCATGGACAACAAAGGTGCCAGCTGCAATGCCACTGGAGCCTACCCTAGTCCAGTGGCTTTGGGGAGGGCCGGGTCAGCCTGGCTGCAGACTGAAATGCACTGCTAGGTGGGGAGGGCAGGGCAGGCGCTGTCCATCCCTGCCCATGGTGCGCCCATTCTCAGAGTGCCTCTGCAGGTGCCGGCTCTGCCGGCCACTCCTGCCCAGATAGGAGTGAACAAGGGCTGCAGCCTGGGAACACAGGGACCTAGAGGGAAGGGGCAGAGACACAGAGGCCACACAGGGCGGGAGGGGAAGAGATGGCCAAGGCTACACCACACAGTGCAGCTCCCAGCCTGCTTGACAGGCGGATGGCTTCCCATGGCCCCGCTGACAGCCCACCCAGAGGCCTTGTGTCCCTAATGATCAGCTCCCAGAGAGAGAACAAGCAGGCCAACATGAAGAGCAAGAAGGGAAACTGAGGCACACACCTGGGGGGGGGGCATGCTGTTCCGTCTACCTGTGGGAACAGATCTGGGGGAAGTACACACTCCAGTTCTCATGCCCTGCACCTGCACGATCAGATGCTGTGGGCGTGGGCCCAGGAATCTGCATCTAAATCTGCCGAGTGGCAAAGGGCCCAGCCACTTTGAAATGCACCAGAAAGGTCAGAAAAATTGGTAGGTGTGAGAGGGAGGGACTGATGGCTAAGAATCACTAGGGCAGAGCATTAACTGAGATGCCTCGCAGGTGGGTGACACTTCCGGTGTGCTGTTCCTTGCACTTTCTGTACATCTGGGAGTTTTCCTAAGAAGCTGCTGGAGTGCCTCTCCCAAGTTATTGGATGATTGGGCAGGGGCGGGGCCACTGCTGGAGAAGCACTTGCTTGGAGGCCCTGGGCCGGGTGCTCCACGCCCCTCTGACCGCCAGCCCCAGGCATCACAGATTCACAGCCTTCCCAGGGTGCACGGCAGGCTGGACAAGGCCTGCCCATCCCTTGGGTTCTTTTTGTTTTTCTTTTAAAGATTCATTTATTTATTTGAAAGGCAGTTACAGAGAGGGAGAGGCAGAGAGAGAGAGAGAGGTCTTCCATCTGGTGGTTCACTCCCCAATTGGCTGCAACAGCTGGAGCTGCGCCAATCTGAAGCCAGGAGCCAGGAGCTTCTTCCGGGTCTCCCATGTGGCTTTTCAGGGCCCAAGCACTGGGCCATCTTCTACTGCTTTCCCAGGCTACAGCAGAGAGCTGGATCGGAAGTGGAGCAGCCGGGACTCGAACCGGCACTCATGTGGGATGTCAGCACCACAGGCAGAGAGTAAGCCCACTACGCCACAGCACCAGCCCCTCCTTGGGTTCTGATGCAAGTTTTCACTGAAGCCCCCTTGCCCGGGTCTCCATGTTGAGCAGGATCAGGTGGTCCCTGGGCTTTGTCCTGCCTGGCAGGTGGTCTGAGGCTGGTCCCTGTGGGGCACTTGTGCCAGAGTGAGAAGCGGACCAACGGTCTGGGCTGGGGGCCGAGCACGGAGCGCAGAGGCTAGAAGTTCTCTTGGAAGAATCTGAAGCGGAAGTCCGCACAGTGGGCCCGCAGCACCTTGGCCAGGGCGGGGGAGCCGCAGAAGAAGACCTGCACCTTGCCCTTCTTCTCAGCGGCCACTTTCTGGAACACCTGCAGTCCGTGGGGTTGGGGAGAACACAGGGAGGGGTGGTGGGATGGCCAGCCTGCCCACTGCACACCTGCCCACTGGAAGTGAGCACGTGATAGTGCCAGCAGTGAGCATCCCCATAGACAGAGGACACTGTGCAGGCCTGAGATGCACCTGCTGCGCTTGACTGTAGAGCCCGCCCTTGGCTGTTCATTTAAGGGCCGCTGCTCAGCTCCCAACACAACCCAGGAGCTCAGGCAGGGGCCAGGGTCAGAGATAAGCAAGAGCCAGGTCCTGCACTCTGGGATCTGCCTCCGTGGAGAACATATGCACCAAACCGCAGACAGCAACAGCGTGCCGTAGCAGACATGCATGAGGCCACTTGCTCCCAACTCCATACCCCGACTGCTCAGGAGAGAATGAAAATGGTCAAAGCAATATGAGAAACAAAATGGAAAGATTGCAAATTCTTTGCATCTTGGGCCTCAGTTTCCCCACTTGGTGACAGGAGAAGCTAAGACTCAATGTCTCCCGAGGATCCAGTCCTCTTGGGCTTCCTCCCTCCGGGAGCTGTGGCCGGCAGGGCCCTGGTGGGTCTATGGGCTAACATCCTCTGTGAGCGAGCTGGGGTTTGCTGGCCCGCTCTGCCATCCTGTCTGGCCCGTGACTGCAGGGCCCCTGGCTGCTCGTCCCCTGACCTCCCGGCTGCACTCGGGCTGGTGAAGCCGTGCAGGCTGCCTTTACCTTGTTCCAGTCCGGCCGGCCAGGCTGCGTGCGGGTCTGGAGGCCTGTGATGGAGTCCTTCTTCTCCTTCTCAGCCAGGAGGTCGAGGGCCATCTGCAGGCCAATGGCCTTCATGTCGTTCTTGCCCAGGGCAGAGGTCATGTACATGTGCAGCTCCAGGAATCGGTCTGTGGGCGGGGGGAGGGCGTGCTGCTGAGAGGCTGGTGCCAGCCACGGCCTCGCCTGGAGCATGGAGCCAGACTGAGAGGTCTCGGGACGCGTGCCTTCAGCCAACCATAGTGGCCGGAACCTGTCACGGGGTCGGGCTCTGGAGAGGAGACGGCCCACGGCTTGAGCCGGGCCTGCTATGTACAAGATGCATGCGAGCTCCTTAATACTCACTGCCGGCGTGCGCCTTCCGAGCACCGCACTAGCTAAGCCTGATTATAGAAGGGGCTGTGGATCCCAGAGTGGCCAGCATGGGGGTCCTCAGGCTCAAAGCTCCTGCCCTTCCGTTTCTGGTTGTGTTCATCTCCAGAGTGCCTGGGGACATGAGTCAAGTGTGCGTGAAAAGGGGTCAGGTCACAGGGCTGAGGGAGGCATGAAGGGTGCAGACAGCACGCGCCACTGACGGGCAGGGACAGACTCCAGCAGACGGAGGGGTGGGGGCTGGGTCAGGTCTCAGGGGCAGGATTGGGGTGGGGGTGGGGGTGGAAGAAGGCAGCCTAAGAAGGAAAGACAGGAGCAGAGGCCGAGAGGTGGGAGCAGGCGCGGCTCAGGGTGACCGCCTGGCTGGAACAGAGAATTCTCCGGGGACGGAGGGTGCAGTGGGGGGCGGGGAATCTCTCGCCTGCTCTGCCTCCATTTCTAGCCCCATGCAGGGCTTTGGGCCATCTCTGTGGCTTCACCTGCCACCTACTCTCCGCTGCCTTCAGGTCCCAGCCACTGTGGCAAAGCCAACGGCCCCAGGAAGGGTTCAGTTGTATCACAGATCACCTGGGCCTTGGCAGTGCCGGGTGGTATGGGCCGGAGGGAGATGCGCTACAAAGAAAGCCCACAGGAGGGTCCCAGTCCTTCGAGCTCTCCCTCGGAGTCTCTGTGCCCCCGAGAGGGCCGAGAGGAGGGGACAAGAGGCAGCAGGGTGGCAGGGGGAGAAAGGGAGGGGTGGGGCCTCTCCAGACAGCCGTGTTGGAGTGGTCGTCCCAGTTCTGGAACATCCACAGGAAGGAGACAGAGAGCAGCCATGCGCACGGCTATATTCATCTCAGCTTTTTCATGACAACTCGAACAGAAGGCGGAAGATTAAGCTATAGGATTGAAAAACGGTGGACCGGCCTCGTGGCACAGCAGGTTAAGCCATGGCTTGTGGCGCTGGATGCATCCCATCTCGGAACACTGGTTGGAGTCCTGGCTGCTCTGTTGTGGGTCCAGCTCCCCACTAATGCACCTAGGAAGGCAGCAGAAGATGGCCCAAGTGCTTGAGCCCCTGCCACCCACGTGGGAGACCCGGATGGAGCTCCTTGCTGTTGGAGCCGTTTCAGGGAGTAAACCAGCAGATGCATGTTCCTTCTCTCTTTCGGCCACTCTTTCCAATAAACAAATCTTTTTTTTTTTTTAAATCATAAGCTACAAATTCTTGCATTCAAACCTTGCTGTATAAAGCTGAAGCCAGGACCTACAAGTTCCAGCTGCAGTTATGAGAAACCCTGAAAGAAATTTGATGTAAGAAACTGTTGGCTCAAGGTGCTCTGGGAATGCAAAGCCCTGGGTTAGCTCCACCCCTTTTGTTTATGCATAAGAGGAAGAAGCAAACAGCAAATATTTATATACCAGCAGCTATACATTTTAAATCCAATTGGAACTTCTCCTCTAGCTTGTCATCATAAAATTAAGTTCCTAATGAATTCATATACGTAAGAGCATTGAGGATGAAGTCAACGCTATCTAAATATTTGCTGTAATTGTTCCGGGCCAGGCAGGGCGGGAGCCTCGCTGTGATGGTCTAAGCTTTATGAGCCACCTCCCCAGAGGGTCCCCTTGAACTTCGGGCTTTGAATGTTTGTTATGGTAAACTGTCTGTCTGGATGTTTCCTACAGAAAACCATGGGTTTCATTATTTGAACTTGTGTTTATCGTAGCGATTTGAAGTTATTCATGAAAACCTTGTGATAATGAAGCAGCCCAATACGATCTATTTCCAGGGAACTCAGTCAGTGGAAAAAAGCTACCTCAATTCTCTTAAAGTTAAAAATGTATCTAAAGAGATTTCTCCTTGTGCCCCTGTAATAAAACAGAGACTGGAAGAAGCTGGGAGACCCATAAGAAGCTCCTAGCCTCTGGCTTCAACCTATCTGGGAAGTGAACTAGCAGATGGAAGATCTCTGAGGATCTCAATTCATTCTCTCTCTCTCTCTGTTTCTTTCTCTCTCCCCACCCCCCCCCATCTCTCCCTCTTTCTATATATAACTTTGACTAAATAAATCTTTTTTTAAAAAAACCTTATTATATTTATAAGGAATTTGTGTTGGAGCAAAAGGAACCACATTGACTCTTCCACCTTAACCAGCAGTTTCCAGCAGGTGCAGGAGGACTGGAATTGCTGTGAGAAGGGAGACCAATGAGGTCAGTGCACCAGGGCCAGCTTCCTGCCTGGTGCCAGCGTCATGGTGATGAGGGTCAGAAACTAGAGTGCAGGGAGGCCAAGGGAGCTCCACTCTGCTGGGCACAGTGTGGGAAAGGGGAATTGCAGAGAGAAAAAAGGGGAAGGAAGGAAGAAGGGAGGCAGGGAGGGAGGGAGCGAAGGAAGGGAAGGGCAGATGATGGGAAGCTGTGGACTCGGTGACTCAGAATCTGCATCAAGTTCCCCCTGAGTCCGTGGCTGCACCTGTGTGGAAGAAAATGACCCGAAAACACAAGGGTGAAAAGTTGGCGTTTCCGCCAGGAGTGGAGAGGGCTTGCACTACACAGGGCGCTGGGCCATGTTATATCAGAAGTGTACCCCTTGGGGGCTGGTGCTGTGGTGTAGCAGGTAAAACCACCGCCTGCAGTGCTGACATCCCATATGGGCACTGGTTAGAGTCTCGGCTGCTCCACTTCTGAACCAGCTCTGCTATGGCCTGGGAAAGCAGTGGAAGATGGCCGAAGTGCTTGGGCCCCTGCACCTGTGTGGGAGACCTGGAAGAAGCTCCTGGCTCCTGGCTTCAGATCAGCTCATCTCTGGATATTGTGGCCAATTGGGGAGTAAACCAACAGATGGAAGATTCTCTCCCGCTCACTCGCTCGCTCGCTCTCTCATTCTCTCTCCTTCTCTCTCTGTGTAACTCTGACTTTCAAATAAATAAATAAATCTTTAAAATAATTTTTTAAAAAATAAGAAGCGTATGCCCTAGTGCTGGAGCTAACTTAACCCTACACTAGGGGCTGCTCTGGATGCTGGCAAAAACTGGAAGCATGTCTTGAAAAAACCCACAGAGTCCTAAAGAACTATGCACCAGAAAGGAGTGCAGGACGGGTTGAAGACATATCACAAAATTTGCAGTGCAACGGAAGAACCACAAAGTCTGATAGCCAGGCATGCAAAGACGCCAGAGAACATGATTCAGTCGGGAGAAAAGGAAACAGACCTGGGAGTGGCAGCGATGATGGATGATGCATTGTTATTCCTGTGCTCAAGGACAGTAGAGCAAAATGAACAAAACAAACCTAATGAGGAAAGAAATAGGAGATATGCACAAGACCCAAATGGCACTGGTGGAGAAGGAAAATACAATAACAGAACTGAAAAACACACTGGACAGACTCAACAGTTGCTCTAAATCTGTTGGATTTCCATGTAAATGCTAGAATCCGCTTGTCGACAGCTGTTGTAACTACCTGCTGGGATGTTGATGAGGATGAGGTGCTGCAGAAGAGAGGAGCCATGAACTTGAAGACGCAGCAAAATAAAGCATCCAAAATGAAGCAGTGAGAGGGAGAACACCCCTGTGACCTGTGGGATGCTGTCAAGCTGTTTAACATACAAGTAAATGGAGTGATAGGAAGGGGGAAAAGACACAGAAAAAAAAATGTATGTGGGTTGGTGCTGTGGCATAGTGGGCTAAGCCTCCACCTGTGGCACCTATGGACACTGATTCTAGTCCTGGCTGCTCCTCTTCTGATCCAGCTCTCTGCTGACAGCCTGGGAAAGCAGCAGAAGATGGCCCAAGTCCTTGGGCCCCTGCACCCATGTGGGAGACTCAGAAGAAGCTTCTGGCTCCTAGCTTCGGATCGGCGCAGCTCTGGCCATTGCAGCCATTGGAGGAGTGAACCAACGGATGGAAGATCTCTCTCTCTCTGCCTCTCCCTCTCACTGTAACTCTATCTCTCAAAAAAATATTAAAATAATAAAATGTTATTAAAAAGAAAAAGAAAAAATACATATGTAAAGAGAAAGTAGCTGAAACTTTTCCAGCTTGGTGAAAATTATAAGCCCATCTATACAAAAAGTTCAATGAACTCCAAGTATAAGGAAATGAAGCAAGTCAAAGCGAGACACGTCATAAGAAACACTGAAGACCAGTGATAAAGGTAAAACCTTTGAAGTGGTTCCTCCACGGTGTAGTCACACAAAGCTCGCTGGCAGAGGCCAAGCAGTCCATGTGGCCTTTTACATTCGAGAGGCATGGTGAACACTACGATGAACTCCAGACCTACGAGGTTGCTGCTGGCATAGCCCCGCATCCTGTCTTACAGGTAACACTGGTTTTTAGAAGTGGAAAGGACACACTCTAAAATAATCTAAATGTATATTATACTACACAGATAAACAGTAGCACAGTCATTGCTATCAAGCACTATGTGTTGCACGGAATTGAATTGCTACACTGCTGTGTTACTGGCAGCCCAGGTTTGCTTGTCCCAGACAAGGGAGTGATGAATTTTGCTACAACGTTACAGTGGCTACTATGTCAGGAGAGAGTAGGGATTTTTCAGCACCATTGTAATTATGTGGTTCACCATTGGCCACAAAATGTCATGTGGCACTTGAGTGTTTACTATGGTAAAGATGTTATACTAAACAGCTGTACGAGGTTAAAGACCTAATAAGCCCTAGAGCAACCACTAGAGTAATAAAATAAAACAATAACGCATACTTAATAATCAAATAATGGAGATAATTATTACACAAATATATAATTAATACGAAAGTGGAGAGGGAAGGAGGGGAAAAAGGACAAACAGAAAACAAACGATGGTGGATTTGAACACAATCATATCAGTAATTGTGTTACATAAAATGGACTAAAAACTCCAGTTAAAAGGCAAAGATTATAAGATTGGACTTATAAAAAGAAAGATCCAGCTACAGCCTGTCTGTAAGAAACTCTCTTTAAATATGAAGATACAGACTACTTAAAGGCTGGAAAACACTGGAATTTCTCTACTGATGTCAGGAAGAGCAGACTCCAGAGGAGGGCTATCCTCAGCACATCATATGCTGAGACGGCGGTTCATCCACCAAGAAGACAAACCCTCAGCGTGTGTCCATGCTGGCTGCGGAATGAAGGCTCTGACTGGCCTATGTCTCTGGATCTTGGGCAAGAAACGTAAACCCTTGGAATTTCACAATATGGGTATCTCTGTTACTTGGATCGCTCCTGGGTTTGTGCTAACAGATAGGATGAGTTATCGGGACTAGTCACAGTGAATAGAAGATCGGGGTTTGAGTCAGTCCAACCACTGGTGTGTGTAGGGCAGCTGAGGATTGAGGTCCGTCATTTGGTCAGTGATTCAGTCACTTGCTCCTGGTTGGTGAACAGGTTGGTGAGCTGGAGGCTGACGGATGCATTTTGGTTTCACAGGGAGAAGGCACAGAGGCTCTGTGTACAGCACTCTCCCTCCGGGTCCTGCGTTGTGTCCTTTCTGTAAAACTGTAAGCCCAAGTATAGCACTTTCCTGAGTCCCTTGAGTCATTGCAGTGAATCATTTAGCCTGTGGTGGGTGTGAGAACCCACGCATCGCAGCCCACTGGTGAGGAGTTTGAGTGACCTGACAGCTGGTACCTGGAGCGAGGGCCGTCGTGAAGGACTGAGCCCTCGCCTTGTGTGGTATCTGTGCTCACTCAGGCCAGTTATGGGTAGAATGACATTGCAAATACAGCTGGGGTCAGAAAAAGCTTACCAAAGGGCTTTGAATAAACAAAGCCAAGGAGAAATAGGTAAGTCCACAGTGACAGCTGGAAATTTAAACATTCCTGTTCTGGTAACTGACAGAACAGATAAAATTCAGACGTGAACAGCATTCTTGGCCACCTGGTCACTTGCAGAACAGTGGAAATGCACATTCTCCTCATTTGCTGAGGGAATAATCACCCACAAAGACCAGACTGCAGGTCACAAAACAAGTTCCCATCAAATGTAAATGAACATTAGAAAACATTCTGAGTGAATGATAATGAAAACACATACAATAAAAATTTGGGTGAAGCAGCTACAGTATTCTTTAGAAAGAAATTGATAATATTAAATATATTACAAAAAAGCAAGGTCTTAATTGCTAAGAAATTAGAAATAGAAGAGCAAATTATATGCAATATAAACAGAAAGATGGAATTAAGGTGATAAATCAGTAAAGTAAGAGACAAAAAATTGAGAAATCAGTGAAATTAAAAACTGATTATTTGAAAAGATCAATAAAATTGATAATCCTCTGATGTCCTGTTCAGGAGTGAAAGAGAAAAGATAAGTGACTAACATCGGGAATGAAAAAGGGGCATCACTACAGACCACACAGACATGAAAAGGATAATAAGATAATATTATGGATATTATAAAGCCAATAAATTCAGTAACTTAAAAAAAGGACACATTTATTGAAATGTACCAACTACCCAAGGTAGATTGAATGAAATATACTAACTACCAAAGGTAAGAAGAAATAGATCCAGAGAAAGGAAGAAAATTTTTTTGTGAATGATATATTTCATAAGAGGCTGTATCTAAAATATATAAAGAACTATTACAACTCAAGAATAAAAGAGACAAAAATCCAGTTAAAAGATAGAACAAAGGCATAAATAGATTAAAATATGCACAACATCATTAGCCATTGGGGAAATGCAAATCAAAACCACAATGAGCTGTTGCTCCACATCCATGAGGATGACTATAATAATGATGATAATGATAATAATAATAAACAGATACCAATGAGTGTTGGTAAAGACATGGAGAAACTGGAACCCTCATACACAGCTGAGAGGAGCAGCCAATTTGGAAAATAGTCTGCAGCCCCTTGAAAAACTGAACATAGAGTGAGCATGTTCAGATAACCAGCAATTCCTCTCCCATGTGTTACCCAGCAGAAATGAGAGTGGTCATCGATATAACAGCTTGGATGTACATAGTCATTGCACCTGTATTCAAAACAGCCCCAAAGGGAAGTACCTTCCGTGTCCAACAACAAGAGAACACAAAAGCAATTGCACTATATCCATAAAATGGAATACCACTCACCAATAGAAAGGAACAACTACGTATTGAAACTAGCATCTTTCCTCTGCTGGTTCACTCTCCAAATGGCTGCAACAGCCACAGCAGGGCCAGGCCAAAGCCAGGAGCCAGGAGCTCCATCTGGGTCTCCCATGTTGAGTGGCAGGGGCCCAAGCACTAGGACCATCTTTTGCTGCTTTCCCAGGCACATTAGTAGAGAGCTGGATCGGAAGTGGAGCATCCGGGACTTGACCCAGTGCTCACATGCGATGCCGGTGGTGCAAGGAAGACTCAGCCTCTGCTCCACAACACAAGCCTCAAGGAATCTAAATGTTTAACAGTGCCCATTTCAAATGAAAAATTCATCATAAGAAGAGAAATTACAAAAATAAAAGAACTATACTTTCATAAAATGAGAATTTAAAAAAATGAAAAGGGGAAGGAAATCCTATAAAGTGCCTGGGGCGACTTGCACAGCTGGCTGGGATTATGTGCAGTTTCCCCCTTTCTCTTTCCCTCTGTTTTTCCACTTTACAAAGTGTTAGCTTTTAGTAGAATCCACCCCCACCCACCTTTGCTAACAATGGAATAAACACCTTCCCAAAAAGTTCCTGAGTTTACTTTTATGTGAACTTCACCCTGATTAGAAAATGAAGACCCCAAATGCCCTGCCCACAGCACTGCCCTCAAGTCCTGTCCCACTTCTACCTTGCTCAGCTTCCTTGGCCTGCTCCATCTCCAGCCTGGTCAGCAGGCTCACAAACCACTCGAATGCCCTCTGGTCTCGGTTGATCCAGATGAAGTCCACCTGCAGAGAGCAGCCCTTCATTCAGCATGGCCCCTCCCAGGCAGCACGCTCGCCTCTGTGGTTCCTGGAGCCCAAATGCCCACGCTGGTGACACGGGACAGGCATCATCACTGCCATTCAACACAGGGGAAAATGGAGGTGAGGAGCCTTGCCTGGGCCACAGAGCCACACAGGACGAGAGCCTGCGCTCCTGACTCCAAGGCCAGCATTGTCTCTGTTGGTTACAGCAAGCAGTGCTTAGATACTAACAGAAAAAAAATAGTTATTCTGTTAGAGGCTCCCTTAAGTGGCCTATGTATAAGAATGGATTTATTTTTTTTTAAAGATTTATTTATTTATTTGAAAGTCAGAGTTACACAGAGAGAAGGAGAGGCAGAGAGAGAGAGAGAGAGAGAGAGAGAGAGAGAGAGAGAGTCTTCCATCAGGTGGTTCACTCCCCAATTGGCCACAATAGCCAGAACTGGGCTAATCTGAAGCTGGGAGCCAGGAGTTCCTTCCAGGTCTCCCACGTGGGTGCAGGGGCCCAAGGACTTGGGCCATCTTCACTGCTTTCCCAGGCCATAGCAGGGAGCTGGATTGGAAGTGAAGCAGCTGGGTCCTGAACCAGTGCCCATATGGGATGCCGGCACTGCAGGTGGCGACTTTACCTGCTATACCACAGCTCCAGCCCCAAGAATGGATTTCAAAATGCAAAAACACAGTTTCACTTGTAAAACCTCCGTGGGGTGGGGTCCTGGACAGCAGGCATTGTGGCTGTAACTGACGCCAGATGACCTGACTTGCAAGCTGCATAGCCTCCAGTGGGGGTCTCCCTGGTGGCAGATGGCCGACAGGAGACACATGGATAGTGAGGGGCACCAGGTGAACCCAGGGTATCTGGGGGAGACAGGTGGCTTGTAGGCAGCTAAAGGACCCCAGGAGGGGACGGTCATCTGTCCCTCCCCATCTCTGCACAGGAGGACCAGCTCTGTTCCAGCAGGTGTCCTGGGGAGAAGTATGGGAGGCCTGCCTGCAGGAGGCAGCACTCACCTTTTGGAGTTTCATGTCCTGGTCCTGGATGCCACTAGTCCAGGAGTGCTGGCATTTGGGGCAAACTCGCTTCTTCTGCTGGTGCCTGAGGTCGGAGGAAGGGCGTTTGGATCCGGGGTGAATACAAGACTTTCCAGCACCCCAAAGAGCAGTTCAGGAGGGGCTGGCAGTGTCCACAGAGGAAGGGGAGGGATGAGACGCACAAAAGGGACAGAGGGAAGAAAAGCAAGAGAGAGAAGAGGAAATGCTAGGAGGGGAGCAGGTGGAAGGGGAGGAGAGGAAGAGAAGGGGGCGGGTGAGAGGGAATGCAACGCCCTGCACTTGGCCCCAGGGCCCAGGCAGTGACCACGCCTGGCTGCCCCTCCCTCACCTGTGCAGGACGCCCTGCAGGACGGCGCACCTCCCTCACCTGTGCAGGACGCCCTGCAGGACGGCGCACCTCCCTCACCTGTGCAGGACGCCCTGCAGGACGGCGCACCTCCCTCACCTGTACAGGACGCCCTGCAGGACGGCGCACCTCCCTCACCTGTACAGGACGCCCTGCAGGACGGCGCACCTCCCTCACCTGTACAGGACGCCCTGCAGGATGGTGCACCTCCCTCACCTGTACAGGACGCCCTGGAGGACGGCGCACCTCCCTCACCTGTGCAGGACGCCCTGGAGGATGGCGCACCTCCCTCACCTGTGCAGGACGCCCTGCAGGACGGCGCACCTCCCTCACCTGTGCAGGACGCCCTGGAGGATGGCACACCTCCCTCACCTGTACAGGACGCCCTGCAGGACGGCGCACCTCCCTCACCTGTGCAGGACGCCCTGCAGGATGGTGCACCTCCCTCACCTGTACAGGATGCTCTGCAGGATGGAGGCGAAGGGCGTGATTCCAATGCCCGCCCCAATCAGCACCGCGTGCTCTGCAGCGAAGATCCTGCGGGTGGGGCTCCCATAAGGGCCATCGATGTAGCACTGGGCATGGGCAGGTGAGAGAGAAGAGAGCACCCCGTTATACTCAGGCCGTCATCCTGCAGCTAGAACCAGCAGCTCCTGCGCCAGCGCTCCTGGCACTTGCTGTGTGCTCAGCACGAGTCTGGGGAGATCCCTGGCAGGTGCGAGTGCAGATGCGCTGAGATGGGACCCAGCAGTGCCCCTCCTCTGACACAGGGTGCTAAGGAGCTGCACATGGAGCTCTCTGCACTCATCCCCACCCCTGGAGGAGACACGGGCAGAGGACGGGGCTGGGCAGCATGCATATGAAGAGCAGGGGGTGGCGGAAGTTGGGCTGTGGGGCTTTGAGGAGCACGGGCACCACAGCCATGGTCATCCTCCCGCGGGGGGGAGGGGCGGGCATTCTCGGCCATGGCCAACCTGGAGCCTCTCACCTTGATGTTGCAGAACTGGTGGCTCTCGGAGGGCATCTCGGGGGCCTGCAGAGAGTTAGGGGGGCTCTGGGGTTTGGGGAAATGACAGAAACCCTGATCGTGAGCATCTGCCTGTCTCTGGGGTGCGAGTACTGCCACCACAACGACCATGGTCACCATCCTTGAGAATGTCCCCTCTGGCTCTTATGGTCCTGTCCAGGTCAGCACCCGGCTCACCTCTTACCTCAGCCTCCAGCCATTCCCACCTTCCTTATCTCCAGCTGGCTTGGGACATTCTTCTCCCTCTGCCTAACTCTCCCTTCTGCTGCCCCCGCCTGTCACTCACCCTGCACTGTCCAGCTCATTGGAAGTAGAGCTTTGCTCGGCTGCTCCGAGAGCCAGTGTCTCCCACCCTGGCCCAAGGCTCCCCCTGCCTAGTGGGCTGCTGGTGCTTGTGGCTCTCTGAGGCAGCACCTCCTCTACCTGCAGTGGCTGCCCACCGTCTCCAGCTGCAGCCACCACCACCCCCCCCCCCCCGTAGACAGACAGACAGACAGATGGACAGACGGTCAGAGCCAAAGCCCTTCCTTTGGAAGGTGAAGGGAGCAGAGCCCAGCGTGGACCTGAAGGGACCTGAGACAGTTGTGTCTGCTGAGGGAGGCAGAGCTGGGAGGGAGCCTCCCAGCCAGCCAGCCAGTCTCACAGGCCCTGGGAGAGGAGCCAAGACTGGGAGTATGGACAGGACTAGCCCAAGATCCCACAGAGCCAGGGAGAGCCCAGGGCCACCCGGGGCTGCCCCAACAGGGCCATCACATCTCAGCGCCTGGCTGCTTGGTCTGGGGGCGACAGAATTTTGCATTCCCCACAGTGGTGGACGTGAACTTGGCTCCCCTGCAAGTTTCTCTAATCCTTCTGGTGGCACCCAGAAAGGCTGACACTGCGCCAGCACCTCTGGAGCACCTGCTAACTCCTTTTCTTTTTTTAAACAAAGTGAGAAAGGGAGGGAGAGTGAAAGCGAGAGTAAGGGAGCGGAGGAGGAGGGGAGGCGGCCCTGGCTCGATTTTCATCGATTTTACTTTCAGAGCAATGCTTTGTTTTCTGTTAAACACGGCCATCTAAAGAAGCCTTTGTAAATGTAATTAGGTTTAGCAGTGCCATGGGGAAGTAAGAGAAACATGCAGTAGGCAGTGTTAGTGGCAGGTGGCTGGTGATGGGTTGCAGCCACAGCAGAGGTTGTGTGCCGCTTCCTGCATGTGGCTGGGCTTCCCAGCCCCTGAGAGATGAGCCAGCCCCCCACCCCCACCCCAGCTCCCGCAGCCTTACCAGGTCTGCAGAAGAAGCTGTCCATGGTGCTGCAGCTTCCCTCTCAGTCCCCGTGCACGCCCGGTCTTCACTGCCCTGCCAGGCAGGTCCTTTGCTGGATGACGCCAGGTCCACAATGGCGTCCTTGCAGGCAGCCACTGTTCCCTGGGCTGGGGCCCCGGAATGCACGGGCTGGGGCTGCACGCAACCCTGTTTATTTTTGTGATGGAAACTGCTTTAGGATTTAAATCACAAGATGGATACGTGCTAGCTGAACACAATCCAGATACTACAGAAACAATGACACAAATTAGTGAGAAATGTTTTAGACGTTTTAGACAACATAGGCACACTTGACCAGCCTTGCACACGAGTACATGGGAATGTAGATCATCTTTTAGGCACCTTCTATCCCGTGCAAGGGATGATCTCTGGCTGGGAGTCTGGACTGGCTCCACTGTCTCCCTAGGCTGAACCACTGTCCCCAAGGAAGTAGCGTCCTTCCCAGCAGCGCCCCTCGTCCGGGCGTTATTCCTCTGTGTAACACTCGTCGCCACCCGCCTGGTCGCCTTGTGTGTTCTGTCTCCCCAGCAGGGGGGCGTCAGGCGCTAGGCCTACTTGGCTCAGCTGCGGCCTGGAAGACAGTCACCGCTGTGCTGGATCCATCTGCGCTAAAGGAACGCATCCAAGCCAACTGCGGTGGCTCCTGCGCACCTGCTCAAAGAGCTTCTGAGAGCCGATCTCTAACAAGGGAACTGCTGGGCTGGGGGTGTTCCTGTGGAACACGCTCGTCTGTATGGCCAGACTGCTCCTGGGAAGAATGTGCCAGTGGACTCTGTGGCAGGGGAGCCCCCAGTCCCTGGCATACGGCATCCCCATGTGTCTACCCACAGACCTCGGGGATGGCAAGTCCTTCAGCTGTTGAACAGCAGAGGGCGCTCTGCCTGCCTCTACCGGCCCCAAGCTCTGCTTCGGGTAGGATTCTGGAAAGGTCCTCTGGTCTGGCCATAGCGATTTCACCTGGACTTTAAATTCTCCCCTGGACTTTAAATTCCCCAAGAGCAAGGCAGGGCTGGGCCAGGCCTGGGGACACGTCTGCCTTTGACCTTCAGCAGGTTTCCATACTCCTGTTATAGGTCTGCAGCCAACAGGTGCAGGCTGCTGAGTTTGTTCCCAGCCTCCCTCAACGCCCCTTCCAGCCTTACTTCCTGGGGAGCTGCTCTGGGCACTGCTCTGGGCTCTTCTCAGTCTCCAAACCCTCTGGGGCACTAGCACCTTGCTGGTTTCGTGGGTTTCAGCCGGGCTCAGAGATAACAAGGTTGACATTGATGATGGTGATGAGGAAGGGGCCCACCGGGGCCACCCTGCCCCTGCCCCTGCCCCTCAATTCTCAGACAGTTACATGCTCTCATCCAGTTGTCCCCAAGAGACTCGTGTGAGCAAGGGAAGGCCGGGAAGGAAACTGCTCCCATTTGACAGATGAGCACAGTGAGGATGAGTGAGGTAGAAGGACTTGCCCAAGGCCATACATTTGGCGAGTGTGGCAGCACGAACTGGAGATGATTCTATCTGTTCTCCCCTCTTTCCATGATTGTTCCTGCCCCTCCAGGCTGTGCCGGATCTCTGGTGGCCAGGCCTCAAGGAGGCTCTGGGACCACACGGTCAGCAGAGGCCAGGACCACATGGGCTGCCACCCAGCCCATGTACACAGCAGTTGCTCCATGATTGCTGTGCACTGAGCAGGAAAAGGCAACTTGGTGCTCATGGGTTTGCCTACTGAGTCTGCCCCTCCCCTAGGCCACCTACCTGGGGCCTCCTCTGGCTCTGTCTCAGCCTCAGACTCCTCGATAGCCTCTTGGGACCAAAGCCCACGGGGTCCGATGCCTGGAAGAACTCGTGCAGCCTGTTTGTCCACTGGCCTTCCGACCGGACGTGCAGCCAGATGGTGTCTGAGCAAGAGATGGGAAGCAGAGGAAGGGCTGTGCGGGCCTCCGACAGGGATTTGCACCGCGGGAGTGGTTGGTGCTGGCCTCAGACGCTTGAGTCCCAGTAGCAATGTCCTTCCTCAGGGTCAAACTAGCTCCACAGGGGCCGGCGCTGTGGTGTAGCTGGCAAAGCCGCTCCCTGCAGTGCCGGCATCCCATATGGGCGCCAGTTCTAGCCAGCTCTCTGCTATGGCCTGGGAAAACAGTAGAAGATGGCCCAAGTGTTTGGGCCCTGCACCCATGTGGGAGACCCAGAAGAAGCTCCTGGCTTTGGACCGGCCCAGCTCTGACTGTTACAGCCATTTGAGGAGTGAACCAGCAGATAGAAGACTTCTCTCTCTGTCTCTCTCTCTCTCTCTGTAACTCTGCCACTCAAATAAATAAATACATCTTAAAACAAAACAAAACAAATAGACAAACAAAAAAACCTAGCTCCACAGCCAGGGGACTTAGACATCCCAGCTCTCCCAGTGCAGCCAGTGAAGCTGAATAAGGGTTCCGTGTCCTCTCCCCAGGCGTGGGTCAGAGTTCTGAGCACACTAGGAACTCCCTAAGGGTGAGAGCCCTGCCCCCTCCACCAGCAGGGGTAGCTCCCACCATTCAACAGCTCTGCATTCAGTAGGCGCTCAATCCATGCTGAGACCAACTGCTCTCATTGTACCCCAAGTCTGAGGTGTAGCAGGTGTTTGCTGCCAAGGTTCTCTGTTGAGTGGTGACGGGTGGGAAGGAGGGGTCAGGTGTTCCCCTCTGCTGAGGGGGGCCCACATCAGAGCGAGGAAGACCACAGAGGGTCTCCTGCTGAGTCCCTACTTCCTTCCCTTGTTTTTCTAAACCACAGACTCCCTTGGCTGTACTGGGAAGGCAACGGAGTGTCTCCTTGTCGGGATAAAGTTTTTCAACATACAAAATCACACAGAAATCACAGCAATACAGAGATCATAAGACAAGGTTTTGGAATGCTGTCACCACAAAGAAATGGCAAATGTCTGAGGTAACGGATACACTAATTACACTGATTTGATCATTACACATTATATCCCTTGTACGTGAATCAAAATGCTACATTGTATCTGAGAAATTTGTACAATTACTATGTGTCAATTAAAATCCTAATAAAGAAATTATAGAGGAAACCAGCTGTAACAGCTACAAAACAGTAGCAAATGTTATGGTTTAAGAATACATTGGCTCCTTTGTCAGTAAATGTCGATGAATTCACTCAGCCACAGCTGCTCTGCGGTATCCCACTCCGGGACGGCAACAAACCGAGCTCCACACACAAAGCGGGTGTATTTACCACCCACACAAGCTCATTCAGCTTACTGAGGGAGACTCAGGACTCGTGAGACAGGTGGATTCCAAGTGGAGACCCTGAAGAAAACCCTTCAAGAACCAACCAAGGAGCCAGTGCTGTGGCCCGGTGGATCACGCCAGCACTGACAATGACAGCATCGTTATTGCAGAGCTGATTCTCCACTGCCAACCCAGCTTCCTACTAATGCACCTGGGAAGGCAGTGGAAGACGGGCCAAGTGCACACACATAAAGGAGTAGATACTAAAATATTGATTAAAATATAGTAAATACATAAACAAATAGTATAGTCATTTGCCATCATTAGCAAGCATCATTTGCTCTTCATAATTGTGTGTGCTAAATGTTTATGTGATGTAGGTATCTATGCCAGAATCCCCATATGGTGATATGATGATTGTTAGGATGTGAATTCACAATAGGAATTTTTCAGCTCCATTATAGAGGGGGCTTCAAAAAGTTCACAGAAAAATGCATTATAAAAGAGCTATGCCTGGGGCCAGCGCTATGGCCTAGTGGGTGAAACTGCCACCTGCAGTGCTGGCATTCCATTTGGGCACTGGTTTGAGTTCCGGCTGCTTCACTTCTGATCTGGCTCTCTGCTGTGGCCTGGGAGAACAGTGGAAAATGCCTCAAGTCCTTGGGCCCCTGCACCCATGTGGGAGACCCAGAGGAAGCTTCTGGCTCCTGGCTTCGGATTAGCGCAGCTCTGGCCATTGTGGCCAGTTGGGGAGTGAACCAGCAGATGGAAGACCTCTCTCCCTCTCTTTCTGCCTCTTCTCTCTCTGTGTAACTCTGACTTTCAAATTAATAAGTAAGTCTTAAAAAATTACTATGCCTAGATTTCAAAGCCTCTGCATCCAAATAAACTTTAGCTTCTAACTCCATTTTCCATGAACTTTGTGAAGTCCCCTTGTATCTTACAGGACCCCTGCCCATACCCCCCATCCATGCAGTCTGTCGTGGATCAAAGCGTCACTAGGTGGTGCATGACTGTAGAGAGAGATCTGGAAGGCTGTGCACCAAACAAAAGGGTTCTCCTTGCACGGATTAGTTGGAAGGATTTTTATTTCCCTCTGTACATTTCTGTATTGACCGAACTTTCAGAGAACATAGATGTTCTTTACAAAACATAAAAGGAAGGAAAAGCAGCCCACCTTGATCACCCCCGGCCCAGTCCGTTGTACATCCAGGACAGAGGTGTGAAGCCCCATGTGGGCTTGTGTCTGCAGCCTGAGCTGCAGGAACTGAGCTGGGGGTTCTGCCGGGCTGGGGCTGGGTGTAGCCCGAGTGGAACTAAACTTGGAATGGGGATGACTCAGGGAGTCCCTGGCACCCTGGACACCCCTCCCCTCACTGAGCCCAGCAGGGCTCTTGCTGTACCAGAACACCAATGCCACCTTACTGGGCACAGCACTGGGGCAAGCCACCATTGCCAGGCCAATCGCTGGCCTGGCCAGGAGTGCAGGGGTCCAGGTGCCAACTCCAGCAACAGCCTGGGACCAGAAGGCAGGCATGTGCATGGGTGAGAGTCGGAGGACAGCTGGGCACAGCAAGGAGGGCTTAGCAGTCCTGTGGGTGCTGGGGACCCAGGCAGAAATGGAAGTGGTTCATGGCTGGGGGAGAAGAACACAGGCATTCCACTGCCTTGGGCTCCGTATGGCTCATGCTCCGGCCACGGAGAGGAGCCTGGCCTCCTATCACAGCCCCCTGGAAAACGCCTGTGGTGCTGTCTGAGCCAGCCACTCCTCTGCTTACGGACCACCCACAATGGGGCTGGCATTGTGGCGCAGTGCGTTAAGCTGCTACTTGCGAAGCCTGTATCCTATAGCAGAGCGCGAGTCCAAGCTGCTCTGCTTCTCACCCAGCTTCCCGCTAATGCGCCTGGGAAACCTGCAGACAATGGCCCAAGTGCTTGGGCCCCTGCTCCTGTGTGGGAGACCTGGATGGAATTCTAGGCTCCTGGCTTCAGCCCACCTTGGCTACTGTGGTCATTTGGGGAGTAAATCGGTGGATGCAACACCTCTCTTTATCTCTCTCTCTTTCTCTCACGTTGTCTGTCAAATAAATAATTTTTAAAAAGAGACAGAGAGGGAGAGAGAACCATCCATGGCTCCCAACTGCCTCCGCCATCTACCTGGACCTCAACTCTGCTCTGCCAGTCCTCAGCCCGACCCTGGCTCTAACTGGCTCACCCTACCTGCTCCCCTGAGCTCCAGAGACAGACTGCTCCGTGCATCCAATTTTTCATGTTTCCACGCACACTTTCCTGCGTCCTCCCTCATCTCATAACCACCTACCAACCCTGCAAGGTGCAGGGAAGTGCCGCTGTGTCCACATAACCCTCCCGCCAGCCGCCAGCCGGGACAGCCCCTGCCACCCCACAGGGTCAGTGTCCTCCTGTCTGCTCCCTTTCCGCTGGGGCTCCTGCCTTTGTGTGTCTCTGGTTGGGGACACTGTATGGCATTCCCAGCCTGCACTGGGCCCACAGTGGCCACGGAGCTGCTGTACCTTTCTGCTCGGGAGCACTGCTGATGGTGAAAGGGTGCCACTCGTAGCGTGCGATGGTGGGGACGTTCAGGTACAAGTAGTCGCCTGGCCGGTAGTGGAAGAGAGGCGGCCGCCGGATGAGGAGGTGAGTGACCTGGGAGGCAGCCAGGGGACCTGCATCATCCCCGCAGGCCCAAAGCTGCTAGCCGCTCCCTCCCAACCTCCCCCTGCTTCAGAAACCTGGCAAGCCTGGGACAGGACGTGACACTGCCCTGGCAGCTTGCCAGCCTGGAGGTGGGCAACAGAGAAGGGGGAGTCAGGCTGGGCCTGAAGCGGGGCCCAGAGTTTGATTGCACTTCTTGGGGTATAAACACAGCTGCTGAGGGCTCCCCTCCTCCAGGGAGCCTTCCTGACTGCTCCAGCTCTCTTCATGGAATTTGGGCAGCACTTCAGCCAGTACTCAGCGGTGTCCCAGCTGCTCGTGGGTGTCCCCCCTGGGGTGTCAATCACCTTCTGTGTGCTAAGCACTTGCTATGTACCCGAGCTGTGTGCAGTGCCTCCAAAAGGCTCTGCAAGATGGCCACTGCTTTGTGCCATGTGCCTGAGCAGCTGAGGCTCAGGGAGCTTCCATGACCTGCCCCAGGCTGCCAGGTGGGAGAGCCAAAGGAATGCAGCTGGGCCTGCTGCTCACTGGAGCCAGACCCAAACCTCAGCCCCAGCCCCAGCTTCTCCCCGTGCTCACGTCCAGGGCTGAGCCCACCAGAGCTGCCTCCCCTCCCTCCACAGACGGCCATGGCGCCTTCCTCCCTCTCACCCCGAAACGCCACCAGGCACCTGTTCAGCCTTCCTGTGATGTGCAGCACACACACCCCCCCCCGCCACCGCCTCCAGGTCAAGGCCCTTGGCACCTCCCATCTTCACATGCAGCCAGTCCCCGAGCCAACAGCCCCCAGCTGTGCTCCACAGAGCAAGCACAGAAACCCAGCTAGGCTGGATACACACCACGTGTGTTCCACTCATCTCGCCCACCACGCTCCCGGGCTCTCACAGCCTGCACAGCAGGCTGCCAGCTTGGAAGGTCTTTCCCCATCAGGCCCTGCCTGCCTCTCCAGCGTCTCCCTGTTGGCCCTGTCCGGGTTATGCCCAAGGGCCCACAGTTCCCCCAAGTACAATGGACCCTATCATAACTCCATGCTTTTGCAAGTCTGCTGCTTCTCCCAGAAATACCTTTCCTGCCTTAGTTTCCAACAAACCCCTATTCAGCCCTCAAAACCCTGACACGGGCTCTCCTCCCACATTCTGAAGCATTCCCTGGAGATAGCTTCCAAACAGTTGAGCACTGTCTGACACTCCGCTCCTCTCCTCTCCAACACACAGCCTAACCCAGCTACTTGGCCCCAGCACCTGCCCCGGGGTGAGATGGGAAAGGGCTCCCCCCGCACCTTGGAGGGGAGGAGGTTGACTTCCACGATGCACAGAGCCTCCATACGGGACGCTGCCAGTCCGACAGCCTTCTCCAGGAAGAACAGGGTGCCGGGGACCAGCAGCCACTTCCAGAAATTGGGTCCATGCAGGATGAGCAGAAGCCATATGGGGAGGTAGGCCAGGTGGGTCCAATAGAACACCTGGGAGAGCGGGGAGGTGGCCAACCGAGCTCAGGGCCTAGGCATGGCAGAGAGCCTACTCCCTGGCGACAGTGTTGAGCAAGAGGGCTGGGGCTGGCTGCTGTGTTGCTTCTTTGTTCTGGGGACTGGGCTGAGAGAGTGTGCAAGGGAGGATCCTGATGCCGCAGACCAGTATCTGAGACACGGGCCTGGGGACGCACTGGCCAGGGAGCGACTGTCAAGGTCACTGGCACAGGAGGAAGCAAGGGGACATCAGTGGACTCCTGGGAGTGGAGAAGCGAGCGCGGGTTTCACCACCTGCTCTGCTTCTAGCTACGGGGCCTTGGGGTGGTCACTGCCTTTCTCAGCGTCGCACGAGGATGCGGATCCCTACGCCCAAGGCTTGTTGCTGTGGCCTGTGGGCGTCTATTCCAGATGTGGCCAGCTCAGTCCAGGAGACCCAGTCCCCAGACCAAATCCGCCGGGACCGCCCACATCTTGACAACTGGAACTAACACGTTCAGAGCACCTGTGCGCTGGGTAGCTAGTTGGTGGCTTCACGCAGATTATCTCATGAATTCTTAATGGAACTTCGAAGGCGCAGAGTTACAGGTGAGGAAGTAGAAGCTCAGCAGAGCTGAGAGGCCAGAAAGCAGGGTGGCGGGACTGGACCCCCAGTGAGCCTGCGTCCCCCCCCCCCCCCGCCTTGCCCTGTTTGGGTCCAATCGAAGCCAGTGAGGGCGAGATGTTGGCAAAAGGGCCGAATCTTCTATAGCAAACCATTTCGCTTGGCGGGACCTGAACCACAGCCCATTGGCTGGGAGCCCCCCCCCATCACATGCAAATAACATGCAGACAGCCTGGGACCTTCCTGAGCTCCGGGAGAAGTTGAAGGGAAGGTGTGTGTGTGTTGGGGGGGGCGGGGGTGGGAGCTGGCAAGGGCAGAGGCGGGGCAGGGGCTGGGCACCTCAAAGTGGCCGCTCCTGCGGACGCAGGCGCTGGAGCAGGCGACCATGAGCAGCAGTAGCAGCAGCAGGGCGACACCTGTCGGAGAGGCCAAGCCGTGCACCCAGCCGATGCCGGGCCTGGTGGTGAGCAGCAGCTCCCAGAACTGGAAAGGGCTGGCTCCAGAGTGCACTTGCAGCGCTGCAGACGACAAGCCCAGGTCTGCCCACGTTGCCTTCCCTCTGGGACCCTGCCCCTCCACCCACGAGACACGGACACAGGTGAGGGCTTTGGCGCAGGCGCCCGCCAGAAGGGCACCTCCCCCCCCCCCCCCCCCCCCCCCCCCCCCCCGTGTCCCCTTAGGCTGGGGGCTGGATACTTCAGAGGGCCAGGAGACATCCAGCCCCTGCCCCGCCCCACCCCACCCCCAGCCCTCCTCCAGACCACTCACCAAAGTTCACCACGTGGGCCACCGTGTGCACGAGGGACAGCGCGACCACCACGTAGCCCATGAGCTGGTGAAACTGGATGTTGCGGTCCAGGGGCAGGACCTGAGCCAGCCACGTGGCCCGCAGCCAGGTAAGGCAGCGTCTGAGCATCAGCACCTGGTAGGCAGAGAAGCAGGGAGCCCAGACTCTCTCTGTGCCCCATCCCCCGTCCTCCCCCCCACCCCGCGCTGCCCGTGCCCTCCTGAGCCAGCTGTGCCTCCTGAACGGGCGTCTCACCCCCCCCCCCCCGTATCCCCCAAGTCTGCACTGCTCCTTGAGGTCCAGCTGGGGTCTCTCGGGATTTCCGGGGGAGAAGAGAATGTGTGCGTTTTACTTTTCATGTCAACGCGGGAGCCTGATACTTAATGCCCGCGTTGACGCCACGTCCTCTTGGTGCCACGTGTCCTCCTGCTCTAGGTGTCCCCTGGAGAAGTCCAGGGCAGCCGACAGGGGCTGTCCCACTTGATCGTTGAAACAGGATCATGGTCTGCTTTAAGTTCAAGGCCTCTCTGCCCTGAGCCTGGGACGCGCAGTCAGCCCCAGGAATGTCCCCCTCTCCAGGCCTCCCCCTCCACCGTGAGGGCCGGCCCAGCTGATTTCCAGGTGTGGGTGTGGCTTTGCCAGGAACCCGCGCCTGTCCTGTGCCCGCGCCCCTCCGCGTTCCCGCGGAGCCCTACCGCGATGAAGCTGCAGTCGAAGTTGAGGCACTGGCCACAGCCCTTGGCCACCATGACGCTGGCGCCCAGGGCCCGGTGCGCGCTGGCCGCCAGCGCGAAGAGCAGCACGTGGAGGCCCGCGTAGGCGGCCAGGCAGAGCAGCTGGCTGCGGCGGTTGTGCCAGTAGGCGGGGGTCAGCAGGCGTGGCCGGCGCGGGCGAGGCCGGGCGGCAGGCGGAGTCAGCCAGTGCGCAGCGCTGCGGGAGCGGGGCGAGGCTCAGAGGGCGGGGTGGGGAGGGGAGGGAGCGGGGCACCTGTGCTGGGCAGGGGGTGGGGCCTCTAAGAGAGTTCGAACCTGGAGACCTCCTCTCCCCTTTCACCGGCCGATTGTTTGGAGCCCCGTGGCAAGCGTGCGGGTCACCAGGAAACAGAGAGGTCAGCGACTTGGCCACAGTCACACAGCTGGGGGGATGGACCCGCCACCTCGGCCACTTCTCAGTTTTAAAAAAGGACAGGCATTTGGCATAGCAGGTAAGACTCTGCTTGGGAGCCCTGCGACTCACCTCAGAGTGCCTGGGTTAGAATCCCAGCTATGCATCCAGTCCATCCTCCTGCCGAGGCGCACCTGGGAGGCCGCTAGGATGGCTGAAGTGCTTGGGCCCCTGGCTCCCGGCTTTGGCCTGGCCCAGCCCCGGCTGTTGCCAGCATTTGGGGAGGGAACCAGCAATCTCTCTCTCTGCCTTTCAAATTTAAAAAAGAAACTCTTTTTTTTTTTTAATTAAAAGAAAGCCATGGATGGAATGAGAGAATCTGAGGTGTGTTTTTGGCACAAGGAAGTTTACACCATAAAAGGAGCTGTAGACCCGGCACCGCAGTTTGGGGTCGGATAAACTTGCGCATGTCCTTACAGTGCGACATGTGTGAACCTTGTTGCTTCTCCAGCTTATCACCGTGAGCTACCAGTCCTGGTCCGGGACGCGGCCCCCAGGGGGCCTGGCACCCGGCCGCCTGCCCAGGCGGCTGAATGACAGCTGTCTTCGTGAATGGTTGGTGCAACTCCCGGGCTCGTTACCGCTGACGACGTTAACTGTGATTGCCTTTTGTAAAATGTGTATTGCCACAAAACGCACTGGTGTGGAGAGAAGTGCCCAGCACCTAGCAGGTTCTCCAACAGGTGCTGCAGAACACGAGGGTAGACCGGTGTCCCAGGGAGAGAGCTGCGCAGACTGGCTTCGCTGGGGAGGGACTGGGGTGGGCGGGGCCTGGGCGCACTGGGGCGGGGCCTGGGGCGGGGCCTGGGCGCACTGGGACGGGGCTTGGAGGGGCGGGGCCCCGTGAGCACTCCGGCCAGTCTCCGGACCCAGGGTAACCTCGCGGTGGGCCGAGAGCCTGCAGTACCTGATGGTGAGGTTCTCCAGGACCCCAGGGAAGCGCTGCAGCTCGTCCCGGAGCTCGTCGAAGGTGATGGCCCCGTTGTCGTCCCGGTCGGCCGACTGGAAGAGCGCCAGCGTGAGCTGGTCCAGCTTCTCCGCGGGCAGCGAAAGGGCGCTCTCGCGCAGGCACGACTGCAGCACGGTGCGCAGCTCGTCCGCGTCGATGGAGCCGTTGCCTACCCAGGGCGCAAGGCGGAGGCCGGGCGCGCGTGAGCCCTCGCCGGCCTGCGCCCTGTGCCCGCGCGCCCTACAGAGCGCCAGCTCCCGCCTCGCCGGCTTTCCGCCAGCCAGCCACGTCGCGTCCGGGGACTCTCCTGCGCTCAGAACCGCGCATGGCTCGCTACTGCCCAGCACCAGTCTCCCCAGGCACGAGGAACCTGGGGCCTCACCGCAAGCCTGTCTCCAGAATCCACGCTGTCTCTAAGCACCACTGCGCTCCCTAGCCCAGCGCCTGGAGCGCGCACTTGCCTGCTCTGGCCGGGAGGCTAAGGGGCCCTGTGCGCGTTGTGCGTGGGGTGGGGAGCGGCAGCAAGCTCTGTCTGCCGGGATGTCCCCAGAGAAGCCCCAGCCGAGCTGAACTTTGGGCCCATTTTTTTCCCTTCGCGTATGAAAGATCTTCAAAAAGCCCATGGAAAATGTGCATTATGGGGCCGGCGCTATGGAAGAGCGGGTACAGCCTCTGCCTGCAGTACCGGCATCCCATATGGTCGCCGGTTCAAGTCCCGGCTGCTCCACTTCCCATCCAGCTCTCTGCTATAGCCTGGGAAAGCAGTAGAAGGTGACCCAAGTCCTTGGGCCCCTGAACCTGCGTCGGAGACTCTGAAGAAGCTCCTGGCTTTGGATTGGCGCAGCTCCAGCCATTACGGCCAATTGGAACCAGCAGATGGAAGAAGACCTCTCTCTCTTTCTCTCTCTCTCTCTGTCTCTGCCTCTCTTTCTCTGTGTAACTCTGACTTTCAAATAAATAATAAATGAATCTTTAAAAAACATGCATTATGAAAAAACTATGCATAGATGGCAACTTTTTTGTTTTTTTGGTTTTTTTTTGTTTTTTTTACAGGCAGAGTGGACAGTGAGAGAGAGACAGAGAGAAAGGTCTTCTTTTTGCCGTTGGTTCACCCTCCAATGGCCGCCGCGGTCGGCGCGCTGCGGCCGGCGCACCGCGCTCATCCGATGGCAGAAGCCAGGAGCCAGGTGCTTTTCCTGGTCTCCCCATGGGGTGCAGGGCCCAAGCACCTGGGCCATCCTCCACTGCACTCCTGGGCCACAGCAGAGGGCTGGCCTGGAAGAGGGGCAACCGGGACAGAATCCGGTGCCCCGACCGGGACTAGAACCCGGTGTGCCGGCGCCGCAAGGCGGAGGATTAGCCTGTTGAGCCACGGCGCCGGCCAACTTTTTTGTTTTTTAACAAAACCCCCTATCTTTTAATTCCCCCTTCCCATGAGCCCGTTGAAACAGTCTTGCATTTTCATTCTTCTTGCGATTGCCCAGCCTGCTTTCCCCGCAGACACACCCCGCTTCTGCCCCTCACTAAGCACGAGGGTGGCTCTCAGACCTTCAGAGCCGCGAGCCTTGCTTTGTTCATCTGTAAAATGGGGATAGCCATTCCTCCCTTCCAGAATTGCTCAAGGCTAGTAGCTCATCGGGAAGCTGCCAGTGCAGATCTGGAAGGAGGTAACTGCACAGAACTGGATTCTGACTGCTGCTGTGACGGTCATTTGGGCCCACGCCAAAGCCTGTCACCCCATGTGAGGTGGAGTCACCAGCGTCATTCCCCCTCCCGTGCCCTCCCCCACCCTAGTCACAAGCAGCCACTGCCACAGGTCCCCGCCCTCGCCCCAATGCCAGTCTCGTCCTGCCCTCCCGTCCACACAGCTTCCTTCTCTCCTTGGCCAATTCCAGACCCACAGTCCTCCCTCCCGGTCCCTCTGTCCTATTCCACTGGCCCTACACATACCCCATCCCTGGGTGAACCCAGCGCCAGGGCAGCTGCGTGAACATTGCGGAGGAAAGGCACCCGGAAGAGCAGCACTGTGCTGATGCCTGATTTCAGCATGATCTTGACCTCACCCTACTGTCACCTCTCGCTGCCCCAGGAAGGCTGCTCCCCAGCTCTCTGCAAGAGCCGCTGCCTGGCTCACGCCCACCCGATCCTGCCTGGCTCCCGGACAACACCGTGGCCACTGGAAAGGAGTTTCCTGTGGGTCCTGCCCAGAGCCACAGACCTTTCACCCACCTGGCCCACCCTTGCTCCCCACCTCTGCACTCCAGGAGGCCACACCTCCACATGAGGTCATCACTGATCCCCAGGGGTGACCGAAGCCAGGTGGTCAGAAGGCAATCAGCGATGAGAGTCCCGGGGGGTCTGAAGAAGACGCTGAGGAAGCAGACAAGGTCTACACCACCCATGGAGTGGAGTGGGTGTGGGCTACCTGGGGAGTGGTTCCAGGAACCAGGTGTGCTTAGATGGGGGCAGGCGGGCTTGGGAGCCAGAGAAGCCTTGGCCCAGGACTGCGGATCTCTACAGAGAACCTGAGATTTCCTAGACTGTAAATCCAGCCCTGTGACTCCCATGCTGGGTGCTCTTTGAGGGTTCCCCGCTGCTCATGGAGCTAAGACTCTAAGGGAGGGTCTCTGTGGCCCTGCCCTGTCTGGCCCTGGACCTGGCTGCTCCACTTCCCATTCAGCTTCCTGCTAATGGCGGGGAGGCCCCTGCCCTCACCCTACCCCCAACCCAGGCGCCGGAGGAGCGCTCACCATCCACATCATACACTTGGAAAAGGAACTTGAGTTTGTCCATAGGGCTCCCGTGGATGAGCAGGGTCAGTGCCTCCTGCAGCTCCTGGAGAGTGATGGTGCCGCTCTTGTCCAAGTCGAACAGGGCAAAGAATCGCTCCGCAAAGAAGGACTGCAGGCAGGAAGGGTGGGCACAGGCACAGATGTGAGGGCCGGGCTTGCCACTGTCTTTGCCTGACTGCAGGATCAGGGCACACACAGGGGGCGGTGGCATTCCTGCAGGGCTCTGAGCACCCAGAGGAAGAGCTGTGCTGGGCCCTGCAGTGAGGTGGGGCTTGACTGGGGCCCCAGGCATGGGCTCTCTGCCCCCGTGCATGCCATCACCCCCATCAGCCTTGCCATTCGGAACTCTGGGTGGCCGGGAGGGAGTCAGAGGGAGGGTCCCCTGCAGGCTCCTTGCAGGCCCTGTCTCATGGGGGAAGGACTTTAGCGTAGATTCTACTTGTCTATCTGAGGCTTGAGGCTGCCGCCAGCCGGCATGGAGGCGCTCACAGCCGTGGGCTTTGCAGCCCCTGCTTGCAGGCCTGAGATCAGAGGTTGGCAACATAGAACTGCATGGCTTGGGTGGGGGTCCCAGAGGTGCCCAAGCCTGGGGGGCTTCCTGGAGGGGGTGGCAGGGAGGAGTTTGTAGGACTGTATAGGCTGTACACCCAGCTTTCTTTTTCCTCTGCAACCCTTGGGTACTGCTATTGTCACTCAACCCTCCAGAGGGGCCATTCTACAGCCCCCTGTTTGGGTGGGGGTGCAGAATGGGCCACCTTCCCTCCTCATGTGTGCTGGGAGAGGCATATCTCTGGTCCCTACAGGCCAAGGTGCTTCAGCTCCACAGGGGCCATGCAAGTGCTCATTGGCTGACCCCTATGGGGCACAGGGGCCACCCTGACACACACCTCCAGCCCCATGCCTGTCCAGGAAAGAGTTTGGTGCTCTGAGGTCACCCCCCACCTCTGCTGACGTCACCCACCAACTGTCTGGGTGTACAGGCTGTGAAGGGGGCGGGCAGAGGAGTGTGGAGCCCCCAGGGCTGGGGATGGCGGGGTTCTGCACACAGGGCTTCCACACTGGCTTAAGGC
The DNA here is from genome assembly GCA_949820135.1 of Sylvilagus floridanus. Lineage (NCBI taxonomy): Eukaryota > Metazoa > Chordata > Mammalia > Lagomorpha > Leporidae > Sylvilagus > Sylvilagus floridanus. The sequence continues at coordinate 76,502,215 of OX463239.1, read as the reverse complement.
AGTACCAGCTCTGCCCAGGAGGCTCACAGGGATTGTGAGGGCTCAAGATTTCACGAACTACTGATTTTAAACCTCGGGTGGGCTTTGGAAGACCCCAAGGGGGTCACAGCTTCTAGGGAGGATGGGAGGGCACTGGGAGCATCCTTCCAGCCTTGCTTACAGGTGGGGGACCCTGAAGGACCCCCAAAGCTGCCTCCCTTCCTTGTGAGGCTGTGTTCTGAGAATTGGGAACTGGATACAATACAACTGCAGGGTGAGCTGCCACTTAGATGCTCAGCTCCAAAGTCGGACGGAGCGCCTGGGTCAAGTCCCAGCTCCTTTCTGACTGCAGCTTCCTGCTCCTGCACCTTGGGGACAGCTGATGATGGCTCAAGGCCTTGGATCCTTGCCACCTGTGTGGGCAGCCCAGCTGGAGTTCCTGGCCCCCGCCAACTGTTTCAGCCATTTGGGGAGTAAATTAGTGGGAGATTCAGTCTCTCTCTTTCTCTCTGCCTTTCAAATAACACACACACACACACACACACACACACACACACACACACACACACACATGCAGGGCGCCCTCTGCAGGGCCAGCACTCACCTCTTTCACGTTCAGAGCTGCCTTGAATTCTTGCAAGCTGATCTCCCGGTCCTCTCCCGCAATGGCCTCAAACTGGCGCGTCACCCATCTCAGCCACTTGGCGTCCTCCTCGGCAGACAGGGTACTGGAGACAAAGGAGTCGGGGTCGGGGATGGGCCTCTGCCCCGCCCCCACAGCCCCTCCTCCTCTTCTCCACCCTGGGGCTCCTCTAGGGCCCCCCACCCCCGACCCTCCAGCCTCCCTGCCCACTCAGCAAGGACACCCTAGTTCTTCTTGGCACCTCCGCCCCACCTGCCACACATTCCTCCTCAGACACTCCGACTCGGGTGACGGATTGGGGCTTTCTGGGTGCCTGAACACCTGCACCTCCAGGGCAGGCTGGGGAGCCCCCTCCCTTCCAGCATCCCTGTGGGCTGGGTGATTGAGGTCCTGGCTTGGGGATTTCAGAGCCTGGGCCTGGAAGTGTGGATCTGCAGAGTTGCAGGTTGAACCCAGGCCAGCAGAACCGCTCAGACGTGTTGGGGGAGGGGCGAGCTTTCCAGAGCACCCTCACCTGCTGGGGGACCCTTTGCCATCATCCGGGTTCCCTGTTTCTCTCCTGATCTCTTCTTAGGAAGGTATTTTATACTGTATATGCAGAGTGTGTGTGTGTGTGTGTGTGTGTGTGTGTGTGTGTGTGTGGTATATGACAGACTTCAAATAGCTCATGTAAAATGGAATTAAAAATAAGTTCTTCTTGCTGCCAAGTGTTTGAAATCCAAGTATGAGAAAGGTTTTCAAAAATATTCCTGAAAAATGATTACTATGAAAAACTGCATAAATTTCAAAATATTTTTGCACCAAAACAAACGTGCCACATAATTCCATTGTTCCATGACCATTCTGCTGTATCCTTGAGTGTGCTGTGGTGCCTGTATCGCACCTATTTTGCATGCTTTCAAGTGTGTGATGTATGTACACACTCGGGGGGTGTGGAAGAGTCCGTGGATGGCAGAGTTGAAAGGGAGGGCAGGGTGTTGCAGGGCGGGGGTTAAGCTGCTGCTTGAGTCTCCTGCTTCCCACGTAGACACCAGTTCAAGTCCTGGCTGCTCCACTTCCGATCCAACTCCCTGCTAATGCACCTGGGCAGCAGCAGAAGGTGGCCCGAGTATTTGGGTTCCTGCCACCCACAGGGGAGACCCTGGCTTCTGGCTTTGGCCTGGCCAGCAGATGAAAGATCTCTCTCTCTCTCTGTCTGCCTTTCAAATAATTTTTTTAAAGTAAATCTTTTTTTTAACTTTAAAAAAGCAAGTCAGGTGCATTTCTGTGAACTTGCCAATGAGCCGTGGGACAGTGCATCCCCCTGCCACGTCCAGGCCATGTGCACCTGCTCAGTCTCCTCTCATACTGACCGGCCTGTGAGAGCTTAGCTTGTGGAGCTGCTGTGACCACACGCAGCCCCCAGTCTAGCCACAGCCAACAGGTGTCCTGTCCATCCTCCTCTTTTCACACCTGTGAACTCATTCTACCTCCCAGTCAGCAAAGCGCTCAGGGCCCCCATATCCCAGAGTGCACGTGGAGAGGAGGTAGCACCCCGGGGCCCCACCGTGACTTGTGGTACAGCCATGCTCTGGGCTCTGAAGTCCTGGGCATCCACTGGGCTATGGGCAGCTCCTCCCTCTGGAAGTGGGGACCAGGGTGGGGCCTGAAACCTGCGCCCGGAAGTGGCGGGAGCTGTGCCAATGCCAGGCTCAGCCTCCCACCCACTCAGGCCCCTTTCGCACTGCCCACAGTGGGGCCTTGGCCTTCCTGTGTGCCAAGCTCCTCATCCTCAGTCTATCCGTCCCTTTGGTCTTTGGGGCGGCCTGGCGGGGCAGGCGCCACTATGGTTATGGTGACATCCCTGCTGGGCCAGCACAGAGAGGTGCCACAGCTTGCAAAAGTCGGAGGGGGCTTCCAGCCAGACCTCCCATTCCTGGTGCACCTAAGCGCCAGCCAGGGAGCCCCCTCTGAAATTGGCTGCCCTGAGCTTCCTGGATGACACCAGCCTGGCTGCAGCCCCGCCCAGCAACTCCGCTGACACCTTTGCTGATGGGGTGGCCTCCGCAGCCACCAAGCCTGGGGTGCGTGCTCCTGAAGTCCCTGAGCTGATGCTGGTTTCCCACCACTGGCCCCAGGACCCTTGCACCTCCATCTGAGTTCAAGGCACCTTCCAGCTGTTTTGAGGCAGCCCTTCACAGCCCCCAAAGGCACCCTCCCACAGAGGAATGGCCCCCCAAACAGTGAACATGTCTGGCGGAAGCAGGAGAGCTTATGCAATGAGCATTCTCTCCATGTGGGATAGGGCCCAGGGGTCTGCACCACAGACACTTGTGGCACGTGTGTGGGTGGTCTGGGCCCAGCCCTGGAGAAGCCCCACCCTTAGTGTTAAACAGCCCCTGTTTATTTCACCTCCTGCGGTGCCTGGGGCAGGCAGGGCAGAGAGCAGAGAGGACTCTGGGGCACAGGCCCACGCAGGGGCTGGCAGAGGGTGGCTGGGACTGGGTAGCTGTTGGTTGTCCCCTGCTTTTTAAACAAGAAGGGTGGCAGCCCCCCTGGAATGGGAAGGGACCAGTAGAGACCAGGACAGCCAGAGCGGGTAGGTGATGAGAGCGATGGGGGGTGGGGGAGGAGGAGAAAAGGAGTCAGGGAAGTAGAGGAAAGAGAGCAGGGACCTGCGGATTTCAGGGCAACAAGAGATCTGCGTGCTCATGGGGCCAGAATCCGCACAGGGGCAGCCTTGCCCTGCACCAGCCCCCTGACCACCCTGCCAGCAGCCCCTACGACAGGGGCCTGAGCCAGGGTGGGAAGTCCACTGGGAGGCCCAGGTCAGAAGCGGGGCGGGGGGGCACTGCTCTTGGGCTGACACGGTCGATGCCTTATATCACAGATGAGAAAACAAGCCCAGAGATGGTGAATGACTTGCCCAAGACGGCACAGCATGCCAGTAACAGAGCAAGAGTGGAACTCAGGTCTCCGAGACTTGTGCCCACCGCTGACACTGTCACACTTTGTAAATTCACAGAGGCAACGAGTTCGGCCATCGCTCCTTCCTCCCCGCAGTGGAGCGGCCATGGGGGTTGGGTGGGGGGCGCCACTCACCTGCTGCCGCCCTCGGGACCTGGTTGGGCAGGGTCTCCCTGTGAGCTCATCATGCCTCTGGAACACGTGTCCGAGCAAGGCAACCGTTAGCCCCGCAGCTTGCGTGGTGAGGCCGCCTCTCCCAGCTCCTCCCAGTCCTGACTTTCCTAAAGACCTGCTCGCACTCACGGCCACGCTGTGATCCAAGTGCTGGCTGGTGGCTGACTTGGTCCAGAGAAATTCCAGCCGGGAGGTCTGATGCAGGGGCGGGGCTGGGCTTTTATTGGAAGGATGCTGGCTGTGGTCCATCTGCTAGGTCGGTCGGTGCCTTCCACTTTCCCTCCCTCATCGAAACCTCTGTGCATGCAGCCCTGGGGCCTGGGGGGTGGGGTCTAGGAAAGCACCGTGGAAAAATCACCAACAGCAGGGGCAGGCCCTGCTAGGAGAGTAATCAGCCATGGGGGATTTGGTCCATAACCCATAATATCGATGATCAGCAAAATGAACGCTTCCTCCTTCATCCTGCCTGGGCTGAGCCTTCCCACACCTAGCATAGCCTGGGGCAGGGTGGGGAGTGGGGTTCACTGTCTGTCGGCATTCTGCAGATGAGGAAGAGGAAGCCTGGAGGCTAGTGACAATGGCAGGGGTCTCAGCAGGCATCCCCCCCCCACCCCACGCCCCGCCCCCTGTTAAAATGATCCTGGGGACAGTGCCACCCAGGGAGCTGAACTCTGGCCCAATGTGCTGTGTTGGGACACCCACAGGCAAGGTTCCCAGCCCACAGGGCCTGGGATCTACAGGCTCTTAAAAAAAAGAGAGAGAGAGAGAAGGGGCTGAAGCTGTGGCGCAATGGGTTAATGCCCTGGCCTGAAGTGCTGGCATTCCATATAGGTGCTGGTTCGAGACTCGGCTGCTCCACTTCCGATCCAGCTCTCTATGGCCTGGGAAAGCAGTAGAAGATGGCCCAAGTCCTTGGGCCCCTGCACCTATGTGGGAGACCCGGAAGAAGCTCCTGGCTCCTGGCTTAAGATCAGCTCAGCTCCAGCCATTGTGGCCAATTGGGGAGTGAACCAGGAGATGGAAGATCTCTCTCTCTCTCTCTCTCTCTCTCTCTCTCTCTGCCTCTCTGTGTGGCTCTGGCTTTCAAATAAATAAATAAATCTTAAACAAAAAAAAGGAAGACAACCTCAGGCTGATAACCCCGGGCAGCTGGTGGAGATCAGGCCCTCCTAGGGTGCTGTTCTGCTGTCTCTGGCTGTGTGGTTTTGATTCACAAGGGCGCTTCAGTGAGTTCATGCAAACAGTTTCTGCAATCCAGGCAGAGCTTTCCACAGCGCACGTGTCCCGTGAACGGCCAGCACACCCTGCAAATGTGCTAGAATGAACTTTTCTCTTCATTCCGCCTGCCATGGGCTTTTGGAACTGCCAGCTATATATATATAGATCTATATAGATAGATATATAGATCTATCTATCTATCTATATATCTATCTATATAGATCTATCTATATATCTATCTATATATGTATCTATATATCTATCTATATAGATCTATCTATATAGATCTATCTATATATCTATCTATATAGATAGATCTATATAGATAGATATATAGATATATAGATATATATATCTCCACTAATATATATATTTTATATATATATATCTCCACTAAAGGATTCCAGGAGATATAGATATAGATCTATCTATCTATCTATCTATATAGACCTATATAGATAGATCTATATAGATAGATATATAGATATATATATCTCCACTAATATATATATATTATATATATATTTTATATATATATATCTCCACTAAAGGATTCCAGGAGCAATGATCACACTGTGGCACACAGTGGGGCTGCTGCCTCTGCTGAGCGCGTGAGCTGGGCAGTCGGGCCCTGAGCAGGGTTCAGCAGAGGGCTGGCGTCTGCGGAGGAGGCGCCCCCCAGTTTTGCAGACTCAAGATGGCTCTGGTCCTGTTTAGGTGCTCTGGGGTCTTGATTTTTGGGGGCTCACTGAGAGATCTTTCCAGAATGACCTGAGTTATGAGAGTGGGGGGAGAGGCTGGGCAGGGCAGGCTGGGGGACCCTCCCTGGGGAGTAACTGCGGGAAACTGGGCAGCAGGGAGCAGAAGATGGGCCCAAATGCTGACTCCACTTCCGCCACACTCACCTGCAGGGTTCAGAGCCTAAGGAGCTGCCCTGTGGGACTTCCGGTTCAATCAAACTCGGTTCACTCTCAGAGCGCTTTTTTTTTTTTTTTTTTTTTGGACAGGCAGAGTGGACAGTGAGAGAGAGAGAGAGACAGAGAGAAAGGTCTTCCTTTGCCATTGGTTCACCCTCCAATGGCTGCCACAGCCTGCGCACTGCGCTGATCTGATGGCAGGAGCCAGGTGCTTCTCCTGGTCTCCCATGGGGTGCAGGGCCCAAGCACTTGGGCCATCCTCCACTGCACTCCCGGGCCACAGTAGAGAGCTGACCTGGAAGAGGGGCAACCGGGACAGAATCCGGCGGCCCGACCGGGACTAGAACCCGGTGTGCTGGCACCGCAAGGCAGAGGATTAGCCTAGTGAGCTGTGGCGCCGGCAGCCTCAGAGTGCTTTTAAAGCTGAAAAGACCGGCTGCTCACAAACACAGACGTCTCTGTTCACCGGAGCTGAGCAGAAATGCTCACGAGCAAGTCAGAGCAAAGCGAAGGGCTTGCCGCTGTCTGGTCCAGAGGCCAGGGCCGTCTTCTGGGGAGGTTTGGGGGGGGCCTCTGCCCTTGGCAGAGAGCTGACCAGAGTGAGCGGGGCAGTGGTTTACGATCTGCACTTTGGGCCAGAGAAGTTGGCACAGCCTCTTAACCGAGAGCCGGGCCAGACCAACGGTTGCTTGGTGACCGGACCCACCATATCCTGGGGTCTTCAAGGACCTGAAGCTGCCAATGGGGCCCGTGGTTCACGGGGGCCTAGGAAACTGGGTGGCCGACCCTAGGAAGCTCCTAGAAGAGGGCTGAGCATGGACACACACACAGTTACCATTCAAGTTGAGCTGACAACCTGGCATTCCAAAAATCCTTCAACGAGGGGCTGGCGCTGCGGTGTAGTAGGTTAAGTATCCGCCTGAAGTGCCAGCATCCCATATGGGTGCTGATGGTTGCTCCACTTCCAATCCAGCTCTCTGCTGTGGCCTGGGAAAGCAGTGGAGGATGGCCCAAGTCCTTGAGCCCCTGAACCCATGTGGGAGACCTGGAGGAAGCTCCTGGCTCCTGGCTTCAGATTGGCTCAACTCCAGCCATTGCGGCCATTTGGGGAGTGAACCAGCGGATAGAAGACCTCTCTCTGTCTCTCTCTCTCTCAGTCTGTAGCTCTGCCTCTCAAGAAAATAAATAAACCTTTCAACAGGAAAAACAAGGCTTTGGAGATAGTCATGAAACTAACTAGAGGGAGAATAATTCACACTGTAAGAAGTGAAAATAACAAAATCTCTAAATATAATTAGAATCTTTAAAGGACAAAAGAATAGAAAAGCATGCATGAAAAAAAAAGAATACGAACTTAAAAAAAATAAAAATGAACATAAATGAAGTGAAATAAGCCAGTCATGGAGGATTAAGATTTCACTAAGACGAGACAGCTGCAGCGGTCAGCCTAAACAGGAAGCAGAATGGTAGCGGCCAGCGAGGGGACAGTGGGCAGTGAGTGTGTGAAGGGTGCTCAGGTTCAGTTCTACACAAGGGAAAGAGTTCTGGAGACGCTGGTGCTGATGGCTGCACAATAGTGGGAAACATCGATGCCACGGAGTCGTTGTGCTCTGCCAAGTGGTCAAGACCGGAAATTGTATGTTATGTGTGGATTTCACCACACACACACACACACACACACACACACAACTGGCCAGGGGCCGGCATCCCATATCGGAGCACTGACTCGAGTCCAAGCTGCTCCACTTCTGATCCAGCTCCCTGCTAATGCACCCGGGAAAGCAGCAGAAGATGGCCCAGGTGCTGGAGTCCCTGCCACCCATATAAGAGACCTGGATGGAGTTCTAGGCTCCTGGCTTTAGCTTGGCCTAGCCCTGGCTGTTGCAGCCATTTGAGGAGTGAACAAATGGATTGGAAGATCTCTCTCTCTCTCTCTAATTCTGACTTTCAAAAATAAATAAATCTTTATAAAGAAATTAGACCACAGGGGGCAGAAATGAAACTGACCCCACTTGGCTTGAAGAAAATGCAGTTAGAGATCATGGAGAAAAGTAGGGTTATTAGCATTTTATTTGACAAAGTCAAATAATAGGATAACTCAGTAATAATTACTCAATAGTAGCCGATTTTTAGGCTAGAAATAGTTGAAGAGAGAATGAGAGCTTCGTAAGATAGTATTGAGTAGTTCAGTGGAAATGATTTTGTGACTTCTTTCTCATTTTCCAACATGCGTTAAGCGTTTTTCCATGTTATTAAATATGGACACGTCAAACTACTTATCTCGGCTTCCATGTTTGGACATGCAATTTTCTTGCATTTGTTCCGCTGCCCTGAACGACTGTGTGAGAAATCGTGTGATCGAATCTCTGTCCAAGTTTCCAGTGATTTCTCTAGACTGGGTTCCCCAGAGGGGGATTACGAAGCCCTAAAAGTATGAAGTCTCCAATGTTATTCGATGTTGTCCAGCAGCTTCTCCCAGATCTCGAGCGGCTGTCTCTCCTCTCCCTGCCTTAGGAGATTGCCTGTTTCCCCAGACATCTGGTAGTAATAGGGGTTATCTTTGAAAATGTTTGTCCCCTGACACAAAACTGATCACAGCAGGAAACCAGCATTGTGGAAGGAAAAGCCGTGAACGCCTCTCATTCTCATCCCTTGGATGAAATGGGGGTGCATTAGCTGCGTCCCCACTGTGTTGTTGCTGTTGTTTGGAACACAGAACTTTCATGTCCTGTTTTCGCTCCAGCCCGACGGCACGGGTCACTGGTGTCTTCCTTGCTGGCTGTAGGGTGGGGACATTGCTACGGCCACTTTCATCTGGTAACACACGTCAGGAAAGACAAATGACCCCTGAAACAATACAGACCCACGGTGGGGAAGAGGAGGGGCATCCTGCCACCTACGCCACTCCCTGTGCCAGCCCGGCCACCTGTGCCCAGAGCCGCATCCCCTCCCCGACCCAGGAATCTCAAAATTCCTCCCTTGCCTCCTGCACCGTTTCCTACTGCTTCGTTGGATCCTTCTTTCTCCAGCTGTTACCCAATCCCCCTTTTCCTTGACAAAACTTCCTTCTTTTTTTTTTTTTTTTTGAGAGAGAGAGAGAGAAAGAGATGATCTGTCTATAGTATCTTGTTTTTTTAGATTTATTTATTGATTTGAAAAGCAGAGTCACAGAGAGGAACAGGCAGAGAGAGAGAGAGGTCTTCCATCCGCTGATTCACTCCTCAGATGGCTGCAATGGCCAGAGCTGGGTTGATTTGAAACCAGGAGCTGGGAGCCTCTTCCAGGTCTCCCATGCAGGTGCAAGGGCCCAAGGACTTGGGCCATCTTCTACTGCTTTCCCAGGCCATAGCAGAAAGCTGGATGTGAAGTGGAACAGCTGGGTCTTGAACCAGTGCCCATATGGGATGCCGGCACTGCAAGCGGCGGCTTTACCCACTACACCATGGCACTGGACCCAACAAAACGTCTTGAGAGAGTTGTCAATACGTGGTCTTCATTTCATCATTTCCTATTCTGTTGTTGTTGGGAACTCATTCCAATCCGATTTCTCTCCCCAAAAGAAAGGTTTCTGGATGAGATTACCCATAACCTCCTCCTGCCCAATCCCAGGGTCCTTCTCAGTCCACAGCAGCACTGGGCAAATGTCCGTGCTCACTCCTTCTTGAACCATGGCCTTTGCTAGACCCCAGGGCCCCAGGCCCTCTCCACATCTCCCTGCTAACTCCCTGTTCTTTAATCCGAGCTTTGAAAGTTGGGTCCCGTCTTCCCCTGTCTTGTCTTTTCTAACTCAGACCAGCTGCCTTGTTGCGCTCGCCCAGCCTCATGGTTTTCTACATCCTGGCCCAGAACAGTTTTACCCCAGAGAGTCACATGGCTAACGCCCTCACCTCCTTCTAGCTTTTACTTCTATCAACTTCTCATGAAGTCTAGGCTGAGCTCCCTGGTTTAAAACTGGGTCTTGAGCCTGGTGTTGTGGTGCTGTCATTTGCGATGCCGGCATCCCATCTTGGAGAGCCAATTTGAGTCCCAGCTGCTCCGCTTCTGATCCAGCTCCTTGCTAATGCACCTTGGAAGACAATGGATGGCCCAGTACTTAGGCTCCCGCACCCACATGGGAGACCCAGATGGATTTCCTGGCCCCTAGCTTTAGCCTGGTCCAGCCCTGGCTCTTCAAGGTGTCACAGGAATAAATCAGTGGATGGAAGATCTCTGTCTCTCCCCGTCTCTCTGTTGCTCTGCTTTTTAAATAAATAAAATTTTAAAAATAATTATTTAAAAAAAATGCATCTCTCCCCTTCCTAAATTTCTGACCCCGTTTCCCTGGTCCCTCTTATCTCCCCGCATCGTGGGTCTTCTTCTAACTTCCTGGGTAAGGTGCTCACTCACTGTGGTTACTGGCTTCTGCCTGCCTCCCCTCCTCACTGGAGTGTAAGCTCCACGGAAGCAGGAGCTCGTGTCTTCTGTTTGCCGGAGGATCTCCGCAGAGAGGAGGGTTGCTGGCCTGCAGCGGTCACAGTCAGTGCGGGGTGAGTGCGGTGGGCTGGCACTGCCTTGCTGGCCGCAAGAGCCCTGCCTGCTGCTCTCAGCCTCCCCTGCCTGCTAGCCCCCTGCAGGACCTGGCCCACCCCTTCCCAGGACCCAGGGCCTTATCTGCTCCCTGGGGAATTGGCCCTGGCTTCCTGCCCCAGCCGTGGAGTGAGAGCAGGCACAGGCGCTGACAGAGTTGCAGGCATCAGCTCCCATTCCAGGCGGGAGGGTGGAGACAGCTCCTCCTCAGAGGCTTCACAACCAAGGTGGTGCCCCTGAGGTCAAACAACCAGCCACAAAAATGTGCTAGCGCAGTTTTACTGCCGATGGAATGAGTTTATCCTGATGTGATTGGAATGTGGCCAAGCTCCCTCGGTCCCACCCCTGTAGGGTTGAAATTCTCAGGCGAATTCTATGATCGATCGTTTGGAGCCAGTTCATAACACTGCAGGATGGGGCATCCCATATGAGCGGCAGTTCAAGTCCCGGCTGCTCCACTTCCCATCCAGCTCTCTGCTGTGACCTGGGAAAGCAGTGGAAGATGGCCCAAGTGCTTGGGCCCTTACACCTGCATGGGAGACCTGGAGAAAGCTCCTGGCTCCTGGCTTCGAATCAGTCCAACCCTGGCTGTTGCAGCCATCTGGGGAGTGAAGCAGCAGATGGAAGACTTCTCTCTCTTTCTAGGTCCCTTTGTCTCTCCTCCTCTCTCTGTAACTCTGCCTTTCAAATAAATACTGTGCGCACCAGCTTTGCTCACCTTCTGATTGTGCCCTGGGAGGCTGGGATCTGTCTTCCTCCTCTGTGTCCCCAGGGGCTTGGTCTGCAGTGGCCGCCTGCCAGCATAGCTGCTGTGGTTCTTATCTGTTTCCTGGGCCCCAGGGCACGCTCCCAGGTCTGTGGACCACACATCGCATCTGCTTCAGGGGCTGAGTGCCTATGAGGCAGCACCCAGGTGCAAGTGCATCCCAGGAAGTCCCCACAGACCCCAATGGGGCAGCCATGCTAAGGCTCCATGTGCTGGGGGCAGACGGCAGGAGGACAAGCCGGCACTCAGCTCAGAGCGAGCAGAGAACAGTGCCGGGAGCGCAGAGCCGTGCTGCCTTGGCACCTGCGGGTCTCCCTTCTCTCTGCACAGAGACGCCTCTGCGTGGTGCCTTCGTGACCGCTCACCCCTCAGGCCCAGCAGAAGTCCACCTCCTCCTGGAGGCCTTCCCTGCTGCCCCCAGCCCCGAGTCGTTGTATGTCCCTGCGGCCCTCATTCTCTGCATTGCCAATTTGTCCTGACATGCCTTAATTTTTTAAAAAAGATTTATTTATTTATTTGAAAGTCAAAGTTAAACAGAGAGAAAAGGAGAGCCAGAGAGAGAGAGGTCTTCCATTTGCTGGTTCAATCCCTAGTTGGCCACCACGGCCAGAACTGGGCAGATCGAAGCCAGGAGCCAGGAGCTTCCTCTGGGTCTCCCACGCAGGTGCAGGGGCCCAAGCACTTGAGCCATCCTCTACTGCTTTCCCAGGCCACAGCAGAGAGCTGGATTGGAAGTGGAGCATCTGGGACTTGAACACGCACACATATGGGGGTGCCAGCACTGCAGGCGATGGCTTTACCCGCTATGCCACAGTGCCAGGCCCCTGACACACTTTCTTGAACTATCTCACGTTTTTGCTTTGCCAGGCAAGTTGGTCTTTGGGTTGTCGTGAACCTCTTCTGTGTGTTGTTTCCCTGTTAGTGGTGATGGGTGGTCGATTCTTGTCTTCACGCAAGAAAGGCACAGGAGAGGGAGAGTCCCCCCGTTCCTCAGCCCCCGGTCTCCTCCATCACAATGGTTTTAATGTGCAGATCATAGTGTCTGTGATTACAGAGCTGCATGTCCACACCCCAGACACACACACACACACACACACACATATATACACATATACACACAGAACACATACACATAGAGAACACACACATACACCATACACACATATACTCATATACACAGAACACATATACACACATAGAACACACACATGCACACATACATATCCATACACACAGAACACATGCACACATACATACACATGTACATACACACAGAACACATATATACAGAACACAGAGAACACATACATATACATACATGCATACACAGAACACATACACATATATACTCACATACACATACATACACAGAGAGAACACATGTACAAACACACACATACACACACATACACACAACACATACACACAGAGAACACATGGTGGGTACTGTGCTGCCTCTGCTCTCACCACCTACTTAGAAGATGATTCTGTGTCAACATTGTTTTTTAAGATTTTATTTATTTATCTGAGAAGCAGAGCTACAGAGTGAGAGAGAGAGAAAGAGAGAGAAAGAGAGAGAGAGAGAGAGAAACTCTTCCATCATTGGTTCACTCCCCAATTGGCCACAATGGCTAGAACTGGGCAGATCTGAAGCCAGGAGCCAGGAGCTTCTTCTAGGTCTCCCACATAGGTGCAGGCACCCAAGCACTTGGAACATCTTCTGGGCCATAGCAGAGAACTGGATGGGAAGAGAGCAGCTGGAACACGAACCAGTGCCATATGGGATGCTGACGCCGCAGGTGGAGGCTTAGCCCGCCCCGCCACAGCACCAGCCCTCTATGTCAGCTTACTCAGCCAGCATCTTATTCTTTTTTTTTTTTTTTTGACAGACAGAGTGGACAGTGAGGGAGAGAGACAGAGAGAAAGGTCTTCCTTTGCCGTTGGTTCACCCTCCAATGGCCACTGTGGCCAGCTTGCTGCGGCCAGCGCACCACGCTGATCCGAAGGCAGGAGCCAGGTGCTTCTCCTGGTCTCCCATGGGGTGCAGGGCCCAAGCACTTGGACCATCCTCCACTGCACTCCCTGGGCCACAGCAGAGAGCTGGCCTGGAAGAGGGGCAACCGGGACAGAATCTGGTGCCCTGACCGGGACTAGAACCCGGTGTGCTGGTGCCTCTAGCTGAAGGATTAGCCTAGTGAGCCGCGGTGCCAGCCCAGCATCTTATTCTTTATCAATGCAAGTGCTCCATTTCTGGGCCCCTTTCAATGAAATTAATTGGATGCACATACCTTGAGAATGAACATCACCTTCCACGCAGCCGAAGTGTCACAGTGTCACTGTGTTTCCCTTTGATGGGCGCTTAGTCCAGGTGCCTGACTGTGGAATACGCCCTCCACGCGTGTTATGAAGGCTTGTGTCAGCGGCAGGTCCTGATGACAGCTGAGCCCTCGCCAAGGGCTGAGAATCAGGGCTGGGCAGCAAACCGAGAGAGGAAGCGTGGGGAGCTCTCCCGTGGCAATGGATGGCCCCGTACCCTGACCGTGGTGGCAGCGGTGACGACACAAGCTGTGTCACTTCCAAACCGACCTACCCCTCCACACGCGCACACACAAGCACAGGCAGGGCTGTGAAGGCCGACCGAGTCTGCGGAATTTCTAGACTTGATCTTGTGTGTGCTCACGTGTGTGCACCCATGTATGAGTGTGCATGCCTTTGTGCAAGCGCACACGTGCATACGTGTGTGTGTGTATGTTCGTGTCGGGTTGGTGGCAGGCAGGCAGCCAGGGCCTAAAGAGCGTGTGCACTGACGTGTCTAGGACACGTTTCTAAGTCCTTGCCCCTGCGCCCTCTGAAGAAAAGGTCTGTTAATCAGGATCTCATCCCCCGTCCCCACCCCACATCCTTGACTGACAGCAGACTCAGCCAACAGCAGGCTGCATTACTCCTCCTGGGAGGGTCTCTGCTCACCGGGGAGTGGCTGCTTCTCTCTCTCTCTCTCCCCCTTGTCTTGCTTCCCTACCACGTGTGCATCCTGCAGAGATTGCGACGGAGCCCTTGCACTCGGGCGACAACACGGTGCACCCCAGCTGTGGAGCAGAGTTTAGGTGAAGGCCCTCAGAGACAAGCAAGAAGTGGATGGGCTCCTTGTTGGCCTCTTGAGGTTGAGCTTTCCTAGACATGGGTGACCAACTCATCTTGACTGGCCCAGCACCCAAAGTCCCAAGTCCTGGGAAAGCCCTGGGCCCAGGGCAAACCAGGGCGGATGGGCCCCCACTAGGACGATGGTGGTTCCCGGGTCCCAAGGCTCCCAAGGGTGACAGGGCAGGGACCTGCCAGTGGCCTCGCCTTGCTATTCCCCAGGGAACTGGTCCCACTAGCAAATTTGCCCTTTGCACCAGCAGCTGCTTCAGGTTCTTGCAGTTTCGGGCAGATGCCTGCCAGCAGGAGCCTTTCACAGGGTCACCAAGGGACTGGAAATCAAGCTTGCAGTTGACGCATGAGATCAGAAAGGAAATCACAGGCAGGACCCCCGTGGGAGGTGACAGTGGTGACCAGAGCCTCCAGGAGGTGAGAGGCAGCATGGGGTTAATAAAGCAAGACGTGGACTCCTATGACTTTGGCTGGCAAGATCATGGCGCAGCCTGCGTGTCTCAGGCTGCTGATGAGAGACCAGGGAGGCAGCATGCCGCTACAGTAAGATCTGGGATGCCAGATCTCGTTCTCTGGGGAAAACTCCCCGTCTCCGGCCCCTTGGCCATCATCCTCATCATCCCCAGTCCCTCGTCTTAAATGACACCATGGCCGTGGCTTGTCCAAGCTGCAAAGCTTCATACACCCGTGTGCCTCTGCCCCTTGTCCCTGAAGTAAAAACATAACTGCTGAACTATGCACTGCTCAGCTTCCTAGGAAAAGGCAGGGACGCTGGGACAAAGTCAAGGGCAGGAGGCCAGAGTCAGGCTGAACCTTGCCAGCGGCCAGCAGAGGATGAACTTCTGAACTTCCTGTCATCAAACTTCACACAAATTGATTGGACACCTGCTATGTGCCATACCCTGAAGACTC
Source organism: Sylvilagus floridanus (assembly GCA_949820135.1). NCBI lineage: Eukaryota > Metazoa > Chordata > Mammalia > Lagomorpha > Leporidae > Sylvilagus > Sylvilagus floridanus. The sequence goes on along the minus strand of OX463239.1, from coordinate 76,486,944 downwards.
AGAAATCAGGAAAACACACATCAGAGCTGTGAAAACCTCCCTCTCCGAGGGGAGCAGAAGTAAGACGGATCCGGGGTGGGCTGCAGTTTAAGATCTCACTTGGGATGCCCACAGCGTCCCAAACTGGAGAGCCTGGGGTCAAGTCCCAGCTTTGGTTCTGGCTCCAGCTTCCTGTTAATGCAGACTCGGAGAGGTAGCAGTGATGGCTCGACTAGCTGCGGTCCCTGCCACCCAGGTGGGAGACTTGGGGTCCCGTTTTGACCTCTGACACCTTTGACTGCATTCCTAGGGGAGGGTCAAAATTCTAAATTTAGTCCTTGGACCCTGAGATGTTCAGGTAGGCCCCTGGAGACCCTCAGAGATACATCGTACAACTTAGAAAGATAAGAGCTAATCAGGTTTAGATCGCGTGGAGAGCATTGTCAAGTTCTAAGAAGATGTTAAACTTTAAGTTCCACTTCTATAGGTTTGCTGTGGATACAGACGAGGCGCTACATAGCCCGAGGGTCCTGGCGAGATGTAACCAATCAGGACTACTGTCTCACCATGAAGTGTGGGGTCCCAGCATGACTGAGAGTGCCCCTCCCATCCCGCCTGGAGGCCGAGGGCACGGAAGATTCAGGACTCTCTCCAGCTGCTTTATAAAGCCACTATCAGCAATTTAGCCATGGAAATTGTAAGTCTCTTGTCATTCATGGTTCTGATTCTTTTCCAGAAACAATCACAATCTGACTTATGGAAAAGACGCTAACAAATAGTCTTTTTTTAAAAAAAAGAGATTTCTTTATTTTTGAAAGGCAGAGTTATGGAGAGGCAGAGAGAGAGAGAGAGAGTGCACTTCCATCCACTGGTTCATTTCCTAAATGGTTACAATAGCCAGGGCTGGGCTGGGCCAAAGCTAGGAGCCAGGCACTTTCTCCGGGTCTCTCATATGGACGGAACACCTGGATGAAACACTTGGACCATCTTCCTCTGTTTTCCCAACTACATAAGCAGGGAGCCGGATGAGAAGTGGAGCAGCTGAGACTGGAACTGGGGCCCATATGGAATGCCAGAATCGCAGGCAGCAGCCTTACCTGTGACACCACAAGGCCCAGCCCCTTAACAAATTTTCTCTTTCTTTCTTTCTTTCTTTTTTTATTTGACAGATAGAGTTAGACAGTGAGAGAGACAGAGAGAAAGGTCTTCCTTCCATTGGTTCACCCCCAAATGGCTGCCACGGCCGGAGCTATGCCAATCTGAAGCCAGGAGCCAGGTGCTTCTCCTGGTCTCCCATGGGGTGCAGGCGCCCATCACTTGGGCCATCCTCCACTGCCTTTCCGGGCCACAGCAGAGAGCTGGACTGGAAGAGCGGCAACCGGGACTAGAACCCGGCACCTATATGGGATGCCAGCATAGCAGGCAGAGGATTAACCAAGTGAGCCACGGTGCCGGCCCCAACAAAGTTTCTAAAACACAGGTTTCTGACAACTGAGAAATTCAAGATTGAACAAGAATCACTCACTTGAGACTGTACAAACTGAAGCATTTTGTGAGTTTCCGTCACTTTTATTTAAAGCATTGTTGGTTCTATGCTTAAATGTTTTGTCTTCTAAAGTTTAAAGACACTTTCTTGGTCTATCACTGGCTTATAGCATTTTGATAAAGCATGTTTTTGTAAATAAAGATAAAACCATTTGCTTTTGCTCCCTATTTTAATTCCTCCAGAATCCAAAAAAAAACTACTTATGAATTTTTTCTTTTGATGACAATGTGATGATTCACGTAAATTCAATAAGAATCTGTTGTCTTCATAACAGAATACAATTGGAAACACTGGCATATCCAAAAATACACACAGACTGCCCGGCAACAAGGTTTCCCAGTTTTACAGAAAATAAATAAGATTGCCACCTCTTAGTAAGCCTTAAAATCTCAAAGGATTAGACACTATGGTTAAAACAGCAACAACTAAACTCTGCCTTCACTGGGCTTCTGAACTTTGAGTTCCTTAAAGCTGAGATTATTATATGGCAAATCAACTTTTCTTGCCATACTCATGCAAACAGCCAGCCATCCTATGCCTGCCGTTGGACTGTAACTCTGTTGCTTTTAAAGTATGGACCTGATGTGTTGTGTACCTGCTGGTTTGGGGCTTTGTATCTGTCGTCCCTCAGAATTCTGCAGAAGCACACCTCCCAGCAGAATGGTGCTGATGTGACATTTTGAAACCATGGCTCTCGCCCACAGAACTGATAAAGTCCATCTCATGGCCGGCGCCTGCGGCGCCGGGTTCTAGTCCCGCTCAGGGCGCTGGATTCTGTCCTGGTTGCTCCTCTTCCAGGCCAGCTCTCTGCTGTGGCCAGGGAGTGCAGTGTAGGATGGTCCAAGTGCTTGGGCCTTGCACCCGCATGGGAGACCAGGAGAAGCACCTGGCTCCTGGCTTCAGGTCAGCGCGGTGCACTGGCCGCAGTGGCCATTGGAGGGAGAACCAACTCTCTCTCACTGTCCACTCTACCTGTCAAAAAAAAAAAAGTCCAACTCACAATGGACTCTAGCTGAAGAACCACTTCTTCCAAAACCTCTTTGTTGCTCCAACTCATGGCTAAAAGGATTTATGATGCTGAATCTATACTGCAAATGTGGGACCAGACCAGAGACCAGGACAGGTCCATCCTGGTAGCGTGAAACAAACAGAACCTAGCCACAAGGTGAGATTCGAGGTGTTTTCAGAAAAGGATGACAAGGTGGGAGCATAACAGTTACAAGATGCTGTCAACACGAACTCAAATACGAGGCCAACAGGTCGTGGGAAAGGGCTCTTACGCACGGTTACCTGCCAGTCACTGTCACGATGCCTCTTCCAGAGCTCCCAGCTCTGCAGAGGCCACTGCGCCAGGAGAGAGGCATTACCTAGACGTGATGCTTGGCATTCTCACACCCGACACTACAATCCACACACAGCAGGCACACGGAAGGGCCCCTTTGTTCCGGAGAGGTAAGGGATTAAGCCTAGGAAGGCTGACTCCAAATTTGGGTTCAGACACACCATAGGGGGTGCCCGTATGGTAGCCAGCTCCATCTGCTAGGCTTACATCAGCACCCATCCCAAGTAGAAAGAACCATTAACAAAACTGACACTAGCGCTCCCAGGAATGGGGAACCTCTCAGGGCTTAAAGTTAAAACACTGAATTGCAACTATAGAGCTAACATGTTATGACTTTCTCTAGCTCTACCTGTTTTTTCTTTGCCCCTTTTAAAATCTGCTGACTTTTTGCACCTATTAAGATAATTCTGTTATTCAAGGTTGCTTAAAAGTTTGGTATTTCAGGCAGTGCTGGCTAAATATGTAAACACCTGAACCATTAACGTCTAAGCTAGACAGAGAAGGAGCAAAGGAGGAGTAATGTTTGTCCTAAAGTGAAACGACTGGTGTTCCGCAAGGAGAAGGAGGAGACCGAAGGAGTGGAAGAAGGTTATACAGGTTTGTGGAAGACGAAACTGTGTGAGATTAGGTTGGATGAGATCAGAAGGGAGTTAGCTCCAGATTTCCTAAAAGCTGCCTTTGGTGTCCAAGGTGCAGACATAAAACTAGAGTTTGGTTCCTAGAGCAAGAAGGTTTGCCTGAAGTATGGACTTGGTGGTAGAAGTGCTGCAGGGCTTCCTGCCGACACTCTCATTAACAGAGTGACCCACTCGCCCCTTAGGACGCATCCTATTCCAGCGGCCAGGCAGACTGTAGCACTTTCCCACCAGGCTCGACTCCCAGGTTATCTGGACAGACTTCCTACTAAGAAACCAAATGTTCCACAGGCCTCCACGGCCAGCATGATTCCTTCCTCAGCCACCGCCCGACACTGGGTTGTATCCTCGTGGAACAAAGGAGTGGCTGTGCTGTTAATTAATCACACTCGCTACCCACGTGCAAATAAATCAGGGCAGATAGAGACCAACACCCAGAAAGTCTATGGACAAGGGGAGTGGTCCCAACAGGGAGCAGGAGTAAAACACCAGCTGGGTTTGGACCACCGTCGAGGCAGCTCTTCCCCCTCCCAGGTGGTTCTTAGCCCCCCAGGACCTGGATGCTCGCTGTACTGTTGCTAGCATTCGGACCTTGCCTGCTTCACCTGCTTGCTATGTGTGCGTCTTCTCGGCTTCAGCAGCTTCCTGTGAAAATGTCGGCCTTCAAGGACTTCAGCCAGTGCCTGCTGCCGACGGACACCACTTGCCCTGAGACCCTTGGCAGGGCCATGAGAGAATTGTATTGCTCCCGTGACAGGCAGGGCCCACACCCGTAATCAGTGGGAAGCAATTACAGAAGATGAGACTTTCATTCTGATTTCCTTAGAAAGGCAAGGAGGCATAGACCTCTCCGGGGAGGAATGAGATAATAGCCTCCCCCTATGAGAAACTGGAGAGCAAGACCAAGGCCTCACAACTAACTGGAAGCACATGGGAGACTGGTACAAACTGGTTAGATCTGACATAGCAGCTGGAGGACCAGTTCCCAGGCCCTGTTCTACCCCCACTGAATAACAGGGAAAGAGAATTCCTCTTTAAGCCACAGGCTGGCCACGTGACAACAGTGACCCTCCTTCTCTGGAGGGCTGGAGATCTGTTAAGGAATTCTCCCCTGACAGATCCTGGCAGAAGTGGCTGTACCCACTCGAAGGTCCTTTGGCAATGGTCTTACTGCTTCTCCTGTTTGGCCCCATCACCCCCAATTCCTCACTGAACTCATTACCCAAACACTTCTGCCACTGGGCTAGTTCTGTGCCACCTCAACCCCAAACGCAGGGGGGTACCAACCTCTCTATCAGTCCCAGAGAAGGGATGGAGAATATATATGACTTGGTGCCAAACCATCTCATTCCTCAAATCCTGATCAACCTGCACCTTATGTCAGCCGGAAGTCGCTTAGCATAGTCATTGCTCCTTCTCCCTGCAAGACAGGAATGAACCCAAAAGCTTAGGAGGGGGAGGTTGATCTGAAATCATGGACAAGAAAGGATCAGATCCCCCAGCCCTTGCTCAGCAGCAAGCTTACCAGGGGCTGCCTAGCATGTGACAGCCCATAATAGTTCTTAGCATACCTGTTGCATAGCAACTTGCAATCCTATCACCGTTGCTTTGGCAAAAAAAAAAAAAAAATCTGCTGAGCTGTCTATCCAGGGTCCTTGATAAAACCGGACAGAACCTGCTACAGCCAGTCCCATAACTGGAGCCTGTGCAAATGAGCTCAGACTGACCAGCGAGCTGCCTACCGGTGCACTGTGATGTCCAGTGACATTCCTCTGATGATGCCTCAGTAGCCCTCTTTGAACTGACCTATAAAGATGGGATTTGTCAAGGCGCTTGCTCCAACCACTTACTCCAGCCCTTGTCTCTGCACCTGCCGAGTTTTGTCCCAATCACCCTAACTCTATAAACTCCCAAACCTCCCTCAATGGGCAGACTGACTTGGGCCTTGCCTCTGTCCCCTACAGGCCTTCAGTGAGAAATAAACATTCTCTTTCTCAAACGGTGACTCTAATACGGTGCGTGCAGGCAGGACCCTGTCCCGTAACCCCTGCTCTTACCAGCCCTGAGACACTACTCCCTTCTTTGTGGTGGCCCTGACCACACCTTTGTAAAAGGTCCCCTGATTACTTCTCCTTAAATTAACTAGCTTGGGAACGCCATCTGTTTCCCTACCTGGTATGGAATGTGGCCCCAGCAAAATCTCAAAATGGGATTCTCGCTTTGAGGAGCACCAGGATATACCTTGCTTGCCTGGGAGAAATGGGAGACAGTAATTCAGAGCACATGGAGGCACCCCTGGGTGTGGCACTGTGTAAGGTGCTTCCGCTGCCCCATGCCTACTCTCAGCCCATCTCCATATCAGCCCCGCTCCCCAGCTCAGGATGATCAGCCCTTAATCCTCTGCCTGCGGCGCCGGCACTCTGGGTTCTAGTCCTGGTCAGGGCGCCGGATTCTGTCCCGGTTGCCCCTCTTCCAGTCCAGCTCTCTGCTCTGGCCCGGGAGTGCATTGGAGGATGGCCCAAGTCCTTGGGCCCTGCACCAGAATGGGAGACCAGGAGAAGCACCTGGCTCATGGCTTCAGATCGGCGCAGTGCACTGGCCACAGCGGCCATTGGAAGGTGAACCAACGGCAAAGGAAGGCCTTTCTCCCTGTCTCTCACTGTCCACTCTGCCTGTCCAAAAAAGAAAAATGCAAGGCCTGCAATGGCGGGGAGCCACTGCCCCTACAGAGAACAGCGCCCGTGCTGCCACCCGTCCCTCACCGCTTCTCCCATTAGACACCAACCGCCAAGACTTACGGTGCGAAAACCCTGCTGCATTTCCTGTCAAACGCGGATCCTGCTTTCTTGGGTGGCCTCCCAGATGAACTTCCTGTATGCATGCCTGTCACAGACTCCGATCTCTGGAGGCAGAAGGACCCTGTCTCCTTGGGCTGGGCTTCTGGAACCGGCTCCTTCAGGCGGATAGCAACAAGCAGCACGTGGGTGGTGCTGGGTAGGGTGATCCCAACCCCTGCTATGCTGAGGCCCCAGAATGGCTAAGACTCTCCCAGGTGGAGGCTGGGATGAGACAGGGACTGTGTGAACGGCAGTGGCCATCATCCACGGCAGTGGCCAGGACCAAGGTGAGCAAGCAAGGTGCCTAGCACATAGCATTTCAGAGGGGACCCACGCTCCATGCGTGCAGGTGCTGGTCTGGCACCTGAGAGAGAACGCTCCCTTACAATCCGCACCCTAGGGGCCTCACTCAGCTCACCCTGGTCCCGGCCCCACTTCACGGCCTCCAGTGAGAGAGAGGGCTTAGGGGGCCAGATGGCACATTGTGTCCTGGCTCCAGGCTGTCTCGCAGGGCTTCCAAAGGGTTCTGAGCCTCACCCTCTCCTTGCATCCCTGTGCTGGAGGGCGCCGTGGAGATGGACCTCCTAGGAGCTCTGGATCGTCACTTGGTTTTCCTGGCACTGGAGTCATTGTGTGGGAAGGCCCGTGAGACCCTCCCCCAGCAACCAAATGGCAAATCAACAGAAATAATGAGTCTCGGCGCCTTTGCTGGGTCACTCTCAAAAAGAAGGAATGCTGAGGCGGTAATTCCCATCATCGTCATGAACCTGCAGAATCCAGACAGACAGTGGAGGGTGAGGGCCGGCAGGTAGCTGATAAACAAAGAGGAGCTGAGTAACAGCTGGCGCTTGTGCCCCACGCACCCTACACCCTACTCCTTCTGTGCCAATCCAACATAGCTGTGGGCTCAGCACACCCACTCCCCATCCGGCTCCTGAACCTCACTTCCTGTCATGCACAAGATGCCGTGACACCTTCCTAGAGATGGCCACGTGTGTGTGTGTGTGTGTGTGTGTGTGGCAGCTCCACGTGGAGACGCCATGACATTTTCAAGGTCCCCCAAATGGGGATGTGAATGCAAACAGTACTTAAGCCCCACCCCGATTCTACCCTATTTGAATATTCAGTTAGGCCCTGTCCAGGGCATCCTCTATCCTATAAAAAGGGGGGGGGGCATGAAGAGACGCTGCCCACACTCACGTCTGTGTGCTGCCCCTTTCAGTAAACCCTGCTCTCCTGTACACCGTTACACCTCCTCCCTGATTTCTTTCCTCTGTGGAGGGAAGAGTCTGGAACAGGCCCAGCCAGGGGCCAAGGTGCACACAACACTATTGAAAACTTAACCGAGTGACGACTCCAATTGCAGCTCATGCGTCAGGTGCTAGGCATTTACTACAGCCGAAGCAACACTCAGGATACGGCTTTGTCCTTTCTAATTATTATTTACTTAGTGTATGTGTCAGAAAGGCAGAGAGAGAGAGATCTTCCATCTGCTCGCTCACTCCCCAAAGACCCATGACAACCAGGGCTGGGCCAGGCGGAACCCAGGAGCCCAGGACTCCACTCTAGGTCTCCCACATGGGTGGCAGGAACCCAAATACCCACAGGGTGCACATTATTGGCAGGAAGCTGGAATGGAAAACAGAGCTGAGACTCAAATCCAAGCGCTCTCTCAGCACAGGCATTCCAAGCAGCCGTGTAACTGCTGTGCTAAATGCCCACCTGACTAATGTTTCAGTAAATACCATCTTTAGAATCACTAAAGTCAGGCAGATAAAGGCAATGCATGCATGGAGAGGATGGGAGTACACACTCCTTGACTGGCCCCAGGGCCACGTTGCAAGGCAGACCACAGGTGCCTTGGTCATTTCAACACTCCACTGGGTGTTGTGCTGGGCCACTACGCTGACAACAATACCACGCTGATTAGATCTGCTGAGTAGAGTAGGAAATGGGAAGTGCTCAAGAAGGCTGCCACAGGTCCGAGATGAAACTCTGCTAAGACCTGGCTGACTTCTAGCAGGGAGGAAGAAAACCCTGGGGCTGCTTCAAGGATGAGTCAGCTTGGGGTGATGCATGAGCCCACGGGGATGGCTGCCACCATGCAGCCCTGCTCAGGAGTGCACTAGGGAGCAGCAGACCAGGGGAGCTGTGCACCTGCTGGGGCTGGCGTGTATGTGTGTGTGTAGGGGGAGCTCCTCTCTGTGGGGAGAGCTTTGAGAAGAAAGTGTAACCAGCAACTGTGTCTTCAGGGAGGAACCGCCCAAAGCAAGGATATAGGTGGGCTCCAGGGAGTGACAAGTGGCCTGAGAGTGGCAAGAGAGGGACCAGGGGATCTGGGAAAGAGACGTGCAGATGGCCTGCGAGGGTGGGCATAGTGTGTGTGGCTTTGTCTGTCAATTAATGCCTGCAGACAGTGGCCAGGGAAGAACCCAGGGAGCAGGAGGATCCACGCCGGGCGTGGCAGCTGGGTTCTGTCTCTGGCTTCCTTGATGCTGGCCAAACGACACAGCCTTCCCTCCCCAGGGCTGCTCTGGCGATTGCCACTGCTGCCTGCATTGAACCTGGCCGTCACCAGGATACAGTCTCCTGAGCAGAGCAGCCAGCTAAAAAAGCACTCAACCCTCCCAACATGCAGGGGGCAGCACCCCAGCTTTCCTGGGACTTCTGCTGGTCCCCACATATCCCAGGGTGCAACTGAGTTCATTGGCTTGAGGGCACTCACCCAAGCTGCAGGATTTAATGCAGTGGCTTAGGCTTAAGCACCGGAACATCATAAGCAGGCTGTGGAAGCAACCTAAACCCAACAATGGACAACACTGGCTCTTCCCTAAGGAGCCCCTAGGGCTGCCACGCCCCAGAGTGGAATTCCAAAGATTCCCAGAGAACCCTAGATGTGAGTCTTCTAGGTTGTCCTATTTTTTTTTTTTAAGGTAGAAGGACATACTCACATTCCTTAACATTTTTTTTACCTTGTCTTACAGATTTTTTTTTTAGATATTTGAACAAAATGTATGTGGCTTTCCATTTGTGCCCTTTCCGTAGTCTCCACACACATGGGGAGCAGGCTTCATAGTGGTCTAGAGTTAAGGAGGAGTGAGTATATATCCTGGGATGTATAAGGGGTTGCAAGTAGCGGGGAGAGAGGAGATCCTCTGGTGTACACAAAGCACCTGTCAGGCAGGAGCCACGTGAGTCTGTGCGTGTGCATGCATGTGCGTGCTTGTGAGTAAAGGAAAGAGGAAGTCAGTGCAGTTAAGGGGCCTGGACGCCCTGGAAGCGACAGGACACTTGCCCATCAGAGGTTCCACATGCAGGGAAGGTCCCATGCCTGGGAATGTGCCTGTCCCTGTCCACCGAATCAGAGGGAAAATCTGGTGCCAGGAATCTTCCTGTTCAGTAACACTCCTGCCCCTACCCCTGCAGGAGCAGCCCTTGGAGGCATCCCAGGGACCTTTCTGTCCTGTAACACTGCATGCAACAGGGGAATCCTGCACCCCAAAGCTCTCCGCCTGGCAGCATTCCAGCAGAAGAGGGGGAAGACGGTCACCCTGCGCCGGTCGCTGCTGAGACAGGCACTCTGCTCTCTGCTGAGCTGCCCACTGCTGTCAGGTGTATTCTCTCCATTCAACTTGGCTAGCTCGCTTTCTGCTGAGCCCTGTCTCTTGTCTGAATTCGTTTGTTACGAGGACACAAGGACCTATCATCCCTGCCTTACCAGTAGCGCAAAGGGCCAGGCTTCAACTGCCAGCCGCGTCTGTAACAGACCCAAGGATTCAGAATGGGTCGGTGGCGGACAGCCACACCCCTGGGTAGCCTGGAAGACACCACTTCAGCAGGGTGTTAGGTCACAGCTTGGGGAGGCAGGTGTCAGCATGCTCAGAGACCTGTGCCTTGGTTGTCGCCTCTAGGACGATGACAATAGCAGGAGACGATGGAATTTGATTCTCTCTGTCCACTGTGGATTTAGTGGAGTTCCCAAGCAGCAGAGGCCAGGTGGTGGCACTTCAGTTTCACAGACGACATGGGCACAAGGACGCACGGGGACGGGGGGGGGTGGCAAACAGAGGGTTGGGATTGCACGGAAAAGTAGCAACGGTGGATTCATCATGGAAACCCACGATGTGCGCTGGATAGGGGTCTGTTAAAAGATATTGGGAAATCCTATCTAAAGTGAGTCGCAACAGTACTGCCGTCGCAAAGAACAAGGCACAAAGTGTGGTCGCCTCTGGATTTTGGAGGCAACCTGTATCTCAGCTGGCCAATCAGTTAGTGGGGAGAAGCAGGACTTCCTCATCACGTGACTGTGCCTAAAGAACCTCCAAAACCCTCCCACAAAATGCTGATGAGAGGAATCACACGTGGAGAGATACCGTGTGGCTGGACAGGAGCACCCACAAGGCACAGGGGTCACCCTCCCCCAGACTGATCCACTTCCGTGTTCAACACACTCCCCAGCGAAATGTGAGCCACTTTTTTTTTGGCAGACAGACAGCCTATTCTAAACTTTATATGAAAAAGGAATGACTGTAGTATAGCCCAGAGAACAAAGCGGTGGGACTGGCTCTCCCCAGTGAAGGCTTCGGGCTGAGTATATCCACAAAGCTACAGTAACAAGACACAGGGGAACTTAACACAAACCGAGGGATGGACACGCACAGCAATGGAGAACCCGGAGATGAACATGAATACGGCCGCTGAGTTTTTGGTGAAGAATAAGCACTAGCCTTTCGGTGGGAGTGGTACAGTCTTCTCAGCAAATGGCGATGGGTGATTGGGCATCCATAGAGGGACTGAGCAGGGGTGGGGCGGGAGGAAGGACCTTGACCAGAACCTCACACTTTATAAGAAAATTAACTCAAAGTGGATCATGGACTCAACTATAAAACACAAGACTCTCAAACCATTAGAGAAATGTGCTAGGAGAAAAACCTTTGGATCTCAGAATAGTTAGAGTCCCTAAACAAGCACACCTGTGGAAGAAAAAAATGATAAGTGGCACTTTACCAAAATTAAAAATTATTCTCTGTAAAAGGCCCTGATGAGAGAAAGAAAATTTTTGAAGATCTCATGTCCTCTGAAGGACCTGCACCTTAAAACATCGGGGAAAAAAAAAAACCCTCAAAACTCAACATTAAGCAATCCATTTGGAAACTGTGCAAAAGACATGACACACACTTCACTACAGTGGAAATACAGGGTGGAATTAGCGCATGGAAAGATGTTTGACACCATTAGCAAGTGCGAATTAAAACCCTAGGGAGATCTGAGCACACGTCTATCAGAATGACTAACACAAGCTGACAATGTCCAATGCTACAAGGCCGCGGCGAATTTGCATCACTTCTGTGTTGCTGATGAACATGTAAAATGGTCCAGTCATTCTGGAAAACATTTTGGCAGCTTCCTAGAAAATGGAACTGGCAAGTTCCAGACAGCCCAGGGCTTGCAGTCCCTAGCATTTATCTTGGAGAAATGAAAGGGCATCTACATTCACACAGAAACCTCTATGCGGTCTTCACAGCAGTTTCATTGGCAGTGGCTCCAAACTGGAAACTCCCCAAACGTCCTTCAGTCAGGGAATGGTTAAGCAAACACCTAAATCGCTACCATGGAATTCTACTCGATAATAAAAAGGAACTATTGGCATGCGCGATGAACTGGTCGAGTGTTAAGGCGTGTGCTACCGTATCCTATCATTTTGCATCATAAGGTAAGTGATACAAAATATCAACCTCAACAGGATGTGGAGTACACGGTTCCATGTTCATGACACTTGTGAAATAATAAAATCCTAGAGAGGGAGGAGAAATCTGTGAGCGCCAGGATCAGGGTGGGGGCGGGAGAGAAGGTGGAATCGGCTATGATCAGGGTTCCTGTGACAGCCATACGTTAAGCATCTGATTGGCAACATCTGTGATGGAATTCGCACCACTGTACATACATACACCCGAGTACTCATGATGGGGGAAATATGAATGAGCTATGTGGACTGTACCCTCTTCTTTTTCTTATTTTTTTATTGTATAGTTATGGCAGGTGTCAACGTTGGAGAGAGGCAATGTGAAAGGTGTATGGAATTTCTTTGCTACTTCCTGTGAATCGGTAATTAGTTCAAATTCTAGAAATCAAAGTAAGGCTGTTAGTTTTGAATGGAGCCTGGGGAATAAGCACAGTTGTGTAGTAGATTCAGGGACAACACAAGTCACCCTAGGTCTCCTACCTCAGAACCCAGCAGACCTAATGCCATTGGAAGTGTCCATGGTGGCTGAGACTTCACACAGAGGCTTTGACAAACGCATTAAGAAGCATAGTGCAGGGGTGAGCATCTGACACAACAGGTATGTCACCACATCAAGTATCTGAGTGCCTGGGTTCAAGTCCCAGCTCCACTTCCAATCCAGCTCCCTGGTAATCCTCCCTGCGGGAGCCAGCAGGTGATGGTCCAAGTGGTTGGATCCCTGCCACCCACTGGAAGATCTGGATGGAGCTGCAGGCTCCTGGCTTAAGCCAAACCCTGCCCCAGCTGTTGCAGGCATTTGTGGAGTAAACCAGTGGATGAAAGAGCCAGGCACAGAGCAAATCTGGGAGTAAGGCCACCCTTTCTCTGTCAGTGGTGTCCTGCATTGGAAGTGGGGAAGCTAGCTTGTCCTCAACATGACCTTATCTGGGGAAAGGGTCTTTACAGAGGTTATAGAAATACAATGAGACTATCAGGGTGGGCCCTAATCCAATATGGGATTCCAGTGGTCCAAAGAAAAAGGGGGAATCTGGGGGCTGGAGTTGTGGCACACTGCATGAGGCTACCACCAGTAACTGGCATCCCACCTGAGCACCAGTTCAAGTCCCAGCTGCTGCACTTCCGATCCAGCTCTCTGCTGTGGCCTGGAAAAGCAGCCAAGATGGCCTAAGTGCTTCTGTTCCTGCACCTACATGGGAGACCTGGAAGAAGCTCCTGGCTCCTAGCTTCGGCTTGGCCCAGCTCTGGCTGTTGGGGCCATTGTAGGACAGAACCAGTGGATGGAAGATTCTCTCTCACTTTCTCTCTCGCTTACTCTCTCTCTCTTTCAAACAAACAAAATAAATCTTTTAAAAAGAAAATCTTTGTTGATGGGGGTTTGGACACAGGCACACAGACACCATGTGATGGTGAAGGCAGAGAACAGTGACACTACTATGTGCTGAGGGGCACCAGAGAGCACCAGGGAACCCCAGAGGTTTGGGGGCTGGCCAGGAACAAAACCCACACTGCAGACTCCCTGACTTGAAGGCTGCAGAACTGTGAGATGCTCCTGGCTCTCCGAGTCTCCCATGGGTGCAGGAGCCCAAGCACTTGGGGCCATCTTCTGCTGCTTTCTAGACCATTACCAGGGAGTTGGATCAGAAGTGGAGCAGCCAGGACTTGAACTGGTGCTCATATGGGATGCCAGCATTGCAGGCGGCGGCTTTACCGGCCACGCCACAGCATCGGCCCCTATGCCTACCTTTTTATGAATCCACTCTTTCTCCTTCCCTCTTATCCCACCCTCCCCAACCCACCTTCAGGCTCTCTTTTTCCACCAGCACCCTCCTGTTGACTGCTAAACATGATTTAGTCTCGTCTATCTGAAAATAGAGGGGACTGGCGCTGTGGCATAGTGGGGTAAAGCCACCGTGTGTAGCGCCAGCATCCCATATGGGTGCCGGTTCAAGTCCCGGCTGTTCCACTTCCAACCAGCTCTCTGCTGTGGCCTAGGAAAGCAGTGGAAGGTGGCCCAAGTCCTTGGGTCCCTCCACCCATGTGAGACCCGGAAGAGGCTCCTAGCTCCTGGCTTCACATCAGTGCAGCTCCAGCCATTGTGGCCAATTTGGGGAGTGAACCAGTGGATGGAAGACTTCTCCCTCTCTCTCTCTCTCAGCCTCTCCTCTCTCTGTATAACTCTGATTTAAAAATAAATAAATAAATCTTTGCAAAAGAAAATGGAGAAACTAATGTTTTCCCTGGGCCTCACTCTCCCTCTGGCTGTCACCTCCTTGACCCATTCTAGTCGGTTAACTATTTCAGGGCTTGTCCATGTGTTTCACTCCCTTTTCTTACCCCAGCTCATTCTTCTAGTACGGTTTCCTGTCTCACCCCTGTCTGGAAGCTCGCTCTGCACCAAAGCCGTGGATGATTTTCAGTCTTTACCCTATTTGACTTCGGAGTTACAGTGGTGCTCAGCCCTCCTTCTTCCTCCTGCTTCTGTTAAACTACACATTTCCTGGAGTAGCTCCTACGTCTCTGTTCTTACCCAGTTGCTTGAGGAACTCCTTCAAGTCGGAGTTCCTAAAGGCTTAGTTCTAGGCTGCATTCTCCTCTCTCTACTTCAATGGCTTGAGTTTCTATCTATGGGCATATACATCCCAGAACCTTATTAACAGCTATCTCTTAAGCTTCTGGCTACACACACATAACTGAGATATACGGCTCATAGGCAGCTTAAATCTAAGATATTCAGTGAGGTGGGTGTTTGGTGCGGTGGTGACGTGTCACACGTGACAGTCCGGAGTTTGAGTCCCAGCTCTGCTTCCGTTTCCAGCTTCCTGCTACCGTGCACTCTGGGAGGAAGTGGGTGACGGCTCGAGTGCTTGGCCCCTACCACTCACATGGGAGAACCAGACTGAGTTTTGTGTTCTTGGCTTTGGTCTGACTTAGCTCTGGCTGTAGAGGGAATTTGGGGAGTACTAGTAGATGGAACATTTCTCTATGTCTATTAGTCTCTGTCTCTCTGCCTTTCAAATAAAATGCAAATAAATACATTAAATGTTTTTTAAAGTATACACAAAAACATTTCAAAAATTATCTTTGCCATAAACATGCTTCTCCTTTTAAATATTTCATAATATAGCAATATTCACTGAACATATAATTCCAGGATAGACAATGTGCCAGGTACTGGGTTTATAGCAATGAACAAAATTCTCATGGCCCCTGCTCTCACAGACCTGCTGGCCAGGAAGGGGAGACAAGTCAGAAACATAGAAGTCTTTTCTGATTCTTGTATCTTGGGTAACCATCACCAAATTTTCCTGGAGTCTCAATTCCTAAACATCTCTGAAATTTACCTACTTATTTCCCTCTCCTCTGTTACCATCCAAGTCCAGGGCATCATCATCTTCCACCAGACTCCTCCTACACTTCCTGATGGCCTCTCTTGCCGACTCCTGTTTCCTAACTGGTCTCTACTTCCAGCCTTGCTTCTTCCTATCCCTTCCCTACACAGAAACCAGCTCAACAGACTTAAGATCTTTCAAAACATGCTATTTTAGAATCATGCACAAACTCCGAAACATGAGTAAAATTCCTGGACATCATATATAAAATAAATACAAGACTAAAAAGTGGAGGGGAGAAGGTATCTGACTACAAAGGACATGACGGCACCTGGCTCAGGTTTTCTCTTTGCATCAGAGAGCCCAGAGTCGGACCTAAAGAAGGTGGCAACCCAGGAATTGTGAATGAGCACAGATATAACAAAACCTGCTCACTTTAGCTGTGATCATGAAAGGGATGGGCTAGCGCACTGGCTCCTGAACTCATAGGAATGTTTGAACCACCAAGCCATGAGTCGGGGTGTTAAGAGGATGAAGACACTCAGGAGGTGGGCCTGGATAGAAGATCTTAGACCACTGGGAGTGTGCCTCAGAAGACCGCTGCTGTGAGAGGGTTGGTCCTAACAGCTGTGTTAGACCCAGCCATCTCTCCGTTTCCTGGCTTGCCAAGTGGTCACTCCTCCACATGTACTCCACCACTGCCATCCTATAACCTCAACAAATGGCTGAATCAAAGGAGCCAAAATAAACCTCCTTCCTTCATACCTAGACTGTCTTAAGTATTTCATTGCAGTAATGAAAAACTAATGCACCTAGAAACACAGGTCTATTTTGGGGAATGGTGACTATTTCCTGGCCAAATGTACATAAAAGCTATAACCCCGGCATAACCCCTATGTCCACCAACAGAAGCTGAATGGTGAGTCTAGTCTTCCATGCTCACCAGGCTACTGACTCCCCCCTCATCGGGGTGATGGCAGAGAAGCTGAACAGGGAGTCAGGACTTCCATCCCTGATGGGTGCACTGAATCTCTACTTCGTGTTAGTGAGACAATAATCAACAGATGTCGACACTAAGATGATAGAGATGCTGGAATTACATAATAAAGGGTTTATTTAACTTATTGATTTGTTTATTTGAAAAGCAGAATGATGGGGAGAGAGGAAGAGAGAGAGAGAGAGAGAGAAAGGAAGGAAGGAAGGAAGGAAGGAAGGAAGGAAGGAAGGAAGGAAGGAAGGAAGGAAGGAAGGAAAGAAAGAAAGTTGGTTTTACACACACACACACACACACACACACACACGGAGACAGAGAGAATCTTCCATCTGCTGGTCCACTCCTCAAATGCTCTCAACAGCCCTGGCTGGGCCAGGTTGAAGCCAGGAGCCAGAAACTCTCTCTGGGCCTCCCATGCTGGTAAAGGGACTCAAGCATTTGAGTCACCACCCTCTGCCTTCCCAAGTGCGCTAACAGGAAACTGGATCAGAAATGAGCAGCCAGGACTCAAATCCTCTGAAATGGGACATGAGCATACCAAGTGGTGGCTTAAACCACAGCACACCACCCATCCCTATAACAAAGATTTTCAGAGCAGCCATCATAAAAATGCCTTAATGAACAATGACAGACATGCTTGAAGTAAACAAAAATAAAAAGTTCCCAAAGAAATAGGCGTAGCAAATAATTAGAAAATTTAAAGAAGTACAAAATGAAAATCTTAGAACTAAAGAATACAGTAACTGAATAAAAAGCTCAGTGAGTGTCCTCAGAAAGAATAGAAAGGGTAGAGGGAAATAAATTAATAAGTTTGAAAACAGAACTGTAGAAATGGCCCAATCTGAACAATAAAGGGAAAAATGACAGGGAGAAAAAACAGAGCCCCAGGGACCCCAGGAACTAAAATGAAAGATCTAACATTTATGTTGTTAAAGTCTCAGAAGGAGAGGAGGAAAGGGCTTTAGACGTACCTAAGAAACAATAACTCAAATCTCCAAATTTGGCAAAAGGTATAAACCTGGAGATTTAAGAAGCTGAGAAAACTTCAAAATGCATAAATAAATCCTAATAAATAAATAAAAACAAGATGTATTACAGCAAGAAATAATAAAACCAGGGGTGGGGCCAGCACTGTGGTGCAGCAGGTTAATGCCCTGGACTGAAGTGCCAGCATCTCATATGGGCACCGGTTCAAGA
The DNA here is from genome assembly GCA_949820135.1 of Sylvilagus floridanus. Taxonomy (NCBI): domain Eukaryota; kingdom Metazoa; phylum Chordata; class Mammalia; order Lagomorpha; family Leporidae; genus Sylvilagus; species Sylvilagus floridanus. The sequence goes on along the minus strand of OX463239.1, from coordinate 76,469,342 downwards.
CCCAGCTGTTACACTTCTGATCCAGCTCTCTGCTATGGCCTGGGAAAGCAGTGGAAGATGACCCAAGTCCTTGGGCCCCTGCACCCACGTGGGAGACCTGGAAGAAGCTCCTGGCTCCTGGCTTCAGATCAGCGCGGCTCCAGCTGTTGCAGCCAACTGGGGAGTGAATCACCAGATGGAAGACTTTCTCTCTCTCTCTCTCTCTCTCTCTCTCTCTCTCTCTCTCTCACTTTGACTTTCAAATAAATAATCTTTAAAAAAAAAAAAGGGCATATCATGGCCAACAGTCTGAAAATTACAAAGAAGAAACTTTGAAATCAGAGAGACCAGAATGCCATCTTACCAATAAGAAAACCTAATACAAGTGACAGTGGGTTTCTTATCAAAAGCCATGGAGAGAGGAAGGAAATAGCACATTTTTGAGGTGATGAAAGGAAAGATCGATCTAGAACCCTATACCCAGCAAAAACATCTTTCAGGAATGAAGGGTAAATGAAGATATTTTCATACAAAGAAAAACTAAGAGCATCTGTAATAAGAGACCTACCCTAAAAAAATGGCTACAGGAAGTTTTCTACACAGAAAAGAAATAACAACCAGGAATCTTGGAACATCAAGAAAGGAGAAAATAGTGACTAGAGTAAAATGTGTAAATAATGTAAAAAATGTCAATAATGGCTAGGGTAAATATATAATAGATTTTCTTTCTTCTGTATTTTCTGAATTATGTCTGCTGCTAAATCAAAAATTTATAACATGTCTGATGTGGTTCTGAATGTATGCAGAGGAAACAGTTGAGACAATCATAAGCAAGAGAAGATAAAGGGCTCTAAATGGAGTTAAGATTTCTACTCATCCAAATAGTTAAATGATGACTGCCTAAAATTATGTATATTTAATATAATACTAGAGAAACTACTAAAATTATATATATTTAAATATAATATAGATAAATCAAACTGAATTTCTTTTTTTAAGATTTATTTTATTTATTTGAAAGACAGAGTTACATAGAGAGAGGTCTTCCATCCACTGGTTCACTCCCCAGATGGACACAATGGCCAGAGCTGCGCTGATCGGAAGCCAGGAGCCAGGAGCTTCTTCCGGGTCTCCCATCTGGGTGCAGGGACCCAAGGACTTGGGCCATCTTCTACTGCTTTCTCAGGCCATAGCAGAGAGCAGAAATGGAAAAGGAGCACCCAGGACTAAAACTGATGCCCATTTGGGATGCTGGCATTGCAAGTGGAGGACTAACACACTGTGCCACGGTGCCGGCCCCCCATTAACAATTTTGAGGAGCCACTGTTGTGATGTAGCGGATTAAGCCGCAGCCTACAACTCCAGCATCCCATACGGGCACCAGTTCAAAACTTGGCTGTGGTGGAATGAGAAGGCCATGTCAAGATGGCCGCTGGCAACAGAGTCTGCCTGGCAACAGGCTCTGCTTGGATGTCTTCAGAAACCACACGGCAATGAAGCTTGCCTGGCAGCAGGCTGTGATTGGTTAGGGCATAAACCGCCCCTTGACCAGATTGGCTGCCTCGGCTATATAAGCTGCTGTACCAACTGAAATAAACAAGTCTGCAGGCTTCTCACCTCTGGCCTGCTTTCACCCGACTCCCGGGGTCTGTATGGTGACTCTGCTCCTCTTGCCCCCACCGCGTTCCTCCTCTCAGAATGAATCCACAGCAACACCTGGCTGCTCCATTTCCAATCCAGCTCCCTGCTAATGCACCTAGGAAAGCAGTGAAAGATGGCCCAAGAGTTTGAGTCCCTGAACCCATGTGGGAGACTCAGAAGCAGCTCTGGGCTCCTGGCTTCAGCCTAGCACAGGCCAGCTGTTACAGCTATCTGGGAAGTGAACTAGCAGATGGAAGACCTCTCTGTGTCTCTCCCTCTCTCTCTGTAACTGCCTTTAAATTTTTTTAAAGGATTGAATCATATAGTATTTTCTGAGACACAAAAGAATCAAACTGGAAATCCAAGAACGGAGGATTACAATAAACTCTGACCACTTGGAAATTACATAACACACCTTTAAACAATCCATGAGTAAAAGAGGAAGTCTCAAGAGAAATAAAAAATTTATTAAACTGAATGAATGGAAAACAGCATATCAAAAGTTGTGGGACATAGTGAGAATAATTCTGCTAGGGGCCAGCCTATGGCGTAGCCTATGAAACCGCTGCCTGCAGTGTTGGCATCCCATATGGGCACCAGTTCAAGTCCTGGCTGCTTCACTTCTGATCCAGCTCTCTGCTATGGCCTGGGAAAGCAGTAGAAGATGGTCCAAGTCCTTGGGCCCCTGTAACCACATGAGAGGCTTGGAAGAAACTCTTGGCTCCTGGCTTTGGATCGGCACAGCTCTGGCCATTGCAGCCATCTGGGGAGTGAGTCAGCAGATGGAAGATCTCTCTCTCTCTCTCTCTCTCTCTCTCTCTCTCTCTGCTTCTCTTTCTCTCTGTGTGTAACTCTGACTTTCAAATAAATAATCTTTTTTTTAAAAAAAAGGAAAAAATAGTTCTGCTAAGAACGTATAAGGTGTTAAATGCATGCTCTAGGAAAAGGTAAAGTCTTAAATCAATCATCTAAGCATCAACCTCAGGAACCTGCCAAAAAAAAAAAAAAAAGCACAAAATAAACTCCAAGACAAAAGGATAAGATAAAGAGACACAATAAATGAAATTGAAAAGATAAATAATAGAGAAAATTAATGAAATGAATCTTCACTGGTTCTTTGAAAAGATTTATAAAACTGAAAAACCTCTCTGCAAGACTGAAAAAGGAAAAGGAGAGAACACATCCATTATTCATATCAAAAATGAAATGAGGTGTATCACCAAAGACCTTGTAGACATCAAAAAAGACAACAGGGGAATCATGTCAACAACTTCAAAAACACAAATGTGACAAGTTGGATGAAATGGACTCATTTCTTGAAAAATAAATGGTTACGACTCACCCAATATAAAACAAAAAGTTTGAATAACCCTGAAACCATTAAGGGAATTTAACCTACAAGTTAAAAAATCTCATGGGAGAAACATTGAGTCCCTGCTGGTTCAACAGGGAATACTATAAAATGTGAAATAATAATTAATATCAATTGACATAATCTGTTCCAGAAAGTAGAAGAGAAAGCAACACTTCCTAATTCATTTGATGAAACTAATATTTCCCTGATACCAAGTACAAAACAGGGATGCCACAGACCAAAATCCCTCAGTAAATAGATGCAAAAATCCCTAATAAATGTTAGCATTTGGAATGAAGAATCGTGTATATAAAAAGAAACACCATGGCTGTTTTAATTCCCTAGGGCTACCATAACAAAGTGCCACAAACTAATTGGCTTTAACAAGAGAAAGTCACTCTCTTGTGACTCTAGGGGGTAGAATTCCGTAACCAGGTGTCTCCAGGGCCCCTGTGATTCTGGGTGGAGTCCTTCCTTTCCCTGTCCTATTTTCTACAGGGGACTGTTGATGCTTGGCAGTCCCTGCTGTGGAAGGGGGCCACTCCAATCTCTGGTTCTGTCATCATATGGTGTGAGGTTTGTGTGTCTGTCTTCACACAGCATTAGGAACCCTGGAGTTGGCAACAGTTTCTTTTTTTTTTTTTTTTTTTTTTTTACAGGCAGAGTGGACAGTGAGAGAGAGAGACAGAGAGAAAGGTCTTCCTTTTGCCGTTGGTTCACCCTCCAATGGCCGCCGCGGCTGGCGCACTGCGGCCGGCGCACCGCGCTTGTCCGATGGCAGGAGCCAGGAGCCAGGTGCTTTTCCTGGTCTCCCCATGGAGTGCAGGGCCCAAGCACTTGGGCCATCCTCCACTGCACTCCTGGGCCACAGCAGAGAGCTGGCCTGGAAGAGGGGCAACCGGGACAGAATCCGGTGCCCCGACCGGGACTAGAACCCGGTGTGCCGGCGCCGCAAGGCGGAGGATTAGCCTGTTGAGCCACGGCGCCGGCCGGCAACAGTTTCTAAGATATGCTACCAAAGCATGGTGGGAAAAAGAAACATATATATTGAATTACACCAAAATTTAAAACTTCTGTGCTGCAAACCATGCTATTAAAAATATGGAAAATAGCGAATGACAGCATGAAAGAGAAAGTTTGCCAGTTATATATATATATATGATATGGAACCAGTATCCATAATATGTAAAGAATTTTTACAACTCTATGATAAAGACAAATAACTCAATTAAAAGGCAAAGGATTTGAACTGACATTCTCCAAAGAAGATACACAGATGACCAATAGGCATACAAAAAGGTACGACATCATTAGCCATTAGAGAATATAAGGTAAAACAACAAGAGACCACTTTACATACACAAAGATCACTGTAATAAAAAAGACAATGACAAATGTTGGAAGGGTTGTGTAGAAATTTTAACTCTCAAATATAGTTAGTTGGAATGCAAAATGATTCAGCCCCTTTGGAAGTATACTTTGAGTATAACTCAAAGTTATAACACAAGGGTACCAGCAAGTCCACACCAAGGTACACACCCAAAACAACTTAAAACATGTCCATACAAAAAGGCATATATGGATCTTATGGAAGCACTATCCCTAAAAGCCAAAAATTGCAAACAGCTCAAATGTCCATCAACTGATGAGTGCATAAACAAAATACATATCCATACAATGGAGGCTTACTCCATCACAAAAGGCATAAATACAGATACAGGCTACAATCTGCATGATTTGGAAACATTATGTATGAAAGAAGCCAGTCATAAAATGACACACGGTGTATTATATGAAATGTCCAGATAGGCAAATCCAGAGAATGCAGATCAGTGGTTGTTGGAGGCTAGGGGCAGAGGACAGAGGAATAACTGCTGGGGACAGAATTTCCGTTGGGCATGATGAAATAATCTGAAATCAGATATGATGATTTTACATCTTTGTGAAGGTAATAAAATCATTAAATTGCATACTTTACATTTTAAAAAACAGTGGTAACACCAAATGCCAGTGAGGTCTCAGGGAAACTCATATATTGCTGGTGGTTATGTGAAATGACATAGTCACTCTGGAAAAAGAGTGGAATTTTTCTTATAAAACTGAATTACAACTGCCATACAGTATAGCAACTTCACTCCTGGGCATTTACCCCAGAGAAATTGAAAACTCATGTTCATGCAAAAGCCTGTAAATTAATATTTTAGCAGCTTTGTATTCACTGAGAACTGGAAGCAAAGCATTGGTTCTTAAATAGGTGGAGAGTTAAACTGTAGAGTAGTACTCAGCAATAAAAAACGAATGGATACATGCAGAAACCTTGATAAACCTGGGAGTAGAGTCAGCTCCAAAAAACACGTGCTGGATGACACCACCCAAATAACGTTCTTGGAATGATGAAGTTGTGAAAATGGAGAACGGGGCTGGGGCTGTGGCATAGCTGCTAAAGCTGCAGCCTGAAGTGCTAGCATCCCATATGGGTGCCGCTTCGTGTCCCAGTTGCTCCATTTGCAATCAAGCTCTCTGCTATGGCCCGGGAAAGCAGTAGAAGATGGTCCAAGTCCTTGGGCCCCTGCACTCGCATGTGACTGGCTCTGGATCGGTACAGCTCTGGCTATTGCGGCCATCCAGGGAGTGAACCACCAGACGGAAGACCTCTCTCTCTCTCTGCCTCTCCTTCTCTGTGTAACTCTTTCAAATAAATAAATAAATCTTTAAAAAAAAAAAAAAAGAAGAAAATAGAGAAGAGTTACCAGTGGCTAGGGAGGGGTGAACTCAGGAGGGATGTGAGTGTGGCTATAAAAGGCAAACATGAGGAATCCTATGGTGACAGAAATGGTCTGTATCTTATATCAACATTATATCTTGGTTGCTATATTGTGGAGTTTTAAAAGGTATTCCATTCCCTGAAATGGGTAAATGGGACACCAACTAGATCTCCGTATTCTTTCTTACAAACACATGATTGTAATTTTCACAAAATAAAACAGTTAATTAAAAATAAGAGTTCATAAGATAACAGATACAAGCCTATCAGAATGGCCAAAATCCAGAACACTGGCAACACCAACTGTTGCAAGGACGCATCAGGGACTCTCATTCATTGCTGGTGGGAACGCAAACTGATAGAGCACTTAGGAAGACAATGTGGCAGTTTCTTGTAAAACTAAACATATTATGACCTTATGATTCAGCAATTGTGCTCCTTAGAATTCTCCTTAAGGAGTGGAAAACTTATGTCTACACAAAACTTGCACATGGATGTTTAAAGCAGTTTATTTATGACTGCCAAACCTTGGAAGTGACCAAGAAGCCCTTCAGCTGGTGAGCGGACAATCTATTTAAAGATATGAAGGAAACTTGAACACATATCACTAAATCAAAGAAGCCAGTCTGAAAGGACTACAGACTGCATGAATCCAATATCCATTCTGGAAAAATCAAAACTATGGAGACCGTAAAAGAGCAGTGGGTTTCCAGGGGATATACAGGGAGGCAGGGATGAGCAGGTGGAGCACACAGGATTCTCAGGGCAATGAAAGAATATGGATGAACATGTGTCCTTACACATTTGTCCAAAAACCTAGAAACAGCAATCCTTCATGTAAACTATGGATTTGGGTGATGATGATGTGTTACTGTAGGTTCCTCACTTGCAGTAACTGTACCACACTAGCACAAGATGTAAATAACAGGGAAACTACTGGGAGGAGAGGGAGGTCAAAGCGAACTCTGTAGTTCCTGTGAATTTGTCTATAAGCCTAAAACTGCTTTGAAAATTAAGATCAGTAATGTCAAAAAATAAGGTCATCATTGGAGGAGTCTATGAACTGAATATTTTGAAAAATATTTTTAAAAAGAAAGATTTGAGTATTCGGTGTCTAGTATACACTGGACCATCGAGGAATCAAATAACGGATATAATAATATTTCTCTTTATAGACATATGCTATCTCTATTTTGCCTCACCTGATAAACCTCCCTAGCTAATAATGATCATCAAATTCTTCTAAAACTAGAGACATAACCAGATGGAAGAATAAAACACCGCCTTGCCGAGAGAGAAGAGATGGCAAGCCTCAGTCTGATGACACCTCTCTAGATCCAGTTACTGATGTACAGAAAATGGAGGACAGGAGAACATGCTAATGAAACCAATGAAGAGGCAAGCAGCAAAATCCACTGCCGGAACTGTAGCACAAATGACCTCTTTCTTTGATGAGAAATTTCAAGGGGGAAAGTGAGGTTGAACCTTCAGATTAAAAATGACTGATCCAGTTTCAGTTCATTATTGATCATAATGATAGAATTAACAAAGGGATCACATAAACAAGACTAGTGTCTGCTAATACTAATTGATAGAATTAAAAAGGAGAGAATGATCCAACATGGGAAGCGGGATACACAGCAGACCCATACAATGGCAGATGTCATAAACAGCACTCTGGCCTCAGAATCAGCCCTTAAGGCATTCAGATCTGGCTAAAAAGCCCATGAGACTATTTCAGAAATGGAAACCCAAGACACTGTGGCAAAAAACAAAACAAACAAACAAACAAACAAACACCCACCTAAATGAAGGATCTCTGCAAGTGAGATCCCAGTGGAAAGAACGGGCCATCAAAGAAGGAGGTACCTTTCTCTAAAGGGAGGAGAGAACTTCCACTTTGTCTATGGCCTTGTCTAAATAAGATCGGAGTTGACGAACTCAAAAGGCTTCCATAGCCTTGGCAACTCATGACAAAAGCCTAGGGTGATTACTGACACCATAAACAAGAGTGTTAAAATCAACAACAGGAGTCACTGTGCACTTACTCCCCATGTAGGATCTCTATCCTTAATGTGTTGTACTATGTGAATTAACAGTATAACTAGTACTCAACCAGTACTTTATACTTTGTGTTTCTGTGTGGGTGCAAACTGTTGAAATCTTTACTTTTTATTCAATTAATCTTCAATTGAAAATGAATCTTGATGTGAATGAGATGGGAGAGGGAGTGGGAGATGGGAAGGATGCAGGTGGGAGGGAAGTTATGGGGGGTGGGGAGGCCACTGTAATCCAAAAGCTGTACTTCAGAAATTTATATTTATTAAATAAAAGTTAAAAAAATGACTTACCTGTCAAACCAACAGTCACGGTTTGAACTGGAATTGGAGCCCCAAACTCATGCAGACTTCAAACCTTAAAGTTTTATGGTAGTGATTAATGGAGTAATGGTTGATGGGTCAGGCATGGCATTTAATCCAGTGATGATGCCTAAAGGTGGGACCTTGGAAGGCGATGGGATTGGATTGCATTGCTGGGTGGGAGCTCCTTCAGGGACTCATGATGGTTGCAGAAGAGATCATGAGAGGGCAGATGAAGAATGGGCTTCTCTCTCCCATCTTCCTACCTCATCATGTGATAACCCCTCTGCCATCTCTCTGCCAAGCAGATGCCTGAGCCACTGGGGTTGCCCCACCTTGGACTGTAACTCTCCAAACGGTGAAACAAAATAAAGCTTTGTTCTTCCTAAGAAGCTCCTTGTAGGTATTTTAGTTGTAGTAATGAAAAGCTAAATAATACATCAACCAATATTAATGTGGGAACTTGATTTGATCTTGATTCAAACATTCTAAATTTTAAAAATTACCGTTTTGGAAGTTTATTATTTTATGATATTAAAGAATCATTTAACAGAAGATTTTGAAGATCTTCAAAAGACTGATGTTGCTGAGTATGTACCTGATGGGATTTGAAATTTGAAGCTCTGTTATTTCATTATATTATGCACACTTTAAATTCTAAATTTGTAATTTTTTTCAGAAATGTATTAAATACCCATAAATTATGTTTTTTAGTATTTATTTCAAAGAGTTACATAGAGGGAGGACAGGCAGAGAGAGTGAAAGAGAGAGGGGAAGGGAAGAGGGGGAGTGGGAGGGGGAGGGCAGTATTCCATCCGACTGTTCACACTCCCCAATTGGCCACAACGGTAGGAGCTGGGCCGATCTGAAGCCAGGAGCTTCTTCCAGGTCTCCCATGCGGATGCAGGGGCCCAAGGACTAGAACCATCTTCTACTGCTTTCCCAGGCCATGGCAGAGAGCTGGATGAGAAGTGGAGCAGCTGGGTCTTGTACTGGCATCCATATGGGATGCCAGTGCTTCTGGCCTGGGCGTTAACCTGCTGCCCCACAGTGCCAACCCCATAAATTATGTTTTAATTGAACTTTTGAATAACTAATTTTAGTGTTCAAGAGGTTACAGTTGGGGCCAGCTCTGTGGCATAGGTTAATCCTCTGCCTGCAGTGCCAGCATCCCATATGGGTGCTGGTTTGAGTCTCAGCTGCTCCACTTCCAACCCAGCTACCTGCCAATATGCCTGAGAAAGCAGCAGCAGATGGCCCAAGTGGTTGGGCCCTTGCACCCACGTGGGAGGCCCAGAAGAAGTTCCCAGCTCCTGGCTTTGGCCCGGTCCAGCCCCAGGTTGTTAGGGCCATTAGTGTGTGAAGCAGCAGATGGAAGCATGTAGTTCTTTCTCTCCCTCTCTGTATCTGCCTTTCAAATAAATACATCTTTTTTTAAAAAAGAAAGAGGTTGGACTTAACATTAAGTTATAAAGCTGAACCCGGGACTCGAAAACCAAATTTTAAAATTAAAAAGTATGGGGCAAGTGTAAAGCCACTGCCTGCAAGTGCCAGCATCCCATACGGGCACTGGTTTGAGTTCCTGCTGCTCCAGTTCTGATCCAGCTCTCTGCTATGGCCTGGAAAAGCAGTAGAAGATGGCTCAAGTCCTTGCACCCCTGCACCCATGTGGGAGACCCAGAAGCTCCTGGCTCCTAGCTTCGGATTAGCTCAGCTCCAGCCATTGTGGTCATTTGAGGCCTGAATCAGTGGATGCAAGACCTCTCTCTCTCTCTGCCTCTCTGTAGTTCTGCCTTTTTTTTTTTTTTTTTTGACAGGCAGAGTGGACAGTGAGAGAGAGAGAGAGAAAGGTCTTTCTTTGCCGTTGGTTCACCCTCCAATGGCTGCCGCGGCCAGCGCGCTGCAACCGGCGCACCGCGCTCATCCAATGGCAGGAGCCAGGTACTAGGTGCTTTTTCCTGGTCTCCCATGGGGTGCAGGGCCCAAGCACTTGGGCCATCCTCCACTGCACTCCCTGGCCACAGCAGAGAACTGGCCTGGAAGAGGGGCAACCGGGACAGAATCCGGCGCCCCGACCGGGACTAGAACCCGGTATGCCGGCGCCGCAAGGCGGAGGACTAGCCTGTTGAGCCACGGCGCCGGCCATGTAGTTCTGCCTTTCAAATAAATAAATCAATCTAAAAAAAAAATCACTGAATTTCTGTGATAGTCTGGTCAGGTTGTTTTAAAAGCTTATAGCTTTACGTTGTTATGTTTACAGGTGAAATGATAAAGTATCTGGCATGTAGTTCTACATAACATAGGAAGGGGGAAGTGACAGGGTCTACATGGAAGAAGATTGGCTATTAGTAGATAATGGTTGCAACTACATGACAGATCATGCATTCATTATACTAGTTTATTTTGCATTTGTTTGAATCTGTCCATGGTAAAACTGTTGCTTTAGTTAACAGTATAGTTTTTACAAAACAAAATTTCTGCAATATTTAAAAAACTTTATTTGAGAAGTAGGGAGACAGAGGAAAAGATAGAGAAAGACAGAGACAGAGTTCTCATGTGCTGGCATGGCCTCCAAATGCCTGCGACAGCTAGGGTTAGCCAAGGCCTAGCCAGAAGCAGGGAACAGGTCTTCCACTTGGGTGGCTGGAATCCAGTCCCTCAAGCCAGCAGGCATTTGCAGGAGGCTAGCCTCAGAAGCTAGAGCTGGGAATTGAATCCAGGAACTCCGTCGTAAGACATCCCTGTGATCGGGAACTACTTTTGATCCCGCCACTCCCTTGGTCTCCACATGCATTAACCACCACATTCTGTTGATTTACCTAATTTCCACTTCTTTCTATCTGCTCCAAACTAAATGTGTCTATGCATGGTTCACTTCTTTGACCTCCTTCTAAAACTATACCCAGAATATTGCTTTAAAATTTTTTAAGATCAATCCTTTGCTTAAAATCCACTTACATATTCAACACAGCCTGTAGGATCTACTTCCACCCTGTGTACAATCACCATTCCCAACTTGGGATGCTCTCCTTACCTTGCTTTTTCAATTATTAAAAGATGTATTTATTTATTTGAAAAGCAGAATTGCAGAGAGAGGAATGAGAGAGGGAGGGATGGAAAGAGGGGAGATGGGGGAGGGAGGGAAAGGAGGGAGGGAGGGAGAGACAGAGGGAGGAAGAGAGGGAGAGAGGGAGAGGGAAGAGATGAATCTACCATCTTTGATCTGCTGGTTCCCTCCCCTAATGGCCACAACAACTGGGGCTGGGCCAGGCTGAAGCCAGCAGGCTGGAACTCCATTTGGGTCTTCCACGCGGGCACAGAGGCCCAAGACCTTGACCAGCCTTCCCATGTTCTCCCAGCACTGCTGCACCACAACACTGACCCCTCTCCTTCCTTTTAGACTCTGGGCTCTTCCCGACTCTGCCATTCCCATTAGCTCAGAGCATTCACGCGTGCAGTTTCCTCTGCTGGAACACCCTGTGCCCTTGTACACACCCGCATCTTTCAGGCCTCAATTCCCACTTTCTCAGGATAGCTTTTCCATTATTCTTGGTCTAGATGATGTCAAACATCTCACAGCTTCCTAACAACTTGTCACAACTGAAATTTTTAAATTGTTGAAATTGTTTAATGTCTGTCTTTTCTGCTATAATATAATCTCAGAGAGAAGGTATTAAGTCGTATTATTATATCCCCAAAGTCCAGCATTTTGTCCTAGTAGAAGGTCAATACATGACTGGCTTAATGCATGAATGAATGAATTTGAATACAAAACTTAATCAAATTATGAAACAGAATTGCCTGTACCACAACTGTACTATTACACAGTTAACCTAATGGCGTCAATCATACTTCATGACAAAGGATTTGCAAAGTTTCCATGTATATCCATGTATATGTACACACACGCAAAAAATGAGGAAATAATAATGACTTCATTAAAAATTCAGGTTACAGTTGCTCATTGCTACTTTCAAAAGTGCTTAAGAAAAGAACAAGGATGTATCTTAATATAATCACATACTGTTCAAAGAAGGTGCACATGTACCCAAAGAAAAGTAGTTTTGACCCAAGCCCCAAATATGGTTTTCTGACTTAAAAGAGATTCTCCAAAGAGTAATTAAAGCTATATATCCCCCAAACTTTACATTTATATGCAATTTTTTTAAGTAGGACATATGTATGTCATATGTCTATACACAGTTGTATATATACACTTATCCATATATATGCATATGGTACACAGTCTCAAGTTATAAAATGTAAATGTAGTTTATTCAAGTAAAATAAAAGCTTGACCATTTTAAGGAATATATCTTCACAAGTTTTAAAATTAATAAGCAAAAACCATAGACTCCTGAATAAAAGTTTATTTTAAATTACTGAATTTTTAGTGCATAAAAAATGTTCATAATACATTACATATAAAGATGTTAAACATACTGAGCTACAATAGAAAATATTTTTGTATAATTGTTGAAATCACTAATATGCTTATTTCTCCTGTGAATGAATGCAGTTTGCCCAAGTCAATTTTGTCATGGAATATCAAGTAGGTTTAAAATTTTTATATTATTGCTTAATAACTTTCTAATAAGGTTTTGAGTTTCCAGTTGACCTGCACATAATATTTTTTTCAGTGTATTGAATACTGTAGTAGCTTTTTCTCTCATCTCTGGTGGAACATATTTGATATTGAAATATTCAGATAACTTGTACCTGGAGTTATACAGCATGTTAAGAACGGTTTCCATGTCACTGGCTTCATTGCTGGCTTGTCCCACTGAGATCAGGCGGGACTGGTACATCTTCTGCAGCTTGTGCTCGGCTGCTTCGGCGAGCGCGAGGCTGCGCTTCAGGTGCTCTTTGGATGCTATGATGTCCTCTCTGTACTCTGGGTTGCTGTTGTCAAAGAAAGGGGCCCGCCGCGCCTGGAGTTTCATGTCCGAGATTTTTCTCAAGATTTCATCATAATCCAAGGTCGAGTGTCGTTCGTAGGCTGGTTCTTCGAGCTTTTCTATGTCATATTCACCCGAGAGCTGAGGAACGTCTTCCGACTCTGTGGACATTGCTATCTCGGTGCTTCTGGTTAAAGTGCTGCCCGGCAGGCTCGTAAACACTTCTGTTGTCGACGTGGTTGCCACAGTTGTTTTCGTAACGGGCTCGGGCTCCGGCTCGGGCTCTTCTTTTTCAATGTAAGGTTCTTCTGCATGTAAAACAACAGAAACATTGTTTGGTTTGATCGACCAGAAGGCTGTACTCTGAGTCCGTTTTTTCTTTTGTATTTCCAGTGTGAAGCCTCTAGTAGGAGAAGATGTCACTTCTTCACTGACAGGATTGATTAAAACATCATTCTCAGTTGAAGATTCTGCAGGTGGGGCAGATGTGGTTACCTCCTTTGATGCCCTCGATCCTGTAGAATAATCATTTCTTGGAGACTTTGATTTTTTCTCACGGCCTTGATCCCTGGTGGGAACACTTAGTAGTAGGTTCTCTAAAACCTGTACATAATGATTCAAGTTTTGTTCTTCATCAGGTGTCACAGTTATACCTTAAGGGGAAGAAAATCAAATAAACAATAAGTAACATTTATTATTCTATGATACATTGACAGACTCTGCGGACCTAAATTTATTATACATGCTATCACTTATTAGTTGAGATGAACTAAGAAGCAAAGTAAATTTGACACAGAGTTAATTTACACTTAAATGAACAATTTTTTTTTTTTTTTTGACAGGCAGAGTTAGACAGTGAGAGAGAGATACGGAGAGAAAGGTCTTCCTTCCGTTGGTTCACCCTCCAAATGGCCACTACGGCTGGCACGTTGCACTGATCTGAAGCCAGGAGCCAGGTGCTTCTCCTGATCTCCCATGGGGTGCAGGGCCCAAGCACTTGGGCCATCCTCCACTGCCTTCCCGGGCCACAGCAGAGAGCTGGACTGGAAGAGGAGCAGCCAGGACACAACCAGCGCCCCAACTGGGATTAGAACCCGGAGTACCGGTGCCACAGGTGGAGAATTAGCCTAGTGAGCCGGAGCACTGGCCTTAAATGAACAATTTTTTAGGGTTCTTATTAAAAGAGATGAATAATATTGGTGCAAAAGTTGCATATTAAGACAGTTTTCTTGAAGAAGCTCCTGGCTCTTGGCTTCTGCCTGGCCCAGCCCTGGCCATTGAAGCCATTTGGGGAATGAACCAGCAGATGGAAGATCTCTCTCTGTCTCCTCCTCTCTGTAACTCTGCCTTTCACATACATTTTAAAAAATAAACCTTTTTTAAAAAAATCATAAAACATCATTAAAATCAAGTTATCTGAGTCTGTAATTAAATCAATTATATTAAAAACAAAAGTAATAGATAGTCAAAACTCACCACTCCCTAATTGTTCTATTTCATCTTACTATTTAAACTCTGGAGGTTTTTTACCCTATGTATGTGATAAAAATGTAGTGGTGTACACTCCGGATCCCCTTCTATCTCCCTGTTCAGTAATGTCAAATTGGTAGCCTGAAATGAACTACTGATTCCACACATAACAAATGCTACAAATGAGGGCTCACCTCTCTCCCCCGAAAAGCCAATTACCAAACATTTACCGGTATGCTGCTTGTCTTCATCTCAAGAAAGATTTAACTATAGTCTACAGGTTACACTCATCCCACCTAAAAAAAATTTTTTTTTACTTCCTTGAGAGAGAGGGAGGGAGGACAGAGCAAAGAAAGAGCCTATCTGGTGGTTCACTAACTAAATGGTTGAAGTTGGGCCAGTTTAGTTCAAAGCTGGGGAGCCAGCAATTCAATCCAGATCTCTTGTACGAGTGGCAAGGACCCCAAGTGCTAACATCATCACCCGCTGCTTCCCCAGGTGCACATTAGGCAAGAAGCTGGAGCCAGAGCGGAGACGGCAGTACTGAACCAAGGGCTGACACAGGATGCAGGCAACTCACCTGGTGTCTTAATCTCCGGGCCAAATGCCCAGCTGCTGCTCCCCATCTTAACTGTTCTCATAAATGAGTTTTTATCGGAATCCAGCCACTTTTACTCATTCGTTTGTGTATTATTTATGGGTGTTTTTGCTACAACAGTAGGGCAAAATACCACATGGCCTGCAAAACTGAAAATACTATCTGGTCCATTACAGAAAAGTTTTCCATTTCCTGGTCTAAATCATCAACAATAAAATGCAAGTTCTATTTTTAATGGGGTTTTCTGAATAGTGAAGACTCTTCTTTCTAATTTGGAGAACAGAAGAGATTATTGAATAAAATGTTCTGGAATTCTGTTTAATTCCCCTACTCTGGAGTCAGGAATGTTTTAATTTTAAGTGCTGGTATTTTGTATCTCATGTATTTTTCAACTGATTTTGTCATTATCACATGTCCAAATTTATTTAATTCAAGTAAGCAAGTCATTTTTCACCCTGCTGCAAGGTATAACTCCCACCTGAATGATCCTTCTGTAGGCTAAATGAAAAAACTTTCCACTCAGGAGGTACTTTTATGTGGCTTTTTAGTAGGTACACAATATTCAAAAATTGCTTTACACTGGTATTTACATTTTTCTTCTCTTTTCATTAATTATTCTAACTTCAAAAGACCAGATGAAATTTAATAAAAATTAGAATCATATTTCCAAATTAATAAGAATTTCGTAATGAGAACAGTTTATTGAGACAAGGTGATAATGGAAAGATACCAGATCCACCTGGAGATCTGATTCTAACAGTAGATTCTGCATTTCATGTTTAGAAAAGCTTTGCCTTCTCCAAGATGCACACAATGATACTGGGTGACAGAGGAAGATAGATACAGGAGGGCACTGCAAACAGTCAGTGTAAAAGACAGAATTAAAATAGTATTTTGGTGCAAGAAAATTACAAACATAGCATTTTCATAATATACATTTCATGAACTTTTTGAAGACCTGTAAAAATAGCACAGATTTCAAAATTCTTTGCTCCTAAATAAACTTTTAAGTCCATTTACCACGAATTTGTTGAAGTACCTTCGTTCTTGTGGATTTTGATACTGTACTTGTAATTTTTTTTTTAAATTGCTCATGGGCTAGGCATTGTGGCATAACTGGTTAGGCTGCTGCCTGCAATGCCAGCAATCCGTACAGGTGCCAGTTCCAGCCCTGGTTGATTCATTTCCGATCCAACTCCCTGTTAATGCACCTGGGAAAGAAGCAGAGAATGGCCCAAGTGCTTGGGCTCCTGCACCCATGTAGGAGACCCAAATGAAGCTACTGACTCCTGGCTTCAGGTTGGCCCAGCCCCAGTCATTGTGGCTATTTGAGGAGTGGACCAGCAGACGCAAGATCTCTCTCTATATATATTTCCCTCTCTGTGGAACTCTACCTTTCAAATAAGTAAAATAAATCTTTTTAAAAATCACTCACATAATGTACTTTGAAATGGACTGGAAAGATAATACACCAAATTCATAGGGGTAGTTGCCTCTGAGGAGGGGATATGGGACTGAGTTTAAAGGCAACTTCAGACTCATCTACAGTGTTTTACTTCCAAAACACAGGGTATGCATGCACAAAAAGTCTGTGGGAAAATGGGGCTGGCACTGTGATGCAGCGGGTTAAGTTGCCACTTGCAATGTTGGCAACCCACATTGCAGTGCCAATTTGAGTCCTGGCTACTCCACCCCCAATCCCGCTGCTACTAACATGTGTGGGAAGAGAGAAGATGGGCCAAGTATCTGGTTACTGTCACCCACGTGGGAGATCAGGATGGAGTTCCTGGCTTTGGCCTAGCTCAGATGTGGCTGTTTGTGGAGTGCACCAGCAGACAGAAAATCTCTCTCTCCTTCCCTCCCTATCTCTTCTCATTTATTCCCTCCCTCTTCTTCTCACCGTTCTGCCTTTCAAACAAGTAAAAAATCTTAGAAAGTAGAAATGTATTATGAGTTTTCCATGAACATTTTGAATCCCCTCATAAAGTCACATTTTTAAAAGGCAAATAATATAAGTAAATTACATATACCAATTATAAAATGCATTGCCCTGAGCCTATAGTTTCCATAAGGTGAAATATTCAGTAAAGCAAATATGTATCCTAGTGAACTGCAATTAAAATCTGTGATTGTGTCCTGGCTCTTTTACTTTCTGGCAGCATGGCCTGAGATAACTACTTAACTTCTCTATATGCAGATGATATAATTATAATTCCATCCATAGAAAAGAATAAGTTGAAGAACTACTACAATTAAGAGAATTTTGTAAGGAAACAAGTTATAAAATTCAATATATAAATATTAACCAGTTAGAAGGTACAATGGGGGCCGGCAATGTGGCGCAGCGGGTAAAGCCGCCGCCTACAGTGCTGGCAGCACATATGGGCGCCGCTTCGAGTCCTGGCTGCTCCACTTCCCAGCCAGCTCTCTGCTATGGCCTGGGAAAGCAGTAGAAGATGGCCCAAGTCCTTGGGCCCCTGCACCCACATTGGAGACCCAGAGAAAGCTCCTGGCTCCTGGCTTCGGATCAGTTCAGTTCTGGCCATTGCGGCCATTTGGGGAGTGAACCAGCAGATGGAAGACCTCTTTATGGCTCTACTTCTCTATGTAACTCTTCTTTCAAATAAATAAAATAAATCTTTTTTAAAAAGACACTATAAACCTTTTATTATAAAAAATAGTATAGTGCTGGCATATGAAAAGGCAGATGAATGGAACAGCACACAACACCTGCATATGGAAAAATAGCTCAAGGTGAGGGAAAGTTTCAATTTATAAACCATTTCAGCTAATACATGAAGAAAACATTTACAATTAAAACATTATCATTGGCCGGCGCCGTGGCTCAACAGGCTAATCCTCCGCCTTGCGGCGCCGGCACACCAGGTTCTAGTCCCGGTCGGGGCACCGATTCTGTCCCGGTTGCCCCTCTTCCAGGCCAGCCCTCTGCTGTGGCCCAGGAGTGCAGTGGAGGATGGCCCAGGTGCTTGGGCCCTGCACCCCATGGGGAGACCAGGAAAAGCACCTGGCTCCTGGCTCCTGCCATCGGATGAGCGCGGTGCGCCGGCCGCAGCGCGCCGGCTGCGGCGGCCATTGGAGGGTGAACCAACGGCAAAAGGAAGACCTTTCTCTCTGTCTCTCTCTCTCACTGTCCACTCTGCCTGTAAAAAAAAATAAATAAAAAAATAAAACATTATCATCTTGCAATGATTTTCAATGGTCGCCTGTGTTATAAAAAGATACATAGTCATTAGGTGTTTCTCAAGGGAACACAATGCCACCTATGAAGTGCTCTTGGTGAGGTCAAACCTGAATCCAGCAGGTCTCTCTGGATCTAAAGCTATACAGGCAAACAAAAAAAGATACATAGTAAACCACACCACTGGGATGTAATCAGCAAAATCTAGTCTGTGGGAAACTAGGGGACATGGGACCAGTTTCTTCAACAGATAAATTTCAAGGGTAGAAAGCAAAGGTGGAAGACAAGGTAGAAAGTAAAAGATAATTAACAAGCACATCAGTAAATTACACATATGTTATGGGTACAACAGGACTTGCCTCCCCACACTCAAGCAAATGCTTAAACTAATGTCTTAATGCTAATGGCTGAAGGATTAATAGTGGGATTTGATCTTATTGTGGCTAGGAGATGTAGCCAATGGAAAATTTTTGGGTCTTTAGGGGTGTGCCCTCGGAGGGTGCTCTTATTAGAGTGTTGGTTTATTGTGAGCTTGAGTTGAGCCTAGGCTTGGCACTGCTTCCTTGCTCACCGTGTGCTCCTGCACACCCACCCTGACCAGCTTCCACAGATGCCAGACGATGGGCCACCCCATTCTGATCTGTAATGTCCAAACTATGAGTTGAAATAAACCCTTTCCTTCCCAGAGAACTTCCTCCCAGGTATTTTAGTTAAAGTAATGAAAAGTGGACTAACACAATGCAAGAGTCTTATTTCAATCCCAGTGCAATCAAATGAACTGGAGAAACGATGGAAAATCAGAAAAATATGAGCCCTAACTGAACACACTTGATACTAGGAACTATTAGGATTTTAGGTGTGAAATTACATTAAATTTGTATACTGTTAAATTCTTTTATTTTAATGCTCAATACTAAAATATTTACTGATAAAATTATATGATGTCTAGACTTCTAAATAATCCAAGCCCAAGAAACTGGTAATGGGACATGCAGTTGAGGGGAAAATAATGTGAGTAGGATCTACCATTGAAACAAGACTAATCACCAGTTAATAGTTTTAACTGCTTATAGGAACATGGAGATTTATTATGCTTGTGTGATATTTCTATTTGTGTATATATTTAAAGTATTCTGTAGTACAATTAAAAATTTTTAATTTATGGTAGACAAATTTCATATGTACAAATTTAGGAACATACTAATACTTCCCACCCATGTTCCTATTCTTCCTCCTCCTTCCACTCTTATTCTCTTGATTTTTACAATGATTACTTTCAGTTTACTTTATCCTCATAAGATTGGAAAAGTAGAGTTCAACACTGCACTGCTTAGTCCTACTAAGTAAAGAGGAACAGCCGGGACTAGAACCAGCACCCATGTGGGATGCTGGCACCGCAGGCAGAGGATTAACCTACTGAGCCACAGCGCTGGCCCCTAATTCAGTCTCTCCACATCTTTTAGAACTTCTAAGACCTGTATGTTAGGTCATTTGATAATACACCATCAATCTCTAACACTGCTTTTTAATTTTTCTAATTTCTTCTTTTTTTGGGTCTATTTGCAATGATTTGTCTTCTAGCTCAGACATTCTTTTTTCTGCCTCACCAATTCTGTTGCTAAGGCTTTCCACTGTATTTTTTATTTGATATATTCTTCATTTCTAATATTTCAGTTTGATTTCTCGACAAAAGCTCAATATCTTGGGAAAATTATTCCTCCATGTCATGTATGGATTTCGTTAACTCGTGAATTTATTCCTCATTGCTTCTGAGTAATCCTATGATCAATCTTTTGAATTCCTTTTCAGATAGTTCTTCAATTGATTCATATTCACATTATAATATTGAAGTGTTGTGCTCCACTGGGAGAGTCATGTTGTCTCTCTTCTTTTTTTTTTTTAAAATTTATTTATTTATTTAAAAGAGTTACACAGAGAGAAAAGGAGATGAGAGGGAGAGGGAGAAAGGGAGAAAGAGAGGCAGAGAGAGAGAGAACCATCCACTGGTTCACTCTCCAATTGGCAGCAATGGCCGAAGCTGTGCCAATACAAAGCCAGGAGCTTCCTCTGGGTCTCCCATGTGGGTGCAGGGGCCCAAGGATTTGGGCCATCTTCTATTGCTTTCCCAGGCCATAGCAGAGAGCTGGATCAGAAGTGGAGCAGCTGGGACTTTCACCGGCGCCCATATGGGATGCTGGCACTGCAGGTGGAGGCTTTACTTGCTACGTCACAGTGCCGGCCCCATGTCTTCCTTATTCTTGTTACTTGAATTTTTGCATTTATTTTTAGTCATTTGTGGAAATACCTTGGTTTTCTCCCCTGATGGATTTTGTCTCTGTGGTTTAGTGGAGTGCCTGCTCTTTCAATAAACACTCAGAGGTGTGTGCTGTGTGTGGCCAGGGAGCTCTAGTCAGTGTTCCAGGGTGGGCAAGTATCAACGGTGATGCCCAAGGTGAGTGTGGTAGATCTCTACTGTCAGCAGTGGGGAGGGTATGATCGATCACCTCTTCTGGTGTAATTACGTCCTCACCTCCTCTCTTCCAAGGTGATCAATGCTTGGGGGTTGCTCACACTGGATACAACACTCACTCGTGCTGCTGCATGAACCAC
The DNA here is from genome assembly GCA_949820135.1 of Sylvilagus floridanus. Taxonomy (NCBI): domain Eukaryota; kingdom Metazoa; phylum Chordata; class Mammalia; order Lagomorpha; family Leporidae; genus Sylvilagus; species Sylvilagus floridanus. The sequence continues at coordinate 76,448,469 of OX463239.1, read as the reverse complement.
ACAGAAGATCTGTGCAGTTCTCAGTGCGTGCAGGGATGCCTCTGCAACGACCCACCCCAGGCAGGCAGAGATCTCTGAGCCTCTGGCGCTAGACAGTGATTACCCAGAGGCCCAGCGACACCCTGCACCCTATCATGCAAAGAGTTCCCACAGTCTCAGCACACAGGATGCAGAGGATCTGCTCTGCCCTGCTGGCCTGTCCTGTCCACAGAGAGAGCAGAGAAGTCCCGAGTGCCAGCTGTCTGTGGGTACTCCACTTTGGTGGCTTACGTCCCAGAGTCTGTGTTATGTTGAGAGGCTGGGGCACCTCACAGTCCTTCCTGGGCACCCAATCCCTTGTCAACCTTCCCAGCCATACTCAAAGTCAGTGGGAAACAAGGATATTTTGCCTCTAGTAAAATCCCCCAATCACATGTGTGCATAGGAGCCACCACAGCCTCTACTGGTGTCAAAATGGTGTCTTCTCCCCGACGGTTGCTGGGCACTCTTGTAGGGGGATGAGAATAAAGAAACAGGTTTGTCACTGGGTTAGGTAGGAACCCTGCCCCCATTAAGGCTCTAGGCCAGACTCAAAGGCAGTTTGGTCCACAAGCCTTTCCCTCTGGCAATATCACCAGTGGCACAAGCTGCTGCAGTCTGGTCTCACCTCGGTCTCCAAAGCTGCCATCTCCTCCAGCCCTCAGCTGCAGGGACTGTTTGTGGTGTCACGGTGTCACGCTCCTTGTGGAGCATCTGCTCCTGCCACGCGGGTCCACGATGTTCTTCCTCCTCCTGTAGGATTTCCAATGCAGCTTTCTCTCCAATTCTCTCTGGGAGTGTAGTTCTTCCCTTTTTTTTTTTCTTTCTGTTTTCCCCTCTTCTAAAGCAGTATGTTTTTTTCCCTATTCAGCCATCTTGGAATCTTCCTGCTCAACTTCTGATCAGTAAAATGCTTTTCAAAATCTGTTTGGAGGGGGTGGCATCGGAGTTTAATAGGTTAAGCCATTGTCTGCAATGCCAGCAAAACATATGGGTTCAAGACCTAGCATCCAGCTCCCTGCTAATGTGCCTGGGCAAACAGCAAAAGATGGCCCAAGTGCTTGGGCCCCTGCTACCCACGTGGGAAACCTAAAAGAAGCTCCTGGCTCTTGGCTTTGGCCTGACCCAGCCCGGCCATTGCAGCCATCTGGGGAGTGAATTGGTGAATGGAAGATGTTTCTCTCTCTCTCTTTCTCTCTCTCCCCACTTCTGTCTCTGTTCTCCCTTTTGCTCTTTAACTCTTTCAAATAAATAAAAGTTTTTTAAAAAAAATCTGTTTTGGAAATATTTACCCTTCAAGCAACTACCATAAGCAAATCTAAAAGGTGCAAACAATGAAGGCGTACATGCTTTTAAAAAGACACTGCATGCTAAACCTTGATTTTCAAATCATTTAGCCTATCTCTTCTCAAAGTAGCAGATCTCTTGTCTTTGCTCAAAGTAATAAATTAACTTCCCACCAGATGGCTAGTGGGTGAGCTGGGATGTCAAAGGCAGAAGAGGACATACTCACTACTAGCTGACGCCAAGAAAGAACTCAAGTAGTCATTATCCCCTTCTACTGTTACTCAGGCAACACCAAAGACTGTTCATGGCTGCTTAGCAACACAGCACCCTACCTCCTACTCTACTTTTCTTCCCATCTCCCTGTATGCTTTGTCTCTATATGGTTCTATTATTAAATCCATCCTCTCTCCACACATTTCCTCCCTCTTGCTTTTGTCCCCCAAAACATCTACGCATTTCATATTGACCCTCTCAGTTCTACTAATCAGTAGAACTGCTTTTCCAAATCAATTTAATCTTTATAAAAATTTTTGCAGGCATGGTAGTGAAAAATAACTGAGTCTCAAATTTGCTTACAGTCAGCCCTGACTATAGCAGAAACCCTTTTTCTCTGTTGCTAAGGAGGAAAAAAAAAAAAACTAGAGGTGTTTAAGAAAATTCAAATTCTTACAAAGGACAGACTACCTTGCTAGAAGCTGGATTAAATGCTTTGGATATTTGTAGTCTACACTGGTATTCTTTAACATATTCTACTTTTACAGGTTAGTAATCCTAGTGAAAAGCAAAGCCCCAGAACATAACTAAGATAAGGATCTCTTCCAGTTCGAGAAATGGGAATGCTGCTCTCCCCACTGCTTCATGCAGGCAGCACAATTAACTTTAAGTCATGGTGCCAGTGCTGTGCCATAGCAGGTAAAGCCACCACCTGCAGTGCTGGCATCCCTTATGGGCACTGGTTTGAGACCCGGCTGTTCTACTTCTGATCTAGCTCTCTGCTATGGCCTTGAAAAGCAGTAGCAGATGGCCAAGTCCTTGAGCCCCTGCACCAGCGTGTGAAGACCCGGAGGAAGCTCCTGGCTTCGGATCGGCACATCTTTGGCCATTGCAGCCAACTGGGGAGTGAACCAGCAGATGGTTCTCTCTCTCTCTTTCTGCCTCCCCTTCTCTGTGTAATTCAAACAAATAAATAACTTTCAAGTAAATAAATAAAGCTTTAAAAGAGAGAGAATGAGAGGGAGAGAGAGAGGGAGGGAGGGAGGGAGGGAGGGAGGAAGTCGGCTTAAGATTTTGCTGAAATCTGAGATATAGGGACTGCATCTGAGGTTGAGATTGCTGATTAATTGCTGAACTCTCTCTTCTTGATATAGTACAAGGAGAACTGGTCATGGGACAGAAATAATGGGAAAGTAAACAACTAAAAACTATGGGAACAAAAGTGGCAGCAAATCTACAGGAGGAACTGGAAGACAGTGATTGTAAAGATCGTTATAGCTCTCACTCACTAAGTGATTACTATGTACCAAGTATGCTATGAAGGGCTTTGAATGTAAGCGATGTGATAATGAGGAAAAGGAAGACAGTTATAAAGAATACATAACTACGCCAGCGCTGCGGCTCATTAAGCTAATCCTCCGCCTGTGGCACCGGCACCCCAGGTTCTAGTCCCGGTTGGGGCGCTGGATTTTGTCCCGGTTGTTCCTCTTCCGGTCCAGCTCTCTGCTGTGGCCCAGGAAGTGGAGGATGGCTAAGGTGCTTGGGCCCTGCACCCACATGGGAGACCAGGAGGAAGCACCTGACTCCTGGCTTCGGATCAGCGAAGTGCACTGGCCGTAGCAGCCATTTGGGGGGTGAACCAATGGAAGGAAGACCTTTCTGTCTCTCTCACTGTCTATCTCTGTCTGTCAAAAAAAAGAATACATAATTTGCCTACGATTATATTAAATTTGTAAGTGGTAAGAATGAGTTTAGAGAAACCACACAATACTGTCATATCATGCAAGGAGGTCACATTATGCAGGGATGCTGCTAAAGAGAGTATGGTGATAAAATTATCCTAAAGGAATACAATTCTACTTTAAAATACATGTGATATTAAACAAGTAAACAAAATCTGAATCCTGTCAATTGGATTAAAATATTTTAAAATACATGTGAACAGTAAAATAAGACACAATTTTGCTGTATTGTCAACTGGACTAAAATGAATCTCTTTCATATATTAAGATGTACCTAGAAACAGTAAAGGTAATCCAAATATAATGTTTCCTTACTATAAAATGTGAGTGGAGACTCACATTCAACAACTAAGAAAAGAACAAATCCATTCTACAAAGGTACAACCCCAGGATACTTTTGATTTTATACTGAGGAAAGTGATAAAATAAGGATTTAAAATGAGCAATGAGGGGCAGACATTTGGCACAGCAATCAAGATGCCACTTGGGAGGCCCATGTCACATATCGGAGTGCCTGGGTTCAAGTCCCAGCTCCACTTCGATTCTAGCTTCGTAGTTACCAGCACCAAGGGAGACAGAGAGTAATGGCTCAAGGACTTGGATCCCTGCCACCCACGTAGGAGATCCAGATTGAGTTCTCAGCTGCTGGCTTCAGCCTGGCTCAGCTCTGGTTGTTGATAATTTTGGGGAATGAAAAAGCAGATGGAAGATTCTGTGTGTGTGTGTGTGTGTGTGTGTGTGTGTCTGCCTTTCAACTGAAATGAAAATTTTAAAATGTAAACATTTAAAAATAAGCAACATAGGGGCTGGTATTTTGATATAGTGGGTTAAACTGCTACTTGCAAAGCCAGTACTCCATATGGGTGCTAGTTTGTGCTCCACTTCTGATCCAGCTCCCTGCTAATGTGCCTGGGAAAGCAGCAGAGGATGGTCCAAGTGCTTGGGCCCCAGCATACACATGGGAGACCCTGGTTTCAGCTGTTGTGGCCATCTGGGAAGTGAATCAGTGTACAGAATATTTGTCTCTCCTTTGGTCTCTGCAACTCTATCAAATAAAGAAATAATTTTTTAAAAAATAAAAGGGGCCAGAATTGTGGTACAGCAGGTAGACCCACTGCCTGCAACATCAGCATCCATATGGGCACCTTAAGTAACAGCTGCTCTAATTCCTTTTTTTCTTTATTTTTTTGACAGGCAGAGTGGACAGTGAGAGAAAGAGACAGAGAAAAAGGTCTTCCTTTTGCCGTTGGTTCACCCTCCAATGGCTGCTGTGGCCAGCGCGCTGCAGCTGGCGCACCGTGCTGATCCGAAGGCAGGAGCCAGGTGTTTCTCCTGGTCTCCCATGGGGTGCAGGGCCCAAGCACTTGGGCCATCCTCCACTGCACTCCTGGGCCACAGCAGAGAGCTGGCCTGGAAGAGGGGCAACCAGAACAGAATCCGAGTGCCCTGACCGGGACTAGAACCTGGTGTGCTGGCGCCGCAAGGCGGAGGATTAGCCCATTGAGCCTCAGAGCCGGCCCCAGCTGCTCTACTTCCAATCCAGCTCCCTGCTAATGCACCTGGGAGAAGCAGCAGAGAATGGTCCAAGTGCTTAGGCCCCTGCACCCATGTGGGAGACCCAGAGGAAATTGGCTCCTGGCACTTCAATCCAGCCTGGCCCTGGCCATTGAGACCATTTGGGGAGTGAACAAACAGATGGAAGATCTCTCTCTCTCTCTCTAACTCTGACTTTTGAATAAATAAATATTTTTTAAATAAAAAATATAAACAATACATTTGAAATACACATACACATACAATCCTTTTCAGAGATGGCCAACTAAAAGAGAAACAGGCAAATATGAGGAATAACATGAGCCAATTAGTATAAAAATTGCTGAGATTCACTGTACATAAAATATATGCAAATTATAAATAAATTTTGCTTTGCTATTGAAATAAGCAGATATTTTTAAATGGCAATATCTATAACTGGATAAAGAAATTATGGCATATATATTATGGCATATATATACTATGGACTACTACTCAGCAGTAAAAAAAAAATGAGATCCTATCTTTTGCAACAAAATGCATGCAACTGGAAACCATTATACTTAGTGAAATTAGTGAGTCCTAAAAAGACAAATACCACATGTTTTCCCTGATCTGTGGTAACTAATAATCTAAAATGCAATGTATAAGAATGAAATTGACATTTTGAGATTCAATGATTGTTTGCAGCCCTTGTCTCTATTGTTGAGGAACAATGTTGTTGTTTTTTTTCTCTAACTATTTGTTGAACTCTTTACTTCCTGTAGGGTTAATCTTATGAGTATAAAGGAAATGAAAACTGAAAACAGATATTTGCAAAAATTAAGACTGGGGATAAGAGACAGAGGAGGAAGAAGGGGGGGAGCACAAGTGGGAGGGAGGGTAGAGGGGGAAGAATCACTGTTTCTTAATTTTTATATATGAAATGCACGAAGTTTGTAAACCTTAACTAAAATTTTTTTAAAACCTAGGATTTATTGTATATGTTAACTCCTTAGTAAAAGAAGTTATTTCTTGGCTTCCTTTTTTTTTTTTTTTTAAGATTTGTTTGTTTATTTGAAAGGCAGAGTGACAGTGACAGATATCTTCTGTCAGCTGGTTTACTCCCTAAATGCCCCAACAGTCAAATATAAACCAGGCCAGTCAGGAGCCAGGAATTCCAAGACAGTCTCCCTCATGGGTGACAGGGCCCCAAGCACTGGGGCCATCGGACACTGTGCATCCCATGCACATTCAGCAGGGTGCTGGATCCTAAGTGGACTCAAACCATCACTCCCAACAGGATGCCAGCACAAGTGGCAGGTCAGTGCACAGCATCACGATGCTGGCCACGCCTTTGCCTGTTTTCTGATCCCCAGATCCTTCATTAGTGTCTCTCTAGGAGCACACTGATCTTTTCTTTATAGAATTCAGGATATTTTAACTATATGTATGTGTTTATGTTCTTTGAGAACTGTGAACATTTCTGTGTTGTCACTGTATCTATCCAGTTCCATCTATACAATCCATTGTATCTATCCATCTCTTCAACATCTAGAGTCCTGGTAGGCAGTTAACACTATTTGTTAGCTGAATGATCAAGCATGTGAACAGGATCCTGGCAGGTACAGACACTCCTTGTACCTCCAGTCATTTATCCTAAGAAGATAATCACAAAAGAGTCTACAGAAGAATGTTGTAGAGGAAAACGAGACCTCATGTTATGTTTAAAATAAATCTGCTACTCTAAAGACTACTTTTTGGTTCGGGAGAAAATGAGGAGTTGTAGGATAATAGTCCAATAATTATGTATATTAAGAAACAAACCTAAATAATAAACTTTCGTTTATTTTAGGTAAAGCACAAAGTTTCTGATAATTAAAGATCCAGCTTCAACCATGTTTTTCTATATTCTTAGTTTGAACATCATAAATACTGTAGTTACACAACTCCAATTTTCAGAGTGCTCCACTATGTCTTGTAACTGCCCCTTACTAAACGGCCCAATATAAGTTTGGATTACATAAACTTAGCTAAGTTCTAATGATTTCCTTTTGTTGTATCTTATCAAACTCTAAAGTAACATTGCATTAAAATAATTTTAATGTAACTAACACTTTAAGCAATATTAAAATACCTAAATACAATTCAATAGTTTTCGTTGTGCAACCATTACTAAAATCTAAGTGGAAAACAGTTTCATATGAAAAATGAAACCTTCTCTTCTCAGCCCCTGCCTCTAGTCCTAGAAGAATATTAACCTACATTCCGTGCATTCGCCTGTTCTAGGAATCTCATATAAAGGACTCATGTAGGATGTGTCCTTTTGTGATTGGCTTCTTTCACTCAGCATCATGTTTTCAAGGCCATATGTGTTGTAGCATTTATCAATATCTCACCCCCCCTTTTTGCCAAATCATATTCCATTCTATGGTCACATTACATTTTATTTATACATTCATCAGTTGATGGCATATGGCTCTTTCCATTTTTAGAGATTACGGATATGTTGCTGAGAAGGTTTCAGGTCCAAGTTTTCATTTCCCTTGGGTCCATACCCAGGAGTGGAATTGCTGGCTCATAGACCACCAAAGCAGCTGCATCCCCACCAGAAGAGGAGGAAGGATTAAGATATAAAGGAGAAACAAACTGAAGTTACCCCATGAGAAATGTTAAAATATAATTGGAACCAAAATAAACTCAAGATTTTCAAATATATCTCTTCTAGTTCTATTCACTAAAATGACCAAAGTAACAAAACCACCCTACCACATGAGTCTGGCGCTTTGGTAACTAAATGTATTCTACTAGGTCTTATATGACTAATTCTACTCAGAGCAGAGAAGATACAAAGTGGGCTTGGAACAACCAGTTACTGTCAGAAAATGAAGCAAAAAAATATATAGGATCCTATCAAAAGAACACAAAAAGCATCTCACAGTAGCTACATCTAGTCAAGAAATGAGTAGTTGAGCCTCAGAAAAAAATTGCATTTAAGTATAATAAATTTTTATAAACCACAAATACATAATGATACTTTAGAAAGGAAAATATTGTCTCTTCAACTAATATTTTTCTTATGCTTATGCTTATGTTATGTTGCTTATGTTTAATTTCAAATAAATTATCAGAAGACTACAGTATATTGCTTAAGGGCTACTATGGTCAAAAGAACAAAATGATAGGACTTCTCCCCCCGGAAGACATCAGTGGACAGGCTTCTGAAATTCCTGCTATTCCCACAAAGGTCACTCTCCGGACACTCACGCCCTCACTATCTCAGATGTCAACGAGTAGGTCACAACAGTCTGGTTACGTTTTCAGAGACCCTCCTGAGACCCACAGCCTCCTGGGACACTGAGGCAGGATGAAGGGACCTTGCAGCACAGGCCCAGGTTGATTGCACTTTCAGAATGTACTTTGAATAATACAAATCTGCCTTTGCTTTGCCTTTATTTTATGATAGATTTGAACATTGTTTCTGGCTACTGCCTTAGTGCCAAGGCTCTTCGAAAAGTTCCTGGAAAATGTGTATTATGAAGAACCTGTGTATGGGCTGTAAAGTTTTCTTGCATCACAATAAAGTTATCTCATAATTTCATTTTTCCGTGAATCTTTTCAAGCACCCTCATAATTCCCTAGCTTGTGTGGTTCATCAGGACAAAGGCCTCCTTCAGGATGACACCGGCCGAGGACTCACAAATCGAGCCTTCTTTTAATATCGAAGTAGAGAGGCAAGAGGTTTTGTTATCCAAGATGAAAACCTGGACCACCCCCTCTTTTAGCTGATCTATGTGAAAGTTGATGTGGAAAAAACACCAATTTACTCATTTGATATAAAATAAACCATAATTAGTATTTCAATCTTGTTTTTATAGCTTCAGGCCAATGAATATTTGGTAATTTAAAATTATAAAAGGAAAATTATGTAATTTTAATATGTAACTGTCATATTACCTTAGAAATTATTGTACCTTTTTTAAGCAAAGAAACTCTCATAAGAAGTAAAGCCAGTTTTACAGTGAAAATACATGAAAGCATTATTTTAAAAACTGGAAAGAATTCAAAACTACAACTACAGAAAAATCAGATACAGAATATTGATCAAATATATAAAAACTCAGGCATATAATAAAGAATGTTTATCTGGCACCATCAGAATGCATACATTAGTATGCAAGCCTGAATTTAGGGTAAATCAGTGGGGTCTGTTTGAAAGCTTAACAAGCAGTACTAAGGTTTTCAACAAATATGGTTATTTTATATGCCTGTTCTGCTGTATAAGATAACCTCAAAACTGTTTTACTTATCTAGAAAAAAAAACTGTGTCAAAGCTTCACTTTTCATTTAAAAACCTATGTGCCTCATCTTTGGCCCAAGAGCACGACAACTTTTGAGTTTGACTCTCTCACTAACAATTGTTCCAGTCATGGCTACATAAAAGGATACGTAACTGATGTAAAGCAAACACAAGAAGGCTGGATTCCTTTTAAATTAATAAATTTAAGGGGAGGGGTAGATGAAGGAAAAGAGGAGGGGATGGGGAGAGGGACCTAGAGACCGCAGGCTCCCAGCCACTGGTTCACTATCCAAATGGCTGGCTAAAGCTAGACCCCAAGAACATCTTCTAGATTTCCCATGTGAATGACAGGAGCCCAATCACTGAGTCACTACTTCTGTCTCCCAGGGGCTGCATTAGCAGCAAGGTGGAATCAAGAGCCTGATCCCGGTGGCTCCTCTTCTCATCCAGCTCTCTACTGCGGCCTGGGAAGAAGATGGCCTACGTGCTTGGGCCCCTGCACCTGCATGGGAGACCCGGAGGTAGCTCCTGGCTCCTGGCTTCGGATCAGCCCAGCTCTGGCCAGTGCAGCCATCTGGGAAGTGAAGCAGCGAACGGAAGACCTCTCTCTCTCTCTCTCTTTCTCTGTCTGTAACTCTAACTCTCAAATAAATAAATAAAATCATTTAAAAAAGAGCCTGATTCCAATTAACAAAGCAAGCACTTCAATATGGGATGCAGACATTCTAATCATAAGGTTAAGTACTCCACGGTTCCTTTCGTTATACTTATTTTTGAAGAGAGAAAAATGTGAATTATTTGGAGAAAAAGAATAAGGAAACAAGACATAGGGGAAAGTAGCCATATAACATTTCCATACACACATATCCCTTAATCCATTTCCATGATAAAGAGATAAATTATTTTTTAAAAATATATATCTACAATCTGTATGTATTTTCCTTATGTTTTCTAACTTCTATGTATTCAACACAAAATCATTCCTTTTTCTGGGGACCTGAAAGAAAGCTTAGGGAAAAGGATGCAAAGGAAAAGACTGGGTCATAAAATCACGAAGTTAGCAGGAGACTGCACTGAGTGTACCACGTGGCACGATGTCCCTCCAATTACAGTCTATATACATCAGTCAGTTGTGAGCCACTGATCTACAATGAACAAAATGCAGTAACTGGTGTTATTAACAATGACCACTAAGTATCGGGAAAAGACAGCCTCTTCAATATGTTCTATTCCTTTATGACAAGGGAAAAAATTTCATAGTGGTAAAATAGCTAAATGAAGTGTTAATATTTAAAGGGCTTATGTTAGTTATCTAGGACACTTCATCCCAACTATCTATAGTTTAGGTTGTGTAGTATTTTCAACATTTAAATCTGATTTTAAACTAAGATCTTTTGGGGTCAGGATTGTGGCGTAGTAGGTTAAGCCTCCACCTGGGATGCCACCATCCCATATGGGCACTGGTTCCAGTCCTGGCTGCTCCACGTCTGATCCAGTTCCTTGCTAATGTGCCAGGAGAAGCAGTAGCAGATGGCTCAAGTGCTTGGTCCCCTGCACCCTCGCGGCTCCTGGCTTCAGCCTGGCCCATCCCCGGCCACTGTGGCCACTTGAACAATGAACCAGTGGATGGAAGCTTTCTGTCTCTCCTCCTCTGTTACTCTGCCCTTCAATTAAATAACAAATCTTAAACAAACAAACAAAACCCCTAAGATCTTGTAAGCATTCTAAAATTCCCGTGCACTGTAATACTTTTTTCACACCCGTTTGATTCTGTTGATCACTTTGGTTAAACCGAACCCCAACATTACTAAACCGTACAATGAACTGCAGTTAGACTAGATGGGCAAGCCCCATCCAACACCTAGCTTAAACCCTCACCATGTGTACCTTTCAGCTATTGGGCAGGGGCCAGGGAGCTCCTGGGAAGCCATATTTTGTAATTCTGCTTAACAGGCCTCAACTGCTGCCCACAACCCATAGGGGCCACCACCACTGCGCTGGCATCCTCAGCAAGGGCTGCTCCACTTCTGATCCAGCTCGCTGCTAATGGCCTGGAAAAGCAGCAGAAGATGGCCCAAGTGCTTGGGCCCCTGCGCCCAGGTGGGAGACCCGGAAGAAGCTCCTGGCTCCCGCTGGGCCCAGCTTCAATGCTTGCAGCCCTCTGGGGGGTGTGAACCAGAGAATGGAGGATCTCTCTCTCTCTCTCTCTCTCTCTCTGTAACTGTGCCTTTTAAACAAATAATCTTTAAAAAAATAATCTTGGGGCCAGCGCTATGGCACAGTGGGTTAATGCCCTGGCCTGAAGTGCTGGCATCCCACATGGATGCTGGTTCGAGACCCGGCTGCTCCACTTTCAATCCGGCTCTCTGCTCTGGCCTGGGAAGGCAGTGGAGGATGGTCTAAGTCCTTGGGCCCCTGCACCCTAGTGGGCGACTGGAAGAAGCTCCTGGCTTCGGATTGGCACAGCTCCGGCCATTGCAGCTAACTGGGGAGTGATCCATCGGATGGAAGACCTCTCCCTCTCTGCCTCTCCTCCCTCTGTGTAACTCTGACTTTCAAATAAAAAATAAATAAATCTTTAAAAAAAAAAATCTTTTCCTTAAAGGGACAAGCAGTAAATACTTTAGGCTTTGCAAGCCCGGTGGTGGAGGGGACTCCTGCTGCTATGGCTCTGCAGGAAAAGAGCCACCCAGCACACAAAGGCGTGTGCGTGCCTGCGTCCCAGTAAACCTTTATCTATGAACGACGACACCGGGAAGTGCACGCTTCCCCATGCTTCACCAGAGCTCACACCGCCGTCTCTGAGCCTGCCGGGCCAAGCGCGCGGGCAGCGAGGCACCGGGCACAGACCCGAGGGCCCCGCCGCCCGGTCCCCGCGCCGGGCAGGCTGGCTGCGGCGCAAGGCTCGGACCCTGGCCTGCGGGGAAGGCCCCGGCCTCGGGCGGTCACAGACCCGGGAGGGTCGCCAGCGGCGTGCCGGGGTGGCCACTCACCCGGAAATGCCGGCACGGACGCAGGCCATAGCAACAGCGCAACAAGGAGGACGAAGGGCTTCATGGGCGTCGTCCGCAGCACTCCGCCATGCGACCAGAACGTCCCGGGGCCACCAGGCCGGGTGCTTCAGGGCCGGAAGAGGGTGTCAGCAGCCGACAGTCCCACCTCAGGGCCCAGGGCGCCCTCCTCGCAACGGTTGTCCCCAGTGCGCAAGCGCAGCGGGGTGGGGGAGGGGAGCACGAGCGCCCGAGGCCCGCCCACTCCCGAGGTCACGTGTGGGGGCGGGGAGACCATGCGCGCACCGGCCCCGCCCCGACGCGCATGCTCACTCGGCCTTCACAGCTCAGGCCGGTGGGGGCCCGAACGTCTTGACGCCATGGCTGCTGCTGGGGACGTGAGGGCTTTGGAGCAGGCAGGCCAGGCCTTTCCCGCTCTGGGCAGAACACGGACCCTGCGTAGAAGGTGCTGTCGGGTAAATACAGATAGCCGGGCGACCACAAAAGTGTGCAGTGGTTGTCACGCGGGGACCCCCTCGGCACCCCACGCCCAAAGCGGAGTTGTCCAAGCGGAGGGCTAAACACGTGCAGGCTCGTTGGTGGGTCGGGGGTCAGATTTGGGAGGTGGGGGAGGAGAGGTAGGGGCGTAGATGTCGCCTCAAGGGCTCGGGTTGTTTTTTGCTTTATTGTTTTAAAGGTGACTTTTTTTTAAATGGCATTTTCTGAAAGGGTAGGGTTAGGAATGGGGGAGGGTGTGACTTGCGAGGGGTAGCACGAGCAAAATCTGGGGTGACCGTGGCGGTGGCTGCGAGAATGCACACGTGTTAAACGTACTTTCCAGAACTGCGAGCCAAGAGGCCCCGTCTTGCCGTAGGATTGTTTTGGAGATACACGGAGCAATGCATCTGAGAAGGCAAGGTTGCCATAAGGGAGAAACTGCGGGCTTTTAAACTGGGTGAGGTCGTGTCAGTTTGCATTGCGGATTGCTCACCCTCGCTGTCATGCAAGGATGGTTAGGAAGGAGGGAAGGCTAGAGTGGGGGCCTGCCTAGGAAGCCGTTCCAGCCGTACAGGCCTGGGTTGATGGGGGCCTGGACTCACAGTGGCAGAGGGACACGTGGGCAGATCTGAGAGACAGAGAACCACCAAGAGCAGGGGGCTGATTGAACGTGCAGGATGAGCGAGAAGGAGGTGATGCCCGGGGTTGGGGTGGAGACAGGCGATGAGTCCTGTTTTCAGCACCACGTGTGGAGATGGGCTTGCGACTCGCTACCCGCAGTGGAGATGTCTGCAAATGAGGACAGTCTTGCACCCGGGACGCAGCCCTGGGAAACACAGGCTGGTTTGGGGGAGGAGGGGGGACCTGCGGAGGAGACCCCAAGTGGGGAGAGGAAAAGCAGCCGATCACCGACGCTTCGTAAAAGAGTAGGAGCCCAGACTGTCCAATGCTTCTGAGCAGGCAAAAAAGAAAAGAGAGAGAAAGGGTTTATGCTTAGCAACAAGATCCTCAGCAGAGGCAGTCTCTGTGGAGGTGTTTGGGCAGAAGCCAGACCACCGTGAGCTGAGGAATGAGAGGTGATGAAGTGGTGACGGTACAGTGCAGGCGACTTTGTCAGGGCTGCCGCAGGAGCTTGTAATGCACTCACCAGCGCTTAGTCCAGAATACAGCTGCGTTCTCCACTCTCGATGTTGCAACTGGGGCTGGTGTTGTGGCACAGCCTTAAACCTGCAAACTGGCATCCCATGTGAGCACCGGTTAAGTCCCAGCTGCTCCACTTCTGATCCAGCTCCCTGCTAATGCACCTGAGAAAGCCACGGACAATGGCCCAAGTGCTTGGGCCCCTGCTACCCACGGGGGAGACCTGGATTGAGTTCCAGGCTCCTGGTTTCAACCATCTTGGGAGTAAACCAGCAAATGCAAGAAATATCTCTTTCCCTCTGCCCATGACGCTCCCCCTCACTCTTAACTCTGCCTTTCAAATAAGTAAATCTTAAAAAAAAAGAAAAAACCGGAAAGCTGTGTGGAATATGTAATAAAATCCTTATGTAAACACTATGATATAAATTGTGTAATAAAATTATCACACTTGATGTTCTATGTCAACTGTAGTGTATTATGCTATAATATAAAGGCAAAATACAAATTAAGGAAATGGACTGAGGGTTTTTGTCACCCCCTAAATTCAGATGTTAAAAATCTTAATCCTTGTCTGAGGAGTAAGTGGTGGAGCTGCCCCCTCTCCCCCAGTCATAATCTTAATGCACCGTCTCAGGATAGGATACTAGCATCTCAGACATGCTGATGTTTTTCTTCTCCCAGTTCATGGCAGTGTTGACAGATGCAGAACTTCTGGAAGAGCTGCTACTCAGGTGAAAAGTTTGGTAGTTTTACTGAAAATGTCAGGTTCTGAATATCAAAACTCAAGGCCACTGGACCTGAGAGCAGAAAGCCACAGATTGGAGTGGGATTCAGAATGGTATGAGGTTGGTTTTCCCAGTAAAGGATCCTGGTTGTTCCAGCAGAGGGGCCAGGTTGCAGTGCACACACACAACCACCTGACAGGTTTTGGAGGGGGCAGAGAATGTTCATATCCACCTTTTCAGAGTTGAGAGAAACTGCAGACTTTTCAGACAAGCTGGGTGTTTAGCCTGGGTCCGAAGAGGCTGTGTACCTATAGCTGACTCAGTTACTGAAGTGGGCAGGTCAAGTGGGCCGTTTGCCAGGGAGGCTCAGAAATGCTGAGTGAGGGCCTGGGGCTTAGATCAGAAGAAAACCAAGTGCTGGGATATGCACCGGCCTAAAGAAAGTGCTTGGCAGGCTTAGCTCAAGTATGCACTGGACCGAGCAACTGGAATCTAATGGAGGGAGTACCACCAAAGTACTGGGATGCCACTTTGGAGATCAGGCTACAAAAAGAACCATGGTTGCACCTGTGCACCCCCAGCCCTCTGGTAGTGTAAAGCCCACTCTGTGTCATGAGCTGCCCTTGCATCACGGGGCTGACGTCTCGGGCCAACAGCCAGTGAGGGCCTGAGGCCTAACCACAGTCACGTGAGTGATGTGGACTAGATCCTCCCTGGGAAGCCTGGAGAGGACCACAGCTAGCCCGCTGATGTCTCCCCCTGCCTCGAAACCTTTCATTTAAGGAACACAAACTGCATGCATTTCATAAGTACAACTCTAGAAACAATGGTTCTTCCCACCTGACCTGCCCTCCCACCCACACTCCCACCCCTCTCCCTCCTCCCTCTCCTATTCCCACTCTTATTTTTAACTAAGATCCATTTTCTTTCTTTTTTTTTTTTTTTTGACAGGCAGAGTTAGAGAAAGAAAGGTCTTCCTCCCGTTGGTTCACCCCGCAAATGGCCACCACGGCCAGCACTGCACCAATCCGAAGCCAGGAGCCAGGTGCTTCTCCTGGTCTCCCGTGCAGGTGCAAGGCCCAAGCACTTGGGCCATCCTCCACTGCACTCCCGGGCCACAGCAGAGGGCTGGACTGGAAGAAGAACAACCGGGACAGAATCTGGCGCCCCGACCGGGACTAGAACCCAGAGTGCCAGCGCCGCAGGCAGAGGATTAGCCTAGTGAGCCATGGTGCCTGACCAAGATCCATTTTCTTTTTTAAAAAATATTTATTTATTTATTTATTTATTTGAAAGGAAGAGTTACAGAAAGGCAGATGGGGGGGGTTCCATCCACTGGTTCACTCCCCAGATGACCAAAACAGCTGGAGCTGCACTGATCCAAGCCAGGAGACGGGAGCTTCTTCTGGGTGGTCTCCCACATGGGTGCAGAGGCCTAAGGCCTTGGACCATCTTCCACTGCTTTCCCAGGCCACAGCAGAGAGCTGGATTGGAAGTGGAGCAGCTGAGACTCAATCTGGTGCCCATATGGAATGTATTCGATGGTGTACATATACCATAATTTCTTTATCAGCTCTTCAGTTGACAGACATCTGGGTTGAGTCCATATCTTAGCTATTGTGAATTGAACTGCAATAAACATGGGGGTACAGATAACTTTCATAGGCTGATTTCATTTCCCTTGGGTAAATTTCCAGGAGTGGAATGGCTGGGTCATATGGAAGGTCTGTATTCAGATTTCTAGGCATCTCCATCCTGTCTTTCCCACTGGCTGTACCAGTTTACATTCCCACCAACAGTGGATTAAGGTACCTTTCCCCCATAGCCTCACCAGCATTTGTTGTTTGTTGATTTCTGCAGGAAAGCCATTCTAACAGGTGAAATCTCATCGTGGTTTTGATTTATATTTCCCTGTGGCTAGTGATCCTGAGCATTTTTTCATGTGTCTGTTGGCCATTTGAATTTCCTCTTTTGAAAAATGTCTGCTCAAGCCCATTTCTTTTTTTTTTTTTAACTTTTATTTAACAAATATAAATTTCCAAGTAAGCTTATGGATTACAGTGGCTTTCCCCCCCCCCCCCATAACTTCCCTCCCACCAGCAACCTTCCCATCTCCTGCTCCCTCTCCCGTCCCATTCACATCAAGATTCATTTTCAATTATCTTAATATACAGAAGATCAATTTAGTATATATTAAGTAAAGATTTCAACACTTTGCACCCACACAGAAACACAAAGTGTAAAGTACTGTTGAGTACTAGTTATAGCATTAATTCACATTGTACAACACATTAAGGACAGAGATCCTACGTGGGGAGTAAGTGCACAGTGACTCCTGTTGTTGACTTAACAAATTGACCCTCTTGTTTATGGCATCAATAATCACACTAGGCTCTTGTCATGGGTTGCCCAGGCTATGGCAGCCTCTTGAGTTTGTCAACTCCAATCTTATTTAGACAAGGTCATAGTCAAAGTGGAAGTTCTCTCCTCCCTTTAGAGAAAGGTACCTCCTTCTTTGATTAAGCCCATTTCTTAACTAGGTTGTTCGTTTTGTTGTTGCTGAGTTTCTTGATCTCTTTATATATATTCTGGTTATTAATCCTTTATCAGTTGCATAGTTTGTAAATAATTTTTCCCATTCTGTCTGTTGCCTATCCACTTTTCCTGAAGCTTCTCAATTTGATGTAATATGTCGGTTTTGGCTTTGATTATTTTGCATCTGGGAACTTTTCAAAGAACTATTTTCCTGTGCCAATGTATTGGAGGGTTTCCCAGTGTTTTTTAATAATTTGATGGTATTGGGTCATAGATTTAGGTCTTTAATCCATTTTGAGTGGATTTTTGTGTAAAGTGTAAGGTGGGGGTCTTGCTTCGTACTTCTGCATGTGGAGATCCAGTTTTCCCAGCACCATTCATTGAAGGGACTGTCTTTGCTTGAGGGATTGACTTTGACTTTGTCAAAAATAAGTTGGTTGTAGATGCATGGGTTAATTTCTGGCATTTCTGTTCTGTTCCATTGGTCTATCCATCTGTTTTTGTACCAGGACCGGGCTGTTTTGATTATGACTGCCTGTAGCATGTCTTGAAATCTGGTATGGTGATGCTTCCAGCATTTTTTTGTATAAGATTGCTTTAGCTATTCGGGGTCTCCTATGTTTCCATATGAATTTCAGCATCATTTTTTCCATATCTGAGAAGAATGTCATTGGTATTTTGATTTGTATCACATTGAATCTGTATATTGCTTTCAGTAGTATGAACATTTTGATGATGTTGATTCTTCCAGTCCATGAACATGAAAGATTTTTCCTTTTTTTGCCACTTCTTCTATTTCAATCTTTAATGTTTTTTAGTTCTCATCGTAGAGATCTCTGACATCCTTGGTTAAGTTTATTCCAAGGTATTTGATTATTTTTGTAGCTGTTGTGAATGTGATTGATCTTAGAAGTTCTTTCTCAGCTGTGCGATTAATCTGTGTATACAAAGGCTATTGATTTTGTGTGTTGGTTTTATATCCTGCCACTTACCAGGAATCTTTTGGACCCCCTAAATATAGAATCATGTCATCTGCAAATAGGGATAGTTTGACTTCCTCCTCCCCAGTTTGTATCCCTTTCATTTCTTTTTCTTGCCTAATGGCTCTGGCTAAAACTTCCAGGACTATGTTGAATAACAATGATGAGAGTGGGCATCCTTGTCTGGTTCTGGATTTCAGAGGGAATGCTTCCAACTTTTCCTCATTCAATAGGACGCTGGCCGTGGGGTGTGTCATAAATTGCTGTGATTGTGTTGAGGAATATTCCTTCTATACCCGGTTTGCTTAAAGTTTTCATCATGAAAGGGTGTTACATTTGTCAAATGCTTTCTCTGCATCTACTGAGAGAATCATGTTTTTGTTCTTCAAGTTGTTAATGTGATGTATCACATTGAGTGATTTGTGAATGTTGAACCATCCCTGCGTATCAGGGATAAACCCTGCTTGGTCTGGTTGAATGATCTTTCTGATATGTTGTTGGATTCAATTAGCTAGTATTTTGTTGAGGATTTTTACATCTATGTTCGTCAGGGAATTGGCCTGTAGTTCTCTTTCTGTTGTATCTTTTTCAAGCTTAGGAATTAAGGTGATACTGGCTTCATAGAAGAGTTTTGGAGGATTCCCTCCCTTTCAAATGTTTTGAACAGCTTGAGAAGAATTAGAGTTAGTTCTTCTTTAAACATCTGGTAGAATATAGCAGTGAAGCCATCCTGTCCTGGGCTTTTCTTTGTTGGTAAGGTCTTTATTAATGATTCAAGTTCTGTCTTGGTTATGGGTCTGTTTAGGTTTTCTGTGTCTTCATGGCTCAATTTAGGTAGGTTGCATGTGTCTAGGAATCTGTCCATTTCTTCAGGTTTCCTGGTTTGTTGGCATACAGCTCTTTGTAGTAATTTCTGATGATTCTTTTTATTTCTGTGGTATCTGTTGTTACATTTCCTTTTTCATCTCTAATTTTATTGATTTGGGTCTTCTCCCTCTTTTTTCTTGTGTTGGGTCAGTGGTGTGTCAGTTTTGTTTATTTCAAAAAACCAGCTCTTCACTTTGCTGATCTTTTGTATTTTTTGTTTCAATTCCGTTTATTTCTTCTCTAGTTTTAATGATTCCTTTTCTCCTACTAGTTTTGGGGTTTGGTTTGCCATTGTTTTTCTGAGTCCTTGAGATGCATTGATTGCTCATTTATTTGGTCCCTTTCCAATTTCTTAATGTAGGCACCAATTGATATAAGTGCTTTTGCTGTATCCCATAGTTTTGATATTTTGTATTGTTAACTTCATTCATTTCCTGAAATTTTTTGATTCCTCTTTTGATTTCTTTAAATCAAATGAACCCATGGTTCATTCAGGAGCATGTTGTTCAGTCTCCATGTGTTTGCATATGTTCTAGAGATTGCTGAGTTGTTGATTTCCAGCTTTATTCCATGGTAGTCAGAGAAGACACATGGTTTTGATTTTGATGTTTTTGAATTTGCTGAGACTTGCTATATGGCCTACCGTGTGGTGTAGCTGAGAGAAGGTTCTATGCATTGGAGAGAAGAATGTGTATTCTGTGGCTGTAGGATGAGAAGTTCTGTAGTTATCCATTAGGCCCATTTGGTCGATAGTGTCGATTAACTCTATTGTTTCTTTGTTGATTTTCTGTCTGGTTGATCTGTCCATTGCTGAAAGTGGGGTATTGAAGTCCCCCTATTACTATTGTTCTGGAGTCTGTGTCTCCCTTTAGGTCCATTAATATTTCTTTCAAATAGCCAGGTGCCCTGTAATTAGTTGCATTTATGTTTATAATAGTTGTATCTTCCTGTTGAATTGGTCCCTTGATCATTACATAGTGCCCTTTGCTTCATTTAACAGTTTTTGTGTTAAAGTCTGTCTTTTTTGATATTAGGATGGCTGTGCCAGTTCTTTTTTGGTTTCTGCTAGCATGGAATATCTTTCTCTATCCTTTTGTTTTAAGTCTGCGTGTGTCTTTGTTGGTGAGATGTGTTTCTTGTAGGCAGCAAATAGATGCGTCTTGTTTTTTAATCTATTCACCCGCTGATGTCTTGATTGCAGCCTCTGGAGAGCCATAGAGCCAGCAACAGGGAGCTCAGGTCCTGACCCATGGAAGGTAAGGTGACACATGCTTGTTATAGGCAGAGGGATATAAGATCCTGGGCGATAGCTGCCTACAACTGTGTCTGTCCATATGCTCTCCATAGAAGCCACACCTGGAACAGCCACACCTGGAAAACACCTGCAGTTGGTACCTACTTGATTGAGCTCACAGTCATCAATTATGCCTCAGCATCCATCCATTTTTCATCCCCACATGCCAGGTTAAATGATCTTCACATCCTTTTTAAAAATATAATTTTTTTGTTTTATTTGAAAAGCAGAGAGTCAGAAACGGACGGTTGGAGATCTTCCATCCGCTAGTTAAGCCTCCACTGGCCTCAATGGCCAGGCTGGGTCAGGTGAAAGCCAGGAGTGGGGATCTCAGTCTCCCACTTCAGTGACAGGAACCCAACTGCCTGAGCTGCCATCCGCTTCCCCCCAGGCTGCACACCAGCAGGAAGCTGGATCAGAAGCAGAGTAAGCTGCACCAGAACCAGCCACTCCGATGTGGGATGCAGGCGCCCCAGGCATCACCCTCCCTGCTGTGCCAAATGCTTGCCCCGTCTTCACATCCTTGATGGCAATACAATGGCTGCTCTCCAAGGAAGTGGTAGAACTTCTGTTTTGCTATTTTGATGGGGATTGGGAGAAGGGGGTAGAATAAAGCTCTGAGAGTTTCCACTTACTTTGTTCTAAAGATCGGGAACCAAAGTGAAGATTCTGCCCGTGCATAGTTGTAGCTCTTTCAAATGTGCACCCAAGAATTAAAAAAAAGAACTACCGGAAGGGTCTAGAGTTCTACTGAACATAGCTTAAGGTGGACTGAGGTTAGAAATGGTCACTTCACCCTGTAGGCCCAGTCCTAACGAGTGGATGATTAGCCAGGAGTACATAACCCCAGAGGACCAGGGCTTTTCCTTTTCTTGGAACAGCTGTACCAGTAGGTGGCCTCTCCTCCCTTTTGGGAAGGCGAGGTGGGAACAGCTGCAGTATGTACCTGTGGCAGCATTGCCAAATTCTTCCAGGGCTTTCCAATTTCCCCTTCATTTAGGAGACACTGGATTTGTAAGCAGTCGCAGGTCTGGGAACTGAGTACAGGGCTGTGAGTGAGAGGTCCGGTGCGATGTTGCTTTGCAGTCCCAGAGCTGGGCTTGTTGTTTGCTCGTTTGGTAGCTCAGCGGCTTTCATCTCATGAGCCATTATAAAGGAAATGGTGGAACAGCTAAGGTGCTACCTACTGTGGAATTCCAATTGAAAAGAATGAGTTTAACTGGATCAAGCCTATGATTGACATACCAACATGGAGAACTCTCCAGTATGTGGTGTTAAGCGAAAAAAATAGCGCAGAAAAATAACTTCTTTCCATTTATATACCAGTCACAGCATAGTTTTGTCTTTACATGAATTCACCAGAAATCATTCTGGAAGGAAACCCAGCAAGCTGGTGACATGCCTGCTTCTAGGAAGAGAAGCGAGATTGGGGGCTGAATGGGGGATTTGAAGGGAGAATTTTATTTTTACTGTATTCATGTTTCCTAGCCCTTAAGTTTTTCCAAACAAGATTATATTATGTATTGTGCAATGCTCTTGTAATTTAAAATAAACGCAATCACTTTTTGCCTTCTGCTTATGCTACAGTCTTTCAAGATGGTGCCAAAAGGCAAAAAGCCCAAAAGATCAATCTGGAGGTTTAATTTGGACCTTACCTTTGGAAGACACACACATACAGCCACAGAGAGAGGGAGAGAGGGAGAGAGGGAGAGAGGGAGAGAGGGTGAGAGGGAGAGAGGGGGAGAGAGAGAGAGAGAGAGAGAGAGAATAGCTCCCATCATCTGGTTCACTCTTCAAATGGCCACATTGTCAGAGCTGGACCAGGATGATATGAGGAGCCTGGAACTCCATCCAGGTCTCCTATGCAGGTGCAGGAGCCCAAGTACTTGGCTATCATCCGCTGCTTTCACAGGTGTACTATCAGGGAGCTGGATCAGAAGTGGAGCAGGGCCAGTGCTGTGGCATAGTGGGTAAAGCTGCCACCCACTATGCCAGCTGACATCCATGTGGGCACCAGTCCATGTCCTGGCTGCTCTGCTTCCCACCCAGCTCCCTGCTAATGACCTGGGAAAGCAGCAGAGGATGGCCCGAGTGCTTGGGCCCCTGCCACCTGTGTGGAAGACTCCAACACAGCTCCAGTCTCCTGAGTTTAGCCTGGCCCAGCTCTGGCCGTTGCACATGAAAGATCTTTCTCTCTGTCTCTCTCTCCTCTCTCTCTGTTGCTCTGACTTTAAATGCTTAATAAGAAGTGGAGCCCCCAGGACGTAAACCAGAGTTCATATGGGATGCTGACTTCAAAGCGGCACAGTTCAGCAAAGTTTGGCCCGTTTCTCCAGGAGAAAAACTGGAAATCTCAGAAGAGGTGTTGAAAATGTCAAAACTAAAATCACAATTGTTTCTGAGAAACAATTTTCTAAAAGATGTTTGAAAGAATATACTAAGACATGCCTTAACAACAATCTTGAGAGACCCAGAAGCTCCTGGCTCCTGGCTTCTGACCTGCCCAGCTCTGGCTGTTGCAGCCATTTGGGGAGTAAACCAGGGAATGGATGATCTCGCTCTCTCTCTCTTTCTGTCTCTGCCTCTTCTTCTCTCTGTGTAACTCTGCCTTTCAAATAAATAAATAAATCTTTAAAAAGAAAGATTGTTCTATTTAAAAATATTTATTTATTTATTTGAAAGGCAGAGTTACACAGAGAGAAGGAGAGGCAGAGACAGAGATAGACAGAGACAGAAAGAGAGAGGTCTTCCATCTGCTGGTTCACCCCCCAATTGGCCACAACGACTGGAGCTGCGCTGATCTGTGGCCAGGAGCCAAGAACTACTTCTGGGTCTCCCATGCAGGTGCAGGGGCCCAAGAACTTGGGCCATCTTCTACTGCTTTCCCAGGCCACAGCAGAGAGCTGGATCAAAAGTGGAGCAGCTGGGACTAGAACCGGCACCCCTATAGGATGCTGGCACTATGCTTCACCCATTACACCATAGCACCGGCCCCAACAAAACAATTTTTGTGGGTGGCTTTGTGTGGCTGCATCTGACAAAGAGACTGAGGAGCCTCGTTACTTCCAGATTAGTTAAGACGCACACGGGTCCAAATCTGAGGAGCAGGTGACACCTCTCTTTAGAGGCTTTGCTTACTAATAAATGAGTTATTCACAAGAAAGATACATCCAGGGGTGGATGTTGTTTAGCGGGTTAAGCCACCGCTTCCCCTGCCTGCATCCCATATCAGAGTGCAGGTTCCAGTCCCAGCTGCTTCTCTTCCCATCCAGCTCCCCTGGTAACGCACCCGGGAAGCAACAGATGATGACCCAAATACATGGGCTCCCACTTCCCATGTAGGAGACCCGGATGGAATTCCTGCTCCTAGCTTTGGCTTGGCCCACCCCTGGCTGTTGGGGCATGAACCAGCGGACAGAGGCTCTACCTTTCCCTCCCTCTCCTTCTCTTCCTCCCTCCCCTCTGCCACTCTCCCTTTCAAAAAAATAAAGAATTCTTTTAAAAAGAAAGGAACAAACAATCTGAAAGTGGTTTTTAGTGTATTAGTGAACTAAAAAATTGTACTTTGTCTCATTTATTCTTTTATGAAAGAGTAGACTCTTTGTAAAAAAAAAAAATCATTTTTTGCAAAATCAAAATGCTTGGAGACGGGAGGGCCGATCACTGGAATGGATGTCCTGTGAATCGTGTTTTCCCTTCCTTCACTCAAAGGTTTTCTGAAGTGGCTTATTCACTACCCGAAGTGGGGAGCCAGCATTTCTGCTTCACCTGTGGGCTTTCAGGCTGTTCTGATGCTAATCGCACAGGATCCTTTGCTGTCTTCTGACTTTTCTCAGTGTTGTCATCATCTCTCCTTTGTAGGTTTTCCTTTACGTCTCTGTTTCCCACAGCACCTTGGTGGTGCTCAGAAGAGATTTAACAAATACCAGTGCCTGTTCCCCCAAACTGAAGAAAGAGAGTCCATCCCCTCCCTCCTCTCTGAGCTATCAAAATCTTTCTCCCGTGTTTCAAGGCACAAATGCCCCCCCCCCCCCGCATGCTCCCTGCAGGTAGGATGAGCTACCTCATCCTAGCTCATATTTCCGGTCCCATGTAACAGTTACAGTCTGATTGCTATGTTGTTTCTTTGCAACCAGCACCCCTAGACCACAGCCTTTGAGGGAGAGGTCAAAGTCACCCTGGCATTGCTCCCTCCCCAGCACCGCCTGTCTTGCATTCACCAAGTGCTCACAGATTCATGTTGGAGTCTCACTGAAATGAATAGGTTAGAATTTTCTGCGTGGGCTTTTTTACAAAATCCTAAGAGGAGCTAATAATAGTAACCAACTACAGAGACAACTTGCAAGTCAGTTTTCAGTTTCCAGGAAGAATCTCCGCTCTGCGTGCCTGTGGCACTGTGACTGAGGTCCAGGTGGAGTGAATGAGGCGTGGTCTCAGCCGCTGTCTGCTTTTCCTGTACCCTGCATGTGGGTTTGCTGACTGTGGAATCTGTTCACAGGCTCCTCTGGCCTGTAGGAACTTACTAACCCCGGGGGCCTCACCGTTAAGGACAGCCCTGTGAAATGTGGTGTCATATTCAATCTCACTCACTTCCTTTTCAGGGCCATGGGGGGTTCTGCCCACTCTCCCTCCCTGTTCCCACGGTGGGCTCTCCTGTACACCCAGTGTTCAGTGAAAGGGTGCAGGTGCTGCTTTTGATTCCTTCTCCTGTCTACCAAGTGGGTTTGGGTTAGCAGGCTGGGGTTAGCCCAAGATAGGTTTGTCTCTTAGGAGGAGGAAGCATTGTAGGAGCTTCTACATCACTTTCCCAGTATTTTCTTTCTTTTCTTTTTTTTAAAGATTTATTTATTTATTTGAAAGAGTTACAGAGAGAGAGAGAGACAGACAGGTCTTCCATCCACTGGTTCACTCCCCAAGTGGCAGCAATGGCTGGAGCTGAGCTGATCTGAAGTCAGGAGCCAGGAGCTTCTTCCAGATCTCCCACACGGGTGCAGGGGCCCATGGACTTGGGCCATCTTCTGCTGCTTTCCCAGGCCACAGCAGAGAGCTAGATCGGAAGTGGAGCAACTGAGATTCAAACCAGTGCCTACATGGGATGCCAGCACTGTAGGCGACAGCTTTACCCATTACAGCCTCTCAATGCACGGGACAGCTCTAACCATGTCTCTCGCCTACCTAACACCAGTACAGTTTTCACATCTCAGCTCTCAAATGTCACTTCCTTACACACTTGGCTCAGTGCCTGGAAAATGAGTTGAAATACAATACAATGAATGAGCAAATGGATGAATTCACCCATGCTTCTATCCAGCCATTCATCCATCCTGCTGTTGAGAGTAAACCTCCCCATCCATCAGCCCGAGGCCCAGCAGCTTTGTCAAGGAGGACTTCAGCCACCCGGGGGCAGCAGAGCCTCACCAGCAGCAGAGCCTCGGGATGACAGCAATTCAGAGCCTCCCCTTGGCTGTATGTCTGGAACTGGTTTTAATTTTGCTGCACTAGAGAATACTTTGCACTTGTGTGTTTTACATGATTCTCAGTGCTTTGCATTCTAAATGCACAAACTAACGTTTGATAATGTTCAAAATGATTTAGTAACGATAGCATTTGCTCTCCCAATAAGGTTGCCTTCAGTGCAGGCTGTCTAGAAGAATGTTGCAATCCAGTCTCTCTCTGACTGTCAGCTGAGCCAGTGCAGCCACACTGCAGCCAGGCCTGGGCTGAAATCAAATTATGAATGAGATCTGGGAGCACCCAGGACAGGCAGGCTGACCCTGGGGACTGCCCTCTTTCTGCAGGCTCTGCCCCATCTGAAATGGGCAAAATGCATTTTCTGTTCACTATACAGGACTTAAATAGTCTCTGTGGGGTGTTTTTGTTTTAATACATGGATGGCCAAGCAGTGCTGGAAGGTGGATGGGAGTAGCTGGCGAGGGATTGCGAGGCTGTGAGCCTCGGAGTATTTTCAGTTCTGCTCGAGAAAACTCTCTCTTCCTCATTCTCACCTCTCTGGAAGCCGGTGTGCAGCCCCGTGAATAATCAGGACTGTGTGATAGTGGCAGGGGAATGGACAAATAGGATCCATAGAATAGAATAGAATAGAAAACCCAAGGAAAAATCCTGTTTTTACAGTATATGATTGTTCTGGCATCTCTATAAATCACTTTTCTGGTGTTGCATACTGACATGGTAGCATGTATTGGTACTTTATTCCTTTTCATGGATAAACAATATTCCATTGTCAGTATATATTCCAATTTTTATCCTTTTTTCTGCTGATGGACATCTGGGTTCTTTCTGCCTTTGAGCAATTGTGAATAGTGCTGCTTTGAACACGCATGCAAATGTATTTATTTGAGTCCCTGTTTTCAGTTATTTGGGGCAATTCTTTTTTTTAAAAAAAGATTTATTTATGGAGCCCGCACTATGGTGCATTAGGTTAATCCTCTGCCTGCGGCACCGGCACCCGATGTGGGCACCAATTCTAGTCCTAGCTTCTCCTCTTCTGATCCAGCTCTCTGCTGTGGCCTGGGAAAGCTGTAGAAGATGGCCCAAGTCCTTGGGCCCCTGCACCCACATGGGAGACCAGGAAGAAGCTCCTGGATCCTGGCTTTGGATCGGCGCAGCTCCAGCTGTTGTGGCGATCTGGGGAGTGAACCAATGGAAGGAAGACCTTTCTCTGTCTCTCCCTCTCACTAAAAAGATTTATTTATTAATTTGAAAGGCAGAGTTACAGAAAGCAGAGTCAGAGAGAGAGAGGATGCACTGGCCTGGGGCAATTCTTTGAACCTGTTGGACCCAGTGGTAATTCTGTCTGCTACCTTCTGAGGAGCCACCACACAGTTCCACAGTGGCTGGATGTTTTTCTTTTCCAGCAGAAATATACAAGGAATGGAATTTCTCCCCATCCTGTGAGATCTGTAATTTTCTAGTTTGTTTGTTTGTTTTAATTAAGGCCACCCTGGTGGGAGTGAAGTGCTGTCTCACTGAGATTTGAAGCATTTCCCAGCGATCAGCGATGTTGAGCATCTTTCAGGTGATTTTTGGTCATTTGTATATAATGTGGAGTAAGGTGTCTTCAAGTCCTTTCCTCATATTTTTAATTGGGTTGTTTCTTTTTGTTGTTGCGTTACATAGAGCTCTCAAGATATTTTGGGTACTAGAACTTACCAGATATAAGCTTTAAGATACTCTCCCCCATTGTATGGTTGACTTTTCACTTTCTTCATAATGCCCTTTTTTTAAAAAAAGATTTATTTATTAACTTGAAAGAATTACACAGAGAGAAGGAGAGGCAGAAAGAGAGAGAGAGAGAGAGAGAAGTCTTCCATCTGCTGATTCACTCTCCAATCGGCCACAATGGCTGAAGCTGTGCTGATCTGAAGCCAGGAGCCAGAAGCCGGGAGCAAGAGCAGGGGCCCAAGGACTTGGGCCATCTTCTACTGCTTTCCTGGGCCATAGCAGAGAGCAGGATCAGAAGTGGAACAGCCGGGTCTCAAACCAGTGCCCATAAGGGATGCCGGCACTGCAGGCGGCAGCTTTACCTGCTGCCCCACAGTGCTGGCCCCTCATAATGCCTTTTTAAAGCATAAGATTTTTAATTTTTTTTTTATTTTGACAGGCAGAGTGGACAGTGAGAGAGAGAGAGAGACAGAGAGAAAGGTCTTCCTTTTGCCGTTGGTTCACCCTCCAATGGCCGCCGCAGACGGCGCGCTGCGGCCGGCGCACCGCGCTTGTCCAATGGCAGGAGCCAGGTGCTGGGTGCTTATCCTGGTCTCCCATGGGGTGCAGGGCCCAAGCACTTGGGCCATCCTCCACTGCACTCCCGGGCCACAGCAGAGGGCTGGCCTGGAAGAGGGGCAACCGGGACAGAATCCAGCGCCCCGACCGGGACTAGAACCCGGTGTGCCGGCGCCGCAAGGCGGAGGATTAGCCTGTTGAGCCACGGCGCCGGCCCAGATTTTTAATTTTGATGAAATACAATTTATCTGTTTTTTCCCTAGTTGCTTGTGCTTGTGGTAGCATATCTAAGAATTCATTGCCAAGTCAAAGTCATGAAGATGTACCCCTGTTTTCTTCTGAGACTTTACAGTTTTAGCTTTTATATTTAAATTGTTAATTCATTATGAGTTGTTTTTTGTATGATGTGGCGGGGATGGATATCTGGTTGTCCCAGCATCATTTGTTGAAGAGACTGCTCTTTTCCCATTGAACAGTCCTGAAATTTTGCCAAAAATCGATTGGCTGTAGATGCGTGAGTTTATTTGTGGGCTCCTGGTTGGGTCCCATTGGTCCATGCACCTGCCTTCAGGGGGTACCACATTGCTGGGACTACACAGCTTTGTAATAATTTTTGAAATCAGGAAGTGAGTCTTTTGCAACATGAAGTCCTATGATCCATGAACCCAAATGTCTTCACTTATTTATGTCTTTTAAAATTTCTTTCAGCAGTGTTCTATGACCTTCAGTATACAAGTCTTTCACCTCCTTGGTTAGATATAGTCTTAGGTAGATTATTTTTGGGATGCTATTGAAAATAGAATTTTCTTAATTTCCTTTTCAGATTATTTATTGCTTGTGTAAAGAGACATACCTGTGTGTCTTGATCTTGTAACCTGCAACTTTGAATTTGTTTATTAGTCTTGGCTACTCCATTCCCCAGTCCATTTGGATCCTTCCAGAAATAGGACTCTTTTTTAGAGCCACTCACAGACAGCTTCTGCTTCCTGTTTTAAAAATATCCTAAAATTTGCTTGGGTGGTATCTAGATGGAGACAGATGCAGGCTTTGGAAAACCCAAGGGAATGAGATGCGGCTTAGGAAGGAAGGAACCGTCTCCTCGGTTCTAAACTAGGTCAGTGTGAATAGGTGTAAATGTACACTTTAAATCTTTAAGCTCTGTACCAGCTTTGTTTGCTAAGTGACTTTGCTTTTATTTTTTTAAATAAGATTTATTTTTATTTGGAAGAGTGACAGAGAGAGAAAGAGACCTTCTGTCAGTTGGTTCACTCCCCAAATAGCCAAAACAGCTAGGGTTGGACCAAGTTGAAACCAGGCGCCAGGAACTCCAGCCAGGGCCCCCACGTGGGTGGCAGGAGCCTAGGTCATTGGGCCGCCATCTGCTGCCTTCTCAAGAGCATTAGCAGGGAGCCGGAGCAGAAGCAGAGCAGCTGGGCTCCACCCAGCATTCCGGTATGGGAAGCCAGGGGTGCAAGTGGCAGCTGCACCCACTGCGCCACAGCACCAGCCCCTAATAAGTGACTTTAATATGTTACCTGACTTAAAACTTTTCCAAAAAATACCGGTGATCATCTCTTAACAGATCCCTGTGCGATCGGTGTGGGAGGGTACCTGCCTCCACAGGGTTCCCTCTCTTCGCTACACTCACTGCTACCTCTGCCACTAGTGTAGTCAGTGCAAGGGAGGACTGTGATGTTCAGGGTCCAGACCTAACTGTCCACATCCTCCTAGTTACTAAAAACATAACCCAGTCTAAAACACAAAAAATAATATACGTGCAACCCAAAAAATTCAAATGAAACACTGCTAGTGCTACTCCCAAGCATTAACCTCTCTTGACAGTCAGTGCGGTGTCTCCCGAATTGTTTATGAGCACGAAGATGCACTTGTATTCAGATTAGTGTATTTTTCCATTTATTTTATGAAAGGCAGTCACGCTGTGCACACTGCTCTGCAGCTTGTCTCTTTTCTGTGACGTATTCCAGGCTTATTTCCGTGTCAGTGTGTGCAGATCCACTGCCTTCTTTGTTTTTTTTTTTTTTTTAGATTATTTATTTATTTATTTGAAAGTCAGGCTTACACAGAAATAGAAGGAAAAGCAGGGAGGAGGGCTCTTTCATCCACTGGTTCACCCCTCAATTGGCCGCAACGGCCGGAGCTGCGCCAATCCGAAGCCAGGAGCCAGGAGCTTCTTCCAGGTCTCCCACGTGGGTGCAGGGGCCCAAGCACTTGGGCCATCTTCCACTGCTTTCCCAGGCCTTAGCAGAGAGCTGGATCAGAAGTGGAGCAGCCAGGACTCAAATTGGCACCCATATGGGATGCCGGCACTGCAGGCAGCAGCTTTACCCACCGCACCACAGTGCTGGCCCCTCCACTGCCTTCTTTCCGATGGCTTCGCCCAGGTACAGATCCATAATAAAGTTGGCAATCCTATTGTTAGCATCTAGGTTGTGAACTTTTAACTGTTACAAATCTTATGCTTAGTCCCCAGTAAGCTTTTCTTGTTCATTTATTTTTGCCAGTCTGTGTCAGTTCAGTACACCAGATTCTTAGACATGACTTTATAAGGTCATATGTGTATTTAAAACTTTGTATATGGGGCCAAATTGCACTCCAAAACATTTGCACCCAATAACCTTTCCACAAACACAGGTCTGAGTGCTCTCTGCCCCCCTGGCTGTGGCAGGGGTCTTCTGGTTTTCCCTCTCCCCACTTTGATAAAGCTGATCCATCCTCAGTTACTCATGAGTTAAGGTTGTCTTGGTTTTGAAGGAATTGGCAATTTAAATCTTACTGGAGGTGCAAACAGTCAAGTCTTCATGGTCGATTATTGAAGTTGCTGTAACCTTTCTGTCCTGTTAACATTTTGATGGTTTTCCTTCCGGTCTAAAAGTCATTTTTGTTTGTTTTGGTTTTTTTTTTTTTTTAAGTAGCAACAGGCAAAGGTGTTAATCAAATTTGATTGCAATGAATTTATTTCAAGACTTGAGTCCTACCATGAGTCAGCGTTTACAGATTCCCTGGACCATGCGATTGGCTGGAAGACAACTTATATCCCAAGGAAAACATCACCATTATCTCTTGTTGTTTTGGCCCCATACCTCCACAGCGCAGTAGTTTGGTAATGTTGTTATTGATTTTTTTTCTTTTTGTTATTTAACTCACTTGTGGTACAATTCTAGCAGGCTATAATACTCGCCAAGTCTTTTATTTTATTCCACATTCAAAAGTCTGTGTCCCTCAATTCTCTTGTGTATTTAAAAGTTCAGCCTTGGAACCTTATTTCCAGGGCTCTCTGAATTTGTACCTGTAGGTATGGCAACAGCCTCCAGCTGGTATTGAGAAAGCTAAATCTCCCCCCAGAGTCCTTCAGACAATGATAAGCTTTCTGTATTTGTCTCATTTTAGACTCTTTTTTCAGACTTGCTTCGCTTTTATTTATTTTATGGGATTTATTAGTATATTAGATTTTCAGGGTCATGGCAAGTGCATAATAAATAAAACTCTCATCAGTTCTCATGTTAATGTAATAGTAATGCAAAGAGAACAGATTCAATGTAGTTCATTGATACAAATCTGAGAACATATTTCCCTCTGTCCTCCATCCTTCCTTCCTTTTTTAATTTTTGAGATCACACATTTTTAATCTACATCTTAGTCAAAGCTTGATGCTTCACTAAATAGTTTGGCAAGTAAAAAATAAAAAGGCCCTAGTTCAGCAGGAATATAGGCAAGGGCTATAAACAATAATCAGATGAAAAGATGTCCATGTCACTCATACTCAGTAAATTTTAAAATAATCACAGACCATTAAAACTGTAGTAGTATAGCTGGATATATTAACCACTACAATTAAGAGAAAGCGTGATATTTTTCTTCTGGGGTCTGGCTCTTAGTGGAAATGTTTTCAGCTTTTCCTCATATAATATGACGCTGACTGTGGATCTGTGCCTTGATATGTGGAAGTATGTTCCTTGTAATTCCAGTTTTTAAAGATTTTTGTCATGATGGATGTTGTAGTTTACCAATTGCTTTCTCTGCATCAGTTGAGATAATCATACATTTTATCCGTTTTATTGATGTGATACATCATGTTTATTGATTTGCATATGTCGAACTATCCCTGTATTCCTGGGATGAATCCCTCTTGGTCCAGGTGGGTGATCTCTTTGATGTGTGGGATTCAGTGTACTAGTGTTTTGCTGAGTACTTTTGCATCTGTGTTCTTCAAGGATATTGGTCTGTAGTTCTCTTTTTTGTTACATCTCTATCTGGTTTTGGAATTAAGGTAATGCTGACCTCATAGAATGAGTTTGGAAAGGTTCCTTCTCTTTCAATTGTGAATAAGAAGAATTTCAATTAGTTCTTCCTTAAAAGTTAAGTAGAATTTAGCAGTGAAGTCATCTGGTCCTGGACTTTTCTTTGATGGGAGGGTCTTTATTGCTGACTCAATCTCAGTCTTGGTTATTGTTCTATTTAAGTTTTGTATGTCTTTGTGCCTCAATTCTGGCAAATTATATGTGTCCAGGAATCAATCCATTTCTTCTGTATTTTCCAGTCTGTTGGCATACAGTTGTTGGTAATCATTCCTAATTCTTTGTAAATCTGTGGTAGCAGTTATAATATCTCCTTTCTCAACTTTGATTTTGTTAATTTGGGTCATCTTCTCCCCCTTTCCCTTTTTTTGTTGGTTAGTTGGGCCAATGATTTATCAATTTTGTTTATTTTTTCAAAAAATAGCTCTTCATTTTATTGATCTTTCATATAGTTTCTATATTCTATTTTTTTTAGTTCTCTAATTTTTATCTGTTTCCTCCTACTAATTTTTGGATTCAGTTTGTTTTTGTTTTTTCTAGGTCCTTGATATGCATTGTTAGATCATTTATTTGATATTTTTCAGATTTTTTGATTACTGTAAACTTTCTTCTTTCTATTTTTTAGAAAACTTTAATAAATATATATTTCAAAAGTACAACTTGTGGATTATAGTGGTTTTTTCCCCCATAACCACCCTCCCACCCACAAACCATCTCATCTTCTACTCCCCCTCCCATCCCATTCTTCATTAACATTCATTTTTAATTATCTTTATATACAGAAGATCAACTTAGTATAAACTAAGTAAAGATTTCAACAGTTTGCACCCACACAGACAAACAAAGTATAAAGTACTGTTTGAAGACTAGTTTTACTGTTAACTCGCATAGTACAACACATTAAGGACAGAGATCCTACATGGGGAGCAAGTGCACAGTGACTCCTGTTGTTGATTTAACAATTGACACTCTTATTTATGGCGTCAGTAATCACTGAAGGCTCTTGTCATGAGTTGCCCAGGCTATGGCAGCCTCTTGAGTTCGTCAACTCCAATCTTATTTAGACAAGGCCATAGTCAAAGTGGAAGTTCTCTCCTCCCTTTAGAGAAAGGTACCTCCTTTTTTGATGGCCTGTTCTTTCCACTGGGATCTCACTCACAGAGATCTTTCATGTAGGTTATTTTTTGCCTCGGTGATTTGGCTTTCCATGCCTGAGAAACTCTCATGGGCTTTTTAGCCAGATCTGAATGCCTTCAGGGCTGATTCTGAGACCAGAGTGCTGTTTAGGGCATTTGCCATTCTATGAGTCTGCTGTGTATCCTACCTCCCATGTCGGATTGTTCTCTCCTTTTTAATTCTATCAGTTATTATTAGCAGACATTGGTCTTATTTGTGTGATCCCTTTGACACTTAATCCTATCTTCATGATCAGTTTCTAAACTCATCACTTTAACCAGTAAGATGGCATTGGTACCTGCCACCTTGATGAGATTTGGAGTCCCATGGCATAAACTTCCTCTTAACGTTTCTTTTGCTGTATCTCATATGTTTTGATATGTTGTATTTTAATTTTCATTCATTTCAGATTTTTATTTCTCTTTTTATTTCTTCTCTGACCTGCTATTCCTTCAGGAGCATGTTGTTCGGTCTCCATGTGTTTATATATTTTCTAGAGTTTCTTTTGTTGTATACTTCCACCTTCATTCCATTGTGGTCAGAAAATATACACATGATTTAATTTTTTAAAATTTGTTGAGAAGTATTTTATGACCTTGTATATGGTCTATCCTAGAGAATGTGCATTCTGTAGTAGTGGGATGAAGCTATCTATTAGGTCTGTTTGGTCTGTAGTACAGATTAGTTCTATTATTTATTGATCATTTTTGTCTGGTTGATCTGTCCTTTGATGGAACTGGGGTGTTGGAGTCCTCTGTTATTATCGTATTGGAGTTAATGTCTCCTTTAAGATCCATTAAGATGTGTTTCATAAAACTGGTGCCCTGGTGTTAGGTGCATGGACATTTACTGTAACCACCTCTTGTTTAATTGACCCCTTAATCATTACATGATGACCTTCTTTGTCTCTTTTAATAGTTTTTGTCTTAAAGTCTATTGTGTATGAGAGTAACTGCTCCTGTTCATTTTTTATTTCCATTTGCATGGACTATTTTTTTCCATCCTTTCAGTTTCAATTGGTGTTTATCTTTATTGGTAAAATGTGTTTCTTGTAGGCAGCATATAGATGGGTCTTGTTTATAAATATATTCAGCCATTCTGTATCTTTGACTTGAGAATTTAGAATTGATAATTAATGGCTTGATCCTCCCACTTTTCCATGAATATTCCTGTTGTTTTGAATCTCATTTTTCTGTTGCTAGAATGCCTTCACATTCTTTCATGATGCTGAATGTCTCTCTCTGTTTCTGTCTGTGCTACATCTTTAAGTATCATTGATAAGGCTGACTGGGTGCTGACAAATTCCTTAAATATTTGCTTGTTCGGCTGGCGCTGTGGCATAGCAGGTAAAGCCACTGCCTGCAGCGCCAGCATCCCATATGGGCGCCAGTTCAAATCCAGGCTGCTCCACTTCAATGCAGCTCTCTGCTGTGGCCTGGGAAAGCGGTAGAAGATGGCCCAAGTCCTTGGACCCCTACTCCCATGTGGAGACCCAGAAGAAGCTCCTGGTTCCTGGCTTTGGATTGGCTCAGCTCTGGCCGTTGTGGCCATCTGAAGAGTGAGCCAGTGGATAGAAGACCTTTCTCTCTCTGCCTCTCCTTTTCTGTGTAACTCTGACTTTAAAATAAATAAATAAATCTTTTAAAAAAAATTTTTGCTTTTCAGACTGGCACCACAGCTCACTAGGCTAATCCTCCGCCTGCAGCACCAGTACTCCGGGTTCTGGTCCCATTTGGGGTGCCGGTTCTGTCCCGGTTGCCCCTCTTCCAGTCCAGCTCTCTGCTATGGCCCGGGAGTGCAGTAGAGGATGGCCCAAGTGCTTGGGCTCCTGCACCCACATGGGAGACCAGGAGAAGCACCTGGCTGCTGGCTTTGGATTGGTGCAGTGCCAGCCATGGCAGCCATTTGTGGAGTGAACCAATGGAAAAAGGAAGACCTTTCTCTCTGTCTCTCTCTCTCTCTGATTATCTAAATCTGCCTGTCAATTTTTTTTTCTTTTTTTCTTTTCTAGGAATGTCTTTATTTCATTTTCATTTATGAATGAGAACCTCACTGGGTAAAGTATGCTGAGTGGGCAGTTTCTTTCTCTTAGGACTTGGACTGTAGCTCTCCATTCTCTCCTGGCTTGTAGGGTTTCTGTTGAGAAATCTGCTGTCATTCTGATGGAAGATTCCTTAAAGGTGATTTGGCATTCCATTTGGTACCCTTTTTATGTTTTACTTTTAAAGTTTGACTATAATGTGTCATGGTGAGAATCTTTTCTGATCATGCCTGTGGGTTCCATGTGCTTTTCACATTTGGATGTTCATATCTTTCTCGAAATTGGGGACATTTTCTACTTTATTTCACTAAATAAGTTTTCTAAGCTGTTCTCTTTTCCATATCTTCAGGAACTCCTAAGACTCATAAATTTGGTCATTTGACAATATCCTGTACATCATAAGACTGTTTTCAGTCCTTCTATTTTGTCCTTATTTTTTGCCTGAGATATTTCAAAAGACCTGTCTTCTAGATGAGATCATCTTTTGCCTCACCAAGCCTGTTGTAACTTTTTATTCGACTTATTATTTTATTCGACTTTTTACTTGGCTTGTTGAATATATATATATATATATATATATATATATATAATTTGACTTATTGAATGTTTCATTTCTAATATTTTTGTCAGATTTTTCTTTAATACCTCTATCTCTTTGCAGAATTTCTCATCCATGTCATGTATGGATTTCCTTAGTTCATGTAACAGTTTCTTTGTGTTTTTTTTTTTTTACAGGCATAGTTAGACAGTGAGAGAGAGAGAAAGGTCTTCCTTCCATTGGTTCAGCTCCCCAAATGGTTGCTACGGCCGGCGTGCTGCACCGATCCGAAGCCAGGAACCAAGTGCCTCCTCCTGGTCTCCCATATGGGTGCAGGGCCCAGGGACCTGGGCCATCCTCCACTGCCCTCCCGGGCCGCAGCAGAGAGCTGGACTGGAAGAGGAGCAACTGGGACAGAATCTGGCGCCCCAACTGGGACCAGAACCCGGAGTACCAGTGCTACAGGCAGAGAACCAGCCCAGTGAGCCGCGGTGCCGGCCTCTCTGTGTTCTTTATTTTATTTTATTTTATTTTTTGACAGGCAGAGTGGACAGTGAGAGAGAGAGACAGAGAGAAAGGTCTTCCTTTTGCTGTTGGTTCACCCTCCAATGGCCGCCGCGGCCAGTGCGCTGCAGCCAGCACACCGTGCTGGTCCAATGGCAGGAGCCAGGTGCTTCTCCTGGTCTCCCATGCAGGTGCAGGACCCAAGCACTTGGGCCATCCTCCACGGCCCTTCTGGGCCACAGCAGAGAGCTGGCCTGGAAGAGGGGCAACTGGGACAGAATCCGGTGCCCCGACCGGGACTAGAACCTAGGGTGCCGGTGCCGCAGGCGGAGGATTAGCCTATTGAGCCACAGCGCCGGCCCTCTGTGTTCTTAAGTAGCCTTACAATCATTCTTTTGAACACCTTATCAGCATTTCATCATTCCCCTTCTTCACAGTCCAATAGTAATGTATTATTGTATTCCTTGTGGGAGTCATTTTGCCTTTCTTATTCATGTTCATTTTTTTCCACATTGGTTTGGGTTTTTTTTTTTAAAGATTTATATTTTATTTATTTGAAAGGCAGAGTTACAGAGAGAAAGATAAGGGACACAGAGAGAGGTCTTCCATCTGGTTCACTCTCCAAATGGCCACCAAGATCGAGGCTGTTCCTAAAGCCAGGGACCTGGAGCTTCTTCCAGGTCTCCCACGTGGGTGCAGGGGCCCAAGGGCCATCTTCCAGTGCTTTCTCAGGCCATAGCAGAGAGCTGGATTGGAAGTGCAGCAGCTAGGACTCAAACCAGCACCGATATGGGATGCCGGCACTGTAGGCAGTAGCCTTACCTGCTACATCACAGCACTAACTCTTCTTCATTGTTTTTTATGCATCTGAGGGAATCACTTGTCATCCCTTGGGGATGGATTTTTTTTTTTTATTGTTATTGAAGGTTTCATTCTTTGACTTGTGCCTCTCTTGGTCAGTGGAGGGCCTGAGACTTGTACTGGAGTTCCAGAGGTGTGTGCTAGGTGAAACCAGGAAGCTCTGTCCACCATTGGGATTGGGGTAAGAGTCTAGTGTGACACCCAAGCTGGGTTGCTATACCACCTCTGGCTTCAGTCAGCAGTAGGAGGGGATCTTGGAACTAGTGTGTTCAAAATCCCAGCCCTTCTGTGTGCCAAAATGAACCAGCTTATTTACAGCCTAGAGTGAACTCACGGTGCCCGTGTACCTCACCCACCCAGACACTCACACCATACAGAACACATACAGCCCACTTTGGGGTGTGTCCCCTGAGCCCTCTGTGAGATCTGTCCGCAGTTGCAGGGAACTCTGAGTTTCTGCAGTCAGGCTACGCAGATGCACAGGAACCCAACCACATCCTAGAGCGCTCTCAGCGCCACGGCCTGTGCCCCGGACTTTCAGTCACAGGGACAAGAGGTCTGCTCTCCACCCTGGGAGCTGCCTCTTACCCAGCGTGAGCTGCCTGCAGCTCCCGAATCAGGACAGAGATCAGCCACAACCCCACCTCAACAAATCAAGACTGGCACTTTGGTGGCTGGAGGGGAGAGAAGAAGCAGCGTGGTCTCCCTTCATGGAGTAAAGTAGTTGCTCGGCACCCCCGCCAGTCCCCCCGGCCAGACTGAAAGCCAAGGCAGACCGGGGAATTCTCCCCGAGTCAAAGCCACCAGTGGCGTGGGCTGCAGCATCCTGTTCTCTCCTCGCCTGAGCAGGTGGCGGTCCCCAGCCAGGCACCTGCCATGAATATGCAGGCGTCACTGGTGGCACGCAGCCAATGGCTGTGTGTTTGTCCTCTCCCCACTGTCCTGCGGAGTCTCTGCCCTGTTCTGTCCACTCTTCACTGAGAACATCTCTCAATCAGTCCCCTGGGGACACGGTCTTGCCTTGGTTTTTCTGGTATCCATGGTGGCTGAGGTCAGTGTGGCTTCTCCCTATTCAGCCACTGTGGATCTCCCCATTTTCAATTTTAAAGCACTCTCCTAAGACTTATATCCAGGACCTTGCAGGTTTGCTCATGCTGTGGTTGACCAGAGCTTTATTTGAGTCAGAGGGGCATTGGTCAGGGAAGGAGGGGACAGAGGGCATGGGGAGGACTCCCTGATCCTCACCTGAATGTTCCTGCTTCAGCGTGAAGCAGAGGTGGAGACCTCTGTGCCTCGCTAGAAAGGTTTCCAGAACAGCCAGGCAGAGAGCGCCCGTCCTGTTAGATCAGGGAGCACTGTGCTCTGAGCAGCACCTGGTTTACCTCGATGGACCTGCCCGAGTTCAGAACTGCAAGACCTGCATCCTGGGGAACTCTGTAGTTCCGCACAAATCCAGAGGGTCGTTGTTGCTTGCAGTGCAGACAAGCTCAGCACCGAGAGACAAGGCTTCAGACGTCCAGAGAGAAAAGGCAAAAATAGACCCATGGAACCATGCAGACCCAAATCTTCTGCACAGCACAGGAAACCTGTCAGCAGAGTGAAGAGATAACTTCCATAATGGGAGAAAATGTCTGTAGACTGTCATCCACCAAGGGGTAAATATCCAGAACATACAAGGACCTCGGGACTGTGCCAGAATTAGCGTATATTTCCGTTGGTGGAGGAATGGATAAGAAAAATATGGAACGTGTACACAAGTGGAATCTTATTCAGTCATAAAAAAGACTGCAGTCCTGTCATCTGTGGCAGTAGAGACGGAGCACTATGCTAATGGAGTAAGCCAGGCACAGGCAGACAAACGTAGCGTGTTCTCACTCCTACATGGAAGTGGAAACTGTGGGCCTCCTGGAAGCAGAGAGTAGAATAGTGCTTACCGGAGGCTGGGCGGGGTACCAGGGAAGGGGATAGAGAACAGTTGGCTAATGAGTACAAATACAGTTTTAAGGAGGATGATATGCTAGTGTTTCATAGCACGGTGGGGCAACTGTGGTTGGCAGTCATTTATTGCATGTTTCAAAACAGCTAGAAGAAAGGATTTTGAATGTTCCCAATATAAGGAAATCATACATGTTTGAGGTGACGATATGTTAATTACCCTGATTGATCAGTACATACTGTATACATATATCAAAATATCACACGGAACTCCAAAAAGATGTACAAATATGTGTCAGTTTAAAATAAGCCAGCTTGGGACTAGCGCTGTGGCCCTGCCACCCACATGGGAGACCCAGATGTTACTTCAGGCTCCTGACTTTGGCCTGACCCAGCCTTTTGGGAGAGTGAATCGGGTTTGCAAGATTCTCTCTCTGTCTCTCTGTTTCTCTCTCTCTCTCTCTCTCTCTCTCTCTCTCTCTCTCTCTCTCTTAAATAAAAATGAAAATAAGTTTTTGAAAAATTGTAGCATGTCTTAAAGTTGACATTTAACAAAGTAACCCACTTAAAACACCTCAAATGTGCAATTTATTATGTTCGTGCTATTCATAAAATAATTTCAGAACTTTTAAGGACATTAAATTACATACTCCATAAGTTAAAAAAATGTAAGGTGAGCATCTCCTCCTTTCTGTTGGTCTAACTCTATGCAGGAATGCCCCCTCTGAGCTGACACATCCTAATTCTAAATGTAAGGTTCCCCGTTGATGCGAGACCTGGCTGCAACAGGCCCAAATGGGGTGGGCAGGGTGAGTGGTCAGCTCACCTGTAAACTGGCAAAATGTAAGAGACTGGGAAGGGGGTTACCAAGAACAAGGCATGCCTGCCCCAGGCTTACCCTACGGCGACACTGTAGGGAATTCTTAAAGAAGAATAAAACTGGCTGAGGGGCTGCTGGTGTTTCATTCATCGCCAGTTATGAAGCTGCTCACCAGCATCCCCTGTCAGAGTCGTTGAGTCCCGGCTGCTCTGCTTCCAATCCAGCTTCCTGTTAACGCACCTGGGAAACTGGTGGCTGATGGCCTGAGTCCTTGGGCCCCTGGCACCCACACGGGAGACCTGGATTGAGTTCCTAGCTCTTGGCTTCCGCCTGGCCCAGCCCAAGCTGTTGTGGCCATTTCGGGAGTGAACCAGCAGACTGGAAGATCCCTCCCTTCTCTCCCTCTCTCTCTGCCTTTCTTTCATGTAAATGAATAAATCATTAAAAAAAAAAAAAAAAGCTGCTTTGGAGAGCAGGACGTTCAGCTTCCCAGTGCAGACCTCTGAAGTGTGAGCGATGAACAGTGAGTTAAAAACAGGTGCTGTTGAGCAAGGCAGGAATGTTTTTGTCCAGAAGGGTGCCCGGTGCCACACTGTGGAAAGGGGGGCAAGCGCAAGACTGGACCAAGTCTCCCTGGTCTGTTTGGGCGGAAGAAAGGTCAGGCTGTTGGCTTTCCCTGCACGGACACCACCAAGAGCAAACGCATCCCCTGGGGAGAGGACACTCTGATGGAGGATTTGGAGAATCCAAGAAATACATCCTGGAACCAAAATGATCCTCGCTGGCATTAAGAGAAGAATGCAAGGGCAGGCTTGATAGCTCATCCAGAAATGATACTAATGAGTAATGATTGGCAGCTGCCTCGTTTATTACAAAACAGGAATGTCTCATGACTTTTTATGTGCACCATAATTAAATTCTCATGAATGGCTGACAAAATATTTTTCTCCAACAGTCCTGATTTAAGTTGCCTCATGTGGTTACATAAATATGGTTGGGTTTACTGAAAGTTTGGTAGTAATTCCAGTTCAGTAATTGCCCTCACTGTTTTCCCCTCCCAAGGATATGATTGGACTCAACTAACAACATTCAGCTTTTCGCAAAGATTGTGAATGCCATCCCAAAACCTGCTGGGAGATTGGTCTTTGATCTGCTGCTTCACTCCCCAAATAACTACAATGGCCGGCCAGAGCCGGACAGATCTGAAGTCAGGAGCAGGAGTGGTCAGAGTTAAGACGGAGTCACTTGTGTCAACCCTAACAAAACCAATCAATGCAGCCAGGAGGTTATGAAGAAAGGGTTGTTAGATGTAATTACCTGATACTAATGATCACAAAAGACTCTACCAGAACCACATTACACAGAGGCCACCACAACCTTAGGCTACAGCCTGCAGCACCAGCATCCCATAAGGGCACTGGTTTGAGTCCCAGCTGCTTCTCTTCCCATCCAGCTCCCTGCTAATGAGCCTAGGTGCAGGGTCTGAGTCCACCCGTACAGGATGGACTGGGTCCGAGGAAAGGTGAGTGCGCCACTCGCCCGTCCCCCAGCCTCCCGATCCCGGAGACAATCAGACGCAGCGGGGAGCCAAGTCTAGCAAGGACTCATTTATTCCGAGCGTAACAGAACCTTTTGTAGCACAAAACTGCAGTCATTGGGGCAGGGCTAAGAACCAACCAATCACTTAAACGGTCACCTTACGGGGGGATTTGTATAGGACTAGCCTTATGTCTATACACTTGTTACTAGTTTTGTTACCTCCCCTGATGTTGCGTAGCCAATCAGTTTAAGTGGTAAACAACTTTGGATTCCGCCCACCACCTTACTTCCTTTGGGCACCATCTTTGAATTGCTTCGTGTAACTAATTTCCCCACACCTAGGAAAGTAGTGGAAGATGACCCAAGTGTTTGGGCCCCTTGCACCCATGTGGAAGACTGGGAAGAAGCCCCTGGCCCCTGGCTTTGGCCTGGTCCAGCCCAAGCCATTGGTGACAATTTGGAGAGTGAACCAGCGGATATAAAATCTCTTAACTCTGCCTTTCAAATAAATCAACATTTACACACACAAAAAAAATGATACTTCTGCAAGGTCACCTGCCCATCAATGGCCTGTCCAATCTCAGACTAATGCCTCCTTGCTTACTAATCATTGTGGCTGAAGATAATTGTCTCAAAACATTTGATGCAACCCTCCTCCTCATTTTTCCCTTTAAAACCTTCCCTTTGCCTCAACCTCCTTGAATCTTCCTATAGTTTACTACAGCATTGTATATTGGCACTGTGATGCCATGGTAATTCCATTGTCATGCTCTGGCACTCCCAAATGAATGCCACGATTCTCCAGGGAGCCTCCCTCTCTCTGATTCTTGTCTGCATTAGGTTGACAACCCAGTGAAGCCTGGAGCAGGTGCAGATCAGACTAACTTCAGGAGAGAAGAAAAATAAAAAGGGTGGAGGGAACCAGTATGGAGGAGTTTCTCTCCACCCACCTTGCAAAGGTGAGCAAGAGACAAAGTGCAGGCGCCATTCTGGATATATGTAAAAGGTGCGCATCCTCAGGTGTGCGTGACATCAGAGCTGTGCGCGACATCAGGGCTATGCACAAACTCAGAGCTGAGTGCGGACTCAGTCAAACAGAAAAACCTCACTCTGGGGTGGTGAAATACCAGGAGGTTAGGATTTAGTGAAAGGGTAGAGCTAATGAACTGGGGGGTGGGGGGGAGACGGTGGGTGAGAGAACTCACGGAGGTCACATGAGTACTCTCCAGAGAGGCTACAATTCGGTTACCTTGGCAACCTGGAGGGAGACTGCAGGAGAAATTGAACCCACAATGTGGGCAGGACAGATTCTGTGGGTGGTCTGTGGAAAAAAAGCAGACGAATGCAATACACACAGAAGCCAGAGATTGGAAGCTAACTACCATCAATTCTGCTCAGCTGTGCGGTATTACGTCCCTCCTGAGGGAAAAAAATAAATAAATAAAAAGATCTACCACACCTAACCCTGAAGAACTAAGCAGAGCTCTCTGGCCAAACCCATCTCAAGCCTCCAAGGCTCCTCCCACAGCAGACAGCCCACTTAACACAGTCATAGTATAACAAGAAAAAAAAAAACACAGTAAGGGAAGAAGAACTCAAAGAATTCCTCCAAAATGCCAAGCAATAAACACAGAAACCAAGGGAACAAGATCAATGAACACATTATGACACCCCCAAATGAACAAAACACCCCAAGCCAAGATTATGAAGATGATGAGATAGAAGAAATACAAGATACTGATTTCAAAAAATTTATGATAACATTTAGAAGTTTTCAAAAGCAAATTCTTGAACTACAGAAATCCTTACTGGACAGGATAGAAAATCTCTCTTGTGAAAATGAAATCTTAAGGAGGAACCAAAATGAAATGCAGAAACTAATAGAACAGGAAAGTGTGATAGTGAAGAGAAATCAAAATGAAATGAAGAACTCAATAGATCAAATGACAAACATATTAGAGAGTCTTAAAAACAGAGTCAGTGAAACAGAAGAGAGAATATCAGACTTAGAAGACAGAGCACAGGAAAGTATACAGTCAAACCAAAGAAAAGAAGAGGAAATTAGAAATCTAAAAAATATCGTTGGGAATCTACAGGATACTATTAAAAAAAACCAACATTTGAGTTCTAGGAGTTCCTGAAGGCATGGAGAAGGAGAAAGGATTAGAAGGCCTTTTTAGTGATATGCTTGCAGAGGACTCTCTGGGTTTGGAGATGGACAGAGGCCCCTGCTGACTTCATTCGGGGTGTTTGAAAAGGTTGCATCCACACACCTGCAGGCAGCCACCTCACGACTGTGGGCTGCGGTGAGTGCTCATGTCGAGGTCCTCCTGTGTTCTGCGTGGGAGTTCATGTCTTCCCTTGGCTCCTGGGGACACCTGGGCAGAGTCCCGTTCTAACCAGTAAGGAAGCTGCCCCCCTCTGCCTGCTTTGGCACGGTGACATCTCACGACCTCTTCTGGTAACTGCTTTCCACGATTCTCCAATGACAGAGGGTTGATCTGCACAGGCGTCTGGGCTCTGTCTAGCTCTCTGTTTTTTCCCTCTGCCTACTTTGAATCTGCTTTTTTTTTTCTATACTAAGATAATTTGGTTTTTCAAGTTTGCTTGGAAGTTTGTTATTTCAGCCAGTCCAGGCTGAAATGTAAACATTGAAAGAAGTTAACTCCTAAACTCATTGGAGATGGAAAAAAAAAAAAAAACTAAGCTGCTTTGAGAATAAATAAGCTGTTTTAAATTTGTTGGTAAATATTTCTTCAACATTTTAGCATACATTTTGCCTGGTTTGCTGGCCAGTCAGAGTTATATTTATTTCTTTAAACATCCAAGATCATGAGAGTGTACGAGCCAACATTGTGGCATAGTGGGCTAAATTACCACTTAGGACTCAGCATCCCATATCAGAGCATGGGTTGTAGTCCCAGCTGCTCTGCTTCTGATCTAGTGCCCTACTAATGCACCTGGGAAAGCCATGGAAGATGGCCCATGTGCTTAGGTCCCTGTCACCCATGCAGGAAACCCAGATGGAGTTCCAGGCTCCTGGCTTTCACCTGAACCAGTCCCAGATCATTGCAACCAGTTGGAAAGTGAACCAACAGATGGGAGATCTCTCTCTCTCTCT
This sequence comes from Sylvilagus floridanus, assembly GCA_949820135.1. Lineage (NCBI taxonomy): Eukaryota > Metazoa > Chordata > Mammalia > Lagomorpha > Leporidae > Sylvilagus > Sylvilagus floridanus. The sequence goes on along the minus strand of OX463239.1, from coordinate 76,403,777 downwards.
CTGTCACTTTGACTTTTGAATAAAATAAACAACTGTTTTTCAGAAGAGTATAAGCTTGGCCTAACAATAAATAAGCAAGTAAAATATAATAACACAATGTCCATTTCTTCTGTCAACTATATCATTTTAACTTATAGGGTTTCTCTTTGGTAAGAAAATAAAATGATGACTGTGCTTGTCTGCTGTCTCAGTTTTCATAATCTGGGAACAATTGCTACAAATAAATAAGTCGAGCAATGTAACTGAGATAGATGTTTCTAGATATAAATTCAAGTGTTCTTGACTTCTTAACTTCTATAAAATAAGCAACATGTTTGAGTCTATTAAAAAATACAACAATTCAGGCCGGCGCCGTGGCTCAACAGGCTAATCCTCCGCCTTGCGGCGCCGGCACACCGGGTTCTAGTCCCGGTCGGGGCACCGGATTCTGTCCCGGTTGCCCCTCTTCCAGGCCAGCCCTCTGCTGTGGCTCGGGAGTGCAGTGGAGGATGGCCCAGGTGCTTGGGCCCTGCACCCCATGGGGAGACCAGGAAAAGCACCTAGCACCTGGCTCCTGCCATCGGAGGAGCGCGGTGCGCCGGCCGCAGCGCGCCGACCGCGGCGGCCATTGGAGGGTGAACCAACGGCAAAAGGAAGACCTTTCTCTCTGTCTCTCTCTCTCACTGTCCACTCTGCCTGCCAAAAAAAAAAATATACAACAATTCAAGACTGCTTTAAAGTTACTTAGAGTTTAAAATTCTTTATATTCTTGGGACCGGGGCTGTGGCATATTGGGTAAAGCTGCCACCCTCAGTGCCAGATCCCATGTGGGTACCTGTTTGTGTCCTCGCTGCTCCACTTCTGATCCAGGTCCCTGTTAATGTGCCTAGGAAAGTAGTGGAAGATGGCCCAGGTGCTCAGGCCCCTGCACCCACGTGGGAGATGCAGAAACAGCTCCTGACTGCTGACTTTGGATTGACCCAGGTCTGACCATTGCAGGGTCTCCCATGTGCCGGGGCCCAAGCCCCTGGGCCATCATGCATTGCCTTCCCAGGCCATTAGCAGAGAGCTGCATTGGAAGAGGAACAGCCAGGACTCATACCACTGCCCATATGGGATGTCAGCACCACAGGCAGAGAGGCTTAACTTTCTAGGCTACAGCATAGGGCCCAAGGACAAATCTTGTGAAAAGAAATTTGTATGTGATGAAGTTGGCTATAATAATAAAAAATTATAATAAATATTAAGTATTAACACACTGATATAAAACAATTTAATTCTCTATGTTTAAAGCAAGATTATCTTAAAATATTGATCTGCTCTTAATAAAATTTACAAGAACTGGCCTAAGAAGCTAAGACTTTGTTAAGATAATTTCTTATGTTTTCTACTGCCCATATTTGGTTTTGGTTAATTAGGAAAAACTGAGAGTTAATTTTTTTACATCTATTTGCTTTTTAAGTCTTTTAAGTGATCACTTTATTAATTCTGGTTAAAACGCTAATTAAATGAAGGATTATTATTTCACAATGATTTGTGATCTTCTTTGACCAGATGTTTCAAATCTTTTGACAATTGTTTTTAAAGATTTATTTATTTATTTGAAAGTCTGAGTTACATAGAGAGAGGAGAGGCAGAGAGAGAGAGAGAGAGAGAGAGAGAGAGAGAGAGGTTTTACAGCCGACAGTTCACTCCCTAGATGGCTGCAACAGCCAGAGCTGTGCCAATCCAAAGCCAGGATCCAGGAGCTTCTTCCAGGTCTCCCACATGGGTGCAGGGGCCCAAGGACTTGAGCCATCTTCCACTGCTTTCCCAGGCCATATCAGAGAGCTGGACAGGAAGTGGAGCATCCAGATCTCAAACCGGCACCCATATGGGATGCCGGCGCTTCAGGCCAGGGCGTTAACTCATTGCGCCACAGTGCCGGCCCCGTTGATGACTGCTGTTTAAAAGTTGTATTTATATGGGTATATTATTAACGTTCTGAACATGTAAAATGTGTAGAAGTGTTATGTTACTGTTACGGCATTGTCAATTATGATTGTTATCTTAGAATGCTAAACGCAATAAAAATAACTAAATGACCCTGTCAGTGGCTAAACGCTAATCAAAATTGTAACCGTGGAAACAAACCTGCAGTTATCACTCCGTATTCCAATTGGTGGATTTCAGCTCTGCCTCCTGACTCCTGCTTCTTGCTGCTGTGGACGCTGAGAGGCAGCAGTGGTAACTCAGGTAATTTGGGTTCCTGCCCCCCATATGGGGCACCCTGATTAAGTTCCTGGCTCTAGGCTTTAGTCCAGGCCCAGCCCTGACCAGTGTAAGTATCTGGGGGGTGAACCAGTGAATGGGAGCTCTGTCTCTAGCTCTGCCTCACTTTGCCTCCCAAATAAATAAGGAAAAAATGTTAAAGCAGTTTTAACCATAGCTATTCTGTGTCTTTTGCTATCCGCAGTTTTGATTCTTCTCCAAAAGCATTTACAATCAAATTCATGATAAAGAGCCTAAAAAGTACTCTTAAGTGCAGTTTTCTGACAAAACTAAATTCATCTTAACAACAAAATGGTTATTCTGTAGTTATCTTTGGTAAAATTGGTGTAACTATACGGAGAAAAAGTTTTCTTTCTTGGCTTGAAAAACTATTATGCAGACTGGATTTGTTATGGTCTTGTTGGGTTTATTTTGTGTTTCCCTTTTTACACTTTGTACTTTTTGCATATCAAAATTTTGCAAAAGCACAACTCCTAACAGATGAAGCTAAACTTAACAGTGGACTCCACGCGGTCTTAGCCTGCGAACTCCTCCTTCTGAGCTTGCTGGTTGCTCAGTGTGGCTAACGTGCTTGCATACTGACTCCTGACCATCATCACTGTGCTCCCGTGTGGGACCAGACCACCCCGGGGATGAGGGACAACCAAACCCCCACCACCGCACTCCTCAGTGATGTTCTCAGAGAAAAGATCTTGCACAAAAAGGGGGAGTGTGAAAGGAGTGGAAAAGTTGTCAGCATCAAAATGGAGTCACTTGTGTCCACCCCCCTCCCACAAAAAAAAACTAAAATGAATAAAACCAGGAGCTTATGAAGAAAGGGTTGTTACCTGTGGTTATCTGATAGTGACTACGGCAAAACACTCCTCCCGAGCCACAGCTTTACACAGAGGCTGCTGGAGCCTTGTACAAGAATCACACCTCCAAGACGCCTGATCAGCCTTGGTCACTTCCACCTTGGACCTTGCTTGTTCATCATTGTGGCTGAAGGTAATTGTCTCAGAACAGCTGACATGATCCTCACTTTTGCCTTTAAACCTTTTCCTTGCCTCAACCTTCTTGACTGCCCGTGGCATGCATATTCCCACTGCAAGCTCTGGTATTCACAGAGAGAGCACAATTCATTAGAAAGTCTCTCTCCCTGATTGCTGACTGTTTTTTTGACTTAGGTTGACACTAACAAAAGGCAGAGAGGAACTGAAATTAGCGAAATCATCCATTTTTCTTGGTCCCAGCCTACCCATCATGGATCTAGAGTTTCAGTAGCAGGTGGCGCAGGGAACCTAGAGTGGACTCTGAGACTAGCAAGAGACTGGTCCAGACCCCAGTCCATAGTTGCTGCACAGCCCACACGTTACAGACTCAACTGTGCTTCCCCAAAATTCCTGTGTTGAAGTCCCCAACCTCAGAATGAGGCTGCCTTTGGAGATAGGACTTTCAGAGAAGTAACTAAGATAACACCAAGTCGTAGGAGTGGCCACCGAACCAGCCTGGGCCACGTCCTTACACGAGGAGATTGGGACAGAGGCACACAGAGGGAAGACCGTGTGGAGACGCAGGGACAAGATGGCCACCTGCAAGTCAAGGAGAGAGGTCTCAAAGAAACCGCCGCTGCGGCACCTCCAGCACTGGGAGGAAGTCAATGTTCCCTTGATTCAGCCGTGCAGTCTATGGTATTTCATTATGGCATCCCTAGCTAACGAACACATGGTCAGTGCTTTAACTCCCCTGGGTCACCACAAAGAGGGTTTAGTGCTTAATTTATTGGGTTGTTTTGAGGATTAAATGAAACAGAGCATCTGGCACGTCGAGGTGCTCAATAAATATTTCTTCCCTCTCTGAATCAGTGCCTATTTTTAAGGCAGAAGAAGGATTTATGTATAATTACTGAAACTGTGCTTCAACTGTCTGATTAGCTGTTCCATATATAGCAGACTCCCAAGTCTCCCAGAGCCTGGAGCGAGTCCAGGAGCTCAGCACGGCCTGCCCACCGTGGGAACCAGGCAGGTGCACAAGGGTCCTGGTGAGCAGCTGCAAAGGCCTGGAAGAGCAGGTAGGACTCAAAGACATGGGTGGGAAGGGGGTGTGGGAGTGAGGGTGCAGCGGGGAGGGAGCCACAGATAATGTGGGGAAGGTTCAGTGCTGCCTAGGGTGCTCTGAGGAGGCCAGGGCATCAAAAATGCAAAGGTAGAGTTTGTTCCGATGGCAAGGACATCAAGGTGGCCGGAGCCACAGCCTTGTGAGGCTCTGTGAGGCAGAGAGGCGGAAAAGCAGGACCAGGTTTGGTGGTGTCTGTCAGAAGCTGGACCAACCTCAGGAGCAGAGACCACAGAGAGGAGCCTTCTCCCCCAGCCCAGACGCTGGTGGAAGGGGGCTGGGAGGCAGGAGCCTCATAGGGAAAGTGCAAGGGCAGGTTTGAAGGAAGGATGAGCAGGATTTGAAATGTTCCGTTCAGACACTCACGGCATTTCTAGGTGTTAAACCAGTTCACTGCATTCCACATTTGAACACATTCATGGAAATTGGAGGCTTTTAAAAACATCTCACGGAGGTTCCGTGTCTTCTGAACCTGTGCTGTTGGTCACTGGTTTGTGGGCTCCCCTGAAAAGTTTCCAAGGTAAGAGTAGGTCAAGAATAGATTTTAAATGCCCACTGATGGATGGATGAAATTTAAAAAGGAATTATATGCATATCGTGGAATACTGTTTGGCCTTGAAGAAGAAGGAAATCCCATCACTTACTACAACGTGGGTGAACCTTCAGGGCTTTGTGCTAAATGAAGTAAGCCTAACACGGAACCCAAAGCCTGGGTGAGTCCACTTGCGTGAGGAGCACAAAGTAGCCAGACCTCAGAGACAGAGGAGAGCGGTGGGTACCAGGGCTGAGGAGAAAGGGAGTTGCTATCCAGTGGGTGTAGCAAGAGCTTCCACTCTGCAATGTGAAAAAGCCCCTGAGATAATTAAGTAGACTGATTAGCACCACTGAACTGCAGGCTTAAATAGGGTTAACATGGCCAGTTTTATGTTCTGAGTTTTTCACCACAAATATTAGTGAATGGAGTCTAGGGGCGACCTAGCAGTTAGGATGCCCATGTCCTACATTAGAGTCCTGGGTTCAGCTCCTGCCTCTGGCTCCTGGCAACTATAGTACATGAGACCACCTCTGGGTCTCATATCTATGTCCTAGAGAGACTTTAATCGCAGTGTACAGTGGCAGGAGCAGGGCTTGCACACACCTGTGACAGGAACGTCCGTGCGTACTCTCCTGTTTTCCTCACAGCTCAGGCTACCCCACCGCCACCGATCATTCAGGTATCTCTCAGCACCTGTCATTTCTCTACTCTCAGGGGCAGTCATCTGTGGGTTTACGATCTTTCCCTATACAGTACACAACACAGTAGAATAACACTCCAAAGTCGTGCTCAGTAAAGACAAGTGTGTTATGCATTTAGTTCATGAACACATGACCGATGGGGGCACCTGTATCGTTCTAACTTTCATCTACAAAATCCTAGTTTTGCTCACAGTAGGCCCCTAAGGAAAAAAATTTGAATTTGAATTTTGTTATGTTTCTGACAAGGTGCAATCTTTTGGCTCTCATAATCTGACGTGTTGCTCATTTGTCTGTTCATCTGCAGTGAGATTGGATGGGTGACCACACACAGGGAAAGTGCCCTCTTCAAGTCCCAACATAAAAGGCATGACCTAGCTTATTTTTCTACTCAGTCCTGACACCCAAGACCACTGGCTGCTTGCTCAGGTCTAACAGGCTGGCGTGGGAGTGAGACTCACCTAGACGTGGCCTGGGGATGGGGAAATGTCTTAGATGTGAAATCCGGAGCCGTGCTTCCACAAAGGCGGGCTTCGGGCACAGCCGCCCAGCTGGAACCCAGCCTTGCTGAGCTCCCCAGGCTCCCTGGCTGCTCTGAACGGTCCCTGCCCTCATGTGACTCCTCATCTCCTGCTGTACCCTCTTTCTGCAACTCCAGGAACCCCACTTCTGTGAGAACTTACCCCTGCATCTCTGTTTCTTCATAGCCTGCCACCCCTAGGAGCATTTGGGCTCGTGTTTATTTCTTCTTCATCTTCTTCTTACCAGTGTTTTCTTTATTGAATTTTTCAAAAGGAATACAATGTTTATGTAGAACTAGTCAGAATTTATTACTGTTATTTTCAAAATTGGATTTGCTAATGGAAAAGTAGTTTCCAACTAGGCATTTAAATCAAAGGCAAAATGTGTTGCCGTTAATAAAAATGAAATGGTACTAGCTTACAAAATGTGAAATGGTCATGTTATTAGCCAAAATAAAATGTAAATGAATTATTCTTCTGTTTGTTGGTCAGTGACCAAGAGAGGAAAAAGTCATAAACAGCAAAATGAACCACAAAAGCCAAGGCTGATGTAATTCAGGTTCCGGAACTTTTACACCTGGCCAAGATGGAGTAACAGGGAGAAGATTTATCTTTTTTTTTTATCATACATACATTTATTTACTTATTTGAAAGAGTGACAGAGGGAGAGGCAGAGAGAGCTTCCATCTGCTGATTCATTTCCCAAATAACTACAACAGTTAGGACTGGGCCAGGCCCAAAGCCAGGAGCCAGGAACTCCATCCAGGTATCCCAGGAGCCCAAACACTTGGACCATCATCTGCTGCCTTCCCAGGCACAATAGCAGGAAACTGAATCAGAAGTGGAGCAGCGGGGACTGGCACCAGCACTCCAATATGGAACACTGGCATCACGAACAACAGCTTAACCTGCTGAGCACAGTGCCAGCACCAGACTTATCTTTATTCCTGAAACAAATCCTCCCCCTTCCCCCAAAACATACATGACATGATGGTTTCAGGACACTGAACTTGAGGCAAGGAAAGACAGCGAGTGACCCCTGAGGTATGGGGACAAACAGGCTAAGTCCCCCCCCCCCCCATTGCCCCAGCTCCCTCCTTAGAGTTTCCAGGCCATGCTACAGAAAGGAGAACTCCATCAGGAGCCTGGAGAACTCCCTGGGTGGAGGAGCTGCAGCTGGGAGACCCAGGAAAGAGAGTTTGCAGGACAGAACCAGGGAGGCCCGAGCTGTGGTCAGCAGAGGACTGCCCAGTGCCTGTGTGCAAGGCAAACACAGTGGCTCCAGAAAGAACCATCAGGATGGGGGACAGGGAGTTCGAGGGCACTAGCATTATCCTTAATTCTGACTTGAGTAGAAGTGACTTGGATGTTCATTTTCTCCCATCAGTCATTGGCTCTTCATTTCTTACACACTTTTCTATAAATGTTGCACTTCAAAATTTTTTAAAAACTTGATATATGCTCTCAAATTGCCTTTTTAAAATTTCTATGTAAATCTGCATCTAGACTCACAATGAGCCGAGTGCACAACTTCTCCAGCCTCTCCCTTGTCCAAAGCAGACCCTTTCCCATGATTCCATGAGACTCTTGCAGATATGAAGTCCTAAGCTATGATGCTGATAATCGTGGGACCGTGAAACACACCACGACTTTCTGTAGAAACGTCGGACTCTAATCTTGATTTGCTGTTTTCTCTTTGCCATTCTTTTTTTTTTTTTTTTTTTTTACAGGCAGAGTGGACAGTGAGAGAGAGAGACAGAGAGAAAGGTCTTCCTTTTGCCGTTGGTTCACCCTCCAATGGCCACCGCAGACGGCGCGCTGCGGCCGGCGCACCGCGCTCCTCCGATGGCAGGAGCCAGGAGCCAGGTGCTTTTTCCTGGTCTCCCCATGGGGTGCAGGGCCCAAGCACTTGGGCCATCCTCCACTGCACTCCCGGGCCACAGCAGAGGGCTGGCCTGGAAGAGGGGCAACCGGGACAGAATCCGGTGCCCCGACCGGGACTAGAACCCGGTGTGCCGGCGCCGCAAGGTGGAGGATTAGCCTGTTGAGCCACGGCGCCGGCCTCTCTTTGCCATTCTAAGACTGGGAGTGAGAGTGGGTGTCTTATGCAGCAGCTAAGAGGAAGGAGGTCTCCCTGCTTTTTGAATATATAACTTTTTAAATTTTTTCCATTCCTTCCTTACATGAAAGTAGTAAGGTAATTTAAAATATTGGAAATACCAGAAAAAATAGGAATTCTGGCTACTGTAGTTACATCTTTAAAAAGCTGAGACCAGGAGCTGGTACTGTGGAGCAGTGGTTTAAGCCTGTGATGCCAGCATTCCATATCAGAGCACCGATTAAGAGTCCTAGCTGTTTCACTCCCTTCTCAGCTCACTGCTAATGTGCCTGGGAAGGTAGTGGAAGGTGCTCCAAGTGCTTGAGCCCCTACCACCCACATGGGAGACCAGGATGGTGTTCTTGGATTTGATTTGGCCCAATCCTGGTCATTGTGACCATTTGGGGAATGAGCCAATGGATGGAAGATCTGTGTGTGTGTGTGTGTGTGTGTGTGTGTGTGTGGGTGGGTGGGTATCACTGCTCTCAAATAAACAAATCTTTGAAAAAAAAATGAAGACAAAGTCATTCTCTGGAAAAAGGAGTCTTTTCAATAAATGGTGTGGGAAAAATAGGATCTCTGCATGCAGAAACAAGACCTTATACCCTATATTAAAAAATCACCTCATGATGGTTCGCATCTAAACCTAAGACCTGAAATTATCAAATACCAGAGGAAAGCAGAGTAAGCTCTGCAAGACATTGGCATAGGCAAAGATTTCTTGGATAAGACCCCAGAAGGACAGGCAATTAAAGCAAAATTAGACGAATGGGATTACATCAAGCTAAGAAGCTTCTACACAGCAAAGGAAACATTCAACAGTGATGAGGCAACTGACAGAATGGGAGAAAATATTTGCAAACTATGCATCTGATAAAGGATTAATATCTGGGTTATATAAGGAGCCCAAGAAACTCAACAATAATGAAACAAACAATCCAGTTAAGAAATAGACAAAGGACATGAACAGGCATTTTTCAAAGGATGACATACATACAGGCACATGAAAAAATGCTCAGGATTACTAGCCATCAGAGAAATGCAAATAAAAATCAGATGAGGAAAATGCAAATAAAAATCACATTAGAATGGCCATCATCCAAAAATCAAAAAATAACAATGGCTGCTGAGGATGTGGAAAAAAAGGTACCCTAATGTACTGTTGGTGGGAAGATAAACTAGAACACCCATTGTGGAAGACATTCCAGAGCTTCTTCAGAAATATGGGAATAGAGCTACCACATGGTGCAGCCATTCCACTCCTAGGAAATTAAATCCACATAACTCATCCACAAATGAGTTATTTATACCCCTGTGTTTACAGCAGCTCCGTTCCCAATAGCTAAGATATGGAATCAACTCAGATGTCTATCAACTGATGATTGGATAAAGAAATTGTGGTATATATACACAATGGATAAGAAAAGACTAAAATCCTGTCTTTTGCAATAAAATGTATGCAACTAGGGACTATTATGCTTAGTGAAGTAATCCAGACCCAAAAAGACAAATATCATATGTTTTCTCTGATTGGTTTTAGCTAATAGAGAGAATCCAAAAAGTTAATGGCTAACAAGCTAAATGGACATTTTGTGATTTGGTTGTTGTCTATACCCCTGCAGAACAGTGGTCTCACTACCTTTTACTTGTAGAGCTCTTTGTTTACAGGAGCATTGAGCCTGTGATTATAAAGTAAACTGAAAGTTTGTTATCACAAAAAATGGAAGGAAAGGAAGGAAGGAGGAGGGGGAGGGAAGAGGAAAGTATTGTATTCCTGGAATCTTTATGTGAAATTCATGAAATCGGTTATCTATATTGTAATAAATTACCAATGTAGCAATCAAAACAAAGAGAAAGGTTCTGGCCTTTAGGTATAGGATTTTACAAGGGATTTTGCAAATAATATGCTTATGAACAAATTATTTTTTGGTCTCTATGTTAATCTTGGAAAATATTCAATGTTAAAGATATAGTCTTTGATTTATGACCTAGTCTTAAGTGAACACAAGAATTATCCTAGAAACTTTTAAGTAATTATACCCAGTAATTAAATGGTCAAGAAAGAAAAAAAAAAAACACAAAGTTGAGACGAAATTAGTTTCTTATCTTGCAGAAACACCAAGACATTTTCCTTGGTTCATTGTTCACAGAAGCTTCTGCTCAACACCATTCAAACCACATCGTATAATAACACTCGCTGATGATCAGGTTTGATAGGATCGCATAAGGAAAAGAATAATCTCAAAGTTAGCACATTGGCCTTTACGTAACTCACTTTTCACCAAGTCACTGAGCACCAGGTGTCCAGCCCATTTCTTACTATTTGTTTCTGCAGCAAGGGGAGGTATTCTCAAAGAGGAGGGACATGCTGATAGACGTTCTGGCCCCGACCCTCTCTCTGGATTAACTGCTGCAGAACGCTCACCTGTCCTCATACATATGTATCAAGACATACTTCTACTCCAAACCTAATCTCCAAGTCACATGCACATGTGATCCACGTGTGCACGGAGTTATCTGTGTGTGAGGTAATGAAATGCAAAGTAAGAGTTCTCCCTCAACATCACCTTCATGCTCAAAGCATACAAATACTTAAAAATTATCTTATTGATATCATCTGTGTATCAAGTCCCATTGCAAAATACTTTACTGGCCTTGTTTGTATCATAAATCGGTCTTCCATGTAGTCGGTTTGTAAACGCATTTATCTATAATGTCACTAGAAAGTAGTTTTGAAGCTATCTTCTTTGCTCAAGATTCTTTGAAAATTTCCAAACATTGGAACTTTCAAGTTACTGATTTCTTTGCTTCTTTCCACAATTGTAGGGTTTTGTTTTTGTTTTTGTTTTTTTGGTCTTAGACAAAGTGCTGCCTTTTAAAAATCCTGTGAAGAGCGGCTTACTGTTTGTATGTAAAATTATGAACATCTGCTTCTGTCAGCTTTTTAATTCGATGCTCTTTATTTGAAGAAGTCCTTTGGTTGTGATTTTATTTCTTTTTGAGTTGTGTGTAAATGCCACTTATTTTGATGGCTGAATTGCTTCATTAGCCGGTATAGCTCTGCAAATAATGCACTGAAATGTTAGTTTTTCTCTAGTAATTAAAGCTGCACAACTGAACTCAATAATGGGGAGTCATGCTTCTGGGCCCCTGCCACCCTCATGGGAGACCTGGAAGACTTCCTAAGTCTTAGCGTCAGCCTGGCCCAGCCCTGGCTGATGTGGCCATTTGGGGGCGTGAATCAGTGGATGAGTCTCTCTCTCCCTGTTACTCTGCTTCTCTGTCTTCAAATGAATAAATATAAATTTTAAAAATAAATAAGCTTGGGGCCAGCGCTGAGGTGTAGTGGGTAAAGCTGCTGCCTGCCATGCGAGACCCGGAAGAAGCTCCTGGCTCCTGGCTTTGGATTGGCACAGCTCTGGCCATTGCAGCCAACTGGGGAGTGAACCAGCAGATGGAAGACCTCTCTCTCTCTCTCTCTCTCTCTCTCTCTCTCTCTCTCTCTTTTTCTCTGCCTCTCCTCTCTGTGTGTAACTCTGACTTTCAAATAAATAAAATAAACCTTTTTTTAAAAGCTTATTTTTAATTCCACTTCAAAATGATATTTTGAAATAACCTCATATAAATTAAGAGTAGATAATAGAGAAAAGTCAGCAGACTTAGCAGTTTGGGAAAGTACCGTGGGAGTTCTTTGCACTTTTTGAAAGTTTGAAATTATTTCTGAACAAAGTATGACTTTCTAGAAAAGGATCTGTATGTGTCGATGGGGGCAGATCACAAAGAATTGCAGCAAGCCATTTGGAGTGCAAAGCCAAGGTGAAATTTGGCAATATTGACCCAGCCTTTGAGATAGTGCTTTCTTGTTCATCATGAATTTTTGCACTAATTTAGATTTTCAAAAACACTGCACTTAAATATTATTTTTAAAAGATTTAGTTATTTGGGGCTGCCACTTAGGGTGCCTGCATCCTATGTGGGCACAGGTTCAAGCCCTGGCTGCTCAACTTTAGATCCAGCTCTCTGCTAATGTTCCTGGGAAAGCAGTGGAATATGGCCCAGGTGCTTGGATCCCTGCACCCACGTGGGATACTCGGAAGAAGCTCCTGGATCCTGGCTCTGGATTGGCCCAGCTCTGGCCATTGAAGTCATTTAGGAGTGAACCAGCGGATAGAAGTTACCTCTCTCTTTCTGTAACTCTGCCTTTCAAATAAATAATAAAAAAATTTTAAAAAGATTGTAATTTAGTTAAAAGGCAAACTGACAGAAGAAGAGAGAGACAGCTTGCATCTTTAGATTCACTCACTGAATCAATAGCCAGTGCTGGTTCAGGCTGACGCCAGAAGCCAGGAGCTTCATCCAGGTCTCCCATGTGGGTGGCAGGGGCCCAAACACTTCAGCCATCTTCCACTGCTTTCCCAGGCACATTAGCAGGGAGCTAATCAGAAGAGGAACACCCACGGCCCAAACTGACCTCTGTGGGACGCCAACATCTCAGGCAGCAGCTGAATACTCTTTGCTACAATACCAGCCCCAACCATTATTTATCTTGATTACTGAATTTTCAGCAGCCCTTAAATTGTGTGTACAAGGCAAGTGCCTTACTCACCTAACCCTCTTCTTGGCCTCAAAGTAATATATGTATTTATGTGTATATATATGTATATATTATATGTATATATTATATATATGTATATGTATATAATATATATGTATATGTGTATATATAATTGAATAAAAAAGGGGTTTGTAGATAAACATTAAGCACATCTAAAAATACACCAAACAACTGTTACCTCAAGTCTGGACTTATTTGCACAAGGATACTTCAAGAAGTTCGTGGAAGAGGCTAGAGTTTGGCATGGCAGTTACAACTCCACCCAGCCCCAGCCCCACCACCAGTGCCTTGAGATGACTGAGTCCCATTATCAGAGTGCCTGGGTTCCAGTCCCAGCTCCATTGCTGACTCCAGCTTCCTGCTATGCACACCCTGGGAGGCAGCAGGTGACGGCTCGAGCCCCTGCCACCCGTGCGGGAGACCTGGATAAAGCCCCAGCTCCTGCTACTGCAGCCATTTGGAGAGTGAACCAATGGATAAAAGACCTCTCTCTCTGAATCTTCCTTTCTCTCTGTAATTCTGCCCTTCAAATAAATAAAGGAAAAGAAAAAACTGCATGGGTTTCAAGTTTTTATACCATAAAATAGACGTATCTTTAAATTCTATTGGTTCGTGACTTTTTGTAGTACCCCCTCGTGTAACTGCAAAGGGGAACCTCTGGAAAGAGACACAGCCAGTGTGAATGGTGGCCCTCTAGGAGCAGAAGAGAGGTCAGAGGTGAGCCTTGGACAGTGAAGGCCAGACTTTGGTGTGGTTACCCTGCACTGTTATTGCTTAAAAGCTTTTGAAACAAACATTTTTTCAGGCTTTATACATGTAATTTGAAGCAAGAGTAAAGTGTTTAAGATTCAGAACCTAGTGGGAAGATGGTAGTAGAGAAAAACCTCTTCCACCGCCTCTGCTGGGTTCCGCTGAGTCCTTCTTGGGGCTCATCTGCCTCGTTGTGTCTCACCACAGGCTCCTCCCCTGCGTCCATACTGATTCTTTCACACACAATCTCGTTGAGTATCCTACTTTTTCTTCAAGGTGTACTTTGTTTCTTTTGGGTGTCCCTGGAGTCCACAGTTTTCCAGGTGTTAGTCTTTCTCCTGTTTACTCCACAGAATACATGCTACATAGCCAGTAGTCAATCCGATACGGAGCTGTTCCTTGGTAATGGGAAATGGAGAGAGAGAGGTCTACCAGGGGACTGTCTCCTGGCCCCTTTGTGGCCCCTTCTCTCATCCTTGCCCCTCCCACCCAGCTACCCAAGCACTGTGCACTTTGATCATTCCTGGATGAAGTGTTTATATAATGATCTGATTCACATCTGTAGTACCTGAGAGGTAAGATCCTGGCCTGTGTGTGTCTGTCAGTTCCTCGGTGCCTGGTGTATACCAGGAGCTCAGTAAGTGAAAGAAATCAATCTCTCAACAATGTACATGACACCCACCCAGCACTTGGTTCTCAGGCTGGAGTGCACAGCACAATCCCCTGGGGAGTTATTTTATTTTTTTAACAATCCCAAATCCTCGCCTCCAATGCAGACCTATTCAATCAGAATCACTGGACATAGGGATTCAGCAATTTTTTAACTTTCCAAATCACTTCTTTTATTTTTTTTTAAGATTTATCTATTTATTTGAAAGACATGGTTACGGAGACAAGAGAGAGACAGGGGGAGACAGAGAGGGAGAGGGAGAGATCTTCCATTTTGTTGGCTCACTTCCCAAATGGCCACAATGGCCAGGGCTGGGCCAGGCTGAAGCCAGGAGCCAGGAGACTCTTTTGGGTCTCCCATGTGAGTTCAGGGACCCAAGGACTTGGACCATCCTCTGCTGCTTTCTCAGGCACATTAGCAGGGAGCTGGATCAGAAGTAGAGTATCCAGGACTTGAACCAGCACACACATGGGATGTCCAGCAGAAGGTGGCTTAACCTGCTGTGCCACAGGGCTGGCCTCCCAGATTACTTCAGAATAGGCTGTTTGCCAACAGGGGACACCAAAACGACTCCAGTGGCTCCAGGAAGTTCCCTACAAATAGCCTCTCTAGGCCTTGTCTAGTGAGTGGGTTCATCTCTTAGACTGCATCTTGGGAACTGGGTTTTGATTTGGCTGTCAGAGAACCCCACCCTACATGTATGCTTTGAATAACAAATGCATTCAATATTTAAGTAACAAATAATGATTCAGTAGTAATGAACGGAATGACCCTCATTCCCCACAGGAGATTTTCCTCTGTCCAGGCTCTAACGAGGAAACTTCCCACACCCAGATCTCCATTAAAGCTAGCCCGCATACAGCTATACCATGGACCGTCAAAGAGGAACTGCTTTGTTAAATAAGTACCAGGAGTGAGCAGCAGGGGCAGGCACTCCTAAACAGGTGACTTTGTCCGAAAGCTCTCTGCCCTAAATGAACAGGGCAACCTGAGTTTCTCATTATACACTGTGGAATGCTGGATGGCTCTGTGGGCTGTTCCTCTTTCTATTAACAAATGGTGGTTAAGCGATTTTTGCCTTTGGCTGGGGATTGAGGGAAGGGGGTTGAGGACAGTCAAAAGCCTTACATCTCTTTGGGCCAGTATAGGTTAGCCATTGCCATGTCTGCTTTTGGTTGTTCCAAGACATTAGTTGCCTAGTCTCCAAATAAGACCATGACTTCTCAGTGTGCCACTCTCAAATTGTCACTCTGCTCAAATGTATCTGTCCTGGATGCTCACTCTCTCTCTCTCTCTCCTTCTCTCTCTCTCTCCCTCTCTCCCTCTCTTTCTCTCTCCCTCTCTCCCTCTCTTCCTCCTTCCTTCCCTCCCTCTCTCCCTCTCTCTCTCATTCTCATTCTTGATCTCAATCTCAATCTCTCTCTTCTCTCCCTTTATCTCCTGGCATAGTTACACCTGGAAAAAGAAAATCTAACTTTGAAGAGCACTTGATTCCCTTCTCTTCAAGATCTCTCATGTACCAGACCCCATGCTAAAGACAGGATGTTCACCGACAAACCCATCCCATCCCAAGCAAGGGTGGTCCTACTCCCCAGATACCACTGCACAGAGGGGAACGGAGCTTGTAGAGATTAGAGATGTCACACACACACCTGATTCTGAGGCTATGGAGGTATAGGAGCTAGTTAGGCGGATCTTGGGGTCAGAACCCAACTACACAACTGGCAAACTGTGAACGAGGGATACCTGTGATTTCCTGAGGCTCTCATCAGTAGAGTAGGTAGTAGTGAGGATTAAGGTGAACATTCAGTGTGGAAGTCTCTGGCTAGACACTTGAACACAGAAGGCACTTCACAAATATGTGTCGATCTATTTGTTCCATGCTCTTTATAGCTGGAACATAGTAGGCTGTCTTGGAATGGGAGCTCTGAGAGGGGCAGGGTGTGTGACCCGAGCCCTCTGAAGACTTCCAGTTGTGGCATTCCCAGCTCCACGCCTTTCCTGGATGGGTGATAAGGTCAACTAATGCAAAGTAGAGGAATGTTAGAGGAAGCCCATAGACAGCACGGTTTCCAGGATATGGGAGCAGCTCCCTGATGGAGGAAATTTCTGCCCTGAAAAGTCAGAGGCACTAAGAATCTGGTTTGGCTGGGCCTGGAGCTCTGCCAAGACCATATCCCAAGAGCTCATTGGACTCTGCATGTTGGGTTCCCTGTGTGCTGCGTCTCCAGCCCCCACACCATTTGCTCCACCTCACCAGCACATGCTTAAGTCCACCTGATTCCCAGCTGCTGGCCCTGGCCATGGTAGAGTTTGGTTTACCTGCACTCTACCAGGATTTCTCGACTTGTACAGCACTTTGGAGAGTGAACCAGCAGGTGGAAAATCTATCTATCATTCTATATCTGTCTATCATTCTATCTATCTATCTATCTATCTATCTATCTATCATTCTATATATCTCTATCATTCTATATCTGTCATCCCATATCTATCTATCTCCCTCTCTATTTCTCTGCCTTTCAAATACATCTTGAAAAAAATAGCTTCCACTTCTATTTTGTGGTTTGTATTTTAATCTCTTAATGTATCTTTAGATAATTTTCTAATTTTAATGTCTTCTTTTTATCAATGTTTTCCTTAATGGTAGGGGGAGGCTTTAAAGGTAGTGAGTTCTTCTCTGGGGAGCATGGAGAGAGGAGGGGTGGGAAAAGCAGGATACAGCTTGAACCCCTTTCCCTGAGACCTCTCTCCAGACACACTCAGCAGCTGCCCCCGGCCAAGAGCAGGTGGCCGACTCCATCTCAGTATCTAACAGAGGGAATGAGATTCTGGAAAAGAGCGATTAACCTGAAGCTTCCACACCATGAATACTCTCAACAGGGAGAAAATGTTCTGCCCTCACCTCTCCATAAACACCATGGTTGGTGCTCATAATAATTGGAGGAGTCATTGCCTAACCACTGCCCAGATGACACCTGAGTGGATTTCCTGGTGGAGGTGATGGCAGGGGCAGGTGTGGAGATTGCTCTTTTTAAAAAATTTATTTATTTATTTATTTATTTGAAAGAGTTACACAAAGAGAGAAGGAGAGAGAGAGAGAGAGAGAGAGAGAGAGAGAGAGAGAGATCGATCATCCATCTGCTGGTTCACTCTCCAATTGGCTGCAGCGGCCGAAACTGTGCCGACCCGAAGCCAGGAGCCAGGAGCTTCCTCTGGGTCTCCCAAAGTGGGTGCAGGGGCCTAAGGACTTGGGCCATTTTCCACTGCTTTCCCAGGCCATAGCAGAGAGCTGGATTGGAAGTGGAGCAGCCAGGACTTGAACCAGCACCCATATGGGATGCCAGTACTGCGGGCGGTGCCTCTACCCAATATGCCACAGCGCCGGCCCCAAGACTATTCTTTTCTGTCCCTCAGAAACCATGTGGCACAATACCCAGGTGGGGTGAAAGCCCAGCCAGATTCTTCTTGTCTGAAAAATGCCTTTGATCTCTTTGCTCTAATTATAAAAGTTATGCACGGTCAGACTAGAAAATCTGTAAGTTTTATTTTATTTTAGAGTCAGAGACAGACACACAAATGCAGATTTCCTCCCCAGGTGCCCAGTGATGGCCAGGGATGGGCCAGGACTGAAGCTGAGGGCTATGAGTGAAATGCAGGTCCCTTGCATGGGTGGTAGTGCCCAAATACTTGAGTCACCACCTCTGCTCTCCAGGATCTGTAGAAGCAGGAAGCTGGAGTCAGGAACCAGAGCTAGGTAATGAAACCAGCTACGTTGGGATGCAGGTGTCTTAACTTTTAGGCTAAAAGCCCACTCTGAAATTTCATAAACTCAGAGAGACAAAAGGAAAGACCACCAATAAGATAGTTAATCACTGCTGGATTTCCACAGCGGACAGCAGGACTCCGGATGGAGTGCAGGCAGAAAGCTCAGCTGTTCTGAGTCCCCAGACACTTCCATCTCTCATGGCTTCTGCTATCCTGGGCAACATAGAAATGACAAAACAGGGATGGTGCTGTGGCGTCGTGGGCTAAGCCCCTGCCTGCAGCACTGGCATCCCATACAGGTGCTGGTTTGAGTCCTGGCTGCTCCTCTTCCGATCCAGCTCTCTGCTTTAGCCTGGGAAAGCAATGGAAGATGGCCCAAGTGTTTGGGCCCCTGCACCCAGGTGGGGAACCCAGAAGAAACTCCTGGCTCCTGGCTTCAGATCGACCCAGCCTGGCCATTGCAACCATCTGGGGAGTGAACCAGCGGATGGATGGAAGACCGACCTCTCTATCTCTTCCTCTCTCAGTCTATAACTCTACCTCTCAAATAAATAAATAAATCTTAAAAAAAAGAAAAACAAATGAGAAAACAGGAGAGCAAGATACGCTTGAGATGCTTATGTTTAATAAGCGGACACTCTTAAAACACCGTCCCAATATATAATTGCTCATAATTGTGGTATTCCCAGGATAGGCACTGGATTTACAGAAGCAGTAAATAATTCACGAGGTAGGGGCTAGCGCTGTGGCGTAGCAGGTAAGGCCACTGCCTGCGGTGCTGGCATCCCATATGGGCCCTGGTTTGAGTCCCAGCTGCTCCACTTCTGATCTGGCTCTCTGCTATGGCCTAGGAAGGCAGTAGAAGATGGCCCAAGTTCTTGGGCCCCTGTACCCACATGGGAGACCTGGAGGAAGCTCCTGGCTCCTGGCTTTGGATCGGCCCAGCTCCGACTATTGTGGCCAAATGGGGAGTGAACCAGCGGATGGAAGACTCTCTGTGTCTGGGCATAAAATCTGGAAGAAGAGAAGTTAATCACTTTTTTGTAATCAGGTGAGCACATCACCAGTTGCCAATTTGTGCTCCTTCTGTAATATACAAGGAGACTTCAAAAGATGTGTAGAAAAATTGGAATTAAAAGCTAAGTTTAGGGGCCGGCATTGTGGCACAGTGGGTTAAGCCATCACCTGCAGCCCCGACATCCCATTTGGGCACAAGTTCAAGTCCCAGCTGTTCCACTTCTAATCCAGCTTCCTGCTAATGCACCTGGGAAAGCTGTGGAGGATGACCCAAGTGCTACACCCTGCACCTACAATGAAGATCCAGAGAAAACTCCTAGCTCTGGCTTCGGCCTGCCCAGCCCCAGCCATTGAGACCACTGGGGGGAGTGAACCAGCAGATGGAAGATCTCTCTCTCTCTCTCTCCCCCCATCTCTCTCTTTGTAATTTCTGACTTTCAAATAAATAAGTCTTTTTAAAATAAGTGTTTTTTAAAGATAAGTTTATTTTAGTTAGTGCAAAAATTTAGAAATCCATGCATAATTTTTTCATAATATGCACTTTCCATGAACTTTTTAAAGATCCATCATACATACATACATGTGTATGTATACACATATGCATACACACACATAAAATAAAACCAGCAGCTTCCACAAGCTCTCATAAATTATCCTTGACCATTTTTTAAAATTTTTATTTATTTGAAGAATAGTTACAGGGAGAGGTGGTGGGGGTCTTCCATCTGCTGGTTCACTCCCCAAATGGCTGCAACCAGGGCTGAGCCAGGCTGAAGCCAGTAGCCAGGAGCTTCTTCCAGGTCTCCCATGTGAGTGCAGGGGCCCAAGCGCTTGGGACATCCTCTGTTGCTTTTCCGGGCTATCAGGAGGGAGCTGGATCAGAAGTGGAGCAGCTGGGACACGAACTGGCACCCATATAGGATGCTGGCACTGCAGGCCGGGGCTTTAACCTGCTGCACCACAGCACCGACCTCCCCATCCTAATCTTCCCGAGTGCAGAATGTGGATCCCAGATACTGACCAGGATTCAGTCTTGCCTCTCCATTCCCCTTACTAGCTGTGAGACTCATTGTTGAGTTTGTAACCTCTCTGGATCTGTTCCTTCAATTACAAGAGCAAAACAAATCCTGTCTCACAGAGCTGTTGCAAGGATTAAAGTTTTTAAGATTTATTTTATTTATTTGAAGGCAGAGAGAGGGAGAGGGAGAGAGAGAGAGAGCGTGCACTTTCATCTGCTGGTTCACCAGGAACTCCAGCCAGACCTCCCGTGTCAGTGGTAGAGGGCCACCCTGCTTTCCCAGGCACATTAGCAGGGAGCTGGATCAGAAGCAGAGCAGCCAGGACACAAAGCACCGCTCTGAAATGGGGGATGCCGTTGTCTCAGACAACACCTTAACGCGCTGCGCCACGAAGCTGGCCCCGAATTGCAAGGTTCAATGTCACCGTGATTATGCAGACTTCTATCCCCAGGAGGTGCTCAGTACCTCCTGGTGCCTCTGCTGAATGGTGATGATGATTTTCAGGCTGATCAATGGAACATTCACTCTGTGAGGAACCCGAATGTGTATCAGGTTGATAGCATAACCAGAGAGAGAGGAGCTATACTCCAGGTAACTTTAAACAAAATAAAAGTAAACCTGATAAGGAAAACTATTAGAAACATCTGTAATTCTGTCCCATAATCATTTTGTCGGTGGTGCGATTTGTATCGTTACTCTGAAATGGTGTTGTGGCATGTGTGTGGTGTGTGGTGTGTGTATATGGCAACAGTGAGGTGCGTGGTGTGAGGTGGGTATGGTATGCGGCGTGTATATGGTGTATGTAGTGTGTGTGCAGTATGTGTGTGTGGTATATGTCTGTGTGGTGTGTGGTGTGTGGTGTGTGGGAGGTGTGTGTGTGGTATGTGTGCAGTGTGTGTGGTGTGTGTGTGGTATGTGTCTGTGGTGTGTGTGCAGTGTGTGGGGTATGTGTGAGGGGTGTGTGAGGTGTGTATGTGGTGTATGGTGTGTGTGGTGTGTATGCAGTGTTTGTGTGGTATGTGTGGTATGTGGTATGTGTGGGGTGAGTGTGTGTGGTGGGTGTGTATGTGTGGTGTGGGGAGTATGTGGTGTTTGGTGTGTATGTGGTATGTGTGCAGTGTGTGTGGTGTGGGTGTGAAGTGTGTGTGTGGTATGTGGCGTGTGTATGGTGTATGTAGTGTGTGTGCAGTGTGTGTGGTATGTGGTGTGTGGGGTGAGTGTGTGTGATGTGTGGTGGGTGTGTGGGTGTGTATGTGTGATTTGGGGGTATGTGGTGTTTAGTGTGTATGTGGTATGTGTGCAGTGTGTGTGGTGTGTGGGTGTGAGGTGTGTGTATGTGTGGTATGTGGTGTGTGTATGGTATATGGAGTGTGTGTGTGTGGTATGTGTCTGGTGTGTGCAGTGTGTGGGGTGTGTGTGAGGGGTGTGTGTGGTGTATGGGTGTGAGGTGTGTATGTAGTGTATAGTGTATGTATGGTGTATGTGGTGTGTGTGCGGGGTGTGTGTGTGTGGTACTTGTCTGTGTGGTGTGTGTGTGGTGTGTGTGCAGTGTGTGTGGGGTGAGTGTGGTGGGTGTGTGGGTGTGGTATGTGGGGGGTATGTGGTATTTGGTATGTGTGGGGTGTGTGGTATTTGTGGATTGTGTATGGTGTATGTGTGATGTGTGTGGGTGTGTAGTGTAGTGTGGAGGTTATGTGGGTGTGTGTGCACAGTAGAATGGAGCAAAGGAGAACCTATGTGATCTAATTCCACCATCCTTGTCTCATGAAAACTGAGATTCTCACATGAGAGAAAGGGGACAGCATTTAACCTAGAAGACTCATAGCAGTTAATGGCAAGATAAAGACCTCATTGGCATCCTGATTCAAACAAGCTAGAAGATAATGATATTTGAAGCCAATATAAAATTGACAGTTGGCTATTTGATGATATTGAAGAATTTTTTATGTTAATGTTATGTTAACTCTTCTTGGATCCATAATGGGAGTGGGGACACAGCAAACTGCTGGCCCCAACATCAGAGAGACAGACAGACATGGAGGGGTGGTCACCATCTGCCAAACAGAGCAGTCTCCGGAGCAGAAAACATTGACGGGAAGCAGAGCCGGCGTGGAAAACCCTGGACAAGGCTGATGGTGAAAACTCAGAGGCGGGCTCCCACTGCTGGCTGAATATCCCCCAGTGCAGATGGGAGCAGAACGTCCTCATGCTTCCACAGGAGAGGGTGGGGAGGGACCATTATGAAATACGCCAGGGCACTCAGTTCTTAGGAGTAACCACAGCCTAACCTGCTGGGGAGTTAGCAGAGCCTAACCTACTGCAGGAAGGGAAATAGACACCTCCCGCCCAGCCTGGCCATCCTGCGCCCCGCCCCCCAGGCGAGAGAGAACGCCAGCGAAGTTCATGGTCACCACACAGAAGTTCCTGGCCCCTGGCTTCAGCCGGGCCCAGCCCCCACAGTTGCAGCCATTTGGGGAGTGAACCAGCAAATGGAAGATCTCTCTCTCTCTCTGCCTTTCAAATAAATACACATTTTCTTAAAAGACAGATTGACTTATTTTAAAAAGTAAAGGAGAAACAAAAGCTTTCTCAAACAAGAATTGAGGGGATGTGTTGCCAGTTGGCATTTTTTTTTCCAAAAGGCCTCCCTGTTTTTTGCTGCATCAGCCCACCAGTCACAGCCCCAGACAGATGTGTCCCGCTGTCCCGGCGACGGTGACGTGTGCAGCTGCAGGTGGCGAGGATGGTGGCACGCGTGTGCCGTCCATTCAGGCACACTTCCTCATCGACCCCGCGTGCTTCTACTGCAGTGTCTGCCTTTGGAGTTGCAATCTGATTGGATTACCAGTTTTCAGCCAAATCCATTGGGGAACAGGGCGATTCTGTTTGAGGGGCTTTGTTTGTTTGGTTTGGTTTTTGGTCTATTTTGTTTTATTTTGTTTTAGTTTTTTTCGGCCAGGCTTCTCTTGATTCCGCAGCTCTTGTGAGAAGACGCGGCGAGGAAGAGGCGAGAAAAGCCAGTAGAACTTCCTTGCAAGTTAAGTGAAAAGTTGCGTGGAAGGAAGGAAACGACTACGGGTCAGCAGCTCAGATCTGCATAGAGAGAGGAAGAGGGAGTAGGGGAAACTAAAAACTTTCATTTCTCTTATTAGTTGATTGAACAGCTGATTGTTCAAAACAGTAACAGACACAACGCATTTGATTCTGTTTCCTTGGGAAGTGCACATCATGTATGCTTACATGGTTAGTACCTGCGCTTGCATGTGCTAGAAATATGTTTATGTTAAGTTAAATGAACGACAGGAGGGATCCAAAGGACTAGAGGCAGGAATGAGGGCAGTTTTGTTATTTGAAGGTACTCACACTATTTGTGATGCGGTGTGGTGCATTTGAAAACATCTATAGTAGTTGTAAATGCACATTGTAACCTCTAGGAAGAAGTTGAAGAAAAAAGGGGAAGCAGGTGTTGGCCTAGTGCGTAAGCCCCTGGCTGGAACACCTACTTCCCTATCAGTGGGGAACCTGTGTTCCAGGCCCAGCTGCACCCCAGATTCCAGCGTCCTGCTAACGTGCCTCCTGGGAGGCAGGGGATGGCTCTGCAGTTGGGTCCCTGCAGCAAGGCAGGAGACCTGGATCAAGTTCCCAGCTCTCAGCTCCAGCTGTTGCAGATATCTGGGGATGAACCAGTGCGTGGAAGCTGTCCATCTGACACTCTGTCTCTCTCAAGTAAATAAATACAAGTTTTAAAGTCAAAATAGAAGTATGAACTATATGCTAATATAGAAAATGGAATCATACAAAGTGCTTAATTAAAAACCACAAAAGAAGGGCCAGCACTGTGGCACAGTGGGTTAAGCTACCACCTGTGTCACCAGCATCCACTATGAGTGCCAGCTCATGTCCCGGCTGCTCCACTTCTGATCCAGCTCCCTGTTAATTCACCTGGGAAAGCAGCAGAGGATGATCCCAGTGCTTGGGTCCCTGCACCCTCGTGGGAGACCCAGATGGAGTTTCAGGCTTCACCCTGACCCAACCCTGGCTGTAGAGCAGCCCTCTGGGAAGTGAACCAGGGGATGGGAGATCTGTCTCTCTGTCTATCCCTCTTTCTCTGTAATTCTGCCTTTCAGACAAATCTTTTAAAAAGTTAGAAAAAGAGTGGAAGACAAAAAGAGAGACAAAAAACAAGGGCAAAAAATAGAAAACAGCAGTGAATTAGAGAATACATGAGCCAAAGGGGAAATCTTAAACTATTTTGAACTTGGGGTTGGCATCGTGGGGTCGCTGGTAGTCTCTACCTGCAACACTGGCATCGCATATGGGCACCGGTTCGTGTCTCAGCTGCCCCACTTAGCTTCCTGCTAATGGTCTGGAAAAAGTAGCAGAACATGACCCAAGTCCTTGGGCCCCTGCATCCACATGGGAGACCTGGATGAAGCTCTTGGCTCCTGGCTGCTGGCTTCTTCCGCCTGGCCCAGCCCTGGCCATTGTGGTCATCTGGGGAGTGAACCAGAAGGTGAAAGATTCTCTCTCCCTCTCTCTCTCTCTTCCTCTCTCTCTCTCTCTCTCTGTCACACACACACACACACAATGTCTCTCCCTGTCTCTCTCTCTAACTTTTTTGAACAAATAAATAAATTTATTTTAAACATTTTGACCTAAATGAAAAGAGAAACACAACTTATTCAAATCAGCGGGATGCAGTGGAAGCAGTGCTTAGAGGGAAATTTGTAGCACTGAATGCATATATTAGAAAAAAAGAGAGACCTAGAATCAATAATCTAGCTGTCTACCCTAGGAAATTTATAAAACAAAAAGCAAGTTAAATCCAAAATAAGTACAATAAAAGAAAGGATAAGATTTAGAGTAAAAATCAATGAAATAGAAAGCATAAAAACCAATGAAATAAAAAACTCGGTTCTTTGAAAAGAATGAATCACTTTTAAAAAAAAATTATTTATTTGTTTGAAAGAGTTACACAGAGAGAGAAGGAGAGGCAGAGACACAGAGAGAGGTCTTCCATCCACTGGTTCACTCCCCAATTGTTCACAACAGCTGGAGCTCCATTGATCTGAAGCCAGGAGCCAGGAGCTTCCTCTGGGTCTCCCAAGTATGTGCAGGGGCCCAAGGACTTGGGCCATCTTCCACTGCTTTCCCAGGCCACAGCAGAGAGCTGGATCAGAAGTGGAGCAGCCAAGATTCGAACTGGTGCCCATATGGGGGATGCCGACACAGCAGGCAGCACTTTACCCACTACACCACAGCACCAGCCCCCAGAATGAAGCACTTTGAACATCAATGGTTTAAATGCACTGATTATCAGACAGATATTGTCAGGCTGAAGGAAAAGCCATAAACATGGAACCAGGATAACTAAGGAAGAAAAAGAGAAACACAACTTAGTTGTAACAGAAATGAAAAAGGAGATATTCCTACAAGCCCTAAAGACATTAAATACAGACATTAATACTTAATTAATATTATTTATTGGTATACTGTGAGCAACTCTGTGCCCACAAGTTTGATAACCTAGATGAAGTGCATTAATTCCTTTAAAGACACAATTTACTAAAACTCATCCAGGAAGAAATAGACAGTCTGAATAGACCTGTAGACACTAAGAAAATCAATTCATTAGCTTTAAAATAGAAAAGACCAAGCGCAGGCAGTCTCACTGATGAATTATACCAAGTATTTAAGGCAGAAATCATCCCAATCCTCCATGAGCTCCCCAGAGGAGAGGAGCAAAGGGAACTCCACGAGGGTGGCATCACCCGAATCCCAAAACCAGATGAAGACATCGCGAGAAACGCGCAGATCAAATCTCAGGAGCACAGACCCAAACATCTTCAGCAAAACACTAGCCAATCATAGTCAGCAATCTCAGGAAAGGATTCTATACCGTGAACAAGTGGGCTCTCTCTCAGGTGTGCAAGGCTGCATCAACATGAAGAAGTCCGTTCCAGTATCACATCAACTGTCAAAAAAGAAAAGCCACATTATCATATCAGCATTTGCAGAAAAAGCATGGACTAAATCCAACACCTATTCATGATTTAAAAAAAAAAAAAGCTCTCAGTAGCCTAGGGGGTAAATTCCTCCACCTAGTAGAGAATATCTTCTTCCTGCCTGTCACTGCACCCAGGCTAGCCTGAACTGACAGTGGTACCCCTCGCAGAGGCCATGTACAAGAGCACTGCAAGAAGGGTATGGAAAATGGGACTAAAAGATAAGTTTATTTTGGTGCAAATTTTTTTAAGTCTGTGCATAGCTTTTTCATAATGCACTCTTTCCATGAATGTTTTAAAGATCCCTTTATATGCACAGATTTAAAAACAAATTTGCACCCAAATAAATTTCTCTTTTCATTCCATTTTCTGTCCCCAGTTAATGCCTCCAGCAGCTCTGAAAGCTTTATCTTGATTTATTTTTACTTCAAAGCCCTAAAGCTTCCACAGGTGTCCTGAAGTTCCACTTCCTGCCACCTTGAACTGGCCCAACCCTCCCTAAGAGCTACACCTGTACAAATGAGCCAAGAAGTGGCCAGGGGCTAGCGCTGTGATGCAGCAGGTTACGCTGCTGTCTGCAGCACTGGCATCCATATGGGCGTAGGTTCGAGTCCCAGCTACTCCACTTCCAATCCAGCTCCCTGCTAACGCACCTGGGAAAGCAGCAGAAGATGGCCCAAGTGCTTGGGCCCCTGCACCTACTTGGGAGACCTGGATGAAGCTCCTGGCTCCTGGCTTTAGTCTGGCCCAGCCCTGGCCATTTTATCCACTTGGGGAGTGAACCAGCAGATGAAAGATATCTCTCTGTGTCTCTCCCTCTCTCTGTTTAATTCTGTCTTTCAAATAAAATAAATCTTTCAAAAAATAAAACAAACAAAAAAACAGGGATGGCCAAAAACCATTATGTGCTCAATGTTAACGCTAGGATTTCCAGAGAACTTAATCTCATGTCCATAATATGTGGCGTATTTGAGAGAGTGTGTTTCCAGACTGCACCTGTGTATGTAGTGACAAAACGCCCCCACCCAAAATAAGAGACACCTGCTTTGCCTTGCCCAGGCAACCTCAGCTTTGGAGATTTCTCGTGCTGCCAATAATAACTGCTCATGTGGCAACTATGTCTGGTGGCAGTTTTGATATCTGCTCCCCAAGGAGTGCACTCACTTTGGGTAAGGAACTTCTCATCAGCTTTTGAAGGTTCCTCTTAGATCTACGCTCTTTCTGTGATTTGCACACACACACACACACATACCATACACAGAAACACACACATACACACATACCCCCCACACACATTGTTTCAGAACAATACTAACAGAACCACTAACAAAATGATTACAAGAGGGCCAGCATTGTTGCGTAGCAGGTAAAGCTACCGCCTGCAGTATCAGCATCCCATATGGGCAGCGGTTTGAGTCCAGGCTGCTCCACTTCCGATCCAGCTCTCTGCTGTGGCCTGGGAAAGCAGTAAAACATGGCCCAAGTCCTTGGGTCCCTGCACCCATGTGAGAGACCTGGAAGAAGCTCCTGGCTCCTGGCTTTGGATTAGCACAGCTCCGGCCATTGCGGCCATCTGGGGAGTGAACCAGCGGATGGAAGACTTTCTCTCTCTCTCTCTCTCTCTCTCTCTCTCTCTCTCTCTCTCTCTCTCTGTGTGTGTGTGTGTGTGTGTGTGTGTGTGTGTATGTGTGCTCTGACTTTCAAATAAATCTTAGCAAGGGAGGGAGGGAGGGAGGGAGAGAGGGAGGGAGGGAGGAAGGAAGGAAGGAAGGAAGGAAGGAAGGAAGGAAGGAAGGAAGGAAGGAAGGAAGGAAGGAAGGAAGACATGCACTACCCTCCCCCAGAGACACTCAGGCTTGGGAGCCCAACCTCACACCAATCCCTGCCTCAGGGGGCAAGGTAGACCTGAGCCTAAGTGTGGGCATCTTGTGCATGGCTGACTGAGGGGAGACACACAGGGTGTGCCTTGGAAGCAGACAGCATTTGCATGCCTCCTCCATGGGCAGCTGGAGGGAAACCTGCCCTGCCCTGGGCTGGGGCCCATAAACCCGTGCTGCCTGAAGTCTGGGGAGAACTTCGCCTGAAGGGTTGACCTGTGGCTGGAGGAGACCCTTTAGTTAGGATGACTCTGAAGGGAGCCGCGGGTGGGAGAGCCACAGGCTGGTAAAATAGGGACTGCAGTCCAAGAAGCATTCCTGGACCGCCAGGATGTCTAAGCCCCGCTCTGCTAGCCTCACGATGGATTATAGATTAGTTCCCCTCTGTCCTCGCTCCTGTGACTCCTGGTTACCTGCCCAACTCTGACCTGCAGGAGTGACTTGTTGGGCTCATTTAACATGTAAGCCCACTGAATATTTGGATGCAGGCACTGTTTCGACCACCAGGTTTTAAATATGGGAAGACATTGCCGACCAGAATCCAGCCGGATGCCACAGACTGGCCAGCCCACTCCAGCGCAGTCCTTGGGCGGGTGACCCTCATCTGCCCTGCTTCTCATGACAAAGGTCACCTGCTGTTTGTTGTCTCATGGTCCTGGTGTCCAGCAGACAAATTGGCTGTTACTTATTTTCGTTATTTATTTTCTCTTTTTGTGAAAGGATTTTTTTCTTAATTTTGAACTTCCCTTTAGGAATCCATTTTTTTTAAAGATTTATTTAGAGTTATACAGAGAGGGAGAGACAGAGAGAAAGTTCTTCTATCTGCTGGTTCACTCCCCAAATGGCTGCAATAGCCGGAGCTGTGCCAATCCAAAGCCAGGAACCAGGAGCTTCTTCCAGGTCTCCCACGCAGGTGCAGGGCCCCAAGCACTTGGGCCATCTTCTGTTGCTTTCTCAGGACATAGTAGAGAGATGGATGGGAAGTGGAGCAGCTGGGACTTGAACCGGTGCCCACATGGGATGCCAGTACTGCAGGTGGTAGCTTTACCTGCTACGCCACAGTGCCGGCCCCAAGGAAAACATCTTAAGTAGACAACCAGTCAGGATTTCACTCATGACAATTGAAGAAATTGGCTTTCCAGTTTTTAGAAGAATGTATGCAAACAGAAATCAAAATTTATTGCTAGTGTGAAAATCAAATGGTATCAGTTTATAAAATATAAATAGGCAAAATGTTCATGAATATAAAATGCAAATGTGACACATTATTCCTTATTCTGTAACATAAGGGAGAATAAAGTTAGCTTCTATTTTTACCTCCAAGAAAACAACAGAATCGAGCAAAAATAATTTGGGTTTTGGCAGAATTGGTCTTTCTAGATCAGCAATAATGAAGGAACGATGGCCTCTTGCTGACTATAAAACTTCATTTTATAATAATCACATGAAAATAAGAATTATTCGTTAAAGTGCTCAAATCATGGGTTTTTAGTTTGGAGAAAAAAATAGATTATCTTTTCATACCTTATACCAAACATGTCTAAGTGGCTCAAAGTATTAAATATCTAAATATCAAGCCACAAATAAAGGAAAATAGAGTTGCATATTTGTCAGGTTCTAGTCCCAAACAGAATTGCCTCCTATGTGGGGAATAACTCCCTAAATTTAAAAGCAATAATAGAAACCCAAAGGAAAGTAGAAGTACATTTCACTACAATAAAATGTTTAAAATGCTTACAAAACTGCCAACAAAATTAAAAGACAAAGTAGAAGTTGGGAAAAAATGCAACGAATACATTTAGTGGTAAAGACTTCATATAGACAAAGAAAACTGTCAAGTTCCTAACAAATCAGTGTATAGAAAACAAAAATAGACAGAAATAACTAATCAACTGACAAAAACTGTATTTAACCTCAGTTGTAAGCAAATTAATGCAATAGTAAATACCACTTTGCAAAATTCAAATAATGTGCTTTATTTAAAATTGATTGTAACCATCAGTTCTGGCCAGCAGGCAGTGAGATGAGTTTTTGTCACGACCTTGAGGATGTGGGTTTTTAGCTTTCTGGAACAGTCCAGTCGTGCACATCAGGGATCTGACACGTGGTAGCATTCTCTGACACAGGATGCCATTAGGATTATTGTGTCCTGGTGATGCTGTTTGGCACAGAGCTGGATCGACCGGTTCATTAAACTCAAGTTCAGTTTGTTCTCTTTTAGGCAAGAACGCCATGGGCGTGGTGCTCTGCACTTCATCCCACCCCCCACCAGGAGGTGCAGCGTGTCCGTGTCCGGTTGTCTGACCCTGGGCAATGCGAAGTCACACAGTGCACTCAGCATTCGTAGCTACAACGCCACTCCACTTCACTTTGACATACATGAAATAAAGTTTAAATCAGATCTCAGAGTTACCTTGGGAAGAAACAGCAAATACCATTTCTATTTGTATAATCTGGTGGGGGGAATGTTTTTCCTAATGTATGTTGTACAAATATTTAAATGTTACACTATATATATATATATATACATATACATATATACATGTACATATATATATATATATATATATATATATTCAACTTCAACTTACAAACTGGCTGATTCAAATTTGGTATGATTAGAATGTCATCCAAAGAATCCTTTCAATTTTCTATGCCACATAGAAAAAAAGAAAAGAAAAAAAGAATTCACTGGAAGATGTGATGCCAGGGGTGAGCATTTATCTAATGGTTAGCATTCTGGTTAAGATGCCCACATCTGGGACCGGCTTCGTTGGGGTGCAGCAGGTTAAGCCATTGGGCCCCTGCCATCCACATGGGAGACGTAAATAAGTTCGGCCTCAACTGTTGTGGGTATTTTGGGAGAAGAACCAGCGGATGGAGCTCTCTCCTGTTTTTGTGTGTGTGTGTGTGTGTGTGTGTGTGTATTCCAGTTATTAAACCAGGAATTTTCTAAAGCCAAACACGACCACTCTGTCTAAAACAGACTCAATTCGTGTTTTCTGCTTGTCCCCATTTACTCTCTGTAATGGGAGTGTTGTCCGCTAAGCCACCCACTCTCCAGTCCATGTCCTACATGAAATTAACTGTGTGCCTTGCTCAGAGGCCTGGGGCAGGGTGCAGGATCTGATTGGGAGCGGATAGGATTGGAATGGTTTCCTCCTGAGGGGGGCACTAGCTGCACCACACCGCGGGCGGCCTTCTAGAGGTTATTCTGGAAGTGCACCTGACCATGTGCGTCTGTCTTGGCTTTGGGGCTACCCTGCTACCCGGCTTCACCCGCCATGTTGAATTACGATGTTGGGGAGGGTCAGCCGGCACCTACCCCGAGGCTGGCTGGCATGTGATGGATGGAAGGTGAGGAGTGTGGCAGCTCATTTTAGGTGGCAACTAAATGGAGTCAGGGACCCCTAGATTACCGATAAAGCACAATTTCCAAGGGCATCTGTGGAGTGTTCCAGGGGAGACCGGCGTGGGTGTTGCAGCACCAGGTGGGAAAGACCCACCCTCCACGTGGCAGGTGCCAATCACCCCAGCGCCCAGATGGAATTAAAAGTCAGAGAAAAGGACACATTTTGGGTCAGTGCTGTGGCACAGCAGGGGAAGCTTCCATCTTCAATGCTGGCATCCCAACAGGCACCGGTTCAAGTCCCAGCCGCTCCACTTCCAATCCAGCTCCCTGCTGATGGCCTGGGAAAGCAGAGAAAGATGGCCCAAGTGTTTGGGCCCCTGCCACCCATGTGGGAGACCTGAAAGAAGCTCCTGGCTCCTGGCTTCAACCTGGCCCAGTGCTGGCCATTGCAGCCATTTGGGGAGTGAGCCAGCAGATGGAAGACACTCTCGCTCGCTCGCTTTTGCTCTTTCTGTAACTCTAAATAAATAAATAAATAAATATTTTGGAAAAAAAAGACGCACTCTCCTTCTCCTCCTCTCCTCCCCCTCCCCCTGCCTCCTCCAGACATGAGGACTGTGGGCTCTCGAGTCACGGCACTGCCGCACTCCCAGAGTGGTCCCTGGTGTTCTCAGACCCTCAGCCTGACTGCGACTCACACCATCGGCTCCCCCAGTGCCGAAGCTTCCAGCCCACAACTGCATCGCAGGATCTCCAGCCTGCAGACACCCTGTCGGGGACCTCGCAGGCTTTATGACCACACAAGCCGGTCCCCTAGGAAGTGCTCTGACGTGTAGCGAGGCTGTCTCTCCGGAGAACCGTGACTTACATAGCGAGGACAAACCATTTGATTCTGGGACTTGGCTAACCCCTAGTTAGGAATGTTGGGTTGTCGGACACAAACCGAATTTGGAATCTTAGGACTTGGCCCTGGTGCCAGCCACGGCCCCGTCCTTGGCCCGGAGATGCCAAGTGTTAAACACGGTGGGGGCGCAGAAAATCCAGGGAGCTTCTGCATTAACGCCTCACAGGAAGAGCCTTATCCTTCTATGTGGGAAAAATGAAGACATTCTTGGAATGGACTTGAATTCTGTTGCCCACCAGAATAGCCGTAAGCTATGTGTATTCTGCTCCATTTATTTGGAAAGAAAACCAATATCGTGTTTGGAGGCATTAGAGTCTCGGGCCTTGTTAAAATAGACTTGACTTGTTGAACGAACCTGCAGCTGTTTTCTGAAGCTAAAACTGTTACACCTTAGTGGAGCTACTTCCATGTAATTTCACAAATCTCAGCTTTGTGTGAAATATGACCAGCTGACTCAGAAATGCCACAAGAGAAGCAAACGTGCAATTATGTCTAGGGAAAAAAAATATTTAAAGAACAATGGGGAAAGACAACCCTCTAGAGGGCAAAAGATGCCATAATGATATCAGAATACAGGGAGTGACACGGCAGGTTAAGCTGCTGCCTACAACCCCTGCATTCCACCAGTTTGAGTCCCGACTGCTCCACTTCCAATCTGGCCACCTGCTAGTACACCTGGGAAGGCAGCAGAAGACGGCCCCAGGGATGTGGGAGACCTGGGTGGAGTGCTAGGCGGCTGGCTGGCTGCAGCATGGCCAAACCCCAGCCATTGCAGCTGTTTGAACAGTGAGCCAGTGGATCAGGTACTGGCTTTCTCTCCCCACCTCCCCGATCTCTCCTCTCTCTCTCTGTAATTCTGCCTTTCAAATAAATGCCTTTTTAAAAAAGATATCCAGTGTGAGTCATGAAGTCCTTTAGAGCGGGCACAGTCATGGAGGTGGAGGGTAGAGTGGGGGTCTCTGGGTGGGGGCAGGCCGGGGAACAGGGAGCTCTAATCGGTGCAGGATTTTCCAGCGCTCTGGGTAGGGAGGGTGGAGAGGGTGGCATAACCATGTGCGTGAGGGGTGCCACTGAGCTGGACACCAGTAAGATGGTGAATTCCATGTTATCCGTCTTTCAAATATTTGTCAACACCATCACAAAATCAGGTGGCTCTTTCAGAGGAACGTTGCCTCAATGGGAAGACATAGATCAGGGCCTGTCTATAGCAGTCACCTGCTTCTCCCACGGGGCTCGCCCTGGGCTCCACACAGCACTGTTCGCCACAGCCACTCGGATCGCCATGGGCGGCTCTGGGCCCAAGGGGCCCACAGCAGGCTGCTCCCACTGCAGCCCATACAGCCCGAGAAGGGTTCTGTTGCTTGTGGTCTCACTCAACTTCTGCAAACTTTCACTTCTCTAAAGATGTCCCACGGCGTGTCAGCTCTGCCAAGACTCTCGTGGTGCTATAGCGGGTCAAGCTGCCTCCTGCGATGCTGCCATCTCATAAGCACCTGTTCGAGTCCCATGGGAAAGCACTGGAAGTTAGCCTGAGCGCTTGGGCCCCTGCCACCCATGAGGGGAACTTGAATGGAGCCCCAGACTCCTGGCTTGGCCCTGGCCCTGTCCTAGTCCTTGTGCCATTTAGGGGGTGAACCAGAGGATGCGAGATTTCTCTCCCTCTCTCTGTTTTGCATTCTCTAACTCTACCTTCCAAATAAATAATAAATCTTCTTTTAAGATGGGTAAAGGATCAGAGACATGGCTTTCATTTTGGAGCAGGTGTCCCACATAGCTGAGTTGCAGGACCCCGGAAACTTCACCGATGCGGTGGTCCGGGGATTTTTCGTGGACTGTGTCTCCCACCTTCACCGAGCACGCGTCTTCCCTGCCTCCTGCTCACCAGGGCCTCTCACTGCAATGTCAGCAGCGTGCAGGCAGAGGGCCGGGGGCTGGGGGAGACAGTCAAGGTTCCCAAGTACACAAGTCCAGCCCCACGGAGCTCGTCCGAGCCTGAGGCTGGGTGGTGGGAGTGTTTTGCTGCTCCTGCTGTGTGGTGTCACTGTTATGGAGGGAGAAAAGGCACCGGCCGAACTGACAGTGACCATGGCAGAGACGGTGATTGAAGTCACTTTCATTTCACTCTCCAAGTTCTAAACGGTGCCTGGGCTCCGCCGTTTGCAGACGTGATGGAAACCGCGGCTCTGCCAGTGCTCACGTGCTTGGTGGTGGCGCTAACGGCTGTCTGGATTCTTCCAACCACGACAGTCCCACTCCACGGATTAGGGGTCCCGTTGAAGATTCTGCCAGTTCCTCAGTCCATCCATTTCAGCTCTCACTCAGAAACTTGGGCAACAGCCACCAGGCAAGGTCAAAATGTCTCACTCCAGGAGTTATTAAATTCCACGATGTAAGCAAAAGAAGAAGTTTACCAGCTTCGCTCCTCTGCTCTGCTCTCTGCCTAGCTGAGAGGATAATTCTGTGGCATAATTCTTTTTTTTTTTTTTTTGACAGGCAGAGTGGACAGTGAGAGAGAGAGACAGAGAGAAAGGTCTTCCTTTTGCCGTTGGTTCACCCTCCAATGGCCGCCGCGGCCGGCGCACCGTGCTGATCCGAAGCCAGGAGCCAGGTGCTTCTCCTGGTCTCCCATGGGGTGCAGGGCCCAAGCACCTGGGCCATCCTCCACTGCTCTCCCGGGCCACAGCAGAGAGCTGGCCTGGAAGAGGGGCAAGCAGGACAGAATCCGGCGCCCCGACTGGGACTAGAAGCTGGTGTGCCGCGCCGCAAGGCGGAGGATTAGCCTATTGAGCCATGACACCGGCCTCTGTGGCATAATTCTTAAAAGTTGACTGGCTGGGTTAAGGGGGAAACACAGACTTCCATCCACAAACAAACAAGATAGTCGCTTACCACTCAGCTTAGTAAAATAGAAATGTTCTCTTGGGGCCGCCGCCGTGGCACATAGGTTAATCCTCCACCTGCGGTGCTGGCATCCCATATGGGAGCCGGTTCTAGTCCCGGCTACTTCTCTTCCAATCCAGCTCTGCTATGGCCTGGGAAAGCAGTAGAATATGGCCCAAGGACTTGGGCCCCTGTACACGCATAGGAGACCTGGAAGAAGCACCTGGCTCCTGGCTTTAGCTCAGTGCAGCTCCCGCTGTTGTGGCCATCTGGGGAGTGAACCAGCAGATGGAAGACCTTTCTCTCTGTCTCTACTTCTCACTGTCTGTAACTCTACCTCTCAAATAAATAAATAAATATATTTTTTTTTGACAGGCAGAGTTAGACAGTGAGAGAGAGAGACAGAAAGGTCTTCCTTCTGTTGGTTCACTCCTAAAATGGCCGCCACAGCCGGCGCTGCGCCGATCCAAAGCCAGGAGCCAGGTGCTTCCTCCTGGTCTCCCATGCGGGTGCAGGGCCCAAGCACTTGGGCCATCCTTCACTGCCTTCCCGGGCCACAGCAGAGAGCTGGACTGGAAGAGGGCAACTGGGACAGAATCCGGTGCCCCGACTGGGACTAGAACCAGGGTGCCAGCACCGCAGGCGGAGGATTAGCCAAATGAGCCGCAGCACTGGCCGTCAAATAAATAAATAAAATCTTAAAAAAAATAAAGAAATATTCCTTCTACATCTTTAAAGTTGTCAGTGATGGAAAACACACCATCTAGAACTCCCTCCCGGACCCCAAACATCTCTGGAGGCCCTGAGCGTCTCAGCCACCATGAACCCTACCGTGACACAGACCCAGGCCAACACCATCTGCTCCCCCACCCGGCCTCACCGCGGGGCACAGTGGCCTTCAAGCTCCTGGCACTTCACTCTTCTAGGCGGTGACACAGCCAGTGGCCAGCAGCCCTGGGGATGCCAAGTCAGATTCCCAGTTGCCATGGCAGTGTCAATTCTGGCTTCCTCTCCAGGGAACCCCAGCTCCCCCTGCTTCCGGAGCTGTGAATGGACTCAGACCTTGGAGTTGGCTGTGGGGCCGTGACGCTCCACGGTGGAGGCTGGAGACAGGGCCCCTGCGTGACGCTCAAATTGGATTTTGTCATGTTATTGACACACAAATCAAGTGGAGCCTGCCGGGTTGTCGTTGATCAGATGGGAATAGTCAGGTAGCTAAGAGGCATCAGACCCTGGAATATTGGTTAGAAATAGTGAGAGGTATTGTTTATACCCATTGTCTGCATTCCCACTAAACTGGAGTCTGTTTGCTTTTTACTTGTTAAAGTGCTTGTTCCACAAAGTATGAACTCTTTTTACCATAATGTAAATTTAAAATATGTTATCTCAAAAACAAGAAAAGAAAGAAAGGGGAAAGGAAGAAGGGGGAGAGGGAGTAGGAGGGAGGGAGGGAGAGAGGGAGGGAAATAGTTGTAGAATTGTATCTACAAAGGGCATTGGATCCGTTAAAAACTAATTAAAAATTAAAATAAAATAGTGAGGTGTGTGTATGAAAAGGGACACCAGTTCAGCTCCCTGAATCTACTGGAGTGGGAAAAAGTGGTGAATGTTGGGGATGTTGCCGTAAAACACACAGTGATCCAAAATGCCATCTATTCACACACAACGGGAGAGGAGACGTGGAGATGGAAACGGAAGATCACTGGGGGCGGGGAGGGGGCAGGTGTTTGGAACAGGGGCTAAGTTGCCACTGGGGATGCTGGCATCCTCTATCGGAGTGCCTGGTTGGAGTCCCCGATGCTCTGCTTCAGATCCAGCTTCCTGCTAATGGGCACGCTGGGAGACAACAGAGAATGGTTCAAGCACTTGGGTTCCTGCCGTCCACGTGGGAAACCCGGATGGAGTTCCAGGCTCCTGGCTTCAGCTTGGCCCAACCCTGCCTGTTACAGGCGGGCATTTGGGGAATAAACAAGCAGATGGAAGTGCGCTCTCTCTCTACCTTTCAAGATGAAAATCAATAAAAATGTAAATAAAAAACATCATTTGGGACAAAAAAACCAGTTGAAACCCATGGGCAGCTTTTGCGTAATAGACCGCAGTTATGTTTGGAAGACCCCTGCACGTATTTACATTAAGAGGCACGGATACCCATCTGGGAGGATCCCCACCACCAGGGCGATACTGAGGATAGCTGGGGACGGAAACCGGCTGGGAGGGGGGCTGAGGGTGTGAGCAGAGGCGGGGCTGTTCAAACTCCTTGTTGGGAAGTGATCGCACCCTTCAGCCCAGAATCTGGGGGAGGAGCCCACGCTCCCCTTTGCCCTCAGCAGGGTTCTCGCCACCTTGCCACAAACATCTGGGCCCTGGTCGCCTCTGGATCCGGCTAATTTAACATCACGCCTTTTCCCTCCTCCTCCTCCTCCCCCCTCCTCCCCCTCCTTCTCTTCATGGTAGAAAGCCCTCGTTCTTCTGAGCAGTGGGCACCCAGTAAAGACATCAAATAAGCCTCATGCAATTCTTTCCTTAAAGCTCCACCACTACCCGCGTTCAAATCGTTGGAAATCCAATCAGTTCTCCAACATTTTGCTCACTGTCGGGTCTGCTGGGGTCTCGCCCTCGCTGTTTCTCCCATTAAGATCTATCAGGCGTCCCAGAAGCCTGTGAGCCGCTCCCAGCTACACCGGCCTCATCCTGCATGGGCCGCCCTCTGCACACCCGTCCTGGCGGCAGGGAGCGGGCGCCTCCCGTGTCCCCTTTCACCCCTGCCAGAGCCTCGCGCGGGCAGGTCCTCAGTGGGCGTGGTGGATGCCACCGGAGGCGTTGCGGAACAGGCTTTGTCTGCATTGGCTCTGCTTGCCAGGATCCCGCCCGCCCTCGGCGCAGCCGCCCACCCAGTGCTCGCTCTTCCTCTCCTCCCAAAGGCCGCATTCGCCTAGCCAAGCGCAGCCAGCCTCCCTGCTCCGGGAGACTCCCCGCGAGTCTGTGCCCCTGTTCTCCCGGGGCCGTGCCCAGGCTGGCCCTGCCGGGTCTTCAACGGCTTGGTCGGAGGCCCCGGCTGGTTGGAAGCCCCTGTCGCCCCCTGGACCCACTAACCCTCCGCTCTCCGGTCCCCTCCCCTCACCCCTCCCGCCTCCACCGGCTCCTAGATCAACCCCCCAGGCAGGTGAAGACACAGCGCTTGTCTGCCCTGACTGCTGTCCAGTGCGTCGTCCCTCCCCTGCCCAACCTGCTCCACACACACACACCACACACACCACATACCACACCATACACCACACACACCAACACCACACACACACATCATACACCACACACCACACACACACATACATACCACACCACACCACACACCACACACACACGGACCACACACACACCAACACCACACACATCACACCATACACCACACACACACACATACATACCACACACCACACACACACCAATACCACACACACACACCATACACCACACACCACACACACACATACATACCACACCACACCACACACCACACACACACGGACCACACACACACCACACACACACCAACACCACACACACACACCATACACCACACACCACACACACACACACACACATACATACCACACCACACCACACACACACAGACCACACACACACCACACACACACAGACCACACACACACCAACACCACACACCACACACACACATACATACCACACACCACATACCACACACCACACACACCAACACCACACACCACATACCACACCACACACACATCACACACTACACACTACACACTACACACACACCACACACACCTCTCCACTTCAACGCTTTTCCATGTTGCCCTGAGGGAATTACTAGGTGGTCTCATGCAGGCGTGTGGGCAGGAGACCAGCCTCTTATCAAGGACGCTTTGCCCAGCCGGAGCCAGGATGCCCCGGCCTTTCTCTGTCCTGGCCTCGTCTTCCAAAGTCACTTCCTCAAGGAAGCCTTTGCTGACCCAGATGAGCGCAGAGGGGTGTGAGGCGGGGGGGGGGGGGCAGAGGAAAGAGGGAGGGAGGGAGGGAGAGAGAGAGAGAGAGAGAGGTCCTCCATCCACTGCTTCACTCTTCAAATGCCTGCAGAAGTCAGAAGCCTGGAACTCCATCCAGGTCTCCCACGTCGGTGCAGGGGTCATCTTCCGCTGCTCTCCCAGGTGCATTAGCAGGCAGCTGGATCGGAAGCAGAGCAGCCGGGACTCGAACTGGTGCTCCGATATGGGGCAGCTTCACCAACTGCACCACAATGCAGACCCTCGGATCGGCCTTTCTTTTCTTAAAAAAGAAATTACTATTTTATTTATTATTTTTAATTTATGTTATAGTCAAAGGCTTAAAGCTCCACTAAACAAGGACTGGTCTCTTGTTGCTCGTCACTCCCTGTCATAACACGTAACACCTACCAGGAGCTCAATCAAGACTTGTGAAATGAATCACAGAAGATCATTACTTGGTCCTTCTTTTCAGCAGAAAGCGCACAAGCCAAGTTTAACGAGGAGGGTGCACCTGCCAGGCAAGGCCAGTGGCTCGCTCTGAACGAAATCGCCCTCCACAGAGGTTCTCAGGCCTGGATGCGCAGGAGCACCGCCTGTGAGGCTTCTCTCCTGCTCGGCGTTAACCCTAGCAATGTCGGTCCCTGCTGCAGGTCCAGCAGCTCGAGAGACACTCCCTGCGCTGCCTGCTTTTACAAATTGATGATCTGCGCCAATTTCCCTGCCAGGGAAGGTCGCTGGCCACCAGGGGGCGCCCATGCAACACCAACAGCGCCGGGAAGGTGCCTTTCGCCACCTTGGGGCTTTGCTTGCTATAAGTTCTTGTCTGCGGTAGTGACTTTATGCTATGTTTAAATATATTTTAATTAATAAATAAAAACTGCACGTATTTATGGGGTACAGTGTAGCATTTCGGTGGATGCCTACAATGTGTGGTGATCAGATAAGACAACCGGCAGATCCATCGCTTCAGACATGGGTCATTTCTTTGTGTTAGGGGCATTCAAAATCCTTTTTGAACTAGTTTGAAATATTCAATTAATTGCTAGAAGCCATGGTTGTATAAACAGTAGAAGTCAGTCATGCTCTCTGGACCCACTAAGGAGCCTCAGCCCTTCCCCTCCCCCACACACTTCCCAGGCTGCAGTCACCACCTCCCTCTCCTGCTAGCGAGCTCCCATGCAAGTGCTAACACAGCATCTGTCCCGTCCCGGAGCACATTGCATCTCGTGCTGCTCACTCACTGGCAACTTTAGGGGGAGGACGCGTGCACACATCAGTGCTCTGAACAGCAGGTGCACCCAAGACGGCCATGGTTATACCAACAGCGATTGTCCTCCACCCAGGAGAGCTAGAAAACCCCTCCGGCTTGCCTTTTCCTGTCTGTAGCTGCACCAGCGAGGGGCCCTGGCATGAGCTGTCCTGGGCTGCTGCGTAGATGTGGGGTTGGACCGAGGCTCGGATCTAGCAGCGATGGATACAGGGGACCAGCAGAGCTGTCTGTGAGGCTCTTTGGCCTCTCTGTGGGGGACTCCATCTTCTCCAGGCACGGAGCAGGGACCATCTGGAATTAGGGTTTGCAGGGGAGAGGGAGGGAAGGGAGGCCATTTTTAAATGTTTTCTTAGCACTACTTGTACATATTTATGGGCTGCACTGTGACATTTCAATGCACGTGTGCAACATGAACTGGTCAGAACAGGGTAACGACGTTGCCCCTGTTGGACATCAGGAGTGGAGGCTTGGAGCCTGTCTCTTCTGTCTGTTTGTGCAGTACACACTAGGTTTTGTGGACTATAGTCTTGCCATGCTGTGAGACATGAGGAACGTACTCCTTCCAGCTGCCACTGCTGTGGGTCCCATCACCCAGACTCCCTCTGTCTCCCCCGCCCCAGCCCCTGGCAGTCTCCATTCTGTGTTCAGATGGAGGCATTTTAGCCTCCTATGCATGAGGGAGAGCATGCTGTATTTGTCCTGTCAGTTTAATTTCACTCACCACGATGTCCTCCACTTCCATCCATTTGTTGCAAATAACAGGGTTTCATTCTTGTCATGGATGAATAGTATTCCATTGTATATACGTACCATATTTTCTTTATCTGTTCACCAGATGATGGACACCTTGGTTGATTTCTTATCTCTTTAAATATTTATTTTATTTGCTTTGAAAGTCAGATTTACAGAGAGACAGGGAGAGATAGAGATCTTTTATCTGCTGGTTCACTCCTCAGATGGCTGTAGTGAGTGAGACTGGGCAAGGCCAGGCTAAAGTCAGGAGCCAGGAGCTTCATCTGGGTCTCCCATGTGGGTGGTAGGGACCCAAACACTTGAGCCATCTTCCACTGATTTCCCAGACCATTAGCAGGGAGCTGGATTGGAAGTGAAGCAGCTGAGACTCGAACCGGTGCCCACGTGGGGTGCTGGCGTCACAGGCTTTATGCCCTGTGCCCCAGAGCCAGCCGCAGTCCATATCTTGGCTAGTGTGAACAGTGCTGCTGGAAACATGGTGGAGCAGGTGTCTTTATAGCAATGATTTCATGTCTTTTATATGAGGGTATATATATCCATTGTATATATGTGTGTGTGGTAAGATTGGTGCATTGTATGGCAATTCTATTTCTATTTTTGTAAGAATGTCCATGCTGTTTTCCACAGTGGCTGTATACCAACAGTGTATAAGAGTGCCCTCTTCCTCATTTGTCACTTTTTTTTTTTGACAGGCAGAGTTAGACAGTGAGGGAGAGAGTCAGAGAGAGAGGTCTTCCTTTTTCCGTTGGTTCACCCCCAAATGGCCACCACGGCCAGCGCTGTTCTGATCAAAGCCAGGTGCTTCTCCTGGTCTCCCATGCGGGTGCAGGGCCCAAGGACTTGGGCCATCCTCCACTGCACTCCCGGGCCATAGCAGAGAGCTGGCCTGGAAGAGGAGCAACCAGGACAGAATCTGGCACCCGGACCGGGACTAGAATTTGGGGTGCCGGCGCCGCAGGTGGAGGATTAACCTAGTGAGCCGTGGCACCAGCTGTCACTTTCTTTTTTATAACAACCATGCACACAGAGGTGAGACAATAGCTCATTGTGGTTTTGATTTGCATTTCCCTAATGGCTAGTGATATTGAGAATTTTTTTTCAAATTTCTTTTGGCCATTTGAATTTATTCTTTTGAGAACTGTCTTCTCAGGTTCTTTGCCCATTTCTTATTGGGTTATAAGTATTATATGAGGTGTGGGCTTGTCATATATAGCCTACAAAATTTTGAGGTATGTTCCTTCTACCTAATTTGGTGAGAGTTTTTGTCACAAAGGGATACTGAAGTTTACCAATGGTTTTCTCTGCATCTATTATGATGACCATATGGTTTTTCTTCTTCATTCTGCTGTTGGGATTTATGGCATTTATTGATTTGCAAATGTTGAACTACCTCTGCATCCCTGGGATAAACCCCACTTGATTCTTTTGTATCTTTGCGATGTAGGGTTGGATTTAGTTTGCTAGGATTTTGTTGAGGGTTTTTGCAACTATGTTCATCAAGGATGTTGGTCTGTAGATTTCTTTTTGTTTTGTGCCTTTGTTTGGTTTTGGCCTCAGAGTAATGCTAGCCTCATAAAAAGAATTTTCAGTATTTTGTAACAGTGTGAGAAGTCTTAGAGTTAGTTCCTCTTTAAATATCTTGTAGAATTCAGTTGGAAAGCTATCAGGGCCTGGATTTTTCTTTGA
The DNA here is from genome assembly GCA_949820135.1 of Sylvilagus floridanus. Classification (NCBI taxonomy): domain Eukaryota; kingdom Metazoa; phylum Chordata; class Mammalia; order Lagomorpha; family Leporidae; genus Sylvilagus; species Sylvilagus floridanus. Next base: position 76,360,987 of record OX463239.1, on the reverse strand, counting down.
AGGGAGACTTTAACTTATGGCTTCAATCTCATTACTTGTTGCGGATCTGTTTAGATTTTCTGTATCTTCTTGATTTAATCTTGGCAGGTAGTATGTATCCAGGAATTTATCCACTTCGTTGTGTTTTCCAGTTTGTCGACATATCGTTCACAGCAGTTTCTTATGATCCTTTGTATTTCTGTAATATCAATTGTAGCATCTCTTTTTTCATCTCTTATTTTATTGGAGTATTTTCTCTTTTTGTCTTTGTTAGTTGGCTAAAAGCTTCTCTATTTTGTTTATTTTTAAACAATAGCATGTAGTTTTGTTGATCTTTTGTGTGCTTTTCAGTTTCAATTTCATTTATTTCTGCTCCATTATTATTCCTCACCTCTTACTGATTTGGGGATGGCTGTGTCCTTGCTTCTTGAGGTCCTTGAGTTGCATTGTTAGGTTGTTTATTTGAGATCATCCTTTTTTTAATGTGTGCACATATTGCTATGAACATCCTTTTTTTTTTTTTTTTTTTTTTTTTTTTTGACAGGCAGAGTGGACAGTGAGAGAGAGAGACAGAGAGAAAGGTCTTCCTTTGCCGTTGGTTCACCCTCCAATGGCCGCCGCGGTCGGCGCGCTGCGGCCGGCGCACCGTGCTCCTCCGATGGCAGAAGCCAGGAGCCAGGTGCTTTTCCTGGTCTCCCCATGGGGTGCAGGGCCCAAGCACCTGGGCCATCCTCCACTGCACTCCTGGGCCACAGCAGAGGGCTGGCCTGGAAGAGGGGCAACCGGGACAGAATCCGGCGCCCCGACCGGGACTAGAACCCGGTGTGCCAGCGCCGCAAGGCGGAGGATTAGCCTGTTGAGCCACGACGCCGGCCATGAACATCCTTTTTAATACTGCCTTTTCTGTATCCCACAGATTTTGACATGTCATGTTTTCATTCTCATTTGTTTCAAGAAAGCTTTTTTATTTCCTTTTCAATTTCTTCAATGATCCATTGGTCCTATAAGAACTTATTGTTCAGTTTCTATGTATTTGTGAATTTGCTATTGTTCGCATTGCTATTGATTTCTGGTTTTATTTCTTCATCGTTTGAAAAGATGCATGGTATGATTTCAATTTTCATAATACTTACAGACACTAGATTGTGTGTCTAATATAAGATCCATCCTAGATGAGAAGAATGTGGATTCTGTAGCTGTGGGATGAGATGTTCTGTACTTGTCTATGAGGGCCATTTGCTCTGTAGGATGGTTCAACTCTGATGTACCTTTGTTGATTTTCTGTCTGAACGATCTGCCCAGTGGTGACAGTGAGTGCTAAAACCCCCCACTGCTACTGGTTGGAGCCTACTTTCCTTTTAGGTCTAACATATTTGCTTTATGTATCTGGTTGGTCTTATATTGGATATATATATATATATTTAAAATAATTATTTCTTACTGAGTCAATCCTTGTATCAACATATAGTGTCCTTCCTTGTCATTTTTTATAGTTTTTTAAAGCCCAGGTTTGCTGTTGTCACCATTATCTTTTAAAAAAAAAATGCGTATGATTTATTTGTTTTTTATTTCATCTACTTGAAAGGCAGAGCAACAGAGAAAGGGAGAGAGAAGAAGCGAGATCTTCCTCCACTGGTTCACTTCCCAGACGCCTACAGCAGCCAGGGCTGAGTGAGGCTGGAGCTTCATCCAGGTCTCCCACCTGGGTGGGGGCAGGGGCCCACGCACACCTGCTGCTTCCCAGGGTGCATCAGCAGGAAGCTGTATGGGAAGTGGGGCAGCCAGGCTTGGAACTGGCACCTCTGATCTGGGAGGCAGTCACTGCACGCAGCTGCTTAACCCGCTGGGCCACAACACCTGCCCCCCTCCCTGTTTTTATTTAAAGTCTGTTTTATCTGGTATGAGGATGGCTGCTCCAGCTTGGTTTTGGTTTCTGTTTGGATGGTGTATCTTTTTTCAACTCTTCACTCTCAGTCTAAGCATACCTTTACCTGTGAAATGAATTTTTTTGTAGGCAACATGTAGTTGAGTCTTATTTTTTTAAATTCATTCAGCCAACCTATATCTTTTGATTGGGCAATCTAATCCATTTATGTTCAAGGTTAATTTTGGAAGGTAAGAACTAATGTCTGGGCCGGCGCTGTGGCTTACTTGACTAATCCTCCACCTGCGGTGCCATCATCCCATATGGGCCCCGGGTTCTGGTCCTGGTTGCTCCTCTTCCAGCCCAGCTCTCTGCTGTGGCCTGGGAAGGCAGTGGAGGATGTCCCAAGTGCTTGGGCGCCTGCACCCCGTGTGGGAGACCTGGAAGAAGCACCTGGCTCCTGGCTTTGGATCAGCATAGTTCCGGCCATAGCAGCCATTTGGGGGGTGAACCAACGGAAGGAAGACCTTTCTCTCTCTCTCTCCCTCTCACTGTCTGTAACTCTACCTGTCAAATAAATAAAATAAAAAATCTTTAAAAAAAAAAAAGAACTAATGTCTGTCATTTTGTTGATCGTTTATTGTTTTATATATTCTTTGATTCCCTCTGCCTCTCTCTTACTTGTCTCTTACTTGTCTCTGTGTTTTGAAAACTTGTTGTCATGATGGTTTGGGATTCCCTTCTCTTTCTCTTTTGTGCATCTGCTCTGTAATTTTTGTTCTGTTGTGGATTTTCTTTTCTTTTAAATTTCGCTAAGAGTGCTCAAGGGTTCCATTATTTATGTATGTGTTTATTTATTTGAAAGGCAAAGTAAGAGAGAGAGAATCTTCCATTCACTGATTCAGTCCCCAGATGGCCACAATAACCTTGAGCTGGGCCAAGCTGAAGCCAGGAACCAGGAATTCCATCCAGATATCTCACATGGATGTCAGGTGCCCAAGGACTTGGGCCATCTCCCACTGCCTTCCCAGGTGCATGAGCAGGAAGCTGGATTGGAAGCAGAGCAGCCGGGACTTGAATTGGTGTCCCAAGATGAGATGCTGGTGTGGCAAGAAGTGGCTTTGTCTGCTGCACCCAAATGCTGGGCCCTGTCATGTATTTTCATGGTGGGAGTTAGTATCCTTTTACTTCTAAGGTAGGACTGCCTTCAGGATTTCTTGTAGGGCTTGTCTGGTGGTGATGAATTTTTGTTTGTCTAGGAAATGCTTTATTTCCCCTTCAGTTCTAAACGATGTCTTCACTGGACTTAATATGCCGGGTTAGAAGAGTTTTTTTTTTTTTCTTTCAAGACCTTAAATCCATCAGCCCGTGTTCTGCTAGCCTGTGAGATCTCTGCTGAGAAGTCCCGTTAGCCTAATGAGTTTTTCTTTCTATGTAATTTGACATTTTTCTCTCCATGTCCTTAACTTTTGACAATTTGACTATAATAAAATATGCCTGGGGAAAGGTCTTTCTTAGCTGAGTCTGGTGGGGTCCTTTGAACTTCCCGTATCTGGAGGTCCCTGTCTCTTCCAAGACTTGAGAAGTTCTCAACTACTGTCTCACTCAATAGACCCTCAGTGCCTTTTTCTCTCTCTTCCCCTTCAGATACCCCTATACTATGAACATGTACTTGTTTAACAGTGTCTCATATGCCTCACAGGCTTCCTCCATTTATTTAAAAACTTTTTTATTTTGTCTACCTGGATTATTTCAAAAGTCTTGTCCGAAATTCTTCCACTTGGTCTATTCCATTGCTGAAGCTCTCAGCTGTATTTTTCTTTTTCTTTCTTTCTTTCTTTTCTTTCTTTTTTTTTTTTTTTGACAGGCAGAGTGAACAGTGAGAGAGAGAGACAGAGAGAAAGGTCTTCCTTTGCCCTTGGTTCACCCTCCAATGGCACACCGTGCTGACCCGAAGCCAGGAGCCAGGTGCTTCTCCTGGTCTCCCATGGGGTGCAGGCCCAAGCACTTGGGCCATCCTCCACTGCACTCCCTGGCCACAGCAGAGAGCTGGCCTGGAAGAGGGGCAACCGGGACAGAATCCGGTGCCCCGACCAGGACTAGAACCCGGTGTGCCGGTACCACAAGGCAGAGGATTAGCCTAGTGAGCCACGGTGCCGGCCTCAGCTGTATTTTTTATGTCATTGATTGGAGTTTTCAGTTCCAAGATTTCTGATGGATTCCTTTTTTATGATTTCTATCTCTGTTGAATTTCTTATTCATTTCACACATTGTTTCCCTCACTGATTTAGACTAGCTGTCTGTACTACCTTGCACCTTGATGAATTTCCTTATGATCATTGCTTTGAAAATTCCTTTCCAGGCATCTCATAGATTTCCTTCAAAGCAGGATCTATTTCTGGAGAACTAGTGTGTTCTTTTGGAGGTATCACACTCCCTTGCTTCTTTGTCTTTCCTGTGTCCTGTACAGCCTCCACTGGAGAAGAGTTTTGGGTTACGGTGGAGTTAGTCCATTGGGTAGTTCCTTCGGCTTTGGTTCTACTTGAGCCCAGAAGTGAGGCCTCTGAGTGACTTCCTCAGCAGTATCTATGAGTGCCACCGTTGTCCCGTCCACAGCTGTTGCAGCGGCAGTAGTCAGTGTGGACATCCAAAAAGTGTATCTTCAGGCCCCAGAGAGCCGGGCTCCACTACCCCAGGATCTGTGGCTCTAGAAGCTGTGGGGCCCAGACTGTGCTGTCCCCTTGTCCTGGCGATGGCCCTGGAACTATGTGATGCAGCTGGGACCTTTCTCAGGTCCTGCTGTGTGGGCATGGGTGATGCTGGGGCTAATAGCACCAAAAGCCCTGGTCTCAGCCATGGGAGATGTGAAGGGGACCTTGCCCAGGTCCCATGGGAGTGAATGCGGGTTCTTCCAGGATTGTGCACTGGCAGGTGTGGGCCTGGAGAAGTGGAGTGCAAGCAGAGTCTTCCCTTGGTCCCACAGGTTGGGTTCCAGTGGCTTGGCTGAAAGTAGTGCTACTAGACAGTCCCAGAGCCACAGGGCAGAAAGGGTCCCTTGTCCAGGCCCCACAGGAAAGGTGTAGACTATGCTGGGGACTGTGCACTGGCACCATGGACATGCAGTAGAAACATGCAGCTTATTCTGAAGACTGTGTACTGAAATGCAGACAGGGTCCTCCCTGGGCCCCACAGGGAGAATTCAGTTCTAACAGCCCAGTCGCAGAGCTACAGGACTCTCATGGTAGCTTATCTATGTCCTACAGCTTGATCACAGGTTACGCCAGAAAATGTTCACTAGCTGGTGCAAGCCTGGATCAGTAGGATGCTGATGGGGCCTTCCCCCAGCCCCACAGGTGAGCACAGCTGTCCCTGGGACTTACAGAACAAACACAAATTCAGAGCTGCAGGATGCAGTGGGGTCCTTACCCAGGCCCCTTGGGGTGAACTCAGGTGACCTTGGAATACAGCCCAACAGCCACAGTCCCAGAGCTGCAGAACTCAGAGGTCCCTTATCCAGGTCCCGCACAGGGACTGCAGCGCATATGGCGGATTGTGTGCTGTCAGGTGCAAGCCTGGAACATAGAAATGCAGCAGGGCCCTCCCCAAGGGGGAGCTCAGGTGTTCCTGGGATTTCCAGCACGGATAGTCACAGAGCCAGAGCTGCAGGGCACAGAAGGGACCGCCTCCAGTTCCCACAGGGCAGGAGAGGGTGACAGTGGGGCTCGTGCCCTGGCAGCCCCCTGGGCTGAGACGCAAGAGGCGTCCTCAGGTCTGGCCCTCTGGGCTTGTGTGTCAGCTGCTGCTAGCCGAGCCCCCAGGAAGCTGAGGGCATCTTCCCAGCCTGCCAGAGCAGTGACGGTGGCTCCAGGGCTTGTGCCCAGCCATCCTGCCTGTGCGGGTACAGGGTGCCTGATCTCTGGGGACTTGCTGTCCCCTAAGACAGAATGGAGTTCAGCAGTGGCTGTGTCTCAGCAGTCAGGACTGCTGCAATGTGGGCTCCTTTTTGTGGCACCAAGGAGTCGCTCAGCCCCAGGCAGCTTGCTAGACTGGATTTAAGCCTGTAAGTCTGGAGGTCTCCCGCAGGTGCATGGTGACGGCTACAGGTCCATGATGATGGAGCTTCCTGCTGGCATTTTCCTGGTAAGCTGGCAGCCTCCTGCCCTCTCTGCTGGCTTCCGGAGTCTCTGTGCTGTCTACAGTTCCCGTCACTTCTGCACCAACAGTTCCCCTCAGTCAGTCTGCTGCAGACGCGTCCTTTCCTGGTTGTTCAAGGTTCTTCTCTGTGGCAGAGGTGGGGCCAGGGCTCTCTGCCCAGCCGTCCCGGACCCCATCAGCTTCCTGGGCTGTAATGGCTAGCTTGGGGGAAGAAGAGGTCTAGTGTCCCCCACTCACCTTGGAGGAGCCAGGATCGGGGGCAGAAGGTGAGCAACTCTGTGAGGCCGCGCCATCTCCCCCAGTTCAGAGCGCTGGACACTGTGTATATTTTGATCAGCAACGCTACGGCCCTGCAAATGGCTGTTAGCACCCCCAGTAAGCCTGAGCCCTCAGAAGCTCAGCAACATGCCCAAGGACACATGCTTCTTCCCACTCCAAGGCCATGGACGTAGTCACATCAGACAAGCCCAGGGCGCAGCCCCAGCCACACCACTCACTGAGAGGGCATGCAATCCTAGACGAGCTCTGAAAAAATGTTAAGGATCACTAGCCATCAGGGAAATGCAAATCAAAACCACAATGAGGTTTCATCCCATCCCTGTTAGAATGGCTCACATACAGAAATCTACCAACAACAGATGCTGGCAAGGATGTGGGGGAAAAGACACACTAATCCACTGTTGGTGGAAATGCAAACTGGTAAAGCCACTATGGAAGTCAGTCTGGAGATTCCTCCGAAATCTGAATATAGCCCTACCACACTCCCAAGCCATCCCACTTCTCAGAATTTGTCCAAGGGAAATTAAATTGGCAAATAAAAGAGCACCTCAGTGTTTATTGCAGCTCAATTCATAATAGCTAAGACACAGAATCAACCTAAAGGCTCATCAACAGAGACTGGATAAAGAAATTATGGGAAATGTACTCTATAGACTACTACTACACAGCAGTAAAAAAAATGAAATCTGGTCATTTGCAACAAAATGGAGGGATCTGGAAAACATCATGCTGAGTGAAATAAGCCAGTCCCAAAGGGACAAATATCATATGTTCTCTCTGATCTGTGACTACTGACTGAGCACCTAAAAGGAAACCTGTAGAAGTAAAACTGATACTACAAGAAGCAATGACTTGATCAGCCCTTGTCCTCACTGTTGAAGAACAGCTTACTATTTTATTCTTTTTAGTATTTTCTTAATACCATTGGTTAAACTATTTAATTAACACAAAATTATTCTTAGGTGTTTAAATCCAACTGAGAATTGATCCCTGTTAAAAATAAGAGTGGGCCGGCACCGTGGCTCAACAGGCTAATCCTCCGCCTTGCGGCGCCAGCACACCGGGTTCTAGTCTCGGTCGGGGCGCCGGATTCTGTCCTGGTTGCCCCTCTTCCAGGCCAGCCCTCTGCTGTGGCCCGGGAGTGCAGTGGAGGATGGCCCAAGAGCTTGGGCCCTGCACCCCATGGGAGACCAGGAAAAAGCACCTAGCACCTGGCTCCTGCCATTGGATGAGCGCGGTGCGCCGGCCACAGCGCGCCATCCGCGGCAGCCATTGGAGGGTGAACCAACGGCAAAAGGAAGACTTTTCTCTCTGTCTCTCTCTCTCACTGTCCACTCTGCCTGTCAAAAAAAAAAAAAAAAAAGAGTGGGGGCTGGCGCCGCAGCTCACTAGGCTAATCCTCCGCCTGCGGTGCCCGCACCCTGGGTTCTAGTCCCAGATGGGGCGCCGGTTCTGTCCCAGTTGTCCCTCTTCCAGTCTAGCTCTCTGCTGTGGCCTGGGAAGGCACTGGAGGATGGCCCAAGTACTTGGGCCCTGCACCTGCATGGGAGACCAGGAGAAACACCTGGCTCCTGGCTTCGGATCTGCACAGCGCACAGGCTGTAGCGGCTATTTTGGGGTGAACCAATGGAAAAAAGGAAGACCTTTCTCTCTGTCTCTCTCTCTCAGTAATTCTGCCTGTCAAAAAAAATTTAAAAATTTTAAAAATAAATAAGAGTGAGAATAAGAGAAGGAGGAGATATACAGTTCAGCACACGCTCCCTCAGACTTATCCCTAAGGGTAGAGCTAAAAGCTTTCCATGAGACTCCAAATCCCATTAAGTTGGCATGTACCAATGCCATCTACTAGTTAAAGTTATCAGTTTAAGTTCATAATTGATCATAAAGATAGGATTAAGTGTCAAAGGGATCACATAAATAAGACCAGTGTCCACTAATAATAATTGATAGAATTAAAAAGGAGAGAATGATCCAACATGGGAAGCTGGATACACAGCAGACCCATAGAATGGCAGATGTCCTAAACAGCACTCTGGCCTCAGAATCAGCCCTGAAGGCATTCAGATCTGGCTAAAAAGCCCATGAGAGTTTCTCAGGCACGGAAAACCAAGACACTGTGGCAAAAAGTGACCTAAATGAAAGATCTCTGAGAGTGAGATCCCGGTGGAAAGAACGGCCGTCAAAGAAGGAGGTACCTTTCTCTGAAGGGAGGAGAGAATTTCCACTTTGACTATGGCCTTGTCTAAATAAGATCGGAGTTGGCAAACTCAAGAGGCTGCCATAGCCTTGGCAACTCATGACAAGAGCCTCGGGTGATTACTGACGTCATAAATAAGTGTGTCATTGGTTAAATCAACAACAGGAGTCACTGTGCACCTGCTCCCCATGTAGGATCTCTGTCCTTACTGGGTTGTACTATGAGAATTAATGGTAAAACTAGTCCTCAAACAATACTTTATATTTTGTTTGTCTGTGTGGGTGCAAACTGTTGAAATCTTTACTTAGTATAGAGTTGATCTTCTGTATATGAAGATAATTAAAAATGAATGTTAATAAAGAATGGGATGGGAGGGGGAGTAGGAGATGAGATGGTTTGTGGGTGGGAGGATGGTTATGGGGGGAAGAACCGCTATAATCCACAAGTTGTACTTTTGAAATTTATATTTTTTAAATAAAAGCTTTATATATAGAAAAGGCTGTATCTTCCTGTGGCGCAGGAGGTTAAGCTGCCACTTGAAATGCTAACATACTATTTTGGAATGCAGGTTCAAGTCTGTCTGTTCTGCTTCTGACCCCGTTCCCTGCTAATGCAAATGTTGGCCTAGGCATCTTGGCCCCTACTGCCCACTTGGCAGACCCGGATGGAGCTCCTGGCTCCTGGCTTCACCCTGGCCCAGCATAGCTGCTGTAGCCATCTGGGGAATGAACCAGTGGACAAAATATCAGTCTGTCTGTTCTCTCTCTCTCTCTCTCTCTCTCTCTCTCTCTCTCTCTTTGTCACTCTGCCTTTCCAATAAAAAAATAACTAAATCTTTAAAAATTCACCTTTATGGCCAAAGGTTTTTTAATTATCTTATTCTCATCTGCAACTAAAAATATAGAAAAGCTTATTTCAAGTTAAATGAGACATGACAATAAGGCTTCGAGTGTTAAAGGAATTCTTGCAGTTTTATTAGTGTACAATGAGTTGAGACATCCTGATGATCCGTTTTTGTATTTCTTAAGCAAAAAATATTGACTTGCATTAACCATATTTTAACATGTCATGTATGTATTTCTTAATGACATATCTGTGGTATTGATTATTAGAATGAGTTGGGGAATTCAAGGGCCAGTGTTGTGGCATAGCGGGTAAAGCCTCCACCTGTGGTACCAGCATCCCATAGGTACCAGTTCGAGTCTCAGCTGCTCCACTTCTGATCCAGCTCCCTGCTAATGTGCCTGGGAAAACAGTGGCTGATGGCCCAAGTGCTTGGGCCCCTGTGCACCCGTGTGAGAGACCCAGAAGAAGCTTCTGGCTCCGACCTTCAGACCAGTCCAGCTCCAGCCTTTGTGGCCATTTGGGGAGTGAACCAGCAGATGGAAGACCTCTCTCTCTCTCTCTGTCTCTCCTTCTCTTTCTGTCACTCTGCCTTCCACATAAATAAAATAAATCTTTTCTTTAAAATCATAAGTCTGTCAAAACTCCTTAAAAAATTTTAACCATCCTCACCACACACAAAAAAATAAGGAGGTGAAGTGATGGATAGCCTACTCAGCTTGACTTAATCTTTCTGCAATGCATACGTGCATCAAAACCTCACCTGGTGCTCCATACATACATACAGTTGTTATTTGTCGAGGAAGTAAATTCATTTTAAAAATTGCAATATATTCATCCTGAAATACGTTTATATTTGTACCCTCACTTGCATGTACTCACCTGCACATTATAAGAATATTGTTATGGGTCGGCGCTGCGGCTCAATAGGCTAATCCTCCGCCTTGCGGCGCCAGCACACCAGGTTCTAGTCCCGGTCGGGGCGCCAGATTCTGTCCCGGTTGCCCCTCTTCCAGGCCAGCTCTCTGCTGTGGCCCGGGAGTGCAGTGGAGGATGGCCCAGGTGCTTGGGCCCTGCACCCCATGGGAGACCAGGAGAAGCACCTGGCTCCTGCCTTTGGTCAACGCGGTGCGCCGGCCGTGGCAGCCATTGGAGGGTGAACCAACGGCAAAGGAAGACCTTTCTCTCTGTCTCTCTCTCTCACTGTCCACTCTGCCTGTCAAAAAAAAAATAAAAAATAAAAAGAATATTGTTATGGGGCTGGTGCTGTGGTGCAACAGGATAAAGCCCTGGCCTGGGAGCGCTGGCAACCCATATGGGCACCGGTTCTAGTCCTGGCTGCTCCTCCTCCAATCCAGCTCTTTGCTATGTCCTGGGAAAGCAGTAGAGGATGGCCCAAGTCCTTGAGCCCCTGCACCTGTTTGGGAGACCCAAAAGAAGCTCCTAGTTTTGGATCTGCACAGCTCCAGCTATTGCGGCCATCTGGAGAGTGAACCAGCAGATGGAAGACCTCTCTCTCTTTCTCTCTGTTTCTACCTCTCTCTGTAACTCTGCCTTTCAAATAAATAATAAAAATAAAAATCTAAAAAAAACCAGAATATTGTTACAATGCCCTTCCATTGTAAAACACAAGAATAAAAACTACTCACTTCTAACCATGAGAATTCTGTCATAGAAACATTGTCTTGATGATTACCCCATCACCTCTTACAGAGGTGACATAAATCCATCAACTGCCAGCAAACAAGGCACAGCCTGGCTCCCCAAGCCCCAGGCCACACACACTGGGATATTCTGAGCATCGCTCACAACTGCCCCACACCGGAAACAACCAAACGCCCTTCACTAGTGGACTCGGTTGATTGATTGTGACACATCCCTATGACAACGTGCTGTGCTCCACCCAAATCTGTGACTGTCTCCTACAAGCACACACTCAACGCGAACTCCACTTACCTTCCTGTACACTCTTTCCTGAACCTAACCTAGAAAGAATACACAAATCATCATTGTGTAGCTCAGTGTGTGTGCTGTGGACCTACCCATGTAACCAGCACCCAATCATCTATTCACTTTTGAGAAAGAAATATGTCTTTTCAAAGATGTATCTATTTTATTTATTCGAAAGGCAGAGTGACAGACGCTGGATAGACACAGAGACAAAGAAGAGATCTTCCATCCACTGGGTCACTCCCCAGATGGCCACAACAGTCAGGACAAGGCCAGGCTGGAGCAGGAGCCATCTGGGTCTGCCCCTTGTGCCAGCTCCCCAGGTGCACTAGCGGGTACATTAGCAGGAGGCCGGATGGGGAGCAGAGCTGCCAGGACTTGAACCAGACACTCTGATGTGTGATGCTGGCATCCCGGTGGCAGCTAAACCCATGCCCCACAACACCTGCCCCGCAAAAGAAGCGTTAACGCACTAGGTGATGGATTTCTTTAGGGCAGGAGTCATGATGCTGTTCACTGTCCATGTGTTTACACAATGCTCAGTCGGAAGGTCAGTTCCATGGAATTTGTGGCACAATAGGCAGAGCTCTCTCTCTCTCTTTTTAAATATTTTATTTATTTATTTATTTATTTATTTGAGATGTAGAGTTACAGAGAGAGGGAGAGACAGAGAGGTCTTCCATCCTCTGTTTCACTCCCCAGATGGCCACAATGCCCAGAGCTGGGCTGATCTGAGGTCAGGAGCCAGGGGCTTCCTCTGGGTCTCCCATGTGGGTAGCAGGGACCTAAGCACTTGCGCCATCTTCCACTGCTTTCCCAGGCCATAGCAGAGAGCTGGATGGGAAGAGGAGCAGCTGGGATCCAAACTGGCGCCCACATGGGATGCCGGTGCTGCAGGCAGAGGCCCAGCCCACCATGCCATGGCGCCGGCCCCTAGGCAGAGCTCTTTCGATTGGCACCACCAAATCAGAGGGAAGGTGGCTTCCCTGCCCCAGCGGGCCTTCAGTGCGTCTGCCTTGCCTGCTTACAAACTGCTTCTGTTTCCACCCACCTTTGACTTTTTGTTGCACACCCTCTACCTCTTGTCTTCCCAGAGGAAGACCAAGGGCGTGAGTCATGCCCCTGTCACCCTCGTCCATCTTGAGGCTCACAGGAGAACGTCGGACGCCGAGCCGTGGACGCCCAGGCCCCTCTCCCTGAGTGCAACATTCTGTCTCCTCGTGACCCAGAGCTGGCCCTCCGGGCTCAGCCCCCAGAGGCCTCCCCCCACCCACAGCTCCTGATGCTTTGGGGTCAAAGGCAAACACGGCAAGGACTGAACCAAGCAGTTCTTGCGTGTCAGAGCGCCACGTTTTTCTGAACAAAAATCTCTTTATTTGTGGAGTAAAAAATGTACGCATAGGATAGAGTTCATTGTATGCTAACTAGACCCCCATAATTTTGGTTTTCCTTTTAATGACATGCCACAGGTGGCCTCTGCAGTGGCTAAAGCGGTCTGAAGAACGCTCAGGAGTGGCCACACGGTGGCAGCGTTGAGCGCCAGGGCGAGACTTATGGCAAGAGAGCGTTCAATGACTCCTATGGGACACACAGGAAAATACTTCAACAAATGAGAGTTTACCACCTGCTGAGAAGGATCTATCAACATGTCAGAGATGTCCACTTCCCCAAGCTAACACGCTGTGTGTGTGTGTGTGTGTGTGTGTGTGCGCGCGTGCGCGCATGCGTGCATAGAGAGACAAGCTGGTTCTAATGCTATTTAAAGTAAGACAGACAAGCAGCAGTAGTCAGAATTCTGATAAAAAAGAAGTGACTGATATCTCTACCAGATATGAAAGCCTAACACTAGAGTAATTAAAAGTTCAGTCTTGAGACCAGAAAAATAGCAGAAACTCCAGAAGCGGATCTAAGTGCCAACCAGAATGTGGTCAATGAAGAAGGGGGTGGCGGGGATGAAATATTTAATGAGTGGCCATAAAACATCTGGGCGACCACCTGGGGGAAAAAATAAAGTGACCGCGTGCTTTACGGTAAGACAGATGCCAAGCGAATCAACACCTGCGAGTGGAAAATGAGAGACGCTACCAAGATTGGAAAAAATACGAAGAGAAATGTGAAGGAAGCCCTTTCTTTTTTTAATTTTTTAACTTTTATTTAATAAATATAAATTTCCAAAGTACAGCTTATAGATTACAATGGCTTTTTCCCCCCGTAACTTCCCTCCCACCCGCACCCCTCCCCATCTCCCGCTCCCTCTCCCATTCCATTCACATCAAGATTCATTTTCAGTTATCTTTATATACAGATCAATTTAGTATAAATTAAGTAAATATTTCAACAGTTTGCACCCACACCAAAACACAAAGTGTAAAATACTGTTTGAGTACTAGTTATAGCATTAATTCACATTGAACAACCCATTAAGGACAGAGATCCTACATGGGGAGTAAGTGCACAGTGACTCCTGTTGTTGACTTAACAAATTGATACTCTTGTTTATGGCGTCAGTAATCACCCGAGGCTCTTGTCATGAGTTGCCAAGGCTATGGAAGCCTCTTGAGTTTGCCAACTCCGATCTTATTTAGACAAGGCCATAGTCAAAGTGGAAATTCTCTTCTCCCTTCAGAGAAACGTACCTCCTTCTCTGATGGCCCGTTCTTTCCACTGGGATCTCACTTGCGGAGATCTTTCATTTAGGATTTTTTTTTGCCAGAGTGTCTTGGCTTTCCATGCCTAAAATACTCTCATGGGCTCTTCAGCCAGATCCGAGTTCCTTAAGGGTTAAGGGTTAATTCTGAGGCCAGAGTGCTGTTTAGAACATCTGTCATTCTATGAGTCTGCTGTGTATCCCACTTAAGGAAGCCCTTTCCAAAGACAAAAAAGAATCCCAGAGCTGTGCTAAAAGAAAAACAAAAACAGTGAACACTAGTACACACAATGCCTCAACAAGACTGCCTTGGGAAGGTAATACCCGATCCCACGCCACCAACCTGCCTCTACACACACACACACACACACACACACACGACACCACGGGAAAATAAATGCGGAAAATCCTCGAAGGGTAATCCGAGGGGAAGTACGAATCGCTAAGAGGACAAGGGCTGCTGTTTTCACCCGGCGGTGAAGACGCCCATGTTCCGCAGCAGAGGACCTGGGTTGAACGCCTGGCGCTGCTCCCGGCCCCAGCTTCCTGCTAACACAGACCCGGGAGGCCACAGTGGGGACTCACGTACCTGAGAGTCTGCCCCCCAGGCGGGAGACCTGGACTGACTTCCCAGGCTCCCAGCTTCGGCCCAGCCCCAGCTGCTGCAGGTGTTAGGGGATGGAGATAGTGGATGGCGGTTCACTCTTTCTGCCTCTCAAGTAAATACATTTTTTAAAAATCATTAAGAAGATAAATAGCGCTTAGTACTGTTTAAGACAACACAGCAGAGACGGATAAAGGATTTCAGCAAGTGGTTCATGGAAAAGGAATAAATGAAACATGATGAAATGAAAATGAAATGTTGACAAATGAAAATGTTGAGCTTGACTCTGACTAAAGAAACACAAATTAAAACCCCATCAATTCCATGTCTAACCTAGTAGGCTAGTATAAAGAAAGATTGATAATACACTAAGATGGCAAGATTCAGAAAAACAAACCTGCTGATACAGCTCTTCCGGGTAGAACTTGGTACGACACTGAGGACAGAGCGTGGCAGTATTTACCACGGTCACGAGCACGCACTCCCATTGACCTGGGCTTTTCCCACGGTTTTCTTAGATTAATCCATAGACACTGTCACAGGTGGGGATTACACTGCACCAGATTATCCTACGCAACTTCATGATGTCAGAACATTATAAACTAGCTAAGGGCCAGCGCTGTGGCATAGCACGTAAAGCCACCACCTGTAATGCCGGCATCCCATATGGGTGCCAGTTCGAGTCCTGGTTGCTTCATTTCCGATCCATCTCTGTTATGGCCTGGGAAAGCAGTGGAAGATGGCCCAGGTCCTTGGGCCCCTGCACCCACATGAAAGGCTTGGAAGAAACTCTTGGCTCCTGGCTTTGGATCGGCACAGATGACAGATGACAGACGGA